>JAVTVJ010000029.1:1497137-2697137 GCA_034509425.1 Eopsaltria australis
TTAACACAGACAAAAAAAACAAGCACTCTACATCCTTGATATGCAGTAATAAAGTAAAAAAATGATGGTGGGGATAAATGATGAATTCTGATTCAACCTGAAACTGAAGCCAGGTTTGTGTTCTCTTTTCATTATAACCATGCTCCCCTTGAAACTCCCCCCCTGAAATTAAGCCACTTCCCAAGTGGGCTTCCTAGAAGCCCCCAAAAGTAAGTGAATAATACAATTCAACACATCTCTGATCTATGCTGTTCCTCGAACAGATGCCCTGGGGTTCTACAGACAACCAGAGCACAAACCAAAAAAATCCCCAAATTTTCTTTTGGGATTGTTCCCTTGCCATTTCAACATCACCAAGTCTGTGAACAAAACGTGTCGACCTCACTTGATCCCACCAAGTCTTGCAAACACAGCTGTGCAGGACTCCTCGTCAGGCCACACACACCTTCTGTGGCTTGAAGGACTAAATGATTCCATGTAAATGAAGTTGTGTTATCAGTTCATTTTTATGGGCTGAAAGATTCCTGTAGACCCACATGGGCTTGTTGATGTCTGGTGGAGTTGAAAGCAAGCTGAACTTTGTTGGAGAGGTCTTAAAAGGCTACGATGAAAGGAGCTGACTTGGATTAGACATTCAGAGGGATGGGTCACGCTGCTTTGTTCCTACACTAATGACTGTACACAGGACACACCTACTCTTTAATCTCTCCAGAGACAGGAGTTGACACTCTGGATTCGGCTCTGTTCCCACACGCTTTCTCCTGCTGAACCACCTGACCATCCACATCTGAACCTCTCAGTCATACACTGATTCCTTTTCTGAACATGTATGAGGTTTCTGTGATAAGACTGAACTGCTCTTCAGCCTCATGGGCTTGCTCTGCCCTGTGCAGGGAGCAGGTGGATTAAGCAGAGCCCTGCACTTCCCTGCCCATGTTTCATGGGAGAGAGCAGGAGGGCTCTTCCCCATCTGGCACAAGATGTCCATCCATGCCACCACAAGAAAAGTGCAAAAGAAGTGAGGTCCAGTCTTAAGAGAGGGGGAACCTGAGAAAAAAATAAAATGAAATAAACCCAAATCTGTTTAGATCTAGTTCCAGGCACTGAGACTTACTGTACACCACAAGCAAATCTTTCTCTAGATATAGCTGGGTACACTGCTGCTGCTGCTGCCTCCAGAAAAACTCAATCAGGAGTTAGAGATTTTGGAGATCTACCCTGAACAGCCCCATATGTCTGTTGGATAATGCAGTAAAATTAAAGCATTGACTATCTTAGAGGGTGAAATGATAAAACAAGATAGGATTTGAAGACAAGCCTTACAGAGAGAGGAAAAAAAAAGAGGAAAAACAAAAGAAGAAGGAAAAAAGAAGTACTGCAACTAGAAGGCATGGTCCAAAAATGATGAAAACTGCAAGAGGCACAGAATTGCAATGATGACATGATTTAGCATGTAGATTAATGCCTTCTAAACAGGACAGGATTGAAAGTCAATATTTCAGTTTATTGATTTTGGCAATGATTCTTATTTCTTACATCTTTCAGCTGTATGAATGAAACACTGCAGGATGCAACTGATGAAAAACAGGCTTTATGTTTGTAACTTGAAAACTATTAAAAATAATGTAAGCAAATTGAAATGAAGGCAACAACATAATGCTCTACACACTGCTCAAAAAGGAAAGTTTCAAGCTTAGAAACTGTGGAAAACCACGAACCACAAATAGTATTTACAACAGATCTGTTTTAAAATAAGGTAAGGCAAAGACAGAAATGTGACCTCCAACAGTCACACCTTTACAATTCAAACTGTAAAGAACACTATCATGTTTTTTTCCTTCACTTTATGCTACATACAAATTTTTCAAATGTTTGCTCTTTAAAGAACCAACTGGCAAAAATAAGCTACTTTTACAAATATATATGATGTATGCTTAAAAATTAATCAGTTTAATCTGCAATATGTATTGTATGGATGGCTTTACCACGGTATTTTCCTCATGCAATGTCTGATATTAATTCTAATCTCAGACTGCTCTCTACTGGTAATAAATTATGTTAAAACTCATTAAATAGGTGTCATTCCAGAGACATACAAAGAACTGCAGTTGACACATTTTCTGTCTTTGAATGGATGCAGGAATGGGGGGAGCTTGAGAAGGCAACATGAATGTGAAACAAAGAGTAAAATGCAAATGTTTAAGCCAAAAATTTCTAGTGACCATCATACCCTTATTCCTGCTCCCACTGAACTTGGTACCAAAGCATGCAGCTGTCCCAGATTACTTGGTAGGAGCTTGGCCTTTTGAACACAAATAAATCTTTCTGCCCTCATGAAGGATGGGACTTACAAGAACAAAGCATGCAGGCTGCAAGTGGAGAATGGGGACAATTTGGTCCTTGTGCTACTTCAGCGTTTCTTGAGTGCCAAAGACGTCTTGGTGATAACTTTTTTACAACTACTGGGTGCAAGTTAATTAATTGTTTTCTTCTTACAATGTCCCATCTTAACAAATTGTCTCATAACTCTGGGAGGCACCAATCTAAACCTGTAACATAGGGCTAGGTACCCCATACTGTGGCACTGCCATTTCCCTAGGCCATGTGTATCATATTTAATAATAACAATAAAATACGCTGTTCACGGTTTGGTCTTGGTTTTTTAAGGTACTGAAACTCCTCTTAAGACCTCTGTGAGGTGCACAGGCACTGAACCTCAGGGAGAGAAAACTGGGCACTGTGGTTTGTTTTTCTTTACAAGTAGTCAGACTTCAGGCCGTGCTGAGGTCCCAGCTTTGAACCTCACTAGTTTCTGAGGCACGAGCTGACCCAGACCAGGCACAAACGCCAGCTGCTCTGGTTCTCATTTTCTCAGACCAGCCTCCCAGAAAAAGAACCCAAACCCACAAACCAAAACAAACCCCAGTTATTATTGTGAGACCCAGTTATTATTGTGAGACAAGTTGAAATCCTTTCCCTTTCTCTCTCCTTTCCACTTACTCTCCAGAGTTTGTTCATATCTCCTTGTCACTCTTTCACACATCTTTTTCTTTCCTGGCACAGATTTACACAGGAAGGGAAGCAAGTTAATGCCAGGGATTATTCATTCTGTTCATCCCAGCATGAGAACCCATTGGCCCAGATGCCTTTGTTGTTCCTCTTTGTGTCCTGTGCCACCTGTTGCTTATTTGCTTTTCCACATGTTCTTCAGTAACTGCCCAGGCTTAACTCTGCCCTTGATAGAGTCATAATTTACCTTCTGTATTGTAGTTCTACCCAACTCCTACATTCCTAATTTTTTTTTTCCTAGGATGGCTCATTAACCAATTTTTAACATTGGTACATGCACTATATTTTGGTTTGTTCACCCTTAAAGCCTGACTCTATTGCAGTCATTAAGGGAAACTGAGACCTAGGATTGGGAACAAAATTTTAAAAAACTAAAAAATGAAAAAGCAAGTATAGCAGGTCAAAAAATAAAGTTTTACACAATCTGGGGCATAATGGAAGTACTGGCTGATCTGTTGCCAACTTCTGTGTCAAATTATTCAAGTGTGGTAATTGTTTGAAATATATGGAACACACTAAAATAACTTTTAGATTTGGAGAGTTCAAAAGTATCTCTCACATTGGGATTTTACTTCCATTGAATTGAATTGGATTCAATTCATTTCATAGTCTAGCAAGAATGTTGATGAACAAAATCTGAGTTGCTCCTTGACTTTAGAATAATTTAGATACTGTCTGGGACCTTCTAAATCTGTGAAAGACTACCTCCAAACACCCCAGCACTGCATGACACAACCCTTTCCAGCAATACTGCTAGAAGGATGATCCCAAAGGAGCCCCCTACAGCTGACAGTGTCCAGAGCTGTGCTGCAGGACCCCTTGGGCCATGGGCCATGACCCCACACTGGGACTCTTGTCCGTGTTCAGGGGCTCAAAGTCAAGAGAAGATCTTACTACAGGCCTGAAATGCACTTCCTAAAAGGGAAATCATGGAATCATATGAAACCTTGGGTTGGAAGGGACCTTAAAGATCACCTTGTTCCAACCCTCCTGCTGTGGACACCTTCCACTATCCCAGGTTGCTCAGAGCTCCATCCAGCCTGGCCTTGGACACTTCCAGGGATGGGGCAGCCACAGCTTCTCTGGGCAATCTGTGCCAGGGCCTCCCCACCCTCACAGAAAAGGCTTTTTTCTTAATATGCAATATAAACCTACTCTCTTTCAGTCTGAAGCCATTCCCCCTTGTCCTGTTACTTCATTCTTTGTAAATAGTCCCTTTTCATCTTTCTTGTAGTCTCCCTTCAGGTACTGGGAGGCCACAATTCATATTTCTGGCCACTGAATTTCAGAGGATGGATATACAGCAGCTATCACCCTGCCAAAGCAGCTTGCACCAAAACCTTTCCTCTAGTGTCAATGTGGGAAATTGATGGTTATTTCAAATTTCATAGACAATGCAACATTATTTACTGAGCTGCTCAGGAAATATGGCAGTGTAGAACATTCATCTCAGCACTGAGTTACACAGCAACCTAGCACAATTCCAATGAAAAAGAACGCACTGATGAGAAGATTTAAAAACTAAAAAAACCCCTCAAAATAAAACCACACTAAAAAAAAAACCCAAACAAAAATGTCCCACAAAAATAAAAGGAAAAAAAAATCAAGCCCAAAAACCATTTAAGAAAACCCCAACTTCTCCCATCCCACAAAACAGGCAATGCTCCAACCATCAGCCAAACAACTCAGGTTGGAGAATTTACTGCCCAATTATTACGTGACCAGTTATTGGATAGAGTTGACAAATATTTCCTCTGCTTTCCTTTGCTTCAGAGTTGGCACTGCTCTCCTGCCTTTTGGAAGAACTGGAGCTCTTGCCAGACTGCTTGGCACTGCTCTAATTGACAATTTTAGGGCAGTAAATTAGAAGGGTTTTTCACGTTGTTTTACTTCTAATTTTAATCAGACATAGAACCACTTGGCACACCAAGCCACACACTCTTCCGTGCAAGTTCACAGTGCCTCCATAAAAATACCCTCATTGAAATGTAACTTAACTTTAAAAGAGTCACACAAAAGCAATGTGCTGACTAAATGCGCTAGTACGGTGCATTGAGAGACTGTGAATTCCAATTTCAGCCATGCCAGTCATTTGGCATTAAAATATGCACCAGCTGTGAGTGTTTGGATCTCGATAAGTCAGAGTGTGCTGGAAAGCTGACAAGATACTGCTGTGAAAATGTTTCCAGCCCCTAATCTCGGCTGTCTCCTCTTTTTCATATTTTGCTACCCATGTTGGTGTATAATATAGGGAGAAATAAATGCAAAATCCGAGGGAGATGTGCATGGGGTGACATCAGTATTTATAGAATGTGGAAGATAGTGCTGCCACTCATACAGCTCTGGACTCTTCTTTGATGAGTTGTCTCTGGTCAGCCTTTCTAAATTGCTAATTTATTTTCCTTATGTGAGAAAGAGCCCTGTATTAGTATACTGGGATGCTGGGACAGGGAGGAATAGTGGGATTGAAATCCACAGAGAGTCTTTCAATATGGGACACTAACTGCTGTCAAAGGAGCTGAAAAATGAGTCTCGATGAGGAGGTATTTTTGGACTGATTTATCAGTAGAGCATATCATTCTGTAACTGCCTTTTTGAGCAAATATTTCTTTTCCTTCTCTCTATTATTTATTCATATCCACATTAAATCTCATACACAAGCCACCAGATTCTAACCTGCTGAGGAGGGCAAAGCAGTATGCTTCCCATCTGTTCTACTTAGCCTACAAGATGCTCTGGATCTCATCCTGCCTTTCTGGAAGGAAAATCTTCCCCCTTTGTTGCAACCATCTTCCCAGTCACAAAACAGGGGCAAGCAAGGGTGAGGAAGGATGGAAATTCACTTCAGTGTCTGAACTTTCTGTAGCAGGAAGCTGAAAAAGGACAGCCTGAAAGCAACAAGGCATTGCTGGGTTTCAGCAGTCGCAGCTGCTCTAAGGCCAAGCTCGGTGCTCTGAAGCAGTCACCACACCATCCTCCTCCTTCTCCTCCTCGCTTCCCTGCTGGCTCCAAGGGATACAGGAGACGACAACACACAGGACCTGGGAGCTGGCAGAGAGCAGGAACCCCTCAGCCTGCACCCCAGTCTCCCTCTGCTGCTGCTCTGTACGGGTCAGGTGTGGAGGAAAGTGAGGGCTGGTGAGAAGGGCTGGGACAGCCCTGCCCAGAGCAGAGACATTCCTGTTCCCCACCCAGGGGAAGGACAGCCTGCAGAGGGGCTGGGGGCTGGCGCAGGAGCTACAGGGCTGCTCTCTGCCAGTGTAACACATGCACATTTTTTACTATCTAGATCAAATTCTCAAAAGCCAGCGGGATTCTAGCTTTAGCTCAAGGATGTTTTAGCAATGTAAAGTCCTCATAAACCTTCTAGCCTGGGGAGAGTTCCATCCATTAAAGAGAGACAAAGAAGTACCAGAATCATCCTTTTATCCAAAGGTACAACCACACTCCCCCTCCTGAGCCATCCCCTGGTACTGCCATGAAGGCAGCTTAAGCTGGGAACACCCCCAACCCTACACACACACACTCACGGTATTTAATATCAATTAATGTTTTATCAAAATCGTGAGTAAGTAGAAGGAAGATACTAATTACAGAACCTGGTATTAAAGAGAAACTGCTGCAGTAGATCTTTTTTCCCCAAATGAGGTCTACAGGGGAATCATATAATTAAGGTACATGCAAAAAAACCTGTGAGCTAGCCGAAGCAGAGTTTTATAATCAAAATACCATTCCACAAATGCAAAGGTCACCTCACCTAAAACTGAGCAAAACTGAAAAGAAGTAATTTGATAAATCAAATACAGAAGTCTTTTTTTAACTCCTCATAGAAATAAAAAACAAGATAATGTACATGTCTTATGGCCAAAGTCTGAAAGTAAAACAGCAATCAGGTGCAACAGTTAAATCCAAAGGAGTTTCCCATTTCCAGTCAAGCTCACTGCAGGGAAAATAGAGCAAACTAATTATGATGTAAATCCACAATGAATGATGCAGAAATAGTATGCCGTGTAAACAATAATTTTGAAATTCCCAGTTTATATCAGCACTAATCTGTTTTATACACTCCAGAAGTGTAACTCAGAAAAGATATTTTTGCACTAATGAGAGACTTCTACTTTTTAATCAAAGAATAAATTAAAGCATTTTCAAAAGCATGCCAGCCTCATTAATTAGTTCCATTAAAATGTAAAAGATGAGTACATACATTTGCCTCACTTTGTGCTTGCATCTCTTTACCTTAAATATCCTATCACATATTATTACAGGCTTGGCTGGAAATAATATCTATTATTAATATTCTTTGATAACTCTCATTAGAAGATCCTGCATTCAATTGTTTACAATTTATCTCAATTATAACATTTTGGGCTGAAGTTTTCACAGTGGGCATTTTAGAGAATTTCAGTCAAAGCACCACACTTTCCAAGGATGAAATAAGGGGAAATAAACAATTTAACCTGTGTCAAAAACCAAAAAATTTAACAATTGCTTCTTCAGCATAAAAAAAAAAAAATTCCAAATGAATCCATTTCAGAAAAGACATTTTGGAAAAGGTTAGAAATCTAAGAGAAGGCTGGTTGGTGCTTTCCCTATGAAAATCCATTGGCATTTAGGAAGTTATAATCCATTCTGCTTTCCACAACCAATATATTCATCAAAGGATGGCAAAGCCTTTCAGTTTCAATCCTTGAAATGACACCCATCTAAGTGTGAGAAAGAACAAGGGTGGGGACTCTGCTGAGCATCCACCCAGATCTAGTGACTTACAATGTGGGCTCCTGCATCCACCAGGTTAAAAGCTCCATTTGCTCATGACAAAGCTCATATCTCCCCCAACATCTCCCCATGCAGAGGGTGATAGAACACCACCTGGGCAGCTTCCCTTAGCTGGAGTGTGGGACATCTCTGTGGATTTAGGCATTTCAGCACTTTTCAGCACCTTACACTTCCAGCAGGAATTAGGACAATGTCTCAGGACAGAATTGCTTTATATTCAATTCTCTTTCAAAAGCTAGAAAATCACCCAAATCAAATACCCACACACCATTCTCAGAAATGTTTTTGGATGGCCACACTTATCACTCAAGAGTAAGGAAATGCTAACTATAAGCTTCTCTCTGCAACCATAAGTCATTCCTCTTTTTGTAAGAATTATCTTAGTCTTTCTATTTTCCCCACAGGGCCAATTTCATCCAGAGCACAGCAGGAATCACGTTCACTAAATGAGAAACGATTCAATAATTTCTCCTTCTGTCACTGTTCATTACTGGTCTAGAGCCTTACTTTTTGCATACTATTTAGTCCAAGTTCTAAACCAGCATTGTTTCTGTTTTTGCCAGTGCAGTATCAGACCATTTCCAACACACTAATTGACTTATTTTCCCAATTTCCCTGCAAGATAAGGGAGTCTATTATTCTCATCTAGAAATGGAAAATGGAGTCCTTTTGTGTGTGGCATAAACTGAAGGTGGAGTTTCAAAGCAAAAGCCAAGTGATTACATGGAGGGGAAAGCTTGTTTAACTCATGACCACGCTCACAGGTTGGCGAATGAGATCCTTGTCTGATGTAAGTGACTGAACCTGGGAAGATGTGGGCCCATTGCTGCAGACACAAGATGCCAATAGCACTCATGCACCAAGCAAACAGCCTGCTTTGCAAAGCCCTACCAAACCCTAAGGACACTGCTCACTGGTAGCAGGGAAATGTGCTGCTGTTCCTAAGGGGCACAATACAGAAATTGCACAAGATCTACTACAGCCTGAGAGACAGCAGTCACCAGCAAACAGCCCTTTGCACCCAAAGCCCTCAGCTGAGCTTCCAGTCAAAGGGCACCAGGGTGCTCTGGTCAATGCTCAGTAGCCTGGCCTAGTTCTAGGTGCATGTTCTCATTAAGGTCACTTTTGAAGGCAGCCCTGCATGCTTAGGACAAGCCTTGCTGCAGCTCCAGAGCCCCCTGGAGCAGCTGTGGCTTTCACGAGAGGCAATTCCATTAAACAGCTGTGAACAGAGCAAGAATTTACTCTATTGTGACTTTATTTTCTGTGATTTTATCTACTTATCTTTACTGAATAAAGCAATTTGGGTCTGCTTTTATTGTCTCATTGGTCAGACTAACAGGTGTCCCAGTTGAAAGTGTTATCAGTAGACACATGTTTCCTCTGAAACTGAAAGAATGACTTTGTTGGTTCTGTATCAAACAAAGAGACTCTTTAGAGAGGAAGAATCAGCAAGCACATGTTTTTTTAACACAGTATTAGCACTAGACATTAATATATAAGAGTGGCAAGCCCAGCCCACTGTTATTGTAAATGCAGAAAGCACATGAAAATGAAATTTCTCTGAGTGAGAGTACCAAACACTCTCCTTGTGATACTAATCCCTATTCTGTGTGAGCTGACAGTACTGCCACATTCACTGCATGCTGACAGCTGAGTTAAGAAGTGTAACACTATGATACAGAGGTGTCAAGATTGCTGAAATTAATACTGGGATGTGCAGCGTTTAGCTTGTTGACTCAGCTAACTTAGGTGTGGTGGAGAAGCAGTATCATATGACAGTAGAGGCACTGCAATTTAGCGTAAAGTAAAGCTATTTCTTTTTGGAAAGATTTCTGATGCTTTCTTAGAAAATGTATATTTTATACCAGACTTCTAGCTGAAGATATCAGTTTCCTGCACAGGCATATGTCTGTTATTACAGATGGGAAAAATGTAGCAGAGATGGAGCTGCTCAGGAGGAGAGCAGCCAAGTGAACGATTCAGGATTCTGAATTACAGTGCTCTATCCCCTTTCCCCCACTCTAACGAAGAGACTCCAATCCTTGGAAGACAAAGGTTTTTTACTGTTGCAATAAGTGGTTTTCTTTCAGATCCCACTTGTGCCACTGAGCTGTACGAGGAGATGACTCAGAACCAGGCTGTAAGGCTGGGGAGAGGTTCCAGAGCCCCCTTTATAAACGGAGCACATGTCTACTGCCTGTTCAGGGGAGAGGCTGCTCAACACAAACAACTGAGGACATGGTTCCAAGTTGAGCAGTCCCAACACCATCCAGCAAACAGCAGCTCTCTGCCACGTGCTACCAAATCCCTTGCAATGGCTTACATATACTGTTCATCTCTCTTCAAGTATCAGGGTCCTTTCACCCTTAATCCATTTAGGGCATTTTCTCTCTTTCCTTTTTCTAATTTAACTTAATCTGATGTGGGAGATTACTGGGGTATCTTGAAGTAGTCAGTAAATACACCTGAGTAACAAATCTGTTGTTCTGAACCACATGGTAAAAACAAAGCTGCCTTCTACTGAAATTGTTTCAGTACAGGAGTACCAAAAGTTGGATCTAGAATTTCATATTTCTTTTTGAGAAGAGAAGGACAACTTTTGTCTTACCCAGAGAGCTGCTATATGCTTTGCATTTGCTTTACTCCAGGGACCTCGAGATCAGCCCAAATGTTGGGAGGTTACCAGAAAGCTCAGACATCATCACAACGAGCACACTGAGGCAGTGACGTGGCTGCCACGGCTTCCTGTGCAAACAGTGCTCCCTCACATCCAAGAACACTGAACTCTTACTGACTCAGCCTTGTCCCAGGCTATATTTTAATGACACTACCACTAATCCTGACCCCACTGCCATGAATTCCGGTATTTCCTCACTGGATTCTGAGCACAGCTGTGCAAATGACAGATTTCCCTAGACACCCATGGTTTGGAGTACCCTGCTGGGGGGTGAATCACCTCAGGCTGAGCAAGAACTGAATGCTAATCTCTCACAGTCTAGGTATGTGCTCTGCCCACTGGCTGTTGTGCAAAGCCCACTGCTTCTGGATCAAACAGGGAAAGGGGGGAAGCAGCCTGTTCTCAGGCTTCACCACTACCCACTGATCTCTGGATAGCTCACCCCAAATGCATGGAGTAAATGCCAATATTTTCCTTAGTCCCAGCAGCATTAATGCAGTCTTTGTTTGTTTGGTAGGTGTTGTAACCTCTGCAGCTCATTCCTGCTCCATCCAAGGCCCTTGCTGCCTGATGCTGTGTGCACCAGAGCTAAGGACAGCACTCCCTTTGGCCACTCAGGGACACAGGAAATCACCGTGCAAGTTCTGTATTTAGGGTGTCCATGGAACAGGATTCCACTGGAACGACCAGCAGAGAGCTACACAAGTGCAAGCCACAAGAGCTGTGCCTTGCTGCTGCCAGTCAGGGGACTGTTGTACCACACTTACTAAATAGACATCATGAGAGCTTTTGAAGAGTAAGTGGAACCATAATTTTTTTCAAAATAATTCCATTTTTGCCACTTTTCTTTCTTACTCTATGGAGAAAACACATTCCACTGAGAAACTGTGAGAATTGCCTCCAGATTATGTATTCCATCAGTCATATTTCTTAGGCTAAGCTTAAGTCAAGGATGTAACCACCAGAGAAAGATCAGTAGGGCTGGCTTCTACTAAAATTAAGCGTTTACTTAGCCTGACCAGGTACATCACAGAAGATAACACAGACTTGATGAAGGCAACACAGTAACAGTTTTAAAGTTAATCTGACATGAAGAGGGTGTTTAAATTCTTGTTTCTTCTCTAGACAGGTAAAGACATTGTACCTTTGTATCTATCTATGCCTATATTTAACTATATATATATTCTATATTCATATTCAGCTTGAATTTTTCTTATTAGTTTAAAATATTTCACCAGATACCAGTTACAGCAGCAAAAGGAAAATTACCAAAAGTCTCAAACAGATTAAGCAGCCACATATATAAACTCATTGTAACACGTATACAGATATTTACATTCCAGGCTCCACAATGGCCACTTTATGGTTTTAAGTGCATATTTCCTACAGACAAAGAAATCCGAGGTCATCAGTTATTACGTTCATGTTACCTGAACATCTTGCATTTTAGTAAAGTTTCCATGCACAAGCAATATTAACATCTGTTTCAAGGATCTCTGCTGGAATTGTAGCTTCACACAGCCAAATTGCCTATGTTTCCACCAGGGAGATGGCTATTTATTTTATGCAGCCATCTGGGCTCTAAATACTATGTTTTGTCATTTGTGGTCTTGTTTTTCAGGGTTTCTTATATGAAATTTGATTTCTTCATAACTTATTTCTTCTGTAAATGACATTTTTTAAGTAACCAAACTTGTGAATGAATGTTTCATTAGAGACTTACAACATCAGTGTCAATTCATAAATATTTTGGATCGAGAGCCAAACCCTAATTGCAGCAGCTTTGATGGTCTACAATTTTTTTTCCTGTGGAATCTTATGTAAATATAATCTTTACAAGCCCATCTCCCAGTTAGATGAAGGACATATGTTGTTGCAGAATTTAATACTTCAGGATGATACTGGTCAAGTTGTTGGAACACAGACCCCTGTGGTCACCAAGCCCAGGCCCCATCATTTTAAACAAAGGGGCTGATGGTAATGACTGACAGCATAAACAGATTGTCACAAACCTTTATCCACCCAGTATTATTTTTCTTGGATCATGACAGAAATACAAATACTTCTTTCTCTCCTCACACCGTCCCTTTCAGATGTCCTCTTAATAGATTTTAGTACCAAGTCACAGTTGTGAAAGTGCCAGGTGTCTTGGAAAGCCATTTAGAGAAAGGGTAAGAAGCCCTGGATCAGATGAGAGCAGCTAACTTTCCCAGTCCCTGTTTGCTGTAGTCACAAACTGGTTTGTGTTCCACCATAGAGGTCACTGACTGACACAAGGGAACCAAGAGCAGGACTCCAAGCCCCCTCAAAACTGCTCATTGCTCTCTAGCTAGAAACCAACACTTGTTTTAGCCATCACAGAGCTGTCTGTAAGATAGGCTGAATGCTCCACCCTTCCACACAAGCAAGCCAAGAGATGTCCCCTGCACAAGAGCCAATCCAACACCAGCCCACCTTCTGCGGTGCAGGTACTCCTCTTGCCTGGACACATCCTCCACCAAGGTGGGATTCTCTCACTCTTCCCACCAAGGGTTAATTTCCTTCCTTCTGTTGCTTACTCTGTCGAGGAGGCCGCACAAAACTGCTGGCACTGATCGAGCTGCCCTTTCCTCTCTGTGAAAAGGATAAAGCAGGCACCAAGCTACACCAGAAGGAATAAAGCCATCAGAGGGAAGTGGATGGCTGAGCCAAGCCACATAAGCTCATTCAGTTTACTCTTCTCCCCCCCCAGTCTAATCACTTAGCAAAAGAACCAGCTCTGTTCTCACTGTTGGAACCACAGCCCCTTACCAGTGGCAGCTACAGTCACCCAACAGGTCCCCTCTTGGCTCCCCATACTCACAGTCAGACCAGATTTCCTCACCAGCTCGACCCCAGGGTTCCCACAGCAGTCTCAGATGTCTTGTTCCATAAAGCAATTTACTCACAGTGCAATAACACAGGAACAGCTCACCCCAAGCTACCTGCACTAAATGTATTCCTCAACACTGGCACCTTTTATTATTCGTCTCACCTTACCCTCCCTGCAAAATCCATGCTGTTTCTGCTCTCCTACCTTGTTCTTTGCCTTCTTTTCACCCATGTACAGTGGCCTAATCATCAGCTTTACAATCTTCACCTGGATCACTCAATAAATGGCTACTGGCAAATATCTTCCAGGCAGCCATCTCAACCTCTTCCTCTAAACTATTTCTTAAACCTCTTCTTCCGAGATTACTTTTATATAGCATCCTTTTATATAACAAACCTTCAGAGACAAGGAGGAGCCCATCACAAACCCAGAGAAATCTACAAATAGTAGGTTTTGCCTACACTGCTGCCAACATGTGCATAGCATTTGTAAGGAGACAATCAAATCTGAAAGGATCTGAAACCCTTTTCAGCTTTTTGTTTGAATGAATGAATAAATAATTACTCTTTCCTCTGAGGTTAAACTCAGGCAGATTGACAGAATTGTCTCCTTGCTCAACAGCAGCAAATATGAGTAAAACAGGTCTAAGCAGCTTTGACCCTTCAGGAGCCTTATCTGTAGAGGAAGCTCTACCTCTACTTTAGCCTGTGACATAAACCACTGGCCTGGGCACTTTCATTTCCCTGGAGTCACAGAGCCCAGGAAGTGACAGCTAGGAGGAGGCTGATGTTGGGTCATGACCTAGCTCACACCCTGGAAGACAATTACCAGCCAGGTGTGGACGTGAAAGGCACTGCTTGGAGGGATGTTTGATGGCTCAGGCATGTGCCATTCCCATTTACTGGGAAGCATGAGCAAATTTTCCTTAAAATAAAGATGTGGAGAAGCAAATTATGAGACTCTGTAGCTGACTGCACAAGGGACTTCAGGGCAGGACTAGATAATACCTTCCTTACCCTGTAATGATCAGTAACCCCAAATTTCATTACGGATTACAGGGGCTTACTAAAGCAGTCTGACTACATGATGTACTAAGAATAATTATGATCTGCCCATCTTGGTCATAGTAGACATTGAGCTGCTATATCTGTAACAGGCTTAATAACAAGGTGAAGAGTGAATGGGGGAGAAAAAGAAATTTCCTTGTCTCATTGGTCATTGTTTCCTAAATGCCCAGGATGTCTATGTGGGGAGAACTGAAAATGAAGGGAGAATTCTAGCACAGAAGACTGTATTTATAACAAGGGACCGTGAGGGCTGTCCTTGTACTACACTAAAGCAATGCTCTCCTAAGTGGGGTGAATGCCCTCAAGTGGGTACACAAGACAATTTGCTGGAAGGAAGAAAATGGTTTTTACACCATCAAAATGAAAAGAAAATAAACTCCCAGTGTTTATTCCATTTTTATCTCATCCTTTAAAAATTTTGTGTGTGTGTTTTATAAGGTATATAATACATTTATAATTTATAGGGTATAGCAGTGTGGGTAGATATTCAAAAACATTTTTCTGATAGGGACACATGATCAAAAAGTTTGGGAACCCAAAGGACTGGTTTAGCAGGTAGCACCAGAGCAGCTCTAAATCTAGAAGTAGTGCTGAAACAGCAAAACAGCTGGGGCAGGTAAGGGTCAGGGGTAGCTGCACTACTCACAATACTTGTGCTAGGGCCTGAGCATCCTGCTCGGAGCACCAGCCCATGAGGAGATCGCAGTAAAGAGAAAAATCCTCTGGATGGTAAAAATACAATCACAAAACAAGGAAAATTCAGTTACTTGACAATGCCTCTTGCTGTTGTTCCAAATAATTGCAAAAATGTGAGATTCATGCTGTAAGAACTCTAACCCGTCTACAGATGATGTTTTAAACCTACCACAGTATTTTCTGCAGACTTTCCTAACTCAAAGCATTCAGTATGGGCTGTATGCTTCTTATTAACAGCATTAAGCAAATAGAAAAGTGATTCTTCTAAGAAAAAAAGTTTGTTGAAGTATAAGAATACGAAAATTGTTGCAGTGGGTAAAAATAATTCCTTAGGGTTTATCCTGACATTCTTAACAGTGTGTATTACTTAACTGATAGATCATAACAGCTAATTTAGAGCTATTAGGTCTATTGCATAAATATGTGGTCAAGAGCACTATAATGTACACCACTGTTAATTCAGATCACAACAGCTGCTTTGGAGCTGTCAACCTACTTGTCACAATGTATTTTAATCTGAAAAAACAACAACAAAAAATATCCTAATTACCTTGTAGTTCCTAATGCACAATTTAAACTGATTGTTTGGTACCATAGCTGAGCATTGTTTGAGCAGGGGAGGTGAAATACTGTAAAGAACAGGTATTGGTACCATCAGACAAATCACAGGGGACTCAGAGCTAATAACAGAGATGCCTGCCATGTGTTTACAGAGGACAAACAACGAGAAAAGAGAGGATGTGAGACAGATTATTTCTTTGTTTAACTCTGTGCTCTGCTACTTTAAAAACCTAAGAGGAACCATTAAAGCTATGTTTATCGTTAAAAAGCAATATCTGCTTGCTACCCCACTTGCCAGCCCAACTCCCTGCTGCCAGCCAGCTGGGAAAGCTCTGCTGGGAAAGGGGGTGCAGCCCAGCTCCTCCAGTGTAGCAACACGCTTGGATGTAAGCAGCACAGCGAGAGCTTCCAGCAGAGCAATTCAGTGGAAAGAGCAGTGCCACCTTTTCCTGTCTTCTGGCCATCTGGCACACAACATTCCTGCTCTGCCCATAAGCACAGACAAGTGGTCGAGAAGGTCAGGGAGGCACCCAGCCTTAGAGATAAGAAATGTAGGGGTTCAGCTGCTTTTAAGCACAGGCAAAGGCCAATACAAATGCTCAGAAAACCCAGCTGCCTGTCTCTCCCAGTCTCTGCTCAGAATGTGATTCTCTGTAATCATGTCATTCAAAGAGACTTTTGCTAAGCACTGAGGGAAAAGTGGCATCCTTTGGTGAGGGGAGGAAAATGCCTGTTGCTGCAACCTATCCATCATCTTCAAAAAGTCCAAGATGTACTAAAGCTCCCTAAATTTTTATTCCCAACAGAGCAGGATAAGTTCAGTGTTTTCTTGACAGGCAGTCCTCCCATGTCAAAATTGACTTCCCAATACAGTCTTGGAGGCATTCACATGCCTGGTAGGTTGGATAATAAATAAATGCCCATCATGTCTTTATCTGAGAAAGATTTTCTTCTTGCTGCTTTTTCCCTTTTTTTTTTTTCCTTTGCACCTTTGGGGAAAGCTATCCTCACACCCCCCACTCCCCCCTCCACCCCCAGCCAGGAAATAGTCATTTTGAGGCAAGACCTTAAAATTGATGATTTTGAAAGTTTTCCCTATTGCCATGCTGTTCTGCTCCTGCATTCCTGTGGTGCCAACAGATGAAGTTGTAAGCCTGTTCGCCTCCCTGCATCTAATCCTGATACTACTCAGCAGCAGGGAAGGTGGGCAAATGTTCACTAGCAGTTGTTGGCAAAGAAACACAGCAGGATTTAAACTGGATGATGCCACTGCATGTGTAAAACAACCATTTGAGCAAATGCTGCTATAGCAGCATCTTTAACCAGTAAAACAGAATTTGCTGTTAACCTTTTGTTTTCTAGCTAGCTGTGCTGATGAATTATGACTAATTGTAGTTAAGGTTACAAAAAAAAAACAAGAAACAACCCAAACCAAAACAAATAACCAACTAATTTTATAGATAAAAAAATAAGATAAATGCTTGTAGCAGCTGCTGTGACAGACTTTTAGTGTGCTCATATATAACTAAAATAAATTGCAAAAGGAAAATATTAGTAAGGTTCTGTTGCATTCTGATGAAGGATTCCATGTTATTTTTCACAAGGTCATTTTTCCTTTGAACTTCCTTCTCTTCCTTTCCAGTTTGCCCAGCCTGGTCTTTAGCTGATGTGCCCCAACCCCAGATTTTTCATGTTAAACATACTCATATTATAGCATTCTAGGACTGTTCTGAATGAGGATCACCATAACAGTAATGTGCCATCTATTCAAAAGCTTGAGCTGGGCCACCTACTGTGACATCAAAACAATGGGTCAAGAGCACCCCAATTACTCTTTTCCCCATGCTCTCAAGTTTCCTTGCTTCTGAGAGTTTTTCATAGAGACCATAAGAGCTCCTTCCTTCAAACTGAGCCCTGTTATTATTTAAAGCAATCACTTTGATATCTGGGAAACAAAAATTGAAGTATCAGCTGTCAATGCACCCAATGTTAGGAGCGGGAGTGAACTTTCCCCTGTCCTTCCTTGAAGATGATGGGAAAAGACACATCACACAGCCAACCACAATGATCTCTTGCAGTTCATAAGGCTATGTTTAATTGAAGAAATTGCTTTTTGGCATTGCTGCTGGGGCATTTAACTGAAGCAGGGCTTTCCCATTAGGACATGTATCCAAGAGCATTTTATACCTATGCATTATCTCCCTGGATCTCCCAGCTGTGCCCTAATTCCTAAGCACAGGTTCTGTCCTTTCTGTTGGCTTAGTTTTTCCATCCCACATTTGCCACACACATCTTGTGTGTCAGTGCTGTATCAATTACCTTGAATATAAAAATGTTTAAAGCTTGGAGAGTCAGTAAAACCCTTAAGAGGGGCCTGGGCAAGAGTGCAGTGCTAATGGCAGGCCCAGCACCTGCATCAGAGGATTCCTTTTCTGAAGGGAAGTTGTTTAAATCTTTTCATTTCGACTCAGCTGATTATCCACACTAGGTGGAATATTGTACAGCTGTAGCCTAACAGACTGAAAAATCACCCCCTTGAAAAGCAGGGAGATGGGTGCAGCAGGACCAGAGCATCTGCAGCCACGCTCCTTTGTAGAGGGAGCTGCCTGTGGAATTGCCATCCTCCTTCCCACCTTGCCTGAATGTCAGCTGGCTCAGCCAAACCTTCAGAGCCACCAGGACAGAGGTGCTGGTTGATGCTACAGAGAAACAGCTGCTGCAGAGTGAAGTTCTATTGCACTTACCTGGACACAGAACAAAATACACACATGTGCTCAGAGATTTATCCACTGGGATGGGAGATATATGCAGGATAGTGAATTCTGTGAGGAAGCAGTGCAGAAAGAAACATGGCTTTTGTGAAGAGACTTGGAAGCAGTACAGTGAAACTCAGAAGGTTAAAGCAGTGCAGCTGTGGACAGTTTCCCCCTTTCTTCTGGCAGAAACCATTTTTTTCCAGTGTTTTGTTAGAACAAAAAAGTTTTGGAGCACAAACACCAGAAGCAAAATTGCGTTAGACAGAACCAGTTGCTCCACTGGGACCTTACAGGAGAACATAAAACGCCTTTTCCAGGGAGACCTTTACACTTTATTTTAGCTGTGCATCCAAGCCTAGGTCAGCAAGATCATAGCAACCATAACATTTAAAATTACATCCCTTACATGGAAATAAGCTGGGAAAATATTTGTTGAGCAATGAAGTACATTCTTCTTCTGTATCTGCACTACCTAGCATTGCAGGGATCTCAGCTGGGTAAAATAGGCTTCAGAACTGAATTTCAAGCCTTCAAAAATACAAGTTCCCCAGTCAGAGAGATTTTGCTTAAATACAATTCTGTATTTGGCCTTGGATTTTTGAGCTTTACAGTTCAAACCCATTCTCTCATTCCATTGTATTTATTTTTTAAGTTCAATTCTCATGACTTTGAAAGCTTTCTAAAGGTCAGAAGAGAGAAGTACCAGATATTGCCACAATCACCCACAGTGTAATGCAGCCATTTCCTATTCCTTTAAAGCTTTAAAAAAAAAAACATTGTGACTTTTCATCTCACGGAGCATGGCTAAAGGTGTGGGTCAGGTTTCAGAGGGAACAGAATTTAAGCCAAATCCTTTGCCATTAGATGTGGTGCAGGCTCTGGGCGATGAAAGAGCTATCCTGCTCTTGAAGCCCTGCCACAGCTCCCATCTCTGGGGTAGCAGCATCCACTCCTGGACACAGCTATTGAGCATTGGGCCGAGTTGTTTAGCCTTGTATTTATTTAATCTTTGTGAAGATAAAGAAGGATGTTCCACTGAGAGCTCTTTTGTTTCACTCTCTATCAGTTCAATAGGAAAGAGAGCAGAGCTAAAGCCACAAGCAATGGTTTGTATATCTTGTAAGTCTTCTAAAGCCTTGTCATCATATGCTGTATTATGTTGTCTTTTATACTGAGTGACCATTGCTCTCTTGTACACCGTCTGCCTTTTTGTGACTTGATGAACCACATTGTAAAAGGCAGAAATCGATAAAGTTCTCCAGAACGCAAAACCTTGGAGGGAAAAATGTTTTCCTGCAGCACCATCTTGTGGTCCCTGATTTTAGTACCGAAGATGTCCCTCCCTCTCCGTGGGCCGGGAAGGTCTTTCTGCACACTTGGGAACCACACCCAGCTTTCAGCAGCTTCTTTTCTAGACACAGAGGTACTGTGAGGAGCCTGGCAAAAATGCTCGTGTCCTTTTATAGCTCACCTGCACCTTCATCGAGTTCTTGGAAGGGATAGAAGGGACAAAGGAAAACTGAATTTTGCTCAGCAACATACAGCTTGGTATATGTGATACAATCAACAGCTTTGGCACTGGGGAAAAGACATGTTCCAGTTAAATGTGAGGTAACCCCATGCTGAAGTTGTTCTGCCACCTGCTTACATCCAGGAGCACAAAAGCAAGTGAACAAGAAAATATTATGCAAGGGATCTGAATATTCAGTGTAAGCAAGCAGCCAATCAGCTGATCAAAGCACCCAGCTTTTTGTGACATTGTCAGTACAGTTTGCATCACACACAGGCCTGTGAATAAATATCTGTGATTTGACCCTAAAGTGGCAGTCTTGACCTTCAATAGTAATGAAATAGCTATTATGACATCTTAGGCACAGAAAACAGTTATTTAAGCAATATCCATGGCTTGACAGTTATTGATTCAATGCATCATCAAGCTAATATAGAAATTAAAACGTAAAAACAGAACTTTTGTCCTCTCCAATTGAAAAGCAAAACTTCCAGCATTTTAGGACACCTTTACAGCAAAGCTGCTGCATGGAAGAGGACAGGCCTCATGTTTGTGCTCCGTGCTCTTGACTGCTGTCCCACTGAGGGGAACACAACTCTGCTGTGACTTTTTCATCTCCCCTCCTCCTCTACCAGAACATTTTGCTTATGCTCCTCTTGTTCTGGTGCTGCCAGATACAGTTACTGCAGGTGCACTGATTGCTCACCCTTAAATACAGTTGTTTTGTCAGAGTGTGTCCCTTTGTCAGGATGTTAAATGACATTGAAACAAGTTGTGCCACCAGTGACATGGAAACTGGAGGAATTTATTGCCCTTCAAATCAAAATCATGAAGCACCACATGAAAGCTTAATTTTCTCTGGAGCACAACTTGCTCTCTGTAATCACTGGCCATGAGGATTTCTCTGGTTTGTCACGTGCACAGTTCAGCTGTGACAGTGCCTCGAAATTCATGCAGCAGGAAACTGTTTTTATCTTTGTCAAAATGTCTATATACAAACTTCACCTTCCATAAAAACAATACCAGAAAAGAGCAAATACACATCAGATTAAGAAGGCAAACAGTACCCTACTCAGTTTCCATTTTTCTGCTGCTCCACATCAAAATAGTGTAATACTTTTCCTTGCAAAACTTTAACCAAATCATCTGTAACACAATGCTTGTAGCAATGGTTGCAATGCCAGGCTTTAAAGCTCCTGCATATAGTTACATCAGACCCTCAGCAAGCACTTCAACAACTTAATGAGACTGCCCATATGCATGTTCCACCCACATTACACTTGGATTTTAAGTGATCCCTTTTTTAGGAATTAGGAAACTAAGAAATGTTTTAAATGGGGAATTCTGAAAGTACAGAGTTTCCAAGAATCACTGATAATATTTACACTCCAGCTTAGGACCAGAGCTCCATCCCTGCCAGCTGTAGCTCTTGGAAATTCTGCTACATGGGCTTCACAGCCCCAAAGAAATATGACAAGTGATTGCGTTATTATGGGTGATACTGACTTCTACTGGCATTCCTTTGGGTGCTCGCTCCGCACTCAGCTGTCAAAAAATGTTACACATTTGTTTCTTTTATTTTTGTTACACCACAGAGAAATGGAAAGAAATTGCATTTTGGAATCACCTACTTTGGGAGACAGGTCATCCTAAGACCAAAAGAAGTTGTGTGATGCAGCGATACCCAGCAGAGAGAACAGCTCCTGAGACAACACTCTTGCAGTTTCCTTAAGTACTTTGTATTTTTGCCAAGCATATCTTTAAAGCAATTGCCCAACAACAGATTTCCCAAATCCTCTGTAGCCTGGTAAAGAATTAGCTGTTCTCCTCAGCAAGAACAGCTTTACTGTGCTATGGGGCCATCCAATATGGAACCACAGAAAGCTTCTTCTCACTACCAATTTGATGAGTGACAACACTCCCTTAATCTTTTTCTAAGATTGACCCCTATGCTGAGATGGGCACGTAACTGGTATCTTTATATCCCTGCACAGGGATGCTACTGTATGAAAAGAACACTGACTTTATTATTCAGGGGTTGCCATGAGCATTTTGCCTTCCACTGTTACGAGTTTTTTTGTACAGGACGTATGGAACGAGTGCAAGAAACTAGAATGAAAAACTTTTACTGCAAAATCAATAGAATTATCAAGGGTTAAAAACTTTGTATTACTTCAATGCTAAAACAAAACATGTCATTTCCTAGGAGATAGTCAAATAATCCTGGTGTCTTCTGCTTGATCTTCAGGATCAGGTGGATGTTCCTATACACCAAAAGCAGAAAAAAAATCCCAAATATGAGTATAACTTGATTTAGGGACACCTTTACATTTCTGCCAAATCAATACTCTCCCTGAAATATTTCCTCATTGTCTAATGACCTCCCTGATGCTTTTTTATTTCATTGTGACCTTTAGTAGGCAATAGTTTGGCATGGTCGCATGAAGTAAATAGCATTTCGCTCTCAGACTGCATTTATTTCAGTAGTCAATTGCTCTTCAGCATTGAGGAAGAATGCCAAGAATGCCAAGATGTGGAGCTATGGGAATACCTCAGCTAAAACCCACCCCAATCCATACAGAAAGACAGGCTTTTCAGTGTCTGTAAATGGATCTGCCTCTCCTGAAAGCTGCAAACCCATTGTGTTTCCACTTTCTCGTGCAACAATTTGCACATGAGATAAGGAATGCTGAAGTGGCAGAGGGCCTTAACCTCAGACTGTCCATGGCTCTGCTGTCAGCTGGCAGCCTGGGACAGCATTAGAATTCTTGCAAACTCATTACTTCTCCCACAACAGAAGCTGAAGGTGATCCCTGAGAAGCAGTGCCTTGGGACAATGCCTGGTGCACAGGCAGGCAGCAGGTATTTCGTAGTGCCTATTTTTAGTATTCTACACAGACTCAACAGAACAACCCTAAACTTAGAACAAAAGGATACTCCAAAGCTATTTTACCTTCTTTTTTTGTCCTTTTGGTTCTTTCTTAAGTCAGTCCAGTAAATGACGATGAATCTCTTCATCATGAGTGTTTTGATCACGTGCTCTTTTTTCCCGTGCAATTTTCTGTACTTCTTTGCTTATCTTTTGTAAAGGATTGATACATGGACTGCAACATATTCAAACAGTTGAAACTGGTTGAATTCCAAAGTAGGAATTTAGAGATCATCTAGACTTGAAATCCTAGCTTCAGTGAAAAAGCTCAAAAAGCTGTGGCTGATTTCAGGGGTCATAATAAGATTCAACACCAGAAGAAAGATTAAGGTGAGGAAAAGCATTTCAATGCTTTTCCCATTTCTTATGTTTTTTTCATGAATTTCACCTTCTGATTCTTACAGAACCACAGAATCATTCAGGATAGAAAATACCTTTAAGATCACCAATCCCAACCCAGCACTGCCCAGGCCACACAAGGCACACACAGGCTTGGGGCTCCACTTGCTGCCCAGCTCCTCCTGAGAGAGGAACTCCAGCACAGGGCTGCTTGTCTCATCCCCAGCAGGCAAGGAAGGGGAGACAATGCAACCATTATCAGAGATTTCCCCAGTAACTAGTCAAAAATTCTGTGGACACCTTCCCACAGCTGTACTAGGGACTGGGCAGGAATGAAGACCTTTCTAGTCCTATTTTTAAAATCTACACAATATTATTCAAAAGTAGCATTATTTAAGAGCACCTGCATTTTTCTAACCTTTAGTGTCCTACCTGTCTTTGCATGTGGTTCTTAAAGAAGACTGACAAAACTGAGATGAGTAAGATAGGCTGGCACAGTTATGGACAGAGCAGAAGCACCAGAGCACAGCTCTAGGCAGGAGATTCTGTGCTGATAGCACACAAGGGAAATTGCCAATTGGCAGGGAACACACTTGTAGATTCTGCTTCCTGCATGAAAAACACCACTGGAAGGAAGCAAACATGCAGTTTGTCCATGTGGATGTGGAAAGTAACAAAGTCTCACTGGCTTGTGAAATTAGATCAACTAGAGTTGATCAAGTGTGGCAAGGAGAGGAGTACTCAGCTCCCTCTATCAATTTTACAGGAATTCCATGCTCCTACATTTTCTTTGTCTGGACATGGTATAGAAACCTTGCAATTTGCTCTAGAAGAAGCACAGTGGAGTTAAACAATTATCCCAATTTTCATCAGCAAAGTCCTCTTATTTTTTTGACAACTCTAGAAAATAATTTTTACTTTTGTGCACACCAGTTGCAGTAGAGATTTGGCATTGTACATAGGACTCTCTCAACAATGACTGTATAATGTTGAAAACAAAAGAATTTCTGTCCAGAGAGGTTTTTGGCTTATTAAAGGAGTGTTTCTCAAAGCTCTATCAACTGACTCTAAAACTGGTAAAACTCAAAGTTACAGTGTGATAAAATTGCACCTTTCCTAGAACTTAAATATATGATGTTGGAAATGTAAATCATTTAGCATGTGGTTAATTACTGCATTAAAAAACAAAGCAAAAAATCAAGTCATAACAGAAGAGCAAAATTCCTAATTTCACTGGCTATGAAAAAACACAGAAATGATAATTTAAACATTAATGTGAATTCTCCCAAAATGAACACATATTAATTCATTTTCCAGAAAATTTATGATAATTTCATGTTGATTCTTTGCCTCCTGCTTTCAGAGTCACTGATGACTCAGTGCAGCTATCTGTATGCTGAGCATCAGCTGTTGAGCACAGTGTAAGATGAAATGTGGAGATTTTCACAGCAGGTTTTGTCAAAATGTGGAACTCCACAGCAAACAGCCATCTGCCAAGCAGCCTCATTAGCTAAGTCTATGTGTGTGTGTATACACGCACGTACGTGATCCCACACAGACTACTACATCTTAGAAGAGCAAAAGTTTAACACTTGGAGGAAAAAATCTTCACTAAAAAGGCAATTCTGTCATATTAACCAAGTTGTAGCACCAGCCATTCGATATGAACTACTACCTAAGCAGAGTAAAGCACAGTTATGTAAATTCATTCCATCAGTTTAATGACCTTGATGTTGTGGAGTTTACATTTTCCCTGTATTCTGAGAACACATACATGTGCTGAAACTCTTCACAGTATCAAACACCAAATTGCTTGCATAGAGCTTGCAGGCTGTAAAGTGCCCTATACGTTAGAAACCCCACGCTGCATGTTAGAAGCATTAGAGATAATTGATTCCCAACTCACAGCCCATCCCTGTTACTCTATTCAGGCCTCATACTTTGTTCTTCCCTTCCTTGACTTACTGCATAACTCCAGGTCTGTCCTGGAAGGTGTCTGCTTTCGTGTTCTATGTGCAACTTCCCAAGCAAATGAAGTAAGATTAAGTCCAAGTCTTTAAATCCAAGTCTTTAGAAAGAGTACTGGGGCATTAAATAGCCTTTTTTTCTTTAAGCCAAATTCACTGTTTTATGTAGCTTCAAAATAGAAGGACTCATCAATTATGTTTGAACATTGATTTCTTGCCCGTTTTTTTCCCAATCTTTTCTCCCCTCACCTAGTTAAAAGATGTCATCTAGCAAGGATGGCTAGCAAGGCTAAGCTCCATATTTTCACTGTTTAGAAACAGTACTTTTGCACATTTGGTCTGGTCATGCTCTAACACTTACCTTCTCTGCAAAAGGGCACAGCAACAGATTGGTAGAAACCCCAAAATCAAAAATCCTCCTCCGATAAGCAAAACCACTCGAATGGCCAGCTGCACATCTGTAGAGCCAGCAGAAGTTTGCATTAGTAGTGAATAATTCTGACACAGACACTGAGGGTCAGATGACAGAATCAGCCTCTAAGACATCTTAGCTGCCATGAAGTCACAGCCATGTTGCTGCTTGGACAGGTGTCTTGTCACCAAAACTCTGACAGTACTCACACCTTGAGACACACTCACACCTGAAGACTTCAGTAAATGCCAAGGAAAATCACCATCTCTCAGATGAATTTAAAGTTGGACTCAATGATCACAAGGGTCTTTTCTAACCTAAATGATTCTATGGATCATCAGCACGATGGCAAAAGAGTAAGTGTTAGAAATGAGCTCAGATGAGAAAGAACTGGTCTCAAATTTCACTCGAGTCCCCAAAGCACAAGTATTTGTTTAATTTCGGAGGCAACCAGGGTTTGAGTGAGCCCAGGGCACGGGGAACAGATGAGTGTGGGGGAAAAAAGAATAGTTAAAAAACTCAATGAAAGTCCCTTAGAAGCTGCTTTAAGAATGGAGAAAAAAAAATCTTTCAAATTAGTTCTATTTACCGTCTTCAGTTCATAACTTTTGTAGCATTTTCTTAAGACCTCATTTTATTCCCAGTGAAATTCAAGACAAGCCTCCCAAAGAGAAGCACCATTCAGTATGCAGCCTGTGACCAGCTGACAAACACAAGTTCCACAAGTCTAGTGTCTGCTAAGTGCTTCTATTTTGTCAACAGATTGCTACAAGGCAAACAGTAAGTGTTTGCATTTTCTTTGGACATATGCTGTACATCCAGAAGCATTCAAGGAGCTCATTAATCTATGAACAAATAATTCTGTAAAATAGTCAGCCCTTGATATTGATGTCCAAACAATAAAAGCCTAACTGGAATGAGGAATCAAGCAGTCACAGCTGAATAAGCATATTTAATTTTAAAATTTGCTTGAGTATGTATCTTAAAAATGAGCAGAAGAGCTATAATTTTCACTCTACAACTTTTCTTCTTGCAGTAGTGAAGTGTCTTTTATACATAATATAAAGGCCCAAGCTGGGACTGAATATTACTAAAATATTTAATTTCTATCATATGCCCCTAACTAACAAACAGATTCTGATGTCATCACACTGGATAATACTTCCTTCAATCAAAAATTATCTAGCTAGTTGTAAGTACAGCTGCCCCAGAACTGGAATGTGGAGCTGCTCAAGCACAAGAAAAATTTCGAAGTCTTATTTTGACCCCAGCTTTCTCCTGAAGAAGCACAAACAAGAGAAAGTGAATTCATGTTAGCTGACAAGTAACCTTGGGGTTTCATATCTGTATTAAGTCAGCTCATCCTACAAATTGGGATATCACCTCTGAAATCGATGGATGCATACTGAATTATACCAGGAAGAACTAAATCATTAAGTTCTAGATTATGGTTTCTTTTTACTAACTTAACATCCATGTTTGGCAAACTCTTTGTGTCTGAAAACTCTTCCTATATTGTTGGTTGGTTGTCCTTAGACAAATTCAAGATTTGACTGGACACAGCCCCTGGGAAACCTGTTGTAGCTGTAGAACAGGGAGGATTAACTATATTGGGAGAGGTCCCTTCCACACCCAATAATTCTGTCTCTAATAAAACACCTCTAAATTATATGTTTTTTTCAGTTTATTGAAGACACCTCACCATGAAAAGCAACAACTGTTTCTAGAAAGCTACACAAACAGGAAAAATTTATGACAGAAATTAAGATTTGGTACAACCCTTTCAGTACAGCAAAGAAAACCATGGAGTTATAGGCAAAGACAGGATCTACAAAAAGAGGTTTTTGCATTCATATGAGAAAAAAGAATCATGCCCGCCAAGTTGATGGTCAAGGGAAAAAAAGGAGGTAAAATGTAATGTTAAGGCTGGAATTTGATAACACAGAACCACTGACATTTTGGTTGTAAGAGACTTCTGCAGATCATGTAGCCTTCCTCTTGAAGCAAGGCTACTCCCAGTATGAGATCAAGTGAGTTGTGTCTTGTTATATCTGAGTCTTGAAAACCTCCAAGGCTGGGGACTCCACCCCCTTTCTGATTAACTTTTTCCCCTCTAATGTCTGAGCTAAATTTCTTAAGCATCAGTTAGTGGCAATTCCAACTTGTTAAATTGTCTGGTTCTTCCAGAAAGAATTTGTGACTCTCATCGTAGTAAGTTCCCTTCTAAACAGGCTTCAGTAGCTATTAAACAACCCATCTGCCTCCTCTTCACCACTAAAATACAATCAGTGCCTTCACTTTTTCTTCACAGCACTTTCATGGAGTCACTACTTTGTATTAACCCCCACTTTCAAGAAACAAAGCCTTTACTTCATTCTTTGTACTGACATATGTGACTATATTTATTTGTATGGTACTTGTTCTTTCCTGGTGTTGGGCTTGATGAGATATCCAGAAAATTTTCTATCAATTAATTGTTTCCTTTATTAGTATAGATGAAGAACTACATGCAAACTTACAGTTACTTTATAGAGAGGGGTGTCCTGAAAAGTTAAAGGTAGAAACAGCAATGAGAACTGAATTGTGTGAGCAGGAGCAGGGCTTGTCCTGAGCCAGGGGCCCAGAGCAGCACACTCACCATCTCTCACTGGCATGTAGCACTGCTCATCCTGGCCAATTTTGAAAGGACAGCAGCCAATTTTTGTGCATTCAGACTTGTTCAGGCCTTCTACAGCACAAGGAGTTAAGAGTTTCTCATTGCTGAGGCGGCAAGCTTTAAAAAGGAAAAAAAAACCAACATTAGGTAAGATGTCTATCTTGGGAGCAATGTGAAACAGAAGGAAGTCATCACTTTGGTGTCTCCAGCATGTTTTGATTGATTAAATCTGCCAGAAAACAATAGCATTGACATTCATGTATGTTCTGTCCCAAAACCTAACCGCTTTTAATATTGAAATTAGCAGAAAAGCTAACTCATGTCACAGAAAATCTTTAGTAATTTGCTTTGTTTCTATAATAAGGTATGACAAAGCTGAATCTAAACATCATTGTGACACGTTTTTGTACTTAGGTTTGTAAAGTAAGTGAAAAAGACTAACTAAATTTTCTGACTGTACTGTTTCTATTTAAAAAACAGCAGAAATTTAAGACTATATTGCAGCTAACCAACTCTGGCACTTATTATTTGTTTCTACAAGCAGCAGAAAATCAGCTGATAGGAAAAAAACCCCATGACATCCAATCCCGTTATTGAACAACATATTTGAGCAATTTTTGGAATTTCCTATTTAATAGCAGATTTATTGATAATCATGAATCATCTCTCTGTGGGAATGGCTTAAATGTGTAAGATAGTTATAAATAGTAGACATCTCTGTATATTTAATTCCAGTAAAACATCACATTGCATCCCTCATGTTACATAGCAGCTGCAAAGCATCGTTTGGTTCCAACAACACCCCCAGGACTGCCTGTATTGTCAGTCTCACATTTGTCAGAGACATTACTGGTAGCAAAATTCAATTTATTAAATGGGGGGAATCAGGATCTTCACCAGTCCTCTGTGTTTACTTAGGGCTACATGTGAGCAATAGTGGTGGAGCCACACTGGTATTAATGCAGAAACATACCAAGTGAAAAGTAGAATTTCTGCTTCTCCTTCCTATTGGTCTGTGGTCTACTTATGGAACCAGGCTGCCAGTTTTTATATATAACAAATCTTTTCTGTTCTCATAAATACTATCTTCCTTTTTGACATTAGCAAGTTAGCATTGTGATCTATATATCAATAGTTTTATGAAATAAGGTAGGCCTTGTTATCTAACTTCAGCAGTCCAAGGGTGAGTGTATCAGTCTAATCCAACAGGCCTGAAGCCTTCCTTAGCCAGTAGAAGTGGGAGAGACACCAGTGTGGCACAAAATCCTTCTCTCATTTAGGCTGTGCCAAATTCTCTTTTCTATGTGTACGTGGGAAGGCTGGAAAACTAGCCCAGATGAGATACAACAAAGCCAGGCATGGTGGGTCCTGTGCCAAACTTTCAGCACGATTTCAGCATTTCCAGCACAGTCACATCACTGGTGATGGAGGGTTTTGCAGGTGGGTAGTAATGCAAACAAATCTGTGATTGCTCTAAAGAGGCTCTTCGCAAACCCATTTTCAAGAGCTCTAGTGAGTTTTATAGTATTAGACCAAGGATTTTACACACATTAAATGCTGACAGGTACGGGAGGACTGGTGTGAGGCAGAAGTGGGAAGGGAAGAAAGAAACAATGCTGCAGTGGTGAAGTGGCACTTACTCATTGGCCTGAAGAAGCTTAAGAAAGATTCAAATACACCTTTCACTGTCATGTTAGGTTTTCTGGGTGCCTCTCCACTCTGTTCTGAACCAGGCTGAATTGGTGCTGCAAGAACTGAAAGTTCACAATGATTAGCTCATTACCATCAAAACTATCTGTAATTAATTAAAGCAATGACATTTTCATACTGATTATCACTCATTAGGAAGGCATTTGCAGTCATCAGGAACTGTGTCTACTGATGGCTAGCAAGGTTAAGCACAGATGTCTTTCTGTTGTATTCACTTATATTGCTTTAAATTGCTTCATGAACCACAATGAGTAAAGAACTAAAGCTGTAAAATTTAAATTAAAGAATCCATTCAGGTGGAAACTGTCAAGGATAAAAAGCCCTGCTGCTCACCTATGAGGTGCAGGTTACATGAAAATGCTTTGCTTCATCTATAGCTATATTTCTTCTATGCACACAAGCAGAACTTTCAGCTTTTTAGATAAAGATCAGACCCCGGTTCAAACACAGAAACATGGTGAAAGGCACCTTTATCAGACACAACCAAACATGCAGTTATCCCAGTTTATTTCAGACAGTGACCTGCTGCAGTTGCATAGAAAAGAGCAAACCATCCCTAAATATCAAGGTACTGCAGTGTTCACACAAAGGCTACTGATTTCTTACTCTCGGACTTCCCCATCACCTTTCATATACACTATTCTAAAAAAATATGGGATCAGTAAACCTTGCTGCCTCCCTACATCTCTTTTTCATTAAACCAGAAGTGCAAATCACAGTAGGACTCCACTGGCAATCAACCACTCCCCAATGAGGGGGAAAAAAGAGACCCAGTATTCCCACCTGCTCGCCTTTTTTCTCTCCATGAGAGAAACTTACACCATCACCACTTTAATAGCTTTTAGTAATGGGGTTTGCTGAAAGTCATTTCATGGTGTTAGAGTTCCCTGAGAACAGAAGTGAGATCACAGCCTAACCAAACACTAAGGTATTGAACAACTTCAGTCTTTTGGATAATTCTTCAGCTAACAGCATTGGGAGCATAAATTAGGGAATTAGGAAACTACTTGTCCTGGGGTACAACTTGTCTCTTCTGTGCCATATTAAACTCCCTTGTGGAAAAAAAACCCAGCAGAGTAAGAGAATTGAAGATGCTGTCAAAAGAGAGAATCTGAAACTATCATATAACAGAAACGTGACCACCAAAGCTCACACTGACAGTTCTGTCATGGGGCCCCTCTCCCTGCTAGCAAACAAGACAGAAGAGAAAATTTTAAAGACTTTGCAATGATTTCATGGAAGTTCATGAGATGAGGTTTCCAGCATTCAGTTTGGTAAGAATTATCTGAAAACCATGGCTGCCCTACACATTACTCTCTCATGTCAGGGTTTAAAGAGACACAAGCTATTTACATAGGTTTAATGGCCATTGCTGTACTTACACATTTATATCTGTGTTAGAGATCACACCCACCCTGGAAGCTTTTACAACCACACAGCAACTGCCAGCCTTTCACCAAAGCTGAAAAGGCTCTGAGGTCTGGTTTCTCAATGCATTGAGGGTCAAATGCAAACACGTTAGATGGAACATTTATACATGTCAGATGACCAAATTTAACTTCTGTTAGCGCAAGTAATAAGACAAAAACCTGTCTAATTACTTTGAGTCATCTGCTGTAGTAAGCAAACACATCAATTCTCAACAGGCTATAAGAACACCTTTAGTAGTATCCTGAAAAAAAAACATTGAAGTGGGGGAAAAATAGAAAAATCTACGATCAACTGTAAAATAAAAGCAAGTTGCACTGCCAGGGATAAAACAAGCAGCATCTATTTCTTGTACAGATGCACAGAGGGTAATGGGAACTATAGTTGCAGGAAAAAAATATTTTGCTCTGTTTATGTCTCAGAATGGATCAATCCAATCTGAAGTAATTGCTTGTAATATTTCTCAGTATTTTCCAATAATTTCCCAGACAACAAAACCTGCTTGCTAGCAAAAGTACTTGCTGCTTCTTTGAGAATGTTTTTGTCCTTGCAATACTCACGTGAATGGACACTACAAAGCAGGAGCAGGACCATGAAGACCCACGCTCGGCAGGTGCCAAAGGACAGCATTACTGCAACAAAACCAAGAGCAGTAATAGGTATAGGGTCCTGCATAAAACAAATTATCAATCTTAACTTCATATTTATGGATTAGAGCAAGCCTGACTGTTGATTGCTGCACACGACTGCCTTTTTTGCAAGGAAGGGGCCAAAACCCATTGAAAATATGTGTATATAATGGCAATAAACGATTTTGAAGAAATTACTCATTTAAAGAGGGTTTAAAGGAAGGTATCTTGTTAACAGTCAATAGCCAAAAAATGATCTTTTTGAAGTGTCCCAGAGCTAGACACTTGGCACTTAAAAAGATAATTTTTAGCTAAAAATTTTAATCCAAGTTCAATGAACAGAATAAAGAGTGAAGAACAAATAATTTTCGAAAGCTTAAAACTGAATATGAGTTTTGCTCATTGAATTCTTCCCTCTTTTCACAATTGGAGCTCATGAAGAGCTTTGGATAATATTTTTAAAAGGTGGCTCAAAATGGTATTATGGACAAAAATATTTTTAGAAAGCCCCATGTGATTCATAGTAATTTAACAGCAGGTTTATGCTGGGTTTTGTACCCCCAAGCAGCCCCTAATGACTGCTTTGTCAGATGCTGTATTTCACTTTGCCTGCCCCTCCTGTTTTACCCTAAAAAGGGCTTTTTCCAATTATTACCACTTAGTTGTAAAGACAGCTTAAACCTAGAGATAATTTGTTAGTATTGATGAGGGGAGAACGTCATTTTTTGAAGTGCTGTCCAGGGAAAAGACTGACTGCATTTCACATGGATATTGGAGGGCCCTTTGAAGGGTCAGCTCTTTCTGCACTTCTGCTGCTCAGTGAGGAAAGCTTCCCTGCCCTTGGAAGTGCCTGTGCTGTAGAGGAATATACAAACATGTTCTGTCCCATGGAGAAACTACTTTGGTAATGTGAAATTATTTCTTAAGAGGACAGGAATCGTGTTTTCCAAGGTACTTACTAAAATCCAATACCATTCACGACAACTTGGGTAAACAATGGTGAAGGAAAACAAAATAAAGAGAAAATTCTTGTTCTCGCCATTACTTACTTCTTTTGCTGTCTCCTCCAGCCCTGCTGGAGCAGGGCATCAGCAGCTCCCCAGGGTTCAGCAACCACAGGCTGGCCCCAACAACCGTGGAACCAAAGCACGTCACAGTCACCACCCCCAGTTCAGGTCAGAACAAGATGGAGAAACAGAAGGGCCAGAGAAAGTTCCATTGTTTTGGGAGAAATCAGCCCCTGCTGAAACTGTTGGAAAGCCTCTCAAATCTAATTCACCAAGTTCAAACAAGTTTATACTCTTACCAATCACACCCCAGTGTACAACGTGGAAATATCACTAACTGTGCAGACCAGGTAAGAGATCAGAATACTCTCAAATCAAAAATTCAGTCAGAATGCTGAAGTTAGAGCTTCTAACTAACCCATGGAAGGTGAATTAATTAGGTAAGAGCATCACCCTATTGCTTCACCAAGTATTCGCATACTTGAAGCACAAATCTGACATGGATTTTTCTTAGACCCAGAAAGCCAACCACATCCTGGGCTGCATCAAAGGTAACATGGCCAGCAGGTCAAGGGAGGTGATCCTGCCCCTCTACACCACTCCCTGGAGAACCCACCTGGTGTACTGCAAACAGCTCTGGAGATCTGGCCTGATTTAAGCTGGGATAGAGTTAAATTTTCTTTTTTGTACCTGGCACAGTGCTGTGCCTTGGATTTAGGATGACAATAATGTTGAAAACACACTGATGTTTAGTTGTTGCTAAGCAGTTCTTGCTCTCAATCAAGGACTTTTCAGTCCCCCTGTTCTGGCAGGGAGCAGGTGCACCAGAAACCAGGAGGGAGCATGGCCAGGACAGCTGACCTGACTGACCAAGTGGATATTCCACACCATGGCACATCCACGTCCAGTATATAAACTAGAGGAGCTGGCAGAGAGATGCCAAACACGGCCCAGGGATGGGCTGGGCATTGGTCAGTGTATTGGACAATGGTATTGTGCAGCTCTTGTTCCTCTTGGATTTCATCTCTCTTGTACCTTTTCATTACAATTATTATTATTGTATTCTACTAACTTTCATGTATTAAACTATTCTTGTATCAACCCATGATTTTTACTCCCTTGTTTCCCCTGATTCACATCCCCACCGGGAGGGAGCAGGGGGAAGAGGGTACTGAGTGAGTGAGCAGCCTCGTGGTGCTGCTGGCTGGACTTAAACCACAAGCTCCCCCCATATGAAGGACATGGACCTTTTCAAGCTTGTCCAGAGGGTCATGAAGGTGACCACAGGCCTGCAACAGCTCTGCTCTGAAGACAAGGTGAGAGACCTGGGGTTCAGCCTGGAGAAGGCTCTGGGGACACATTAGGGCCCCTTCCAGTACCTAAAGAGGCTACATGAGAAAGATGGGGAAGACTTTTTAGCAAGGCCTGTGCAATAGGCCAAAGAGTAAGTTTTAAACTGAAAGAGGTTCAAATTGGACTAGATATAAAGATGATTTTTTTTTTCACAATGAGGGTGAGAGGCCCTGGCACAGGTTACCCAGAGAAGCTGTAGATGCCTCGTGTCTGGAGACATTCCAGGCCAGGCTGGATGGAGCTCCGGGCAACTTGGTCTACATGAAGGGGCTCAGGCCCAAGGCAGAGGCTGGAACTAGAAGACCTTTCAGATCCCTTCCAACCCAGACCATTCTGGGATTCTATCACTTCCATTCCTTTTATTAAGGAAAGGCTCTGAATAGACTGGGAGCAGTACTTTTAAAACATAAAGAAGCCTAAAGTAAATGCAGATGCCATCAAATCAGCAGTTCCCCAAACAGATGAGCTGCCTAAAGCAGTTGCAGTTTGCTACAACAGCCATCTGAATTGGTGAGCTGGAAAAAACTTATATATTCACACGGTTTTGTGAATTCATTTCAGTTAACTGCAAAATGAGTTTAAAGGGTGGGTCTCTTTAACCTCATTTGTATGCAGCATTAGCTTGCTAAAATAACCAACAATACACAGTATCCTGAGTTTCATTGCTTCATTCTATACCCAGACTAAACTCAGCCACTCTCAGCAGTACCAGTAAGGAGATACTTGGAACTGTCTAATCCCCAAGCCTTCCTTTTCTGTGAAGCATATAATTTACATGAAAGTGAGATTTTCCACGCTGATTTATCTCACGGAACACTCCGGACAGTGTGATGCATTTCTGATGTGGGACTTTTCAGACTGCCAAGAATCACAGAAAATTGCCCCCACATTTTAAACACAACACTTAATTGATTTCACTGCATTCTGGAGTGTTGATTCGCCTTGCTGTAGCTGTAGTCTACACCTGAGGCTCAGCCTGAGTGCACCAGGCAAAAAAGCACAGCCAAATCCACGCCCCCCCCCCCCCCCAAATGTTTGCTATACCATTTCTGCAACAGTCAAATTCTTAGCATTTATAGACTACATCCATGTGATCATTTTTTGCTTTAAATTAACTGCTTTTATTGGAAACGTTTCCTAAATTCAGTGCAAAACTGTAAGAAAACCTCTACTGAATTTTCAGTAGATACACAAAATTACCTATGATTGTTGCTCTTTCTTATAAACCAATTCCATACAGTACTCAAAGCACACAAAAATTACTGCTTTAAAGTCTACTGTAATTTTTAAACAATGTAAAAAAAAAATTATGGCAACTGACTCATCCGGGTTTAACAGCAATTATTTCTCTCTATCAAACTGGTTGAGATGGATGACCTTCTTAACTGTGAAAGCACAAGTGACAGATGTGCGATGCATTTTAAAAAACTGTTTGTAGAAAACCAGATTCATCCCCAGATGCAGGCAAACGATCCACAGTCTTGTCAAAGACTCACAAAGTGTAAAGAGCTCTTTCTGTAAATCACAGCACAAAAATATGACGTGAAACCCATACTGCGCTTAAGTCTAATGAACCTCTGGCAAGGAGAACCTTGTGATCAAAGTGGAATCTATTCAGAACAGTAAGCTGAGGAGGTCTAACCTCACTTTTCTTAACATATATTAAGCTGCCTTAATACCTTAACAGTGTAAATGTCCTTGTCACCCCAATTTCCATGGGTGTGAATATGCCTGGAACGGACCCTTTGACTAGCACCTTTTAGGATGAAAATCTGTTAAGTTCAAGGGAATGATGAACAAGCTTAGTACACACTATTGAGGAAACAAGAAGCTCAGCCTTGTCATTTAAAAAAAAAAATTCTTTTAAGTAGCCACCAGAAACAGGAACACATCTCCCCCACCCCTTAACACTTGTAGGTATTCCACTACAAGTCTTGCTGCTTCTGGAAACAGACAAAACCTTTAACAATATACAGGATAAAACTATTTGAGACCCATCTTCTCTTGCAGACTAGCAGAGAATTTAGAAGAACAGTACAGAGGATTCCTGAAGTGACTGAGGAGTACTCACTGGAAGCTAAAGATTTGCCTTTTAATATTCAGTACTGAAGGGTTTTGCAGAGAAACATACTGCAGTTCAGGAAAATAAGCTGCCTTTCACAGTAAGTGCTTGTAGGAAGAAGCAGGGTCCACACTCAGTACCATATTCATAGCACTCAATGTCCTTCCTGGACATGGGACATAATATTTGATATCAGGGACAAAAAAGGGCTGAAAAAGCTTATCAGTAACTGATTCAAACAACTTCTGTATTCACAAAACTAAACCTAGTATCTTCTTAAACTCATGAGTGCTCATAAAGAGATTTTGATCTGCTTCAAAAAAGCTGAATAGAGATTTTTTTTCCTTGACAAATTTTTAATAACAACTCTGAAAATCTTAACTCCCCACCATCATTAACAAAAATGCATCCAGTAAACAACAGAAACACAACTTTCTATTTTTATAAGCATTTGTTAATTCATAGGCTTTGAGCTTAACCTTACTGAATTTAGACTGGCATGATTCACAAATACCTCTCACTCTTTCAAAGAACTTTATTTTAAAAATAATTTTAATTCATTAGACCATACTTTATAATAGTTACCAATAGGACGGACCTGAACTCAAGCATCAGACATTTGTTGCACTTTCAAGTTTTGTAACAACATGACTTTTCAAAATAAAAGTGTACATTTAGATTCACAGGTTAATTTGTTGAAATTTAATAACATTTCAAACCACTAGAATATGAACTGAAAGGGATATCTGTTTTAAGTACACAAATATTGAAAAAGGTCATAATCCCAAAACCCACTTGGAAATGGAATGCAGCCAATTAATCAGACTATGGTTTAGTAATTTCACATTTACCCGGGTTAGCACCTTAGTGAACTCAACTACTGAATGTGAGAAATGAGTGCATGAAGTGTGACCATTCAACAGGTACTGTAGCATTCCATGAGGAGACTGTGTCTTCTTGAGCATTATGTGCCTTATTTTTGAAATCTGGGAATATTTGAGACTTTTCAAAAATGTGTAAATAAACAATGGCTACAGTTAAGGTCTAAACAAAGAAATACTTTCTACTTTGTCAGTTGAGATTTTTTAAAGCAATCATTCATAAGGATTGCATCAACATCAGTTAGCAGAGGAAGATCAAACTTTATTGAAACTGCTTGCATACAAAATATATTGCACTATAACCAAACAAATGTCAACATAAAATCCAATCTGTTGTAGCTAATATGTACAGAGAATATTGCCCAAGAGCAGTTACATTACAAGGTCAGTCTACCTTGGTTAATTATCTACAGTATTTTAAACCAAACAGCTTACAGATGATGTGTGCAAGGTACCAATTTCTGTTTTCAAATACTATACATTCCCAAAATAAATAACTAGAAATCAACATTAATGTTTGGCAATACTTTTTAAGACATTTTTATATTTGTTAAATCATGTGCAGTTCGTTGCCAGTTTTAGTATGCTCACCTGTATGCAAGGAAAAAAAAGAATGAAGAAAGCAAAGAAACAAAACTCACAAAATACATCAGAGGCAAGGTCAAGTTTGTACAATTCTGTACATAAACAGTGGCTCTCCTTCTGGAGTAATCTGAACAAAAATGGACTAAAATGAAGGTCCTTATGCAGTTGTGCCCAGTAAGTTTAATGTGTGATCAGAAATGAAAGAAAGCACAACTCCTCCCACCACTTCCCACCCCTCTCTGGTGTACAGCTGTACTTTGGATCAAATTCTGTGACACCTTCAAATTGGCTGGTAATTAGGACCTTGCAGCTCAAAATATGAAGAACTTGTTTTACCTTCAATATTTTCAACTGCTGCATCTGTACTTGCCAGGGCATGACACGTGGGTGACTTTCTTCCTACCTCTCCTGAAACAGCCTCCAAATTAAAATAAGCAATTCAAAAATTCTGAGAGGATGAAAACCATCAATACTTTAGGCTGGTTATCTGGCCAAACAGCAGGCACACATTACTAGCTTGTGAACATGTTACACTTGTTCCCTCAGTAACAATGAGTTTTTTAATTTTCCACAATGGAAAGATTTTTTTTTAGTTTTTTTTTTTTAAAAAAAAAAGCTTCTGTACTGCCTACAAAGAAAAAAATTACACCCCTTTTTCAATAACACTATTTGCCAAATCTTCAGTGCAAAATAAATTTCCTATTCTTATAACTGCCTAACTGAATGTTTATGTAAGGAAAAAATTATGGAAAGCATGCACTTGTCTATAAAGTACTAACGTCTGACAAGGATTGCTACATATATTTTACATTTAGTGTTACCAACTCATCTTCCCTGATTTCTGCATCCAAATATAATATTCCTACCTGCCAAGATATAAAAAAGGCACAGATCATACAACTTTTTTGCTAATGAAAATGACAATTGTTACATCACACAGATTTCAGGGTCCACCAAAATATTGAAAAAGGTGGACCAGAATGTGAACTGACACAGGACATAAAACGACATAGCATTTCATGAAGAACTGGTAAGTTAGATTGAAAACAGAAGCCAATTTGATTACTGCAAACACTATTTATTCTGAAAATTGAAATTGAGCAGTGAATTTGACCCGATGTGTTAAAATGGTACAACTGAACAGAAAGTTTACCAATGCACAGCTCAGTATTTTTAAAACAAACAAAAAAGAATCTTTCATTGTTTGAACTGCAATATGTACTTGGAAGCGATTTTCGGAAGTTCAGGTATTTTTATGCAAATATTTGAATAACTTCTTATTCTGAAAACAACTGCATACTGTTGATGTTAAAAAAGGCTAACAGAGAACATATGTTCATTTCATGCCCTGCGCCATCTTGCCTACTATTTGTCTTTGGCCTAACAAGTTTCTCTAACATGGAATAGGAATTACTGAAACAGTATAGGAAATATGACTTCAGAGTTATGCAGTTTAGGGGACTCCGTTCACCAGCGGCTGTTGAGCGTCTGCGCTGTCCGTCTTCTCCTTCTTCGGGTTCCGCTCCTTGCCCGCGCGCAGCCGGCTGCCTTCGCTCGAGGTATTCTGTAATGTTTTAGTGTGGACACTCCTTTCATTATTGCAGTCAATTCTGATCTGGAACAATTCAGAGTTATATAAAGCATTCTCCTCCTTTCCTCCACCCCTGGGTGTTCACTACCTTGGCCGTCTGGGAGGAGCAAACAGTGCCAGCCCTCACGGCTTTGTTAAATGTATCCAGCTGCAGGGGAGGGCCTAAATTCTTTTTTGTTCAAAAATGCCACATACTTGGTGACCCAAAAAATCCTCTCCTATCTACCTAGTTTTGAAAGCTAAGAGAAAAAATTCCAGTGTATTTGTGCACAAAAGAGTTGAATTAGTAACAGATGGTTCTCTGAAACATCATTTCAACTTTTAGTAATTTGACTTCCTACTCTTTGTATGCAAAAAGCCCCCAAAAGACATTGTGTCATTTCATGGCAGCTTTTCTGAATCTCAAAAAAATCTACTCAGACCTTTTTTGAATCGGAAAAAAAAGATCCATTTAATACACCCAAAAGACTTCTGCAGCCTTTCTAAGTGGTCATAAAAAATTTTATAAGGGGGGTAAATGCTTATTCCTTGATATATAACAAGACTTTTACAACTTGATCAGCCAGATTTCAACAACATGCAAGTACTTCTTTTCTTGTAACGTGTCACTGCATCCAAATCTTGGAGCAACAGACGAAACTCCCATGATTTAAGTGCCTTAATGGGTTTTCTTAGCACCACAATTACTCACTGCTTACCTCAACCTTGGTAAGGTAATTACTAATTACTTACAAAACTCACATGGCCATTACTTATTTTTTGTTCTGTCATGTTAACTGTTTGCATTTCAGATTCATATTCAATTACTAAACCTTTAAGTTCAGCACTCCCACTTGGAAAACTAAGCATCTGGTCACTTCTTCCGTTTTATCCCTTTCTTAACCAGGCTTTCTAAAAACCAAGCCAAGAGTCATCTCTGTGTCCCATTGGAACTGTGACTCCTGGTAACACCAAGCAGAGGCAGCAGCTTGCAGCTGCCCTTTGTTTCTTCCTCCCAACAATAACTCATCCTATGTGGTAAGAGATGGTAGAAGGTTTGCAAGTTATCATTTGAAGCAAGAATGGTTTCCACGTGGGGAAACTTAACATATATACGTAAAGCATCAGCCTGATAGCTTCATGAAACAAAATGTTTGAAAAAAAATGTAGAAATATCTTCTATAAAAAATTTAAAAATATTTAAGGTTACAAGATATTTCAAATACGTTACTTGAAAGGTTTCTTGATGTGCATTTTTAACTTACTTTCCAGACTGAATAGCCTTCCATTGCAAATGTTTCATTTAGTGGTGAAGGTAGTTTCTGAAGGTTAATCTTTCTGACTCTGAGGATTCTAGCTACAACACACGCTTTATATAGTGTTAAGGATTTTCTTCCCTCAGGTACATAGAAAATAGGCAACAATGCACAACACAGCAAGAAACAAAAGCTAAAACCAAAGCACTAGTAAGAACAAAGACTGAAATCAAGCTGGTTAGTAAATTCTTGGGACTTGTTACCAGTTTTTCACCAAACAGAGCTAAATGGCATTACAAAGCTGCATCTTTACACAGCTTGATATATTTAGAGTCCTGAGCATCTGTGTCATTCCTAACACAACTTTTGTAGACGGGATCAGGGAGCGAAAGAATATGGAATCATGAAGCTACTGTGTCACTCACAACCTTGAAGACTCTAATGATATATTATGACACAATGCAATTATAACAGTACAGACTTCTCATATGAGAAGAGTTACCTCAAGAGGCCCATCTGCTGTCCTCCCTTTCGCCTCTCTTGAGTTACGCTGACGGTTATCTGTTCGCGACTGTTCATCATTGCCTGCAAGAAGAATTAATCAACTAAGTTGTACAACAAAGACATGATCTTCTGCCACTTAATTTTTACACAAGCACAGTAGGGAATTCAGAATTTTCTGTCCCTTGAACAAATATTATTACTGACATGTAACAACACTTCTTAAACTATGGGCCGAGAATCACTGAAAAAATGTTCTCAGGTGATAACGTAGACAAAACTTCAGTGCTTAAAACCACCACAGTTTAAAAAAGACTGATTGCTGACTGAAGAAAAAACACTTCTCAAAATGATTAACCACAGAAGAGAAGTATTGTCTATCAGTAGTGTTCAATATCTTCACATTTTTAATGGCTTATAAGCTTCCTAAATTACACATTACCTTTTTACAAAAGTCTTATTAAGAAGCAACCATACCTTGAAAAAAACATTTCAAGAAATAAGCAGAGCTGCAGAAGAAAATATTTAAACAAATAAATGTAATGGAACATCATATGTTTGAATATATATATTTAACTTTTTAAAATTCTCCCACCTTACTTTTGCCTGATCCTTTCCATTGAACACATAAATTACAGTATTGCCCTGTTCCGTGAAAATCAAATAGAAGAAGATGTGAATATGGACAGCTGAATGAGTAATACAGATTTTAGAAGATTTTTCTGTATCTACTGACAAACTAGAAGTTGATTTCCTTGATGTCCACGTGTGAAGGCACGTGGCAAGCGAGTCAAGAGGCATTTTAGGAAAACAAATGGAGAAAAGTCCCCCAAAAAGCAGATCAAAAAGAATTAATCCTCTCTGCTCAACACATCTGAAACAAGATACTCCATGTAGAAGACTGACAAAGAGAAATCAGGAGAGGCTCCGGGTGGGGAGCTGGACCAGATGAGAAAAGGAGCAGGTGGCAGAAGCAAGTTTGCTTTAGGATTCCCACACTGACACCTGTTTCCAAAAGGAGTCTCCATTTACCTTTGAATCCTCCGCGCCCCCGCCCGCCTTGGCCTCTGGCGCCGCCGCCGCGCCTCCGCCCGTCCCCCCTGCGCAGGTAATTGTCCCGCTCCTCCTCCGCCGGGGCCGCTGACCAATCGCTCAGCTCATCTCTGTGATCAGACTCTGTTTCAGAAGCATTTGATGCTTCAGAATTAGTTCCTATCAAGAGGATGAAAAAAATCCAAACACGCCAGTGTAGCTTAGAATGAAAATACTATAGTAGAATGCAAAATGTATATGTTTAAATTTTTTTTTTGTTAATAAACAGTTTTGGGGTGTTTTTGCCTCCCAACCTCTATTATACATATATAATACAGAAAGGTGCATAATATATATTACTTCTTCAAAATTCGAGACAGACTAATAAAAGTTAGTTGTGTGTTTAAGGCTAAATAATTAAGTGTGCCACATGCTTAAAGTTGGTGTTATCAGTGTATCAAAAGATAATTGAACATACTATAAAATGTAATAAAAGCCTAGCAAAAGGTAAGTATAATAGACTAGACTCCTTTGTATTTCTACAACTGGAAGTTCTAAATATAACCTGTCCTGTCTCCTCTCACCACTGCAACTCATCTATAAAAAGAAAAAAATTCCATCATGAAACAGCCTGTAACAGACTACAAAAGCAGAGAACAAAGTCAAAATGCTGGAAATATATCCAATCAAATAAATGGTCATTACAATTTTTCCAATTAACAGATCACTTTTATTGACAAAAGCTGGTTCTTTCCCCATTTTCCCCCCCATAACCCATATTATTAGCAAGGTGAGTTCACATCTTCTAAAATAGTAAATATCACAAAAACATTACTTTTGTATTATGCAAAATGTTAGCTAATATTTTTCTTATAAGGCACACACTACAGGCCTTTCAGTCAGGACAAACACCAGCTGACCTACATTATGAATAAAGAAATAATAGATTGCTCTGAAGAAGCACAGTCTGGAAAACTATTCATTAATGAATTATCCAAGGTTTCAAAGATGAACACACTATTTTGGTGACTATAGTCTTCTAGTAAAAACATAAAAGTTCAATTTAATATGAAGAAAATAGCTTTTCTGTAAATTGAGCTACACAGTATTTTCACCTATAAATATTTATATTAGGATAGACTCACAAAGGCTTAAGTGAAAACGGAGACTTTATTGTTGGGAATTGTTCAAAATATAGATAAAATAACAATCCTCGCCCTAAGGAGTTAGGGAATAACTAGATACGCTCCATAATGTCGAAGACAGAAGCATGCTGTAAGAACTGCATGGAACTCAGTGAGGATTACAGGAAAGCACTACACTTCCGAGTATTTTCTACAGCATCAAGCTCTACATAATCTTCAACTATTAATACTTGATATTAACTGCATTTTTAACAGTTCTAAGTTCAGTCTTTTCCAAGAAATCACGAGACCAGTAGGCCACAGTGAGAAGTTCAAGTGTCCCTGTAGGTACCTACCTGAAGCATAGCCTGGCCCACGCCGGCTGTGCCCGCGGTTCCTGTAGGGGCGGCTGCCGCGGCCGAGGCCCGGCCCATCGTCGGTCATGTACCCTTTGTCCTTGTCCGTGCGGTTCGGGGGGGGCCTGGAAGTCGCTCCAATCTGTCGCAGTTGCTCATCAATTTGCAATCTTTCCAAACGCAGCTGGTCCACTTCCTGTGCAAACACGAGCCCAGCAAGTCATGTACAACCACTATGTAACCATCTCATGTGCACACATGCAGGTCTCAGAAAGAAAAAACACTGAAGTATTGCAACAGATCATCTATACTCAAACATCTATACTCTCAGCTTTGAGAATAACTTGTTTAACAGAAAGACTTTCAAATGTTCAAATCTGTGCGCTACCAACACAATTCTTCCTGTGGCACAGCTGACAGATTTGTTTAAAACATGTACCAAGAAAAAGCTCTCAGATCGGAACTCCTTAAACTACTGCATATAACAAATATCAATGTTATTAAACAATTTTGATGTAACAGTATTGTTTCATAAAAAGGCACTCTGATGTTAAACTCTACATAATGATAATGAACAATATGAGGGATGGGAGGAAGCAGAAAAGCAAAGAGAGCAAAGTGCTGTAATTCAGGCATAGAGGCACCAGCACATAGCACCCTCACCATACACAATTAGGTAAAAGAGATACAGCAACACACATTCATGGAGTATCTTTGCCAGTTTCAGATGTTATCTAGCTCACATCAGAGTGGCAATCATCTTTTGCTTTTCTTTAATTAAGGAGAAAACTATTGATGGAAGTTTCATTGTGGTACCGGGTTCTCTGCAGGTCACCTAACCCAGCTAGGACTTTGATAAGATGCTTTTGTACTCCAGAATGCACCCCCCATCAGTGACTTGGTGTATATCCCTTCTCTCCCCCTTAAGATGTTCCATAACTCCATCCTCCTTTAGGAAGACTAAGTCTTCCTTGCTCCAGACTCTCCCATTGGTATTAGGGAGCTGGTGTTCCTTAGGAATCTTATAAATCTTATAAATAGAAAAGCCAAAACTGAGCATGACATTCAGTACCTCATCCTTCCTGTTTGTGAGCAAGTTCCCTCCTCCATCCAGCAGCAGGCCTGTGTTTTCTTTGGTATTCCTTTTGCTGCCAATACACCTGCCAAAGCCCTTCCTGTTTTCCTTCACATCCCTTGCCATACTCCTGATGGACTTCAGCTATCCCGAACTCATCCCTGCCCACTCAAATTGTGCTTTTATACTCCTGAGTCACCTGTCCTTACTTTACTCCTTGAATCCTTGTTTTTTCTGTATTAGTTTAGCCACAGGTTCCTTCTTGATCCCTGCAGGCTGCCTCCTGTTACTTTTGTGTGACCACCTGCATATCAAGATGGACTGTTCTTGAGCTTGGAGAATGTGATGCTTTAAGAGGCAGCTCTTCCAAACCTGTTTTCTTTCCAGGAATGTATTCTATGGGATTCTTCCAAGCAGATCCCTGAACAGGCCAAAGTCCACCTTCCTGAAGTCGGGGGCTGTGAATCCTGGTATTAGTCTTTCTCTTTCCTCTCAAGATCCTGAAAATTCACTACAGTCACTCTGGCCAAATCTGTTTTCTTCTTTTTACAGAGAAATTCAGTACATTTGATGTTGATGCACTATTAGGTATCTTTTACAAAAAGTTTCTTTAATAATCTTTGCCTAGAGGCACAAAAACATGAAAATCTTTGAGGAACAAGTTTGTCCCACTTCTTGTCAGTGAACTGGAGGACATTTTTCTGAATCATAAGGCAACAGGTCACTAAGACAACATTTTGTGTGTTTATGTTAAATGAAAAGGGATGAAAAGGCCAAGATAAAACCTTCACGATAAGAATCTATCCAGCAGTTATCACATAGACTGATGAACACTTATTTGTGACCTTCTGTTCAGGAAGGTTGGAGAGCACTAAGACAAAGTGACCATAGTTGACAATGAACTGATCAATCTATAATAAAATTGTTGGGCTATTAAACACTTTCCACTACTGTGTCAATACCCACTTAAGTACTGACTCACATGCAAGTAACCACGTTAGGCAGCTGAAGAAGCTTAAACGAGAAACATCTTTTCATATCATAGTGAGCATGCAAGAAAGGAACTTGATTTTTAGTACTAGTTTTCATCTGGTCCTTCTCTGCCTCTGCCTTGTGACAGCTGCAGAGCTGCTGTACCTCTGCTCCAGAACACTGACAAAAACAGGATTAAAAGGTAAAGTGACCGCGTAGGTAAGAAAACAAAAGCTGTTTCTTCTCCTGACTTCTTTGATTACCTGTACTGAGAAGTTTACCAATGTATGGAAATTTCAGCATTCTAACAGGCTCACTGATAGCTACTGCACTGACTGGACATGTATCAAATCATGAATGGTCTGAAGGCTTCATGAAGAGATGCAAGACTTTATTTAAAGAAATGAACTCAAAGCTGTCCCTACTGTTAGATCTGGCCCTGCCATCAAAGACTGGGCACCTGGCCACAACCACTGCAGGCAAACATAACTGTAAGTAACAACGTGGGATGTTTTTTGCTCCCTATACAACACACCACACACATCACAGACTACTGGGGAAGTTACAGAGCCAAGAGGCAAACACAACATATAAAGCTGAGTTGCTTACAAAACATACTCAGGTGTGAAATGTCAATTCAGTACAGAAAAAGTAGTTTAGCATTTTTGCATTAAAGAATGCCCACTCTGTACAAGATTCTGCATGGAAGGCTGTTTGATTTGCAGTTGCATGAATGACTGACTGACTACTCCCTCACATACAAAGTTGGCAGCACATTTTCAGATAGAGTTTTTTAATTTTTTTACTCTTCTGTAATTTGCATTCCGAGAGAAGCTGTCATCCTATTCTTCAGACAAATTATTCTTTTATTAAAAACATTCCATTTTTAGACAGAAAACCTGTTATAATACTAATTTTTCAACAGCCTCAGGGCCTGAACAGATTATCATCACCACACTGTTACCATCTTAAGTATTGATAGAAAAAAAAAAAAAATCAGTAGTAAAGCAGCATCATTATCCTCACCTTTAAATAATTAAGATGATAATCCAGAAGAACAGTTGCATTAGTGATGCTATCCTTGGTTCCTACAAACACAAATGGTACCATGCCCTAAAACACAGTAACAATAGTCTTTGGTTATTGATTAGGCATTGAATCCTGATGAGAATCAAACTTACTACAGTAAAACTTGAAAACAATTCCTACACCATGCATAAGCCTATATGAAAAAGTGAGACAACAGTATATTTAAATTCTGATATTGACTACACCATGTAGTCTAATTCCCTTTATGCACAGAGCTTTTTAAAAAAGCAGATTTAGATCATTTGCATCACAATGCCCTCATTAATTTTTCTGAACAAGTGTAAAAGAGTCAATTCAGAACACTTTATGTTTCCTTCCTTCAAAATAATACCACCTTTGCTGACCACATCCCTTCTCTCATACCTGCTGCTTTTGGTCTACCTCTGATCTTCTAAAAAAAGTAAATCAAATTAACATTATGTCACAAAACAAAACCTGATACTTCTTGACAATCTCTACAGTTGTAAAGAGAAAGCCAAAAAATATTCAAGAAAGAGTTAGTACTTCAGGTGATGATTTCTAACTTACAGTTCTTCAAGCACATTAAGCCATTCAACAAATACATAAAAAATATAAATCTGGAAATTCTGAAGTCTGAAATTATGACACTGGGAATCAAAACACCTAAAGATTAACTTAGGCAGCCAAAGCAGGCAAAAAAAAAAAAAAATCAATCTAAAAGGGCCTCACTGAGTGTGGAAAACAAAGTAAACCTTAGCAATAAATGGACAATTTCTACACCAGAAGTTCTGACACTAAGACAGGTCTATGCAGCATTTCAGAGGTGTGACTGCAGCCCACATAGGCCCAAGGAGTGAACCTGACTGTTTCAGCAGCTGCAGCATCACCTGGGCAGGAGAAGCTTCACTGTGGACTGCAGATGTTAACCTGAGCATCTCCAACACGCAGCTGCTGCAGACCAGAGCCTGGCACACCTACTGCATTATCTCAAATATTGTTTTGCTATCTCATCAGTGCCACTAAAGAAGCCTTTAATTTCCACTGTACACACACCCTTTACAGAACTGCATTTCAAAGGAAGGTTTGCTGCAGAAGTGAAATGGTTTGAGACACAAATGTCTTGAAATTTAAAAGCACAGTATGCTGGGGTTGCCCAGGAGTGGCCAGTCTATAATTCATCTCCACTTTTGAGGTCTCGTTTGATTTTCTTCAGCCCTCCCTTTCCTTTACAGACAAAACCTTACATTAGACCTTACACATCTACATTAAGTAACCAGGAAAAATAATATATACACAGTCCTCTAGTCCTAAGGAACCTCAACATTAACACCAAGTTTCATGAGCATTAGAAATTTTTTAGCCACAGGCATTGTTGACTGAAATGTTTTATTATCTGGGGTGTTTTAAGTTTCATAAATATTTTATACAATCTGATAAAGAGCAGTGAAATTTCTACTAAACTGGCATTAACTAGCTCACAGTATCAATTATTAAACGATGACAAGACAAATGATTTAAAAGGGCATTTAAGGAAATGGCTTGCTGTTGCTTTCGGCAGTGGATTCAAGGTATAACAATGCCAGCTATTAAGAATATGAGCTGGTAACCACATCAAGCAATTTCAGCCAGAAAAAAACCAGCAAAATGCTTATATATTGAATTTCATTTTTGTCTTCAAACCAAAGGTACCTATGTTCAACTTGGCTAAAGTGGGGAATACTGAGCAGACATTACGTGCATAATAAATTTAGAGATAAAAATAATGTATTTGTGTGCAACAAACAATACCTCTCTTTTTTAAAATATGAAAAACCTGAAGATAGCCTGTTATAAAGTTATGGGATGTATAAAAATGCACTTGAAACTAATGGGCAGTATTCTAACATCTCAGTCACATAAAAATAACCAAATGCTTTATTAAAATTTAACTGAACTGCTGTTCTGCTACAGGTAGAAGGGCTGCAATATCCAAATTCACGGGAAGATTATCTGGATTTCATAGTTAAAATAAAGCTGCATTCAATTTACAAGTACTAACTCTTACCTGTTAAAGTCTCATCTCAGGTCTCTGTATTGCTCCTGGCATGACACAACTAACACATGAGGCAGTGCAAGCAGTGCCAGTGTTAGAAATGTCATTAACAGGTAAAACAGAAGTATGAATGCAGAGACTGACAGGTAAAAAAGGCCTTTCAAGATAATCCTTAAAAGCTGCATTTTGGACAGAAAAATGTAAGTAAATCAGCTTTTTCAAGTTAGAATTTAAAAAAAAGGAGCCAGACATACTCCCTGCAGTGATGAGTACTGGCTCTTTTACCCTTCTGTGATTCTATAGCCTGCAGCAATAGCAGCACCCTCTTGCTTATTAAACTAATTCCGTTTCATGCTGCAGGAATTTATCTTTATAAATGAAATACTACAGAACAGTGAAACCTTTAAGTCTAAATATTGACAATTTTACCTTTTCAGACAGATGTAAAACTAGTAAAATAGTAAAAAGCCCTTAGTTAATTGCTTAGCCACTCTGTACAGAAAGCTAGACATTGGATTGTGGATTTTCAGTAAGTCTCACAGTGATAAAACAGCAGAGAAAATAACTACTCAAGCAAGAATATAAGGGTTCCAGAAACCATATTTCACAGCTTATCTGAAGTAGCAAAGGTTCTTAGTTGGTACATATTTAGATTTTGAGGCAAATGAAAGGCAGTTCAGTTTTCTTTAAGCACATTTCACATCTGAAACCGCAGGGAGTCTTTTTGCATTGAGACTTCAAGTTTTTTGCATACCACAACCTTGCCCCTCAATGCAGCCCCACACAGAAGTGCCTCAAATTACAATGTTTGAGACTTCATTCAGGCTCTTGACAAGGCTGACAGCCTTCCTGTGCAAACCTGAGTTTCACAATGTTCATGCTTGTTTTTTCTTTAGGTTACAATTTACAGGCTATTGTGAACCTAGGTAATATTTTTTAAAAACAGAGATTTAACATAAAGCATAAGTTTTTCATTTCAACAGAAGAAATTGCTAATGAAAAATTAAACCAGGTAAAAATCTAAGAAATCAAACTCAGAGCAGATCAATGAATGAAACCAGCAAGTTCCATATGTATGGATTTACAGCTTAGCACATGCTGGGAAATGTCATTGCTTCCAACAGGAACAACGTGAAATCTCTAAGAAGTTGCACCACCAATAAATTTCACAAAGCATTTTTCCAACACAGATAAGCCAAATTCATATAAAAATGCCCCTGAGTGTTAACAGGAAAAGACAGAATCCATTAGAAAACACACATTAATTAACACTTTATCTTACCACCATGAACACAAGGAAGAATTTATTTCATCATTGGGTAGAATATAACGAATTAACATACAGAAAAATTGTATTAACTAAAAACATACCTCTTCTTGTGGAATATTTTTATCATTTTCAGCCTCAATTCTCACTCTTACAACGCCAGATTTGTCCACTATCTCCTGAATCAGTTTTCCATTTTTTCCTATTACTTTTCCTACAGAAAGAACATACAGAACATTCCACATTTATGGTTTTCCTCCAAACCTGAGAGTATTGCTGTACTCTAATTAGACAAGACTATTTAAGTACCAGTGCAAGAACTTGTTCAAAATGCCTTAATCCTCTATGACAAAGATATAGCTAACAAGGCACAAACCAAAATGTCCACATAAGCTTGTGACGTTAACTTATAACACACACTGATCACAGAAATATTCAGTACCTTGAATGCTTATTTGGCTTTGCTTTGGTAGGTTTAAAATAACTTCAGTGAATTACAAACATTGCTGTTTGCATTTCCAATATCAAACCAAAACAAACAAAAATCCATTTACAGTGCCCTAACATTTGCTGTAACTACTTCTTGTGTAAGCAAAACTTAGTTCATTTACAAAATTTTAGTTGATCGAATACTACTAAAGATACTGTTTGAGGCAGATGTAAAATTCTCTAAAACTGAGGTTTTTAGACACTTCTGCCAGTAGTTTATAATTCGCTAAAAAGTCAAAGATAGAAATGGAAATAAATTATACTCCAACGCCAGTAATGCAGACATGTATCTTCTGAAGCAGACATTCTGGAGTGAGACAAGGAAAATGAAAATTTAGTTCTCTCCAAACTCAGCAAAACAACGTGCTGTCTGCAAACTGGCAGGAAAACTAAGCAGCTTGGGACTTGATGAGGGAGGGCCACATCTTTCAATCACAGCTTCCAAGAAAAGCTTAAGAGTGATGTAAAAGATGTTTTCTGCATGTAACAAAAAGAAGTATTTTTTTTAACGAACACCTGGAAAACTTAAAACATGATCTTTTTTCATAGGCACATCACGAAAATTGAGGTAAAAAACTCCAAGTGCATAAGAGCTGGTGTTTTTCTGATACAATTTATCCATGAAGAAGAAATTAAAGACCACTTTTAGTCACAAGAGACTCCTATTGCTCCTATCATTCAAAGCTAAATAAATTTTCATTTTTGTGATCAAACTCTTCTAGCATGAATATTTCCAGAAGACATGACAAAATATGGCCAGTAAGCAGTAAACTACTAGAGTACTTTATTTCATTACATATTACTGACAAATGGAAAAGCAGCTTACTAATAAAAGTAAAAAAGCCTTGGTAGTGATTTAAAAAAGTCAAGTGTATCAAACAAAACTCCCAAAACCTCCACAACTTCATCAGTTACTCCAATCAAAGTTTTTGTGTGGATTTGTCAACACACACAAATATTTTCAAACAAAAATTTCCACACAGTCTTTAAAATAAATAACATCTTGGGTGGGTTTTTTATTTGTTTGGGTTTTTTTGTTCAGTTTGTATTTTTCAAAATATAATTGAATAGAAAAAGCTGGTTGTTTGCATTTTCTTCGGATTAAAAAAATCAGTATATATATATATATATATATATATATATGTATGTCATCTGCAATTTTAAAGCAAATTATTAGGAAGTTTAAAAGCCAAATTATTAAACATAGCTTAATTCAGACATAACATAGGGTTCAGCCAAAGTTATATTCTAAAGGATCCAGGTTAGGAATTAAGAGCAGAAATGAAAACCTGCCAAAAAAATGCAATTGCTAAGTTCTAAAGAGAAACAGACTTTAAGACCACAAATTAAAATAATGATGGCAGCTTATCATTTTCACTTATAACCAGTAAAACCAGGAGGGAGTAGGAAGGGAAAACTACTGCTTTTAATCAATTCCAGAGCTGAGCTGCCACATTTCTTAGTACCTGTCCCACCGAAGAGACTCAAAGTGCTTCAACACCAGCTTTCACACACTCCTTGACAACTTATTAAAGAATTTGCTTTTAGGGCTATGTTATATCATAACGTATTTTCTCTGCTCTTTTCTTATCTACTGAATGAAATCACTTATTTTTATTTTGCTCTGTAGCATTGAAAGCTCATTAAAAGATTTCTCCACATACACAAGGGCTGCATGTGTTCTTAAGGACATTTTTTAGTGTTTGGCAGTGGAAGTATTTTGGATTTTCTTTATCACTGATACCTAACTCCTAGTTCATCCCACAGTGCTGCTTCTAAACATACTGTAAAAGGACAGGGGGAAAAGACAAATGTAAGTCAAAGAAATTATTCAAAATATAATAGGAAAATATGAGACTGCAGATTCATCTCTTACATAGCTGAACTAATCTCTGGACATGTTTGGGGGAAGTAATTAATTCTCTGATTCAATCCAGAAACTATTCTGCCTTCTACTTCAACATCAGCACATTGCTTCTTGTTAGTGCAGTTCTCAGAAGGCATTTTTCCTTACTATCATGAAGGCAGCCTTCAGAACTGACATACCTACTAAATTCCTGGGGACTTGTATGACATCTTCAGCAAATTCAAGGTAACTTCTTGCCTTTTTCACCGCATCTTGATCCTACAATAGAAAGATGTGTAAGAAACAAGATTAATTTCCCCAAGGTTTTTTCTGCTTGTTTCTTCCAGGTATTTTCTGAAATGATAAAGAAAGGAACTCACCTCTCCATAAATATGGAATGTACAAGTATCTTCATCAAGGTCAATGGCAGTCACACCAGGGACTTTTCTGGCTTGCTGAATATTAGCACCATGAGTGCCAATGGCCAAACCCATTAGGTCTTCACGTACAACAAACTGTTCATGGAACCGGGATGCAAGTTGCCTAGAACTCTGAAGAAAAACCTAATGTCAGCTCACTTTGATTGTCAGTCACTGGAGAGAGAAATCAACATAAATTTCAAGCCTATTTTTCAATCAGGTGCTTAGCCTACTTTTTAGTTAATCAATCCCTTTTACTGCACCTATTTTAGCTTCAAAAACACCACAGAGTCTCTTTCAGAAGTCTTTTAAATATTAACATAAGGCTGGCCTCTAGCTGTGTTGACACCTCTATTTTGAATTACCTTTTAATAGCTACAGCTATCAGGTGTTACTAGGTAAGACAGCACTCATAAGGTAGTAAAATATGAGCTGTGGTGATGATTAAAGCAAACCTTATGATCTCTGAGAAAAAAAACTGCACCAATTTAAACAGGTGGATGAAACTGTAATAACTCAACCACTGACACAAAATTATATACCAGAGTAACTGTGGATATCTACTGCCCTTATAAAAAATGAAGAATCCGTGCCTATGCATGACAACACAAAAACTGCTTGAATTCAGAGAACAAATATGTTCAGAATTTCATCCAGGTATCACGCATCTACCAAGACAGAAGGGTCATACTGAGCACTCAACAAATGTGAGCATAACAGAACACAGGAAAGGAACAATAGTTCAATGCATTGTAGGAAGATAGAGAATTTCCAACTGTGATAATCTATTAAGGAAAGAGGGTTTTGTAAAGAAGAAACAAGGTAAAAGCCAAGATATATAATCCTGTCCACGTTTCTGCATTGCAATCAAAGCTGTAACTACTGTCAAGAGATACATAAGCACACTTCAAATTAGCAGTTTAATGTCAGCAAAATGAGACCCTACAGATGTTGAAAAAACATCAAGGAAGTGCCTGAAACGAGCCCTGCAATGCTCCAGCTGAACTGGTACTGCTTTCTGACCTGCTCCTGCTTAAAGCAGTTGATAAATATCCTATGCTAAATCACTGTTTCTAAGAACTGGTTACAGTAGATCGTGGTTCAAGTATCCAAGCATCATGAAATACTTCAGATACTCTGAGTGCGCTGTCAAGCACTTCTGTAGCTACATTACAATTTGGAAAGCAAAACTTATTTTTAATCGCCCACATTTCTACATTCTCACAGATAATTCAAATGCTGATTTCCTAGTTGACATCTTTTATAGACAGCCAAGTAAGAGAGAACAGGATGACCAAGACGATGATCAGTTGCTAACTACCTACGGTATGTGGAAAAGATGAAGCTACATCATCACTGAGGACCTTGGCTCTGACAGTCAAACAAGTTTTTCTGCTTGCACAAAAACATCAATTAGCTTTTCTGCAAATTATTACAAAGTGTGTTCTATTTAAACATCAGAAATTCTGTGTTCTACTCCCCGCCAATACATTAGTAAGAAACATCTGTGTAAGTAATGTATTAATACCTACACAGCAGCCATAACTGAATTCTACTTAGATACAGTAAAATACAAACCAGAATGCAAAACACTTGTGAATTCAGGCTTTTTAGTATGTGAAAGACACCCAAAACAGCTAAGTCACACTCACTGGGAAAGAATGTAAACAAAAAAACTGTTATTTTACTTGATGCTCTAAAAGCCACATGTGAGAAGTAGAGCCATGCAAGTCAAGAAGCCAATATGCAAAAAAGAAGGTACAACAAACAGGAAGAAAAAAACTGCAGTGAACAAAAGAAGCTGGTCTAGTGATAATGACTCAGAAAACCAAATAGGTAAAACTGCTAGCAGGTAAAACTGCTAGAAGAAAAGAAGTGGCAGACTTTAAAAGTTCAGTGACTATGAGACACAAAGGTTTATTTGATAGAAACAGTGAACTGTTATTAATAATGCAGTAAAGCCCAAAGTGTTCACTAAATATTTTTCCTGCAGATGGACATGTGTAGTCTGTTGGTATGTCAGTGCCTCAACAGTAAACATGAGTATGATTTTTATGATCTGAAGCTTTTCCTTTCAACTTTGGGTGAAACTAATTTTGTATTTATTCTAACTACAAGAAACACAAATGCCAAAATGAAAAATACCAGCCAAATTTTGTCACACTAATTTTTACTGCATATATTTATCTCACAACCTTTATTAAGTACTGTTTAGGTAGAAACTGAAGTTCAACAGTGGTTTTCTAGTGAGAACCAAATTAAGTTTGAGACCTTCCAGCAGCAAAAAGACTCAGTGTTACAACGACAAGAAGAATCCAAGAATAGTTTGGGAAAGGAATCAATGACAACAGTTGCTGGTGTATGCATTTGTGGGGGCATGTAAAGAGAATTAGCTCTAAAGAGGCTGTTGTTCTTCCCACATCCAAAATAATACTTTGCACTTCAAGAGGTAAACTGCCCACACAATTGTCAGTTTTGGAGGAAGATAAAGAAGAATGATTACTGAAGAGCTACAGTAGGGTGCCCAGCAAGGAACATCAATGAAGAAAAATTGGTCCATCCTTCATCTTGAGAAAAATCAAAACCCAAACAAACTTAGATTTCAGCTCTGAAACACAGAAATCAATATACTAAAGAGAGAACAACCGAAGTGAGAACTTGTAACAGTGAGCATATCCACTGGATACAAGAGGCCTGAACTACTACAGGACATCCCACTTCAAATAGATGTAACCCTTGGGAAGGGGGAATGAAACCTCGCTGTGCAGAAACACTGCTGGTAAACATCCATGTCAAATGGAGCTACAGTAGTTTAAGTGGTACCTCTGGTGAATTTAAAAAGTTTTCAGAAATATTGCTATTTTTTCTAATTTGTAGATAGGAGAAAAACCATGAAGAAATGTTAATTCTGATGTATTAAGAACCCCTTATTTCCTAGCCTACTCTTTTTCTTTTCTTTTTCTTTTTTTTTTCTTCTTTTACCCATGGACAATTATGACTCAAGCTTCTTGCCAGTCAACACCCACTCACCAGTCACAGGAATATCAGAAGCTGTATCTGTTGTAAGATTATTTCCTAACATTTTATCTATAGACAAACCTATCCCTTTGTACATTCTACCAACATCAGTTTCATCTCATTTTCGCTGTGTTATTTTGCTAGATCCAGTTGTAGTCTCATCAGTATGACATATTCACTCCCATCTATTTTTAAAGCTACCAAATATGTGGCACCATTTGTGTAAAGATGGCTAATTATTTTATGCTTCAAAATATGAAAGAAATACATGTGTACATGTGTCTACACGTCTGTATTTAATCCCCCACAAAATTCTGCTGATAGAAATGAGTCGTTGAAAGAATAGGCCCTATAACTGTAAACATCTTTGCTGGATGACACTTCCATCTGCCTTTTTTACCACCTAGATTATTATCAGTACATCATTACTTTCACCCCAATGCAAGTCTACCAGCAAAGAAACGCATGAGGGATTTTTCTATTATCTGTTTTACTCAAATTACTTCAGGAAAAACAACCAACATACCTCCAGCTGTTTGCTGGCTTCTTCATTTCTCAGTATCAGGGATAACTTGGTGCGAAGACTCCGAAAGTGCATATCAATCAGCATGTTTGCCCGCTTTGTGGTTACATCGTTGATTGACTGAATTATTAATAAACAGAACAGTGCTTTACACATGGACTCTTGAAACAAATCACTGTCAACGGTACAGTAAAACATCTGTACTTACCAAAATAATAAGCTGGTGGTTTTCAGAATCATATGTTACAGAAAAAGCTCCAACTGCCTTCTTGAAGTCCTTATGTGCAGATTCTTTGGCACACCTAGGAATAAAAATGTAACAAAGTTAAAAATAGTAACCAGTGCATTTGCGGTTAACAGCCAAAAAGAATTAATTCCTTAATAAAAAGAATGTAAATAAAGATTTCCAAGCTCTCCCTTTCAAAGTAGGTGCTATTTTATTCCGTTATCATTTATTTAACTCATTTTACTCATTTTTCTTGCATTTGTTTTCACATGAGTAGGATTAGAAGTATTTCAGGAATTTTCTGTATGTATATCTGTAAAATGACAAGCTAAACAAAACTACATTAAAAAGCTATAATCACTATAATCAGCAAGTTCAAGGTTACATATCATGAACCAGTAAAATGTGTGAGTTCATTGTAATCCTTGCAGCATTCTAATGACCTTATGCTCATCTCATGCTGTGCTTGGCTTCTCCAGGTTTCAGCACCAAGTGAACTTGTGTATGCTGTTAACACTGACTTCAGGAAGTTTTAGTCTAATCTGAATTTATAACTCATTCCACACTGAGGCAATAACATGCATCTCAAGAAAAGCAGAAAGTGACCTGAAGGTAAACAAGGGGAGTCAGTATTAATCTGACTTTCAGAGCTATATCTATATGAGAACATGTCCATGGTCTGGGAGAAAGCTACCTGGCTTTGTATCATACTCTGAGAGGTTTCATTACTGTTCAATTGTACCCAGAGCCATCACCAAATAATACAAGTTGACCAAGAATGGATTCAGATTAACCTGTGCAATATCACTGAACAGCTGTAAGAATAAAAATCTTAATCTGCACCACACACAAACCGTGAAATTTTGAAGGAAGTGCTTCCTCCTCCAGGACTAAATGCAATTTAAAAATCATCTTTTCTATTTTTGAAGTATGACCGTATCAATATTTGCATTTTTTACATTCTTATATTTCCAGATGTTAATTTAGAGCAGTAAAAAGCATTTTTATTCCTCTTGTCTCAGGCTTAAGAAGTTACCCACATTCTGAAACAAGTTATAAAGAAACGCTTGTACTTACATTTGCCTTAAATCTTCAGGAACTGCCAGTTTGATTTTATGAAAAGTATCTTTTGTTGCGGGTTTATTGGGGTTCACAGATCTCAAACGCTCAATTGTGACAATTTCGTTGTATGTAGCATCACAGGCTGCATATTCTATTACGTAGAACTGATATAAAAATAATAAAATCATCCAAGCCACATATTTTATTACATGAGTGAGCATTACACTATTAAGGAAAAGGTACTTCTGTTAACTGTACAAGTCAAATTTGACTTCTGGGGTTGAGGTTAATGGTAATTGCAACTGTCCTAATCAAGAAACTCTTAAAAAATGGAGAGAGATTAGTTCAAACCACAGTGCACATCAATACATAAACAGAAAAGAAAGAAAAAAAGTATAGGTAAATATAAAATATATATGTATATATGCATACTCCTACCTCACCCTTTATCATTCTCACTTTAGCCAACCACCAACAGCAGGGTTCTTTTTCATTTGCCCTGGAATAAACCTGAACAAAATACATACATTATATTCTTAAAAGACATCACAAAAGCTGACACTAATATGATCAGGAACTCCATAGGAACAAAATCCAGCAAAACGTCTTAGTACATAAAGTCTCTGAGCACAACACAGAAAGCATGTAACAGCAAGATTGTATAGATAAATAATAATAAATAATACAATACCCAATCTACTGGCATTAGCTGCTTCAGTCTTGCATGCAGTCAAAAGAGAGATAATTCAGACTTTTACATCTGTTAATATTTAATCAACAGTATTTCTAATTGTGTGTAGGTCTGACAAGGTCCTACCAGTGGGTGAGAGGGAGGTCACACATCTACACTTCTTTAGCACATACATCATATTGGCCACATCCACATGACAGAAGTTTTGCCATTTTCTTATCTTTCAAATTAAAAACTTACAGAGCACGCAAGCAAAATACACATCTTGAAAGTTCTCTTTCTTTGAATTAATTATAAAAGTAAGTGTTACAATTTTATAAAATAAGTAGGTTTTAGGAATATGCTGCTTTAAAGTCAACCTCTTTCTAAATACACGTGAGTATTTACATATACACATATATTTCTAGGTTTTTATGTATACACACATATAATGCAAATGATCTGATTCAGCTTGAAGTGTTGGTAATAGACATTGTTACCTCACAGTTTAAGAACTACAGTTCATCACTTACTTCTGAATTAATCCAGTTCTAAAAAGGACTGATCTGTAATCAATGCAACACTGATCATGTTTGTAAATCAGCTTATTTATAACTCAGCATGAAGGTCACGGTACATGGAATTTTACATGGCCTTCTGTGGTACATGGAATTTGCATGGTTTACAACTGTCAGACTCTGGGTTTGGTGATGTGTTTGGTGATGTGCCTGACACTGTGTTTTCTGTAGTACTTGGAATCAAAAAAGGTGACAGCACCTAACATGGAGCAAACCCTCCAGTGGCTTGGCTGACATTTTTCACAGCGAGTTCTCTCACTTCTCAAGACAGGAGCTGTTAATGGAGCATACACACCTCTACTTCATCGCTTTCATTTATGTCTTTATTATAGCCTGCAGGTGGTGGGAACCTCACATCATGGAATGGGATTTGTCTCTCTGGTTGCCAGCTACAAACAAAAACACAGTGAATGGTGTAAATATTTTCAACTTCTTTGTAAACAGAAATCAAACATTTTTAATCCATTAATTTTACATTTTCAAATTCTGTGGAGCTTTTATGCATTTATGTATTAAAGGTAATGTGATCCAATGTATACATAATAAGAAAAGATGCATCTAAACAACCACTAAGCATTTTAAATGAAACCCTGATGTCACCTCCAGTCTTCTGAATCTTCCAGTAGAAGTTCCTCCTCTGTTTATAGTTATGGGTTTTAATCCCAACATTAGAAACACAGATTAAAAAACATTTCATAATGCACTGGACACTTCCTCCAAAACAAGCCTGAATCTCCTTTTTCTTTGGTTCTACTACAGGTTATGAAAACTTGATCATCCACTCTGAACACAGTTACAATTTTCAATTTCTTTAACGGAGACTCGATAAATTTGGTTTCTAGATCAGAAAATTGGTATTCATCACTTACCTATAGAACAAATTTTGTAATAACGTAATCTTCTAAAACTAATGCAAGGCATTCACATGAGAAAGAGTCAGTAATGGTACAATTGGTGACTTTCTCAAACATGGGTTGTCATCACGTAAATTCAGTAACATGATTATCTTCTCAGCAAAACCCATGTTCCTTTGGTTTTGCACTTGGAAGTATTTAAACCACTGAAAGCATTTATATAGAAATGTCACAAAATAGTAGATACTAAATGTAACTTTAAAACATGCCAGCAGCAAGTTTAGTGTATCTAAAAACACTACACTAAGCCATATTTATGTCAATCAAATGCAAGGTTGATACTCTGTCATTTACAGGTACAACACCAGCAATACACTTACTTGTTTTCAAATGAAACTGTTATTGAATCTTCATGCACATCCTTTACAAATGCCTGTGGAGGAAACAAAGTATAATTATGGTATGCTTACAGACATTTTCAAAAATAATTTTAAACCTGTAAAACACCTTTTCACAAATATTATTGAATCTCACAATAAAAGTATGCTTTGAAGTCAGTCTTTTTAATTTTGTAGTAGACTTACATAAAAGATATACTGAAAGCTGATAACCTCCTCAGGTTCATGACTGCCAGTGCACTGATACACAAAGAGAAGGCCTGAGCTACAAAGACATTATTTCTACTTTTTAGAAGCATCAGGAGAGGTTAGTATGAAATGACAATATAGTTCAAGAGTTTAAAACTTTTGATTTTATAACCACATTTAATGTATAGACAGGCAAAGAAATTAAACATCCGTATTCCTCATAAAACAAATGAAACCAAAGCCCAGAAAACCTCGAAGTCCCGTCTCTTCTATCTTTACCTGAAAGTACATTTGAACATTGTACTAGCAAAACTCATCTGTATCAATTTCAGCAGAACCTTTCCCATATTCACTTCACCACACTAAGTCTGTAGAGCACAAACATTAGGTAAATGCCCTGGGGCCTTCCTTCACTTTTTTCCTGGGGATGGACAGCAGTTGTGCTCTCCATGCCACCACAAAGCAGAGGACAGAACTAAAATTAAGCACCGAGGGTTCCTCCTGACTTATGTACTCAACTGATTTTTATTTGACCAATGTTTACCTTAAAGCCCCAAATGTCAAACCCATTCCCCATTTATAAAACAGCAAGACAAGTACTCAAAGAACTTTGGAATTTGTCAATGAAAATAATTTTCTTAGCCTGAAATGATGGGAGGTCACAGGTTAACCAGAGATGAAAAGCTTGTGGGGTTTTTTTCTTTATTTTTATAATACCTCTATGAACTTTGGAAACAAGTTGCTGAAGTGCTGAGTAGATCACTAATATTAGTCCATACATAGTATCATTGCAAGGAGGCAGATAAAAGCCCATGAGCAAGAAAGAATAGAGAAGTTTGTTCTACTAATGCAGATCCAACTTAGTACATAAAAAAAATCTCAGTAAATTGAAAATAATTTAGCAGCAACTACCACTTCTGTAGAAGAATTATTTAATGAAGTATGGAACATTTTATTATTCTCCATTTTATTATTCTTGCCCTTTCAAGTTTCCAAGACAAGAAGAGATCTTATCTCCGAAAAGAAGGTAAGAGTCTCTCTTATATGGAACCTAAATGGGTTTTAAAAAATTCTTTTGCTATTTTTGCTTTACAAAGTATTCCAATATATTTCCTGAGTTCCAGCAGTATCTCAGTACCAAAGAAGAGCAACGCCTGACGACTAATACAGAGTTCCAAGAACTGGCTATACTAAAATTAAGTGGTACATGCACATGAATTTCATCACTCAGAGTCATTCAGAACAAGGAAGAAAATACTATGAGTTGATAACTGAAACATAACCAATGCCACTGTGAATAGAAGTCAAAGGAAAGCCACAATGACAACAGCAAAAATTTCGTTCACACCTTGCTCGCCCCTCAATACTCTTATAAACAAGACTTTATTATTGCCAGCAAGCCAAGGAAATTTAAAAAAGTCTCCAGATGTATTTGCATAATTATGAATTTCAAAATTCCATATTCCTTCCAAGGGGATTACATGCACAGCTGATGTTTTTCAATGACACAGTCTAAAGAAGCCTTAAGACCACATCTCAAGATCATGTTCATAGCAGTACAGAAATGGTGTTTACATAAAGAGGCTACAGAGCTCTCAGTTGATCATTACGGATACTGAACATTTAGCTTGTGTTTCACATTACGGTGTATTCTGTAAGAAGATTCCAGAACTGGATATGCATTTGAACAATACAATGGCAGTCCTGACTCATTTCACAACATTACACATATCACCTTCAAAGGCTTCACCCACATTTCTTCCAATGGTTGTCATGTGCAACTTAGAAGCACCTATTCTTATAGATGTAGCTGAAATGGATGCCTTTAATACCTGAAAAACACTATGATCACTACCAGATATTAGGCATGTCTCCTTTGTGCCACAGACTGGACAAGGATTAATAGTAATACTTGAGTATGTAAAAGAAGAGATTATTTTACAAAGCAAATTCAACAGAAATTATACCAGCAACACTTAACAGCCTTCAGGAAAACAGGTAAGAGTAACACAACCCATGCCCTGAGAAAGAAATTTGTTGATACTTAATTTTCTCATATTTATAAAATATCAAAAAAAATCACTTTTCTTGTATGAAAGATACTTTGGGAGAAGTCATCACCTCTGTGGTGATGAAAACACCAAAAGGTGTCCTGAACAGCACTCTGAAAAGATGACAGAAAGTGGCAGAAAAATTCACAAGCACAGGAGGAAAGAACGAGGCTACATCTCATATCCAGAGAGAGATGGAAGAGAGCTCCTAACACCCAACTCACCATGAGCAGGATCCTAGGGACTACAGCAATATATCATTAAAGGTAATAATGCTAAAACCTACCATTAATAACTAAACCAGGATGTGCAAGAAATAAATCTAAGTTAAGCTGAAGACTAACATGGACCTTCAAACAGTTTAGCAATTATGTTAACTGGAAACAGTAAAATTTGAGAGACATAGCTGACTGAAAGAGGAATGAACTACACTGTCCTGTTTCAGCTCTCCTTAAACAGTTCTTCCACACTGCTTTGGTCAGAACCCAGAAATCAGAGGGAACCTGAGACAGGAACAGAAGTTAAACTGTTGACCTAACACAGGTACCACCTGTACAGATACTGCCAGGGAAAATAACAAATCTGAATTTCTTTAGCTTACAAGTTCAGAAGAGTCAACCACAGTAACAGATGAACACCTGGTTTTCACTTCAGCCTGGCCAAAAACACTGATGTCATAACACTGTGGTTTGTCTTTTAATTTATAGTCTTGCAAAATTAAAACAGTTCATTGGAATGAATTTTTAATTAATTAGAAAGTGAACAATGCTTTGCCAAGTATCTAATTTCAAGTACGCAATATATGAAACAATTCTGCACATGTCTGTGATATTTATGCTTAAAAACAACTATTCAAAATATATGAATGACTATTAATACAGTCCTGAATATTTGGTTGTCTAATGCTATCTATCCAGAGAAAGGATGCTTTCATTGTTTTTCAGTTACCTGTGACACAGAAAAATGTCAAGATACTTATCACGTCAGTTTTCTGTTGTCTGGACCACGGCATTATGTCAATTTTCCTCCAATATAAATATTTAAACAGATCTGTAGTACAAAAATGTATCTGGACTCTCCAGCACTACACATTTCAATTTGTACACTTCGAAGTACTAACAGAAAAGGTCTGAAACATTACTAAGTTTTCCTTAAAAAAACTAGTATTTAAGCAGCAATGCCTTTGGAAAACCGAAATTAATACTTATCAGAACTGTTTGGTAGTCTTGTTTCTGTAATACTTGTGAAATTACACACAATGCTAGAAAGAAATGAAGCCTTTAACATCATAATCCAAATTCACAGACACAGGACAGGCCTGCCCCAGATGTCAGTAAAGGTAGAGAAGAGGCTCTGATCTCATACAAAGTATTACGAGAACTACAATAATCATTTATCAGCCTTTTTTAGATAAAGGGCATAAGTAGGCATGGAAATTCAAACATAAAGGTGCAGATATGTGAGTTTAAAATGCACCCGCATGAAAAGACGGAACAGTGGCTCTGATGAATTTGGACACAAAGATGCAATGCCTTAAGAATAAAGTGAAACTAGATGGTAGCAAAATGAGGTAACAGGACAGTGAAAGACTGAAGCAGCTGAGATATCACTATTTCTAACAGCAGAAATACCAAGAAAGAGTACACAAAAAAATTATCTGTGAACAGAAGCACATTTTGTAATGGCAAAGGTTGATTCTTCTTCCCTAATGTGGAAAAAAAAAATCAAATGTGGTAAGTTTTCTACACCAAATTTGACTCTGAGTCACATAAACCATTTCATTTCTCTCCATGCTTCAGATATAATTAAGTTAAAAAGTTTACAGCATGGAATTTCTAAAACACATAAGCATTCACATTCTAAGAATGGTTATATATTGAATATATGGTCTAAATTTTACAAATTATTTGTTAAAAAAATAAGAATTATTGGAAACACCAGTATATTTTTATTTTTATGCTAGATTGAATGACAGACATTTCATAGGAAAAAATGAAGCCTTCAGCTGCCATGAAATTTTGCTCTTTTTGAAGTCTGCTCACATCATCAGATGTGAGCATTGTCAACCATTTTAATAAAGGAGGATAATTAACTGTAAGAAGGGAAGTAGGGAAAATATGATTTTAAACATAAAAAAGCTATGTTGATAACAAACGTGCATCTACTGTTAGTGTAACAGTTCTGTAACATTTCATACCTGTTGGAAGGAGAATGTCAAAAGGGAACTCGGTGGATAATCAAGTCTGAGAAAGGCTGGACATACAAAGGAACAGAATAGGGAAAGAAAAATAGTCACAGAAATGGTCACCAGACGAGGGAAAAGGGTACAGGCGGTCATCCTCAGAAGGACTGAACAGACAGGCTCATGAATGTACAAAGAGACTGGAGATATTGGCTGAGGGTGTCTGTATGGAACAGTGAAAGAAAAAACATGGATACAGAGCTGCTAATGGTAACACCTGGAGTAATAAAGTAGTGAGAAAGCTGAATTATTTTATCAGTTGTTGCTTCAATGGAGTTATCTATAAAACCAAGCAAACAACAGCAAGGCATTGAAACTACTGGGAAAAAAAGTGGAAGATCATCACAAGGTTATAGAGCAAGAAGTGGCAAAAACTGGGTTACAGACAACATATAGATGTTAACAACAAACACCATTCCAAAACTGACTGCCTCATGAACAGGATGCTTTCCAACTTTAGCAGAGGACACAAGAGAGAATCATTCCCAAACTGGAAAAGAAAAATCAATCCCATGTCGGAAAGGCATCCAGCGTCTCCTTTTAGAGGGAAATACCTAAAGCTAATCCCAAAAAGATTAGGCAAAGGCTGTCTATTAGTCCTGAATGAGATAAGAACTTCAAAACCCAATTTACCACTCCTATACAAGAAAAGATATGTCCTAATACTGCCCATCTTTAAGATTTAGTTACTTGGCTGTGAGCTGCAAAAAGGCAGTTCCCTCCCCTTGGATTCACAGTCCTGGTGGTTTGTTGGACCAGTCTTCATAAAACAAGTAAGGAAATCTAACATTTTCTTTCCAAGGATTCTGGGCCCAACCACACAGCAAGTCATGACTAAGCATCTCTAGGTACCAGATTGTCAATTATCCCTGAATCATGCCCATTGATTGCACTGTGCTTTCCATGGAATAATTCATCTTAGGCAAGGAGGAAAAAAAAAAAATCATGAAAGTACAAAGTATTCACTAAGCAGTATCTTAATTCCATTCAGAAAGAACTAGCCTCCACTACAGCAGTCACATCAACACACTCCAGTATTCCAGTGCACCTGACCAGGATGAAATTTTAATTCAAATCTTACAGCTGCATATGAAAGCACCCTCAAACCATCACCTATGTTTTGTGTGGGACATGAATCCTCAGGATATATCTCAGAAAACACTGGTTTATTGCTTTTAGCAGGGCTTAGCTGAGGAGGTTTGTACCATCAAGATCCAGATGCTCCTGGGTACACCCAAAAATGCTCAGATCCTCAGAGAGACCTACAAGGAGGATATGAAAACCTGAACCCACAATTAGATGTCTAGTTGAGCCACTTTGCCCCGTCCTAACTATAGCAGCCTCATACACCTCCCCTTCCATGCCTTAGTATCAAGAGATGTGTGTTTTTCCAAAAAAATTACATATTCTCATTAAGATCTTCAGAATTATTCAAAGCCAAAGAAATCTTCACCACTTATCAGTAAATTATGAGACTGAATAAAAGAACTGTTTTGCTTTTGGTTTGCTTGAAACAGTACTGCTGTAACAGTAATGTCACAACACTTCTCAAGAGGCTGCTTTAAGATAAAACTTATTGAATGAAAAAATAAAACCATCTCGCAATTAAATTCACACTTGACATCACTGCACACTTCTTGTTATGCTGGGTCAACATTCATTTTTTACAACCAAATTGCCAATCTATAAGATGGGCACAAAACTCACAAGAAAAAAATTAGATATATTACTTTATAACAGAGTGATACTCAGACATTATGATGAAAGAAAAATCTGTAACTAGAATTCAAGTAATTCAAACTAGGGGAAAACTAGCGGAAAATTGCTGGTTTATACTGAACATTGTTGCATGAGGATGTAAAACAACTCCCACTTTTTTATTCTTTTAAAAAAAAACTTTTGCATTCATCTGAAGTGTGATGCTCCATCCAAAGAGATAATTCAGGTGAAGACAGATAAATCCATATGCCCATTTTTCCCTTTAGACAATTTAACCAAGTCTTCTTGGTTAGTGATAAAGAGAAAACAAAAAAATTCCTGTCAAAATTTCTAAAAGTTAAAGGACAAACATAAGCATAGTGCTTGGGGAAATGTCTGTGTTAGAACTTGGGTACACTAAATCATGAGTAAGCTTCCATGAACACACACTCAAATGAAGCTTTCACCTACACACAAGGGGTACAGGGCCCCATGGTGTCAAACCTCAACATAAACAATAAAAGCTCCAGAAGCTTTCAACTCTCCCAGGTTTCTTCGACAGTATTTGTCACTAAAGAATGCACCGTGTTATTATTACCATCATCACTTTCACATCATTGTGTAACTACTCTAATTTGATAAAAACCTCAGAAGTTCTCCTCTGCAATGTATTTACTCCTTCTGCTTCTTTCTGACCAAATACTGTACCTTTAAAAATGTAAAACTGATTTTTAAAAGCGCTAGATTATTTAATTCCAGGAAGCAATATACAGACCTAGAACTCTGACTACAGCACTGTGAGCTCACAGGATGCTTATTTACCACTGATATGTATCACACATACTTTGTTTCTGAAAAAAAAAATTATTTTCAGAATAGGATACTAGCACAGGTATTTTAAAAATAAGCTTTTAAGAGGTCTTAATTTCTTAGAAAAAACTGGGAGGAGTTGGAACTGTATCATTTGGATATCTACCTGGCTTGCCACAGAACATGTGAGTGTGAAACTCTACCCGGTCCTTCATTGCTAACATAAATATTGGATGTCGCACAATAACTAGGCCCAATTTTTAAAGTCCTAGGAACATTTAAACCATGCGAGACTTGCAGGAACTGATCCACAGCTGTTCCTGGTATGTTGATAACAGGTCAATGATAGTAGGCCCAAACCCACCATATACGAATTGCATTTTCTGTAAAACTACGAATTATATCCTATTAATAAGCTGATTAATACAACCCAACTCATGCAAAGCCACACAATACTACAAGGCATTAAAAAAAACATATTCAGTGCTCAGAATATATGTTCAAGGCTCAGTGATGGCTTTATTAAGCACAAGGGCTTGGAAACAAACATGGAATGCCACAAAGTAATTTCAGCAAGAAGTACATTTGATAACTACATGTATTTAGCGACTCAGCACAGATATATCTGGCCAAGCAATGCTGTCTTTAATATCACTAGGCAGCTTCCCCTGCCATGGCATTAGGAGCAAGAATCCACCACAGCATTTCATCAGGAATGTGTATTAACGAGGGCCCCCCTCCTCCCCGCCTTGCAGGCCGTGCTCATGCAGTGCAGCTCTCCTGGAAACCCGGACGGCGAGAGAGACTTTCCTTAAGTAGCGACAAAAGCTGAGGATTTAGCAATTAATGCCCCATCCCAGCGCTGATCCTCGCTCAGTGCCGGGACAAGGCGGCCCCGGGCGCCCCTTCCCACAAAGAGGGAAGGCCCGAGGCCTCCCCGCTCTCCCTCCCCATCAGGCCTCGAGTCCCCTCAGCCCCGGCGGGCCCCGGCTCGCTCCCCGCGGCCACCGCGAGGGACCCGCCGCGGCCTCCACCCCTGCCTGCTTCTCCCTCCTCCTTCCTGCCCCTGGGCCTCCGCTCTCCCTCAGCGCGGGGAGGAGGAGGAGGAGCTGCCGCCGCCTCCTCCTCCTCCCGTTGCCGTCCCCGCTCCCTCCCCTGGGGCCCGGCCCGGCCGCGAGCACCCGGTACCTTGTAGAAGGCCCCGTTGGAGCCCCGCACCTCCACCACCAGCTCCTCCATGTTGTGCGCGGTGCGGGAGACCCGGGCCCGGCGCCGCCTCCCTTCCCTTTCTCTATGCCGGCGCAGGCGGGGGAGGAGCGGTGTGTGTGTGCGGGGCGGGGGCGCTCGGTTCACGCCGAGCCCGGGGGTGTGGCCGCCCTGGGCGGGAGAGGGGGGGGGAAGCGCCGGGGGCTTCGCTCGGCGCCGCCGCTCCGGGCCCGGGGCTGCCGGAAATGAAACCGAAACGGCGGCGGGCGGCGCGCGGGGGGCGCGCGCGGGGCGCCCGGTTCGCACGCGAGCGCTCGGGGCCCGCGTCACGTGACCGCGGGAGGGGCGGGGCGGGAGCGGGCCCGGGGCCGGCGCGCGCCGCTCGCTCGCCCACCCGCCGCCGCCGCCGCCTCTGTAACGGCCCCGCGCGCGCGCAGCCGCAGTGGCGCGGGGCGCGCGCGAACCCGGCAGTTGCGGGGCCGCGGTCCCGCCTCCCCCCCCCCCCCTCCCCGCCCGTCGCGCGCCGGAGTGACCGCCCCGGTGGCCAATCGGGTCGCGAGGTGCCGCGCCCCGCGCCTGAGTGACCGGCACCGCCGGCCAATCAGATCGCGCGGCCTGAGCGGCGCTGGTCGGGGCGCGCGGCACCCTCGGCCAGGCCCGTATGGCGGGGGCTGTGTCCGTGCGTGTCCGTGTCCCTGTGCCCGGCCCGCCCCGGCCCGGGCACCGCGCTTAGGCGGGGGCGGTGCGGGCGGTGCTGAGGCCCCAAACGGCGCCGAATAACGGCCCCGGGGAGCGATGGACGTGCGGGGCCCGTGGCGAGGCGAAGGGAATGACGGGCCGAGCCGCGCGGGGGCTGCTGGGATGCAGTGGAACATGGCGGCCGGGCCCGGGGGCCTGGGGTCGATCCCTGAGCCGCTGCCCTGGCGGGGAGAAGGCACAGCCGTGCCATGCAGTGGGCTCTGCCTGCCTAGCGATGGCCAGGCGTTAACAGTAAATGTGAATTGAGCACACGCCTTGAGTCCTTTGTGCAGGTTTGGGCATCACAGTATAGATAGAGCTAAAGCTACTGTCCGAAGGAGGCCACGGGGGTGGTGAAGGCCTTTGAGAGGAAGCCGTGAGAGGAGCAGCTGAGGGCGCTTAAGTCTGTTCAGGCTGGAGGAGACTACAGAGAGACCCGATCACAGTCTGCAGCTTCCCCACCAGGGACAGACACTGCTCTCGGTGGTGACCAGTGACAGGATCCAAGGGAATGGCCTGAGGCTGAATCAGGGAAGGTTTAGGTTGGATATCAGGAAAAGGTTCTTCACCCAGAGGGAGATCGAGCACTGAGCAGGCTTTCCAGGGCAGTGGTCAGAGCCCCAAGGCTGCCAGAGTTCAAGAAGTGTTAGTACAATGCCAGGAGTTGGAGTTGGATGATCCCTGTGAGTCCCTTCCAACTCAGGACATTCTGTGATTCTGTGAATTGTGACTCTGCATTAGGAACAGTTCTGCTCCTGCAGTGGTGGTTCTGCTGAAGACCTGAACACCTCCCAAGGAGTCTGGCACCAGACGAGCTGAGCTGAAGGGATGATTCCTCTGCCTGCCCCTGTAGCAGTTCCTTTGTTCAACACACAAGTTCTCCGTGTAATACACACTATTATTTTAGGACTGTAGATTCCATAATGTTGGAAAAAATCTCCAAGATCATCGACTGCAGCCTTTGTCTGCATTTTAACCCTCATGGACATTTCAACATGACGTTGCACATACAGTTCACTGTAGAACCTGGTGGTGAATAAAGAGCTCCAATATGATGGTCTATCTACAACTTGAAGTGCACTGGCACAAAAGCTGCTTGTTCTGCCTTACATTAGACCTGCACAAACGTCTTCATGTTTTCTAACATAACTACAAAGACTCAGAGAAGGAAAAAAATCCCAGCTGTTACACCTTTATGCTCAAAAATCCCAATGTATTACTATGGCTGTGATTTCTCTGCATATGTGTGTGATGCTCTCCTTACATGAATGGTGAAATTCTACACTCACTGCACTCATTAGACAGGCAGTCATGGGATTGACCTGCTTGGAGATGGCAGAGGGTACAAGAGGAACGGGAGAAAGAAAAATTTGAAGATGAGGAGCAGAGGAGCAATACATATCCATACAAAGTTTTTTGTACGGATAAAACTCCACCAGACAGAGATTAGATCTTACAGACTCTCCATGAAGGAATACAATGGATCACTCTTGAGACTTGTTCATGTTAGAAATACCTTTTTTAAAAACAAAACCATATAAATATATGGTTCAACTCAACATTTCAACTCAACTCTGCCAGGAGTGTTGATGCCCAGCTCTGAAAATTAGATAAAGTTTTGTCCTTTTTTTTTTATTTTGCATTCATTGTTTGTCATAATTATTCTCTTTTTAATCGAATAGGTTGCTGTCACGAAGGCAGATTATCTCTGAGCAGAAAGAGTATAGAGGTGTCTAATTTAGCTCTGTCTTCCAGTGATGATCTCATTACGCTCCCCAAGATGAAAGCTGCTGTACTGTATAATCTTCCCTCATGCTTAAATAAAATTTTCTTTACTATTACTTAAATTTAAGCCTTTATTTGACCTGACTAGTGCATGTTCTAATCCTTGTCTACTTAATGAGGGCATGTACATATTTCCAGAGCACATTCTCTAGTTTATCTGTTCATTTACTCCTAACCTCTCCTCTTGCTTTTCAAATTACTTACTGTTTTTCCTATTTTACTTTGATTTTCACTTTGAACTGTCTTCAGACTGAACTGTCCATGCCTTCTGCAATGTGTTCACAAATTAAGTAACTAGTTCTTAGATAGACTTTGAGTAAACTTGATCTTTTCCAATGTGTCTTTATTTCAAATGCTAGAAAAATACGTCTCAGTAATTCCATTACAGTCTTCTCTATTAAAGGTAAAATGTTACTTAATTGAAAGATGAGACTTTACTAATATATAATCACAGAATCACAGAAGGTTTAGGGTTGGAAGGGACCTGAAAGATCATCTAGTTCCAACCCTGATATGGGAAGAGACTTTTATAATTCTACCAAAATTCCCCACCCCTCCACCTCCTTGAATTCTTTCATATTTCCCTATAATCTCTACTGACCTGTTCCAAATCCTGGTTCTGGTCCTGAGGATGGAATAGAAACCCAGTGCTTCTGTTTCTTACTCAGATCTACTCAGATTGGTGCTTGCAGGCTGATCTGTTCACTGGATTTGTGGCACTGCTGGTTTGAAATACCTCTGTTCATCATCCAAATAATTAAAAGGCAAAATAAAACAACTTTGACTTTTACTCACTAACTGATTCACTCAAATGCCTTCTTAAATATTTATAGAGAATATAAGAAAAAGGTCCCTTCCCATCTCCTCTGGAACGCTGAAGGACAGAAGGTGCAGGTAAATGACACTCCTTGATCATGTCAGAGTCCTTAATCCTTGGACATTGGTACCAGTTTAGCTAATACTTTTGTCTGAGGATTTGTTTCTTAGATGTTCCAGTTGTTCATGGACCTTCAGCAGAAAATTCCAGCCTTGATTCCGTACATTGAAGGAGTTAAGAATTTAAAATGTACCCATCAGTGCCAAGCTTTCAGAACAGCAGCAACCGTCAGAGCCTTCCCCGACATCCTGATCTGTGAAAGGCTTCCTGTAGACACTGGGGTAGGAATGACAGGAACTACTGAGTATTTTCCTCACCTGGTGAGATTTACCTAAAGGGGTGGTCAGGGACTACAAATAAGAGTTACTCATTAAACATTCTTTTAAAAAGATGATAATCCAATTAAGTATCAAAGTCTCTTAATGGAATTTTATACAGTTCTCCTTACTTACACACCTATTTTGGGCTTCAGTCTTGACAAGATTCATAGAGATTTTAACTTTTCAAATTTCTATCTGCTGATTTTCCTTGTGCATCACTTCACATGGGAGCCTCTCCTGGCTGATTCCTTGTCCTCTCCATTATTATTTGCAGCATGTCATACAGGTGATACTTAGACCTCCATATTTACATTTAAGTCTGGTATTTCTGACACTGTGATACTGAGACAAAAGGATTTGCATTCATGTGGGATACGTAGGATTTTGAGTTGTTTCAAGTAGACTAAAGAATTCAGACTGTTGTCCTGTCCGTTTAAAGCTGTAGCCAAAAGTTTCAGGGGGCAGAAGACTACTACGCTCTTTTAAAGATGGTCAGATGCTCTTTCTGTGTTTGTTTGCATGATATTCTCAATAAAGGCTTTTCAATAACCTCACTGAAATGCTGATGTTATAATAACCAGATCAGCACTTGGAAGAAGCAGTTACAGTTAACAGAGATACAAAGATGAAAAACTTCTTAGACATTGCTTTATGAATAATCAATATTAGCTGAAGGTTAAATATGAACAAAGTATTGCAGTTCTATTAGCTCGTCCTTGACTGAAGTGGTACACAGAAATGACAGATATCCCAATCAGGGGGTAGAGCAGTGGGTATTCCCAGAACTCGTGAAGACAAGCTGAACTGAACCAGGGATGATTTGAAATGTTATTATGTGTGGACAAGAAATCAGATTATGCTATGCCTGTTCATTCAGTTCTTTGAATAGTTAACGTGAACTATATCTGGGAGTGCTAATAAAATACTCTGTGGGGTAGTCTTCACAAGGAGAGGCAGGAAGAGCGTAACAACCGCAAAAAGACAAACCTGAATATTGCAAATTATTCAAACAAAAATTCCTTCCTTACATGTGTTAGGATGGTGGGTAGTCTTTAGCCTTGTAAAAATATATTAGTGAGAAGAGCCAACTAGTCTATTGATTTTCTGTCTTAATTATTTAAGCTGACCTTCAATGAAACTTGACGGTTTCTCTGTTTCCTTTATAAGACATAAGTTCACCTCTGCCTCTGAATATGTAGTTTTCTGTATAGTAGCCAAGGAGTAGGGAGCCATGCAAGGTTCATTTTTGCCACAGATTCTACTTTAGTGTAGATATAGGTTTCCATGAGTGGTTTCAGTTTCTGCAGTATACTGTGTCTTCCTGACCTGAATATGGAAAGAGGGCTGAGGCATTTAAGACTACTTTGTGTCTGCACTACAGAAGCCTCCCAGTTTCACAGAGAAGAGTCAAAGGAGTAAACACTGGAATCTGAACTTCAGGAGGTTATTAAAATTTTTAGCTTAAACATGTATAATTTTCTAAAAATATGTTGTTTTGAAATACTACCTGTTAAAGCTTTAGCTCAGTCTGCTTATTCAAAAAACAACATTATCATTCAATTCACCTGTGAAATAATTGTCTTGGTGAGTAATCGCTTTCTTATGTGCTCCATGTTATGTTACGTACTGGAATAACAGGTCTCATTTAAAATTAATAGTAATTTCTGCATTATTCCAGAACAATGACTGTATATCCTGTTGTTGGTTCACAACTCTCAATAGCAGATTTCCTTTTTTCTTTTTGCATGTCAGTGAATTTGAAAATGCACCATGTAGCATTTTGCTGCTTAATTTTTCAGTTTCACCTCCCACTCATGAGTTTCCATCCATTTCTCTTGTAACCCCACAAATGCATTTATCATCATGTTAAACCTGCATGTTATTTCCTCTACAGAAGCATATTGGTACTGTAAACAATCCTTTTTAACAGGCAACACTCACATTGATATGAAAACTGCATGTCAGTTTATTCAGGTATCTTTTTTAATCACTAACCAAGTAACATGAGATGAAAGTGAAAAGATTCCCTGAATTATGTGTCTCTTGAAAATGAATGAATTTAAACAGAAAAAAAAAAAAAAAAAACCTAAAAAAACTTGGAATACAACTGGTTAGAATGCAACACAGGAGAAAATTTGTTTTCATGTGGTTGGCCACATCCGTGGCCACCCCTGTGGAGAGGCCCAGTGTGCAGTGTGCGTGCTGGGTCACACAGCAGCCCTCAGTTCAGGTCAGGGAGTTCTAGTATGAACATAGAGCCTTTGAATAAGAGCTTTTATCTTCAAGAACTATAAACTTAATATTCTATGATCAACATGAGTATAGGTATTGATGCTGTGATTAGAAAAGGACAGATTGGTGATCTAGGAGTTGATCTACCTGGAGTGGGTTTCCTTCATATAATTAAGAATTGTATCCCAAAGTTACTGGCATCAGAATGGCCCTGATTGTCCTGACTATGTTGAGAGAGAGGCAAGTGCAGCCCTACATTGCAGTGGCTGTAAGCAGAACCTTGGATAGCAACGCAGATGGAGGTGGCTGCACACACTTAGGTGGATTCCACAAGGGTCTTCAGTGAGTTTTCACCAGCCCCTGTGTTTGTGTTACAGGGCAGCATTCATCAGTGTACTGGGTTTGTGTGGTAGAGGTACCACAGGTACAGGTACAGTGTACAGGTTTTGGCAGAGTGTGTGGGGAGGGGATCACGGGCGTGGCAGGTGAGCAGCTGCCAGAAGCTTCCCCCTTGTTTGACAGAGCCAATGACAGCCGGCTCCAGGATGGACCTGCCACTGGTGCCAGGGCCAAACCTGTCTGGAATGTTAATAATGCTTCTGTGATATTTAAGAAGGGAAGAAAAACCACTGTGTGGGAGTATTTGTGGCCAGAGGAGACAGAAGTGCGAATATGTTAGAGGAACAGCCCTGCAGACACCCAGGTCAGTGAAGAAGGAGGGCCAGGAGGTGCTCCAGGTGCCAGAGCAGAGGTTCCCCTGCAGCCCCTGGTGCTGCCCGTGGAGAGGCAGGTGTGCCCCTGCAGCACATGGGGGTCTGTGGGGAGCAGGGATCCAGCTACAGCCCGGGGAGGAGCCCACACCAGAGCAGGGGGATGCCCAAAGGAGGCTGGGACCCCGTGGGAAGGCTGTGCTGGAGCAGCCTCGTGGCGGGGATCTGGCCCCATGGAGAGAAGCCCGTGCTGGGGCACGTTTGCCAGGAGGACTGGTGACCCTACAGGGGACCCACTCTGGGGCAGCCAGTGCCTAGAGGACTGCACCCTGTGGGAGTGCAATTGGAGAAGTTCTTGGAGTGCTGTCTCCCATAGGAAGAGAGCCATGCTGGAGCTGGGGAAGAAGTTCTGATGGTAGAAAGCAGCAGAAACATTAAAGTGATGAACTGACCGAAACCCCCATTTCTTGTTCCTTGGCATCTTTGGTGGCAGGAGGTAGAAAATCAGGAATAAAGGTAAAGCCCATGAAGGAAAGAGGGGTAGGGGAAATGTGTTTTTTTTTGTTTTTTTTTTTTTACTTCTCATTATCCTGCTCTGATTTTGATTAGGAATACATTCAAATAATTTTCCTAAGTTGAGTCTGCACAATCAGTGGCAAAAATGGAACTCATGGAGAGTCTACATTTCTATCAATCTAAACTATGAACTTTTCACTACAATAGATTGACATTTCTAGAATACTCATCTGAGTGTGTAACACAGAACATGGGCATGTTTTTCTGGCACCCATTGTAAATCCTTTGAGTGACCATCAGGCCTGTGTTTTGCTGTGCAGGAACAGGAGGCTTCAGTCTGAAGCTGATAAGATTTATGAAGCTTGATGACTGCCTCACTTGAACATACTGCACTTTTAGCTGAGATTAATCTGAAAACATCACATGACTCTTTCCAATCTATAGCAGAATTCCCAGTGATGTCGAGGAGCAGTAAGTCTGTATTTCAAAGGCTGTATATGCCAGTACATTTATATGGCCTTAATGTTACTTGTATTGACCCTGATGGGAACTGCTATGGAACTACTATATAAAATGTCATTCTCCTGACAGGCTGTGATATTTAACTTCCTATTAGAGGCATATATAACTTAAACGATTTGTATTTTCCCACTAAAATTTTATAGAAAACAATGCTGTAATCTTATGCTGTGGCAACAGATGAATTGTGTGGAAAAAAAAAACCAAAACAAACAAGAAAAAGAAAAAAAATTACCCTGCAATAGTAGTGGTTTTGTTTGGTTTTCTGTGGGTTTTTTCTGCTGACATAGCTGACATTTCTGTCCCAGCAGCTAATGTTTATTCTTTACTAGTTCAAAACACAGTCTTTGACATATTTATAGATTTATATCCTGGACATAGCTCTGCTTTCACCTTTTATATTCCCTGTGTCTTTCAACAATCACTTCATAGGACTCCTCGTTTTCTGTCCCTTCTAGCCCCGCGGAAAAGGCGCGGTGTTTGCGGCCCCGCGGAAAAGGCGCGGCTGCGGCTGCAGTTCCGGGCTGCGGCCACACGAGGGCGCCCCAGGACAGGGCGTGCGGCCTCGCGGAGCGCGCCGGTCCCGGTTCGGGTTCGGGTTCGTGCTGCTCTCACTGCGCTTCACTGAATTTTGCTGCATTGCACTGTGTTTCACTGCATTTCACTGCATTTCGCTGCATTTCACGGCATTTCACTGCATTTCACGGCATTTCGCTGCATTTCACTGCGTTTCACTGAATTTCACTGCGTTACACTGCGTTTCACTGCATTTCACTGTTTCACTGAGTTTCACTGCATTTCGCTGCATTTCACTGAGTTTCACTGCATTTCACTGAGTTTCACTGCATTTCACTGAGTTTCACTGAGTTTCACTGCGTTTCACTGCATTTCACTGCATTTCACTGAGTTTCACTGCATTTCACTGAGTTTCACTGAGTTTCACTGCGTTTCACTGAGTTTCACTGCATTTCACTGAGTTTCACTGAGTTTCACTGCGTTTCACTGAGTTTCACTGCATTTCACTGAGTTTCACTGCGTTTCACTGAGTTTCACTGCGTTTCACTGAGTTTCACTGAGTTTCACTGAGTTTCACTGCGTTTCACTGAGTTTCACTGAGTTTCACTGAGTTTCACTGTGTTTCACTGAGTTTCACTGCATTTCACTGCGCAGTGCAAACAACACTGTGCTGGCTCCTTAAATACCGGCTCTGGGCCGCCTTGGGACTCACAGCGGTTCCTATAACCCAGGAGAAATACTTGAAACAAATTAAAGACAAAGAGCCTATAATACCTTTTATTTCTGTTTTTGTTAATAGCAAATTTAGACTCATAAAGGATTTTTTTTTAATTATGCTGAATGTACTTTAATTTTGTCATACATATCATGAGCTAGAGTGTTCCTCCATTATTTTCAGGCACTCAGAAAAATGTCAAGCACTTGTGCAGTACATGTGTCAAATCGTGAAGTTCCCTTATGAACCCTTTAACTGGACTAAACCTATTTTTCTTTAACAGTTCTGTTCCTTTCAGCTTAGAGTTCTTTTTCATTTTCACAACCTTTCAAAGAAAATCATATGTACTGAAAGCAGAGAGTGAGGTTGTGCTCTCATGGGTTGTAATGAGAAATCAACTAAATTTTCTCATTCAACAGGAACAACTTTGGTTCTGTACTCTTTACTCTTTGAAAGGCTCCAGTTCAATAATATATTGGTTAACCAAATCAAATGAGATTTTCAGCAAAACCATCACGATATTAAAGGGAAGGTTGCTAAAGTAGAGTTTGGCAGAACTTATTTGTCTCCCCACTTTATACATCTTCTGCTTTTGTTAATATTATTGTCAAAACATCTAGCCCTGTACTAGATGTTAGATTAACAATTCACACCTTTACAAAAGATTTGGCAGAACTCCAATGTTTTGATGTCAGTTGTGGTTCTTGATTTGCATTTTGAAGAGGTGTGATTCACTCGATTGCATCAGCTTTCCATTCATACATGTAACATTTTTCAGAAGAGATGGAAAACAAGACCAGTACATTTATTTTATGAGTGCTTTCTGGATCTCTTGGGATAAGAAAAAATGGTGAGCCTGGGAGCTGGTGAAAGGAATGTTTTAATTGTGGAAGGAAAACTTCAGATTTCAGTGAGTTCCTGAAATCTGGGAGACAGCATTCCTCTTGCAGAGGTGTTGTGCCTCTGCCTCAGCTGCTGTTTCCTTGTTGGCTGCCTGAGAGCATGGACAGCTTGGCATCCCCTGGTCTGCAAAACAAAAGCTGGGGTTGGTGACGTGCAGAAAGTCATCACTAGGAATCACAGGTTATTTTCACACTCTAGAGTCCCCAGCTACACCTCACTGCCAATACTGAAGTCCTGTGACAAGGTTGTTTTGGTGCAGGGCTCTGCTGAGCAGAAGTACCCCGGAGCCTTCCTGCTGTTCCAGCAAGGTCAAGGTTCCTCCTGTCATCTCCTGCTTCAGTCTGCAGGATCTAAGCTGCCCAGCTAGGAACAGAGTTGCACTGCATGACCTTCAGACATGCCTTCCAATATAAATTATTCTGTGATTCTGTAATGGTGCAGTAATTCTGCATTTCAGGCATGTTCAGATATTCATGCTGTTTGATGGAACAAGAAGTGATGTCCATGTCCGGTTTTCATTAAATATTAAAATGCCACATCTGTGGTTAAAAATAAACTTAAGGGGCACTGTTTTTCTTCTTTATTGACTCTTTCAGTGCCTTGTTAAAACTCATCTGCTGAGTATCTTGCAGCAGATGTCTGAGTTGGAAACTATACCAAAGAAAGATCGGAGTGTGGACACAGGTTCTGCCACACAGGATTTATAGGGATGTCAGGTGTTGCTGAAAAGTAGCTGATGAACGTGGAAGGATAAAATAACAGAAGACACAGTTAACCAACTGCTGAGAAAAGCATCTCTGAACAAAAGAAAAATGTCTCTGAAATGGTTCTCTAACATTTCCCAGGAAGAGACAAACGTTATCAGTCAGAATCACAAGAGACCAGTTGTTCTTATGTGACATTATGGTGATAGGCATCCCACTCCCCAAAGGAATTTGTCTTAATGACGTAGTGTGGCAGTTTCATGTAAAACAGCTTCCAAGTGGTATAAACACAAATTGTTGTACCGAAATTCATATGAACAAAAATCTTCCTATAGTAAACTGTAAATTCTATCAAAGCCTTTAGTTATGTCACTCGTAAAAGAGAAGAAAATGAAGGTAGTCAAGGCTTGTGGCCCGTTGGAAACTCATTATGTGCTTTACAACAGCCTGAGGAAGAACAGTGGGACTCTGGTTACTTGAGGAGAGGAAATGAAACAATATTGTTCATCTCAACTATTTGTTATTGATTGGACAAAGAATAAATAAATCTCAGCCTCTGGGCTAAAGCATTAGGGAATATGACTCTATTACCAAAATGATAGTAAGAGTTTTATAGACAAGACAAAAGGAACTCTGAATGATGCAGTTGAGAGGAGGATGAAAGGCCAAAGAGAACATGTCACTGAAAGAGATGAAAATCCGATTCTGTAAATGGAAAGAATTACATACTGGTGATCAAGCAGCTGTATGAGCCAACAGTTTGCTGATGGTGAAGCCATATGGAGTGAAGAAGTCAAGATACTCACAGAAAAGAGCAATTGCAGGGGGTCTGTTTCCCCATTCTCCCTGCCCCATGTCCTGCAAGAGTGCTGGGGAGGACAGCAGGGGAAGCCACCAAGTGTGGTCCTGCTGGAGGACAGCAGCCTGTGGGAACAGTCTTTCTGACTTTTCTCTGAGGTCTGTCTTAATTAAGCACCCCAATAAGACAAATATCAACTGAGAATGATTCCTGGTACAGTCAAGAACAGTTTTGTTTGTTACTTGAGTAGGAGCAGAGTAGAGCCAACTATGTGAAACAGGTCTGTCAAACATCAGCACTGCTTGGGTATGTAGTAATTAGCTATTGCTGATGGGTTCACTTGCTTTGATTTTAACTTTGACAGCTTCCCAACATGAAAAGGAGTTATTAATAAGTCATTCAGAGATTCTATTTAATGAAAAAAGGTGATTGAGAGGCTGTGCTTGACAAAATTGTGCATCAGAATTGATCAAGAATTATCCAAAGAGAAAAGTGAGGGTCTGTGTTTAGATAAAAATTACGTAGGGCATTGGGAAGACAAAGAAGGAACCACAAGTGAGATCTCTCTTTCAAGTCTCTTTTCAGTCTAAATTAAGTAAACAGTGATCAGGCTAACATCCTTGGTCCTTCTACCAGTGAGAGACATTTCCAGCTCTCAGAGACTGAAGCACATGCTCTGCAAACCATTCAACCCTCTCTACAACTACACATCTTTGGTTTCTACAGACATGAAGACAAGTTTCCCAGCGATTTTGATGAAAATTATAAAGACACTGAGGAAAAAAAAAGGTAGAAAAATACTCAAACTTTACCACATAAAATAACAGAACTTAGACTGTTAGGGTTTGTGGGGACTTTTTTTTCAGGATATGAATCTCTATAGATGGAAGAAAATCAGTAAGATGTTCTTCAGTAACTATTCTTAGGAAAATACAAATGTCAATAAAAATCTGAGCTCCCTGGAAACTTTACTCTGCTTGGTCTATGTCAAATTAATCATCGTTAACAACTTATCCAAACTGATTAAATTTACAACAGTGTGTCTGTCAAAACACAAAGCCTTGGTTCCTAACCTGTATTCTTGGTCTCTTGGAAAATGGGTGTTTATCAGATAGCAGTCTTAAAAAAGAATAATAGTTACTAATTTTTAACTCTCCAGCTACTATACAGAGGACTAAAAATACAATTTTCCCAGGAAAGCATTTGCATTACAGTTGTTTTCTGTCTCCTAGGGCTGCTTGCTTGACCAGCTATTCTTGTACAAAGAGAAAAAGAAAAGCTTTTTCAGCTAGAAAACAGGATTAAATTTTCTTTTTGGTCATTACTATAAAACAGAACAGCTTACATTGGTTCCCGTTTTCCCTTATCACACGGTGGTTTCAGATACACCATAGTGTAAAAACATCGGGTTTCCTATCTCAGTGTGAAAGCCTGTCATTAACAAGTGATTATTCAATTTATTTCTTCTTTTTTTTCCCCTAAAATACGGCATGAGCCTTCTAATCTTTCAGTCACATAAAATAGAATAATTATAACTTCTTTAGAAGCATTGCTGAAGGTATTTTGTCCCGTTTGATAGGCTAGGGGTGATTGACATTTGGAGGTTTGGGGATTTTTTTTAGAAGTTGGATTAATTTATGGATTTTTGGTCACTTTCCACTGAAAGCTTTGACAACAGAGGCTAAACACAGGAAGGTTTTATCCCTGCTAGGACTAAAAAATGTAAAATAGAATTTTTCTTTTTATAAGAGTTTGTCTCCTAAGCCAGAGGCTACAGTAATAACAATAACTGAGATAATTTTGTAAGCATTATCTGTAGGAAATGTAATAAAATAGCTACAAGAGGAAATGTGTTTGGAATTATCTTGTTGAAAATAGTCAATATGTTAGAGATTAGAAACAATAACATCTTGTTTCCTGTGGTAAAAATGTGTTAATAAGAAAGGTTATATTAATAGCATTGTTGCAGGCAGCCTGTATTGTTGGAGTTTGACGTACACTAAAACAGCCTGGGTTTTTTAGAATACTTATATTTAGATTTTACCATTGAAAGAAATAATCAAGATTTCTTCCTTTTTATCCTAAGTTTTCATTGCAGTTGGCTTTGAGAGCCATAAAGTTTGAACTTTCACTTTGTAAACTGCATCTGTAGCCGAAATTCTTCTGTTTTAAAGGCAGTGTTGGTTGATGTGTTTGATCCCTCCCAAAGGCTTCAGGCTCCTGCCACTCCCGTGGAGTACGTGGGGTGGGTGTGGGTGGTGGTCCTTTGCTGTGCTGGTAACACCAAAATAATTCACTGCACCAGATACCAACTTGGTTTTCTGAGTGCATGGTTGTGGTTGTGGCTTGTAAAAGAGAAAGATGAGCTCGGGATAAAACAACAAGCCCTGCTTGGTAGAAAGAATGTAAAAGCCAAAGAAATAGAAATGATCAGTACTGGACTGCATCTAGAATACTGTAAGAATATGAAGTATTCAGCAAATACTTTAGGTTTAACGTGCTGACTTCACAGATCTCTTTGTCAGGTTCTTGATTTCTCTTGCTTTCTGGTCTATCATTCCTTATTTCCTTCTCTTATAGGTTTTCTGTTTGCTATTTCAGACTTCTTTCAAACTTATCTGCAAAATATTTTGCCTTTATTTTTTGTTTTGTGCTTCCTGGCAACCAGCTTCTCAGACATTCCCTGCAGTTTCCTCTTCCTACATGTGCTGCCTTATTGCATCAGAGGGAGCCTGGAGTGCGAGCTCCCTTGGCTGGCAGAGTGAAGTTAGAGTGTGTTTGTCCTTGCTCCAAAACCTTGACAATAGGAGTGGGCAGGATGATTTTAGAGAAAGGGTATAGGGCATATGCAATGTAAACTAAATGATTTCTGCATCTCTTAAATTTATGCCATAACTTGGAAAGAAGGAGTTCTGAGTGAGTCTGTTATGTTAAATAGAAAGTGAGGGGAAAAAAAGGATCTGCTAAAGGAGGCAGATAATAGAAAACCTTTTTATCACTTTTCACAGTTGTAGAACTTAAAGTCTTTCAGACAGCAAGGCATTCAGAGACTTTGAGGCTGAGTATAGTACTTGTGGAAATCATTGAGTAGAAGCAGGATATTTCATCAGGAAAGACAAATGGAAAAGAATGAAAACTGCAAATCACCTTAATGCTTTCCACACAGTGTTCACTAAGGCAGTATTCAGTGTTTTCTGAACAGAAGGGCATAGGTAGACAGAAACACTGCTAGGTTTGTGTCTCTGTTTTGAAGTTTGTAATGAATAATGAGGCCAAGTTTGGGGGCATGTGGAATCAAAATTTTAAGGTGCTCTCAACAGCTTAGGCTCCAATTTCAGGTAATTATTGGCAGTGTCACACTGATTACAGTACATGCACATTAATTTGAGCAATCCAAGACCTATTTGACCATAATAGAGAATTTCTCATGGGTAACCTAAAATACATGCTGGAAAGTGAGGGCTAGAACTCACCTACTGTTACTGTTTTGCCACGTAGCTCTAAGTCCTACATCTCCCCTGTGTTAGGAACACAGGACTCCCTGTTTGTGTGGAATCAAATGAGTGATATAAAAACTAAGAACTCCTCAGCTCATATGTGGTAGGTAGGAAAACAGGTGCAGTGTAAGCATTCTAATCCACTAGATCAAAACCTCCTGAGTTTGCTTGAACTATAATTGAAGCTGCTTCTAGTTTAAGCACACAAGCTGACATCAAGTACTGCAGGTTGCAGGTAGTGGTACAACATAGCAGGTAGCAAGACTGACAGCAAAACTGGTCTTGTTGCTAAATGGTGCTGTATATTTAAAGCCAATGAGTGGCATAACAAATTAAGAAGTCTGTTAGATATTCTGTTTGTGAAGACCCAGATTTAAAAATAACTAATCTGAGCATCAGCTTGTTTCTTGGGCTGAGTGACATGTTTTGAAATTTCCTCTGTACACAGAAAATGGAAAAAGCTGACTAAAGAGTTCCTATTGACCTATAATGCAGAGATGTTTCATGAATTGAAAATGGCTTGCTTATCTGCAAATCCAAAATATCTTCTACTGCATGAATTGTAGAGCTTGTCCTAGAAGGCAGAAAGTAGCAACGTGTTCAGAAGTATAAAGTTAAATAGGTCCTAGAGATTGATTGCCACGCCATGTGTAACAAATGTGCAGCTCTCTTTTCCAAGGCAGTAGGGGCACTGTGGACTTCAGGGTGATCCAAGCTAAAGATGTTTATCCAGCCTTTATGTGCATGGTTTTATGCACACAATTTGCATATCATCCTGAATTTCCTGCTGGGTTTTAGTTTCCTCCAAGGAAAGAGAGCTAAGGCTATTAATTTTAAACAGTGTGCATTGCTTCTGATTATTCACTGAAGGGCTAGGTGATTATTGAAAAGAACCTCTTTCTAATTCCCTTCCTAATATGAGCAGGCTTTGGCATCCAGACACCTCTAGAATTCAGAAAGACTCTGTTTAGTAGCATTAATCCTTATATTCATTACAACAGTTATTTACATGAATTACAGTCTTCTCCTAACATGACTACACACAGAGATGTGTGAAAAGAGCACCCAAAATCACTGCACTGTTTTTACCTTTTATTGCACTCTTCTCTCTACCTTGCTTCCAAAGCCAGTATTATTCAGAGCCAATGGATTTTTATATAAGCTCATGCCAGAAGCAAGCAGCAGTTTCCTGCTAGGCTCTTTATGCTTTCCCTCCCAATTTTGACATATCTCAGTTCAAAATTGTGCCTTGTGGGGGTGCTGTGCCACCTAAAATAAATTGCATTGCATTACACTGAAAGGCCTCTATAGATCAGAATAATATAGTGACACATATCTGAAGACATTTCTTTTCCTTCCCCCCAACCACCCTTCAGCATATTCTGTTCTTTTATTTCCCACAGGATTCTAAGAGCAACTCTACAACTGAGTTTCTCTTCTGCCAAAGAAATCTTCAAATAAAAAATAGATTTTTCTTTTCGGAATAAAGTAGTACCTTTCTACATGTAGGTGAAAAACTTCCCCAGGTGATAAAAGGAGAAATGTATACTTCAAGAAATGGACTTTTCTAAATCATATCAAGATAAATAGTTTCAACAGATTTCAGAGAATTTACTAAAGATTTACATCTGCTTGTGTGATTAGCATCCAGCTTTACAAGGTAGAAACCCAAAGCTAGCTTTGATGGTACCTATTTAGGGCATTATTTGAAATATTTTCTCATCTTTTTCCAAGTAACCTACAGTCTTCTTCTGTTCAAATGATAATTCATAAGGAGTAAGTTATACTAATAATTCCTAGGACACTTTTACTTCTTAAAGGCACCAAAAACAATCTGTGTAACTTATAGATTTTCCTCCCTTAAAGGGAATGATGCAAGCGTGCTGTGGACCTTAGAAACACAAGCGGATACTTCAGTGAGAATATTTATCTGTTTTTAATATATGTGCCAGTCAAGAGTGTGCTCATGCTCAGAGCTGGAGAGCTCTATTGATTTGGCAACTATATTTTTTGTCTTCACGAAATCTGCAATAAAGTCTTTGTCTGTTCTTTCACTTGAATACTTCTAGTTTTTTTAAAATCTTACCATTTGAGGCTGAACTTTCAATGCCAGGGTGAATTAATTCAAAGTTTCGGAAAAGTAATTTAGATGCCTTGGAATAGCAAAACAGAAAGCAGGTTTTGTATTTAGAGGAAAATGAATTTGTATAAGGCTTTGTACAACTGTCACTCATTTTTTTTGTTGTTTGCTGCGAACCTCAGACTGGCAGAAAATATTCTCAGGTTGATATGTAGTTAAGAATTGCTTTTTGAACTTAGGAAGAGAAATCTGTGTTTCATTCAAAGCACTTCCTAAGATTTTTAAACAGAAAATAATACCTTGCTGCTTCTGTCATGTCACAAGGGCTTCCTTTACATTCTCTCTCAGCAGCCTGAGAGAGAAAAGCTGCTAGTTTCAGGTTGCTATTGGGAAATGCAAAGACCTTACTCAAAGCAATAAAGCAACGTCCTGAAGAAATTCTTCAAATTCACTGAGAAAAACATGCAAATAGAAAGAATATCTTTCGCAGTAAGAACTGTCATTTAGGAAATATCGAAGTGAAGCAATTTAAGTTTTTCAAATATATAATTTTGAAAATCTAGTATTAACTTAAATTGAAAAATGCTTTTGTCCATTTTCCAGGCAGAATTATTTACTGAATTTAATTGGAATTCATAAATAATTTTGATCCCTCAAAGCCCAGTAGCCTAGGACCACAAGGTATTTCAGGCAGGAAGGAACTCATCTAATCCAGCCTCTTGCTGAAAGCAGGGTCAGTTGTTAGGTCAGACCACGCTGCTCAGAGCAAATCAAAACCAGGCAAACTTGAGATCAGATTCCTCAATATCAATAGATTTACTGTGTATCAAGACATAACTAAATGAATCTGAATCTACCTGACACCACTGAGCTTTGGGTCTAAATTCTCAGCATAGCTCAGCTGAAGAGCATCTGTGGCTGGGGAGTTGTGTCAAGGAGCAATTCTGAGGCAACACACGGAATTTAACCCAACCTGTGCCCAACCTTTCAGGTGCCTTTTGCCTGTGCTGGGTTGTGGGCTCCTCGTTGCATGCCAGGCTGGGCCATGGACTGTGCTTCCATCACTCCTAGATGTACAAGCTATCAACACATCCTGCAAAGTTGTTACTTTCATAACCACCCAAATTTACTGAGAATTTTTACACGTGAGTACATGTTCCCTTTATTTTTAATGGAAGCAGACATTCAGACTAAAAATGAGGAATCAACGTTTTCAACAGAGTGTGAGTCCAGTGACTGCATGCCCATGAGGAAGAGTACTGTGAAAAAAACACCCATTGCAGGGTGGAAATCAAGCAGGTATGAAGGAGCAGGTTCTGTAGTGCTTTACCTGGGAGCTGATAAGTGGCAACAAAACACATTAAACCCACTCAGAGCCTTCCCATTACTTCTGCTCTGTGAACAGAAGCCCTGGCAGCCAGCACAATACAAATTAGGTTTGCTCTTCTCCCAGCAGCTCAGGGCCAAATTGAGCAGTCAAACAAAGTCTCAACATGTAGGCTGAAAAGCAGATTTTGTTTAGGGAGCTATTACCTGTGCCCTCTAAAACTCATTTCTCCTTCTTAGACTTTAAATTTACTGGATTTTGAGTGCTTGTTGTAAGTCTTTGTAATGTACTTTAATGGAAGAAAATTATTTCCTTGCTTTCTTAGATTCTCCAGGAATTAAATGTCCTGAAAGAACTGCCCTTTTTGTTGTTTTTTTTTTTTTTCCTGGACAATGTGTGCTATTTTTACTATCTCACAGCAAATTTTTAAAACGATATTATTAAGAGGAACACCAGTGGAATGGTAAAAAGCTTAGAAAAAGGAAGAAAATTAATCATTCCTGTAAGATAAACTTAGGGCTTTTAGGAATCAGTTTTTCTACCTTGAAATTCAGTTTCTCAGTCTGCTACAGCACTTTGCCCTGCCAGAACTTGACATTACCTGGAAGCCCAGCTGCCTGTGTTTGTTTAGCATCAGGTGGCAGCACCTCCACAAGTGCTTGCCCCACAGGCATTTGACTTTGAGAAGAGCTAATGAGCATCACGGTGTGATCCTGCCTTTTCTTTTTTGTTATGTGAAAGAGTTAGTGATGAGCACATTGAGAAAATCACTGTGTGAAATTGCCCCTCATTAATGGAGCAGGCTCCATTAATGTAGGATATGAATGAATTTAGATTCAGGCTCTTTGGAAGGATGAAATGCATTGTGTGTTTGCTGCTCCCTCCCCCAATCCCTAACAGAGTGAATTCAGCTCGTAAGAATTAAAACAGTGCATGATTCAGTGGTGCAACAGGAGCTCAGTTCAGGGATCAGCCCTCATGTACTTTGAAATTAGTTCTATAGGAAGTTTGACTGGTGCAGAAAAGCACAGAGAAGCAGTTTAAAAGCTAAGGGTACAAGGTTGTTAGAATAGGAATGAAAGATAGGGGAATCCAAATCACCTGATGCTCTGATTTTTCATTTAGGGCCTCAGTGATCCTCCCACCAAAATGAAAACCATTGTTGCATGGGATTCCAATAGGTGGTTGTGGAAGTAGCAAAAAGATACCCTGAAAGCAGAGTGAATGCAAATGGATATTAGTAGGTTTACATCTCTCAAAATAGCAGAAGAGTGAACATAGATATAAACAGTCACACACCAATCCACAGAAGCACTGAAGAATTCCTGTTGAAGGATGTGGATTTTAACCTGAGAAAAATCTACAAGCTTTTTGAGAAACACTGCTATAAATTAAAGGTGCTTTTACTCCATAGAAATGAAAAATCTCCCTTTGCTCCATTGCAAGTTCATAACTTCTGCAATAGAGCTGATAAAGTCTGAGGAAAGTGTATCAGTGTTTCTTTGTGTCTCAAACAGCAATGTTTGCAAGCCTCTCAAATCCAGTTATTCATAAAACAATACCTTGTGCTTCTTCCAAACATTGGTATAACCATAAAAGACTCTGCATTTAGTGTTTTTTAAACAGCCCATAGAAAATACATATCACTGAAAGCCCTCAGATGCTTATCTCTGTCTGCAAAGGCTCAACATGGGAATTTTGTTATTTACTTCTTTACTTCTTTCATTCCTTATCTTCTTTTTCTTAATCCACTATCTCTTTCACTGAAAAATACTATCATTTTTTTGTAGAGTACCTGCAGAGAATAAGAAATATTTTGCACTTTAGCATTTAGTGATCCAACCATTGCTTCTCTTCAGAGGCAGGTTTTGTTAGCAGAAAACCCACAGCTTCTTCCAGCTGCCCTGTACACTACTAAGCAGCTCTTCCTTTGCCTGTGGAAGTTTGGTTTGGGGGGGCTGAGGCAGATAGGATGGGTTGTTCAGTATTTTATTCCTCTTTACGTGCTTGTTAGGAACAGAGTGTTAATTGTACTAAGATAAATACTGCATTCAGTACGTCTCCTGCCATTCCTTCAGCAGGGATAGATACAGACCTCTACCCCGTGAGCCCTTGGATGTGCTGGGGGAGGCAGGGCAAGGATGTTTCTGGATTCTGCCTCCCTGTGTGACCAATCTGTTTCTGGAGCACTCAGAAGAGACTTCAGAGTGAATTTTGTTAGCGTGATTCTCCAGGTTCCCAAAGGATTGTACTCCAGCAAAAAGGGACAGGGTTAGCTGAGCTTCCTCTGGGGGCAACGCAGTGCTGCATGGCCTTTGAGAGAGATCAGGCAGCACCATGCACAGTCAGACACAGAACCACAGAGGTGCAGTGCTGGGGGTGGGCTGTGTTGGTCATCACTACTGCTGCTTATTACCCAACCAACTCCAGCCAAATAATTGCCTGAATGAGTTTTTAAACCGTTAGTTTTGCTTTTAAGCAGTTTAAAAGCAGCAACCTGGTGTAGCCTTTTATGGCATTAAACCTTTGAAAGTGTCCAAACACAGGTAATCAACTGTTAAATCAGCAATGGCAGACAGGCTTTCACACATTAACCATTCCTCAGGGCTTCCTAAAAGATGGACTGATTTATTTATTAACTTTCCCCGTGATCACAGTCTCATATTCCTGGGATGTGTTGATGTATCACAGTTGGAATACTCTCAGATCAAGAGACTGGACTTGTTTAGCTCTGTTGAGGGTCACCACTTCAGCAAAAGGACAAAGCAGAAAAGCAGGAGAGATTCTGTAAGTAGCAGCTATTCCCATGGCAAGTGTCTCAGACTGAGAAGTTATTTTTGGCCAAAGAAACAGAGTTCTATAGAGCACTCACATTATAAGTGCCACACATTCTATCAAGCATTCATGATTTCTGAGTAGTTTCACAGGTGTAAAGATCAGGCTTCATTTCTTACTCTTCTGCCAATGCAGCTTGTGCATTGTTGAGCTTTAGTGCTGCAAACACATCCTGGACTTCACAACCTCGAGCAATCTCAAAAGAATATTTTTGAAACTCTTCTCTTTTGCTCAGCATACATCACCTGCACTTGGTCAGGCTCTGCAACTGAGAGTTGCCTTCCTACAAATGCTGTATATCTGTGTCAGCCAGGCTTCTCTCTGGGACTAAATCACATTTTCCCTGCCCCACCCTTGTGCACTGACTCAGTTCATGTGCACATCACAGTCCTCAGTGTTTTCATGAGAGTGAGGGGCACTGAGCTCATGATACTCCACCTCTCATTCCAGCAGCAAGTTGTTTCCCAGTAAATAAGTAAGACACCACAGCACATAAATGGTCTGTAAGGAGGAAGGAAAGAAAATTTAAAATTCAGATCAACTTGAAAGAGTTTTGGATGAAAATACTGACAGATCAATAAAGTTTTGGGATTTGTATTTTGTTTAAAAAAAGTTGATTCATTCATGGAAGTTTAAGGAAGTGGAAACTCTCCAAATAAAGTCTGTCATGTCCAACAGTTTATTTCATTTAACCAGAACCTTCTTATTCATGCCCCAGGTCAGTTATTTGCTAAGATCTGATTTCCTTATTTCCTTATAGATTTGTATTCTTACAGCTCCTTCAGATTCTGTGTTATCTCAATTATATGCATTATATAAATAAAAACCCCCAGAGTTTATCTGTGTCTTGTCTGGCTTTATTTAACCAGCAATTTAGGGATGGTTCAATATTAAGATATAATCAAGCTAACAGCTCCTGCTCATGCAAATAGTTTCTAATCTCTGGAGGAGAACTTGCTGACATGAAATCTGCATTTCTGTGTTTATATATTTAGTCTTCATAGGGGAAAATCTTTTCCAGTGAAGCAGATGGTAGGAGATACTGTGAAATTTACCATTGAACAAAGTGCATGAACATTTTATCATCAAAACTTTGGAGAGAAAACAGCTTTTAATAGGGTGGAAAGTTTTATAAAAGAAACCCCAATGTCTGGGGTAGAGGCTGGCAAACATGACAGAGTAATTTTCCACCTGTCTTCGACAATAAATTTTTTGTGGGTTTTTTGACTGCTGAAGGCACAAGAAAATTTGTTTTATAGTAACTTGATAAAAACCTCCAAACATACTGGGAAGAGTTCAAATAGCTAAAAAAAAAAAAAAAAAAGAGGCAAAACTAATTTGTTTTGAGAGCAAAAATCCATCCAGGCTTTCCCAAATCAGTGCAGTATTAGGCTGTCCTTCCTTAGGAGAGCAGCTCTCAGTGTCTGGGAGGGCTGCATGCTGGTGAGACTCGGGACAGCTCTCAGGGTGCAGGTTGCTCACATCTGTTCCTGGGGTTTGCTCTGAGGAGAGGATTGGGAAATGCCCCCACATGTACCTGGTTACAAGCAGCATCAAAGCCCTTTGTAGAGCTGGCTGTGACTAATCAGAGCAAACTGCAGTATGGACATAATAGGCTCCCCTTGGCTTGTCCTACCTCATGACTGTCTGCCATCTCTCATCCCATCAAAGCTGCTGTGACTGAGCTCCTTACCCTGGCACGAATAAAGAATAATCCAGGCGAGAGCTGTCACAGGCCTGCGTGGCTGCAGCCAGCTCTCTGCAGGACAGCAAAGGGCAGATTTGCCAGTCACTGATTCCTGTGTTTTCTTTTCTTACAATTAGTTCACCACCCTAAAGAGGGAGATAAGAAGCTGATGACTTTGGATGTCCTTTTTATCCCCAAAGTTGTGCTTCAGCTGCACCCCCAGCTTGCACTTTGAGCTGAAAAAAACTGGGATTTTGTGCCTAAACTGATGCAGAAGATACAATTTCCATCCATCCTAAATGGGGATCATAAACTTAGCCATGAATTACCATGGGAAGAAAAGCTAAAGGTCAGTATTTTACTGACATGAAACAGAACCAAAGGTTGTATTTGTACATATAAGGGTACAAACACCTTCTAAGAAGGCATTAGGGAATAGCAAGGGCTGGCTGCTCCTTGCAGGATGGGGAGCTGGAGGACAACAGAGCTGGCAAGGCAACACCCACCCCAGATTCCAGATCATCAGACAAGTCCCTGATGATGAGGCATGTCTGAAGTCACACCACAGAGTCAGCCCACAGGTCAGCAGCAGGTCTGAAGTTGAAGGAACCAGACCCAGCTGTGCTGGAGAGCAGCCCTATTCCAGCAGAGCTCCTGCTGTGACTGCATAGAACCAAGGTTACCTGGTCCCAGGTACAGAATCCAGCACTTGGTCTGGGTAAATTTCATACAGGTGGTGATTGCACAGCCCTCTGGTCTATCCAGATCTCTCTGTATGACTCTCTACCCTCAAAGGAGCCCACAGCTTCTCCTTGTTTAGTATTGTCATCCAACTTACCCAATGTACATTCAACTCCTGCATCCAGATCATTTATAAAAGCACCAGCCCTCCTGAGGAGCCCCACTGGTGCCTGGCTGCCAGCCACTGACTCTAACCTTGAGCCTGACCAGTCAGCCCATCATTTTATACCATTGAAGTTGTCTGTGGCAGTCTCCCGTGTATCCAAACATGCAAAGCATGCAGCTGGATACTGACACTCCTTTCTGATCTTCAAAACACTCCTGGATTTTTTTACAGGCCTTTTATTTTGTTGCATTTTACCACGAGTGAAAAGCAGGCCCTTGATCACACAACAAGGGAGCTGTGCTACACACCAGTGCCATTGACAGTCCCTTGAATGTCAGCAACACTGGCCAGTGCCTGGGGATCTTAAACTTTATTGAAAATGACAAGTTTGGCAAGCTTTTTATTTCAAAACTGAACCTGACTAGACGGACTTTTCATGCAAAATTATTTGGGGTTCACATTTTTGAGATGAATAGGCAAAGATACAAATGGATCCTGAATTTCTTACACTTAATCTGTTCCTTAATAGGAATATTTTATCAGTTTTGTGTCACAGCTTTATGTTGCATTCCATCAGCCTTAATAACCAGAGCTGGACCATAGGAAGCTCAAGCAGACCAGTTCTTACTGTTCTTTGGTGCTGAGTTTAGTGCCAGGGAAGTGATGGGACAGACATAGTCCTGTCAATGAAGGGGGATGCAGGAAAAGGAGAAGTGGCATAAATGACTTTTAGTCAGCATTTCTGGAGTTCTCAGGTTGCTTCACAAATCCTATTTAATTAAGCCTTCTAGCATGGCAGTGAGGTGCTTATTAGAACTGTGTGAATACCTCATTTTGCTTTGGTGCCTTAACTGAAAAATTAGCAGTAATTTTCAGAACAGTGAACTGACCCAAAATGAAATGCATTTCTTTCATCTAACCAAACCACTTTTTTTTTTTATTGACATGAAAAAAATCTTGGTGTTCAGTACTAGTAATAAAAGAAAACAGAGCCAGAGGTTTAAAAAAAGAGGCAGAAAAGTTCTATAACCAGATGTGGTTACAGCATTCTCAGTGGATATGGGCATGTTATTGTTTAACACAGTAACCTGTGATCCACACTGAGAGAGTTCACAAACATGGATCAAATCAGAAAGATATTGACAGTTATTGAGAATGGGTGAAAAGGCATGTTATGTCTTTCTAGAAGTTCATTAAAAAGCTACATTTTATGAGCCTTTTAAAGGAAACCAGCAATAGAATTTTCTCATTCCCTTTTTATGGTGTTTCTAGCAGCACTACTATTTAATTCGCACAGAAGGTCTTGTGCACCTGGATTCCTTGTGGTGGTAGATTCATGCAGGCAAAGAAGGGAGAGAATGGGAAGCTCCTGTCTGTTGGAAATGGTCAGGACCAGCCAATGCAAGAGTGCTCAGCAAGATGAAACCAGCTGGGAGTTGTGCTGGTTCTGCTGGTGACAATGCCTGCAGGATCCAAGCAGCATTTCCAAGTCTCCACCTATCTGGGACTGAATCCTTTTTCCTGTAGAGCAGCCCCTGACCTGCAGAGAAATGCAAACTTTATCACGCTGCACCCCTCCTTGTAGATATGGCCCAGAGCACAAGCTTGGAAAAACACAACTTACACTCCTTAGTGTTCGTGATAAAAGCTTCTTACCCCACTGAAAGTCAGAAGATGTGCCAAAGAGTTGCAACATAACATAATTCATGGGTAGCAAAACTGTTCAACATAAATGCACAATGTTCTGGCATGCCAGAACAATTAGAGCAGCTCAGCTCCTGAAGGGAGACTGGCAGAACAGACTCCTCTCGAGTGGTGTTCGTGCTGTTAAAGAAAAGCACTGTTCTATGAAGAGATGACATGAGATTTTAAGTTTAGCTTTATATTTGTCATTGTGCTTTAAAATTATTAGAGGACCAACAAGAAACCTTTATAAAAAGTATTTATAACGTGCAAGCTTAATAATTTACAGTGAATCCATTAAATTTGCAAAGGTGCTTTAACAGCATCAAGAAACCACTCCTAAAACAATGTAAAAAAAGCACTATTATGATATCATAGTGAATTATGAGGATTTAAGTGGTTTTTTTTAAGTTACATTTTGATATTTTTGACTGTGTATGGCTAGTGTAAAACTTGCACGAAAATAAAACATTTTTAAACACAGCATGAAAGAGGTGCTGGGAAAGTGAAGAAACAGAAAGTTGATGCTGGTCTGAATATCCCATTTGGCTTTGTGACTTGTAGTAGCTCTTTTAGAAATATGAAGATTTTATTACTGGTCGAAATACTCTGTGTGTGGGTATATGTGTGTACACAGTCATAAATTCCCAGTGTATGAGGCAGAATTTCTTCGTTTGAAATTGCTAAAGCGGAATGCTTCAATGGATGTCTGGGAACTCCACTCTAAACCAGACAGAACACAACATTTTACATTGTCATTTTATCCATATTCCCGAGCTTCAAGTTTGAACTCAACCTTCCTGCCCCCCTCAATCTACATACAGAGCTTTATTCCCACTGCTCGCCTGAGCCAAGGAATGAATCCCAAACTGCCCACGTGAGCCTGCAGGGTTCACTGACCAGGTATAAACTGCTGTCAGCAGGTTTAAGAGATGGGAAAAGAGGCTGAAGAGGGAAAGAGCAGAGTGACACAGGCTATTAGCATTTTCTTTTGCAAGACCCCTGTCCTCACATTCCAATTAAGCAGAGCAGAAGCTTGCTGCTCTGAGATTTCCCCTCAGTGGATAATTTTGCCCAGTTGTACCGTGGCACAGGGTGTTTGCTGTGCATGCTGAGGCTGCCCTGGAGATGTGCCTGTGGCAGAGGTGCTCAGGGTGGGAGGGGAATGCGCTGCCAGAGCTGCACTCACAGCTCTCCGTATTCTGGGCACGTGCCTGTGTTATGCCTCCCTCCTGCCAGGGCACTTTGGTTTCCGTAAGTAAAGCAGTACATTCAGCTATCAAAGGGAAAGGGTGAAGGCAAAGAAAAGGCCAGGAAGTTCCCATGTTTAATGAACCTTTCATTCAGTATATACAGCTTCTCATGTAAACCGAGTATGTGGAGAGATCCCATGGAATTCAGACCAGGCAGCGTGTGGGCTAAATTGTTGAACAGGAAAATTAAGCAAAGAGTGTAAAAGGCTTATTTAGTTATCCAATTCAGTCCTTGTTATTTTGGGCTATCCTATTCTGTAATCCAATTCATAAAATGATGAACGATTCACAACAATTTTGTCTTGTGAAGAAGAGAATGGGGGAGAATTAACCTGTTCTAATTTTCTGTATGACCTTAACATTTGGCATGAAGGGTGAAAAGAGGATGATGACCACCATTCTTCTTTCCTCCACCATAAAGTTGAATGAAGTTGGATGTAATTGCTCATCAGTGTAGACTTCTAAAAGTCTGAAGAATAATGATGGTCACTATGAAATAGTGTATTACTTACCCTGGTTCTTCATTTCTTCCCTGTGCTGGGTAGAATAATGTAAGAGATATCTATTTTCTGAGTCTCACTGGGCTTTGAACTATGTAAGAATCTTTGGTTCCATAAAACTGAAATGCCAGTGTTCTGTATTTTTCCTTGAATCTAAGTTGAACAAGCAGTTTTGTCCCTTTGCAGTATAAGAGCTAGTGAGAACTCAGAGTCACTGTATTATTTATACACTCTGTGTGTTCTCTGAGGATACAGCTGTGAGATGGTACCTAGATTACAGAAATTGTGTAGTGTTATTCATTCTGTGCTGGATCATGTAACAGAAGCTCCCGCCACGAGCAGGTGATCTGATTCAAAGTGAGGGGGATGTGGGCCAGTGCCTTGCTTCTTGCTTTCTCATCATGGCACTGAAAATGAGCATGTTCCCATGCCTGTGGCTGGGTAGAGCCGTAGAAAATCCCATGTCTAGGACAAGGACAGAGCAAATTGCAAGAAGAGACACAAGCAAAGGCATAATTACAGCTCCGTGTCTGTGCCAGCCTGGTGAGAATCAAGCAGCCAAGACCAGCATCACAGCCTCCCTCGTCTGACAGGGCTGCCAGGATGAGTAGCCTGTGCTGATCTGCCTCATCTAGCTGGCACTGAAGCCACTGTTTCTGTGAATTCATTGTCATGGGTGGGCACTGAGGGGAAGCAGAGGATGCTGAAATGTGCCTGTCCAGGCTGCAGCAAATGCTCTCTGGTGCACAGACAAATCTACAGCTACTCTCACCCTTAGCAGAGGCTCACTATGACACCCATTCCTCCTAACTCTTAGTTCCTGAAACTAGGTTTTACACAGGATTTGAGCAGCCCACACAAGGTTTTGCTGGTCCTCTTCTTAGGGAGCATTTTGCTTATACTGAATATATATATAGGAAAGTTATTGACCCTGTTATTACTAATGTAAAACACTTTCTAAATCCAAATTGGTCTTTATAAATATTCAACAGGAGATTTGCTTATGATTGGTAGTTTTACTTTTACATATGACATATGTAGGTGTTTTTGCTTTATATTTTGTAACAGCATAAACAGAACACTGCATGTACCACATGGTCTGTGTGAGTTTGTAAGCAGTGCAGCAAGCTCTGTGCAAGAGCCAAATGCCATGCAGAGACGAGACGTGACATATATTTATCAAAACCAGGAGAGAGAAAGCAAATTTCAGCATGTTGGACAAACTGTACTTGCCTAAAATGTGAGCTTTTCTATCCCATGCTATCATACCTCTTTAATAACCTGCTGTAATAAAAGCTAATAATGAGGCACATTATGATTAAATTAACTCTGCTGAACAAATGAAAATGTGGAATTGCTATGAATTCCGAAGAGTAAATTCAGGTGTGCATATTGGCAATTGACACCCTACCCCTTGGACTGTGAGTGGGTACCTGATCATCAGATCTGGCAAGCAGGCTGGCCTCGTGCCACTCCTCAGAACTGCAGTGGCTGGGCAGGGGTGTGATTAAAACAAGACCATCACAGAACCTCAGAAAATTAGTTTGCCAGAGTGTTTCATCCTGTAGCCTGAAGGCTTAGATTAACAACCTGTGTCTAAGTGACAGACTTTGGATCTTCAAAGGCTGTGGAATCCTCCCCATAGGAGGCTCCAGAGCTCCACTGTTTTTATCAGTCTGATAAAATCACCCTGCTTAGACTGTGAGTGAGATTGAATTTATATCCAGAAATGAACTGATCCAATCTGTAACATTTAATATGAATAATGAAAATACCTTCTTGGTTAAAAAGAAAAGCAATGGGTTTTGTTTCTCAAAAATGCATACTATGCTGATCATTAGCTACATCCTTCTCTAAGGTGTGCCAGCTTTGTGACAAGAGATCTACAAGAATGCCTAATTACTTGCAGATGATTTGTGCCTGGTGTTTCAAGCATATGTCAATCAAATACAAGATCTGTTTTATAAAACCAAGGCACTAATGCTACTCTCCTTGCTAATTAAATGGAATTATACAAGTCAAAAAGTAAGCAATATTTGGCTGTTGTAAGGAAGTTATTCTTGTTGCCTACATATTCTTACTACACAGGACCCATATTCTACTTTCATTTCACCTACAGTATTGGACTCACATCTGTTGTAGAATTGTGTTCTCTGCCTGTGGCTGCAGAGCTTTCCCACGTTGGTGGAAGGTGTCACCTCTGCTTACTGACCCAGTACCTTGGATGTTCTGTGTGAAGTAAAGCAAAGTAAATTGATTCAAGGGCTTAACATGCTGACCTTTGACAGCCTTTGTGCATGCTCTTGTGAATACCTGTTAAAGAATTCTTGAAGGAGGCAGTAATTCATTGTAGCAGTGTGTGCAGTCATCACAGAGGTCAGTAATGGCTTTGTTAAGGCTTAACAGGGAAGAGGGTCCAATCCTTGACGTGAACCTTTGAAACAAAATACTGCCAGGGGATTGGGGCGCAAATCAGTGGGTAGTGCTCATGGTGATGGGATGTGATGAGAGCCACCCATGCTCAAAGGCAGGTGGAGGTGTCCCTTTTCACAGGCTCATGTAAAACACCAGTCTCAGTTTGTCTGTTTACACATGCTCTTATGTACATGCCCAGCATTCCTGACCCGAGTCCCCCTGCTGTGGCTGTGTTCAGGGCTGTCAACAAGCTGGAAACAGGTACAAGCCATGAAAAAGTGCACCACAAGTGTTTCTGGTGTCCAGATGTTCTTTCCCCATGCCTGAAGCATTAGGGATGGGGTGAAGTATACATAAATTATAATAAGATATCTCAATTTTAGATTTGGCAGCTTGCACTGTTTATTTCTCTCTTATATTTGCTTGTTGCATTTAAACTAAGCAGTGTTTTCAGGTAATTGAGACACTTGGGAAAACTGGTATTAACAAAACCTATTTTTCTGTGTAAAGTGTTTGGCAGCAAATGACAAGCTTTCAAGTGCTTTTTCCTTTTAAAAATGCTTTTGGCTGTTATTAGTGAGGGTTAAAAAAAACCTCCATTGTGAACAATTGGCCATTCAACCAGCACAGAACGACCATGGCTGTGTTAGCCTCTGTCCCCAGGGAGAGCTGCAAAGCCTTGGTAAGGATATCATGGGAGTTTTGGCAAGTACAAATAAAAGGAGAAGGCAAAATTTATAAAGAAGGCATCTGCCCAAAGATAAGTGTGAAACCACTGCAACTGCTGTAACAGGAGCTACTCCTGAATGCTTCCCCAGCCTGGTGACAGGAGGGATATGGAATTGCTGAGGACTTTATGCTCTGCTCTGCTGTGAGTCCGGGGACAATCCAGCAAAGTCTCACTTCCATCTTCTTTTTTTCCAGCTAAGTGCAATCTGACAATTTTCTATTCTGTTTAGGAAGTATTTGTGATTGGATGGAACAAAGAAAACCCATATGATAAATTGCTTTGAAATAAACAGGTCCTGTATGTGCAGGAGGGGTGGGTGCCTGGAGAACTGAACAGGATCTGGAAGGAAGTCTAGCAGAGCCGACCAGATTCCAGCCTGGATTCTGCCACATTTCCCTACAGAGCCTGTGTTATTTCCCTGTGCACTGGATCCCCAAACAAAAAGGCATTTGTGCCTTTTAGCACTGCCCTCCCCACACGGCGTGCCCTGTTCCACTGGGGAGGTCACAGTGCTAATTTAGCTGAATCTCATCTCCAGCCTGGGGGTGGAGGTTGTTCTCCACAGGGTTTCATAGCAGATGGAGTAGATCTCAGGGAATAGGAAGTGTCAGAGAGAGAGAAATGTATGCAAAGGTCTGTATTTAGCTTCCATATCTATTTAGAGCTGCAGCAGAGCTCAAAGGCTGAACTTTATGTGTAGACAATGATTTTGTTCTCCTTTTGTTTGAATATGTGTTCATTTCATCTATCTCAAGTGTTTCTTGGGTTAAGGGTGTCTGAAGTGGCAGTTTCTACATCCAGGAGAGTGTCCTTCCTACAGGGTGATATTCTCCATTGGTACTGAAATGAGGCCAAGCAAGAAGGAATTACAACTCAAAAAATAAAACCCAAACAAACAAACAAAACCCAACACCAAACACCAACCCAACACCCAACACTAAAAATACCCAGAGGGATCCAGGTTCCTTGCTGTTCCTGAAATATCTCTGGGGCTGTCTCTTGGAATACCTAACATGCAGGTGTCCCAGTGCTGAGAGACCAAAGCCCAAACCTTTCTGCTCCAGTTCCTGAGACCATTTCTCCTCCCAAATCCATGACTCTCTTGTTCCCTGAGTTAACTTCAATTCTTCTACTCATCCTGCAAGTGGCATCAGACTGCACAGAGCAGCTGTGGGACTCACCAGCCTCTCTTCTACTTCCATGACTTCGAAGTCATGTCCAAACCACATTCAAACAAAAAAAGAAAAAGAACAACTCATGTCCTTGTTTTGTTTGATATCAATAAGGTTCAGTAGAATTTGGGACCCCAGCATGACATCATCCCCTGTCTGTTTAAAGTGATTTTCAAGTCTGACTGATCTTTTTCAGCAGAGCATGTATATTGCTTTCTTAATTTGCTATCCTGCCCTTCCCCTATAGAACAGCAATTATTGATGGGCCATCAGATACAGGCAGAGGAACCTTTTCACCCATCTGACTTAGACATTTCTTTATGTACTTTAACAACTGGATGCATTTTTTAGCACTGTGAGATATTTCATTAATATAAGCATAGTAGAAATGTCAGCTGCCATTTACTGAAGGCACTATGAGGAATAGTTTGTGAATCTGTCATGGATCTGACCTCAAATGTAGCAGGAATTAGGTGAAGCAGTCCAGCTTCTTCAAGGACTACTTCATTACACACCTTAATTTCATATTCATTTGTTTGCTCAGCATTATCAGACATTTCTAAGACTGAAAACATGAGTCAGTGTTGACTCAATTTAGCAAGATGAATAGAATAAAAACTGTGTCTTGTGGATTAACTCACCCAGTAGACAGCTCAGCCCCACACAGCCGCTCACTCATCCCCCTCCACCAGGATGATGGAGAGAATTGGAAGGGAAAAGTGAGAAAACTTGTGGGTGAAGATAACAGAAAAGGCCTTCATGCTGTTCAGTAATAGCCAAAACATTGGTGTGTTATCAACACTGTTTTGGTCACAATTACAAACCATGGCACTCTACAAGCTGCTATGAAGAAAATTAACTCCATCCCAGCTTGAACTGTTACACTGCTGGAAAGTTTTGGTTACTAATTTAATTGCTAATTCAGAAAGAAAAAATAATTTCTCAACTTGCAGAGCTATTTCTCTGCATGGGTAATTTCTAACACGTTGCTTATAGGATGTTTTAATAACTATATGACAGCTGTTCAAAGCCAATTTTAACAGGAGAGGGAAATCATCATACATTACCTCAAGACTATTTGGTAGCTTAATATGTTTTAAAAATGATGACAGATGTAAATAGCTGCTGTATTTCACTGCAGGAAGCAGTGACCCAGGCAGACTGGCATAGGCTGATGCTCCCTTTGTGCTGTTTCCAGTTGGCAAATGGTTCCTGCTCTGTATTTCTTACTGTACTTCCCCTTCATTATTGTAGACTCTCTCCTTTTAAAAGCTACAGTTGAATTTCAAGGGACACATGTTCTTAACATATTTCACCAACGACTCTCCTATTTGGGAAAGTGCTCTGGAACATTGACTGCACTTGTAAGATTTTAGATGAGTTCATTACCATGCTTCAAGCACTTAGACCCATTCCCATGGCATATTGGTTGACATCAGTCTGTAATATCACCAGTTCTAAAGCTTATCTTCAGGAATAAGGAAGACTTAAGCAATTAGGCCATCTGTATGTCTGTTTAAGTTGCCTCTCCCTCACAGTAATATTTTTAACCCATGAGTAAATTTCAGCTAAATTTGTCAGAGTGATACAGGTCCATATAATCATAATACCACTGGTTTTGTCAGAGTAGAGGACTAAATACAGAAGATGGGTCACAGAAGTGACCAAACAAAGGTGAAGTCTGCAGGATGATTATTATGACAGCACAGAATCAACATAAACAGCTGCTAATCCCTCCATTGCACAGAAATGTTTCCAAACAAATATTGATGTTGGTATCTTAAGAAGCTGTGATCAAGCATATGATAAAGTGTACGTTCATATGGCACCACACCTCATTCTTTAAAATATTTGTTTTGTAAATAAGTAGCAGACAGAAAGTAAAGGAGAGTTTTCTGGCTTAATGACCTGTCTGCATGGTCATAATGTCTTTATTTCAGAAGGATATGGAGTCAATAACATGACTATTCACAAATCCCAATTCTGACACTGAGCAAGTTAAAACTGGAGAGCTGTTAGATGGGTTTTATTTCTGACTCATTGGGTAGTTGTATTTTTTGGGATTAGATATGGATAAGATCTCAGTCTTGTGTTTTTAGCTCCCCATGAATCAGAAAATCTTCAAAGAATTGTTTTTAAACACACACACGTGTTTTGAAAAGGACACACAGTTCCTGTGCCTTGAACTTTCTGTCTGAAAATTATGTTCTTTCCCTGCTAGTTTTGCTAGTGGCCACAAAAACATTTGGAATTTGGGAATCCTCAGTAGCAGAGATCCCAGAAGCCCCGTGAGGGCTGAGTTATCTGTCCTGGAGCCACATTTCACCTCTGACATGGAGCTTACGACAGGAGCATGGTCAGAAGAGCTGTGGAGCCTGGGGAACACCTGCCCATGGAGAGATGCAGCTGCTGGAGTGGCTGTGATCTGCTGAGCACTGAAACTCAGGAGTTGGTTCAGACACTGAATGTGTTGGCAGAGCTATAAAGTCTCCTCAGAATGGACTCTTGGGTTTATTGCAGTCACTATCCATAATTTTCTAATACCTGAACTGAAGCCCTGAATGCTGGCAGCTGGACCAGGTCTTGCAAACTCGAGTATCAGAAACAAAAGCTCGATTAACGCTGGAGCATGACTAATTCAACAGAAAACCTCACCCAATTTTGTTACCCACTGGCTTTCTGCCTACATGCATACTGCCAATGTTGCCACTAATAAAATTCCTGTTAGTGTTGTAAATCTGTTTTTCTCTCTACTGCATATGCTTTGGGAATATCTAGTAATTCAGAGCATCAAGGAAAAATGTTAATTATTGAGTACAAATTATTTGAGGTGCTACACTGCCACGAGACCTCCTATCCCAGATTTTTCTGTTTATTATAGGTCTTTTATATCCATAAGTGAGCAACAAGGGGGTGGGTGGGTATTTTGAAACTTGCTCTTGGCCAAGATGTTCATCCTTACGTACTGAAATAATTCTGTTTTCTCCTAATGGCTAATTTGAGAAGCTGGGAGGAAATACACCTTTTTCAGAGCTTTTTTCTTGAGAATTCACATACAGTCTAGCAAAGTCCACAAAGCTTTGGTAAACTAAAGGAGATTACCAAACCCACCAGTGGGGTCTTAACTGTTTGAATTTCAGCACATGATCAGGTACTTTGCTGGATGAGCATCTGGAATTCTGACCCAGGGCTGTTCTGGGTAGAGGTTCAGGGGCAATTCCTCTTTCCTTACTGATTTTACTGGTCTGAATGGAATAAAGAAATCTATCACACAAGCAAGGCCACTAGGTTTAAATCCTTTATCTGAGGTTAGAGCATTGCATAAAATTTGCAGGAAATAATAATTGTTTTGGCTTGGAAGTGTTGATGGGTGAATCTCTTCCAAAGATGCTGTCTGCAAGGAGCTGTGCACAGTGCACAGGTTTGGAGTGAAAGGATGTGTACATATATATCTATGCCTATACCTATGCATACTTACACAGAGATTCTATTTTCACTCACATCATTATAACTTTGCCCATAGCAAGTCTTCACTTGGAGAAATTATATCGTGAAAGACCTTATGAAATACTTCCATCTGTCTCTGAGCTCTATGATTTTGTCATCCCTATAAGATACCAATTTCCTATCAGATTTGGAGTCTTGATTTTGGAAAAGAAATCTCAATATGTAATCAGGTAGTTGAGCAAGCACTGTTATTCAGAAGCACCTGACAAAGAAGCAGGGGAGACGTCCCAATCTTGTCTTGTCACAGCCGTCTACCTGTCCAGTTCAAAGTCTCACTCCTCACAGTTTCTCATTATCTCTTATGTTCCCATTCATGTAGAATCATGTTTCAGTCCAGTCAGTTAAAAACATCACTGTTGGAAGCAAACCAGTGATTTGTAAGAAGGAATTAATAGTTGGCAATTACCTCCCTAGAATATGATTGTTAATGCTTGTGGACTGCAGTTATAAGAAGCATTATTCAAACATAGATTAATAAATCAAAAAACAAAAATCCTGATAAGAGGTTCCAGTAATACACTGAAGTGCAGAAATTCTGTTTTCTTCCTGCCTTTTATTATTCTTGGTGTGTTTATGTGAATATAAGCAAACTTTTAGCACCCCAGCAATCACATGTAAATCCTGTCGCATAGCATTTGATGCTTCAGATGAAAAGTTGGGCCAGAAGTGACATGTTACTCATTGAAATGAAGGACACGTCGCACACAATTTCCTCTTGGTGTCAGGTTGAGTCACTTTGCCCCACTGTCTGGCATGTGAGATGTGTCAATGGCAGTGGTTCCTATTTCATGCACATCTGTCTGTAGCTTGCTGGTTAGATGAGCAAGTCCCCATCTCATCCCTGCCAGCTGTCTTCTGTACTATTTCAAACTGCTATGAAACCTGAGGTTAACTAATAATATGGGACATGTCATGGGCTCTGCTCATTTGGCTTTGCTCAGCTGAACCTTTGACATTGCCTGGAATTCCTCATGGCTTGCCCTGATTCTGCTGTGGATTAGGCTGTGTCTCAAGTGGGTGGCTTTCAGAATAAGGGAGGGGTGTGCTACCAGTCTTGCTTTCTTAACATGAACAGATGTGAAAATTGGCATGATGCTGAGATGGGGCTTATAAAAAACAAATAGAAATTTGCATCAAACTTTGGCTTGGCAATAATTTTGGGAGTGTAATTTTAATCTAGTCTAATTAGACTAATTTCTGTGACTACTGAGTTTTCAGCACATATGTCTAAAGAAGCATATTTAGGAAAACAGTGGCAAAACTTGCAGTTGTGAGAGTAGATGCAGCACCAGTCCATCTAAATAGGGAAAATGGTAGATTCTGAATTTGATACCACTTTTGGAGAGAAAAGATTATGGGATAAACAGCAAACACACTGATATAAAGCCTTGCATTATGTTTGTCTATGAGGTGAAGTCAAGGATTATTCTTAGATGTAAGCAGGATATAAGCCAGGTCTTTGTCTGAGACTCAGCACTTTTTCAGCATCATTGTGGATGGGCATCAATTACCTGGGTTTTTCTTAGCCTATGATACCCAAGGTGATATAATATTCCAGCTAAAGTAGAAAGCTCCTCATCCTGCTGTTCTTCACTGCTTGAAAGATCCTTTGGGAAATGTAGTTCAAGAGACTGAAGTTTTTTGAGTCCTGGGTAAGAGATCCATGAGAGCTGTTACATGTAAAATTTTATTTCCCTGCTCCCAGATAGGTTTGGAATGTTGTGATTGCACAGGGGCACTACATGGCATTCCTGGGACAGATTTGGTGGTGAGATACATCAGTTCAGCTCAAGTTCTTTGTGCTATGAGTTTTGTAGAATCACCCAGAGAGGATGATAGGCATATTTAATAAACCCTGAAATATATAAATAAATAAAAATGATCATCAGAACTGCCTGAAATATTAAAGAGCATTGATAAATAAATTACAACATTTTCAACTTGGGCCCCTTTATGAAACATATTTGTAAAATAGCTGTGAATAGCTGCAACTATATTCTGACTCAAGGACTGGTTGGTGGATTTAATCTACAATTTAATTTGCCTCAGAAAAACATAACAGCAGAGATAAAGCATTGATTGATCCACTGGTGGCATGACATTGTATCAATGCTGGTGATCAATCCAATTCTTCACAGACACATTCATCACTGTAAAACTGATGAATTCCTTATCTTCATTTACAGTACCCCTGGTTTGCACAGTCACAAGTTAAAGAATGTTAGACCTTCTAATTTCTCCTTCTGCCCTTGCTCAAAACACCTGCACCTCTCATTCAAGGTTTTGTTGGGCAAGGATTGAAAAGAACCCCCCAGGCTTTGGCCAAGGGAATAAATAACTCTGTCATCTGTGAATATAAGTGAGAAGACAAGATAAAATGTCACCTGGGAATTATTATGCAAAATAGAAGGAATGTAGAAGGCAAAGCAATGTTAAAATTTAATTTGTGTGTTTTAATATTATTGTCTTTTTATGTTTTAAAGGCACAATATAAAAATAAATATGACAAAAGGATAAATGAATGTAGCATAATTAGCACGAAAATTACCCCTAATTTGTTTTCTGGATATTGCTTTGTCTGTATTATAAATGGCATGTGGATAGAGTAGAAAGTGAAATAACTCAGAATATTAAATTCTTTTAAGATTGTGCCATGGGGGCCTTAATGTCTTGCTCCATTCCTGTCTCTAATTTGCTGTTCTTATGTTGTCAGCAATAATCCTTGCACAAAAATGTCTCTGTGCCCCAGCTCTGGGCTCTGCTGGTTTCTAGAGCAGGGTCTGCAGTGAAGGCTAAGGGGGGAGGGTGGTTTACAGTGTGCAAATCAGGCTCCCTCACTGCTGTGTTCCCTGGTAGGAGCTGAGGCAGAGCCCATTCCTTTACTTTCTGAAGGTCCAGCAGACATTCACACACTGGGAGCTGTAACAACCCCGTGCTTTCTAATGAGCTCTGTTGGAGTTTGTGATGATGTGAGCTTTAATGAAAGCCTGAAAATTTGGTCAACTGTGTGATATTTGGGTATTATCCACTAACCCCAAATTGGAAGCTGGGCACTACTCAGGACAGTGTTTCCTTGTCCAAGGTAGTGTGTAGAGGCAAGTTTTCATAAATAACAATTTAACACCAAAAATGGTGATTCACTAGCAGCTCTCTGATATGGGTCAAAAATCAAAGGGTCTGTTTTTGTTTTAGGGCTGCTCTGCCTAAACCTACCTGTTAGAGGGACTGCACAGGGCAGATTGGGATAGATTTGGTAGTGAGAAACATCAGTTCAGCTTAAGTTCCTTGTGGTATCAGTTTTGTAGAATCATCCAGAGAGGATGATGGACATAAAACCCTCCTAGAGACCTTGAGAAATCATTGAGTCCATCTCTTCTGCCTTAGGCAGAATGAGCTATACCTAAAGAATTGTCAAGAGTAATTTATCATTCTAAGCTGTTCCTAAAAACTTAAAATGATGGCAATGCTATAACCTTACAGTCTAATCCCATTCTTGATATTCCTAGCATTACAACATTTTTCTCATGTTCTACTTAAATCTTCTCCATAGCAGTCTAAGTCCATTGTTTTTGTCCTTTGGGCAAGAATATGTCCAGTGGGCAAGAATAAAATTGAGCTCTTTCCCATCTTCTGTCTGAGGGTGCTTAAGCTGCCTGCAAGCTTTCATGAACTCTAAGATAGTATTATTCAACATATGCTGATCTCATAGTGCTAGATTTTTAACATGGTGTCTAGACACTCTAGATAATGAGCATTTTTACTTATTAATAGGAATCAAGGAGCCCTGCAGACATGTGAAGATATTTTTTTTTTTTTTAAGCCTAGATTTGAATAGTAGCTCGTCTGTGCAAATGGTATTGGCTTAACTAACATGGATTTCCACGTTTCCTATAATATGGCAGTAACCTTGCTGCAGAGACATCTTGTGAACTCTTGGGGACTTCCAACAAGGAATCATTTGAAGTGGCTGAAAATCTTGGCTTTTTTCTTTGCTCCTTCTGCATCCATGACTGGATGTATATCGGAGCAAGCTGGGGGACATTTTTTCAGGTTTAACAGTTAATGTCACCAGCTGGCATTGGCTCCATGAAGTAGGAATTAAGCAATGTGATGGAAATGGATTTGAAATATCAGGAATTCTGTGTGGATGTAGCTTTGGCTTAGCACAGTATCCCTCCTTCACTTTCATTAATGATTTCACTTTTGTTAAATGTGACTAACATATCTGCTCAGTTCATGAATACTCAAAGTGAGGCCTCAGAGAACTCATTTGTTACAAAAATCCAAACTCATTATTTTTAAGAAATTAAGCTGGATAATGAAATGATAATGTCAATGTTATTACCCTCCAACATCATAATTTTAGAATTGAACATAAAGTCTACTCCAATTAAAATTGTTGCATGGAACATAAAACCAGAATTCTGTGATACTGGAAACATTTAGACATGCACATCAGCTCTTAAAAAAGTTCCCAGGCACAAGAACAAAGCTTTTATTCATTCCAAGGATAAGTCAGCTGAAGTGATCTTTGTACATTAAAATTACTGGTTGAGTATTGTGCTAAAGAGGACACACTCATCACAGGAGGCTGAGCACAATAAACCAGAGAATGATCAGGCCCGAAAGAAAATGTAGTAGCATTTTAATAAGAAACACAGTTTCTTTATGAGGCCAAAATGCTAAATAAGTTAGCAGTGGGCTTTCATGCAAATGTTAAATCAGGAACAAAGACTGAGATGAGAAGCATCCATATACCAATATTACATACAAATTTCACTCTGTTCTCTGAAGTCCTAGTGGTTGTGGCATAGTAAAGACCAACATCATCCCTAAATTACAGTCATTAAGAAAGACCACATTTCCCACTGGAACTTGCTCTCAGTAAGAGTAAAATTTTGTAGCAGAATCCTGGTTCCAATATTACATTTTTAAAGGGAAACAGTGAGTAATCCTCGTCCAAATAATACAGCCTTTAATTTCCATGGGCAGAGCATTTTACAGAATAGAAAATGTGTGGTTTTGTCTCCCTTTAAAATAAATCCTTCATATGCATCTTACCCACTGGAAAACCAATCCTCAGGATGACATCAGGTTACTAACACACTTTAATAAGTGGGAGCAAGAACATCAGTCCCCTGCAGGTGAGAGGGAAAGGTGGGAGTGAAAAAACAACTGAATGAGCAACCCTTTGGTGTGTTCAAGGACAGGATCTGTCTGTCCGTACTCCTCATTCCCCTTCTGTCTGGCACTTTGCAGGATCAAGCCCTCTCAGTGCCTCTGCCAAACAGGAATGCTGTGGGAGCAGCTGAGGGAATGTGGTTGCCAGCACAGAAACCTCTGCTTTGCTCAACAGCTCTCCTCTGCCCTGGGAGAGCAGCAGACTGTGTTAAAAGCAAGCAGATCAAATGATAATTGCCTACTGAACTTTATGTTAGAAGGACAGTGAATTTATCTCCTGTAGTCACTTTGGAACATCAGATTTCTTCTTGGTTTCCTGCTGAGTTGATGGAAAGACTTTGCTGCCTCCCAGGAGCAGCTCCAGGAGCCCTGGTCGGGTACAGAGAGAGACCAGCACTAGCCACAGGAAAGGACCAGTTCTCCAGGGAAAAATTCTCCTCCAGAATGCTGGAGCACCCTCCAGACAGCATGTGAGAGCACTTTGAGGGGCTTTTTTGCAGTACACCTCAGCTCTAATCCTTGCTCCAGTTATGAGCCGCCTCACCCCTCTCAAAAATCCCTGACCATGCTCACTGTGTGCCAGACAAGGCATCAGGGCAGAAGTGCTCAGTTCCTCCCTAATTAACTTTTTTCTCCAAACAGAAGCTCTGAGTGAAATTTGAGATGCCTTCTTGCAGAACCCCCATGGTAGTGGTTGAAGCATTGGTTGGCAAATTTTCCAAATGCTTTTGTTTTCTAGATAAATATTTCCTCCTGCTTTCTGAGCATTGTCTGCGAACCTAATGCTAGCATTCTTTCTGTCACTTGAGATGACTGCTGCAGTCCATCTTAGAGAAAGGAAAGTATTTCAGGGAGCACATATTCAAGCAGGTTTTAGATGAGTTTCAAGTTGCACACAGGGTTGTGGAACTGGCTGTGGTACATAAACAAAAGCTAGAGCAGGATGTTTTCACTTCACTCACTGTGACAGCAGCCAGATACAAAACCTACCTTCAGATGTTGTAGCCCAGAGTAAATAATGAGACTCACCAAGAACCTGACATCTATTTTTTAAGAACCCTTTTCAAAGAGACAATCACTCAGACATGTGAAGATTTATTTCACCTAATATTTTGAATAAATTGTCAGCAGAAGCTGATGGCTTTGACAATTGTTTGTCACAGAGGTGTGCACTTCATCAGTTTTTGTAATAATTAAGCTTTAGATTTCAAAACATCTCAGCAACAACAAAGGAAGTCCCATTAAAAAGAAGGACAGCTATACTCCTGACTGGATCTTCAGTGAAAATATCCCTTCCTTCCAGTCCCCCATACCTGATTACTTTTGCTTGCCAAAAAATCCTTGGCATTTTGCAGAATCCTAGAACTCCTTCATGGGGAGGTTGACATCATTGATGCTGACTTGTTTGGCACATAGAGCTATTGTGAAATATGCTTGAAGAATATAATGGACCCCTAAAAGCAAAAGACTCAGAGAAGGAATGGTCTGCTTTTCTGCTTTGAGAAAGTAATGTTTGGCAGCATGCACAGCAGTTAGTGGAAGGTACTACTGCTTATTTGCTGTCTGACATTTGCTTCTGTAAGAGAGTTTTAGCTTTGTGCTCTCTCTCATTGTCTTTTTCACAGTGAAGCTTCTGTGCAGTGCATGAAATCTGTGCAAGAGCTTAGCTCCCCATGCCCACAAGAGCAGGACCAAGCTGATTAATTCTGCTTATGTAAAATACTCACTCAGACTGAAGCTATTTTTCAGGAGAATGTGTGAGTGGCTGGGTGAGACATGGCCATTTCCCCAAATCCACACTGCCCAGAAAGGTAATTATTCAAAGAACAGATGTTAAGGTACCAGTCACACTATCTGTGCTCCTGAAGCCAGGGATACAGGAGAGGATAAGGAAAGAACACAGTGAGAGTGAGAAAATTTTTTCAGTTATTATCAGTAGTACAGCAAACTGAAACGCCTTTGGCAGCATCGGGGCTATGATGAGTTTCCAGCTCTCAAGCTCTGTGTCTCAAGTGCTGTCCAGAGCACACGAGGAGATGCCTGTCCTTGCCCCAGGAGTGCTCCCAGGGCCAGGGAGGCAGTGGCTGCTGATGGACAGCCAGGGCACAGAGGAGCAGCAAGGAGAAACAGGGGCTTCAGCTTTGCAGCCCAGCTGAGAATTCTCTCTGATCTGGTATTAATTGAAAATTCACAGGCAGAGCAGAGTGGCAGAAGCTCCTTTGGCTGCAGCTCTGCCTGGGTAAGAGGGGAATTTGGGATTTCTGCAGGTACAGTGCTGAGGAGTTCTCTCTAGTCTGAGGCAGAGATAAATTCTTGTCTTCCCCCTTCAAACCTTGGGGGTTTGCATTCATGGCAAGTTGAATATGAGTTAACAGTGTGCCCTGGCAGCCAGAAGAATTCATATTTCTGTGATTCTATGCCATTTCCCTTCAGGAAGGCAGGATGGTTAACTCCCCTAGACCCTTATGGGACACCCCATAGCCCTGTGATCCTTTGTGCCTGCCTCTTCTTTGATGACTCTCTGCTCGTGCATCACTCTTCCTTTCATTAGCCTCATCATTCCTTTCATTATCCAAAAATTAGCCTCTCATGCTATAGAAACTCAGTCCTGCCAAATCACCAGGAAAGGTACCCATGAAACAGAGAGACAAGCCCACAAGCAAGTCACCCATATAATCTTAAAAATAAGTCACCTCTTCCTCCAAAAGCAATATAGGAAAGAAAAATGAACACCTGCAAAATGTAGAGAGGGGTAGAGGCATGAAAGCATCTTGTATTCACTTGAAATAATTTCATACTAATGTGAAGGGGATAATATCTTTTTAGATTTCTTCAGATTGCATTTTTATTTATTTGATAGAATAAAACTGGACCTTCTGCATGGAAATATCACAGAAATGTCTTGGAAGTCTAGTGAATAAAGAATTTCTGCAATAGCAATAGCAAGGGAAAACATTTAACTGAATCTTTTTTAAGCCTAACTCCCCTCCTTTTCTTTGGGTTTTGCAAGTTGTAAGAAAGGAGTTTTCCAAGGTGTGCTGCTCTCAGTCTATAAAGGAACCCATACATAAATGCATCCAGCAAAAACATAGAAAGTGGAGATTGTTCAGTTAAATACAATTTGAGTTTATTTTTCATATGGTTACCAAGCTTTCAGCTGCAATTCTTTTAATAACAATCAGAGGAGATAGTGTGACTGGTACTCACTCCTACTGAGTATTTGTTTCTTATAAATGGACACATTTGGTCACCAAAGCTGAAGTTAAGGATGCAGGATTGTTTCTTTTCTGTGGAAATGATTTACTGCATATTTTTTCACTTCTTCAAGCAACAGAATGAAATTTCACTGTCCTCTGAGAGTGGTAGAGACAAAATGCTTAAAAATGATTGAAGTGGCCGGAGTGTGTTCATTGTTACTTTATACTAGTGAACTTCACTGGAAATTGCAGCTGTTGCCTCAGGCTGAGTTTTGATCATCTCCCAGTGAACAGTGCAGTCTGTGTCCTCAGGCAGACCTGCAGGACTCGGATATGAGAGGGAGGTTGGGTCTTGCCAGTCCAGGGGCCTCTCAGGGGCAGCTCTGAGCACAGGTCTGTGCTGTGCTGTGTGTGTGCAGCTCCCTGAATTCCTTCATATGGAAAGGTGCAGGCAGTGAGTGCTTTACACAGCCAGGCAGAATCACAGTGAGACATTTCCTTTCCAGCAGAGAGGCGCTTTCCACTTTCCAGCATTGAGGCACCAGCCGGAGAAAGCATTAATTTAACTCCCTTTAGGAGCCCACTAGACCTGTGGGATTAGTTCAAAGGAGTGAGAGTTCAGTGGCATGACAAAGAATTACATGCCCATGCCCATGGAAAAACCATTTTGATAGAGCTGAAATATGGAAATAAAATGCAATACATTAAGATCCTTATATAGGGCTCCCACCTGCAGACTTGTCTGGTGCCAGCCTGTGAGTCTGAGTGACAAGAATTCAGATTCGTCCTACCCTCCCCCTTTCCAAAACATATAGGGAGGAACCTATGTAAGACATATAGGAAGGACCATTGTTCATGCTGAGAAAGAGCAGGACTAGAATTTTGTTTAAAAGCCCCTGCCAGGTTGGGTTGTGAATCCTGATTCCACCTATCCCAATGTGTCATGGATGAGTGGAAAGCAACCCACTCGAAAAAGACAACCAGCAGTATCTTTTATTGAGGCAAAATAGTAACTTGTCAGAGTTCAAAAAATTAGATTAAATTTAACGAGTTTAACAGTAGTTTGGCAAGATTTAAGAAGGGTGATGTCAAGGTTCACTTTATTAGTTACTGCATGAAAATTGGTTAGAATGGTTCAACAGGGATCAGAGGTGCAAAGAATAAGGAAGACCCTCACACTGAGCCATGAGTTTCAGACAAGACCCCTTAAAACTTCTAAAATCCTTTGGAGCCTGGATGCAGCTGGATCCAATCTTAATCTCAGACTTGGACAATGGTTTATGTCTGGTGTAATTGTCTGTACAAATTTTATAATAAATAATATTGATGCAGTCCAAGAATAGCTAAAATAGGCTGAGATGGAATTAATTTGGTAAAAAACGTGAGAAGCTGATTTTCTCCAAAAGACATAAGAGCAACTTTGTGCTGCTAACACCTGGTTCATGTCTGAGCAATGACCAAAGGCAGGAAAGGGGTGGCAGCTGTGTCCTTCCAGCCTTTGGTGCTTCTCTGGTGGAGCCTCACTCCTGTGAAACAGAGACATTTCTGAGAGGGAGAGGCAGTGTCTGGATCCACAACCGAGAGCCATAGCACTCTGACATGGAGCTTTGAGCTGTGTCCTCTTCCTTCCACTAGAGACATAAAATTGGTTGGAAAAGAGAAAAAGGAAAGGCAATATTTTAAGGCTGATGGATGCAATTAAAAATCACGTCTGTAAAAATCCTGTGACAGACATGGTCAAAACATGTCTGCTGATGGTACACGTGAGCCTGACTGTGCTTAACTCAGCTTGAACAGAAATTTGGGAATGGGCTATCATCTCTCCTGTGTCTTCCAAAGAGGCAGGCATACGACCTCCAAAATGGGGAAAACCACAGGAAAATATTATGTAAATCCAGTATCATGTAGCTCTACCCCCCTGGGAAATTTTAGCTATTTTCCTTAGCAAAATCATCACATATTTAGCACAACTCACTGCATTTCTTCAAGAGGTAGAGGGCTGAAAAGACACAGAGCCTGAAGTATGTGCTGGCCCTCTGCAGCAGTTCACTGTGTGGCAGAAAAATCTTCATAATATCTGCTCAGAGTATATTACTCCCCTGGCCTTTTATTCCTCATCTAAACTGAGCATTAAATTCAGACTGATTTCATCAGCAAATGAAAGAACAAAACATGAAAAAAAAATGTCAGAAATATTACAACATGCTTAATTTAATTGGATTTTCTGTTTTGAATCAGAAGAATGAAAGAAACATTAGACAGAACATGCCCAAATGTTAAGGCAGCATGAACAGCACCATCTGTCACAATATTTCTCTAGTTGTTTTTAATCTCTTACATAGTTAAAATTATGTTTTCTTAGTGAGAGGCACTATTGTAGAACGTTTATCTATTATAAACAGATGCTAAAGTATTCATTATCCCCAGGATCCATTAGAAAGAATAAATGGCTAGAAGAGAGGTAACTGTACACTTTTCATGCTCTGCACCACTCAATATTTGATAGAAATGTTGAAATTGTCATATTAGGCCATACTTGAAGGAATAGTGAGTTTGTAATCCTTCCTCCTGAGGTGGCCACCCCCATGAATGTCAGGGAACCTCATGATAAAATATCTTATAGAATAAACTGGTTTGGAGAAAAATGATTCTTCTTAAGCCCTAAGTGGTTACCAGTGACTGACCTCAGAGGGAACACGTTATTTTACCCCTCTTTTGTTTCTGTAAGTGTGTAAACCTGTTAAAATGCCATGGAATTTTTGGCTCAAAGACCATAAGTGGTCTGACCATGGTCACACTCGTGAAAGGGCTCAGAAGGGGCTCGAGTGGATGCCCAGGTACCTCTGTGGGACTGACTTCTGCACTGGGAGGCCATCCCTGGGCATTTGTGGCCAAACATTGAAAAGCAGCCTTCTCACATGAGTGGTCTGCAGGTATATTAGTGCAGACGTGTGGCTGGGGTGTTTCAGCAGAGCTCCACTGATGTCACGGATTTGTACCAACCGAGCATCTGATCTGCTCTGTGCTCATGCACAGCTTCAAATCTTGCATTTCTCTGTTGTGAAAATTACCCAAGAATGAAAAGCAAATAAAAAGGGGTCTTGAGAGAAGCACTTTTCCAACACACATGATGAAGTTTCTGTTAGTTCAGCTTGGTTTATTTCAGTCTCCTTAGTTCTTAATTTTTCTCTAGATTCTCTGTCAAATTCCTCATTTCCGTAGAATCTGGTTTTGCTTTTACATCACCTAATGAAGATGCTTTTGGACAAACACACAAGCCAGGAAGCCAAACGCTTAAAGCAATTTTATTTGAGCTGCCCTTTAGTGAGTCTATACCTCTAAACAGCCACTGTAGTAATCCCGGGCTGTTAATCCGTGTGAAACAGGATGGGGATGCAGAGCTGCTGCCCGTGTGGCTCGGGGACCAGCTCTGCCTTGATTTGACATATGCTGGGCAGCCCGGGCAGTGGCAGTGCTGGCACAGCCTCTGTCCAAGCGAGTTCATTCCAGCTCTTTGCCCGCTGTGCCCTGTCCCGGCAGGCTCCGAGTCCCTGCGGCTGCAGGGGAAAGAGCTCAGGCTCTGGGGGTGAGGTGTTTAAGAATGCCAGATGCCTGATTATAAAATGCTACAATTTCATGGGCTGCCACAGTTCCAGTGCTGCCAAGTCTTGTGTTTTTATCATGACTCTCGTAATATTTGATGCTGTACTCCAAGCTACAGCATCTGAATGTTTGGGGGTTGTAGAGTGTTCTCAATTATGCGCTTTTTTTGAGGTTATTTTGTAGCTCCCTAGCTGTGAAGAAAAGCTCAGATTTGTGACCCTAAAGATTCTGTTATCATCTCCAGTTTTGTAAATACTTGCTGCAGCCTATATATAATTCCTGCATAAATTGCAGATGCTGTGAGAGATAAAACCCCTCCTCTGCTGGTGATTGCTGCATCCCTGTGGACAGCAATGGCAGCTTACATGTGAGCTGGTTTGTGCTGTGCTGAGTCATGCACCACAGCTGGCAGAAAAAATTTAAAGTGTCCCAATCCTTTATAAATTTGCTCAAGAGAAATTTGGCACAGGCTCAGACACCTGCTGTTTTAAATGGACAATGCTACAGAGATGGAAATAAAAGTACTGGGAACTTGACCTGACATGTCTAGAGGCAAAGGCTCCCTTCCTTTCTGTGTTTGTTACTCTGTTCCCATGTTTATCCCGGTGGGAAGGAGAGTGCATAGCCAAGACAGCCTTCTGTCCCCACCTCTATGGCAAGGCCTTCCTGCTCAAAGAAGCTCCCCCAGCTCTCCTCAGCTGTCCTAGGAAAGACAAAGTTTACCAAAAACCAGATTTATTCAGCACTTTGTGATTCGGGCCACAGTTGCTGCTTACTGAACCGGTGGGTACAAAAACACTAGATTTTTTTTTTTTTGGTTAAAATTACCTTAAATCTCTTCAAACAGCTGCTGCTGAATCTGGGCAGACACAAGTGTGTTTTGTGTCCCGTAGGTACATGTGCCATGGCATTCCTAGAGCTGGGAAACACCTGAAATGTGGGAAACACAGGAGTCCAATGATTGAACCAGAGGGCTAAGAGAAAAGGCACAACCCAAAATCTGCTACTGAAGGTGTTTACTTCGTCTTGCTTGTTCTATTTCTGGAGATGATGAGATTCAGCTGGGAAACCTTTCTCATAGTAAAACCTTAAGTAAAAACTTTTATGACTTTAATACAATAGATAATTTTTTCTCATGATTTTAAACAACATTAATGTTAAGTACTTTAATATGCAGCTATGTGGAAAGACACACTTGGTAACATTCCATCACTTTCAGAAGTAGAAAGACAAAGAAAAGACACTGGAAGGAATGTCCCACCTGTCAAGAAAGGCAAAAGCAGAAATCAGTTGCAAAATAGCTGCTTTAAAAATCCCTTCTCTGGACATTGGGGAATTTAAAGAATCGGTCAAAAAATGCTGTATAAGAAGGTCTGCAGGAATTGGCAGCAGTCTTTAAACATATGTAACCAGCAAAGAAAAATCTTCTGCTGGGAAGGAGATTTTCTGAATCATGTTCTTTACTCCTTTTTCACAAACAGGTTATTTTTTGTTGACATCATGTCTCTTATAAGAATTAATATGGATTGCAAACATAACTAATGTGGTTAATGCTTATCCAATGTGGATGCTTATCCAATTACTGCCTGCAAAACAGTGATGTCACAAATAATCTGGAGAGCACGCCTGAAACCCTGACCATGCTGGAGTCTCTGCAATTTTTCTGTGAGCTGAGTGAGGTCAGGATTTTCTTGGAAGCACTTTACAGTAACAAAATTGACTGCAGTCAGGGAAAGGGATGGGTTTCTGTTTCCAGGTAAGGGAAAACCACCAAATCCTCTTGGCAAACAAGTGACCTTAAAATACAAAATAACTTTCTTTTGTATAAGCACCCTTTTAAAGTATACAATCAGCACTAAAAGACATCAGTTTCACTTCTACATTAATAACCTAGTCAGGGATTTATGGGAGAAACATATGGCACTGGAGAAAGTGTCAGTCAACAGAACAGCTGTTGAAAGCTGTAAGAGGCTTATATGGAGATTATATTCATGTTGTATTTCAGGAATACATGTATATTCTGTATGCAAATTCTATTAGCTGATGAGTGTCCATCACCTTATGGACACTAAGACTCATCTTCGAGGCTCAGGCCACAGACTCTGCAGAGAAACAGAGCTGGGAAATGAGGAGGCTCCTGTACCTCCAGTGCCATTGGTGCCCATGGACAAAAAGCTTCATTTTAAACACTTGAGGAAGGAGAGAAACACATCACCTCCCTGCCTGCTGCTGGCACATCACAAGAATCTATAAGAAGAACTGGCTGAAGACATATGGAAAATTTACAGCAGCAAATTTTATATTTAATACAATTAAATACTGTGGAAGGTCACCATGGGAGATCTGAATTTTGAGCAGTGTGCAGTTTAAAAAAAGGGCACCAGGAGCGTGGCCCAGCAGACACTACTGAAGTCCCACTGCATGACAGAAGAGCAGATCAACTACTCTGAATATTAATAGACTTGAAAAACCAGGAGCACAAGAAATAGGAAAAAAGGAAGAACCCAGTTGGTGATTTAGATGAAGAAGTTTAAAAGGAGAAAAACAAGGGGTGAAGAATAAACTAGTGTCCATTGTCTCACAATAAAAGTGCTGAGTTTTCTCTCTGCCATGACTTATTTACCTATTAAAGACATCAGTTTGAAAAGCAGAGAAAACCGGGGGTTGTGTTAATTTGTTATGCTTTTCCCTGCAGAAAGAAAACAATTTGTCAAATCATACCCTCTCTACTTTAACATGGTTTGTCTCTCATTTCCCGGTTGGGTCTGATGCTGGAGTTTCATCAGGATGTAGCCCTTGACAAAAAAAACCCAAAAAAACCAAACCAAACCAAAATTTTTCTTTCCTTATGAAGATTGGGCATGGTACATTCTGATGTATTCATCTATGTATTGATACAATATCATTATATAAGCATTATCTTTCAATTCCACTGCTCCTCTGTAGCCAGAATGGTCAATGTTTATAGAGGTACTTCATAATGCCTTATAAGGGCTATTAATTGTAATAGAATAATATTCAGTATCTTGTGATAGGTACCATTTAATAAAAAATCTTGACTGCTTAGATTTTGTGATTATTATTCATTGGTGGTAAATTGCAGACAGCTGCTGAAATAATAAATAGATCTGATTCATGTGATTCTTCTTTTCAAATCTCTTTTTTGCTTGTATCTGCTCCTCAGCTTCTTATTCAGCTTTGGCTGATTTCTGTCTTGTTATCTTGAACTACTAAAATTAGACTTTATTCTTGGATCCCATCAACACAATAGACAGATGCAGACCTCTGTTCATCAGCAGCAAAAATATCTTGGGAGAAAAGCTAATGATTGATATGATTGAAGCTATATTGTTGATATACTGAATACACACATGAAGGATACTTAGACCTAGGTGGTGCTGAACCATGGGGTTAGGTCTGGATACTTGGGCCCCACTGAATTCAGTCAGGCTCATTACACACTGAGTGCTTTGAAAAACACCTCAGCTTGAAAAAACAGGAGCAAATCAAGATATTACAATTGGAAAGATATAGCTTACTGGACACAATGAATAAGGAGCAAGGAAAATATTTTAATTGTGGAAAATCAATTACAGGCAGTTAAATACCAAATTCAAGGTTCTTATATATAGATATCTGTACAATTTTAGGAGAAGTTCTGTAGTACATTTCAAGGATAAACCAAAATATTTCATTGCTTGCTGAAAGATAATGCAGAGCACTTCTTGTGAGTAGCTCGTAGTCAGGCAGACAGGGCTCAAAGCAACAATCAGAGCTGTAAAAGCAAGGTAGAAATCTGTGAGGGGATTGACATAAGCTGCTGAGGAACATGAAAAGTAGGAGAACAGAATTACTGAGTTAGCTGTAATAGTGAGGGAGCTGATGCATTCAGGGTGTCCTTAAAATGAGGATCTTCTATGTGATTTGTGTCCAAGTGCTGTTCAGAAGAGCACTGGAAGGAGCTCATGGGTTCCTTTGCAACAGGCCAGGCATTGCTGCATTTTACAAAGTGGTACTTAGGGAGTCCTTATTACATACACCTGACCATTTTCTGAGTGAAAGATTTTTTCTTTATGACATTTAAAAACCACCTTACTCAGGAAATGTCTGCAGAAGAACAGGTGCTGTTTTTCTTTTGTGGAAAACAGAGTTGCACACGAGTTCTATTAACCCCTACTTGTACTGTCCAGGCAGTCAGCTTCCACTGAATTCCATTCCTGCTGGAGCAGAATGGTAACATCCTTTTAGGGTTTGTGTTTAATGCACTGTCTGAATTTCCTGTTGATGCCATGCTTCAGCTGAGGCTTTTTCACACTGTGCTAAATTCATGAAGTAGAATGACAGTGCTTGAGGTTGCTCTGAAGTCCATGGAAAAACATCCATTCATTCCAATTACTCCTGGTCTAAACTATTAATGACAATGGAAACCCACATCAAGAATAAAGAAGGCACTGCTCTTTGGTGTGTTTTCAAGCTTTCTGTATATTTAGTACTGTGTCTCTTATTTCTCTGTACAGCACAGGAATCTGCTGCTGCATTTAACGAGAGCTGCTGACCTCAGTGCACTTTGCACAGGGCACCTTTCTCTTTGTAAGATCCAACAGCACCTAGTGAGATGTTGACAAGTGGAACTATCTGCAATCAAGGCCTCCTGTGGGCTCAGGAACTGTAACCCTTCCCCCAGCAGAGTGTCCTGCCCCAGTGCAGGCTCTGGGGCACTCAGCAGGGCCAGGGTTTGCTCCCATGCACACTCAGCAGCTCTCCTTGGCCCCAGGTTACCTCTCCCACTCCAGGAAATCTGCAGCTGCTCACAGCAACTGCACAGCAATAAAACAGTTCAGTGCAGCAAGTGGGTGGACATTGTTCCATGTGAAACTGTGAAGGGAACATAATTACTGTAGGCAGAATATAATTACTCAGAGTGGGATCTGACTGGAGCTTTACGGGCTAAAGCTTTCCTTTAGAGACAAGTACTGTTGAGATTAAAGAGCATAACCAGCCTGTGCTTTTGTTTTAGATTGCAGAAGAAAGATGGTGAGTTCATGAGCTCTGAGCACCATGATGGGACATTAGCTCATTCTTCTGTCACCTGCAGGAGTGCTATTTCATGTTGCACTTTCTTGAACATGTGCAGAGATGCTCAGTATTCTCTATGAAGCTGTGCCTTTGAAAGCTGCTCAGCCAGCCCCTGCACCCTGTTCTGCTACAGTTCCTCCTCATCTTCCGCTTTCTGCTGCCCGCCCCCCAGAAAGCAAAAGTCTTCAGAGATGCTTTAAAACCAGCATCCCAGGGTCTTTTGTTGTTTTTTAAAATGTACATATTATTTTGTACTACCTTGCTCAACTGGTAGACAATATATGGTCATTTAGTAAGATGTGTTATTTCAAAATTGCGATGAAATGAATGTTTTATTTTAGATGCACTGAAAGGTTCCATAACTCCAGTTTAAAGGTCTAGTACATTGATAATGTGGCTTATTTTCTTCTGATTGCATGGCACTGAGAGTTGTTTTGGTCACAGATACAGAGCAAATTTCCATGTGAAAATTTTGTAAAGAACTATTGAAGCTGTTTTATTCATAGTGCTGAAGCTTTCAATTACTCTTATCATGTTTGGGTTTTGGTACACTTACTATACACACTTTTAATATAAGGAATGAAAAAGAATTTCAGGAAGAGACCAAATTATCTGACCCTAAAGTACAGACACAGAATCCATGAAATCTGGACTTGATGAAAAAATATGGGTATGCAAAACACATGTGAAACCTTTTTGTTAGCATTTTGTGATGATGAATTTTTATGAAAGCAGATATATATGCTTCTGAAAAATGTAGTAAATGTTTTGAAGATTAAAAGGTACTCCCTTTGCTCCAAAATCTTGCTGTCTGATTTGAGGCATGATTAAATACAAGCAACTGACAATTATTTGGATACCTGACAGATATTTGGAAACCCATAAGGTATGGCATTGGCTCTGGGAGATTGGTGGTGGCTGGTGTGGACTAAGGGTTGCCAATTGCAGTGGGAAAACAGTAGTGGGATTAACTACAGACCTGCACTGGTGCCTCTGTAATCCCCCTGCAGTGCTCTAGTCTCTTTTCCTCTTTTCTTGCTTAAAACAGTTCATTTTCTTAAGCTGAAGTAGCACAGGAAAGGGATTTTTCTAGTAAGATAGATAATATTCATTACAATGAAGCAGTCTTTACAAGAAATACATTAATTTTCAGTGCAGTTGTCCATTAAACAACAGTTTCCTTATCAGTACTGATTGGAGTTTCTTTGGCAAAATCAGTGACTTTAGGCCTGGAATCCTGTGTTGGGCAGGAGGAAAGAGGGAAAAGAGAGTGTTAAATCATAATTGATACAATTTATGGAAATGTTTTTTCACATCATCATTGTTTAACTGCTGTGATATTTAGACCATGAAAAAAATTGTGTGGGTTTTAACACCTGAAATCATGAACAGAAGAGTGGTTTGGTTTTTTTTTAAATTCCATTTTAGAGCAGGAGAAAGACCAAGATTGGCAGCACCTGGAAAGAACAATGCTTTTCTTAACCACACTAAATATATAACAGAGGAAGCAGTTGTAGAAGCATCCTTGGAAAAGGCTAAAAACATGATGGAGGGGACTTTATCAGGGGAAAAGGAAGAAATTCACTCCTCTGCTGTCCGTGTTCCTGATCTCTCTGTTCATATTGCTAACAAGGGTGTTCAATGACTAAGACCTGCACATTTCTGCCCATCTGTCTGCTAAATTATATTAACTCATATTGCATGAGCCACCACACACTCAACAGATGGCAACAGCTCCCAATCACTTCTAATTTAATTCAGCTTTGGACTGATAACCCAGAGCTCCCATGAAACTTAAAGGGAATCTTTTGTTCGTTGAGCCAATAAAAGTACAAAGCCCTTTAATGTTAGCAGTCTTCTGGAGCTGTTAACTCTCACAGACTGTTTCTACCAAACTTTCCTTTTGTTTTTTTGGGGGGAAAGAAACATGCTGAACCACATTGCACTGCACTAATGGAGATTTGTAAGTGTCAGTGAAATTTTATGGTAGATTCATTTTGGTACCTGGAGCAGTGTTCCCATGTCTGTGGACATCAGGAACTTGTTCTGGGATATTTTCATCACTAATGCCTCCTGTTCCCCTCCATAGCCAGATGCAAGAGTGTCAGAAGGTCCTTACTGGGTTTCTGTGTAAAATGTGTACCAGTCTTGTCAACATGGCTGAGAGCAGAGCAGCTCATGAAGTGAGACCCAAACTTCAGCCAAACTGCTGTGTCCTGCCAGGTCTCAGTTTGGTGTCCACACTGACACAGGATACTGTCACTGACAAATCCCTGGCTTAGGAACTGACCCTCGTCCTTGGGAAACGTTTATACAGGGCATCTTTCATACAACAGACACACATCAAGAAGCTTGTGGCAGCCCAAAGGGACACATTTGTGTAGAACAGCACAGTTTGGTATCCATGTACCAGCTCTGGTTCCAGGTCTGGGAATAAGATTTTTGTTTTGGACCTAGTCCTGTTGCAAGGTATTGGAGACCTACAACAGTGATAACTGAAAATAAATTTGATATCCTTGGTAGAAATCCAAGTATTTAAGTGAAGTTGCTTATGGGTTTTTTTTTTTGGGTAAACAAAATAAGAATTAGACCTCTAAGATTAATATCCATCATGTCTATGATGTACTGAAACCTTAAAGATGAGAAAGCAGCCATTCCTCTTAATTGCTTAAATTTTAGACTCTTTAATCTCCTTCTAAAGGAAAAAGTACTGTATTGCAGTGAGCAATCTCATCTTCACATTATTTCAAGAATCCTTTGGTGAAGTTCTGTGGTGAAGCACAGAGACCTCCTAGAACCTGTGAGAAGTCATTGCAGCATCATCATGGTTACTCTGTTTATCAGTTTGGGCCATGGTTTCAATTGTGAAATTAAAGTTTGTCTGAGTTTATAATCTGCTTTTATCTCTGTGACAACGTTTGATATTGAACAGCAGAAATGATTTGTCTAGCCCTATTAGCTGGATCTATATTTTATGAAAATAGCACCCCACTTCAAAACGCTTTTATCCCTCCAAGAGCTTTTGCATTAATAAAATGCCAAGTATAAAGATCATTCAAATGCCTCAAGTAGCCCTTGATATTAAAAAGCTGCATTAGCAGTCTTTTTTTTTTTTTTAATACGTTTCCAGAACTTATGGGCAGTCTTAGCATTTCTGGTTTTCTTTAACAGGGAGTTTCAGGGCACCTACTTAAACTTTTGGGAATGTTGCCCTGAGTTCAGACACAGTGGTAATTTTTGTTCTATGTGATGGAGTCCACTGCACTTCCTTTACCTTGGTTTTAACAATGCAGAACCCAAAAATGCTGCTTCTTCACATAACTAGATGGAAGCCAATATTTTCCATTGCTCAAAATGGGGGGAAGATTGGTTCTACAGACTTTTGCATTACATTTAAAGTGAAGCACAGTTTGATGTACACATGACTTTGCTTACTATCTCTGTGAGAAGTGTAGGGATGTTAATACTCACCGTCTGCTGTAACATGTGCATGGCAAAAGTAACTTGTTCCTACTATCCTGCAGAAAAGAAAGAAAGAAACAGCGTTTGTTTGCTATTTATAAACATATATATATCTCAAAAGTATTAATGAATAAGTACAATTAAAATGCAAAAATTTTTATGTTTATCCTATACATAAAGATGTATAGCTGTGATACTGATGCTCCTGGTTCTCTCACTATCATTTCCAGATATCCACCATGGGGATAAAGAAGAAATCTTCTAAATGCTTCAGTTCACTATCTTCTGCATGCCTGCAAGTGGTGTAAAAGCACAGAAATCTACTGTGAGTGAGAAGTTATAGTATCAGGCCTTAATATGATTTGGAAAGTTTAGTAGAAGTAATTACTTTAATCTCTTTTGATTCTGTTTTTTTCACTTGATTTTTTTCATAATCACCTTGTCTCTGCAGGAATCCTTGCCTCATCAAGCTTTATTAATCTTTTTTATTTTTTTTTCCAGTTTAAATGGACTGAGACAAGGCAGTCTAAAAGAGAAAGAAAATTAAAAGAGTGGAATATGTATTTTTTAAAATATCCTCTCTTTTCCATTTGATAAAGTACAACATTGTAACACATGCTTAGAGATCTCAGATGCTTTTGTTATTACATTTTGGAATATAATCTCTTAGCTTTCTTGACCAGTGTTCTATCCCACTCTTGACATGCTGAGGTCAATAATTCACTGGAAAATTACTATTGTTTAATGTATGATGTTTTGGGTAGATGTCATTGATATGGGAATGAGTAGTAGATAAATTTTGGTTTGAAAGTCAGACTACATGATCACAGTGGTTTCCGACTAACAGATCTGTAGGAAGATAAAATGCATGGCTCCCTGATCTGGATCTCAGCTGGAGCTATATTTAAAACATCTCTGATTGTAAGAGATGATCCTATGAAGCCATTGTTATCTTTCATCTCTGATTGTGATAGATGGTTTGGTGAAGTAATTAAAAACCCCTGTGTTCTTTTGAAATTGCAGTGCTGCTGAGAGTCCCAGCCTCAGGCCCATGGGTTGTTTTGTGAGGCACTGAGGATGTTTGCAGTACAAGAAACCCATTTCCTACCAGAGAAGGAGTGCTGGGCACATCACTGCTCCCTTCTTCACTTCCATTCATTTCTGCTCCTGGGCCCTAAATGGAGTTACACATCACACAACAGCTCACCATGTCAATACTTCTGTTCTGCCCTTTCCTACATCATGGACAGGTCATTAAAAGGTAATTTAAACCTGTTTTGAACAACCAGGGGCAAGTGGCAGGGCTTTAGGTTATGAGAGAAATGCTTTTCTAGGTTAAGTTGAGTAGTAAATAAAATAATTTCACGTGAATGTGGGAGAAGGAGACATCCAGACCTCGACTAGATGAAATGTGAACTTTATATAAATTATTGACTAAAACAAATGCTTATTTTCTTCCCATTGTGCAGCCCCTATTTGATATTTTCTTTATGTAGCTTGAGCCCCCTATCTCTGTGTGCTTTTGCAATCTCTGCCCAATTAGCTGTGTCTCTTTCTGGACCAGACTTCACCACAGTACCCTGGAGAGTTCTGGTAAATGTGAGAGGTATCTGTGTTTTGCAAATCATTATGAAACATCCAGGAAGACAGTACTGGCATCCTGGGTCCTGCTTTAATGATTTGGCTGCTGCACCATGTGAGTACTCTGAACTCAGCCAACAGTGGCAAACGACTGCCAATTGCTCAGCTTTTGCTCCCATGTACAAAACTTCCCTGTACCTGAAAATCAGGAAAAAAAATTTCCATAAAATGGTAATTTCAATTGGGCTGGAAGGACAATTTGCACTGTAGAACTAATTCTGCAGTTCCTGTTCCTCCTCTGAAATAAATCTTCAGCTCTCAAGTGACTTGAACGCAAACACATAAATTTATCTTGTTTAATTTTAAACCTACTGCTTTTGGCTATCTCTTTGGGAAGTATGACTGCACAGATTTTGATGACAGTTGTAGCTTGAGATGCAAGAACACCACAATAAGAAAGAAAAGGTTTATATTCAGGTTAATACAATTCATGCCTTATTTTTAATTTCACTCCTTAAAGAAAAAAAACAGCTTTTCTGATGGACTGTTTCTAAATAAAATAGGAAGAAGAAGAAGAAGAAGAAGAAAAAAAATTTTAATACTTGTTATTAATGGGCCTGCCAAGTGGTGAATCATTTGCAGAGTGGAAGGTTAAATACACACAATGTAAAGCAGCATCTCTAAAATGTTAGGAATAGCAAGATTTAAATACTGAGTAGCATTTCTGGTTGTAGCTGAAGCTCATAAGCATTAAACAACTGCTGAAACTATTTGACCTCACTAAGCCTGTAAACAATATGCATTTTATGTTTAAAAATGTCACCACTTCAACCACTGGCATTAAGGAAGTTTGGCAAGGTGCCTGTAAATGTGAATGTATTGAGCTTGGCCTTTGCCTCCTTGGGAGTAATTGCTACAATTCCTTTCAACTAAGAATGGAGCAGAACAGCTGAAAATTTTTGAAATAATTCTTTGTTTGTGTCACTCACACTTTCTGAGCCTCTTGGTTTGATGATCCTTTTTTAGATGAGTACATCCTTACTGCATTGATTGTCTTCTTACATGATGCACATAAATTTTAAATTAAATACTTTGGCTATTAACAACAGTCCAAAGTTCCAATCCCAGTGTCACCTGGACTAATCCATTAAACCTCCAAGGCTTCTGTGTGAACCTTGTAATTCTTGTGGGTTAGTGTTGAGACACTGAAAGAGTTGGTGTTTCAAACCCTTTTTCCCAGTGTAGCTTGGTGTGATGATTGTGTGCAATGACTGTCCTTTTGCTTAAGAAAGCAGGGACCACCGGAGCAAAAAGTAATTTTCTAAAGTTTTCCATGCATCAAGGCTATTTGAGCCTGAGCTGGAATGATTTGCAGCTATTGTGGATCATCATAAAGGGATATTTCCTGTTACCTGCCAGTACATTTCACATGCATATTTTATCAGCCTGTGTGAACTGGAAGGATGTGAAAAAAACCCACTAAAAATAATGTTTCAAAGACATCATTGTGTATTCTTTTACAGGATTGCACAGAAAGTTCATTAACTGACTTAAACCCTTTTAAAACTTTCTACTTTCCTTGAATCTTGAATTGTAGAGGAGTGCCTGGGTTCTTGATTTCATAGTTTGTCTTACATACAAATGTCAGTGTGCTGGGAGAGGCCAAGCTCTGGGGTACCTGGACAGGTGCAGCAGGAGCCCCTAGCAGCTGTGCCATGCACTGGCTCTGGCCCAGGTGAGGAGCCCACCAACCATGCTCTGACCTTCAATCTTCACAGGAGCAAACAGCATGGCTCTTATTGCCACAAAATGAGACAAATCACTGCTATTTTATTTAATACTGAAAAACTCAGCTGTGAGTTTTATGACAGTAGAACAAACACATCTTCAAAGAGATGGGAAACAATGAATCAAATGATGAGTTAACCCAGTGCAGGAGGACTGACCTTTCTTGATAGGAAACCAAAACCCCAAACCTCATCCAGGAAATTCTCCAGGAGAAGATTTGCTGAACAGCACATAAAAAGGTCATAGCATCATCTGGGAAGGATTTTCCCCTTAGACTTTGTGAAAAGGTTCCAGATATAACCCACCAGATGAGGCACATGAGGCACTGCAGCAGCAGTTCACGTTTGCTATGGCCTATGCAGTGTTCAATAGGTAAATAGAGAGGTGAGGCCTGGAGTCAGCTTGCATAAAATAGTGTGGCTGCCTTGAGATCAGTGGAGATCAGTCTGTACCAGCAGCTGAGGCTGGTTGTTTATTTCCAAGGCTGTCAAACCTCAAAACCTGTTTAAAAAAGTATGTAAAAAGAGGAAATATTTGCATCCCCTTCTCAGCTGCTTTTATAAATACTTAACAAACTTGTGTCCTATGTAAAATGTTAGTAGTGAGATTACAGACATTACACACAAAACTGTAGCATGTGGGATCTGCCTATCATGATCTGTAAGGTGATCAAAGAATACTGAAACTGAAAAAGACATCGGTGACTTGCAAGTGTTACAAAACATTGCTTTTCCTTCAAGAGTACCAGCTGGTTTCAGAACAGCAAGAGCTTTGCAGGTGGATCCCCACTGTACAAGAGCATTGCCAAAAGGATTGCTATCTAAATTGGAAAACTGGGCAGTAGTAACACAGGCAAAGATGCAAGACCCTGGTTATATTCCAGATTGGACTGCAGTCACTTGGGCCTGGCCCCAGTGCCAGTGATTACAGATTGCTGTCCCCAGAAGTCATCAGCTCTGTGGCTTGTGCACAGCCTAAGTTTGTAAATGCATCCCATCCCTGTGCTCTGCCTTCCTGCTTGTTCTGTTTCAGGCAAAGTATCAAAGAACTGTGTTCTGCACACAATTGCCTCTGTGTGTGCTTCACTGGGACTCAACATTTATGCCAGGTCTACTTTAAAGACTACAGATTTTGGTGCAGCCTCATGGTACTGCAGGAATGCCAGTCTATGGTCAGAGGACAGGATGTGACAAAGATGAGATCTATCTGCAGAAGGAAAAAAAACAAAGAAGAGTTGATAAAGTGGAAGACTTTGGGTGACTACAAATTTTGGATTCCAGACAAAGGTAAACCTCCTATCAGTTCCTAGCCCTCAGTGTTTTGGAACGTTTATGCCATCATCTGTTCAAAGGATTCTGGTGACATCAGCTTGAATATAGAATTTGTGTGATGTGTTCCCTCCATAAAGGTTCTGTATGCTGGAATTCACTCCCTTTCCCAAAGTGCAGGGAGTTATTCAGGAATATAACACAACACACACACACACGGGGAAAAAAAGCTACCTGACACTAATGACCTTAATTGTAGTATGCAAAATAGTCAAAAAAATGATGGCAATGGGGGTGGTGACAGGGAAGATGACTACTGAGAGATCTGACACAGAGGTGACCTGTTTGCTCCTCTGACCACTGTGGAGCTAATTAAACACAGCATCCCTAGAAATAAAGTGCTGGAGAGAGGGTGAGTAGTCAGTTGCTCTCACTGCATATGTCACTTGGGATTATGATTAAACCCATTGCTAAAAGGCAGTTGAATAAGAAAATGTTGTTTTGCAGGAAGTAGGAAAAAATTCCATCTATCGTACTCCACAGTGAGACATGAAATGTATAATTCCAGTAATGAGCACTGGAAGTATGAGCTATCTTTTAAGCCATTTGAGTTATATTTTAATCCTTCCTTCCCCTGTTTTTAAAGAGAAGGAAAAATGATTTTCTGTAACAAATGCATTTTGTTGCTATAACAGTGTGTATCTGGGGCTTTGTGCTGAAAACTGTCTCGGTGTTTTGAGGCTTTGGGGCTTTGTTAATTTTGTTCCCAAACTCCTCCATCACTGGCCAAGCTACCTCAGCCCCACACCCCGGGCAGTGCAGATCACCTGACTGAGGATTCCTGCAGGGACTGTGTTTGAATCCCAGAAGATTTTGATACATTTTTGCTTTTATTTTTCCATGACTCACTTTTTTTTCCTGGATCTGATGACACTGCTACAAAACTCCAAACTTTCAACCCCCCGTGCCTGTAACCGTGGCTTTAAGGTGTCTGCTGTTGGTGTCGCCACTGGGCTGTGAGGTCACACTCATGCACCTTCAAATCTGGGATATCCCCAGGGCTGCAGCCCAGTGTGAATGTTCCAGCTGAAGGTGGGGATGGGGCTGGAAATGTGTGGGGGCTTTGGTTTTCCCTGGGCCAGGCTGAGGGAGGAAGGAGAGAGGAGAAGCTGGTCCTGGCGACTGCCTCATGTCTGGGCTCAGCCTTTGGAGCTTGCAGGGGGCTCAGAGGGCGTCTGTTCATTTTCCTGTGAGGCAGGTGTGTGGAGCCAGTGCCATGCCAGTGTTTCATTCTCCTGGTTTATTCACCTGTTCCCTTTGCCTGGCTCCCAGTGCCAGCAGCAATCTCCAACTCCCTCCTGAGTGGCTCCAGAAGTGTGACAGCCTCATTGGCACCCTCTGTCTGTCTCGGGCAGCACGTTGTACAGTAAACACACAGATTTTGGGGTCACTCTATTCTTGTTGCCCTCTTTGTTGTGCCCCCTTGTTCCTGTTCCCTGCATGGCCCAGCCCTACTTCTCTCCTCAGGTGAAGTGAATACAACAAGGAGCTTCTGTACTTTTCTCCCTAATGACATAAGTTGGTTTTAAACCGAAAAAATCCTATAGTGTGTCCTTCTTCTTTTACATGCTCCTGTTACTGCTGCTGAAACACTGAGCTGGTGTTCAGAGCTGTGCTCCCCTGCTGTACCTGGCACAGGAGAGCTGCTTCTGCCCAGGGCACAGGCTGAAGCCTGGAGATGTTTCTTTGTGGTCCCCCTTCTCTGTTCCCCCATGTGCCCCACTGCATGCAGAGTGAGCTCAGGTCCCAGTGCATGAGACAGGGTGAGCTCTGCAGCCTGACTGACCTTACCCTGAGTACATCTGTGCCTCTGATTTGTGGGACTGTGGCCTGGATGCTGGGGGAGACAGTATGACATTTAAAAAGCAGCAATAAATTGATGCTCAGCTGTGGATACATCACATGGAGACTGGAGTTGCCATTCTGTGTGAGGGAAGTCGTGTTTTCTCTGTTTCCCCTGAGTTAATTCATTGGGATGACATTGAAACTTGTTTCCTGCTTCTAAATGCTTTCTGATTCTGCAACTGTTTTCAACACCCTCCTGGGTCCTCTTCAAATTCATATCCAAACCAAACAATCTCTTACCTGTTTGTTGTTGCCTTCCTTTGGCAGTGTTCCTGCTGTGTGGCTCCCCTGGTGCAGCCCCCACGCCTCCCCTGTCTGTTATCACAGGTGGGCACAGCTCCAAGAGCATCAGTGAAACCCCCTGAGTTGGTGGTGAAGTGGGAAAGCAGATCAAGAGGCCTGTGAGAGCCACAGATCTGCTGATGAACTGTATTTCACACATGAGGCACCAAGAACCAGGCTTTTGTTTTGCCCCTTTCCTTCTTTTGATGAAATGAAGCTGAGAAGAAAAGGTCACTTCTTGCCACTTCTTTGGGGCTGTTGGTGACATTGTCACTGTCCAGTTTACTCCAGGGCTAGGGCTGCTGCTCAGAAGGTTATCCAGAGCACTCTGTGCTGCTGCCATGGGCACCTTCTGCAGTGCATGTTCAGCCAAGCTCATGCCAGACAAACTCCATATGCTGAATGTTTTTCCAAAGGCTATTTCATTGTGTGTGTGTGTGTTCTTTAGCTGCTGTAGTGCAGTCAAGTCAATCTGTGACTGACGTCTGAGGTCAGCAGTGCCACCTCTTCTTGCTTCAGTCAGTGGAGGGAGCTGATGTGTGCACAATTATTAAGAAAGGAATATATTCTTTTGCATTTCTTACAAAGGAATAGAATAATAATTTATGCCAATAATTATCTAAATTTTTACAGGAATCTTCCTGGACTACTTTTTCACAGACTGCTCTCCTTTTCACAAGTTACCATGAACAGTGGTGTGAATTAATTTTTACTGCTGTGCTATATGTAGACGCTCAAAAGGTGCTTAATTTCCATTGAAAATATTCATATGCAAATGTTCCATATTTTTGAAGTGGTTGCAGTTCTGCTGAGGAGGTAGATCCGCCTCTATTGTACCACACAACAGATTTCTTTTATATTTAGATTTTTGCTCTGAGAAGAGAGCAGTGTACTCGCTGAAAATTGGTTGAACACCAAACTGAAGTGCTAGCTTTGGATTGTCAAAATTAGATATTTTAAAATAAGGAATTAATAGCTCCCAGTTTCTGTCTGGTTGGTGTTGGCATGAGGCAGAGATGCTGTCAGGCCTAGGGCTGCAGTCCCTTGCCTGGCCCTGCTCTTTCTGTGGATCTTGGTGAGATGATGGATTTCTGTCATGAGTTTCAATGAGGGAAGACATCTCTGCATCACGTGGCCCAGTGCTGCTGGTCCTGTGGCAATGGAGAGATCTGTTTAGGAGAATAATACACTGGTTTTATGAAAAAGAAAAAAATTAGTACTTTTTAATATCTCTGGAGAACAAGTTTGGTTTGGTTTTTTTTTTTTTTTCCTTGAACTACTGTAAATTATAAAAAGAGATTTTTGTATTTTTGAAGTTCTCTTTAATGTTTGCAGGATAAATATAATTCAGCAGGAGGCATTGACTTAAAAAAAAATATAAATTCTGGGCTGTTGCAAGACTGGAAGTATAATTTTAGGTTTTTTTCTACAATGAATCATTCCTTCTTGGTAGAGGGCTGGCATTGCTGAGTCAGAGTAATGTTGGCAGACCTTAAGCCATCCAGTCACCACGAGCATGGCAGGGACACTTTCAACTAATCAGGTTGCTCAAGCCGTCCATGGCTTGGAATTAGGGATGGGGCAGCCACAGCTCCCCTGGACAACCTGTGCCAGTATTTTACCATCCTCATGGTAAAAAACCTTCTTCCCTACCATGATCCTCAAACACCTCACGTGCCCCAAGGAATAGAAATGACATAACCACATCAGGAATGACTCCTACATACACAGAGTGAGACGAAACAAGCTCTGCAGGGAAAGCCAGGTCCCTGCTCTCCTGATTTTTCCACGTTCCCGACAAAAATGATGTTCTTTTGATGTAGTTTTTAAAATGCCACTTTGGATCAGCTTTTCTGCCAAGGAGCATAAACGGAGCAAAATCGCTTCAATTGTTGCCACAAGGTCCCCAGTAGGACAGAATTAAACTCGTTTTTAGATGACAGCAGCAGTTGGGATATGAAATTATGGTTGTTGGAATAGTTTCTGAGTACATCTATGTACTTGTTTCTCTGCTAATATCCATCTTTGTAATGGCCAGAAGTGTAAGGAAAAATCCATCTGTTTTAGCACAGGAGTGGGAATCTCTGGGTGGCCAAAAGCCAGGAGCAAGGGCACAAGGACATCAGGGTGGGCATAATTTAAATGTGCTGAAAATGAAGTTCAAGTAAGCAGAGGTGAGTAAAGTCACACTGGTGTCTACAAAGAGTGGGAAAAAGCTTCAGGGGACAAATCTCCACAGCAATATTTCTGTGCACAGCAGCAGCCATGACTTCCAACCTGAGCTGGCCATAATCCAGCCTTCCTCTAATCCAGTACTCCTCCTCCTCCTCGGGATGATGCAGTGCATTGGAAATGATCCTCTTGAACCACACCCGTTTTCCCTAAATCACACCAAACTCAGGGAGTTGGGAATGCTGCTGCTGTCACTCCAGGCTTCCCTTCCCAAGAGAGATGCACATCACAGCTGGTTTAACTCATCTGCCTCCGAAATCTGCTCTGCTACTCAGGGAGCTGCTGCCTGAGCAGTGACACCATCGCTCATCCCAGCAACACATTTCAGTGCCTTCCCCTCCTTCGAGGCATTTCAACCACTTTTCTGCATTAGCAAACCTCACAAGGCAAAAGATATTCCATTTATTATCTGACAGGTCTCCAAGAAGGCTCCCAGCACCCAAATCCCAGCCTGCCAACTCTCCCGTGTCCATACCCACGGGCTCCGAAACTCGGAGCAGGCAGAAGCAGAGAGTTCTCCATAATCCTCGCCCATCAAACAATGAACTGGGACTCCAGAAAGAATTAAATGTGACAATACCATAAAATTAAGCTGCTTTATACAGCTGTATGCAATCCAGCTCCACGAGATCCCCCTCTGCCCCTCTGGAATTGCTCTGGAGGCTGCAGCCATCAGTTGTTATTTGTTGGGCTGATTGAACGCGGGCTGAGCTTTGTTAGGACAAACTTCTCCAACATAAAATTTTACGCTGCTTCTCAGAGTAAACACAAATGAAGTTGCTAAGTGAGGCCTGTTCCCACCTCTCAGCTGTGGCTCTGGAGGATGTATCCAAGGATTAAAGCCATTTGATGTGCTGTTACAGCAGCACAGACATGGAAAACTCGGCTGCTCGGATCCTTGGACTCGCTCAAACTCCTGGTAGTAAATATGGGACCCTAAATGTGGGACCATAAGTGTGGGATGTTAAGTGTTCTCAGCAGTCCTACAGAAACAAGGATGGCACCAGGAACCCCCCAAACAGGGCTGCCTGAATAACCCAAATCCCAGCAAACTGCCTGAGGAACATCATCAAATCCACAAAATCCCTGAGGGCTGAGCAACACTCAGAAGGGGCTCATAAAATGATAATTCTGAGGTTAACACAAGGAAAAGTGGGATGCAAAGTGTGTCCACACTGATGTTGGTGGGTCTGAAGGAGAATCCAAGCTGGAGGTTGGCAGGATTGGGATGAAAGCCAAGGCTGGCAAACAGCAACAGCTCCTGGTATTTGGTACTGACTCAACTCAACTCTTCAATTGGAGAATATTCAGGATTTCTTCTGTACAACATAATTTACTTCTTTCAGTGTTTAAGCAAGTTTTAAGGGGTGCTTATGGGTATTATTCCAGCCTTTCCTGGAGAGGGAAGCTGCCACTGTTTCTCCTTTGTGCTGGCCAAAGAGAATTCACATAGCATGGAAAGCAAAACTCAGTTAAAACTCAAACTTACCCTTTTTCTTGTTTTTCACTGAACTTGGACCTAACAAGGGGAAAAAAAAAAAGAAAATTAGTGAAATTCAGGGATCATTTAATCAGAGAAAATCCCCACTGCCATTTTATTTTCCAAGTGGACAATGGATGTATTTGTGGCCCATGCAGCAGCACAGGAATGGTCTCAGCTGAGAGCAGTAACCCAAGTTTCAGAGCATCACAGAGTGGTTGGGATTGGAAGGGACCTTTAAAGATCATCTGGCCCAACCCCCTGCTGACTCCTTGTGAGCCAAGTTGTTTAAAAATAAGAATAAAACACTAAAAAACCACAAAAGCAAAGAATTATTCTGAACTGACTGTTTGAAACAATGGGAACCCAAACCTCCCGAGCACGGAGAGAAAATATTTACAATGAAGCTGAGAAATGACAGGACTTTGTGAGCAGAGGCTGAAGTGTGAAACATGTTCCACTGCTTCCCCAAGAATTCATCACAGAGGGGAATGAGCTACAAAAATCCCCAAATATTTCCTTGCTATTCATCAGGGAAATCCCTCTAAAACCTGGGGTTTAGCACTGCAATGACTGAAATCACCTTGAACTGAAATAAAATTACAACCAATTGAAGGTAATGCGGTTGCTTTGAGTCTGAGGGGGAGGGGAAAGGTAAATTCCCAACAGAAGACCCTTTTTCCCATGGAGAGTTAGAGGAAAGGCAGGAAAAGGAGCAGAGAAATTACCCATCAACCTTACTGATGCCTTTCCAACAGGAATTATGATTTTCCTACATTGTGCTGTTGAGTCAAGGGGAAATGATGATATTATCGACAAAAGACATTACCTCTGAATGGTATTATCTATAACTTTAGGGGGAAATTCTTCCCTGTGAGGGCCTGCCACAGGTTGCCCAAGGAAGCTGTGGCTGCCCCCACCCTTGAAGTGTCCAAAGCCAGGCTGGACATGGCTTAGAGTGACCTGGGATACTGAAAGGTGTCCCTGCCCATGGGGATGAATGAGCTTTAATGTCCTTCCAACCCAATCCATTCTATGATTCGATTATCTAAAGGATGATTTCTTCTAATTCACTATTTTTAATAAAATTTTTACACTATTTTTTCATAATATTCACAGGTTGGACAACACATGGATTCCCAACGACGCCATCCCAGTATCCCACTAGGAAGCCACACCAGACTGCGAAACCTTTTAGGCTGGGCAACCAGGCTCCTGATTCTGCACTTCTGAGCTCCACCAGTCCTCACTGTAGCCACCAGCCAGTGAACAACATTAGAAGAGGAAAAAAAAAAATCCCATTTAAAGATCCCAACCCATCCCAGCCCAGCGAGACGCGAGCGGCTGTGCCTCGGCAGCCCTCGGAGTCACGAGAGTTTATTTCATGTTCCATAGATCCCACCATTAGCACCAGAACCAGAGTGAAAGTACAAATAGCTGTGGCCAGCCAGACACATTTGGGCTGGCTGGATCCAATTAGCTTCAAAGATGACTGGGAGGAATGAGAACCACATGGGATGTCAATGTTCGCAGTCTATATTACAACACACGCATCTGTTCCAGGCACGGCAGAGAGAGATGTTATGGATCTGCAAGTGGAGCTTTCGACAGACACAAAAGTATTCCTGACACGAGGGGGGAAAAAAACCAGGATTATTAAGCTTGGGAGCTTCTGAGTCTCTCTGGGGTTTGCATCTGTTCGCCTCCCGAGAGCAGGGGGGGATCGTTTAATTGGAGTGCAGAGCTCAAGCTTCTGATACAGCAGAATTTCCCTCAGTTCTGCTCAAAATGGGAAGTTCATGAGCTACTGCTCCACTTAGGCTAAAACGGTAATAAATTACTGAGTCTAAGCTGAGGGCCACCAAAACTTCAGATCAATATTCCACTCAGGCGCTGAGGTGCTGAGGCACAAGGCTTGAAAACTTGGCTTGACGGGCGTTGTCCCAACATTGATGGGCAGAGGAGAAAAATGGTAATTGAGAAATCCTTTCTGCCAGGGTTTTCAGAGGCCACAACCCAATATTTAAACATTAAACTTGCTAAGATGGTTTAAAATAGTTTTCAAAATACCTAAACTTTCTGAAAGTGTCCAAGGCCAGGTTGGATGGGGCATGGAGCAAGCTGGGATAGGGGAAGGTGTCCCTGCCCACGGCAGGGGAACGAGGTGAGCTTTAAGGTTGTTCCTTCCCAAAGCAGTCTGGGATTCCATGATAAACTGACCCACTGGTTACCTCTTTGTTGATGGTTAAATAAATATCTGATGGTTATAAATATCTGTAAGTTATGCAAACCTGAGTCTTTCCCAGGCTCTCTCCCACACTGCCAATCCCACCTCCCCATCCCATTCCTCCCATGGAAAGGCTCCAGGACTCAAGGCCTGTTATCCATCCCACGTTTATTTACTGTAGTTTCATGCAGGCCTTGATTCCAAGGATGGCCTAAGAGAAAACTCTGTTTTTTTTCTGCTCTAAGATGTGGATCACAGGTGTATCCACCATGTTCCTCCACTGTACAGGAGTACAGAAAACCAAATTACAGGGTATCTTCTGCTGCTCCAGAGTCTACAGACCTGACACCTTCACGGAGAAGAAAACTGGTTTGAGTTGAAGAATTCCCAACTGATCAACATCTCCCATCCCTGATTTTGGGGACGTTGCCATGCTGCAGTTGAGGATTTATTCCACTCTTGATGGGATCTGAAAGCAACCCAGCCTCTCAGCTGCTCCCTGGCACCTCTTTTCCCTTCTTTGTAAGAATAACCTTGAGTGCACCTTTCTGCTCCTCACGAATCCCTTTCCACATCCATCAGGAACGTCCTGGAGACCCAGATGGTCCCAACTGCCCGGATTGAATGTGACAGCCACCCGAGCACAGTTATTCTTCCCAACTTCTGTCCTTCTTCCCACTAATCCCACCTCTCTCACACCCTTTCCATATGGTCAAACCAGGCCCAGACCTCAGGAACTCCATCCCCTTCTACTTTTCCCATCTTTCAACTGGAATTAAATATATGCTTAAACTCTGATCCCTCCTTGAAGGAGCTGTCAGCTCTGTTCACCCCCTTGTTTAGGGGGCAGGGAAGTTGGCCAGAGCTGTTAATACAGAAAAGGACTGGGAGGGCAGGACAGGCTGGATGGCTTTGAAGGATAATAAGCATGGAATGAGATTCAGTCATACAAAATATACAGTCCTATAAAATATATATACATGGGAAATAATAAAGTGTTCTGGTGGATGCTGGAGGACACCTGCACGTGCTCAGCTGCTGCTGCTCAGCCAGGCAAGGCAGAAACAATCCTACAATGGGAATAACTCTAGGAAACGTGGGGAAATCGTGCTGCTGCTTAGTGAAGGGTTGAGAAAATCCTGGGAGCAGTGAAGTCAATCCTGATCATCTGTTACAGAAAGATGAACTGAAACGAGAAGAATTCCACAGAAAGGCTCCTGGGAAGGGCAAGAATTGGGCAAGTGAGCTTGCCTTGGTGGCCACCAGCACTGGGAAAGGGGTGAGAAGGAGAAGACCTGGAGGGCTTCAAGGACAGTGCTGGCACATCCAAATTGCTCCCCAAGACCATTGAGCTGGGAATGAGAAGGCACCCAAGGAGGAGCACAGGTCTGGAGGGGATCTTCTGGCTCAGAGTGAGCCCTCCTGTGTCCCAGATCACAGCTGGAAAGACTCTCTGAAGTCCACAAGTCCCTTTGGAATGTTACTTTTGGGATTATTTTTGGCCAACCACCAAAACCATCGCTACTGAAGCTGCTGCTGGAAACATTGCAGCTATCTGATCTACTCCTACCGTTGATATTCCTTTTCCCTGGATTTCCTGTACGAAAAGCCCCTGACTCTGCTGCAGTAGTAGCTTGGACCAGCTGAATTCCTCATCACAGGATGGGATTCCCTCAGGAAAGGTGGGAGCAGGAATGCTGCCCATTGGGCTCTGGACACCCTCGCTGTGAGCAGCACTCCAGAGCTTGACCCCTCCTCCAAAAGCTGATTTTCCACAGCTGCTGGGAAAATTGAAGGGGAGGACATCAGAAAAAGAGGGTATGTCAAACCTTCAAGAGGGAAAGGTACAAGCAGGAAAGATGTCTCTATATGATGACAAAAGACCCCCAACCCAAACAGAGCCACCACAAGTGGAAGGCTCCAAACCATTCCAAGCCACTCCAAACAATTCCAAGTCCCTCCTAGCAGAAGCACTTTGGGTTCAGGTGCAAACGTCTCACTTGAAGCTGAGGAAAACACTTGCAAGAGATGGGTTTTTGGTGTGCAAACCCCCAGCTGTGGCCCAGCCAGCAGCAGAAGACATCTCCCCATGCTTCAGGGAGCAGGTTCCAGCCCCAGCTCCTGCAGCCCTACCATCTGCTGGATCCATTCCAAGGCCTTCAGAAAAATCCCAGATGGTGATGCAACTCAAGGATATTACATGTGACATGTTTGCTCTTAGCAAGATTAATAGAGTTGACTTTGCCCCCCCTCCAATCTCTCTTTCTGCACGCTACACACTGCTATGATTTACTATAAATACAGAAATATCCCAAACTTCTTCAGGACATCTGCTGATATAAATAGGATATTAAAAAACCCCTGCCTTCCCTTATTAGCTATGTGTGTGGATTAACAAGAAATAGTTTAAATTCCTGCCAAACAGTTCCAACTGGTTTTATGGATGGGAACAGATCTTTGTAATTATGCTGATTTTATATCAAACCTATAAAAGGTTGACCATTATAGGAACCAGTCAAACAAAGGGTACACCTAAGGAGGTGCTGAACATGCTGGAATTCCCAGTTGCCAAGAGCAGGATAAAGCCATGGAATGCCACAAACACATTTTAGCAGCATCATTTGACTCAGGACATGACTCCAAATGATGCCTTCAAGGTGTTCATCCAGTTTGGGAAAGGTACGTGGCAGCAACCACCAGTTTTGGGCATCCATCCATCCATCCATCCATCCATCCATCCATCCATCCATCCATCCATCCATCCATCCTTTGGAGACTCTGCCAACCTGTTTTCAGCATTCATTGAGAATTATTGATCCTTCTCCTATTTCCTAACACTTAGTTACCATGGAATATCCTCAATCTTCTTCCCTAAGTGTGACTCTGGTTTGGGGACACGTAAAACCAGACAATTCAACTGAGGCATCTCTGTGCTTCCATCTCCCCTCCTCCCTGGGAGATGAGAGGATGGAGGTACTGAGGAATTATCCTCATCCCAGGTCACAGATTAGAGACAAAACCCTGGTGATTAAAGAGATGCTGGCATCCTCCAGAAACACCACATCACTTCTCACTCCTTCATACAATAAACATTAAATCATTAAGTCACAGAATCACAGAATAGTTTGGGTTGGAATGGACCTTAAAGCTCATCCAATCCCACCTCCTGCCATGGACAAGGACACCTCCCACTACCCCAGGCTGCTCCAAGCCCTGTCCAGCCTGGCCTCGGACTCTTCTCAGGATGGGGCAGCTCCAGCTTCACTGGGAAATCCATTCCAGCCCCTCACCAACCTCACAGGGAAGAATTCCTTCCATATGTCCAACCTAAATTGCCCTTCTTTCAGTTTGCACCCATTTCTCCTTGTCCTGTCACAAGGAGTCCCTCTCTGGCTTCCTTGTAGGTCCTTTCAAGCACTGAAAGTGATGGAGTGTCCATCCCTGGAGGTGTCCAAGGAAGGCCTGGACGCGGCACTCAGTGCTCTGGGCTGGTGACACGGTGGGGATCGGTCACAGCTTGGACTGGATGATCTTGGAGGGCTTTTCCAGGATTCTGGGGTAAGTCCTACCCATCAACCAACCCCTCTATCCCTATCTGACCAGTACTAAAGGTGGAAAGAGCAGCTTGGGTGTTCCTTGAGATCCCAGGTGATGATGAACCTCCTGCCATCTGGGATGTCAGTTTTCCCAATGAACAAGAACCCTCCAGAACTCGGCTGTTGCCTTTCCAGCACTGGTGCAGTGACATTCATTTCATTCCCTTGGGCAGGAGAAATGTAAAGCTTTTCAAACATTTTTAAGTGCGGGGTTATTAATGCCAGATTCTGGTGGATTGGGGAAAGAGGGATGTTAGCTCCCAACACATGCCTAATCTAGAACATGTGGTTTCGGGGGAGGTTTGGAACCAATATGTTTTCAACATTTTCAGGAAATTTGGTCTATCCAGATGAAAGCTTCTTGGACTCTACTGAACTATCAGTCAGTGATACAAACACTGAAACAAGAGGAATATTTTCCCTTGTCCCTGAAAAAGAAAGTGTTTCTTCACCAACTGCAGATAGAAAGCAATGGGTTTGCTGAAGAGCAGCTTTGGGATTATTACTCCAGATTATTCAGAAAATATGATAAATGGTAAATCTAGGAAAACATCCCAGAAGTAAATCCTGTGCTACTCCAGAATTCTGGTGCATCTTCCCAGGGTGGTTTTTTGATGAGGAAGGGAAATCTTCTGCTGAGAGTGGAGGAAAGGTGCTGCCCACACTTACAGGAACCCAAGTCAGGGTGTGAACTACAACTAATTTCAATAAATCTGAATACAAGGAATATGTTTTGTAAGGGAATGGGGAAGGAATTCATGGCACCAAGTAGGGGAAGGATGAAACAGCACTGTGGGATGTGTGAGTCCACAGGGCAGGGCCCAGGGCATTCCAGCTTTTCTCAGCCACCACTGGGCTTCTCTCCCTACTTTTGTTTCAGTCTTGTTTTAAAACTCCTCAAAATTCATGTGTGAACACAGCCACCCTTAAAGGCCTTTGCCTGGTTACACCTTAAACTGAGATGCCCCACAAACCAGCATTCCCTCCCTGTCCATCCTGAGGGATCCCGGTCCCGAGCCGTTCCCAGAGTCACCAGAAGGCCACCCCAGCCTGCTCCACCTGCACAACACAAGCCCTGAACTACAGGAGTCTTTGCTTTGTGCTGCCCTGTCCCCTGTGGAATGAGAGGCTGCTGAGTCCCCAGAAATGGCTCGGGGACAGTGACACTGGTGACCCCCCCAGCCCTGTGCTGGACTGTCCCAGCCCAAAGCCGGTTTCTTCCAGCCTGGCAGATCAAGGACAGTTTGCAGCTCATTTTGGACTCTTCTGAGGCACTCCCTTGGCTCCATGCAATTTTTGAAGCAATTCTTCATCTCTTTGATGGACTTTTCATGTGTCTCCAGGGGCAGTGTCCTGCACTGAGGTCACTCCTGGGGCCGCTTGGCCCCAGGGTGTGAGAGGAGCTCGTGCCCCGACACCAAGGGCTGGGAATCATCTCTCATGTGGTGGCTCAGGGATGAGAGTGGCCTTTGCCGCCTCCCCGCTCCTCTCCTCGCATTCCACCAAAGGACAAACCTCCATCCATGTGTCATCCAGATGAGCAGATGCTGCTCCAGGAGCTCCATGGATCAGTAGCCTGCTCCCTCCCCATTCCTCTGATCCCAAACACCAGCCCCCAGTTCAAGCTCATCGGGCTGAAAACAAACGGGGAGAAGTCACAGCTCAACCCTGGAATCCCTGGAGCGACACGAGATGCCAGAGAGCCACAATCTCTCTTCTCAAACAGCTTCAGACCACGTAAGATCTCATCAGGAACAGGTTTTTTTTGCTGTTGAGAAAGTTTTTTTTTTCTGCTGCCAGTACTCAAGGGTTTTTGTTTGGTTTGACAAAACCCAGAACTCCTCAGGGAATAATTTGGTGAAGCTTCTAAGGACAGTTAAACTCAGATTTACAGATAATGCCAATAGTAGGTTGTGATGTAGTTTATCCAGATTTTTAATCATATTCAAGAGAAAAAAGTCTGATTACTGAATATGATCAGAACCAAAGTGTGAACAGGAGACAGACCTAAGGGACAACCACTCATCAACCTGATTCTTGCTCCAGGTAAAGGTGCTGTGGGGAGCAACCCCCCAGCTGGAAAGGACAAAAGGAGCAGGATGAATTAGTTGTGCTCATGCATTCCACAGGTTTTTCCACCTTCAGAAGGATGATGGGACTCAAAGGGCACCAGGTGCTGTCTGAAGGAAGGTGCTGGAGCAGGTAGAGCCCCACCAGCCCTGTGTATCTCCTTCCAAAGGGCTTTTAGGCATGAGGAAAAATACAGGTGCAGGATTGTAGGAGGACCAGGGTGTAACAGCACCCATCCTTTAGAGGTCTGTCACCTCCACTGTTGTCACCTCTGTCACAGTGCTGTTCCCATTTAGGAGGAGAGGCTGATCCAGTCACCTCCTGGGGTTCTCTCCACCCTACAACCTCAACTCTGCTCTGCAAGAGCCAGAGCTCTGCTAAAAATCCCTTCCTTGAGCAAGGCAGATGTGTCCCTGCTCACTGCAACAGGAATTTCCAAGGCTTTACAGGAGACAAGGAATAACCAAGGTGATTCACCTCCTCCATCCCATCCAGACCTGCTTTGGGATCAGTGGCAGGGCACCAGGACAGGCTGCTGGTACCAGAAGGCTCTAAAAAATCAGCTCCAGTCTCTGAGTAGGTGCAAGAACACCACAGCACAAATGTGGTCACGAGCAAAGACAAAATTCTGCTCCCAATTAACTCCAGAGCCACTGTTGCTGGCAAAATCCTCTCACACTGCCTCCTCAAAAACACAAAAAGCCAATCAAACAGAGATCTCCACCCTCCTCAGCTCCGCTCCCACATCATCAGCCCCAGCCAAGTTCCTGGGGTTCACACCAGAACCTGTGGCCATCATATTTCATTTTCCACCCTCTGGCTGGCTCTGGAAGGAGGATGTGATGTGCCTTTTGTTTCCCTTCAGGCATTACGGTTGGATTCCAAGCGCAAAGCTGACAAACAACATTCCCAGTTCTAATTCGAGGATCCCAAGGCTTTTTTTGGCTGCTGGCTGGAATCACCAGGCTGATTTTCTATCCACCACTGCACCCTCTTGCTTCCTTTATCAACCCCACATATTTAAATCCAACAATCTGAAGCGTAGCGTTACAGCTGTGTTTTTATTTTGTTTGTTTTATTCGGTTGTTGCCTAACACGAAACACTCTGACATTTTCAGTCACATCCCGCTAAGATAAACAACGAACATATGTCATGAATTCCAGCAGAAATGATTCCCAAGTGGGGCAGCAGCAAGGTTTGAAGCGGGAGTACGAGAGGCTCTCCCGAATTGTTTGCTGGATGTTTGAAATGAGCCCTGCCTGTGGTTATCCATAAGGAATGGAGGGCAGGTGGGAGGAAACCTCTCTGGCTGTCTCATCCCTGCAGAACTTGACGTGCTTTTCCTCCTCCCATCTGTAATCCTGCCTAATAGGATGGAAAACCTCCATGGCATTGAGCCTGAGAACTGATGGTTTAATTACATGGAAAAATGTGAGATCTATGTCCAAGGATCTACCTGTGTGCATCCACAGCTGGTTGAATCTAAAAATGGGGAAAAAGGAGGGAAAAAAAGGGAAGAAGGGGGGAAAAGAAGGAAACCCAAGGGAGACCCCATCGCTCTTGGGAGGATTGGATGAATTTGACAAGGGGAAAAAAGAAGGGAAAAAAGTGGGAAAAAAAGTCCAGGAGAGTCTCTACCACTCTTGGGAAGCCCAAGTGAGGTCCCTGCAGCATCTGGGACACAGGGAATGCTGCTTGGCTCAGCCAACCCTTGCATTTATCCATTGAAACCAATTAAGGCACTTCCCCAAATCCTGCTGGAATTAGTGGGATCAGATATGACTCCAACAATGTCTCCATACATCACGGCCAACAAAGCCCTCATGAAAACATTCAACCCCAGCCTCATTCACAGCTTTTTCCCCAAGGAATTCCTCAGTGGAGCTCTGCAGCTCTGGGCTGGTGCAGCTGCTCTGTGAGTGCCCAGAGAGGGCACAGTGAGGAAATCACAACTGCCACCGCCAGCCCCAGGTTTGGCTGTTCACAGAATCCCAGGACAGTTGGAAGGGACTTCTGGAGATCATCCAGTCCTAGGCAGGGCCACCCTTTGGAGCAGGTGACACAGGAACGTGTCCATGTGGGTTTGGGATGTCTCCAGAGAGGGAGGCACTCCACCCTCCCTGGGCAGCTGTTGCAGGGCTCTGCCCCCTCCATGGAAAGGAGTTCTTCCTCATGTTGAGGTGGAGCTTCTTGTATTGTAGTTTATGGCCATTGCCCCTTGTCCTGGAGCCTGGCACCGTCCTCTGACATCCCTTGGAGATATTTGTATGGATTATGAGATCTCCTCAGCCCTGTCATGACCCCCCAAACAGAAAAACAAGTTTATTCATCCCAAAATCTGCAGGACGAAGATCCCTGTGGTGGCAGGGGCAGGACCTGAGGCGGGGCTCAGGTGGGAAAGGTGGATCTGATCCAATTCCACACCAACTCCTCCACTTGGAGCAACCAGATGGGCCTGGAGCACGTGCTGAGCCTGCAGAACCTCCCTGGCTGAGGGTTTATTCACTGAAATCAAAGCTCAGCTGCAAATCCTCCAGCAGGGAGACAATGGAGCCTCTCATGCTGCGGGAAGGGAGCAGCAGCTTCCAGAGGAGTCCGGCATTTCCAGCACTCGGTGCAGCTCAGCTGCACTCACAGCTCAGCTGCAGCCACATTCCTGCCCCTCTGCAACATCTGTTCTCCTCTCATTAGTGCTGGCCCTGTTTTGTAACACAAGGAACTCTGTGAGATTCCTGAAGCTCAGCGTTTGACCCGGGGCGTTCCGAAAAGCCCCGGCTCTCAGGAGTGGAATTCAGACGGAATCACCAGTCACTTCCAATAACGTCGCTCGCTGCTCAAAGCGCAGCTGGAAAAGGAGCTGAGCTCCACTCGAGTTTGAGCACAGCCCCTGGGAGCTCACAATCCACACACAAGGGCAGTCAGGGCAAGTGTCTGCAAGTGCCACTGAGGTGACAATGACCAGAGAACTCCTGCTCATCCTCAGCAACTCCAAATCTCCCAGTGGCCACCCCATGGCCTCATCCCAGCCAGGGAAGGACAAACACCCCCAGAGCAGCTCCAGGGATGGGCCAAATCAGCAGCACCTCATCACAGCTTTGGAAACATCCAAATAATGAAGCAGAGTTCCTTCTGGAACAATCCAGATCCCAACTGGAAGGGCTGCTGAAGAAGCCAGGGGGCAAAGGGAGGTTGTGGATGGGTCAGGACACACCGACCATTATTCCACTGTGATCCCTGTGAGATGGGACAATTCCTCACCCTGGGCACCACACAACTGGGCTTGTGCCTCTCCCAGCTTTTCCTATTTAACATCCAACTGGGACAGCAACAGAGCAGAGATCAGTGAGGAATTCTGGACTCCAGCAGTTAGAGAATCACAGAATCATGAACTGGTCTGGTTGGAGAGTACCTTAAAGCTCATCCCATTCCACCCCCTGCCATGGGCAGGGACACCTTCCACTATCCCAGGTTGCTCCGAGCTCCTCCACCCTGGCCTTGGACACTTCCAGGAATATCCACAGCTTCTCTGGGCACCCTGTGCCAGGGCTGGAACAGAGCTGGAACCAGCACCTAAACACCACGCTGGGTTTTTAGGGACAGCACCTTAAACAGATCCCTGTAATCCTAAGCCCGGGAGTAAGACAGAGATAGGAATATATAAATAAGCTGCAGCCTTAATTTTATCACAGTAACAACAAATACTGACAGCAACATCCCAGGAAAGGGATGAATTTACCCCCAAAGACTCAAACATCACATTATTCCCAATTTCTCCCATTTAGGGGAAAATCACAGAGAAATTCTGGGGGAAATCAGTAAGAACAAGCACTTTGTGGTGAGCCTTTCCTTCTGGGAGTGTCTCCTGTGCTCCAGGATCCAGGAAATGTCCAGTATTTACTGCGTGCTCATCACCATGGTTTCGGAGCACAATAAGGCTCTATCGCCCTGCATCCATCTGTGTTTCTGGGAATGCCTGGGCTTTGGGAATTGCACGGGGCCAACACAAAGGCACCCATTGTTCTGGAGGCAGAGGGACGAACCTGCCCTTTGCACAGGAGAGGAAGCCGGCAGGAAAAGTTGCTATTGTGAGCTGGATATTAAAAAAAAAAAAAAAAAAAAAAAAAAAAAAAAAAAAAAAGTCTGATGGCATCGTCAGCGCTGCCGGGTCGGGAAAGGGGGATGGCTGGGACAGGGCACCTGTGGGGTTGGGGGCTGCCCGGGGGGAGCCAGGCACCCCAGTCAAGCTGGCACTGCTAAAGCATCCCAAAAACATCCAGAATCCATCCTAAACCCACCCTAAAAACAGGCTCTGGCATCAGCTGTATAATCCCAAAAACATCCAACATCCATCCTAAACCATCCAGAAAACATCCAAAATCGACCCTAAACACACCCTAAAACCATCCTAAAATCACCCTAAACCACACTAAAAGCCAGGCTCTGGTATCAGCTACCTGCTAAACTATCCAGAAACCATCCAAAACCCACCCCAAAACCACTGTAAGACCATTCTAAACCCACTCTAAAACCACCCTAAACCCATTCAAGACCCACCCTAAAACTACCTAAGAGGGTGAAACTGGACCCACATAGCTGGAACATCACTTCCAAAGCTCCAGGTAGGAGCAGGGATGGGGAAGAGCTTTAAATCCCCCAGAATTTCATTTTCCTTTCAACCCAAAGCCATTTGCGGCGCCGGAGTTCTCCTCCAGGACTTTCCTCGGCAGGAAGAACTGCCAAAGTAGTAGGAACCAAATTGTTGTCAGCTTAAGGCCAGCCATCTGCTCAGCCTCTTCCCAGCTGCCATGCTCCCAATCAAAGCCTGGAGAACAATCCCTGATGTTTCTCACCAAGCTCAATATGAAAAAAATCTAGGAAGGGAAAAAAAAAAACCAAACCAACAAACCAACAACCCCAAACCCAAAACGCAAAAAAAACTCCCAGAAACCAGGAAAGCAGCCCGGCAGGGATCTAACTGGGAACAGAGATGAAAGTAGGAGAAAAAGAAACTATTTTATTTGTTTAAAACAATGTTTTTTAAAGAATCCTATTGACATCTGCTTTGTAAATGCTCTGTCATTATTTATAACCTCCAGAGCACGGAATTGTCTCTGGAGTTACAACCATGCTACTCCCAGATTTTGGCTTTGTTAGCAAAGAGCCAGCAGCATTTTTACTGGCACTCTGGGAATAGAGATCTAACATTTCATACCCAGTTTATTTAAAAGTGGACTAATTTAACATCCTTGATGGTTCCTTTTAGCACAACTGTTGCTAATTAGCAGCTCCAGAATGATTTGTTCATCTGGGAGCAGCGGCGGTTCCACGGCAGCATAAATACACCAGGGCAAAAGGGAAGGAGGGGGAAAGGAGAAAGGAGGGAAGAGGCATTGGAGAGGGGCAGGTTTTAGGGAATTAAAGGAAAGGAAGCAGCAGGTGGAGCTGGGAACACTGAGGGGGAAAAGAGGCAGGAAAAATAGAGTGGAAAGGGATAATCCTGGGCCTTAAGAAGCTGGAAAAAATCGTGGCAGGTTTTAAAGCTGTGCAAAAGTTGGGTCTGGTGGCATGGACTGGAAAGTGGCTTCAAGATGATGATCCCAGGACTGGGACAGGCAGCAGTGATCCCATGGGATGCCCCAGGGCTCGAGGGATGCAGGGACAAGGAGAGGGACCGCGGCCAGGACACGACCTCGGCTGCTTTAAGTGGCCCCAGGGCACTGTGGCTGCAGGGCCACAACCCAAAATGAAGCAAACCCAACCATAAACCATGTCAGGGGTCACAGGGCTGAAACCAGAGTCCTACAAGGAGGAGCCCCTGAAATTCCAGAGTCATGTTTGGGAGTGACAGGATCCAACTGATGGCTTTGTACAAAATCTTCCTTGGATTTTTTAACAAAGAGGAACCAAAGCAGCTTTGTCTCTCCCATGTCCCATCCCTGTGGCTCCGTGCTCTGGGCACAGCCAGGGCCACCACCCTCCCCTGGCTGCACGGAACCAGCTCTGCCCTGTCCCAAAATCACCTCTTTCACAGCAAAAGGCTTCAAAGCAAATCCTCCAAAAAGAAAAAGCTTTTGGGAAAGGAACCGTGTCCTCCCTGATGTTTAGAAATCATCAAAGCCAGCCCATTGTTGGTACCAGGATGAGCAGGACTGGAAGAGCTGGGAAGGGTCGGAGCAGCCTCCCTCCAACCCCAGCCTTCACGCTCAGATCACTTTGGTCTTTGCCTGCATGTGTAAAAGCACTTGAAAGTTCATAAAATTAATTCCAGACAAATATTAGCGAGGCCTCAAGTGGAAAGCACATCTCCTTCCTTCTGGGAATTTATAGTTCAGCCACTTTTATCTTTGGGAGGCTCTTTGGAGATCAAAGATTTGATCAACTTTCCCTTTGCGAAACTCACGAAGAAAACGGTGTTACCAGGACCATGACATGATTTTATTTATTAGTTTAATGATTCATTGCCCTGCTCTGACAGCAAGATTCCTTCACGCAGGTCTAAAACAAACAGCCCCAGCTCCCCAAGGCCGTGGCTCTGTTTGTTTCTCGATTTTATGGTTGTTACAAGGTCAAGCCCTGCCCTGACAGCTCCCACTTGTTAAATGCAGCTCTAAAACCACCACGGCCAAACAAGGGGCAAACACTTGCCAAAGCCAGAGAGACACAACGTGTCACTCTGGCAGCTTTCCCCATCTCCATCACCTGAGGGGTCAAAACCCCTAATTTTCAAGAAGACACAGGTAAGAATCACAGGATCAGTGAGGCTGGAATAGGCCCCTGAGACCACTGAGTCCAGCCTGTGACTGATCCCAGCCCAGAGCACTGACTGCCACATCCAGGCCTTCCTTGGACACTTCCAGGGGTGGGCACTCCAAACCTCCCTGGGCAGCCCCTTACAATGCCTGACCACCCTTTTCATGAGGAAATTCCTCCTGCTGTCCACCCTGAGCCTCCCCTGGCCCAGCCTGAGGCCGTTCCCTCTCCTCCTGTCCCTGTTCCCTGGGAGCAGAGCCCGACCCCCCTGTGCCCCCTCCTGTCAGGGAGTTGTGCAGAGCCACAAGGTCCCCCCTGAGCCTCCTTTGCTCCAGGCTGAGCCCCTTTCCCAGCTCCCTCAGCTGCTCCTGGTGCTCCAGCCCCTTCCCCAGCTCTGTTCCCTTCCTGGGATTGGATCAGTGGTGGAAGTGCTCTGCATTTCTGGAGTGACTCAACTCTGAGCATCCACGGAACATCACGGAAATCCAGGAAAGGACTGCCAGATATGAAAGGACAACACTGGGCACAAGGGTGATGGCAAACCCCTCGTTAGATACCAACCTTCAGCCTCTCTTTCTGCCCTCAGCAGCTCTGCACATCTGGCAAGGCAGAGACAGCCTGAGGGATGAAGTTAATCCCTCCCAACATCTGCTGGCAGCGCTCCATCAACACCACTCACATCCAGTGGGAACTTGCTACTACACAAGTGACTGGGAAGACACTGGGATGGATTTCAGGGAGACTGGGAAAAGGACTGGGATGCTGCCTGAGCCATCTGAGCACCAGAGCAACACCAGCTCCAAAACTGATGGCCCACACTGGGCTGGAATCACTCAGGGAGTCTGTACCAAATGCATCAGACTTGTCAGCATTCTGGGGAAGAGGAATCCAGGGAGTTTCACCAAGCTCTTTCTTGGAGCAGAGCCACAGGGAAATGCTTCTCCACTGCGAAACTGCAAAGGTTTCAGGAGAGATGGGAAACTCATAGACCTGGACTGGAAAACCAACAATGATAACAGAGTCAGGACTTGGGCTTAGCCAGGCACAGACCATGATTCCATCAGCTCTGTCCCTGCTTTCCCTGGCATCCAGTCCTTTCTCCCCTCCTATAAAAGGGGATCTGTGCTTTCCTGCAGTAGGGAAGCACAGCAGCTCTTCCAGGAGTACATGCTCCTGTCTTTGTGTCATGACAACCACAGAAAACTCAAATTCCTCACAGAGAAATCAGGAACCTTCCTGCTCTTTTAATCCAAGCTTTGTACAATTTTGTCTTCCCTTCACATGGGCTTTGACCCCACCTGAGACTCCACAGCAATGCAAAACCCCCTTAGAGCAGTCACCAGTTTGGGATGCAGATATTCCCAGCTGTTTGTTGGATTGTGAAAAGCTCTTGGATGATTTTAAGCAAAGCCGGGTGTGCAGGACAACAAATAAAGGCAAACAAGTACAAATTAAAGCCTTTAACAAGCACTATTTGAGAAGTCAAAGATGGAATTCCTAAGCAGCATTAATTCACCCAAGACATACAGTTGCAGAAATCAGAACTCCTGGAATTCCTCATCTGGGAGGGAACCAATATCAGGGAGAAACTGAGCAGGACTCACCGTCAGGCCCTTCGCTGCCTTTACTCCTTTTATTCCGACGGACACGCCTCCCTTCTTCTCCAACGTGCAGCTTCTCCTCGGGGTGAAAGAAGTTCAGCAAGGCCAGCTGCAAGAAGAGGGACAAGTTTAAGCATCTTTGCAAGGCTGGTTTAGCCAAGCTGAGAGGTTGGAGCCTGAATGCCAAATCCTTCCTCCAGGGACAGATTGGAGAGCCGGGGGAGATGTTGAGATGGCTGCTCACGGATCTCAGCTCATCCCAAGGAGATGTGTCCCTTCAGAAGCGGTCAAAGACTTGGGAAAACTCCACCTGAGGGGTTTCAGCACAGAGAATCCTTCCCCCAGGAATGGGGATTGCAGGCCAGGACTGCAGGGAGATCTATGGCTGGAAATAATCAAACACCTCAAAGGCCGAGACGATAATTCCTAATTTCTCTCTGCACAACTTGCTCAATCCTGGAGCTCTGTCTCCAGCATTACTCACTGCCAGTAAGTTTTTCGTCTCTCAAGCTCTCCTCTGCAAGCCTCATTAGCTACTGAGATTCAAAGGTCTTCAGGGACCTTTAAATCCAACCCAATATGCCACATAAATTAACACTTTAAACCTACAGCAACATTTGAAACATGAGCTTTGCCAAGAGGCAAAAATTTTATGTAGTGACCTCTTATTCAGGCAAAAATTGCTGCTGCCTTAAAAACTCTTTAACAGGTCAGCATCCTGACCCAGAAATTGGAATTCGGGGTAAGAAACTAGAATCCCACCTACCCCCGGGTGCAGCAGCTCATCAGCAGCGGCGTTTTCCTGTTATTTCCACTTCACACAAAAAGGGAATTCAAAGATCAATCAGGGACCAAACACCTTCTGTGCGTTACTGCATCCAACAGCCAGGGCTGCTCCGACCAGGATGGCGTTTTCTTGCCGGAGAAACCCGACCGTGGTTATTTAAGCCGTAAATACAGAGCAAAATCAAACACAGCCCAAGACAAGAACCAGGAGGCTTCAAAAAGCAGCCCCAAAGGTTATCGAGCTCATCATTGTTCTGAGAACAAAACCTGGGGCATCAAAAGCATCTTTGAAAGAGCAGAGAAGAACAAACACCTCCCCTGAATTGCCGGGCTCGTTAAGCTCCAGCCCATAAAAGTCCCTATCAAGAGCAATAATCGCTAAAGGCCCTCGGCTTTTCACAAGCCCCAGGGCTCTCACCTCCCCTCTCCCTCACATTCCCAAGGTATTTCCCAAGCACAGCTCCCCTCCCAACCTCAGCATCCCAGTCCTTTACTCAGATTTTACATCTGCGTTTTGCTTTACCCCAACAAGCTCCGGTGCAGCCTCACGAATGGAAATGTTTGGAAAACCTTTGGTTTCCAAAAAAGAACTGCCAAAGCGTTTCTTAGATTCCCAAACTGTTGCTATTTCCTTCCGTCCCTGTGTCTGCAAAATTTTTGTCATTGCAAGGATGCTGTGGCTGAAATGACCCCAAAATGCTGTGGGATGACCTGGGATCAGCTTCTCCAAGTCTCACTACTTTGGGCTATTAAACACCCCTAACAAGCAACGATGAGTAAAATTTATCTGTCTGAGGAAGGCCAGTTACAGGGCTGGACTGAGAACTGAAGGCTCTCATTGAGCAAATGGTGAGAAGAATTCCCAAAGCTCCCACATCCCACTGCACTGCCCCAGAGGTGGAACACCAGAGCAGGATGCTCCTGCAGGCACCACCAGCACCTTTCTGACACGCCAGAGCAGAGCAAGGGATGAGAACAAGCGAATTTTCCTTTAAACCCCTTATTTAACTCACACTCAGACACTGCAGAATTAATTGAAGGAACAAATTGCACTATAATTCGAGTTAAAGTGTCAATGACTCCTCAGCGTGGCTTTGGAATACTGTTATTGCCTGGATCATTATTGGAGTTTTACGGAACAGGGTGAATAGAACAGAACAGGCTGAACAACCCCAACTCCGCTGCTCTGCTCCAGGTTTTATTCTGATGACACTTGTCACTGACTGCTCAGAAAAACACTAAATTTTGCCTAAAAGTAATCTGTCCATTAAACTTTGTCTTTCTAGCCAGAAAGAGAAAGGACAGTGAGGGGTGAGTGATTAAAACACACCTTTTACTTAGGAAACAAACCCATGAAAGCAGCTTGTGACACTAATTGTGACCACAGCAGCTGCTGCTTTGGGACAACTCCCCTGAAACCGTGTGACACACCAGCACTCCATACCCCACCTGGGAATGGACACAACCCGTGTGAGCAGAGAGAGGGGCCTGTCCCTAGGGAATACCGTCCATACAGCTTTGAATTATGCAAATAACAGCACTGACCCTCCAGTGACTGGCACTGAGGGGTCAGGGGTCCGGCCAGGGATGGAGGGAACGCTCAGCTCCCAGGGAAGGTCAGGGGCAGGGAGAGGGTGACCAAGCCTCTTGCAGCCATCCTGAAGGCCAAGTCCCTCCCCGGGGACTCAAGGGCTCTGTTGTTCCAGGGCTGCAGCTGCTGGAGGTCGGGGGATGCTCAGCCATGAAGGGCCCGTCTGTGTCTGTCTGGGAATCGCGGCCGGCACCGCTCGGATGCTTTTTCCATTCACCACTCCCGAGATATCAGTAACATATTGGGAAGAAATTCCTCCCTGTGAGGCCCTGGCACAGCTGCCCAGAGAAGCTGTGGCTGCCCCGGGATCCCTTGTAGTGTCCAAGGCCAGGAGCAACCTGGGATAGTGGAAGGTGTCCCTGCCCATGGCAGGGGGTGGGATGGGATGAGTGTTATGGTCCCTTCTCACCCAAACCTCTGCATCATCCCAGGGCTCATCGGGCAACCCAGCTGTGGCACTTTCTGGGGAATTCTAAAAGGAATTCTTACCTAGTCCATGATTTCACTGAAGCTCCTCATCCTCAAACTCACAGAGAGCTGATTCTCTCAGGCTCTGCACGTGTAGAGCCGAGAATTCTTGAGGAGTCCAGCACACACAGATTCTTTTTTCGGAGCAGGTATTTTCCCAGCACAGTCTGAACAATCCCCATTTCCCTCCTCCTCCAACCTAAAGCCCTCAAATCACCTTTAATTTTAGAAACACCACGGGTTTAATCAAGAGAATCACTATAGGATGCAAAAAGGTCAAAAATCCAACACAGGAAAAATCCCAGGGGAAGCCATTCCTCAAAATAACCTGGGAGACAATAGCACAGGCACCGCTCACCGGAGGGAATCGGATCTGCCTCGGTTTCTCTGGGCAAAATAAAGCCAAACAAAGGCACACAGAGCTGGTTTTCCCTGCAGAACCTGCCTGGGAACATTGGACAAAGCTGCTGGAGGATGGATGCCAAGGCAGCACAGTGGGAACTCCCAAAATAATGGGGCCTGTGGTCACTCAAACTCATTTGTACGATGGACATCCCACACTCTATGCAAGTAAGGATAAAGAAAGGTATTATCGTTTTTCATAAATCAAAATATTACTGGTCCTGTCGTTCCAGGCCCTTGTCAAAAGTCTCTTGAAGGGCCACTGGACACCAAGGGAATGTATTTCCAATGGTCAAACAGCTTCAAAGGAAGAAAAGTGGAAAAATAGAACCCAACCCATGCAACGTGCAAAACCCATGCACAAAAGGTGGATTTTTCCTTAGGCTAAGTTGGTAGGAAGAATGAGTGTCTTCTTCCTGCAGAAGGGAAAAACACCCAAACCTTCAAGTGCACAAGGCCTTTTGTGTGAAAAGTAAAAAAAACCCAAGGATTTTCTGCCTCCACCGTCTCCCAGTTCCTCCTGACAAACCAAGTCCTGCCAAAGATCTCATCCAAAAACCCACAGCTCAGTGTCTTAAAGCACCTGAGAAAAAAAGCATGAACTCACCCTCTTGCACAAGTGTTTAACAGGATTGTTAAGTCAAATTCCCTCTTCCTCTGCAGTTTGGGAGATCATCAGTGTGAGGAGCCTAAGAACCAGCCCAGGCTCTGCAGCAGCATTCTCTGTAAGCAATATTGTTGTTTTTCTGGTGCTCTCAAGTTCAGCCTGTGGTTCAGAGGAGCAGCTACTTGAATATCAGCCCCATTGTCCTCCAGAACTTTGCCTCTGGTCACACGTGGTGCAAAAAAAAAATGATCAAGTAGATAATTTATGTTCCACCAGCCCAGAAAGAAGCTCAGGGAGTAGCTTTGCTTTATTGAAAAGAAACCCCATTCAGCATATTTGAAGAATTGTTTTTGTCATCGTTTCTTGCTCCTCATAAAATGCAAGGAGCAAACGAGGGAACAATTCCCATTTCAACGTGACAAAACTTCGACACCGTGTCCTGTCTGCAGGACAAGCCACAACCCTGCCCACAAAACTCGTGGAATGGGATCAATATCATGAAGGGGAGGACCAGAATGGAGAGAGCAGAGATGGGATAACCTGCACTACTCACCTCCCTCCCCAAACCTGGCACTCCCAGCTGGCTGTGGGAATCCGTGCCAGGGCTCTGGAGCAGGTTCCACATCAAAACAAACCCCTTCCCTCAGCTTTTTCTGTGTGAAGCTCCAGCTTGGTCCTCACCTTCAAGATGCCCAGAACTCCTCTGGTCCCTGTTGTTTCATCTCTGTCATCCTTCCCTCCCTCCCAACACCAGCCACATTCCTGCTCTTTCCAGCTGTTCATCCTGAATCCCAAGATCCCAGAGGCACAATCCTTCACCCTGGAGCTGATACGAAATCCCAACTCCCCCTCATTCCAATCTGCACTCAAGGATCCTCACCGAGGTTTTCAGACCCAGCAGGGAACTTCAAAAGCATTTTCCACCCAAAGCTGTTCTATAATCCAGAAGAACCAGCGATGTTAAGGAGCTTATCCGGGCTGGAAGTTCTGCTGGGTGCAGGGATTGAGCTCTGGTCCAGGCAGGAGCTGTAACAGCAGAGCCACCTCCCTCCCAACACTCATGAGGAGCATCACAAAAATGACAGCCAAGGAGTCAAGGGAGTATTTGACCTCTAGACAACAGAAATTACCTTGGACTTGGAGATGGACCACAGAATGCCATGGACTGGGGGCACAGCACCTTCCAGCAGGCAGGAACTCCCACTTCAGCACACCTACACCCTGAATACACCACCAGTGCTTTTGGGAACAGGATCTGAGATGACGCCAACATGCTGAGCATCCCTGCCCTTGGGTCAAAAGTCTCTCCCTCTCCCAAGGACTGAGCAATCCCAGCTTGGAGAAGGCCAGGGAATGACACTGGGTCTTCCAAGCACTCCAGTAACAGACAATGACTGGAGACCCATGAAAGAGGAGGGAGCAGATTTTCCCAAGATTTACTGGTATTTTACCTTCATTACCCAGGAAAGTCACTGTGTTTTGCAGAACAGAACCCTAAATCCAACTGCCAGTTCTCAGTCCAAGCCAAAGTGATGGACACAGGGAATTAATTACCATCAGAACAATTAACACACCTTATAAACTGCCCTTCAGAATCAAACCCTTCCCTCTCCCTTTCTCCTTTCCATGTGGAACAGAGCTTAAGCAGAACTATGACAGTGGTCATCACATCCTGCAGCCCCAAGTTTGAACAGGAATTTCCTCCTTTCTGCTAATCCAAACCTTCCCCAGCTCAAACTCAGCTTAGCTCAAAAAGCAATATCCCAAATATCTACATTTCTATCACTGATCCAGCTGAACACACCACTTGATTTTTACTTTCAATCAGCTCAGGGCAGCTGGAGCAAATGCAGGTAAACCTGGCAAGTAAGGACATGGCAGAGACAGCAGGCAGGTAATTTTGCTCCTCATGGAAGGAGGGAAGTGTAACTTTGGAAAAGGAAGGTTCCAGCATTCCTTCAGCACAGACAGAATAACCTATGGAACTCTGAGACACTTTCTGTCCTAAACCTCCACAGAAAACTGGTTTCAACACAAAATGCAACAAGGTCCACAGTCTGAATCCCTGGGTTCCACACACCCCACAACTTTCCCTGACCATAGGAGCACCTCAATCACTAAATTTGACCCCAAACCAGCACCACCTCAAGCCTGGGAGACCACAATTTGTTTAACGAGGCTGTTTGTCCACACACTTGTATACGACACCTTTCCCTGGAGCTGCCTTGTGCTGGAGGGCAGCTGGTGGCTCCCACAAGGACTTTGATGGGGAGACAATGCCACAGAGGTGGACACGGCTCCAGCTGAGCGACAGCTGAGACTTTCTACTCCTTACACCTGCTGGCACTGAAGGGAAAGCTCAAACACAACCCAGATGTGAGGAGAACAAGGTCAAAGTGAGTTTAACACTGCACATGAAGACACCTGCAGTGAATTTTTTACTGGTAGCAGGAGTAAGAGATTCCTGCTGCAGGCTCCGGGTCTGGCACAGCAGAGCCATGGGAAGTTCCTCACTGGGAGCAGCCTGGCTAAACGCTGAGAGGGATCAATGTCAGCAAGGTAAGGAACTTAAATCAGTTCCTTTTGCCTCCCAAGGAAATCAAATTTAGCTGTGAAGCAGCGCCAGGCAGGGATCTGCTGTCTATTAGCAGGAATTCTCAGTTTTTCACATTTTAATTAGCTTTTGTAGCCCTTTTCAGGCCCATTTTCAGCCAGCCGGGCTACGCCCCCCTGCAGATGGAGGTCATGGGTTCTTCTCCTGCATTCCAACAGCAATTCCTTCCTTGTTTGAGCAGTTACATTCCCAAAATATTCATGCATTTTATAAAACAAGGCACACATTTGATTTGGGGGAACCCAATCCTCAGCTATTCTGTTTCAGCCATAGTTGCTCGTCCTTCCTCTTTCTCCAGCTGCACCTTTGCTCTTGCTCCTCATGACCTGGAGCTTCTCCAGCATGCCCAGGACAACACCAAGTCAATAGCACAATGCTCCTCAAAGCCAGAATCCCACTTAAATATATTCTCCAAATCAGGAGCTGCTCCAGCAAAGAGCTTCCCTTGGAGCACCTCTTTTCCCTGCAAAATGAAGAACTGGGCTCTCTCCAGCCTGAAACCACCCTCGGGGTTTCTCCTTTGGAGAAAAACTTCTTTTGCCAGGTTTGAAAACACTTTTAGGAACACCTGGAAGGTCCTGTGTGGAACAATGGCAGGACAACGACCTCAACTGCTTCCACAGCCAATGTAACATGGACCATAACACACACAGGGACCATTGCCAGAGGATGCTTTGGATCACCTCCACTGAAGGTGCTTCTCTGCCACCCAACACCTTCAACTTCCACCAATTCCAGATGTTTTCCATGAGACAGGAGCACTGAAATCACAACACCTGGGAAAAGCAGCTGATTCAATGAATAGTCCCCTTTTTGAATCCACCTCCAAAGCAGACAAACACTCCAGGTGACCAAGCCACCTCTTCCTGCAGGAGGTGACCAACCAGATCCCGCTCTGGAGCCTTCCATTGGGAATGTGGCTGCAGGACCCAAATTTATGGCATTTTTCAGTTCTCTGGTATTCATCCTTTCATCTGTGCTCTACATTGCCTGGAGTGGGACCAGCTGCAGCAAAGAATTGGTTTGGATTCACTCATGGAGATGGATCCATACAGGAGAAAATTACAGGAGAACATCTGTCAGACTGGAAGGGATGAACTTCTTTCTGCCCTCGCTCTCAGACAGAGAGCCCTCCTATTTTTGGGGGGGAAATCTTCAAAAAATCTTCATAGTTCTTAAATCTTTTTGCTGTTGAGATAACTGAGCTGTTTAAGCAGGTATCCAAGGTCAGGTTGGATGGGGCTTGGAGCATCCTGGTCTAGTGGAAGGTGTCCCTGCCCATGGAAAAGGGGTGGAATGAGATGAGCTTTGAGGTCCCTTCCAGGCCAAACCATCCTGGGATTCCATAATTCTGTGATAAAGTTATAAAAATATTTTTCCTTGCTCCATGACAAACCCAAGACTTCCTGTCCAAGCGCATTTTTTCCCTTTTCATCACAAGGGCTTTAAAATCCTCTTTTCTCAATCTGGACGTTAAATTTGGCCTTCAGTGGGGATTAATTTTTATGACGTTTTATTGGAAGGAGAAAAACGGAAGGGAAGGAAACAGAAGGAGGGAATCAAGTAGCCCAAATCAAATAGAATTAAAATGAAAACAAGTCTGCTGAAAACCTAACACCCATGAAATAACGCATCCATGAAACAGTGTGGATAAACAGTCCACTGCAGCAACTGGGAAATGATCCAATTATTACCCAGCCATCCACTTCGAGGGTGAAGCTTTTAAAGGCAATTCCCACACCTGCAGGGATGCATGGAATTGTGGTGGGAGACAGTGACTGCCGGGTTAATTCTATACAATAATCTGCTCAAATAAATTACGCTCTGTTGCCTAATTAATCAGATCCCCTGCAATTAACGTCAAGGAGCCAATGACCTCATGCAGACAGGATTAAGAGCTCTGCAAGGCTCCGTTCCGGGCACAGCCATGGGAACAAGTCCCCGCAAGGCAGGGCTGGGTGCGGTGCCAGAGATGCTCCTTCATGCGGGAACTGCAGAACTCCAGATCCTACAGGGACTCCTCAGAAGCCAACGGGACACAGAATGGGAGTGGGGGGAACAGGGAATGTCCCTTCGAGTCCTGGATCCAGGGAAGACAAAGGGAATTCTCAGCATGTGGCAGTGGAGAAGCTGCCTCCAGATAAACACCGTGCTTCACAAAAATTGGATTATAGAAACATGGAATGATTTGTGATGCTGGAAGGGACCTTCAAGACAATTTGCCCCTCCCCTCTGCCACGGGCAGGGACACCTTCCACTAGTCTAGGTTGTTCCAAGCCTCATCCCACCAGGCCTTGAATATTTCCAGGGTTGGGGTATCCACCTCCTCTCCAGGCACCCAGTGCCAGTGGTGGCAAAAACCACCCTCACTGTAAAAAAAACTCAAATTCTGCTGCTGTCCAGTCCCCTTCTGGCCTGGCTTCTCCTGCCTGTGTGAGCTCAGCAGCAGGAATTGTCTCCTCTGGCAGTGAGGACACCTGGAGCACCCACCACAACCAGCATGAGGGGAAAACAACACCCCAGCACTTCTGGGACGGATCCTTCCAGAAGCAAACCTGTGGGAGCCTGACCCACCTGCCAGCTGTGCCATCTTCTCACCCTTGGAATGTGCTCTGGGATATGTGGGCAGCTGAGGGAGTCAAAGGAGGCACATGGGAGCCCTGATGGCTCCGTGAAGTGCCCGGAACGGTGCCATGGGATCGACCGTGAGCACCGGGCAGGCTCTGCCCCATCATCCCCTGTGCACTGGAACAGCACAACCCTGAGTTATGAGGGATGAGCTGGATCAGAAACGCCAGGATGTGCTGTAGAAACTCCGGGAAAGCAGCTGGGAGGAGTTCAGGAATGTGAGCTTTCCACAGGCCGCTATCTCCCAGCCGGTCCCAGCACCACGCACGTCCCCAGCCGCCTCTAGGCCCAGCTTTGGGGCTGCCAAACCCAGCTCCACTTGCTGCTGCAAGCACCAGACAGTTCCTAATCAGAACAACATTCCCCACTCCCTCCCCACACGGCAACAGCTCCATTTTCCATCCAAACAGCCCATCCCCAAGCCCCCACGGCCTGGCCAGCGAGCGCGAGCAGCTGGCACGGCACGAGCAAGTGGATCTTGAAGGCGAGCACAGGAATTCCATTATCTTCCCAGCAAACAAACCTCAGCTATGGCATTCCTGCGTCTCTGGCTGCGGGTGGGAGCCACGGCAGCCCCAGAGCAGAGGCAGAGGTGTGAGTTTGTGCAAGCCAAGCCTTTCTGAGCCGGGCTTTGAAGTGCAGAGCTCAACGCACGTCTTCAAACAGCGCCCGAGGCTGCACAGCAGCATCGGCTCAGCGGCTCCCGCCATGCGCCGCAGCCCATCCAGATGTTTCCAGCCAGGCAGCCAGGCCAGCTGCTGCACAGCTGCCTTGTGTCGGGCTGGGGCAGCTCTTGGGAGGGAGCAGAGCTCACTCAACATCCCCCATGACATGTTCCGACTTTGCGAGGCTGAAAGGAAAAGGTTCTGTGCTGTCTGAGTTGTTTGTTGAGAGGAGTTTAACTAAGGAAAGTAGTAAAGGATTTAGTGTTTCAGCTCCTGGATGCTGCTCGTGCCTCTGCAGCAGCTGCTTCTCCATCGTACAGACAAACTGAGGCACTGGGAGGTTAAAAAACAGGAGGCTGGAAAAACTGGAAGGTTAAAAAAAAATAAAGGAGCCAGAAAAAGATTTCACAGACAGTTCTGTCCATACCCAGTGGCTAAAATGAGGCTCAACTGGCTTGGACTATTTGGAGCTGGCCAGCAGCTTTTGACCCTGGAAAAGAGACAATTCCAGCAGCAGAGGGTGGAGAATTCAAGATTATAGGATGCCAGATTGGTTTGGCTTGCAGGGAGGCTTAAATCTCATCGTGTTCTACCCCTTGCCATGGGGACACCAGGTCAGGGTGCTTCTAGTTCCATCCAACCCAGCCTTGGACACTTCCAGGAATCCAGGGGCAGCCACAGCTTCTCTGGGCAACCTGTGCCAGGGCCTCCCCACGCTCACAGCCAGAAATTTCTACCCAATATCCCATCTAACCCTGCCCTCTGGCACTGGCAAGCTATTCCTTGTCCTGGCACTCCAGGTCCAGCTCCAAAGTCCCTCTCCAGTGTCCCACAAAACTCCAACACACACCTTGGGGTGACACATGAGCTGGGGGGTCTCATCCAGGCACTCCACACACTCACCAGTAACAGGAAATGCTGCTGTGGTGAAGGAAAATTAGGAAAACAACCCCCTCCTGCAGCCAGGGACTATTTTCCTACTTCTCTGTGCGAGACAAGCAGTGACATCGCTCGGGGCTCAGCATAAGAAAAAAAATAAAATACTGTTTACAGAGAGGATTTTGCAACCTCTCCAAATGCCATCCTGGGTCATATTTTGCCCCTGATGGGGACACAAAACCTGAGGGAAACTCCAAAGGCTGTGGAGCCCCGGGGTGCTCCCTGCAGCTCCTGCCTGGACACAGAGAGGCATCACCACGTGCTGGAGAAGGACCCACAAACCTTCTGAAGACTTGAAACTGAAGAAGGATGGAAAATGTTTAACTTTTGCCAGGAAAAAGTATCAAATATATCCTCCTAGGATTTTTCAGACAGTTTGGTTTGGATTTGTTTGTTGTATTATTTTGGGGTTTTTTTTCCTGAAGTTGAAACTGGTTTCCTAAATCATCCTGGACAGACAAACAACCAGAGACATCACACAATTCAATACCCAAACAAAGATGAATCAACTGGTCAGATTTTGCTACAAATTGAGTGGATTAAACCCTTTATTTTTCAGTAATGACCAGCCATGCTGCCTGCAGAGCCCTGGAAGGTCAAGGGCAGGATCTGGCTAAAATCCCATTCCCGAGAAGCAACAATACCAGGGACCAACTGGAACCACCACTGTGGGATTCCCCTGGGGTGATCAGGTCAGGATATTTTATTCCCCTGGGATCAGCCAAGCTGGGAAAGGCTCCCGCAAAACAGCTCCAAACTAGAGAGATATTTTACCATAACCTTAAATAAACAAAAGCAGAGGAGAGAGAGGAGATGCTGCTGGGAACTACAAAGGGGAACTGTAAACACAGCAGCAGATAAAGCAGATGGATGTTTGAAACAACCATTTTCGCTGGAGAAAACACATGGGATCCGTCCCCAAGCCCGCAGGGAATGAATTTACTGCAGCCAGAAACCACGTGCTGCAGTCAAATTTCCATTTATAACCATTACCTGCTAAGCCTGAAAAACCCACAAATAAAATCCAGGGCAGCAGAAATTTGTAACATTGCAACAGGAAAAACCAAATGACTGAGGATCCCATGTGGAGAGAAGGATACAGAGAATGCTGCTGCAGGGAGCTCGGGGTGCCCAAGGGCAGAAATGCATCTGGTGGTTTTAATTCCCAGAGAGCTCAGATATCCAGCACCCAAAGGAGAGGGAAATGCTTGGTCTGGATCACATCAGCCTCAGCTCTGACTCTCCTTTTGTTTCTCCAGCAGAGAAAACAATTTGATTTTTATTATTAGCCTGGAGAGGGGCAGCATGGAGGTGGGAAGTGAGTGAGCAGAGCAGGAACCAGCCTCTGGTGAGAGATCTTCTGGAAGTAGCAAAGCACAGAAACTACCAATAAAACAGCCTTATAAAGTGGATTATTTGGGAATGACACCACCATTTAATGATGGTATTTTGGTAGCAGCTCCCACTCCCCCGCCAGCACCTTCACCTACAGCCTGTGGCTGAAATTTTAAATTTAATTAATTAAACCATGGCCAGAGAGGCAGGAGGAGAATGTATTGCTTTGGACCAGACTCAAATAACAGATGCACACACTGGACTAATTGAGACTCACTTGGCACTACTGGAATATGCCAAAAAAGCCCATTCCCCACTTCTCTTTGCTCTGCCTACACAGAGCAGCTCCTCACACAGGACTGGGGTTAAAGGGGGAACATTTCACCAGTGCTGGGAAGGGATCCTGAGGTACGTGTGTGATCCTAGAGAAATTCAGGGAATTAATGAGCAGCCTCCCGTCACTCCCAGATGCTCCCATATATCACCAGGCATGGACAGCACAGAGTCAGACAACTTTATGCAGCAAGGTCACCTTTCAAAAGGAGAAGCCACCCAAGGCCTCTTTCAACTTTTAGAGTCGAAGAAAAAAAAGAGAAAAGCAGAAAGAACATCTGAAAGGGATGAAACCCCAGAAGCACAAGGTGCAACCCCCCAGAATCCACCTCACTGCTAAAAAACTCCCCATGGCCTGAGCATGCAGAGCCTCCTGCACCTCCTGAACCCGGCTTCCTTGTGGGCTGCCAAAAGAGCTGTCAGTTTTGCATTCCCAGAGGAGAGGAGGGATCTCTGAAGCAGCTGTCTGTGTGCAGACACAGCTCCAGCAGCAAGTCCCAACACCTTCCCCTCCGGCCCTGCTTTCTGGCCTCACCCACAGCCGGCAGGGGCTCTTTGTCAGGCCCCGAGTGTTGACAAATCCTGTTCTGCACAACTCCCCACCACTGGAAAGCAACAAAAGGCTGGGCTGTGTTCCTGTGGATTAGCTGCTCTCATCCTTCTAGCCAGGAGCTGTGCCTGTTCCGTGTATTCATCAGGATAATTCCTTAGCCAGGCTTCAGGCAGAGAAGCCAGGGAAAGGCGGCAACAGCCACAACAAACAGCGGTCGCTACCCCGCGCTCCATGAGGAGACCAAAAGTGGTCTTCACTTCAACACAGCCTCAAGCTGTGCCAGAGGAGGTGCAGGGTGGACATCAGGAGGAATTTCTGCATGGAAAGGGTGGTCAGGCCTTGGCAGGGGCTGCCCAGGGAGGTTTGGAGTCCCCATCCCTGGAGGTGACCGAGGAAGGCCGGGACGGGGCACTCAGTGCTCTGGGCTGGGGACAAGGTGGGATTGGATCATCTCGGAGGGCTTTTCCAAACTGTGAAGAGAAAAAGCAGCACCTACTGCAAGCAGAACACTCCAGGCAGGTAATGTGCGAGCAGGCAGCAGTGGAAGCTGCTCCTCCACCTTTTTCCTTGTTTAGCACCCCCAGCATCTCTCCTGAACCATCAGCTCTGCTGCAGCTGCAGCTCCATCCACGTTCCAGCATCTCCTCTTGACACCAACGCCAGCTCCTACCTTTTAGCAGCAGTTATGCACTAGCAAGCACATTTTGAGACACATCTCACATGGCACTGGAGTCTTTCCACTGACAGTCAGGGCAGTCAGTTCTTCCCATCACAGCCAGACCAGGAAAACTCTGACCCAGGGAAAAGGAAAATGAACAGGCACAACCTGGGTCCCAAACTCTCAAAGCCCAGAGCACAAGATCATGTCCCCAGGAGGGCTGTGGAGAACCCCAGAATCTCAGACTGGTTTGGGTTAGGAGAGAAATTAAAGTTCATCCCATTCCACACCCTGCCATAGGCAGGGACACCTTCCACTGTCCCAGCTTGCTCCAAGCCTCATCCAGCCTGGCCTGGGACACTTCCAGGGATGGGGCAGCCACAGCCTCTGTGGCTCTGTGTCCATGGAGATTTCCATGGGCTAAGGATGGACAGTGCCCCTACCCCAAAAACCCCATACATACATACACAACATATAAATATAAATGTAAATATAAACAGCAGCCTCTTTACCAACACTTCCCCAAATCTGGTACAAAACCAGTATAAAACCAGTTCCCTCCCTCTCAGAGCGAGGCTCCACTTTCCCATCAGCAACACACACAACCTCCCAACACAAACACAACCAGATCTGAGGCCATCACTCAAGCCTGACTGATGAATAATGTTGGGAATAATCCCTTTAATAGCAGCTCTGCTCCCCATTTCCCTCCTGTCCCTGCCCAGGCACGCTCCCAGGCAGAGCTGCTCCCCCGGGCTCTGACGTGGAGACAGAATCCCACACTCACAGGATGGTTTGGGGTGAAAGGGACCCATTTGGGGTCACCTTTGTGACAGGGCGCATGACCTGACCAGGGACAGCAAGCCAAAAATTCAGTCTCCATTGCCAGAGCCAAAAAAATCTCACTCCAATCCCTTAAACTCCGACAACATCGTTCCCAATGTGTCATTTCTAAATAAAAAGAGAAGCCAGAGGAACTGACAGTAAATACAGGGAGAATCTGTTCTTAAAAAACACTGCTAGAAAAAACAAATTTCAAGTTCAGCTCCTGTGCCTCCGACATGTAACAGCAGCTTATCACGTTACCAAAACCCTCTAATTTGAAGTGAAAAAACCCTAAACCACATAATTATCAAACTGCAGGCATTAAATTCTGTGTCTTCCCTAATTTCACAACTTTCCTTTTGTTAATGACTGATTAACACTGCAAACCCCAGCAGAGGGCCCTACCTGGCCCCTTACACTACAAAGCAACTGAGAAGACAGGGAAAAAGCTTTATTCTTGCTTCAAAATCTCCAGTTTGGGCATGACAAATCCCTCCTAAATCAGCAAAGTGTGCTGTTAGCAGGTGCTGGCACAGCAAGATGCTCCTTCCTCTCAGTTTATCCCAAAGTCAAACAATTGGTGCTAATTAATTCTTATTTCTTGTAGAGCCAATCCTCAGAACCCGCAGCACCCAGTGGGTGAAGGGCTGGACTTCTCCTGGCAAACCAACCCAAACAATCAAATAGAGAATAAAACCAGATCTAAACAAGACACGAACCTCATGGATCCTTGAACTTTTAGAGGTTTAGTTGGGAAAGAGTGAGAAGCAACCGGTGGAGCAATAGGAGCTGGAGGTAAAAATAAAAATGCTTAAAAAGAGAGAATAAACCAACATGGAGAACTCCCTGCTGCAGCAGCAGAAACTAATTAATTAATTAATCTTAGTTTGTGCATGACCTGGCCGAGAAAATGTGATTTCCAGTGCTGTTCCTTTAGATGCTGGTGCATGCCAGCTTTATTTCTTCTAAAAAGTTGCTTTTAGTTTACTTATCTCAGTTTTCCCATGTCCTCTACAGAGCCAGGTCCTTGGTGGTGGTTTTCACCCTGATCCAGGAGGGATTTCAGGAGGAAATCCAGGAGGAAAAACCACTTTAAGTTTATCAAACTGTCCAAAGCTGGCAAAGACCTGAAGCTTTCAATCTGCTCCATCACTACCCCGATTTTCATGCTACAAACCTTTGGGACAGACCTTTTTTGATCTTTTTAAGCTTCAAAACCCAACCTGTTGTGGAATATCCTCTACAGCAACATCTCACTTTGGACAAACCCCTTAGGATGCAGAGCATGAACCTGTAGATGACCCTCCACACCCCAACTCCACACCTCAAAGATCCAGGGAGAGGCACAGATGTGCTAAACTCTCCCAGTTTATTTTCTGACTACCAGAATTCCTGCTGGGTCAGCTCCCAAGAACCCACAGGCCACAAATCCCAGCAGCCCCAACCCCAGGGAACACGTGCTCTCCCCCACTAATGTCCCCAGCAGCTCAACCCCAACTCCTGCACCACTCCAAGCCCTGGTCCCAGACGCTACAAATTAGTTCTGACTGTACAAACCCCAGCCATAACACTAAACCCGAAATTCCAAACAATAGAAGGGAATCTAAACCTCACCCAGAGACCATTTGCTCACAATGTAATTTTTTTATAATGTTTGCTGCATAAATCAGAGCAGAAGGGGCCTGGGTTTGATGACTTCATTTGGGGGTGGACATGGTGATGCCTCTTTTAGTGCCACAAAAGACTTCTCCAGAGCCATCCTGCCACAGGAGGAGCCCCTGGAAAACGCCTCCAGCCCCTCAGGAACGGCTGGGACACAGCGCAATTCCCAACCCCTTCACCCACAGATCAGCCTCAGGTTGATTTTCCAAACTATCACAGAATAATCCTGGAATGGGTTGGGTTGGAAGGGACCTTAAAGCTCATCTCGTTCCACTCATTCCACCATCCCAGGCTGCTCCAAAAGCTCATCCAATCTGCCCTTGGACAATTCCAGGGAACACTCCCGTCAGTCTGCCTCCATCCCAACCCCTCAGTGCCTCCAAAATAGTTGCCAGAGCTGGAAAAATGGAACAGATGGACAGCAAAGGCACCATCCTGCCTGCACGTGTGCTGCCGGCAGCGGCTGACGCGGGATTTCAGGACACCTCTCCCACCCAAAACAGTTGAGTTTCCCTTCAGCAGCCTTGTCCAAGTGAAATCCCGGCTTTCCCCCGAGCTGCTCCGGCAGTCTGGGACGCCTTTTTTTCATTAAATCCCTCCTTCCAAGTCGAGAGCTTTTCCTAAATTTAATTTGAGTGAATCACTTTCTTGCCAAAGGAAAAAAACAAATCAAAGGTTTATTCTGATGCTATTGAATTCAATGCCTGTAAATTTAATTTCTATCTGTACTTTTGTTTAAACATTTTATGGTGTTAATTACAACAAACCATGCAAATTAGGCTGCCAGTGGAATAAAAGGCCTGTTCTAACAGATAATAAATAGCTCTCAACCATAAGCTCATTAAGATGCTGTTCAAGTGCGTGCTCTGACTCCCAGGTTGAAATCAAAATCTGCATCCTAAAAACAGGAGGATTTTTGGGGCAGCACAAGCTGCTGGCATGGAATTTTGCATTCTTTCCAAAGGAAGATCCTGGAGCAAGACAGTGGCCTGAAATCCAAACCCTCAGTGTCTGGTTTTGGGCTCTGGCAGAGCTATTTCAGACAGGTACTATGAATACTACACATTATTCCTGCTTATCCATGAGCATTTAAATGCCACAGTTAGGGTAAATAAACTATTTTCTTGGTTGAATCATTGACATCCTCCAAGCCCTGCCACCCTGATCCCCTTCCTTAAATCCACAGGGAAAACCAGTGAAGTGTCGGACACATTCCTTGCAGCCCCTGCAGGAGAAGCTCAGCACCTTTCTGGTCTTCCACAAGGTCCCACTTTGACCACCCCAAAGAAGGTTGGAGCCCAACACGGACCAAGGAAAGGCAGGAGGGACGGACAGACCCGAAACAGTTGTGTCTTTACAAAACCCGGGAGAGTTTCTATGGACACGGAGCGAAGTTTTCCCTGCCGGCTGCAGGTCAGCCTCGGGATACAGAGGATTTTGAGGACATCTGGTTGATCCAAGAGCCTGGGAGGGAGGAAGGATTCCTGCCAACACACTTGTGGGCCTGATACGCTGCTGACACGGAGCCAGAGAGGACTTACCACTTCCAACCAGGAGCAGGTGATCTGCTGACAGGAATTCCAGCAGCCGAGGCACCCAAGGTTTCACGGGATCCTGGTCCATCCCAGGGAAAAAAGCTCAGCAGCTGTGGCACATGGACACCTGCACATCCCACGGGGATGTGGGAATGTCCTCCCTCCAGGGAGCAGCCCAGGGGCAGCTCTGAGCCCTCACCCTGCAGGGAGATGGCTGCAGCCACAACTGGGGAGAGATGGGGAGATCTGGAAAGGAATGGAAATGTGGACAGCGAGCACGAGGGAAAGCTTCTCCTCACAGGGAATGTTAACAGCTTGGTCTGTGCTCTGGTCCTCACCATCCTTGACTGGGATCCGTCTCCAAACTGGCCAAGCACCAAGATCCTGCCAGCACTCTTTCCCTCCTGTCTTCTGGAAGGACGCCAGTCCCAATGCCAGATGCAATTGTCCCCCTGATCCTCATGGGACGCAGCCTCAGCCTGAGGAATGTCCCTTTCCTCTGGGCTCATCCAGAGACGAGGATGTGGAACATCTCTGCACTGACAGCTCCCAACATTAATGTCCCCACCCCACTTTCTGCTGGAGGCTGGGTGTGTCTGGAGCTCAGCTCAGCAAGGACAAACAGCTTTGATGCTCAGAGTTTGCTCCTACAGGGAATTATCCCTCCTCATTGACTGGGAATTGAAGTAGTTAAAAACACCAATCATGAATCCAATGAGTTTATCCTCAACACCAACCTTGGTTGTTCTATGGATTCGAGCCATGTCCTCCCTAAGGAAAAAGATGGATTTACCACAGAGAGGAGACCCCCACTCGCAGCCCCATCCCTGCCTTCCTCAGCAGAGATGAGAAATCCTGGGCAGAGCACCTCCAGCCACAGATGTTCCAAGCACACATCTGGCACATCAATGGCTTTCCTCCATCCCTCTGCATGGACAGCGACTCCTTGATCTCCTGATTTAATATGGATTTCAAAACAAAGCACAGGCAGGTGTTTCCCTCCACAGTTGGGCTTTTGGCTCTGTTTGAAAGGCCAGAAGAGCTCAGAGAGCTTTAGGCAGAGCTCTGGCTGGAGGTGGTGGCTCAGGGCTGTGCTCAGGAGATCCAGCTGGAAAACATTGGCTCAAATGTTGCCACTGTGGCCACAGAGGCTCCTCAGCATCAACATCTCCCCATTTATGAATGGGGTGAAACTCTCCCCAACCCAACCATCTCCTGCTGCTCTTAGGGCTTTTCCTGTGTCCAGAGGAAGGGAACAGAGCTGGGAAAGAGTCTGGAGTACCAGGAGCAGCTGAGGGGGCTGGGAAAGGGGCTCAGCCTGGAGCTAAGGAGGCTCAGGGGGACCTTGTGGCTCTGCACAACTCCCTGACAGGGGGATGGGGCTCTGATCCCAGAGAACAGGGACAGGAGAGGGAATGGCCTCAAACTGTGTCAGGGCAGGTTTGGTTGGATATTAGGGAAAATTTCTCATGGAAAGGGTTGTCCAGCCCTGGCATAGGGGTGGAGTCTCCATCCCTGGAGGGGTTTAAAAGCCATGTGGATGTGGCACTTGGGGATGTGGGCTAGTGGTAGCCTTGGCAGAGCTGGGGAAGGGCTAGACTCGATGATGCCAGGGAGTTTCTCCAACTGGAATGACCCTGCAATTGTCTGAAACAGAAAATGAGGCCGAATCCAAGCAAAAAGGGATCTTTGAAGGTGAGGTGGGTGCAGAAAGCAGCACTGGGCCCTCTCAAAGGTCTGGAGAAAGCTGGGTCAGATCAAGCCACGGGTGCATGGAGGGGTGAGATGCCTCCAGCTCCCATTCTGGAAACATAAGCCTCATTTATCCTTCCTGGAAAAGTATGGGCAGCTTGAGAGAGGTCTGGTAGGTTGGAGCTATAAAAGAGAATGGCAAAACACAGCTGAGAAGGAATTTTCCATTCAGCATTAATTAGTTTCCATTAACACCCAATTCCATGGCTCACTTTTAGAAGAAAAGCTCTTTTGTTCCAGTTCCAGGGGCTGAAAAGGGCAATGAAGGGCTGAAAATGCTCCTCCCAGAGAAAGCAGAAATATCAGAGTTCATATTCCTGATATTCCTGTGGTTTGAAGATGTAGGGAAGTCACTTAAATGTAGAGCCTGAGTAACTTTGTCATCAATATAGGAAATTCCAAAGAAAAGCAGAAGTTGTATGAGCATCTTCAGCACCAAACACCTTCCATACTTTAGGATAATTATTTGCAAAGAATCCTAGAATGGTCTGGGTTGGAAAGGACCTTAAAGCCCATCCAGTTCCACCCCTTGTCAAGGGCAGGGACACTTTTCATCAGCTCAGGTCTCTCCAAGCCCTGTCTAACCTAACCTTGGACACTTCCAGGGATATAAAAGGAATGTTCCATACTGGGAACAAGGAAGGAAATCCAGTAGGATCAGATTAATAAGGAAATAAACAGAAAGGTGGCTCTGCCCATCTTCCCTAAAGACCAACACTCCAAAAAGTGATATCAAACAAATGCTGAGGGTTTCCTCCCCTCATTCCAAACCCTTTAATGATGGATTTGAGAAATTTTGAGAGATTTCCAGCTACGTGCAGTGCAGGGGATGGGAAGCTCCATTTCCAACCAAAGTGGCAACAGCTGAGCCCAGGCAGGAATGAAGAGGAGCAGGGAATGCTCAGCCCATTTCCCAGACTGCTCCCACAGGGCAATGCAGCAACACAGAAACACAGAGCTCAGAACCCCTCCAAGAGCCTGAAGACAAGACAGGGCTGGAAGAGGCAAATCCTCAACTCCTGGGTGCCCCCCATCCCTCCCTGGGGCTGGAGATGCAGCTCAGGAAGGACAGGGACATACAAGGAAAGTTTCCACATCTGCTCCCACAGCCCAGGCACATCCAGCACCTCCTCCAAACCCCAGCATGTGGGGGACCCCAATCCCTGGGCACCCCTGGAAAGCCACCAGGCACCACATTCCCTGCTCTGCTCCCTCCAGCTTGGCAGGTCCCACATATCCATGCTCTTCTACACAGACCAAAATCTGCTTTGTTAGGGGTTTTGGGTTGAGTTGTTTTTTTTTTTTTTTGGTTTTGGGGTTTGCTTTTTTTTAATACTATGTTTAAAGTTGTATATTGTTCCAAAGTTTCCTTGTTTCATGTCATTGTTTGTTACTGTGTTTGAAAGTTGGCACATATTTGTTCAATTAAAGATTTATTTGCACTATTTGTTGAATAAAGATTATTCTTGCTAAAAGCTAAATAAAGTTTCATAAAAACTCACATGTCCCATAAACAAAATACAATGTCCTTTCCAAAAAAGCGTTGCACAAAACATTTCAAAATCACTCAATTCATTAGACAATAAATCCACACACAAAATAACCAGGCCTTGCCAGAATACATCATAAAATCTCATTACAACACTTTCAGGCCGGGGCTTCAAAGCAGGAACACAAAGGCTCCACCAACCCCTCAGCCTTGAAAAAATCGCCAGCAGCGTGGCCGGAGTGAGTCCCTGGCACCTCCTGAAAGTTTTGGCACCTCCAGCAGCACCCATGGGTGCCAAATCCCTGCCTCGTGGCCAGCCCACGTGGCCCCTGCCCCATCCCATGGCCATCATGGTCAGAGTGGGGATCTTGGGCATCATATCCCAGCTCTCCCAAACCACGGGAGGAGATGGAGAGCAGGGCTTCCCAAATCAGCATCACACAAACCCCCTCAGCACTAAAACAGGAGGAGTTTCCAAACCCATGGATGCATGCAGATCCCAGCATGGCAGTGACCAGGCTGGTGATGGTGACAGTTGTCAGGTGAGAAATAAATCCTTGAAGTCTGAGCTGAGGTTTGGGGCAGAAAGTGCTGTTACAACACACCCAGGGAATCCCAGCCATGGAAAAGCATCCCAGGACTCAGAATCACTTCCAAAGGAAAATGGCAGCCCCAAAGGTTTGGGTGGACCTGGCCAAACACCAACACTGACCACAGCAAAGGCACCGGCAGCACCGGCCTTTGTCACCCCCAGGGCATCTCAGCCTGGCACACAAGAGGACAGTGGCACTGCCACTGCCTAGCACCAAAATTAGCATCACGGAATATCCTGGGATGGAAGGGACCCTCAGGGACCAGCTCCTGGCCCTGCACAGGCACCCCAACAACCTCACCCTGGGAGTGTGTCCAAGCAGTCCTGGAGCTCTGGCAGGCTTCAGGCTGTGCCCATTCCCTGGGGAGCCTGGGCAGTGCCTGACACCCTCTGGGGGAAGAACCTTTTCCTAAAATCCAGCCTAAAGCAGTTTCAGGTAAACCTTCTCCACCCCCAAAACAAAGCTGTGCCACCATACACGAGCCCTGTCCCTGAGCAATCCCTGTCCCAGCACACAGGAACACCCAGCTGTGAAAAACTGGCATTTTCATTTACAACTCCACAACACCTTGATTCTTCCCCTAACCAGAATTGGGAATTTGGAGAGGTTTTGGGGTTTGCTCCCCTGGGTTTAAGTGCCGAGGGCTCCCAGAGAGCGATGGCCGTGCACCGGCTGCGCTCCCTCCGGCACAAATCCCAAACTTTATGGATGCACTTACCCACTCCCCTCTGAGCAACAGCTGTCCATGTGGATTTGGTTAGTTGGGAGCAGCTACTCCACATCAGCACTGGAACATTCCCCCTGAGCCCAGGAGACCCCAGCAAGTCCCAAAGGAAAGGGGTCATGGAGCATGAAAGTGATGGCAGTGCCCCAGCCTGGCCTGGCTGGGTGTGACAGAGCACCTGGGCTCTGCTGTGCAAGGGAAACTCTGGGATAAACAAACCAGCTGAGAGACAGGGATGAGGCTGTGGAATCGCTTTCCAAGAAAAATGGAAGCAGAGCAGACTCTGCTGCCTGAACAGCAAAGGGGAAATTGAGGAAAGGAGCAGAAAAGGAGGTGGAACGAGATCATCATTAAGGCCCCTTTTGACCCAAACCATTCCACGGTTCCACAATAACAGAGACCACAGCATGGATGCTCCATCTCCTGAAAACCCAGAACACATTTTCCACCTGGAAAAGCTCCTTGCCTTCATTAAAATCAGCTGCTAAAGCTCACGCCACAGGAGGAAGGATGGGGACAAAGGCAGCCGAAGGACAAAGACCCTTGAAATGGGTCTTGGTGAGAAGATTGAGGTACACAAAGGTTCACAGGGTTAAAACTCTGCTTTTTCCTGCCTTTTCAAGCACATAATCACTTGCTTTAGTTGCTAGAGACGCCTCCCTCCCAGTTCTTGGGGAATATATTGTCTCAGCAGGCAGAGGGGGATGAACTCATCTTGGTTTCCCAATCCTGACCAGGGGCTCTGCGAGCTACTGGCAATACATATAATAAGTTATTATGCAAATAAAAACTGGACCCGGCCAAGGGAAATATGCTGGCTCTTCAAGTCCCATCTGCATCCCAGCAAGGATCTCAATGAACTTTAAAATCCTTATTGTCACCACAATGGGCAATATTATATTCTAGTTTGGATCTGTTCCTTCGGAGCATTAGCTCTCATTTGGAGATATTTTTAGATTTTCCTATCCCACTCCTCATTATGAAACACTGAGCTGCAGATTGATTTATTTCTTAAAAGCAAGTTGCTGTTTTCCCAATAACAGATTTAACAAATTTGTTCCACCTGTTCAGCTATGCTTCCAATGTCTTTTTTGTGGTTTCATTGAAGTTTTTTTTAATCCAAACCTCAAAGCCTCTAAACTCAGCATTAAAAGACAAGCTCAGCATCATCACTACCACTCACAATTCAAATGCTGCTCCAAATTACTGCAAGCTTTCATTTGTAAGTCGATACAGACACCAAGATTATGGAGCTTAATGGCTGTGGGCACAAACACACGCTCTTCCAAGGGCATTCTCCTACTGGAAATCCTGCCTTGGTGGAGCAGGGACTCACTGCCTCATCCCCTTCCATCCTCCTCCCTTACCCCAGCTGACCCCAGCCCCTGATGGCAAATGGAGCTACTGAAGCAGAAATTAAATCATCCTATATATTAAATAATCCTATATTCACCAGAGGCCCTCCAGCCCAGTGTTTTCCATCATCTTATGGAAAAAGCTGTGGTTGCCCCATCCCTGGAAGGGTCCAAGGCCAGGCTGGACCAACCTGAGATAGTGGAAAGTGTCCCATGGGAAGGGGGTGGTCCCATCTTGACCCACCCCACTGCTTCTAAGAACAGTTCATTAGCTTAAACAACCTCTTTTTGTGCAGCCTTAATTCACAACTGACCATGTGAGAAGTCTCAAAAGAATAATTTTTAGCTTTCCCAAACCATTCCTCGGCAGATATTTTAGGAGCAACATTTCAGGGCAGCAATTTCCTGGTGGGTGATGGGAGTGCACAGGTGTGCACAAGAGCTGGCCAAAAATTCTGCTTCATTTGTATGCAAATGGCTCTGCTGTGGAGATTTCAGAGGGAAAGAAGAAAACAAGGATCCTGTGTGAAATAACCCAAGTTCTTCCAATCTGAGCATGCCAGCACCATGCAATGATAGCAGAAACCTGAGAATGATCATGGAATCACTGAGGCTGGAAAAGCCCTGTGAGATCAAGTCCAACCATTCCCCCAGCACTGCCAAGGCCATCACTGACCATGTCCCCAAGTGCCACATCCACATACTGGAACTGTGACTCCACCACTGCTGTGCCAGGGCTGGGCAGCCCTTTCCATGCAAGGTGTCCCTTGAAGCCTCTCAACCAACCAAGCCCAGCCCTGCTGATCTTCTGCAGATGCATCAATTGGCACCTCCTGAGCAGCCTGACAGGTTCCCCCTTCCCCACAGACAACAACCCTGGCAGATCTTGGTGGGAAAACGCACGAAGGGCCCAAACTCAGCCCAGCACAACGAGTAATTCCTGATGTCTGAAACAAGCGGCACAATTCACTGGATGCAAAGATAAACTGAGCGACTCCTCATCCTCCTGCAACTCCAGCTGCCACACACATCTCCGCTGGCTCCCAGTCAGCACAGCTCCCTAAATCACTCACCCTGTGGGGTGAAGCCATGGCTACACCAAACCCAGCTGAACCAACCGACCTAAAAGCCACCACAACAGAAGCTGCCGGGGACACGGGACCAACAGGGCATCACAGAGAACACGGCCAATCTCTTCCATCTCTAAACCGCCATAAATTTTCCCCCACAGAAGCTCAAGATCTTCAAACCCAGAGAAGTGGCCTTAAAAAAAAAAAAAAAAAAAACAAAAAAACAAAACCCAAACATCCAAGCAATTGCCCTGGGTTTTGTTCCATCTCAGGCGCCCGTCAGGCTGACACGTCCCGACACGAGAGCCCGGGGGCCAAAAGGGACACGGGGACATCCAGCTCAGCCACGGCTCCTCCTGCTCTCAGACCTCTCCCCAGAGCACAATTTCCCCCACAACCAACCTCTTTATCAGCAAGAACATTTCAGCCGGGTCCCTTTCAGGGTAAGACCAAAAGTAAAGCCCAGGGAAGGCGGATTTCTGGAGTAGCAATAATTCCAGCTCTGTTCTGGGGACGCCAGGCATATTTCATGGGAAGATGTCAGCTTCTCACATTTAATGCTGACACTGTCATTTGCCCTTCAGCAAGAAGAAAGGCATGTAAGCAGCACAAACCAAACTGAGATTTCCCCATTGCAAAGCATTCCTGCCAGGAATCACAATCCCAGTGTCATGTTTCTTGTGCCCTTCCTTCCACAATAGCCCTCGAAGGCCGCACTTCCAAAGTTTTATGGCTCAGAATTCCACATGCCAGAGTTCACAGAGCATCCTGGACACCCTCTGGACCAGTTTCAGGCCAGTGCCTCTCTATATCAGAGGGAAATCAAAGGGAGAAGCTGGATCAGGACCAACATTACCACTTCAGTCCTGATTTTTCGTGTCAAAGTCCCCCTTGTTTCTGACAAATGCAGTTTTGCTTCATTCTTGAAACACACACAACAACCAGGACAGAGGGACTGCTGGACAAACACGTGACACAGCACCCTCACAGAAATATTTACTCCCATTTAATGTCATTTGATAATACTTCAGACCAATTCCAGCCCCAGCACAAGGGGAAGCCCAGCTGGAGTGGGGACTGAGATGACTTTTGGGGTCCTGGGAAGGGCTGCACCTTCCAAAGTCAATTTTTACTGCCCAACCCAAACGTTTTCCTTTAGCTGTTTCTAACCCACCTCTTCACCAGCCTCCAAGAGCCTCACAGAAGTTAAAAGTTAAAACCCTTCCAATCCCAGTGTTTTTAAAACTCTGATTCAGGCACTATCTCACCACATTTGGCCTTGCTCCAATTAACTCCTAAGTGCCAAGGAGTCAAACAAAAAGCAAAAATCATTTGTTATCTCCAAGCTGCATCTGCTGACAAACCCTGCAGTGGGGTTTTTGTTGCTATTGTTCCCCAGGTTTGGGCTTTTTGAGCACTTCATGATAAGAAAATTGTTCGGTAAATATGTCAGGAGCCCTTCCCTGTCAGCCGTCACCGCCTCGGGGTGTGATTGCTGTTCACAGACATCAAAATTTTTGCTATTTGCCAGATTTCAGCAAGTAGACTTGGATCCCCTGGGAGATACCTGGCGCTGCTCGTGTGCACCAGCAGCAGGAATTTTTAACTCCTTCAGTACCTGATCCAGCTTGAAGCCACATGGGATCTTCACAGGGATCTGACTGAAGGGGAGCTGCCCCAAACACCCCATGAACCCTCATTAGAAGAATTATGATGCATAAATTGGGGTTTCAGCATCTTCAGAGATGGAGGAAAAAGAGTTTTGAGTCAGGACACAACAGAGAAGCTCATGGACAGCGAGGTGGTGGGACACCAGCCCAAGGGTCTCTGAGGGTCTTCACCTGAACCCACCTGCACAAAACCAGGCTCAGAAAGCCTTTTTTAGGAACAAGCTCTTAAATATTCCAGCCAAAATCCCTCCGGTGCAACATTTAGGTACCAGAGGAGAAGAACTTGAGCTATTCTCAGCTTAATGTGATCCCCAGTCCTCACCTCAGCGATGGGATCACAGAAGGACCCCACAGCCCTCGTGTGAGGTGTCGCTCTCTGGAATGGGGTGAGGATGGAGGGAAGAGGATCAAAGCATCACTGAGAACCCCAAATTCCATATCACTCCCGAACAGCCCAGTTATTCTGGAAAGGAGGAGGAAAGCTGCCCAGCAGCGTAGGGAGGAAAGAGTTGACAGCGTCATTTTCCTTGGCAAATCCAGGCTGTTGTTGGAAACGTGCGCCAGACGCCGGATCGGAGCTGAGCCTGCAGGAGCAGCGCTTGGGATTTAACACTTGAAGACCTCAACTTCCCAGAGCTCGTCCTGCAGCTCCATCCCAGCCAGGACACGGCCACAGCACACCTGGACTTGTCCAAGCCCCAGAGCTGCACAGGGGAGTGTGAACGACCTGCCCAGCACCTGTGCTTGAAGTCAAATCCTGCTTTTATTAGGAATGTGCAGGCTCCCAGCATCCCTGGCAGTGGCACATGGATTCTCCTGCCCCTCTGCTGCTGGAGCTGAGCCCGAAATAAGAACCAGACTGAGCCCAGAGTGCTGGATTCCACACAGGGGATCCAGGGGTTACACCAGACAGCATTCCTGGAGGTGCTGAGCACAGAGGCGCTCCCACCTCCTAAGCAAAATCCACCCTGCCAGCAAAAGGTTGGGTTTTTCTCTTGGTTTCAGCATCTCACCAGACACAGAGGCCAAGCTCAGCTGAGCCAGTATTAATGCTGAGCTCCCAAGATGAAGCCTTCAGTTCAAGGACCTTTCCTGCACACACTCCCTTTCCAGAGAATGAAGCACAGAACGGATTGGGTGGGAAGGGACCTTAAAGGCCATCCCATCCCACCCTCTGACGGGGCAGAGACACTTCCCACTAGCCCAGGGTGCTCCAAACCCCATCCAACCTGGCCTTGGACACTGCCAGGGATGGAACAGCCACAGAACCAGTGCCAGGGCCTCATCACCCCCACAGGGAAGAGTTCCTTCCCAATATCCAATCTAAATCAATTGTCTTAGTTAAAACCCATCATCCCTTGTCCTTTCACCATCAAGTCCTGCACAGTCCATGAATCCATGCAGGAGCTGTGCTCTTGTCAACAACAGGAGAAAACTCCAAGTTGGCAATAAAGATATTGTCCAAAAGAATATTTAATAATCCTTTAAAACTCACAATTAACAGCTTTAAACTTTGCCTTCCTGCCCCCCTAGGAAAAAACCCTCCTTTTGACCTAAAAAATCTGCCAGAATTTACTCCAGCGACACACTGAGGTAATTCCTGATGGGCTTCCCTTGCCCTTGGATAGGATCTCCCCCCTTCCCAGCAAGAGTTAACACCCCAGACAGACAGAGCAAGCACCAACAAGCCCATGCACAGCCCCAAGGCAGCCAGCTCCTCATTGAGTTCATTATCACTCAAAAGATACAAACAGCTGCAGCAGAAAACCCAACTCTTTTCTTCATCCTGCTCTCAAAATGCACCTCATCAGCTGCACATCCAGCGATTCCTTGTTTCATCCCATTTTTCTGTCATGGGTGATGTTTTATGGGAAAATGTGAGAATTCAAGTTTTCCAGGCAGAGCCTTCCCGCAGCCCCAGGAACAGTAGCAACCGCAGTAAAGAAATTAAAATAAACCCCTCATTTTTGGAGGCTGAACTGTTTCATCCTCTCGGGTTGGCAACAGTTCCAGCTGCCAGCTTTAAATGCCTTATCCTATTTTCCTATCCCATGGGGAAATTAGAATAAAGTGCTGGTTAAGGGTAGCAGTAGGTCAGCAACTTGTTTGCAAAGTTGAAGGAAATAATTGCTCCGAAATGATTTCCTGGATTAATTTCACTGAGCCCGGCACGTGGGGAAGACTGGAAGGATCACAAAGGTCTGTTTAGGCCATTAGTGCCTGCCCCACATCCCTGGCCCCACACTTCCCTGGGAAGCCCTGGGAAAGCTGCTGCCTCTTCATGGATCAGAAAATATAAGGAAGAATTCAAAGATTTCGTTATTTTTAGAAAATATAAATGTTATTATCAGATAAGAATGAGATTCAAAGATTTGTATTTGATTTTTTTTTTTTTTCTGGACAGGACATTCTGATCTTCTCAGCTCTCTGGGAAGGAATGCCAGCATTATCCAATTAATATAAGAAATGGAAAAGGGAGAAGAGACAACTGGGAAGATGCCCTGAGAGGCTGTGGCTGCCCCATCCCTGGAAGTGCCCAAGGCCAGGCTGGAGCAATCTGGGATAGTGGAAGGAGTCCCTGCTCACAGCAGGGGATGGAATGGGATGAGCTTTAAGGTCCCTTCCCATCCAAACCACACTGGGATTCTGGGATTAAGCAGCACAGTGGGGTCTGTGCAGGACAACCCCACACAGCATCTCCCCACCCCTCCCACCTGCAGGCAATTCACAACCACAGAGCCTGTACCTGCTCCCAGGTGGATTTGAGCTTTCAGCTCATGGAACACCTTCCCTGTCTCCCCCCTCCGAGTGGTTTGTGCCTCGGGAGAGGCTGAAAGCCCAGAGGTGACAGGAATTGCAAAGAGGGATTAAAGGACAAAGGCAGCACTCAGGGACAGCACCCTGCTGGGCTGGCACGGGATTTAACCCCGGTGTCACACAGGGATGGGATTTAACCCCTGGGACACCGGCACTGCCCAGGAGGGGAGCCAGGAGGGGTCTGAGCTCCCAAGGGCCATGCAAGAGGCAGACTCTTCCCCAGTCTTCTCCTCCTTTTTTCCTCCTGGGAGCATCAAGCAGCTGCCAGCCTTTGTGGCCATATCCTGCCACACCATGCAGTGACCACAGCCCAGTGCAGCACAAACAATCCTTGCCCCATCCACCATGGCAAAGCCACGTCAGGCAGCAGTCACTGCCACAGAACTATGGATCATGGACCCTCCCCATGGACACAAACCTGCACATGATGGACACGGAACCTCCCCATGGACACAAACCTGCACATGATGGACATGGAACCTCCCCATGGACACAAACCTGCACATGATGGACATGGACCCTCCCCAGGGACACAAACCTGCACATGATGGACATGGAACCTCCCCATGGACACAAACCTGCACATGATGGACATAGAACCTCCCCAGGGACACAAACCTGCACATGATGGACATGGACCCTCACACCACAGAGCACAGGGCATCCCCACACCACACAAACCCTCCCCATGGACATGGACCTTCACAAACCCTCACCACTTGATGCCACCTCATGTCACTCAATCAAAGCCATGCAACTCAACCCCACGTCGTGCAATGAACCCCGATCCTGATGGGATCCTTCCAATTCAGCAGATTCTGGGATTCTACTGCAAAAGCCATCCCCAAGGAGTGCATCTCAGCTCCATCCCCGGAGCTGAGGTGCAGCCACGCAGGAGGATGCTGGCAGTTCCATTTGGAAGGTGTTACAGGGCTGGCACCCCATCAATGGGATCCTGCATCATTAGGACTTTGCACTCACAACAGCGTTTCATTTGGGCTTAGGGAAAGAGCTCTGTTTCCATCCACACCCATCTGGGAGTGATTATTCCCGATGTAGTAGCATCCAGGCCTGACTGGCATCGGCACCATTAGCACACAAACCCAGAGTTTAACGAGAGAGCACTTACCACTGCAACCGCCCCATAAAGGCACTTAACCACGGTAAAACTGCAGCCAAATCTCCCACTTAACCACGGCAAAACTGCATCCAAATATCCCACTTAACCACGGCAAAACTGCATCCAAATCTCCCACTTAACCACGGCAAAACTGCATCCAAATCTCCCACTTAACCACGGTAAAATCACATCAAACCTCCCTGTGATTCCCTGCTCGTGCACAATGGATCCTGACAGATTACACCTCTCCAGGGACACACTTCCCACTTACTCACTGCACAGAGTTTACTCAGTGCTTCACATCCCCCAAACCCCTCACAGACCTGTATCTTCTGCAGCCAGACACCTCTAAAAATAACATCCTCCCCAAGTGCTGAAAGATATTAAAATATAAAGCCATTAACATATAATAAGGCTGGAATGAGAGCTCCGCATGCTCTGAAGCTCTCAGGGTTTGGCTCCCAGTCAAGAAAAATATATTGGATTAGTCTGAGAGCAAAATTAGGCTGGTGTGCAGTTTAATTAGCATTACAAGACACTACATGTGTATGGGAGAGCAGAGAAGATTTATGTTATTATGTGGTAAGAAAAATAATGTTAAAAGGTTAAAATAATATGGGGTTGATGTAGCACTATTTACTCTGGGGTTAAGGGGAAGATAACTTTGGAATGCCACCGAATGTTGTTAAAAACCCAAGCACAAGGAACTGCCAGGGAACTCATCGAAAAATTGTGGAAAAACCCTGCAATTTGGTCACGGGTCAGTCAAACACTTAATCTGGCAACAACATTCTCCATCAAAGAACTCAATAAGTGCTGATAAAATGTCCTGGTCCTCACACAAAGTCAGTTTTTATCTTTCATGGAATGAGCAGAAAATAGAAATGAAACCCCAGCTCAGCTGTGGAGGAAGTCAGGGGGCAGAAGGAAAGGCACCCTTGCAGCACCATAAATCTGAGAATAAGGACTTTGGGAAGGTCCTGGTTGAGTTGAAGATGCCCCTGTCTGTGGCAGAGGGATTCAACTCGACGGCCTTGAGAGGTCCTTCCACCTCAAATCCTTCAGTGATTCCACAATTCCCAAGGACCAGCCGGGCTGTCCCCACACAACCAAAAAGGTTTTTCGTCACACCAGGGATTCACCCCAGAGGACATGCAGGGATGCACCTCCAGCCCTCAGGAAGAGCTCACACTGTATTTAATTTCCCAAAGGATGCAGCACATCCCACAGGCACTGCCACTGCAGCATCTCGACAGGAGGAGTTCTGGATTCAGGCCAGATTTTGCAGGAATATTCATAGGCACAGCAGCAGGAATACGAGAATTTGAGTTGTGAATGAAGGTAACCAGAGCCTGACATTTGCCACAGAGCCCTGTGGGCTCCCTTTATTGCCCTCTGAGAGCTTTCTCCAGCTACAGCCAGGACCACAAAGTGGAATTTGAGGGAACACCCACAGTGGGGGCACATCCCTGATCACCACCTTCCTCTGCACACACCCAGCCTTTCCCTAACCCAGGATCAGAGCCGTGAAATCCCAACACACAGGCCCTGAGCAGGGATTGAAAGGTCTGAGCCCACAGAACCCTGTGCTGAGGCTGCTTCCAGAGGAGGCTGGAGTGGCATTTCCAACAGGAGCTCTGCTCACAGCTTTCAGCACGTTGGGCAGGTTTCAGCTGGGATGCAGGAACCAGACACCAGGAGGAGGACGCATGGATGAGCCACAGGTATGCTCAGGGTGGGAAGCCTCTGGAGCAGCTTCAAGAGGCACCTTTAGAGCCTTTGTGCCAATCACACCAAGTGCTGCCTCTTATTCTGCAGCCCGAATTGACAAAAAAGGGAAAAATAAATGCAATTTCACACTGGTGAGGGAAAAGAAAGAAAGAAAGAAATTCCTCCCTGTGAGGGTGGGGAGGCCCTAGCACAGGGTGCCCAGAGAAGCTGTGGCTGCTCTGTCCCTGGAAGTGTCCAAGGCCAGGTTGGATGGGGCTTGGAGCAGCCTGGGATAGTGAAGGTGTCCCTGGCCATGGCATGGGATGGGCTTTAAGGTCCCTTCCAGCCCAAATTATTCCATGAAAGCAATGCCAGGGTCAGGAATGCTCCAAAGTGGGAACATCCCCCGTTGAAAAGGTGAGAAGGGGAGGCTGAGAACAGACACCTTGGCACCGGGAAGGTGAAATGCCAGGAAGCAAATTGCTGCTCAGCACATTTTTTTGGATGACTCAGCACCTCCCCTCCCTCCCCCCACCAGCTGCAAGCACCTCCACAATTAGTTTGACAAAACCGATGGCATTTGATCCCATTCCCAGGCTTTGGCAGTTTTTATCCCCATCTCAGGACACTCTCAGGGCACACGCTTCACCCAGCAGTGGCCAAAAAACAAGTTTTGGCAGAAAAGTGGCACGACATGGATTTGGTTGAAGAAAAAGCACAGGAATGATGCTCTGCACAGCTCAAGTATTGCAAGGATGATTTTTGACAGCAAAATACGACTTAATTTAGGCACAAAATCCTCTAAAGGGACACGGTACCCTGATGGGGATCTCTGCGAGCAGAGCCTGCCTGACAGAATCCCTCTCCCATCCCACAGCACACCCATCCAGAGGGATTATTTGGATTTTACACCACCAGCCAAGGCTCCACCACTCCCCAAGCCCACTCTCACACCTCTGAGCCACTGAAGAGTCAATGAATTAAACCAGCTCTAACAAACTCCTCATCTCGCAGCCAGCGCGGTGATGCAACACCCGGCGGGTTCTGGGACAAAGATGTGGAACTACAATGCCTCAACCTCTGCCATGAAAATCGGCCCTTCTATCCCAAATGAGTTACATATTTGGATACCCTGTGAGATAGGGAAGCGGGGCGTTATCGAGCTGCCAAATCTCACTCCTGTCATGAGGTCATTTCTGGCACAAGGCCAGGCAAGGTTTCAGCCAAAATCTCAGCGCTGACCATCGCTCCCTGGCCTTCCTCCCGTGCTCCTCTTCCTCCTGACTCAGGTCAGGAAAGAGGGGGGAATAAAATAATTTAAAAATAAAGAAAAAAGGGTCAGGAAAGGGAGTATCTTTTGGGTTTAAATCAGTTTGTACAATCACAACATACACAATCAGTACTTGGCCTCTTCACTGAGGACACCTCAGCAGCTGAAGGATGTTTGAGGGCTCTCAGTACCGTGGTCACTGGGATGTTGGGTCTCCCCCCCACATGAACCCTAACTCTGACCATGGTCACCAACAGAGAAATGTCATTGATCACTGAATTAATTATTCAGTAATTTCAGCCCAAGCACCACACGTATGGGATCATACTTTGGGTTTATCAGCAGAGCAGCTTGAAAGAGCTGCCAGGAATCCCACACACACCCCAAAGCTGGATGATAACTTTCTAAATAAACCCGTTTGCAAACCCCTCATTTCACTGCAGGGATGCACTCACAGTACCCCAGGACACCCAAAGTGCTTATTTTTATCTGCACACCGACTCAAGGCAGAAAAATTAGAGAGAAACGGGTGAGCAGCATCACTACAAATCCCATTAATCACACGTTGTCAATGCAGCAGTTCCCAACCGGAGTGACTTGGGACGCTCAGCCTTCCTTCCCCTTGCCCCTACTACCACCAAACTTTCTCTCAACTGCTTCAAAGTGCCACAAAGAATATTTCATCTCAAGCCTGACAGGCCAGATGTAGAATAAAGAAATAAATAATTAGCGTTACCTTATCTGGAGTCCGTCAGCTGCAGCGAGCGGCGCTCGGAGCTCCGTCCGCATCCAGAGACAAATTATCTAACGCTGTAATTTATGAATGCCTCAAGTATTTGCCCTGGTATTTCATTATACGCTCGCTGGAAAGAAGAGCTCGAAAGACTAAACAGATCCAGCACGATAACACGAAAGGCACTCCAGCCGCGCGCTCTTCCAAGGCAACCCAGGAATCCCAGCACGACACAGAACTGCTCCGGCTCCCTCCGTGTTGACACTGCTCGAGGGGCAGCGAGGGCAGAGCGATGACCCGGGAGCTCGGCTTCCCTCCGGTTCAACGCTGAGCTTGGATTTATTATGGGAAGCTGCGGGATCCAGGCAGCAGAGGAAGCGCAAGCCCGGCTTTCCCGGGGGCAGCCGAGGCCGGCGCGGCGGAACGGCTCCCGCTGCCAAGTGCGAGGAAGAGTTCCAAACTCGCCGCTTTATCAAAGCTATTTTTGTCCTTCCCCCCACACACTGATAAGCAGCAAGGCGAGGACCGCCGGGGTGCCGAGGCAGGGTTTGGCATCTCCCCCGAAACCCCGCTGCGACTCCACGGCAAAGAAGCCACCCGGCACCTTGGGGGAGCGGGCCATCCGCTCGGGAGGCTCGGAGGGGAGGAAACTCCTTCCTCCAGCTTATCCTGCTCGCAGCGAGCTTTCGTGCCTGGAAAAAATGAGCTAAGTTTGCGAGCGGAGGCCCCAGCTCCGCTCCGGCTCTCCTACTAGCTCTCGGGACAAGCGACCCCCCCCCAGGGGCTGGGGACACCGGCGGGGACAACCGGGAGGCTGCTGCCCACCTGTCCTGCACGGGCTGAGGAGCTGCTGCGGGGGGGACACCGCGGCATCACCCAAAACATGATGCACCTGGGCCGGGGGAGAACCGGAATCGCGAACCCAGCGCAGGAGGAGGGAGGGGAGCGAGCGGAGGCCGTGCGGGTCCAGGACCCACGGCGGGTGCGGGGCCGAGCCGTGCGGGGCTCCCCGGCAGCAGCAGCACCCCGCGCCCGGGGGGACCCCGCAAGGGCTGGGGCAGAGCCGCTGCCCCCGGCAAGGGCTGGGCTGTCGGGACACACGGCGGGTCTATCGCGACAAGGAGACGGCGAGCAGCAGGTGGAACACGGGCGGCCCCGCAGCCCGTCACCCCCAGCCCAGGCGAGCTCCCCCCACACTTCACCCCCGCACCGCGAGTTCGGGGCTCTCTCCCCTTTTTCCAGCAAACGTCCCCGAGGGGCCGTTCCGGAGCGCCCCGGGGCGCGGCACCGAGCGCGGGGATGGAGCCGGGGGATGGCCCCGAGCGGCGCGGAGCCCCCGCGGTCCCCCCGCCCCCGGCCGGACCCACCTGCTGGCGCCGCTCCGCGCCCTCGGCCGCTCGCTGCGGGCGGCCCCCGGCCGGAGCTCCGGGCGCTGCCGCCGTCCCGTCCCGGCGCGGCGGGGCCGCGGGCTGCGGGCCGCGGTCGCGGCGGAGCTCGGAGCGCAGCTCCAGGTAACAGCCCAGCGTCAGGACGTGCAGCGCCAGCGACAGCGCGAAGAAGCCGAGGAAGAGCCGCCAGCTGCCGCCGCCGCCGCAGGCGCAGCCGCGGGGAGCCGGCGCCGCCGCCCTGCGCTCCGCGCCCATGGTGCGCTCGGGCGGAGCGGCGCGGAGCGGCCCCAGCGCTGCTGCTCCCGGGGCGCGCCGGGCACCGCGGGCTGCGCGGCCGGGCCGCCAGCGCCCCGCCAGGGGGCGGGGCCGAGCGGGGGGCGGGGCCGGGCGGCCAGCGGGGCGGGGCCTGGCGGAGGGGCGGGGCCAGGGCGGGGCAGCACCGCCTCAGCGGCCGGCCGGGGGGCGGGGCCTGGGCAGGGAAGGGGCGGGGCCTGGACGGGGCAGCGACACTGTGGGGCGGGGTTATGCAAATTAGAGGGCGGGGTCAGAGCGGCTGGAGCCACGCCCCGCTGCGGGCCCGATCCCGATCCCGATCCCGATCCCGATCCCGATCCCGAGCCCTGTCCCGATCCCGATCCCTGGCCCGATCCCTGGCCCGATCCCGATCCCTGTCCCGATCCCGATCCCGAGCCCTGTCCTTGTCCCGGTACGGGCAGCCGCGCTGATGGCTGAGTGATCCCGATCCCAGCCCCACTCCCGGTCCACGTCCCCGTCCCGATCCCGATTCCGGTGCGCATGGCCCCGATCCCGGTCCCGGTGACCGCAGCCTGGAGGGTTCCTGGGAGCAGGTGCCAAGCGCCACCGATCCCCGGGCACGGGCAGCGTTGTCACCGCTCTGCCAGGGGACACGGGGCGCCCAGGGGTGTGCGGTGCCTTGGGGCAGCTGTCGCTTTCTTCTCCAGCTTTTTAAAGGTTGATTCTCATTGCTGGAAACTAGTGGAAGCTGGAAACAGCCTGGGAAAGGGTGAGCCAGGGAGAGAAGTGGGTTTGGAGAGGGAACCATGGGAACCTGGTTTGGTTTGGAAGGAGCATAAGGCTCATCAAAAGGAGTCGGCACAGCCTGTGCTGGTTCTATTCCCAATCAGGGCGTTTAACTGAACGAGAGGGATCATGGGGTGAACAAGGTGCTGTGTGATGCTCACAGCCTGCCAGGAAATTTGAATTCAGAAATTAGAAATGATCTGAACAAACTCGAGAGGTGGCCTGAAGAGAATAGGATGTGATTCAGAAAAGTAAAAGAGATTAAATTAAAGGTGTTAATGGCAGCAGAGGAGGTGGCACTGCAGAGGAGGATTCCAGCTGGTTTTGGGGGATGAGATGATGCAGAGCAGGCCAGAAGTGCTGGGAGATGTCAGAGCCATTCCCAGATGTCCAGGAAGGGCCCAGCACCAGGGACAGTCACCAGCACATCCCTGGGATGGGTCCAGTGAGCTCCCCTGGCCAGGCTCCGGGAGCTGGGTGGTCCCAGGCCAGGTCTGTGCTCCCAGATCCCGGGACCGGGGGGAGTTTCCCACGAGGCTGTCCCTTCCAGGAGAAACTCTTCCAAGCCCTGGAACACATCGTCTGGGAATTTGTGGGGTCTTCATCCCACAGATCACAACCCTAAAGATTCCCATGGTGGCCTTGTCCTGCCTTTGGGGAGGAGGGTGACCTTCTCCAGCCCTCCCTGGCCTTGTTTCCCTGCAGTAGGGTCTTTTTTCCTATAAGTCCTGTGTCACAGACATGAAATTCCATGAGAGTCTCTGTTTTCATTTAAGAAAGAAATGTTTCCCTAATATTTGGGAAGAACAAAACTGGAAGCATTAGGCGCTGCCAACCCCAACAACTGAGGAGCAAAAAGCAAATAAACACAAATTAACCCCCTGTTCAAAACCCTGTAATTATTTTAGGAACATGTATAATTATTTGAGTGCTTAGGGTTGTTACTGGCTTTTACAGAATCACAGAATATCCAGAGTTGGAGGGGACCTGCAAGGATCATCAAGTCCAACTCCTGCACCACCAAAATCCTGGTTTTCAAGATGAAAATCCCACCCCCAATCCTACATGGACCTCTACTTGCACTGGTCTCATCCCATTTTCCAGAGTAATTTATGTTGCTTTGAAGGTGAATTTTAGAGGCCAGCTCAGCCTGGGGCTGGGTCAGGGAGAAGATGTGAGCTCTTCATTCCTGCCTGGATCTCACCAGGGATTTAGGCCAACTCCTCATATTGAGGGATTTCTGCCTCCTAGAGCAGACCAGCATCCCACTAATTAAAAAGGAATCCCATGTGATAATGGAATTAAAACATAATTAACAAGTGCAATCCTCACACCCAGACCAGTAGAGCCCCACAGTCCATGGCTGCAGTTTCTCCAGGGTTTGTTTTTTTTAATTCCTTTTGTTTTGAGCATTCCTCTCCTTCCTCTGCCATTCCTGGAAAACTTCATTACATGGATGAAGAACCTCATAGGTTCAAGTTGTTTTCTGTATCCAGCCTGTGTTCCAAGACTCCGGGTCCAGGAGAAGCTGGAGCCAGAGGGTGGGGAAATACAGAAGGGACAGGGAACCCTGGTGCTCTGGATGGGAAAATAAAGAGCAGTTGAGAGGGGCCTGGGGAGGGTGGGCAGAGGCTGCAGGGCAGGAGAACAGACAGAGGATGTGTCTGGAATGACTTTTTCTCTTGATTCCCAAACTTGCTGGGTTTTTTCCAGCATGGCCTTCCCATCCCAGCAGGGTTTAACCACAGGTGGGAGGGAGCTGCTGTGGCTTTGGAGATCTCCCTTCCCTTTGGAATGGGTGCAACTCTCTGCACAGCACAGGGCACTCCGTGGCAGGTCTGAGTGCCCCTCTCCGTGTGAATTCCACAGATCAGGGAATCTTCGAGTGATGTAAAGCAGCTTTGAGCCCATTTCCCATTTACATTTTGGCAGCAGCTGCAATTCCTGCAGCGGCTGCAGACTCGAGTTTAACATGTGTGACCTAAAAGCTTTGGAATTCCTGACTTTCTTTTGAGGAAAGCCATCCCTTGCTCTCTCAGTGATGTTCTCAACAACATGAGTACAATAAAGTCTCCTAAAACCTGAAATCCTGGCACCCCAACAGCACATCCACAGGCGTTTACAAGCCCTTAGGAAGGAGAATCCTGATTTTATAGAGCCTCCATCCAGCACTGCAATCTCAATTCCTCTTCCTCAGCAAGATCCAGGATGTTCCATACAATCTGCTTTGCTTAAGGCTGTTTTTTTCAGTAATTGTGAGCCCTGTCCGTGCAGGAAAGGTAATTATTTGTGTCCAACTGCTTCCATAGGGGCAGGGATTGAGCAATATGTTCATCTTTTAAGAGCAAGATGTACTAAGAAATCACATTCAGGGCTTTTTTCCTGGCTCTGCCAGGGACTCTCCGAAGATTTTCCCTCTCAGGCTGTCACTGTCTCTCTGCTCATTCATCTGTGCCTCTCATCTTACTCCACAGATTCTCACAATTAACGGTTAGTTGCTCAGAGAAGCTGTGGCTGCCCCATCCCTGGAAGTGTCCAAGGCCAGGATGGATGGAGATTGGAGCAATGTGGAATAGGGGAAGCTGTCCCTGCCCATGGCAGGAGCTGGAACAGGATGGGTTTTTTACAGCAAGAAAAAAAAGCTGTATTGACCCTCGCTGGGCTTATTTTCACATTTCCCCCTGCACTGCTGACTTTTAAGGACCAGCAGCACTTTGACACCTCATTTTCCTGCATGGATCAGTCTTTGCTCTGTTTTGAAGGAAGATGAGGCCTGGCAGCCCCACGATTCCATCCCGGAGCACGCGGGAGGAGGTTTGGCCGAGGAGGCCGAGTTCAGCCTAAACACAACTTCTTGCAGAGGGGGTGAGGAAGATGCTGCTCTTGGTTCTGTTGTATGTTTATTTATATGTTATTTGGTGATAATGAGAACCAAATGTCCGGGATCTATTCAGTTCTTAAACTTTTATAGACTCATTGTCTTGATTTTCAACTGTGCAGCCGTCTCCGAGCCCCTGCCTCCCCCGGAACCGTGGCAGTGCTGTCGGTGACCAGGCTCAGCTGTGCTCTTACTCATCCTGGCTGGAACAATGATATTCCACACCACGTTATTCAACCTCCCCGGTGCCTCCTGGCCCCCTCATCCCGACCCCTCGGCTCCCACATCCCGGGTCAGCTCCGGAGCTGGCCAAGGCATTGTCCTGGGGGTGCCACTTTCGGGCTGCGCTGGTGCCAGGGAAAGAGGATACGATCTGTGCCTCGAGGAGCAGACGTGATACATGAAAGATGCTCTGCCAGAGAGCCCAGAGCCTGCTCTGCCCCTCAGATCGCTCACCAAAAGGCAGGGAAAAGGAGGAGAAGGGAGAGGAGGGAGCTGCACCCCGTAACGCTGAGCCTGAGCAGGCAGGGGGCTCCTCTCCCTGCCCCTTGGCAGGGATTTCTCCAGGCTCCAGCATTCCTGGTGCCATGGCCTTCTTGGGTTGGACTCAATGATCTCTGAGGTCTTTTCCAGCTTAATTGATTCTGTGCTTTCCTCAGGAGCACAGCTCAGGCTTTGGGGCTCCTTGGGGGAAAAGTGTCACCCCACAGAGCCACTCCCTGTCCAGGAGAGACACCCCCAAGCAGATCCCTCCCCACCTAAACACGACTGCTCTCACAGCACAAGGGTTTGCAGCAGCTTTGCCACACTCTGAGAACCCCTTCCAGTGCCTAAAGGGGCTCCAGGAGAGCTGGAAATGGACTTGAGACAAGGGATGGAGGGACAGGACACAGGGAATGGCTTCCCACTGCCAGAGGTACGTGGGATTAGCACCCTATTGTGGGCACAGGAAACTGGAACCCCAGTGTCACCCCTCATGTCTTCTTCAGGCAGGGGGAATTCTGCCAGGAGAGCTCCTGGAAATCCCCTGCCCCAGGTTTGTGGCCCACATGCCCATTTCAGCCTCTTTGGCTTTTGCTTCTCTCTCTTTAGAGATGTAAATTCCACAGATAATGATTTGAGCCGAAAGATGAAATTTCTGCACTAAGAAAGGCCAACATAAAGCAACCAAAATCCTTTGCAGATGGAGCAGAGACACAGTTCCAGCACCAGTATAGAATCCCAGGATGGTTTGGGTGGGAAAGGACCTTAAAGCTCATCCCATCCCACCGCCTGCCATGGGCGGGACACCTTCCACTATCCCAGATTGCTCCAAGCCCCATCCAACCTGGCCTTGGGCACTTGCAGAGATGGGGCAGACACAGCTGCCCTGGGGACCCTGTGCCAGGGAAGAATTTCTTCCCAAAATTATATCTAACTCTGCCCTCTGTCAGGTTGAAGCCATTCCCCCTTTTCCTGTCACTCCAGGCCCTTTTCCAAAGCTCAGTTCTGGCCTAAACTCAAACTTTTAAGCATTTTTGGGTAAAGGCAGGGCAAATCCAGCCTAAAGAACTGAAGCCTGGGCTTTAAAAACAGTAAATCCAAGGAATTCATATCAAAGCAGGAACAGTCATAAGGAGAACATATGGAAGTGTCTTTTTCTGCTCACGGTGATTGGAAACTGCACGCCCAGGCCCTGATCCAGCTACAGGACCCCACATCCGGGGCTTAGTTTCCAGGTGACCCGGGATTTCAGCGATTTCCAGCCTTGGGACGGTTAATGTGAGATGACAGCAATAACCAGGGAAGGAAAACCCCACGTGTTTGTTCTTCCCAGCGTGCCAGCACTTGTGGATTTAAGTGAGGAGAAAGATCACAAGGCTCAGCCAGAATATCCTCCAGAACACAGCCCTAAAGCAGCAATTTCCTCTGCGGAGCCCGTGTGAGATCAAGGCAGGATAAAGCACTCCATGTGAGCCTGGCTGAGGGGATTTGGGAAGGGGCAGGAGCCATTTGTTGGGGATGGAATAGTAAAGATTAAATTGGGTGTTACAGAGGGACCTTTCCAGAGGGAACAGCTCCAGCTCTGAGTGCCATTTGCCTTCACCTCTCCTCCATGAGAAGACTGCTGGCTTTGGGAATGCAGCATTCCTGAGCTGAACCTGCTGATGGGAACATGTGCATTTCATCTCGGAATGAATAAAAAAAATGATTGAAAAATAGCAAACCCTGTAATTTCGGTGAGGAGCAATTCCCGTGCGATTGGAGGCAACGCGCTCTCGGATGGAAGGGCCAATTCCATTGGATCAATGGGATGGAAACATCTGCTTTATCTCACCGAGATCTGAAGAGGTAAGAGCTGACAGTTCTTTGTGGGAATCTTTGCTATCTCACTGTATATCTAAATTACATTTATTGATGTCCTACGTTGATGTTTCGGGAAATTCTCGTGGATCTCACAACCTTCTGTTTCAAATTCACAGTCTTCCACCACTCAAACTATTATTATTTTTACCAGTCCCAAGGGTGTGCTGGAGTCTCTTTGGTACAAATTAGAGAGGCTTTTATGAAAAACTCACAGTTTATGGAACAGAGGTTCCCGTTGGCTTCCTGACCCCGAGGTAGTGACAGCTCCCACCGGAGCCTCACCCACAGCAGGGGTTTCAGCACCATTCCCAACGCGGCTCTGGAGCTGACACGGGGTGAGGAACAGCAGTAATTTCCCCCCAAGAGGGACAAAAAAAGCCAAATGTTGACAAGTTTATGAGTACAAACATGTCAGGGGATCTCCTGGTGATGCCTTGCAGAAGGCTGACCTGAAACAGAAGCTAGACAGAGTTAAAAGAATAAAAGGAATATTTATTAAAAAGGCCTTCTCAAGGTACACCTTGGGCAATGCAAGAGTCTCACAGACACTACACCCAGAATGGACCCTAGCACATGGTTTTCAGATATACGTTCAGTTCATCTGCATATCAGAAACTTGTTGTCCAATTACAGCTTCAGGAAGTGGAGTCCCATCCCCAGCTTGTCCCCCTTCCTCTCTCACTGCTGTCCACGGTTGTTTATATTTTTGGGCATTTGGACAAACAAGGTGTCCTTGAAACTTAGGCCTAGAGGAATTGTTTTGTCTGAATAGAATGGCAGAACTGTAGCTTGACAAGTTATGGAGTTTTAGAGTTATACATTAAAGCAGTACTGATCTGGAAAATATAAAAGCTAAAACTTAAGGCATCATTTCCCCCTTTTAGAGGCTTGATGAGGCCTTTACCTTGTCAAGTCCCTAAATATATACTAACTATATATTAATAACATACATTTGATAACAGCAAATATTCACCAATAGTAGACATAGAAGAATTATGACTGTAGTCATTATGAACAGTTCTTTAGGCACTGAAGAAGAATTATTTAAATGCATGTCTCAGATCTGCATTAGTCTCTGACTGCAGTTTCTCAGATTGTTCTGCAGAAAGCTTTTGTATCGTCTGTGAGGTGAATCAGGGTCACTGACTGAGTGGAGGGTTCAGCCAGGACTTGGAGTGGTCTGACCATGGATGTGAGAGCCGAATGAATTGGATTCGGCAGCCAGGCAGAGTGCAAGGTTTGCAGAGGAAGCAAACTCGCAGGCATCACGTCTCACTTGAAAAAGCTGAGACTAAAAACCACTAGAGACTGTCCAAGGAAATTTAAGGCATCACTGGCAGCAAAGCTTTGCTCCAAGCCTGTGCTGGGATGTTCACTTGGGCTGGGCTCTGAGCCGTGGGAGAAGGGATCTGCGGGAGACAGAACCCATTCCACAAGGAATAAGAGTGGGGTAGAAATGACCTAAAGATCCCAATCCAAATAATTCTATTAAAAAACCCCCAAACTCAATGAGTTTCAGAGAAAAGGATCAAGCAACACAGCCGAAGGAGAGAAGAGGGTGGTGAGAAGATGCTGAGACTGGAGGAAGAAGAGCCACAGAATCCCAGGATTTCCTGAGCTGGAAGATCATCCTGGCCCTGCACAGACATGCCAACAATCCCACCCTGTGCATCCCTGGGAGTGGTGTCCAAACAGTCCTGGAGCTCCGGCAGCCTCGGGGCCGTGCCCATTCCCTGGGGAGCCCTTTCAGTGCCCTGAACACCCTCTGGGAGAAGAGCCTTTTCCTAACAGCTCCAGCCATTCCCTGGGTCCTGTTCCTGGTCACAGAGATCAGAGCTGAGTGTGAGCCCTTGGTAGGAATTCCTTGGAAAAGGTGACAATTCAAGTGTGAAGGGCAAGCAAGAAACCAGAGGGAGCTGGAGGCAGCAAACCCAAGTCTCCCCAGCTCTTTCCCATCAAGGGCTTCACTTCACTGCAATTACAGCTGAATTAATAAAGCCACTGACGTTTTCCAGTGGAAAAAAAAAAACCACATCAGTAAAACCTTGATCTTCCTCAGGTACCAAAACAGATCCAACAGACATGATCCAAAGGAGAAACCTGGAAAAGCAGAACAAGGGAGAAAGAAATCACCCAGTAAAACCCATCTGGCACCCAGCATCCATGGAAATCCACACAAACCCACCTTCCACAGCCCCTCCAGGCTCTGCTGGGGCAAAGGGGGCTGGAATGAAAAATTAATTGTAAGCTCTTACTTAACACAGATTTTGAGACAAAAAGAAGAGAACAAAGGAGTCCTTCAGGCAAAAAATGTGGAAAATGACGATCATTAATAACGTCAACTCCTCACTCCAGGATTTTCATCAGTTGGCTGAGGTGGCATCACATTGTCAAGTCACAAAAGCCATAAACACACCCAAAAAACCTGATTCATCCCAGAAAAATAAATGCACAACTCACCAACATCAGGAGCTCCAGTTGGAGTGTGTCCAGAATGTCCGGATTTGGAAAGGCCTAAAATCATCCTGGAGGTTCCTGGTAGGTGGAAAACACCCTGAAACTGCACTCCTGAGAGGGGAAATCATCTCCTCAGGATTCTTAATCTCCCATGGTCAAGCGTGGTTGTGAAAAACAAGGATCTCAGGCACAGTTTTAGATCCCTGTTTCTGGACTTCCATGAACCCCAAGTTCTCCTCAGGGAGGATGAAGAAGCTTCAGGAGGCCTGAAATCGTTCAGAAATACATGTCTGAAAATGATCCTTTTCCTTTGTGATAACCCAGAAAGCAGGAGCTGGTGTGCCATCTATTAAACCATAAAAAAAGACATAAAATGGGAATTCCTAATCCACATCCAGAAGGGCTGAGGTTCAAAATTGAGACCCCACCCAGGATTTCAGCATCTGGAGAGTCCCATCTCACACCTCAAAACATTCCCAGGCCTGGACTTTGATTCGGGTCTGCAGCCCTTTGTGTTGTTTTTCTCAGGGGTGCAGCATTTTCCAGGCTCTTTCCAGCAGAAATCTTTCCATGCTGCCCATTGCAGTTTTTATGGAGTCACAAGGCAAATTTACAGCTGAGAAACTTCTCCTTGGCCCCACGCTGCCTCTCAGCTTTGATGTGCACAGCCCTATAGCCATCCCCGCTAATCAAATCCTTGGGAATCAGCACGTTCCTGGGTGGATTTGCAGCCGCCACTTAACTCAAAATCCCCGCTAATCAAATCCTTGGGAATCAGCACGTTCCTGGGTGGATTTGCAGCCGCTGCAGCAGTTTGGGCACCATGTGGCCACCAAAACCCTTCCCTGGGAGCTCAGGAGTGGCATCACTGGTCCCCAGGCATCCAGAAGGCTGGTAGGATTCAGGGATAGCACCAGGATTGTGAGGACACGGCCTGCCAGCAGCATTCCCAAAGGAAAAGACCCCAGACACTCCCCTGAACAGGCTGATGCTGCATCCCAACACCACTCACCAGCCCAGGCCCTTGCAGGACCCTTTTTTGTGGTTCCCAAAGCCCAGCCGGGCCCCAGAGCTCTCAAAATGGGGCACACCCAGGGGAAATCATTCTGGAATTGAGAATCACCTGGGCTGCTGTTATTGCCTGCAGCAGCACAGCCTGAGGCTGCCTGGGGACGGGCTCCAGTGGGTGCTTTCCTGTCTGGGGGGCCAAACACCTCTTCCATCCTGTCTGGGCAGCCTGTGCCAGGGCCTCACCACCCTCACAGCCAGGAATTCCATCTCAATATCCCATCTATCCCTGCTGTCTGGTAGTAGGAAGCCATTCCCTGTGTCCTTTCACTCCAGGCCTTGTCCCAAGTCCCTCTCCAGCTCTCCTGGAGCCCCTTTAGGCACTGGAAGGGGCTCTGAGGTCTCTCTGGAGCCTTCTCTTCTCCAGGTGAACACTCCCAGCCTGGCCCCAGAGGGATTCCAGCCTTGGAGCAGCTCCGTGACCTCCTCTGGACTTGCTCCATGTCTTTCTGATTTTGGGGTTCCAGAGTCTGAGGCAGCTCTGGAGATGGGGTCTCACCTGAGTGGGGCAGAGGGACAGAATCCCCCCATCCTGCTGCCCATGCTGGGGAGGTGCAGCCTCCTCATTATCCACCCCCAGCCCTTCTCCCTGTGACCCAGCAGCCCCCCAAATTCCCCCTCCTGCACCCCCCACTCTGTGCCTTGGTTCTCCAGCACAGCTGGTGCCTCCCCCATTTGCCTCCTGCATCAATCTGCGTTTTAAAAAACATTTCTTTCCCTCCCTGTGCAATTTCTTCCCCTTTTCCTGGTTTTCTTTCCAAACAGAGGGTTTGCAGCTCAGGATGGGGATGGCCACAGTGTAACTCCAGAGCTTTATCCCGTGGCCTTTCCCAGCCTGGCACGCAGCGCTCAATTTGGAGCGCGGTGTCCTCGCTCTGTTCCATGCCGAGCTCTGTTGTCCAGAGGAATTAATTCCAGATTATGTGTGGGTGTGGACTTCAGCTGGGCAAAATTTGGATACCCTGGTTGAGTCATTATTGTCTGATGAATCTCTTGGTGACAGCCTTCGCCCCTATTGTTCTGAGGTGAGCCCCGTGGCAAGAAATGTGAAGGCAAGAAACAAAAGAATATAAAGAAAGGTTACGAAATCAAATTCAGTTAAGGCAGGGTTATTGTCCCTCCATCCCGCCTCTCTGGCCTCCAGTTGGGATTGGATTTGGCAGGAAAACAACCCCCATGGGACAGCAGCCGAGGTTTAGGGCAGGTTCTGGGGGGAGCCCGTCCCCGTGGGACCCTGGTGGCCCCAATGACACAGCAGAGACAGGGAGGAGGAGTTATCATCAATTCTTAACATTTTATTTCTTTACTGGGTTAAACAAGGAGCAGAGAAAACCTCGGCCCCAAAATACAACAGAACTGAAAGCATTACAGGTACAGAGACTATTGAACACAGAGAGTAGTAGGATAATATTTTAATACAACTGAATTATAGCATGGGATTGTGTTTTTGTTGGGTTTTTTTGTTTGTTTTTTGTCAAACCAGTTTGGAAAATAAATGTAATAGGAACTAGTGCAAAAAAGTTCTAAACATGAAGCACAGTGTATAAAATGGCATAAGAAAACTGTCCCCTCGAGGACACAGTCACTTTCTTATGACAGAAGGGAGAAAGAGAAACAGAAGGGGGGTGGGAACAGAGGGAGGGTCCGGGAGGCGGAGGAGGAAAAGCTGGAAAGAAAGAGAAACCGGGCTGGGGGATTAGAAAGGATACTTTGACTTCAGCAATGTTGGTTTGTGTTTCACCACCACGCACTGGAAAAGGACCTCGTTGGGCTCGGGCCGAGCTCTGTCACCACCCACATGGCACAAGCACTTGAGAAGGGTTCGGGCACCAGCAGCCTGGGCACCGCAGGGGTTGGGTACCCACAGGTGCCCCCGAGGCTCTGGGACACCCAGCCCAAGGCAGGGAGCCCCAGCTTGGACATGCTCTGGAGGGAGAAGGGCACGTGGGGCTGGGGTCTCCTCCTGCTCTCCCTTCCCACATCCCTCCTGCACATTGGCTCCCTCAAGGACCAGCACATGGAATTTGCTCCCCATTTCCATCCCCCTGCTCAGACGGGAGCGTCTCCCTTTTGAAGGCATCCTGAGGCTGTGTCAGAGCTGCATTCAGTTTGGGCTGGAAAAGAAAACCAAGCCAAACCTCCATCAGAGGGATGGCTGGGGATCCCCAGGAATTCCTCCCAGGCAGCAGCAGCATCTCTGATTCCCATGGGGAAGGTGTCCCTGCATTCCCAAGGTGTTATCCTGGCCTGCTCAGCCAGGATTCACTCCAGCCTGTTCCCATCATGGAGCCACCCAGCCTCCTGCCCTGGAGAAACCGGCTGGATGCTATTTTAAGGAGAGCTGGTTGGAATTCCTTACAAATTGCTATTCTCTCCCAATCCGCTGCCGCCCGTTCCAACTGTGCGAGCAGAAAAAGTGTGATTGATTTTTTTATTTTTTTTAATTTTTTTTTTTGCTTCGTTTTCTTTTTGGAAAATGAAAGGTTTTGTGGGAAAGGGCTGTTCTGGATGCATTTCTCAATTTGCAAAAAAAAAAAAAAAAGAAAAAAAAGAAAAAAAGGAAAAAAATTGGTCACAATGATCAATCTGGCTTGTTCTGACAAGTTTCAAAATTAAAAAAAAAAATCACTGTCTGGCTCTTTTTGTCTTTTTGTTTTGCAACCCAGGCATGTCCAGTTCCCAAATACATTTAAAAATGGTAAAACCAACCCCAAATTTCATAAGCCAAACCTAACTCTTGGGGGTTTTTTGTTGAGTTTCAGTTTACAGCAAGCAGAGTTGTCGACTTTCTGGGCTGAAAAAGGATCATCCTGAAATGCTAAAAAGGCTGGAAACTGCTCCTGGCCTTGCCCAGAACACAAGTCCTGGAGATGTGGAGCAGGAAAGGGTGGAGGGACTGGGCTCAAGAACTCACCCATCTCCTGACCAGGCCTTTGAGAGGGGCTGAGAGCTTTGCTAAAACCCCAACAACTTTTAAAATTAATTATTTCTTATTTTTTTATGATTCTCAATTAAAAAAGGTCCATCCTCCACCACAGCATTCCCTCTGCTCCCTTCCTCCTTCCTCACAGAGACATGCAGGGCTGGGAGGTCACCCAAAGAGCCACCTGGACCAAGAACACCCAAAAAGAGCTGCTAAAATCCTTCCATTCCTGGAATAAAATGGGCTCATGGTGGGAGCTGTGCAGCTCCAGGGCTGCTGTGATCCAGGAGCTCTGAGCAGGCTCCTTCTGTGGGAGAAGGGATGATTCTGGGATTGCGTGATGGTGGTACCTCCAGCTGGGATGTCCAAGAGCTGACTTTTGGGCTGAAGGAGATCCTTAACATCCAACCTGAACAGCAGACATGGCCCTTCCCAACCTTTCCACCGCAATTTAAGAGAGGTTTAAGCCCCAGGGATGGGAAGCCCCAGGGAAGCACAAAGCTGATACACAGAATTCCCTGCCAGTCTTGGGTTACAACGCAAGATGTAACCAAAAGATAGGTGGGGCAGTGTTCTTTATCTACTCCATGGCTCAGCCCTGGTAACTGTTTCGGGGAAGCAGCAGCCACCCTGAGGGGGCCATCTCCACTAATGGGCCATGTACCAATGTGAGATGCCTCACCCAGGGGGAGGAACCCAACATTCCTACCTGGATATAATCTGAGACTTGGAACACCATGGGAGAACCACCACTGGATTCCCAGAGGACAAGAGCCCCATAACCACCACTGGACCTCCAGAGAAGGACCAGATCTTTCTACAGGATCACTGCTTCAACAGAACCACATCCATCACATCCATCCATCATCCATTTCATTGGATGCTACCACCATCCTGACTGACAGCGTGCCAGGTCGTATCCCGACTGTCAGCCTAAGACGGTGTTTCTGTACCACTGCCTTTATTTTAATTTTCCTATTAAATTATAGTTCCGACTTGGAATCTCTGCTGGTTTGCTTTCAGACTAGACCATTCTTGGTGCCCAACGTGTGACACTCCTGGTAGTGTGGCTGAGGTGGAAGATGGCAGTGGAGAAGGGCAGCGTTCTCTCCTTGCTGGCAGATCACTCCGAGGACTCGGACCCGGAGTTGGGCAGCGAGGCCGGCAGAGCGGGAAGCGATGGGGGAGAGCCCACGGCAGAGAAGGGAGGCCTGGTCTCAGCTGGGTAGGGAGATGACTCTACCTGCCTGGATGGGGATGAGGAAGGGTACGAAGAGGAGGACGATGAGAACAGCAGGCAGGCAGAAGGTGTCAATTCAGAGACTGAAAAACCTGAGGCTGGTGACCTACAGGAATTCACAGAAGTGGAGGAAAGAGATCCTCAGGAGCTGGTTGCTTCTTTTTCAGAGAGAGTGTGGATCATGTCTCCAGATGAGATCAAAATCCCTGCTGAGCCTCCTGGCAGATGTTCTAACCAATTGCAGGATAAAGTTGAAAAGCTGTATTAGAGGAAAATGAAAGAGGGAATGGATATGAACTGTATCATCCAGATAAAAAAGGAATTTTGCAACCCAGCATCTATGAAAAGCTGATCCAGTTTTGTTCCATTGATGAAATTGGTTCAAATTACCCAAAGGACATGTTTGATCCTCACAGCTGGTCAGAGGATTCATATTATGAGGCACTAGCTAAAGCCCAGAAGATTGAGATGGACAAACTGGAGAAGGCCAAGAAAGAATGTACAAAGACTGAATTTGCAACTGGCACTAGAAAGGGTACAACAAACGCTGCTTCCACAACCACCACAACATCCAGCACCACGGTGGGAGATGCTCAGAAGAAGAGGAGCAAATGCTGAAGAAGGGTCTCACAGAAAGATCCACAGAATTACAGAATTCCATTGTGAGTTCCCCTGCCCTGAGGGGAGGAACTCAACATTCCTACCTGGATATAATCTGAGACTTGGAACACATGGGAGCACTACCACTGGATTCCCAGAGGACAAGAGCCCCATAACCACCTCTGGACCTCCAGAGAAGGACCAGATCTTTCTACAGGATCACCGCTTCGACAGAACCACATCCATCACTCCAACAGGACTGCAGCCACCATTTCATTGCTCCCACCATCCTGACCGACAGGGTGTAAGGTCATATCCTGACTCTGTCAGCTCAAGCCAGTGTTTCTGTACCACTGCCTTTATTTTAATTTTCCTATTAAATTGTAGTTCTGACTTGGAATCTCTGCTGGTTTGCTTTCAAACTAGTACACTGCCCCACTGCTTTTTTGGCACAATCCAGGAATGTTTCTGTCCTGACTTTGTCTCCACCAATCCTTACAGGCATTCCTTTCCCAGGTGGCAGCAGGAATGGGATTGGGATGAATCACAAGATGAGGGTAACCTGGGCTATGGGACCTCACTCCCTTTGGCTCTGTGGAAATCATGGACTCCCAGAGTGGTTTGGGTCGGATAGGACTTTCAAGATCATCCAGTTCCACTCCCTGCCATGGGCAGGGACACCTTCCACTAGCCCAGGTTGCTCAAAGCCCTGTTCAACCTGGCCTTGGACACTCCCAGGGATATGGCAGCCACATTGTTTCTAGGCAACCTCAACAACCCATCCCAAACCTCCACACTCGGTGCCACCAGAGACCAGGAGGCACCTGCAGAGCTCAGCACAGGAACACTCCATGGCCTGGCCCTGCAGGATCCTGCCCAGGAGCAGCAGATATCTGGGATTTTCCCTTTATCCCCTTCCTCCAGGCGGCAGCCGAGCATCTCCCGGCCCCGCCCGCGGCCCTGAGTGGCAGTGAATGAACTGCCCTGACATCTCCTCTTGAAGCAAAGCAAAATGTGTTGAAGAAAAACCAGTTCCAGATGTTTTCCCAGTGTTGCCAAGTTACTCAACATGTTCTGCTTTAGTTGTCAGATGCTTTCAAAGCGATTTCCCTAACTCCGAGCACGAATGGTGAGGGCTCTCCCTGGGAATCTTCTGCCTGGGGCTACCATGGATCTGTATTTTCATAAGAAAAAGACTCAACTAATGATTAATGTTCCCCAGAGAAAGCGGGGCCTTTCTTTGGGATTTTTCTTCAGTTATTTTTAATTAATTTGTACAACTGGCAGCTACATGAAAGTGCAGAACCCGGGAATAACGCTGGACTCGGCTCCCTTTGCTCCTTCTCTCTGCCCACACCTGGAGCTTGTAGAGACAACATCATCCCTCACCTCTCTGGGGATGAGAAACCACCTCACCAGGGAGGAATCACTGCTTCTCACTGGGTATTTTCTCTGAGCAAGGAGAAGTTTGTCCATTGAAGGAAAAGTTGAGTTTTACTTATTAATCCCAACACAGGGCACCTTCTTTAGGAAGAAGAGATAAAATCATTGGATGAAAAGGACAAAGCCCCTTGGATTTAAGTTCCTGGTAGGATAAATCATTTAGAGCTCATGTTTTCTGAGGTGGGAATGCAGAAAACATTTGGGATTGCAAAGGGCCGCTGCTCTGGTAGACTCAGGGCTTGGGGTGAAGCATCCCTGCCCACAGAGGGCAAGAAAGCCTTTTTCCTCCTTATCCAGGCACATCCCACTTTGTAATAAAAATAATGCCAGTGATGTTAAGTGAGACAATGTCACCGTCTGCTTCCCGGGCTGTTCTCTCAGAGAGCAAAGCCAGAGCGCTCAGGGATGGAGGATTAGGAGGTTGTAATGTCAGACCAAAGGCAGGAATTTTATCCAACGGGCTCCTGATGATGGACTGCTCCATACACCACTTCCAGCTGCTCCTGCTCTGGGAACAGCCTTGTCTGGATCCGTTTAAGGAGATTGGCAAAGTGTTGAATGCAGCATATGGTGCCCTAAAACCACAGAACTTATTGACAGCAGCCCAGACTCGCTAAAGAAAAGATCTCCTTCCAAAGCCTCGCTCTGGGAAGACCCAGCACTTTCCTCCCACTTGCGGCAGGTAGAGCCCATCCCATGCTCCCAGAGCAGATCCGCATCCCATGTGCTCCTTCTGACATCTTGTCCTCCTGCAAACACCCCCTAGGAGCCATGGCCTGGAAAATGCATGGATCTCCTGCCCTGGGGGCCTCCTCACTGCCAGTGGATGGGGCTGAAACCTCCCCAGTAGCCATCCAAGCCAGCCCAGTTACGAGCTGTGTCCACTTCCTGAATAACTGGGATGCAACACACACTCCTGGCCTCCTGAGGGGAGCCTTCAGCTGGTGTTAGGGAAGATGAAACCATTTCTCAAGGCTCCCAGGTTATCCCAGTAAATCCCTGCCAGCACCCCCTGAAGATGACTTGGGTTGATGGAGCTCACTCCTGCAGCTCTGAGGAAGTCATGGAATGGTTTGGGTTGAAGGGATCTTAAAGCCCTTTCTATTCCATGGGCAGGGACACCTCCTACTAGACCAGATTGCTCCAAGCCCTGCCCAACTTGGCCTTGGACACTTCCACAGCTTCTCCGGGAATCCCACATCACCCATCACCACCCCCCAAGCCTGGCGTGACGCTTCATCACCAGTGGGACACGAGGGCCTTGGGGCAGGGAGAAGGACACACATCCCTCAGGATGGTGCTGGATCTGGATGTGGTGCAGGGACTGAGGCCGGGCCACCCCCGTGCCCGCCAGCGCTGTTCAGTGTCACACATGACACAATGAACAGGGCCAGTGACTCAGGGCCACTTGCTGACGCACCACACTGGGCTATTCTTCTCTCTCCCGATGAGTCGCTCCAAGATTGGACACAGCCTATCTCCGAGAGAGGCGCCTGGAATTAGCTTAACTCTTGGCAGTACAGGAGAAATCTAATTTCCTTCGGGATCCGGACGTCTGGAGGCAGGGATGGGGCTGTGCTCCCTCCCCTGGCCTGTCTGGGAGCTTTTGCTCCTTGTCAGAGCAGCTCCACAACCCACAGAAAACCAAGGAATTGGATCCCGGTTTGCAGAACTGCTCCATGTCCAACTGTTGTGGTTGGTGTAAACTAGGCTGAAATTATATGGATGTCATGAGGAATAGTCAAATGAGAGACATCCTACTTTTTTGGGTGACAATAACAAGGGAATCTGCTTGGGAAACACTCTCCATCTTCCATGAGCACCACCTCTCCCACCCCAAAAACCACGGGACAGTGGGATCACAGGCCTCACCTCTGCAGGACTTTGGGAACAGGCAACTGGTGGTGTGTAAACATCACCCCAAAGCTCTGAGATTCAAGTCAAAGCAGGAATCAAACATTCAGCTGCTTCTCAGAGCCTCTTTGGTCTAGAAATGGGCTGGAAACGTCAGGAAACCTGTGCTTCCCACGAGATGCCCGATACTTCCTTCTTCCAGCCGGGCAGGAAGTAGCTTTGCTCATGGGGCTCTGCTCATGGGACTCTGCTCAGTTTTGCTTCACCTCAACAGACCAGAAACCACAAAACTCCTACAGGCCATCAACCCTGGGACTTCTTGCACTCTCACAGGGATCTGGGATCAATTTGGGATGCAGCAGGGCATTCTCCTGCCCCATCCCTGTCTCCTGCAGTGACCCATGCAGGGCTCTGCGGTAGGTTCCTGTCAAGAGCTAGCCTGGAAACAGAGGGACCATCCCAGCCCCTCTGGGAGCCGGGAGTGGGTTCACACCCAACTCGTGACCTCGTGCTAAAACACTCGCTCTTCCTTCCCTGCCCACACCCAGCACAAATTGCAGTCCCTGGTGCCCAGCCCAGAGGCACCACCTTGCAGTGTCCATGCTGGGAACAGTTCTGGTGGGTGGGTGGAGAATTGGGAGTTTCCTAGGAAATGACCTGGGGATCAGATCCTGGGGATCTGATGTTTGTTTGGGGCTGAATCCCTGGATATGCTGAGCTCAGGTTAAAAAACCACCCCAAGTGAGCCGAATGAGGCTGCACCAGTCAGCACCTTGCCCAGCCAAGTCCAGCTGGGCTCCCAGAAATTTCCGGATTTGGGGGCATCTATGGATTGAAACTATTCATAAAAATGCTCCTCCCTAGCTGGGCTTTATTAGTGCCTCTTTGTGTGGGAGACTCTCCCTCCAAGCCAGATTTCACCAGCCCGTTTGCCCAGTCCTCCTGCCATCCAGTCAATGATTTGTAGCTGGGAAGCACGGAAGGATGCCTTTGGGATTCCCTGCATCCAACTGTTGCCACGTGGGATCCCTCTCCCTCACAGCCTGTGTGCTGCTGCAGTCACATCTCCCCAGCTCCTCACCCAGACCAGTCCCACCAGCCAGGGAGGACAACAAAAAAGGTTACACCAAATCATCAGGACACTTGGCAAAGTGGGATGTGGGAATGCTGGGGACATCCCTCCTGCTCCATGCTTCCTCCCTCTCCTCCTCCTCACACAGAGGAGCAGGAAAGGTCAGGCTAGAGGAGCAGGCTGGGATGCAGTGAGACCAACCCCGAGTGGTACCACAGTGCAGTGTCACAGCGTCCCACTCCTGTCCCCAAACATCGTCAGCGAGGCAGCGCCACGCTGAGGACACTGCGCCCCACCAGGGTGGCTCTGCCCCGAGCCGGTGGCTTTTCCCTGGGACAGGAGTGGGCCAGGCTGTGCTGGGAGGTGCTGCCCCTCCACCTGCTCCCTCGGGATTCACAGACCCAGGAGAAAAGGAACGAGGGCTGGGCCGACCGTCAAACCTCGGCTCGGCACGGGCGGGGGAGGCGCGGGCGCCCAAGGCACTCGCGGTAGCGGCCGGGGGACATTCGGCAGTCCCATGGGGACACCCTTCGATTTCAAGGGACCCCTCCCCTCGGTCCCCCCGCCCCCGTGCCGTTCCTGCCCGCCCGGCGCCGGCGGGGCCGGGAATGCTGCCCCTGCCCGAACCCTCCTGGCGCCGGGTCCCGCAGCCCTGTGCGCGTTAGAGACTCTTCACCACGGGGATGCCCCGCGCGAGCAGCTCTTGGGGGATGTGCGGGGGTGCGTGTGCGCCACCCCCAATCCCGTGCCTCCCATTGGAGGAATAGCATGTGCCCCCCTTATGGAAAAAGATCTGGCGTTCTCCTTGGAGGTCGGCTCTGCCCTCCGCGTCACTCGTCCCGTGCCACGCTCTCCTCCAGGGCGGGCGGGGCCTCCAGGCTGAGCCCCCCGGCGCCGCCGTGCACGCTTGAGAAGGACACCATGGTGTGGAGGAGCATCAGGACCAGCACGCACAGTCTGATCCTGCTGCTGCCGAGGCGAGACCCCGCGGAGACCGGCAGCAAGGACGGGGAGCGGGGCTGGTGGTACTGGTGGTACTGGTGGTGGTGGTGGTGGTAGAGGTGGTAGTGGTTCTGCCGCTGGTGATGGAGGTGGGGGTCGTGGCGGTGGAAATGGAGCGACTCTGACGCCGTGGATTTGGGGGATGTGTCCTCGTTGCTGTCTGGGGGGTGCTCGCAGGAGTCCCATTGCACCTCGCAGCACTTGGCCTCCTCATCGGGCAGCTGGTTCTCCAGCAGCCCTGCAGGAAGGAAGGGAGCAGGAGGAGGAGTCAGCAGGACACTGAGGATGAGCTGCGGAGGGAGCGAGCCCTGGTGCCTGCCAGCTGTGGGATGGGCACACCTGAGAACCAGAACACCCAGACACCCCCTGGGACTGGCCCCCAGCGCGTCTGTGAGCAAGGCAAGCTCAGGGCTCCCCAGATCCTGCTCACAGCAGTCCAATATCCCCACGCTGCTTTAATCCATCACCTGCAGCTCCTTCCATGCTTTAGCTTTCAGTCAGAGGTAGGACTTTCACCTCCTGTGCTGAGATGTGGCTGTGCCCCCATTAACCCCTTATCCTGTACCCTTGGGATGGCCATGCTTTGGCATCAGGCCATGCTTCCACGCTACCCCTCCTCCCATTTCACCGTGACAAGCCTTGCAAACCCGGGAAGTGGCTTGGAAATTCCCCAGGGCTCACCATCACCCCACCCCACCCCGTGCCCGGTGTGAGCCCGGCCCTCCTTACCCGTACAGATGAAGCCAGGCAAACCTCCATAGATCAGCTCATCATTGTCCGGTAACACGAAGGGGCACCTGGTCTGCACCTCCAGGCAGTATTGCTTGCATGGGATCCGCTGCCGGCACTGCTGCTGGGTCACGTTGAAGTACTCGGAGCACAGCCACGCCTTGTAGACAGCCTGGGGGGAAATCATGGACAGGGACACGTCACTTCGCAAGCACTGGGAGAGCTGGAGCATCGCAGTGGGAAAGGGGAAGGGAGAGCTCCCAGCTCTCGTGGGAAATGTGTGCTGTTGAACAGCAATGGATTCAAGCAACCCACTGGAGTGTCACAATGGTGGAACTCATCTATTGAGCTAAATCCACCACAAAAATAAAGCTAAATAACCACATGGAATAATGTCCCCTACTGACAGGCACTGTGACAAATTCTGCCAACATCAGTGACCCAAGAGCTCGGTCTGTCACACAAGAATCCAAATGCTGCTTTTCACCCATCCCAGAGCATCCTCCTCATCCCCAAAACACCCTGCTGCTCCCCAGGGCAGAGGAGGGATTCTCACCTCCTCTGAAGTACCTTGGTGCCCATCAGCTCTGGACATGGGACTGCAAAACAAATCATGGGCTGGTCCTTACTGAAAATTTCCAGCTGGAAAAGCTGCTGGACAGAAGAAGCTGGGATGCAGCACATGCAGCCACTGCACCTCAGACTTGTCCCTCTCTGCCACCAAATAACACCTTCCTCATCTTCTCCACCAAGTCCTGGGAGAGATTCCCAATTCCCTGACATTTGGAACTTCTGCTGTGCCATTTGTTTTGACTCAAGGGGGAAATCTGTTCATTTTCTATGGATGTTCTGGCACTGGGACGTACTAAACAGTGGTACAGGTGTCTCCATGTGCTCTGTTCACCTTCCTGATGCTTCAAGCTGTGCTTGGCAACATTTCCAGATGGAAGAGCACCCTAGGGGTTCAGCTGTGCCTGCCAAGACTGTGCCACATTCCCTGCCTTTCCAGCCTGTCCAGTCCTGGGTTTCCCTCTTCCCTTCCAGCCTCCGTGTGCTTGTGCCCATTGCAGACAGCTGGGCATAGCCCAGATGGCCTCAGTTACAACCATATTCCCAATTATTTCCCTTATCCCCCCATCATCAGGCATGGGGGAAGTTGTTTGTCTCAACTGGCTGTAGCAGAGAGGGAGGGAGAGCTCCCATTTCTCCTGGAGTGCATCATTCCTCAGGCTGCAAGAAACCCGTGGCACTTCCAGCTCATCCATGAACTCATGTGGGCACAAGTGACAGCACCACGGTCATTCCATGACCACATCCAGCTTCCTTTGAAACCAGCTAGCAAGGGCTCCCTGTGATTCAAAGGGAATGAGTTTCCCTCCTCAGCATGCTTGGAGAAATCTCATGCTCCTCCTTCCAACTGCATTTTCCTTTTCTGGAAGCTTTAAACCCATCACTTCTTTGTTTCCCCATGTTTTCCATAGATCCTTATCATCGTTTGTTTGGACCGTGGTGGTGTCTCAGGATTAAAGCTGGTTGGGAAATTCTTGGCAAGTTATTTTAGTTCGTTTTTTTCCCCTGGAAAATGCCAAATCATGAAACCCAGAATTTTCACAGAATTGTATTAGCTTTGGTGAAACTTTCATCCCAAGAAGTTTAATGGGCACCAGGACACAATTTATGGAATGAACACTTCTGGAGCAGTCCCCAGTACTGTGGCCAGGGCTTTCCCCTGGGATGTGGGAATGCAGGTGCTTGCTCTCCCTCTCCTGTTGGATGTTAATTACTGGGACACAGTGGAACAGCTCCAGAGGAGGGAATGATTCTGCAAACAGAGTGTGAGGACACAAGCAGGAGAGTTTTGAGGTCTGGATCTGCATCCCTAAACACATCATCCCTGGGAGTGTCCAGGGCCAGGCTGGATGGAGCTTGGAGCACCCTGGGATAGTGGAAGGTGTCCCTGCCTGTGGCAGGGACTGGGACAGGATGGGTTTTAAGGTCCCTTCCAACCCAAACCATTCCATGATTCCATGACCTGCCCAAGCTGATTCCCTGGAGCCAAGGAGGAAGAGGCCATGCTCCAGAGGGGCCACAACCCCCACTGCAATACCTGCCCTCCCTGATGGCCTCTGCTCCCCCAGGGACAGTGTCGGGAGCAAGGGGACACGGGGACAGCAGGGAGGACACAGCAGGACCCCTCAGTGGGTGGCACATGGCCCTCTGCAAGCACCATGGGTTCTTCTCCATTGGGAAAGCAGGACCTGTCACTGCTCCCATGGAACCTCAACAGGAGGCAAAGGAGGGCTGGAGAGCTCAGGGGACAGTGACACCTCACACTGATGGGACACAGCACCAGGGGGTGTCACATGGGCTCCAAAGCCCCCACTGACTGCCCAGGATTTATCCAGACAGGCCACATCCTTATTCCAATCTGAGGACTCCACAAGTCCCTGCCTGGACATGACGCTGTTGTTTCCACATGCTCCAGACACACTCCAGTGTAATCCACAGCAAAACAGAGAGGGTTCTTATTAATAATCTTAATTATTTGGGCTGCCTTTAGAGCAACAAGGAGAGGGGATCCTGAGAACACCCCTGACCCTCGGAGAATCCGGCAGCGAGGGGCTGAAGGAGCTGCTCCTTCCCCTTGTGACCATCCAGGATTCTGGGCAGCTGGTGTGGATGACCTGCTTGAATTTGAACTGGCTGAAGTCGGGTGGGATGAATTCCCCCCAGAGCCATGAAGTTTTCAGGATTAAAATCCACATGGATTAATTAAACCACAACCAGCCTCTAGTTTAAAGGAGAATTATGACACATAAGGAACTGGATGGGCATCACTGGTGTGCCCGGCCCCATCTGGGATGGACACCCTGAATCCATCCCTCCAGCTCAGCCTCTTTTCCAGCCCTCATCTGCCTTAGGATAAACATCTCCATCAGTGGGACTTCCTCGTGTTTCCCAAGGAGGTTGTTTTACAGCACTTATCTCGCTGCCTACAAGTTTTCCTTCATACTTGACCTACATTTTTCCATCCAAAAGTTCACTCCCTTCAATCATTCCCTCCACCATTCCCTCTCCCTGCTCCGTGTTTACACATCTCTAATATTTGCAGATGTCTCATGCTCCCCCTTTAGTCACAACTCAGGCGAGCTCGGCTGATTTACTCGCTCCTATTTCCTGCCAGTCTCCTTCCCAGCTCTGACTCTCTCCCACGCTGCTTCCCAGATCCCAGTCACATCCCAGCTCCCACCTGGGCTCACGTGCAGCCCGGCATGGAAGCTACACTGGCTGCTCCAGCAGAGGATTTTGAGTGGAAAAGGCAGCTGGAACAGGAGATTTCCCAGAGCTTTGTAGGAAGCTGCTCGGGATCATCCTGTTCTCCCGTGGAAACACAGCTTGCACAAGCAGGCTCTGCATGGATCCACACATTTTCCCCCTAAAATGTTTGTGCTGATTCCCATCAGGGAAATCTGGCAGAGGGTTGGGGTTACAGACATGGACATTCCGTGAATTTAATGAAAATATGGAAGGAGAGACTGCAAGGAGCTGGTGATACCACCAGGGAGGGCAGAGCTGGAGCACTCATCCAGAACCTGAACCAGGATTCCCTGGGTGCCTTCCATTTTTCCTTCCCTTTCCAGGGCACCTGCCTTCCCTGAGGGAAGCACTGATCCCAGCCAGCCCTTTCCATTCCCTTGCTGCTGATCCTCCAGGTGCTGCAGCAGGAACTAATTCCTGCAGCTCTGCAGGATGGAAACTGCCTGTGTGTACTCAGTAACAGAGACATCCAAGACCTGCTGGTCCAACAGGGCTCTCCCACTCCACTGGGATCAGGCTGAGACACAGCTGGACCTCCAGGAGATCCCAGTATCCTCCTGTCACTCATCCACAGAGATCTCTGTCACAGGCAAGGAGCAACATTCCCTTTGGATGCTCAAAGTTTTGGTATCTCCAAATGTACCCCACACAATCGCCTTTGTTCTGCTGTTAAAAAGGACATGTGAGAATTTAGGGCAGGAAGAAATTTATTCTCTGCTTAGATCAACTAGGAAAGTTCCCTGGTTTCCATCCTTGCCCTCTCTGGATTCTTCAGGAAGCGGGTTGGGTTGCAATCAGTGTTTCTGCCATTCTGGTTTGGCTTTTGGCAGATCTCCAGCCTGGCCAAGTAAATATAAGTGACCTCAACTCCAAAATAGCTTCAGTTTGGTGCCCTCTTCCTGCATTTTTAGCTCTGGAGGACTGGCTGCATGACTCTGAGAAAGCACACAGAATTTGGCTGCCTAGGAAAGGAGCCAACTTCAGACACCCAATTTGTATGGAAGGAGGAGGACAGGCTATCTGTCCACATCGGAATTGTGCAGGTGGGATGAAAAACCTCATCATAAAAGACATTAAAAAAAAACCCAAAATGAATTAGATTTCCAATAGTGAATTCAGCTCCATGTCTGCTCACACTTCCAGCGGGATCTGGAAGCAGCAGTCACAGGGAATTCTGTGCCAAATGGGTGCCAAATGGGAATTCTTCCCAGCCTGAACTATTCCCTGTGTCTCCTGTCAGTACCAGGACACCATTCCCCACCAAACAGCTTTCCCAAAGTCTTTCTCTGTCCTTAGGGTTTCTGCATGAATTTGGCCACTTCAAGGCCAGTCCAGTTGCTGCCAGGATGTTGGAAACACTGGCACTGCCTGTGGAACCATCCCAGCTACATTTTGGGAGAACTGAAGAGCAGGAATGGAGCAGAATCCTTGGGATTCACCACTGCAGAGGATGCAGTGCTTGGGATAGTTTGGGTGCCCACTGGGAATACCAGCTGTAATTAACACAACAAACTGTTGTTTTCCTAAAGAAAACAGGAATAAATGCTCGGGAAGTTTCCCCAAAGAAAATCCTGCTAATGGCACAAATGTAAAAACCTTTTCTCCTTAATTAGAAGCAGGGGCTGGGGTAGCATCCCCAGCCCAAAATCCACTTCTCTGGAGGGGGGGATGCAGACTGGAAGGCAAAGAGGGAAACAGGGAGTTTTTTCCTACAAAAAAAAAACGCAGAAGGAGACCTGGGAGTGTGCTTGGACCAGAAGTGAGGATCACTCTGGAAGTTGGGCTCTGCCAGAATGACTCTCCTCCTTTCCCTCTTCTCACTGGGTGCATCCAGCTCCCAGCAGGGATGGAAGGAGAAATCCCTGCCTGTCCCTGTCAGACCCCCAGCCTGGAGCAGCCCCCTCCCCTCCCAGAGCAGTTCCTGGGACTCACATTTCCATCCTGGCCTGAGAGGAGCATCTGGAGTGGCTGTGCCTCATTAATCTTGGACACAGGGAAATGAGCACTGCTAATGAGCTGCTCGGGCAGCTCTCCAAGCTCTGGCACATCAGGATGCAGCGCGGGAAGCAGGACAGGCTGGGGGGGAGAGAAGAGCCCCCTCAGATAGCAGAGGATTAAGGGAATGCTGAGGTCCAGGGCCAGCCAGGAGGAGTCACAAACACATCTGAAATGTCCAATTACCACTGTATTCAATTAACTCAGACAGTAACAATGTGGAGCTTTAAACCAGTTTTTTTTAGGCTTTTTAAAAAATTCTCCTTGCTATGGGCTGTTCCATCATCATCTCTGGAACAGCTGATTTTTGGTTTCTTTGATGGTTCTGGAGTTGTTATCCCTGCCTTGACACATTCACATGCTCTGGGTTAGGAGAGGGGGGAGAAAAACACCAACCCAACCCTAAATCCCAACAACTGGGCAGGATTCTGGGATTTGTATTGTCTTTCCTTCATTTTTAATATAAAGTTGCCTTTTGCCTGGCGATGACAGCGCTGGAGCCGCAGCTCCTCCGTTTCCCAACCAGGGGAGCCTCTGCCCATTGTACCCTGCTCCAGAGGGCACGGAGCAGCAGCTGTGGTGGGCACTGGGATGGGGCTGCCAGCAGGAAAGCCTGGGACACAGATGGGATGGGGAATGGGGATGGATGCAGGCAGGCTGCAGGGAACGGCACTGGTGGGAATCCCAACCAGAGCAGGTGTTCCTCAAACACCACTGGAAACTCCACATGGAGCTGCTGGGCTGCCTGGCATGTGCCCATTCCAGGCTCCCCAACACCCTGCAGCCCAGGCCTCTCCAGGGTTGGTTTTCCTAGAAGTTCTCCCTCAGCCATCCCATCCATGACAGCAGTTTGCATCCCATTTGTTGTGTGTCGTTCCGGGCACAGCAGGGTCCAGATCTGGCACTGACCAGGCTCATCCTCAGGGAAGTTCCTGGGCAGTGGAACATCCCCTGCGCTCCCAAACTGTGCCTTCCCATCCCACAGGACCAGACCATATACCTTGATCTCAGTGATGAAGTCACTCCCAAATTACCTGGAAGCAGCTTGTCAGAGCTACTCACTCACCACTCAACCACCTCAGGGAGCAGCTGATGGGTTTAAAGTCTAAAACTTTGAGTTTTCATTTAAAAAATAAAACATTTCAGCTTTAAGTCCCAATTATTGGATTAAAGAGACTGTCTGAACGCTCCTTCTTTTAGGGGGAAAAGCCCCAGATTTCCCCCTCCAAGCCACTCAAACCCAGCCTGAGACCACAACGTCTCAAGTGCTCATTGCTCAAAACTAAGAGAAAACAGCTTTGAAGTGTGACCCCACATACCTGACACACTCAAGGCCCAGGTAACAACTGTCACACTATGTCACAATATCAGGCAGCTCGACACATGCCTTGGGAAGGACTGGAGTGGGAAAGGATGGGAGAACCAGCACCCCAATCACACACAGCCTCAGCAACCCACAGGTGATGGGCCAGGGGGTGGCAGTGCCAGCTCCCAGCCCTGGGAATGCTCTCAGGGAACAGACAGCACAGTCACAGCCTCCTGGCTTTGCTCATTTGCTCATGGCACCGAGGGCTGCTGTGTGCAGAGCCCAGGGAAAAGCCTGGTCTCATCCCAGCAGATGCCACGTTCCCTTGGAACAAACCCAGGAGGAAGAGCTTGGGCTTGTGGCTGTACTGAAGCAGGAAGCATTCCCTGGAAAAGCAGAGCTTATGGACTCACTCTGGACACCTCTGGCAGCTCCTGTGCTGAGGGGACAGAGCACGTGGCATCCCAGCATGGCCATGTGCCTGTGCCTATTGATTAATCACAGTAATTAATGGCACAGCTGGATGAACAGGAAGGCAGTGACCACTGCCAGGCTCTCCTGCTTCCCACAGCCAGCACCTGTCTCCATGCATGTCACAGGTTGCTCCATGTCCCTGCCCAGCAGTGTCTGCAGCCCTTCCCCTCCTACCACAGCTCCCACTTTTCCCAGTGCAGGTTGGGATCTGGCTGGAGGTTATCCCTGTCCAGCCACCCAGCCCTGCCTGACCACTCCTACAGCCCCCAGCCCATTGCAGGAGGCTCTTGATCCCAGATGACTTCTAGAAAACATCCCAATTCCCATGAAATATTTCCATTTCATTATCAAACTTCACCTCTGGGTAGATGCATCCTCTCTCCCAGGGGGATGAGCACGGGGTGACAGTGCTTTGCTCCCAGAGCTCTCATCCCAGCATTCCTGATGTCAGCCTCCTGTTCAGTGCCCACTCCTCACATCCTGGGTGTGTCCCCCCTACTGACCCTGGGAATTCCCTGGCAGTGTCTGGGACAGGGTGGCCCAGCCATGGTGGGCTGCCCATGGGCACTGCTGCTGGGCTGCAGGCACAGACAGTCCCTGTCCCAAGATTCCAGCCCAGGAGCACGGCAAGGCCAGAGGGACCAGCATTCCCAGGCTGCAGCTAATCCAGGCTGCTGCTCTGTGCTCCCCTTTCAAAAAGGGTCTTGGCTGGGCTTTAGAGAGGAGAAGAGCAGCTTGTCAGGAAGGCGAGGCCAGATGGAGTGTGGAGGTTTGTGTGGGAAGGGTGTGGATACCAGGGGACAGGGACAAACAGCTGGTGGCCAGGGAGAGAGCAGCTCTCTCCTTGGCATCTGGAGAGCTCTGTCCTTGTGACACTGCACGGCCATGCCCCAAGGGGGAAGAGGGGAAACCAGGCCTGCAGTTCCAGAGCCTCACCACACTCTGAGGAAAGAAGTTCCTCCCTATATCCCATCTAACCCTGCCCTCTGGCAGTGGGAAACTATTCCCTGTGTCCTGTCCCTCCAGGCCCATGCCCAAAGTCCCTCTCAGCTCTCCCTGAGCCCCTTTAGTTGCTGGAAGTTCTAAGGTCTCCCTGAAGCCTACTCTTCTCCAGATGAATACCCTCAGCTCTCCCAGCCTGGCTCCAAGAGGGGCTCCAGCCTTCAGAGCAGCTCTGTGGCCTCCTCAGGACTCGCTCCATCCTGAATATCCCTCACCTGCCAGCCCTGAGTGGGTCAGATAGCAGCCCATCCTACCAGGCCAATGAGTTAAAAAGTAATTAAAGACCTCTGCAAAACTGAAGCTGAACACAATGGAGCTGGGGACAGAGGGAAAGTGAGGTCCCTGCAATCCATTAGGATGGCTTGAGGAATTCACTCCCATTAGATCCTGCTGCAGCCAGGGGCTTAGCAAGATTCAAAAGTGGATTAAACATTTATACAGCTAATGAGAACATCCTGTTACATTAGATAGGATATAAAAAAATAAAGGCGAGACACTTCAGTGCCACGAGCCATAAATTACCCACCAGTGATGGGGGTGAGGGAGAAGTTTCTCTGCTCATCCCCCTTCCAAGGAAATGGTGAGGTTGGAAAATTGTTCTTGGGATGGTGTGAGTGTCCAGCCCAGCAAGGGTTTGTCACAGCAGAGCTGTCTTGTATCCAATGCCTATGGAAGGGCCCAATCCTGCACTCTGCCCTTGCACAGCATCCCACAAGGTCGCACTTGGCACGAGTGGGAATGGGACAGGGTTTAAGGGCAGCAGGAGGAACCTGGTCCCTCATGCCATTCTTGTGCACCTCACAGAGAGGGGTGAGCAGCAGGACCTGGCCCATTCCCGCTCCCTCATGGAGCAAACAGTGGGGAGACAGGAGCATCCTGGCTCCTGGGCACCTTCCATGGGCACAGGAAGTGCACAGTTTTCCATGCTCATGCTGGGCCTTGCAGCCACCTACGCTTGTGCCCACAGGTCCCTTAAATGCAGGCAAAGATGATTTCGAGATGCTTATCAGCACTCCTGGCAGCTCCCTACTGCTGGAGACACGCAACAGGCCATGGCTCATGTCAGACCCGAGAGCTGCAACCTCTGGTTTTCTATCCCTGGCTGAACACCACTTGCAGAAATCTCCCGCTCCCTTCCAGGGGAGGAAAGCCCCAGGATAACTCTCAGTCTCCGTGGCGAGCAGCAGGCAGGTGCTCCTGGCTGGCATCGCTCCTCAGGCAGCGAATCCCAAGGGATGCGCTACTGCAGGGAAGCCCCATTCCTGCTGCTCTCCCCTGGAGCAAGCCCAGGACAGGCTGGGGCTCTCCCTTTCCCTCTCCCTCTCCCTCATTATGCTCCACAGAGTGGAAGTGCTTCCCCTGCATTCCCATGAGCAAGGAGTGCCTGGAGAGCAGTCCCAAGACCAGGCTGCTATCCTGGAGCTCCTGGTGTTTCCTGACACTCTCATTTGAATGGGAGAGCAAGGAAAGATGACAAACAAGCAACACAGCACAGCAGGAAAACATTGCTCCTGCACACACAGGCAGAGATCCCTGTGGATTCCTCCTCTCCACATCCAGCTCCATGGAAAATGACACAGAAGACAACCAGCTCCAATATGACCCTGAAGACCAGGAGCAGGTCAGGGAGATGCCCAGGTCTGAAGGGGATTGAACTCATCACATCAAAGACAGAAATACAGCTCCTGCTCTTCCAGCACTGGTCAGTCCTTTCCAAACTGCAGCTGTTCAGAAAATTCCAAGAAAATTCCACTTGTCTCTTCTCCCTCTGTAAGCACCAGCAGTGGGGAATGCTTGGGACTGGTGCCTGCGGGCACAGGGTGTTCCAGGCTCCCTGATCTGGGCAAACCCAGGTGCTGGCACACCCCTTACCAGGAAAACCCCCATCCCAGCCACTTCCAGGTCTCCAGCTCTACCTTTGCTCTCCTGTCCATCTGCAGCCTCCACCCACCAGCAGCGCTGCAGAGCTGCCGTGCAGGGATAAGATTCCAGCCAATATGCCAAACACGTGTATATTTTACTCCCAAGAGGATGAGCAGGGCAGGTGGCATTTCCTTCTCCAGCCAGGACCAGGAACACCGGGATGCTGGCACAGGCAGGGCTCTGGAAAACCAAATCCTTGCCAGGTGAGGCCATTTCATGCTGCTTTTTTAACAGAGTGGCCATGTGCAGCATCTGGGGGAGCCAACGCTGCCAGCACTGCTTCTCCTGTCACACCCCAAGAGCACGGCTGGGAGAGAGGCCCCAGGGAAAGCCAGGAGCTGGGAAGAGGAGCGAGGCTGAAGCAGCTGAGCCATCCCAGGCAGGCAGCTGCTGGCTCTGCCTGCAGGAATGGGGCTGGAGCAGCGTGGACAGATGGCTACTTCTAGCCCAGGCAGCCTCCGTGTCTCATTCACAGATTTGCTGTCCCTGAGTCACTGCCCTTCAAAGGACAGCGGAGCCGAGCTCCTGCGTGGAGCCAGGCATGAGTTGCATCCTAATGGCATCCCAGTGAGCAGGAATAGCCCCCGGCAGCCAAGTACATCCTGCCTCTGCCGCCTGCCTGCCTCCCACCCTGGAGGGCAGCTCTGGAGCCTGAAGCAGAGGAAAAGCCTGTGGGGTATCCCTAGGGACAGGCCTGGGTCCGTGGGATGTTTTGACAAGCCCTCTCTATGTGTGGTCCTCGGCACTGCCTGGTGCAGGGGTCAGGCCAGGCCATGTGTGATCCCTGCTGGGCACAAACGGCTCCTTTCCTGATGGAAAAGAATCCTGTCCTCAGGCAGGGACCAGGTGAAGCCCGTTGTGAGGGCAGGTCCAGCTGGGTCCAAGCAGACACCCTGTGCATCCTCTCCCACCTCCCCGTGCTGGTGGGGGGAGTGCTGTCTCCTCTCCCTGGGATGCATGCGGGGCTGGAAGTCAGTGCGGCACTGGGACTTTTATCCCTTTATCCATGGGGAGCAGGGATCACTACCTGGTAGGAAAAGCAGTGTGGCAAGACAGCCCTGATCTGGACCACCACAGGCAGCCTGACAATGGATGTGCACAGCCAGGGGGCTGGGGGGTCCTGCTGTTTTCCCAAATCCTACATTTTGCTGATTTTACCACACGTGCTGCTGAGCTCCTGACCCCCAGAGACTTCCCTCACCACACAGAGCAGCCAGATACTTTCCATCTCCAGCTGCTGAGGTGGCATCTCTGAGGAGCTCATTCCACCCTGCTGGTGAAGCCCCTGTGACTACCGTGCTCCCAGGAATGGGCACACATGGAGAAGAACCTGGGCTTGCATCCGGCACGGATGGCAGCAGGCACAGCCGCGAGCACACAGAGCAGGAATCAGCGCTGGAGCCTGCGGCACTTGGAGCTCCAGTGACAGTTTGATGGAGACAGAGCTCACCCTCCCTCACTGTCCCTGCACCATTTGCTGACCTGCCTGTTGCTCCATGGAGACCTGCTGCTGCCTTGGGAAACTTGTGGGTTGTCCCTGCAGCACCACTGACAGACACAGGTGAGAACAGGCAGACAACAAGGACTGACAGACAACCAGCACAAAGGAGGCAGCCAAACACCACCCAAACCAGGCAAATCCCAAACCAGGTGGCAAATCCCTCCCATTCACACCCTAACCCCACCCCAGGCTGCTTCACCCCACAGCAGTATAGGTCCGGCCTCCAGCCTACCACACACTCCCAGGTAGTTTGAGATGTCTCAACCCCAAGCAAAACTCAGGACTGTTCAAGCACCATCTGAGCATCCCCATTCCTGCCTGGCCTGCAGCCCTCCCAGAAGTCCCAGGTACCACTGGTGCGTTCCTGACATCTCTACACCTTTTTTTCCACAGGGCAAACTCCTTCCATCAGTTTAGGTTTTGTTTCTCCTGTTTTCCAAGCCTTCATCTCAGTTTTCAAGCATCAAGGAGGTACCAGACACAAGGCACTGGAATTGGGCTGCAGCCACAGCACCTGCAGACCAACCCACCATGGTCCTTTGGCACAAATTCTTTATACAACTGAATCACATCTTTGTGCAAGGCTGCAAAAAAAAATTCCCTTTGCTCCCATGGAATGGGTGGGGAACGTGGAGCTGCACACTTAGCTAAGCTTGTGCATGTGCTCCTGCTCAAGCTGCCAAATGCCTGCACTGATCTGCTGGAATTACTTTGGAATCCACTCTGGAGCCTTTTTTCACCTCATGAAATGCCTCACTGGCCAGGCTTGTTCTGGAGGAGAAGCCCCAGAGCTGACAGGGGTGTGTGGGAGCAGCCTCTCCCCTCCCAGGTGCTGCTGCTCCTGGTGCACCAAATGCTCCACAGGGGACCAGGTCCAGGGTGCAACTTTGCAGTCACCCATCCATGATTCTCTGGAAGCCTCATTGCTAAAGTAACTCCCTTAAATAAGCAAAAGGTTCTGGTGAAACCACTTTTGCTGTGGTTCTCAAGGGACCTTCCCTTCGCCCAAGGAGCCATCCAGGCTTGGAGCAGAAGTGCACCAGGTTAAGCAGCAGTTTGGACAATCCCAGCCCAAATAAACTCAACTTGAGCTACTTTTGTGAAGGTAAAACGCTGCTTTGGTTCACCCATGAGGTGTCCCTGGCACTGGGATAACCTCAAGACATGGTGCTCCCAAAGCCCCTGGCCCCAGCTGGCTGGGGTTTCCAGAGGATGTTCCACAGGGAGGGATGTTCCATAGGGATGCTGACTGCTGATGCTACTCCTGGTTAAACAAAAGCCAGAAAATGGGACCCCAGAGTGTGCTGAACCTGAGCACTGGGGATTTGCTCCCCGCTCCATGTGGGCAGTGCCAGGGGTGATGCCAGAGCAGGAACAGCCTCCATTTCTCACCACATCACTGCACCCACAGCACAGAAACACCAGCAAAGCTTTGGGAGTGAAATCCTGCCCTGCCAGGGGTTCCGGGGAAACCAGAGGTGCAGAACAGATCCCACAGCCACGGGCCCGTGTGCAGAGAAACCTGATAATCTAATCACATCTGAGATGCTACAGGTCCTGTCCAGCCCAGCCTGCCCTGCTCTGCTGCCAGCCCCCTCCTGCCTGTCAGCCCTTCTCTCTCCACAGCTTTGTTTCTTGCAGCCTAATGACTCCTTAATTCCGCAGGCTTTGTCCCATAGATCTTGATTTGCCCCAGGACTGGTGGGAGGGGGCACTTTTGGGAACTGTTGGGGCTGGAGCCAGCACGAAGAGCTCAGCCCTGGCACGAGAAAAGCTCTCATCTGGTGTCTGAACTGGAGCAACACTGCTCGTTTCCTGTTTGGAAAGATGGGGAAAAGGCACAAACGAGCCCCAAGCATCCCTCAGGGCATTGCTTTGGAGGGACAGCGATTTCCTCCTGCAAATTCTGGGCTGACAATTTTAGTGCTGCTGCTGCCCTGCATTTACTGATGGATATTCCAGTCCAATATCCACATCCCCAGGCCATGACCTCCTCAAGCCACTTTGGAGAATGCTCCAAAGTGTCCTCACAACTGCTCAGTGCACCAAGTTCATTGTGTCTTGCAGTGACAAAGGGTACAAGCCACACAGCAACAGGCGAGATGGAGGCGGTCAGCAGCTGCTCCCGACTCAATTAATGACTTTTCCCTCTTATGCTCAGAAAAACACAGGCGTTTTCCACCTTTTATCCACATCAGCCCTACCTAGCCTGGCATGACCCAGCAGCTGGCAGGCAGATCCTCACAGCAAGAGGTGAAATGTGTTTGAGAAGATGGATGGACCCATTCCCCTCTCTCCCTCCAGTCCGCAGGATGCTGGGGCCCCTGTCCATGAGGGTCTCTGTGAGAGCCAGACCCCCAAAATCCCACCAAATGGGAAATACAAACAATAAACCCCAGAAATGCATCTTCATGGTTCTCTGTGTCTCAGCCACGGGGATTTCTGGGGTTAGTTGTAAGAGCAACAAGTAAAACATTTCCAGGGAGTGATTTGGAAGCTGAAGGTTCTGCATGGGAATAACAACATATGCAGAAAGTGGGATCTGCCCAGGAATGATTCCCAAGCAGAAAATAAAAAGGGAGAGTATTACAGCACTGAGTAATCTCAGTATCTGAATTACACATGGACCCCACCATTTCATGGGATTCCTCTCTCCCAGGGAGACTTTGGTCCAGTCTTCCCCAATCTCTGGGCACAGACAGATCTGGAGTCGGGATGCCTGGGACACTGTTTCTCCTCCCAGCAGCACTTGCCTTTTCCCCCCAAACCTGAGGGCAGCTCTCAGGATGATTTATTAACAGGGAATTATGTGTCTCCTGAAACCAATCCACAACACTCACATGCTTCCAAATTTTTAGCTCAGGGTCAAACCTGCTGCTGTAGGAAGGAACCAGCAGCTCTGGTTGGGATTTGGTATTGCTATTGTTTGAAATCAGATGGAATAAAGAGCCAAAATCATCAGAGTGGTTTGGCTGCCATAGAGCTCCCTGTGAGCTGTCTATTAAGACAACTTCTTAGGGACCAAATTCCAGAGGGATCCGTGGCTCTGCAGAGGGAGGCTGTGTGAAGGTGAGCTGGAGCTGCTGTGCTTCTCCATCTTCAATTTCCCAACTGCTGTTATGGAATGGCAGGGATGTAAATGGGAAGCAGCACTAACCCTCCATGCACAGCCCTGTTCCCATGGTCCCGTGTCACAGAATTATTTAAATCCTGTTTCTCCAGCTCCAGAGCTCCTGCAGCCAGAATCCTGCTGTGAGGGCTCTGCAGGAGCTCTCACACTGGCCGAGCTGCACATTCCACTCTGTTTTCCTCCACTCCTCTCCTGTTCTCCTGTTATTTGTTCTCAGATGTTATCACCACTGAGCAGTAGCTCTGCCATCCCTCACAAACAGGTATCATCCAGCATCTGGACAGGAATTACAAATTCAAACTGCTTCAAAAATCCCGCCAGCCACATTTTCCCAAGGCAATGAGTAACTGCAGTCCCTGCTCAAGTCCAGAGGACTCGAAATCAGGCCAAAACTCGCTCGCCACCACAGTGCTGGAGGGGTCTGGCATTAGCCTCAATTCACAGTCGGGAAACAGCCACTGAGAGGGAAAAGCTGAGTCTCATGGATGTGAAAGGCTGGAGTAAAACACATAAAAATGGAGTGAACAGCCTTAAACAAAGCAGCCTGATTTTCAGGAGCAACCAAAAAGATGGGAGCAGTGAGGGCTCCAGAGGGAGTGTGCAGACTCGGGTGCTCCCAGGGGAATTTCCCCGTGGGTGGCCCAGGGGACTGTGCACAGGTTGTCCCTGCTGCTCCTGCCTCCTGTTGCTTCCCAAGTGCTGCCTGTGAAATGCAAGGCTGGAGCTCACAGATGCTCTAAGGATGCACTGACAGAACACGGTGCCAGTTCAGAGGGACAAATCCTGCCACTACCTCCAGCTCTGCATCTCCCAAGCACATTTCCTGCTCTCCCATCAAGGATGTTAAGCCTCATCGAAGCATGGCTCTGGTTCTACATATGTTGGAGTCCCAACACAATGATTATTTTCTCACCTCTTTCGCTTCTCTCTCTGGGTCTCCCAGGAGAGATGGAAGCAAAGCCTGAAGCTGGAACGTTTATGCTCCACTGGACATGGCACAGGGAGACCCTGCTCCTGTTGGGCCCCTGAGAGCAGAACAGCACAATGGACAGCACCGAACTCCCTGCAGAAGATGAGCAGCAGGACCAAACTACTCGGAGCAGGCTGAATACCACGTCCCTTGGAAACCACAGAGGGAATTTGGGAAGCAGGCTGTAATTACCTGGCTTGGCCTGGGCCCAGAACACCAGCACAAGCTCCTGCTCAAACCCAGCTCCTCACAAAGCAACCCTTGGAGCAGTGGCCAGGATCTCACCAATGTGCTCTTGGTGGAAGACACCACCTCGGTGTCCCAGTGCTGCTCTTGGTGCTGCTCCTGCACTTTCCCAGGGCATGAACATCACTCCAAGTGCTGCCCTGCAACTCTAAGTGTCCCTCAAAACTCCTGTCGCAGAAGAGGAGCAGCCAACCCTGTCCTACTACCAGGGAGGAAGCTCTGCCACCATCCCTGTGGGGACAATGCTACCACACACCTCAAGACAGCTCCAAGAAAGGGAAGCAGGTTTAATTATGGAGACCATTGCACTTCACAGAGGTGATGTCTGGAAGGAGCGTGCACAGGTGAGCCAGGCAGCTCAGAACAGGTGGAAGCTGAAACCACCACAGGCTTGTAAGAATGGAGCATCCAGCAGAACCACACTGGCAGCTCTGATGGAGATCTGACCACAACTCTCATCTGGGAGAGGAGATGGCTCCATACTGAGGCTCGATCCCACTGATGCTGGGAGAGGCAACCAACCCACGAGCTTTCAGAGCAGGGACTGTGCCCTGGGGCTGGGGACAGTCAGTGACACTGGGGGGAACACCAAGGTGGGAAGCATATCCCAGCATCCCTGGACCAGCTCCCTGGGCAGACAGGAAGGAAAAGCTGGAAAACAACTGCTGCATAGAGGGAAGGGGCCCTGGCATCATGGTTCATCTCAGGTCACCACTGGTCTAATGACAGTCAGGCAGAGCCCTGGGCTATCCCAGGAGTAGCAGCAGGTCTGAGGCAAAGGTGAGAGGCACCACACCTGCCCCAGCTCAGGCCCTGTGTGCACAGGGGTGCACATGGAAAGGGGTATGGGTGAGGCTGGCAGGGACTGGGGTGTTGGGACTGAGGTGCTTGGATTGAGGTGGCGTGTCAGGATTGGGGTGTCAGGAGAGGGGTGTTGGGAGCGGGGTGTCATGAGTTGGGTGCTCAGATTGCGGTGTTGGGAGCAGGGTGTTGGGAGTGGGATGTCAGGAGCTGCCTGTGTGTGCACAGCTGGGAGGGGATGTGCAAGTGCTCATTCAGGCCAAGTCCTGCTTTGTCTTCTCTGTCCCACCACCCTGTCCCAGCCTTCCCAAGGGCTCCAGACCCGTCCCACCACCACTGCCAGGAGAGGTTTGGGGAGCAGGAGACTCCAGCCTGCGGGTAGGCGTGAGAGCAGAAGGACCACGGTACCCCCACACCACCAAGCCTGCTGTGGCCCAGCTCACCCGAGACGCCCCCTCGTACCTTGCAATCCGTCAGGCAGGATCTGACCGAGTACTCTTCTGATTGCAAGTACTTCTCCAGCAAGAGGTCGAACTCCTCGTATTTTTCCTGAGCGTGTTGGTCCAGCCGCTGGTACGCCTGGACGCAGCTGCTACAGGCCTCCCCGCCCAGCGCCCCGGCCGCCGCCACCACCAGGTCCACCATCAGGTTGTCCAGGCTGCAGTCCAGGCCGTCGGGGCCGGCCATCTCGCGCAGCAGGTCCCAGATCGTGTAAGTATCACAAAAGGAGAGGTTGAAGTTCCTGAAGTAAGCCTGCAGGAAGGTCCTTTTGGAGGAGGGCGAGGCGAAGAAGGGCGCGGCGGCGGCGGCGGCGGCGGCGGCGGGGGGCGAGCGCAGGGGCGCGCCGGGGGCCCGCGGGCGCTGCGGGGCGAGCAGCCGGGCGCACGCCGAGTCCAGGTCCCCGCGGGCGGCGGGGCAGGGCCCGCCGGGGCCGCGGCTCAGGTTGCCCAGCAGGGCCTCGCAGCTGCCGCCGCCACCGCCGCCGCCCGCCGGCTCGGCCGCCAGCAGCGCCCGCGGCCCGCGGCCCCGCGGCCGCTCCCGCGCCCGCAGCTTGGCCCCGGCGCAGAGCCACAGATGGTCGGAGAGGAGCACGGTGAAGAAGAGGAGCGAGGCGAGCGACAGGCGCCATTTCTGCGCCCGCTCGGGGTCGGCCACCGGCTTGTCGCTGCGGCGCGGCGCGCAGCACACGGCCCCGCCGGCGGCGCCCCCGCGGGGGGACATCCAGGCGCCGCGGATCATGCCGGGGGCGCGCGGGCGGCGGGCGGGCAGCGCCGCGCTGCCGCCGCTGTCACCTGCCCCGCGCCGCCGCCATGCCCGCGCCGCCCCCGCCGCGCCCCGCCGCCGCCGCCCGCCCCGGCCCCGGCCCCGGCCCCGGGCATGCCCCGGCCGCCCTCACTCGGCTTTCCGCTTGCCCCGGCGCGGTGCCGGGGCCGCGCCGCGCCCGCCGCCGCCGCCGCCCGGCCCCATCGCCCTCAGTCTGTCGCCATCTTCGGCCGCGCCGCCAACACCTTGAGGAGCCGCGAGCGCTGCGCCTGCGCGCTGCCCCCGCTCCGCCGGCACCGGCACGGCCGCGGCCCGGCCCGGCCCGCGCTGCCGAGGTGCTGAAGGACAGCTCCGCTCGGCCCGGCCGGGCCGCCACACCCCGCACCGCCGCAGCCCCGGCGGCAGCTCCGCGCTCCGCCTCACCCCCGCACTGGCCGCCACCTGCACCCTCGGCCGCACCCTCAGCCTCACCCTCTTCCTCATCCCTTCCCTCATGCTCGCCGCCAATTCACCCCCACAGTCAGCCTCATCCTCACCTCACCCTTGCCATCATCTTCACACTCATCCTCATCCCAACCCTCACCTCACCCTCACTTGAACCTTCCCCCTCACCTCACCTCCATCCTCACCATCACGGACTGGTCCCATCCCCATCCCCGCTGTTAACAGGTCCCAGTGGAGAGTGGGCTCTGGCAGAGCCACAGACACGGTGCTGTCCCCTGAGAGCAGAGCCTGGTGTCCCCTCACTGCCCACACACCCTCAACCCCACAAAAAGCCCCAATGAGAGAGAGAGATCCCACCAGGCAGCAAAAGCAGCTTCCAGGGACATCTCTTATTTGTGTCCCTAAATCCCTTTTAGAGGTTAAACCCTGAGGGACCGTCAGCTCCCTGGGAGTGGAAAATAAAGAGAGGCTGAGGGAGCTGGGGAGGCTCAGCCTGGAGCAAAGGAGGCTCAGGGGGGACCTTGTGGCTCTGCACAACTCCCTGCAGAAGGGGGCAGCCAGGGGAGTTGGGCTCTGCTCCCAGGAAACAGGGACAGGAGGAGAGGGAATGGCCACAAGTTGCACCAGTGGAGATTTGGGTGGGATATTATGGAATATTTCTTCACTGAAAAGGTGGTCAGGCATTGAAACAGACAGGAAGGGAAACAGTGAAGTCACCGTCCCTGGAAGTGGTCACAATAATGTGGATGTGGGACTTGGGAATATGGGTTAATGGTGGCCTTGGCAGTGCTGGGGGTGATGGTTGGACTCAACGGCCTCTGAGAGCCACTCCAACTTAAATGATTCCATAATTTTATGGTCATGAAACCCCAGCGTACACAGAGCAGAGGGCAGAGCCTGCTTGGAGGCTCCCATCCACGAAGCCATCCTCAGCCTCAGGCACTACCCTGGCTGTGGGAATTGGTTCAGGTGTTCCTATTCCTGGGGTTTTCCTCAAGCTCTGTCCCAAGGTGAACCAGTTCCTTCGAGGCTGTGGGGTGCGGGAGCTGGTTACTCGAGCTCCCTCAGGAGAATGGGATCCTGCAGGCACAGGGAAAGACACTGGAGGCTTTATTCTTCTCCTGTTTGTCATCCTAACCTGTGAGGACAGCGAGCCCCACGGGAAAGGGGCTGTCACCTCACCTGGTGCCATTAGTCACAAAGGCTGTGGTGTGTGAGCTGCTCACGCTCCAACAGCTCAGCCCTGGCTGAGGTACCAAGGGAGGGAAATACCTGGTGTGGAGCCAGGAGAGGTTTTACAGCCGGAACGAACAAATGTTGAACATCACTGGGAGTGATATAAGGATCTGCAACCCAGGCTGGAGGCTCACTCAGCTTTTCTGAGCCGTGGCACAGACACCTGTGACTCCCTCTGGGGCTGCTTCCTTCTGGCTCTTCCATCCCATCCCTTCCTGCTCCTCCAGCATGTCCATGGCCCCGCTGGGAGGAGATGCCGGAATGGCTGAGAGCGCTGTTCCTGCACATCTGAGGTTCCTTTGGTGGGTTTCTGTCCCAGGACTGTCTGTCCCTGCCCTGTGCACACAGGATCAGACCAGAGTTCGAGGAATCACTGGGTGGTTTTAAACATCACCTGGTCCATCCCCCTGCCATGGACAGGGACACCTTACAGTAGCCCTGGTTGCTCCAAGCCCTGTCCAACCTGGCCTTGGACACTTCCCAGGATGGGGCAGCCACCCTGGGCTGTCTGTGTCAGGGCCTCCCCACCTCACCACCCTCACAGGGAAGAATTTCTTCCCAATATCCCATCTGAACTTCCCTTCTCTTTAGTTTAAAGCCATTCCCCCTCGTCCCATCACTCCATGTCTCAGGGGGAGTGCTGCAAGCAGGAGATCAACACTGTCCTGTCCTGTCAGGTCTAGGAAGAGTTAAGACAGCAACAGAGCCCTCCAAGCCTTGTGCACCCCATTCTTTATGGGACACTGAGCCCTGCTGTCCTTTCTCATTTCCATAAACCCCCACTCATTCCCATCCTTTTTCACCTTTCTCCACAGCCTGAGGACTCAGCTTTCTTCCTGCCCCAGCACTCCTGGTCCTTTTGTGTGTCTGGGGCTGAATGAAACCGGGAGGGAGGGCATGGGGAGGCTGTCCCTGTGAGCAGGAACACTCTGCCCATCCTCGACCTCAGTTCCCCTGTGCTCCCACAGGGCTGTGACAGGAGCTCGTCACTTCCATTCACCACAGAGCCTGTGCCCAGCTCAGCGTCACCTGCTGAGACGAGGCTGCACCAGCCCTGCTTGCTGACGGCTCCGTTTCCAGGGCACAGCGCTATTTCCACCCAGGAGTTTCCTCTGCCTGGGAAAATATTATCCGCTCCTCCCACTCCCTGCAAAGCCAGCAGCTCACACATGACCCTTCGAGAGAACGGCTTTGCTCAGCCCTCCTCTAGCTTCTCTCCCTCTGCTGCTGCTGCTGGTGTTCCAAGGGCGATGTTGTGTGGATGTTTTACTGCCAGTATTCCAAGGGAAATGTGATTTATGGGTGTTTTTCTTACTCTGAGCAGATATGGGCAGGCTGGTGCTCAAGTCCTGGCTCCTCAGGTGGGAGAGACAGCTCTGCCAGCCTCTGCCCTGATGCTGGGGAAGATTCCCTGGGGAGTTCGGAGTTTCCATGATTACCTGTGAGATAGAGGCAGATCCTTGGTGGGAATAGCTAGGAAGGAAATCACCATCAGCACAAGGTGTTTTCTCACTGCCCACCGCACCAGCCAGGGCTTGGCCTGGCCTTGGCAACAGGCATCAATGATGTGTTTTTATGGGATTGTGATCACCCCTGGTTTGTCATGGGGTGGCAGTCCTGGCAAGTCCTGCTGCTCCCAGCTCCCAGGCAGGAGTTGAGGGACACCCCCAGCTGAAGAAGGCACTGGGGGTTTGGGAAATCTCCCAAGGGATGTCCCTGGGGTGGAATGTTTTGCTGCAACCAGAATCCAGCTGAGGTTGCTTCGTGGAGAGGGAGAGGCCCTGAGAGCTCCCCAGACAGCGAGTAAATCAAGGCTAATCAGATCTAATGGCCAAAATGTGGGGAAGGAGAGGACATACTGGACATTCTTGGAATGAGGCTGGGAAAGGCGGGGAAACACTTGGTGCCCAGTGTCAGACATCAGCCCATGGGACTCCTTTGTCCCCTCCTGGCACCAGGCTGTGAGAGGACGGCTGCCTCCAAGGGAGGGCTCAGGGAGCCCCTCTCCAAGGGGTACCATACGGTCTCGCCCCGTCGGCGCTGTCCGTCCCGCTCCCATTCACAAATCCTATTCCCGGCTGGCTCCGTGCCCTCCCGACCTCGGTGGCCTCGTGTGGCGCCGCTCGGCCGCGTTTGGAGGCATCCCGGGAATGATGACAGCAGTGTCCAGCCCTGCTGCTATACGGCCCTCCCGGGACAGCCCGGCCCGGCCCGCCAGGCTCCGGCTCCTCGGGAACGGGCTCCGATTGCTTCAGCTCCCAAACAATGGGTGCTGGCGGGGGCTCTCAGCCAGCCTCCAGGGCATGGGCTGGTTTTCAAAGAATCATGGGATCAATGAGGTTGGAAAAGACTTCCAAGGTCATCAAGTCCAACCTTTGACCGATCTCCATCTGGTCAACCAGCCCAGAACACTGAATGCCATTTCCAATTCTCCCTTAGTTATATCCAAGGATGAGGAATCTACCACCTCCCTGGGCAGCCCGTTCCAAAGCCTGACCACCCTTTCCATGAAGAAATTGCTCCTGATGTCCACCCTGAGCCTCCCCCGGCACAGCCTGAGGCTGTTCCCTCTCATCCTGTCCCTATTCCCTGGGAGCAGAGCCCGACTCCCCCTGGCTGCCCCCTCCTGTCAGGGAGTTGTGGAGAGAATGTCCCCCCTGGGCCTCCTTTGCTCCAGGCTGAGCTCGCCCAGCCACCCCTGGTTCTCCAAACCCTTGTCTTATTTCAGTGCCTGACCATTCTCGAGGGGAAGAACCTTTTCCTAATATCCAACCCAATCCTCCCAGACACAGCTCTAGCCACTCCCTGGTCACCAGAAAGAAGAGCTCACTCCTTGTCCCTCACCCTCAGCTGCCATCGGGCCGTGGATCCAAGGAGTCAGGAGAGTGGTGGCAGAGGTGGCACGGTAGCAGAGGTGGCACAGCAAGCTATGACAGCTGTGAGCCAGGGGCACAGCTCCCCTGGCCGGGCTGGCTGCAGCCCCATGCTGCTCCCAGCTGTGAGTGCTCGGAGCGAGGGAGGGGAGCAGCGAGAGGGTTTTACAGCCCACAAGAGCAGATGTTGCTAATTGAGCCTTTGAGTTCCATGCCAAGCCGTGGCATGGAGGCTCTGCCCGGCTTTCAGAACCACTGCCAGGTCCCTGGCTTTGAAGACGGGGGGGTGGGAATGGGAGCTGGCGAGGGGGGGCCACGCGTGGATATCGGATTGGGCACAGAGCCCGAGGCCGGGCTGATAGACCCGGGTCTGCACCAGCAACTGCTGGGAAGCTCATCCTGCTGGAGAAAAGGAGCCCTGGAGTCGTGATCCTCAAACCTGCTCCTCAGCCAGGGCCGGGACAGAACAGATTAATGGCTCAGAGTGGAGGGCAAGGTGGCACCTACAGACACAGGTGGCTCCTCAATCCCCTGTTATTTGGTGGCTGAAGATGAAGAAGCCCTTGCGAGCAATGGCAGGTCCTGGAGCTGCCTGAGAAGGAGAGAGGAGCCGATACCTGGCTCTATCAGAGCATCCTGGGAGACCTGGCACAGGCTGCCCAGAGAAGCTGGGTCTGCCCCTGGATCCCTGGAAGTGTCCAAGGGCAGGTTGGACGGGGCTTGGAGCAGCCTGGGATAGTGGAAGGCGTCCCTGCCCACGGCAGGGGCGGTGTTTGGTGTCCCTGTCCCTGATCCCTGCCGTGGCTCTGCTCTGCCGGGGGTCCCGCTCCCGCTCCCGGTCCCGCTCCCGCTCGGGGTCGCGCCCGCCGCCCGTCCCTGGCGCTCTGCTGCCCTCGCGCGGCCACCGCCGCCACCGCAGCTCCGGGACCGCGGGGACAGCGTCCCCAAAGGACCTCAGACAAACCCCAAAGCAGCTCATTGAGGGAACAGGGGCTACCACCCACCCCCGCGGCTTAGCGCGGGTGTCCCTCTGCGCAGCGCTGGCAGAAGTCACGGAGCCTCCCTTGTGCTCACAGCCCCGGCGGGGACAGGGCGGGGGTCACCTCGATGGGCTGTGGGGCTGGAGGCAGGGCCAGAGCTGGGCACAGGCACAGCGAGGTGAGGCAGGAGATGAGGCTGAGCTTAAATAGAGCCACAGACAGGTGTGTGGGGAGCCCCAGGTGAGGCTGCTCAGGCTGTGACAGCCCCGAGTGCTCAGGGACCTGCGCTTCATCCCTCTTTCCTCACCCTCCTCTCTCACTCTTTCCCTTCTTCCCCCATCCCATGTGCCGGTGGTGGCTCCCCTGTGTCCAAATGGGGTCGGGAGTCCAAAAAGGTGTGGAAAGATTGAGGGCAAGTAGAGACCAGAAAAAAATGGGGGCTGAAAAAGGAGTCGGGAGGCCAAAGAGAGGTGGGAGGATGATAAAATTGTACTGGGAAACGGAGTCTGAGAGGCTGATGAAGAGTGGAGGCCACTGGAAAGCAGGAGGCTGAGAAAGAGCAGGAGTCTAAGGAATAACTGGAGATCATTAAATTGAGACTTAATGTAAAACTGTGGCCAAAAAGCGGTGGAAGGCCAAGGGGGACTGGGACGTGGGAAAAAAGTGAGGGACAAAGGGATGCTGAATAAATAGCGGAGCCCCTAAAAACGCGGAGGTTGGAAGGGAGTGGGAGGTGGGACTTGGTGGGGCTCCCTGCCTGCCCCGCCTGCTTTTTCCTGCCTTTCCCAGCCCTTCCCAGCTCTTCCCTGCCCCACGGCTCCGTGTCATGGAGCCGGGCGTGCACTAGAGGACAGCCGAGCTCCACGCGAGCCCCTGCCCTGCCCACACCTCCAGCCCCGGATCCCTGTCCATGGAGAGACTCTCAGCCCCGAGCATTCCACATCCCGGAGCATTCCCCAACCCGGAGCATCCCCACAGCCTGGAGCATCTCTGCCGGTCCTGAGTCCCCTGCCAATCCCGAATGTCCCTGCCAGCCTCAAGCACTCTTCCAGCCCCGAGCAGACCTGCATTCCAGAGAGCCTCTGGCAGCCCTGGCAGTCCCTGGCACCATCTCTGCAGTCCACAACGCCCCTGGCAGCATCCCTGCATCCTTGGAAACATCCCTGCAGCCTCGGGCATCCCTGACAACATTCACCCCCAGTCTGGAGCACAGCCCAACCTCACTCGGGACTCTCAGGCATCCTGGACCGTGAGACTGAGAGGTTTTGGGCTGACAAACATGAAATTGGGTGGGATTTGGTACCTCTGCTTGTCCATGTGTTTTAGAGATTCTTATACTTTATTTAAATCAACCTGGAGTGTGCCTTTGCAGGGAGCAGCTGTCTCTGCAAGAGCTGTTGTTGTTTCACAGTAAATATGGGAAATGTTCCCTTTATCCCCAGTTTCAGGTCGGATGGGGTGAGGGCTCTGCACGCTGGGGGGCTGCAGCAGGCCCTGCTGCCAGAAGCTGCTGCTGGCGTTAAAATTCAGGAGGAAAGGAGGGATACAGGACATCCCGGCCGTGGCAGTGTGACAGACACACAGCCCTCACTGGGGGTCCCCACAGCCCCCCTCCTGTCCCCACAGAGGGGGGTCCCAGCTGGGAGCTGGCTCTGCCTCCCAGATCCCATCCAGAGCCGGGAAGTGTTTCCTGATGTTTAACCTCCGCTTCACCCGGTGCTCCACGTGGACAGGCACAGCCGTGGCCTCGCAGCCTGTTCTGTCCCCACACACCCGCAGTGTCCCCGCTCCTCTGCTGCTCCAGCTGGCCAGGGAATGGTGCCTTGTCTCATTCACACCCCCTCAGGGGGGTCTCCTTGCCGGGGATCAGCTCATCCACCCCACCCGGCACAGAGAGAGCAGAGGTTGGACCGGCAGGACTGGCACCACCTTGCGATGGCTCCTTGAGGTGGGCAATCCCTGTCCTCATGGCCTGTCCCCTCCCCGGGCTGGCAGTGCTACCGCAGCTCCCGCATCCCTCATGCAGCATCACAGCCATGCTGCCACCCCCCCGGATGCTCAGGATTCCCGTGGGATCAATCCCATGGGCGTTTGGCTGCCTGGGCAGTGTGTCCTGGGTGCAGGGACAGCGGGGTCCGGGGTGTGCGGCCGCTGCTCGGGGCAGAGGAGCAGCTGTGTTTATTTTCCATCTGCTGCAGGGAACAACAGGGGGAAATTTTTTTTTGTTGTTATTCATTTTATTTTTTCGAGGCTTTGTGTGCTCTTCACCAGCCAGAATCCATCATGTAAACATCCTGCTGTGTCTTCAGGAGGGGGGAGGTGTCCGGCCTCCCACTCTGCAGGGCTGTTCCTCTTGCCCACCCCCCACCCATCATAGGGGGCACAGGAGGGTGCCAACATCCCCCCAGCTCAGCTTGGTCCCTATGACCTGGTTGGTGACCCCAGGGATCCCCGGGAATCCCCAGGAATGCAGGGGATACCCTGGCTGCAGACTGCTGCCAGTGCCAGCCCTGAGCACAGCATCCAACAGACAAATATCTGCCAGAAATGGCTCATTCTGTCCCTTCAGAGTGAGAGGAGGGGGTGCCAGCTGGGGGGAAGAGAGGAGGGGATGTCCTGGGATCAGTGGATTGGGATACCCCAGGAACGCTCCCAACCTGCATCCCGTGGACAGTGGAATCTCAGCCAGAGAGCACGCGGGAGGCAGAGAGGAGGGGAGGCTGAGAGAAGGAGTCAGGAGAAGCACCAGGATTTGGGATCACAATGAACGTGTGGGCTTGCTCTGAGCATCCCAAAAGGCTTTCCTGCCCCATGCTCCGGGCAGGAGCTCCGGCATCTCCTGGTGGGGAGTGTGGCTGGATTAACCAGCAGAGTGTCCCAGGCAGTGTCCAGAGACCTGGAATTGAGATCCCAAAGAGCGGGGGCTCCCTGATCCCTTCATCCCCCTCTGCATCAGCGGCCCCACATCACCTGCCTGCCCAGCTCCTGTCACTCCTGGCGTGGGGGACATGGGGGACACAGGGACATGGGGCAGGACACACAGTGCTGGTGGCCGAGGGCTGTGGGAGAATGTGGTCAATCACTCCGTGAAGACTCCAAATCTCTCGTGTTGTGTGGGAGCAGGAGGGGAGGGACAGCCTTCACCCACGCTGCTGCTGCCAGGGCTTCATCAGCAGGTTTGTTCCGAGTCGTGGCCAGCCTGATTAATCCAGGCTGCCTCCGCTGGGCTGCTGATTCCTGAGCCTGCCAGAGAGCACATTTGGGACTATTATGCACAGAAAATTGTGCAGGTTCTGGCTGAATTACCGGTGTCCAGGGAAACGGAGCATTCCCTCGGTGGCACCGATGCTAATGGTGCTGCAGCAGGGCCGGTGCCTCTCTGTGGGTGTCACACAGGCTCAGGGGACAAACCCCGAGGCTCCGAGGGACAGCCCTGCCCTGAACAGGAGAGGGAAGATGAACTGCTGGGCCAGAGCATCATCATCTCCAGTGAGGGGAGAGAGGAAGCATCTGACTTTGAAGGAGTCAGTACCTTCAGGCTGCTGAGGGGCAGCTCTGTGGCTGGGGTGAGGGCTGTGGGGACATCCAGCCTCAAATGGGGACATCCAGCCTCCAGTGGGGACATCCAGCCTCCGGTAGGACCAGGAATGCAGCCCCAGCACCCAGGAGAGTTCAGCGGCAGCGGCTTGGCTTTGTTTACCCCGCAACTTTGGCTGTGGCTGGAGTTTGTTAAGGGGTCAGGGGGTTTGGGTTGTTTTCCTGTGCTTTACAATTTCCTATGTGGGACTTTATGAGACGAGAGGGCGCCTCCAGCCACAGAGACATTTTGGTTTGGGTTAGAAATGGAAGGAAGGGAAGGAATAAATGCACCCAGGCATCGCCTCCCCCTCCCTGCCGCCTCTCTCTCCCTTGCTATCTCTCCTCAGTCCCTCACCAGCTTCCTCTGGCTTGGGGGAACCTCGTTTAAAGCAAACACAATATATTTTTAACGAGGCCTGTTAATTAGCCCTGGCCCCAGCCCGCTGCACACGGCTTCCTTGGAGCTGGGCCGGGGCTCTCCCGAGCTGCCGACGGCTCTTTCAGAGAACTGTGGAATCGCTCAGGTTGGAAAAGCCCTCTGAGATCATCGAGCGCAGCTGTCCCCCAGCACTGCCAAGGCCATGTCCCCTAACCATGTCCCTAAGTGCCACATCCACATGGCTTTTAAACCCCTCCAGGGATGGGGACTGCGCTGCACAGCCCTTTCCATGAAGAAATGTTCCCTAATATCCAACCTAAACCTCTCCTGGGGCATTGTGAGGCTGTTTCCTCTTGTCCTGTCCCTTGCTCCTTGGGAGCAGAGCCAGCCCTGCTTCTTCTGCCCTGTGTGCAGGCCGAGGGCAGGTCCTCATCGTGCAAGGGTGACATCTCCCCTTGTCACAGCAGGTTCCTGCTGCCATCCTGCTCCAGGCACGGGCAGCTGCTGCCCCAGGACCTGCCCCTGGCACTTGTTTTTGCAGAAACACTGGGGCTACTGCATTGATAAGGTGCCAGCAGTGCCTTTCCCTGCTCTCTCAGGCCCTGAGGGCAAACATTCCTGGCATATTTGTCGTGTTCAGCTCAATACAGCATCCTTCAGAAAAGAAAAAAATCAAATAAAAGAAAATCCGGTTCTTCCACTGCTGTCCTCAGTGTTCTTTTACATTATAGCTTTTTAATTCCAGCCCTGAATGGGGAGGCCTGGAGAGTTGCAGCCCTCACCTGACTGTGGCAGGGCTGGAGGGGGTTCAGCTGGTGATGGGGACACTGGGGGAGCCCCCGCTATGTCCCCTGGCACCCACAGGCACCTGGGCAGGGGAGAGCTGGAGGTGCAATGGGGAAGGTGAGTGGGGAGAGGGACATGGGCAGGGTGGCACTGGGTGACCTCAAATGCACCTCAAAAGCAGGGAAAGGGTTTCACATGGTGTGTTTTTATGAAGTCAAACAGAGCCCAGGGATTCCCTGGTGTCCAGGGGCTGAGTCCACTGTGGTGGCACCAGACCTGTCACCCCATGGCTGGCCAAGTACCACCACCTCACCCCATCCCATCCCATCCCATCCCACCCCTTCCCATTCCTCTCCCTCCTCACCTACCACCCTCCTCTTGTGCCCTTTGTTCCACCAAAGCTCCTAACCCACCCTCCTGTTTACAAACACTTGGTTTGAGGCGAGCAGGTGAGTTCCATCCCAAACTCCATAAGGAATGGCCCTTCCTGCCTGTGGGTGCTCCCGGTGCCTCCTGTGCCAGGGCTTGCCAGGAGCTGCTCCCGTTCAAAGGCCACCTGGCTCCGGGGGCGAGCAGCTTCAGAGAGCTCTCCCAGCTTGGGAAAAAACCTCCCAGGCTCTTCTTTCCCCGCTGTTTTTGCCTCCCGAGCCCCGTGGATGAGGCTGTGCCGCTGGCACGCTGCCCCCGCCACTCTCGGTGCCACCTCTGCTGGGAACACAGCCCCAGGGATGGGATGGGATGGGATGGGATGGGATGGGATGGGATGGGATGGGATGGGATGGGATGGGATGGGATGGGATGGGATGGGGGCCATGGCTGCCCCCAGGGTGGGGTATGAGGGAGTCCAAGGAGCTGGGGGAATGGGGAAGTAGCAGGAAGGGGTGTGGGCAAATCCCTGCTCCCGTGGGCAGCTGCCCATCCCGCCCTGCCAGGACCCAGCAATGCTCACGGCTTTCCCACTCCCATCCCCAAATCCACCCCCAGGAAAGTGATGTTTTTGGAGGAGAATGAAAGGAAAGCCAGGGAATGCTTGCTGTGCTAATTCTGTCAGGGAGCCAAGGAATATGAAGCACCCCTTTGTTTTTTGGAGCAATTATCCTCCGCGATTTGGCTTTTGGTATCTCCATGTGTGTGAAATGAGGGATTATATCCCCCTTATCCACGGGGGGATCACTGCCTCCTCTCCACACTGCCCTGAGCTCCCACCTTCTCCTCTCCCCCATTCCTGTGCTGTGCCACACAGGGCACCCAGCTCAGCTCCCCCTGCCCGGCTCAGTGAGTCAGAAAGATGCAGAGCATCCCAAAAAACACAGAATCCCAGAATCAATGAGGTTGGAAAAGCCTTCCAAGATGAAGTCCAGCCTCTGACCGATCGCAGTCCAGAGCACTGGCTGCCATGTCCAGTCATTCCTTGGACATCTCCAGGGATAGGGACTCCACCACCTCCCTGGGCAGCCCCTTCCAATGCCTGACCACCCTTTCCAGGAAGAAATTCCTCCTGATCAATGAATCCTGGTCACAGATATTTGCCACAATAGAGCATTGTAGCTGTTTCCCCTCAGCCATCACCTGCAGCACCCCAACATCTCCTGGAATGGATCCCCCTCATCCCAATTCCCACCCAAACAGACCCGTGGGTCCCACTCCAGGATCCAGGTGATGCAGCTGCTGTACCACTCCAGGGAGTCTCTGATGCTCTGGAACTCCAGGATCCTCCATGGCCACAGCCCCACGCATGAGCTGTGTGATGGGGAGGCAGGAGCGTTGTGCTCCCTGTGCTGGCCTAGATCCCGCCACGCAGATTTCCAAGCTCCAGGGATGGGATTGGGGCTGGCAATGCTCTGCAGTGGCCCCAGAGCCTCCCCCTGCTCCGGCCGCCCCCGCGCTTGGCTCTCCATCACAGCAGCTCCTTCCACATCCCATTCCTGAGCCAAAGGCTCCCTGAGACCCCCCTTATCTCTCTTCAGGGCTGCCAGGTTTTACAAGGGGCTTTACTTTAAAGCACAGAGCAAATCTGCTGGGCATAGAAGCGGAGCCTGGAATGCTGCAGGGCCTGCCCTGCCTGGGGACACAGCCCTGGGGTCCCCTCCGTGATGCTGCCAGCCTCAAACGTGACATTGGAAACAGCTGCCAGAGAAAACATTTCCTGGGTTTTCTGGATGAAGGGTTTGAGCAAAGTTCCTGCCTTTCCTCTCAGTGTCTAAAGGGAGCTCATGGAAAAGATGGAGAGTGGCTTTTTACATGGACAGACAGTGACAGAAAAGGGGAAATGGTTTTAAATTAAAAGATGGGAGATTTACATTGGATATCAGGAAGAAGTTCTTCCCTGTGAGGGTGGGGAGGGCCTGGCACAGGGTGACCAGAGAAGCTGTGGCTGCCCCTGATCCCTGGAAGTGTCCAAGGCCAGGTTGGACAGGGCTTGAAGAAACCTGGCCTAGTGGAAGGTGTCCCTGTCCATGGCAGGGGGTGGAACTGGATGAGCTCCAAGGTCTCTTCCAACCCAAACCATCCCATGATTCCACGATGTAGCAGCCCTCCCATCTGTCCTTCTCCCATGGAAGGGACTGGAGACCTCACGTGCACAGAGGCTGTGGCAGGAAGAAAGCTGGAACGCTCCGTGTGTCCCTGTAGGAACACACGTGTGTTCCCTGGAGGGAAACCACAGCAGGATAAACAAGGCTGAGCTCCTAGGGCTGTCCCACATCCAGCTCTGGGGATCAACTCTCACCCCCCTCTCTCATCCGTCCTCCAGCTGCAGCTGCCTCCGGTTTGCAGAGGGTCTGGAGGGCCAGGAGACCTGGCTGGGGGCTGGGAACAGCCTGGGCTGAGCAGGACGTGAGCAGGAGCATCCGTCCGGCACTGCCGGGGCATGGACACAGCGCTCCTGGGGGACCAGGGGAGGGGCTGGGAGCCAGCAGTGCTGGGAGTGCTGGGGGATTGCATCAGGAGCATCCTGATCCTGCAATTCCGAGTGCCCCCTGCACAGTGTCACAGCCGGACAGGCTGGGAGAGCTGGGGGTGCTCATCTGGAGAAGAAAAGGTTCCAGGGAGAACTTAGAGCTCTTCCAGTGCCTAAAGGGGCTCCAGGAGAGCTGGAGAGGGACTTGGAACAAGGGATGGAGGGGCAGCACACAGGGAATGGCTTTCCACTGCCAGAGGGCAGGGATAGATGGGATATTGGGAAGGAATTCTTCCCTGTGAGAGTGGGGAGGCCCTGGCACAGGGTGCCCAGAGAAGCTGTGGCGGCCCCTGGATCCTTGAAGTGTCCAAGGCCAGGCTGGATGGGGCTTGGAGAAACCAGGACTGGAGCAAGCTGTCCCTGTCCATGGCAGGGGTAGAAGGAGATGGTCTGTGCAGCCCCTTCCAACCCAAAGCAGTCTGTGATTCCCTCATTCCCTGTGGGGATGTTCCATGTTCATTCCCCATGCAGCCAGGTTGCTTTGCCTTCCTTTCCTCATGATTGCAAAGGAAGGTTTGGAAGCAGCAGCTGAAAAAGTGCTGGTGAAAAATAAGAACCTGTGACTTAAATTTGGGGGATTTTATCTGTGTGAAGGTTCTTTGTGCAGTCTTGGAGCTGGTGATCCTGATGGGAACCGCTGTGATTCTGGGAGGGTTCGGTGGCAGTTCTGCAGGAGGTTTTGTCCCAACAGAAGAGAGGAAGAAGGGAACACATTTCCTACTGGAATGGCTGGGAAGAGCAGGAATCTCTGCCCAAAGCAATGCTGGGCTCATGCAATGTCTGGCCAAAAATTAGCTGGATTGTTTAACGAGCTTCCCACAGGACGAGGACCTGAGCAGAGGAATTCCAGTCCATGGAAGGGGACGCAGCAGCTCTGGTGGGTGCAAAAGCTCCCCAACACCCCACATTCCCACCAGGCAATGGATTTTCTTATCAGAAGCCCCTGGCTTCCAGTAAAGGAGCTGTCAGCTCTATGGGATGGGGGTCTGCTGGCACAGGGAGGCGAGGGACGAGCCAGCCCCTCCGCTCCTGGCCGTTCCTCGGGAACATCTCTGCCTGGAGGCTTTAATGGCAAAGCCAAATGTGTGTGAGGAGGTGTAAGCCAAGGAGCCCGTGCCAGGTCCTGCTACCTACTTAATACCTGGGGCCTGTGCCGTGCTGACGATTCCCGCCTGGATAATGAATATTTTTAGCACTCTGCTAGAGTGCTTTTAGGGCCCGGAGAGGCCGTTCCTGGCCGGCTCCAAAGGCGGTGCTGGGGCTGCTGATGTTATTCCAAGGATGTCTTCCCCTATACAGATCCCGAGGGACTTACAGAGTATCCTGATCTCTTTCTCTTTTATGATGAATTTTTTCAACTTTCTCTGATGTAAGCGGAAATAAATCCACTGCTTTGGAAACAGGGAAAAACTGCCGGGCCCTTCCCTGCTCCGGCACCGGGCACGGAGCTGGGACAAAGGGCAGATCTGTCCCTCCTCGCCCCCTCCGGAGCCTGGGGCTGAAGGAAAGGTCCGTGCTGGGAGCAGAAAGGGGGGTTGGCCCCTGCCCTTTGGTGGGAGCGAGGGGCTCCATCTGGAAGCGTTAAGGATGGGGGGAAAGCCGAGTTTCCAGTATTGTGTTTGGCCGGGATCTTGTTGTAGCGACTGCTGTTAATGCAAATCCCGGGGTGATTTGCTCCAGCTCACTTAGCGCGGGCGAGAGGCAAAAAAAGCAGGATTTCTCCAGCTGGAGCCAACAGCCAGGGCAGAGGAGGAGGAGAAGGAGGAGAAGGAGGAGGAGGAGGAGGGAATTGGGATGCCAAAGTCCTTCCCAGCTCCACACGCTGCCCTGGGCACTGCAGGGAGAAGCCCACCAGGGTCTCCTCATGATCCCTGGACATCCCTCTGGGGTATTTTCTGGACTTTTGGGATTATAGTCCCAAAATTTTTGGCAGTTGCTGTTGTTTATACTCACGAGGTCAGGGATGAACACCCACCCTGATCCCTGGGAAAAAGCTGGCACTGCCTGAGCTCTGGGGGGTTTGTGAGGTGTGTCCCACCCAGAGGCACCCACTGCCTTCACTCCTCTGCTCTGTTTACCCCTCTTAGAAGAGTTTTTTCCTTGCGGGTTTAGGTAGGGATATGGGATGGTTGTGATTCCTGAAGGGAAGCGTCGGGCATTGGCTCATCACAAGCACAAGTACCCGCAGCCACTGGAGGCAGGATCCATTTCTCCAAACAAAAAGAGTAATTCCTCAACCCCGGAGCATCCCCCCCAGTATCTCCTCGGGTTACTGCACTAATCCCAGCGGGATGTTTCCTGCTGCCCGGGGGCGGGGAGAGGCATTGTTGATAACTGGGAGATGCTTCAGGAGGTGTCAGGATCCTCCACCCCGTGCTGGAGGACGCACGTGGCAGCCCCAGGGTCGTGGCAGCCCCAGGGTCGCTTCTCACCTTGGGCAGAGCTCTGGAGAGCTTCACCCAGGAATGAGAAAATTCCCTGTGACGTGGGGAGTGAGCCCTGACGCCTCTCCTTGGCTGGGGGCTGGAGCTGTGAATTTCAGGAGAGGGATCCGTGTCCTGGCCCTTCCCACACCCAGGGCACGGGTGGGGGCAGCAGGTGACAATTTGAGCAAAAGCTGATCCCATTCCAGGTTCCCGAAGTCACCGTGCCTTTGCAATGTGCTAATTCCCGGGCCTGCACCATAATTGATTCCAGATCCCAGAGCAGTTTTGCAGGAGGGCGATGGATCTTGGCAGCCCTTCCCACATCCAGCACGGGGAACCTGCAGCTGCAGTGGGATTGTGGCACGGCTCCTGCCGAGGGAGGGATGGTGGGAAGGGCATCGGCTTCCCGGGATGCTGCAGGGCTCAGATCCAAGCTGGAATGGCCGTGGGTGGCCGTTCCATGCATCCCACCTCCTGATCCAGCTCATCCTCCCTGGCTGCTGCACGTGTCCCCCACCGCAGGGACATCTGCTCCTGCTCTTCCCTCCCCCCTGCAATCCAGGCCGGAGGTGCAGCTTCAATCTTTCCAGGGGTTCAGGAAGGTCAAAGGCTTTTTCCGATGGTTCTCACTGGGCTGTGTCTTCCCCAGATTGCATCAAGGAAAGAGAGTCCTCGTTATTCCCCACATCCGACCCCATGGTGAGCTCATTCCTTGGCTGGGATGTTCCCATCCCAGGTGGATTTATTCACCCCTCTGCTGGTCCCACAGCAGATGGATCCTGGGGGAATTTGCCTTTGGACCTGCCCTCCAGGACAGCTCTGGACTGAGCATCTGCAGTGTGTGGGTGTGGGGTGGAGCCCCCCCGTCCCCCTGCCCACGCACCAGAGCTGGGGGTGCCGAAAGCTCCTAAATCCGGGCTCTTCCCGACCATCCAGGGCAGCACTCAGAGCCCAAACGGAGCCGCTGGGGCTGGGGAAGGTTGTGCTGGGGCAGAGGCAGCTCTTGCTTGTTTTTCCCTCTAATAAAAAACTAATAAAGGAGAAAATGAAAAAATAATTTTCTGGAATTTGGCTGTGTCTGCCTGGTTTCCTCTGTCCGATCCACAGGGAGGCGGATGTGCTGGCATGTGAGATGTGGGACAGTGCAGCATGGATGCTGCAGGGCAGGGGTCTGCTTCCCCTTCTCCCCTTTCCCCTTTCCTCTTTCACCTTTCCTTTTTCCTCTTTCCCCTTTGTCTTTTCCCCTTTCCCTTTTTCTTTTCCCCTTTTCCCTTTTTTCTGCTCCTTCCTCTTGTTCTTCTCCTTCCTCTTCCCCTTCTATTTTTACATTTCCCTTCCCCTTTTCCCTCCCCCTTTTCCTCTGTCTTTTTATTTTCTCTTTTCCTTTTCTCTTTTCCTCCTTCCCTCCTGCCTCAGGATCCCACATCACACCATGTCTGTCCGCAGACTCCCATCCCTCCTGCATCCCACCTCTTCCCCACTTCCCAGTCAGTGCCTCCTGCCCTTTCCACCCTCTCCAAAGCCACCATCACCCCTTGGCAGGGCTCAACCCCTCCTGGTGTTCCCCTTGTTGCTGTGTTGGGCTCGGAGCATTCCCGGGTGTAAATCCCTGCTCAGGGCCCATCCCGCGTTATTTATGCTCCCGCCGGGACCCCGCGCTCTTTTATCCTCCCCTTTAATCCGAACCAGAGAGGGGTTTGGCTTAACCCAGTCTGCAGCATTCCCACTCCGTCCCTGCCAGCCCTGCTCCTTGGAAATCCAGATAAGGGGAAGATTTATTCCGGCGAGGGGGGGGTTAAGGGAGAGTCACTTTTGGGGGTTCTTTGAAGATAAATTTAACTTGTTCTTATCTGCTGCACTCAACCAAAAGTTAACGCTGGGGGGGCTGTCAGGGGGGGTGGTTTTAATCTTTGGCCTCTTCCATTTGGGTTCATTCCAGGGACATCCATCACTCTGGCCAGGTAAAGAATTCTGGTCCCTGCCAGCACTGGGAGAACTGGGGATGCTGTGGATTACTCTGGGATCCTGCCCCCCCTGCAGCACTGATTCATCACCTCTTTGGGGTGGGGGTATCAGGGGGGGTCCTGACCCTGTGGGGCTCTAATCCCCCCCATCCATTGACAGCCCCACCCCCATGCCTGGCCTAATGAGCGCAGGGCTAATTAGTGCCCCACGTGCTCACTGCCGGCTCTTGGCGCCAGGGGTTATTAAGGCGCTGCCAGCCGGGGTGACACGGAGGGTGTGGGGGGGTCCCAATGGTGGGAGGGGGGTTCACAGACCCTACCCAGGACTTACACTTGCCTCCTCCCAATCCATGAGGTTCCCTTTGCTGGATGTGTCTCTGCCTGGATCTGGGTGCAGAAGTGTCCAAATTCCTTGAGGGAAGCATCATTTTTGGGGTGACCTGGGCAGCCACAGATGATACCCCTGGGGTACCTGTGCTCATCAAATTAATACTTCTTTATTGGTTTTTTTGTTTTCTCCACAGTTTCTCGTGGTAGGGAATTTTGGCTGGAATGTTGGTTTTCCTTGTGTGAGCAAGGAGGGGATGAGGAAAAGAAAGCGTGGAGGAAATCTTCACCTCCTGCCTGGTCTCTACACAAAGGCAGCCATGGGTTTGTTGTTCCCTGTTCCCACACCCCTTCCCTGGATCCTGCCTGGTACCCAGGGACCCCCAAGCCCCGGGGTGCTGGGGCCCCATCCCAGGAATGGTGACAGTGCCTGGAGAGGCCACATGTCACTGCAAAGGCCACTTCCCGTGACTCACTGGGATAGCTGTCCCTGACCTGTGACCTCAAGGTCAGCAGGTATTAACAACCCCCCCATTCCTGGGGGGAAAAGAGCCCCCAGCCTGCCCAGGAATTCACTGCCTTTGTGAGTCAGAACATCCCGGGATGGGCACTGCAGCTCTGGATCCCTCTGCTCCAGGCCCTCCAGGCCACGGGCTGGCTCCTATCACTGATTCCCATCACTAATTTATGTCCCAGGGCTTGGGCTGCCTTAATTCACCGAGGAGGGAGGGCAGGTCCTGGCAGCAGCCGTATTTCTGCCAGAGGTTATCTGGGAATTCCGCCTGGCTCTGCCGGGGGTTATCTGGGAATCCTGCCCGGCTGTCGTGACCCTGAGAAGGGCTGAGCTGTGCCCTCCCCTGCCAGGGTCCCACTCATCACCCCAGAGCACTCCAGGATTGTCACCTCCCTCCCCAGGGTCACGGGTGTGGGGCAGCTTTGGGGCAGCAGTATGTGGGGAAATGGGGATGGAAAGAGTTCTGGATGTGGATCCCAGTGGCTCTATTTCCCAACTGGGATTTCCTACAGTGTCTCCCTTGGCACAAGGACTATTTAAGAACACTCCAACCAGCAGGAAGTAGTTAAAAGCAGCCACAAATGTCAAAAATCTAAATAAAAAGTACAAATGGTGGAGAGAAGAGCTGAGGACGGGATGAAATCCATGACTTTCCTCCGACTGCAGCAGCAGCTCCAGAGGGTGAATGGGTTCTTACCCATGGAGCAATGATGTTTTCCATGTGCTTTGTCCTCTCCCCATGCACTGGGCTGGGTGGGAAGTGCACAGGAACCATTTCCTCTCCTTCCCACTCCCCCTGGAAGGTGGCTGCCGGCGGAGCAGCAGCGATCCATCAGGCTGAGGACATTATTTGGGTTTCAATCAACTGGAAATGAGGGAGTACCTGCGGAACAGGAGAGGGAGGGGGCTGCTTGTGGCTGTTGAAAGGTTGGGGTCCCTGGGGATCTCTTGCCTTCTCCTGATAAATTGAGGCTGTGTGTTCCAATCCCATCTGGTGCCAGCCCCTCTCCACCTGGGAATGGGGTGGGGGTACCTTCCAGGATCTCACTGGGACGTCCCCCAGGAATGTGTTAAGGGACAATAAAGGTGTCCCCCTGCTCTTGCTCCTGTGCCCCCCTCATTAGGGCACGGTGTGTCCTTAGGGATGGAATTCCTTCCCAGTCAGGCAGGAAAAGCTCCATGCCCCCACATCTGATGTGCCCAGCAGTGATCTCATTTTCCACACCCTTTGCTGGAGGCAGCTGCCCTTCCTGAGCCCCTGGGAGAGGGATGTGATGCCTCAAAGGGGGCTGAGGGTCCTGTCCCAGCATGGAAGGGGATCCCCCTGGGATGTCTCCTGAAGGATAGGATCTCCGTGGGAGCCCTTTTCCACTTGCCAGCATCCTGCAGGCATGGCCTGGATGAGCTGTGATCATCCCAGTGAGCAGGAATGTCCCAGGTAGGACCTCAGGAGTCGTTTTTGGTGGTGGCAGTGCCGGGACAAGGAACAGGCAGGGAACAGGCAGGGAAAAGGCAGGGAACAGGAGGGATGTCAAGAGCCACAACATTTTGGGAAAGCCAGAATTTATTTTGGAGGGGACAGAAAGCAGCAGGCACAGCCCTGGGACTTTTCCAGCTGAGAAGGTCTAGGAGTGGGAAAGGGAAAGGCGAGGCCGAGGGCAGGAGCCTGCGGAATGGGAGCTGCAAAGGTTTCTTTCAGCCCTGAGGAGCCGAACTTGCCTGGAGGCAGGAGAAAGGACAGGAAATAGGGGAGGCTGAGGCAAGGGTAGGGAACAAAGTCCTCCAGCACTTCAGAGGGAGAAACCCTGCCAGGGAATTGGTGCGTCCACGAGAAACCCACAGGCAAGAAAAGGGAAGTGAAGGTGGGAAGGACACTGCAGAGGAGAGGGAGGATTTTCTGTGAGATTTCCTTCGGAGCCAATGTCCCTGTGACGGGGACACCGGGGGCAAGGGGCTGCCACTGCCAAGGGGAATCCCAAATTCCCTGGCCCCAAGGACGACCAGCCTCTCCAGGAGTGCGGGAGGATGGAGCAGCTCTGCTGCCAGAGCAAAGAGATTGGGCTGGGAGGTGGCCAAGGGAAAACACGACTGTTAAAAATGCCGATTCATCAACTTTGTCAGGAGCAGATCAGCACTATTTGCCTTTTTCACTACAAAAAAAGAGAGGAAACCTCCCCAAATTACTGAACATGTTTTTCTGTTTCAAAAATCCTGAAATGAAACTTAATGACAGGAAAACATATTAAAAATAAATGACCGTCGTGACAGAAACAAAAGCGTGGGGAAATCCGGGGGGGAGCACATTTGGGTTGTCCTGAGCTCCTCTTTGCAGATATTTTCCCTTCCCCCACATCATCTTTTAGCTGCCTTTTTTGAGGTGTGACATCCCCAATGCCCAGTGTTGCAGCTGCGGATGGATTTGGATGGAGAGGAGCCCATCCAAGAGGATGATGAGGAAGAGATGGGGTGACAGGAATCCACAAAAGATCCCGGAATGTTGGGAGCTGTGAGCTGGGAATTTTACCTGCACTTCTTGACTCACTTCAAGCCAACATTGAACCCATTCTGTATTCTGCTCCCAGGATTCCCAGAGAGGGACTGCAAAGTCCTTGAGGCGTAACAAGGTGCTAAAGTTATAATGAATAAGGTTTTAATTAAGCTTGTGGTCCCCAAAAAAGACCTTGGTGAAAGATGGGAGCAAATCCCGTCGAGGGAATCTCAGCCCTACAAAGAGCGAGGCTGTGTGAGACCTGTAATGGCTCTACCAGAAGGGCTCTCCCTTGGATGGAAAGTGAGAAAAGATGCCTTAATTGCTAATCCAGAGGAATTCAGAGCCACAGGCACAATGTCCCCTCCCCAGTGCCGAGTGGATCTGCAGGGAATTCTTGGAACGATTAATCATGGGACAAATTCGTTATAAACATAGAGAGGTGAACCCAAAGGCTGGAGGCTCCTCTGGAAAAGGGATTTTAGCAGAGGAGAGGAAGGGGTTGGAGCAGCTCCCAGCAGTGACTGCTCTGGGTGACCGCAGGGGACCCAAGGAAGGGCAGTGGTGGCATTTCCTGGCTGCTGTGGGGCAGTGCTGCTCCTAAGGAAGATCCTTAAAGGAACTCACCATCCCGGGGGCTGGAGCAGCAGGGTCAGGATTTGGGGGGCTGGTGGATGTACTGTTGGCTGTGCAGGGTGACCACAGGGCTGTGGGACATCCCTGACAGCAAGACAGGAGTCTCTCATCCCTCTGTCCTGTGGAAGGGAGGGCACATCCCAGCAGGACCTCGGCTGGGGCAGAAGCGGGGAAAGGATGTGCTGGGGACATGAGGGCAGGGAGAGGGGCAGGGAAACTCCAGTGGGAACCTGCTGGAAAATCCCAGAATCATTTAGGTTGGAAAGGATCTCCAGGACCATCGAGTCCAATCCTTAGCCCAGCACTGTCAAATCAGCCCCTCCAGGGAGCTGAGGGTGCCTGGAGAGCTGGGGGGCAGAGTGGGGACCCCCAAGTGCCACGAGCCTGCAGGTGGGAAATGGGCAGGGCTGGAAGGAATGGCAGGACAGGCAGGACAGGCAGGACAGGCAGGACAAGCAGGACAGGCAGGACAAGCAGGAGAGGCAGGACAAGCAGGACAGGCAGGGCTGGCAGGGTAGGCAGGGCAGTGGGCAGCATCCTGCCTCCCCATCCCGCTTTCTCAGCAGCATCGCTGCAGCCCCAGGTCTTGTTTTCCCATCTCCATAGCGCAGCCGGGGGCTCAGGGAGGCTCCCGAAGCCCTGGCCTGTGTCTGGAAGCACTCGCTCAGCCGGAGCCCGGAGGATGGGCAGGGACGGGCGATGAGCGGAGCCGTTCGTGCTCTGGGGACGCGCGATTTAGTGCGGCCGCTCTTCCTGACAGGACCCGCCCGCGGGGGAGATCCCGATGTCCCGGAGATTCCTACGGCTGCAGAGCCGATCAAAGACCCCTCACATGGCGGGGTAGCCATGCCCTGGCCCCGGGCACCCGTGCAGGGCTGGTGTGGGACTGGGGTTACTTTGGTGCAGAGTTCGGGCATGTTTCCACGACTGGATTTTGCTCCTGAGTTGGTGGAAGCAGCTGGGGAAGGTGTGGCCGCTCCTGTACGGCTTCTCCTGGGGCTCCAATGTCCTGGAAAAATCCCATGGGGTGTCCCAGGAGGGCAGACCTGAGGGAAGGAGGGGTGGGATACCCTGCATTTATTGAGGGGTGGGATGTGCCCACACTGAGCTGGCTTTGGGGGTGGGTTGTCCCCACATCCAGGTGGCTTTGGGAGGCTGGGATTTCCACACGTTTCCCTGGATAAGGACAGAGCGCTGCCCTCGTGCAGTGACCCGGGGAGGCTGCGAGTGAGGCTGGGAGGGGCAGCGAAGGTCTTGATCAAAGCCGGGTCACTCCTGCGAGCACCCCCGAGCCCCCAGCTCTCCCTCCCCACCGGCATCTGCCGGGTAATGGCTTTCAGGTGTCCCACCGGGGATCGGCGGAGGGAGGTTCAAAGGGAGAGGTTCAAAGGGAGAGCGGGGGCTCCTGAGCGAGCCCAGGGGTGCGGCAGGGCCGGGGGGCTGCGGGGGGACAGAGAAAAGGGGCATGTGACACGAATCCGTCCCCGCTCCTTGTGCCAGCCAGAGGCTGATGTTGAAACTTCCTTTCTGCCGTGGAAGAGCTCGGGTGGAGAAAAACTCAAACATGAACATTTTGGAGGAGGTTTTATTTCTCCCTATTTCACTCCAAAAACAATGTCCTATTCCCCGCACTCCCGATTTCGATGAAAGATTCTGAAAACACGATTTCCCCCATGTTTTTAATGTGTAGGGGAAGTGTTGGCCATTTTCTGACCAGTCTCACTCCCCGTTTTCCCTCTTCCCCTTTTCCCTGAGTCACGGTGCCACCACCTTGTCACGGCTGAGCGTGTTCCCTGCGTCCCCAGGGCTGTGTCATTGGCCCGAGGTGGCAGAACCCACACCAAGAGTGAGAAAAAGGAGGAAATGAAAGTCATTATATCTGCAGGGATGGATGTGAACATGCTTCACCCCACCCTGGGATGCTGTGGGGAGGAAGAACACAAGGAAAGGGGGATCCAGAGCTGCCGGGGAGTGGTGGGGATAACCAGGATAGATTTGGGGGTGCTGCTGGAAGGCGCTGGCCCCATTTGCCTGCCAGAGACTTTGGCATCCCGAGGCGATGGGGCTGCTTTGGCAGCGAACACCTGCGGGGCTGGGCCAGGGAAAACAAAGGTGAGGTGTGGGATGGAGGGCGAGGGGCTCGCCAGGTCGGCCGGCTCCTTATCTCCCGCACTGTTTGCTCCAAGATTAACCCGAGCTTGCAAGATGCGAAAGACCAAGGAAAACCAGGGCTGGGTTGGGATGATCGGGGGCCTCCCCCGCTTCCCCCGGCGGGATGGCAGCGCACTCCAGGAGGGCTGGAGTTTAAAGTCCAGGCGATTGCAGGGTGATTTACGACTCATTATTCTCTGGTGCAAGAGCTGGTTAATGAGCAATCAGGGGTTGGGCAGGCGCGGGGGAAGGGGGGAATTGCGGGGCATTCCCGGGGGGAAGGGGCTTCTCCCCCAGCTCACCCCGAACAGCGCTGGGGAGGCGGGGGAAGACCATTCCCAGCCCCTTCAGCTCAGGGACAGGGCAAGGAATTCCTGGATCTTTTCCATGTTTTACACACCCCCTGCCATCACGTTTAGCTGTTTCCCCATTACTTTCCAATCATGCCAGTTATCAGGAGCCCATTTATCTGATAATCTGGGACTTGGACTCACTCCATGTTTTTGTGGTACGTGATAACACTTCCCATCCTGCTGACTCCATCAATTTGTCTGGAATGGTGCGGACGGGTGCAGGAAACGCTCGTCTCCCAATCCAGGCCAGAACCAGCTGGATTATGGCAAAACCTGGAAGAGAGGGAGGCAGCTCTGCTCTGCTCAGCTCCTCGCTCCCAACCAGCCGGCGACTCCTGCCCGGTGAGGGGAGCTCATTCCCAGCGGGGTCCTGGAAGAGTTAGGATGGAACAAGAGGATTCCCTGCACGCCGCGCCCTCGGGGCTTTCTTTGCCTGCCCTTCCCCACAGAGTGCGGCACAAACACTGGCAGATAAAAAATCCCATAAGCGAACCCCAGGGCAGGGCGGGAGGGGAATGGGAAGCCGAGCCAGACCGGCAATGCCTTGGGCAATGCCTCGGGAAGGCGCCTCAGCGAATGGCTGTGCCTGCGCCTTCGGTGCCTGGAGCATCCCAAATCCCTGCCAAATCCGGGGCAGGAGCGGGGCAAGGCAGCCCCTGGCTGACCCCAGCCCTCCTGCGGGATCGTGGATCCTGCCTGACTGGAAGGCTCTGGAGCTTCCATGAGCATTCCGAGAGCTTTGATTCCCGGCCGGAGCAGCCCCTCGGGCCAGCCCGTCCCAGCAGGGCAGGGACAGCCGGGCTGTGGCTGCGGGGGCAGGGACCACCATCAATCACTGCCCCGGGCGGGCTCCGCAGCCGTGGCCCCGCGGAGCTCGGACGATGTGCTGCCCACGGGTCACCGCCTGCGGCCAAAGGGCACCGCCCGGGGCTCCGGCCTTGCTCTGGGAAGCGGCTCTGCAATAACAGCCCCTGCTCGGCTCTTCCCACCTGCAGGGACCGGGCGGCCTGGGGGTGGGACAGCCTCGCGTCTCTCAGCCCGGAACGGGGGCTGGACCAGCCGGGTGCCACTCGTGCCGTGAGGGATTCCCAGCACTCCCCATCAGAGGAGCCACGGACCAGCCAGGGAGAGCTTCCCGGCCTGGGATCTGCCTGTATGGGATGCTCTGCTGAAGGTGTGGGATGCTCTCCTGGCAGGAATGGTCCTCTGTCTGTATGGATGCTCTCCTGCCTGTGTGGGATGCTCTGCTGAAAGTGTGGGATGATCTGTTGGGAATTTCCCCCTGTCCATGTGGGATCCTCTCCTGCCTGTCAGGCAGGGCTGGTGGGGCATGAGCTGTGTCCGAAGAGGCCGAGCAAGAGCTCCTGTCTTTCCCATGGATCCTCGACTCCATTAAAACAGTTTTCAGCTCAAAGGTCAGCACAAAACCTCGACTTTACTCCGTGTCTCTGCTGCAGCATCCCCAGCCCTGCAGTCAGGACAAAAGAGTCCAACCCAGCCAGCTGGGGTGACAGTGGTGACACCAGAGCTGCCACCACCACACTGCTCTGCAGGCAGCAAGGGCTGATGTGGGGAAAAATCAAAGCCCAAATCCCACGATCCGGGAGTGCTGGAAGACACAGCCAACTCCTCCCTCCAAACCCCTCCTGTTTTGTCTGCTCTGCAGCTGTGGGGAGCGAGCAGAAAGTGGCAGGGCAGGGACCGAGGGCCCAAATCTAATTTAAGTCGGTGCATTAGGCCAGGGATTATTTGGCTCAGGGGCTGCTGGCTGCGAACAGGAGCCCGGGGAAGCGCTGGGCTTGGGATGTCGGGAAGAGCTCCCATTCCCCAGGCCTGGGTCGGGTACACTGTAATCAATATCAGTGAGGAATTAGGAGGGATTTGGAGAGAGAATGGCCTGAGATTAAGTAAAAAAGCAACGTGATCTCAGCTTTGTTAGAAATCCCCTTCCTAAAGGGCCAGTGCTTCCTCACAGCAGCGGGGCTGAGAGGCCACCAGGAGCTGTCCCCCCTGTCCCTGGTCACCCAGGCAGCACTGGGACCATGCACAGTCCCGGGATTCCCCCTTCATCCTGCACCCACAGCCCGAGACATCAGCCACAGTGCCAGGAAGGGCTCAGAGTCCTCACATGGTGCTTCAGAAGCTTTTCTAAGTGGCTCTTCTTAAGTCCCCTCTGACGGGGGCAGAAGAATCCTCTCTTCCTCCCCAAGGATCAGATATCAGGGAATTAAGCAAGAAACAGGATCCAAATCCTCCAGTTCCTCTCTAAGCTGCCTCTTACACAATTGGGTGCCTCCAGGATGGTCCCTCTGCCTGACCCTGTCCCTCTGTCACCCCTCACCCGTGTCCCTGTGTCAGGTGACAGCTGGAGAACGGGAGGGTGGCTCTTCTGTGGGATCAGAGAGTTGGTGCTGCTTTTGGGAACTTTTGGGCTGTTTTGCAGTTCAGGACATTGCAGAGAGCCCAGACTGCAGGTCCAGAGGCAAGACAGGAGGAGGAGGAGGAGGAGGAGGAGGAGGAGGAGGAGGAGGAGGAGGAGGAGGAAGGTGGGCATTGGGGCTGCTTCACCCCAGAGGAATCCCCACGTTTGACCCACCCACCCTTTTGAGATCACTGTGACCCCTTTGGCTGCAGAATTACTCCAGAGCAGGAGGAGAGTTCATTTCTGCTCCCCCAGCCCTTGGTCCGGCTGCTGCTCCAGGGGCATCACACCCCAAATTCCTGCAAGATGGAGCTGCAGGATCAACTTCCAGGATTGATTTCCACACCTTGCTCCTTGCGTGTGCCCAGGTGCTCTCGCCAGAGCCCAGCAGCCCCAACTCTCCCTGCTCTGGATTGTCCCAGTTCCTCCTCTCCACACACCACTGCCCAGCTTGGCCCGGGCTCCCCTTCCCTGTGCCAAAGTCAACACGGCCACGGCCACGGCCCAGTGGTGACAGTCCCCAGCAGCCCATGGACAGGTAGGAAACAAATAATGTCAGGAGATAAACAGAGCAAACACAGCCTGGGCTGCTGCATTTCACACAATATTTGCAGACCAGGTGTGTCCACCCCTCACACCTGAGTCACCCCGGGCAGGGTGTGCCTGGGGGGGGGTGGGCAGGGCCCTGGGGGCTCCCCAAAGCTCTGCTGGGGGTGCAGGCTCTGCTTTCCCCAGTTCTTCTCCTCTGTGCCCATGAAGGGTCCATTCTGGGGAGTGTTGCCCCCTCAGCAGACACCACCCCTCCTTTCCATGGATCACTCACACCAGGGTGGATGTCAGGAAAATTGAGGGCTCCCGGCACCCTGAGGATTCCCTGGGAGATCATGGAGTCACAGAATGGTCTGGATTGGAAGGAGCCTTAAAGATGATCTTGTTCCACCTCTTGCCATGGGCAGAGGCACATTTCACTATCCCAGGCTGCTCCAGGCCTTGTCTAACCCAGCCTTGGACACTTCCAGATGCTCCTTCTGGAGCCCCCAGTGCAAGGTGATGTTTGGTTCAAAGGTTCTCTAAGTTCTTTGAACCAGGAGCTGAGTTTCCAGAACACCCAAGAGGTTGAGGAGCATCTTTAGGGACCTCAGATGACCCTGGTGATCCCACAGGCAGCAGCAGCAGTAGGAGCTGCTGGCATGTCCAAGGAGATTTCCCAGAGCAATCTGGGTTTATCCTGCTTTGCCCCCAGCTTTGTCTTTTCCTTCTCTGCTCACATCTGGCCACATGTGGCTGTGGCAGCTGCCACACCCTGAGCCTGCAGACCGTGTGTTCCCTGCTGCCTGGTGGTGATGGATGACGGAAGGGCCAGAAAACTCCCACAAAACAGGGCTGAATTCCTAAAAAAAATTATTTGTGAAATTCCTCAAATCATCACGAAGTGCGAAGGAAAAGGTCCTGCAAAGCACAAGGAAAATTTTTTAAATTACCAGGAAAATTCCTAGAATTCCTCATCTGAGGAATTTCTAGAAAACAATGGAAGAGTCTGAGAAAAGGCCTTGGCTGAGGTTTTCTGGATGGAGAAGTTTCTCAAAAGTATTTGGAGAATTTCACAGCGATATCCTAGACAGAGGAATTTCTTGAGAGCCCTTGTGGGAGTCATGGCATTCATTGGGATGCTCCTGGACAGGTTGCCGATAAGGAAGTGCCAGAAAACTTCCAAAAGGAAAAAAACATACAGGAAAAATTGAAAATTCTGGGCAAGTTTCTAGTTGGAGGAAAGTCAGGGAAGCTCTAGGGCATTCCTTGAAATTTTTCAGATTGGAGAAGTCTTATGAAGCCCTTGAACATTCCTGGAAATGTTCTGGACACAAGTCATAGGAAATTCCTGGGAAGCCTTGGTGTTTCAAGAAAGGCTGAAGGATTTAAGAGGAATTCTTGAATTCACAGGACAAAACCCTCTAGAAACTGTTTTTCTGTGGATCCCTGGAAAGCTCCAGGAATTTCCCAGGAGGTTCCAGGTGAAGAACTCAAGTGTGATGCCCACCCCGACTCTCTTTACCTTCTGGCCCGAGTCCAGCAGGATTTGCCTGGAGCTGATCCTGGTTTTTCTCATGGATGCAGAGCTGACCCTGCAGATCTGATCTCAGGGTGGTGAGAAGCCTCCACTGCTGACAATTCCCACAGCTCCATGAAACCACTCGGTGGGAAAAGCATCAAACCCATTATCCAATTGTTAATTTTCCCATTCCAAACCTCTATAACTTTGAGTAATTTGTCTCTTTATCCCTTTTTTCCAGGTCCATTTTCACTCTCTCCATACAGGTGTTATCCCAAACCCTGGATCAATGTGATGCTTTCCACCACCATCTCCTCCTTCCCTGGCGTGGATCTGTCGGAGCCGAGCAGCAACAGATGAAGAAAAAAAGGACATTTCCCCTTTTGTTCTCTTTCCTGGCTCCAAGAGCTCTTAATATTCCACTTGCCTTTTTTTGACTCTTGCTAATCATTGAAAGGAGGCCTTCAAAGGGGCTCGGCAGCGTCTCCACCATCTCGTTAAATCCCAGTAATTGCTGATACGGAGCCGCCGCGCGTGTCCAGATGGGGGGAAAAGCTTTTCATGTTCATTACTCCGCAATTATGAGCAGGGAAGTTCATCTGCCATTTTATTGCTCTGTTCCATAAGATCATTCCATTCTCCTGCAATTCCCCAGTGCCAGGAGTAATTTGGAGCCTCTCTGAAGTGCTTGGCTGTGCTCTTCCCTCTCCTGGATCATTTTTGGGGGGCACCAGAGGAGGTTTCTGGCCAAACCCCTGTGGGACCTTGCTGAAAGTCCTCTCTCCTGCACAAACCAGCTGTTCCTCAAATCCTGCCATCCTTAACCAGGGATTAACCTTCCCATTTATCCCCCGGCTGCTCTTGCCTCACCAGCCTTGGCTGAGTGACCTTGCAGAGACCTTTCAGAAACCCCAAATATTGCAACTTGTCTGCTCCAAGCCTTGTCCAAGAGCTCAATTACCCTAATTAAGGTCATGTTACAGCATGGCCAGTGTGGACAGACCAGCCCTGGGACTGCCAGGGCTTGGTGCTCATCCCAGTTTTCTCCTGGAGCACCTGAAGCTGGAGACTTGGCAGGTCTCTATCCCAGGCAGTGCATGAACTGAGTGACCTGGAACTTCATGGACATCTTCAGCTGCTGGTGCAGGAGGGAGGATCCTTAGATCCTCAGACAAGCCCTCTGGGACTGTGCAGTCCAACCATGCCCCAGCACTGCCAAGGCCACCACTGACCTTGTCCCCAAGTGCCATGTCCTCGTGGCTTTTAAATCCCTCCAGGAATGAGGACTCCACCCCTGTGCCAAACAATCCTTTCCATGAGAAATTTTCCCTAATATCCAACTGACCCTCCCATGAAGAGAGGCAGTTCCCTCTCTCCTGTCCCTGTTCCCTGGGAGCAGAGCCCGACTCCCCCGGCTGTCCCCTCCTGTCAGGGAGTTGTGCAGAGCCACAAGGTCCCCCCTGAGCCTCCTTTGCTCCAGGCTGAGCCCCCACAGATCCCTCAGCTGCTCCTGGTGCTCCAGCCCCTTCCCCAGCTCCGTTCCCTGCCCTGGGCACGCTCCAGCCCCTCAATGCAGCAGCACAAGAACAGCAGAAGGTAGAGAGGGATTGGGGAAAGCTCCTTGTGCTTGACAAAAGCTCTTGAGGTGTTGCTGATGGTCCTGGCTCCTTCGGCCAACACCCACCGAGGCTGGACAACTGGGAGGAAGGAAGCGGCCGAAGTGGCTCTTTTGAAGCAATTTTTCTCCTTTTTTGAGTGAGGAGTTTGACAGGAATTGGTTTAAAGTAAACAGAGGAGTGCTCAGGGCGGGCTCTGCAGGGCTGGCAGGATCTGCCGGCGTTGGCGCTGCCCCGGCCACGAGGACGAGGCGTGGGATAATTCCCAGCATCCATAGGATGTTAGTGTTCGGACTTCATCAATAAGACTCTTCTCCTGTGGCTCCCCAAAATGTTTATGGAAGAGATACAGGAAGGGAGGAAGATCAAACCTGCTCTGGCGAGGCCTTGCTGGCTTTATCTGTGGTTTATGAGGTGACCAGACCTTGGCGGCTCCGTTTTAACTTGTTTTGATCTGGCTGTGCTTTATGACGATTATTCTGAAATGTTTTGACAGGCACGAGCCTCACCCGTCTGGGCTGCTCTGCTGGGAGTCCCGGGGCAGTGCTCCCACAGCCCAGCTTTTCCATAAAAACCCAAAAATTCCAAGGGGGAGATGATGCCCGTCCTGAGGATGCTGCACCCGCGTCCACCTGAGAAGACTTGACTTGCTCATGGCCCTTCCAGCCTTTCTGGGGTTTGCTGGTAGTGCCTTTCCGAACTTTGGGAATGGTTTTCCAGCAGATGTTTGGGCTCTCGAGTTGCATTTTTGATTTTTCCCCCCAAACTGTCTCTCATTTGCACACATTTCGTACTTTTAGTTAAAAAATTCCCAGCTGCAAACCACATTTCTGGGAGGATCATTCCTTTGTGTTTCCAGTGAAAATGGGAACGCTTCAATAAATCATTCGTGGGCTCTTTTTAAGTTTGATTTTATTGACAATACTCGGAGCTGCTGGCTGGATTTGAGGACAAGTCAGATGTGCCCGTCTGGAGCAGTGGTGGGGTGAGCTGTGCCGGGCTCCCAAGGCCAAGGGAGGTGTGGGAAGATGCCGGTGGTTCCCAGGGATCAGCAGGATTTCATCAGAGGCAGCACCTTCCCCACCTCCTGTTTACAGTCCTTCCAGCCAGGTCTCCATCTCGGGACTGGAGCCACGTGGGAAATAATCATGGAATAACAGCATGGTCTGGCTTGGAAGTCACCTTAAATTCCATCTTATCCCACCCCCTGCCATGGGCAGGGACACCTTCCACTTATCCCAGGCTGCTCCAATCCCCGTCCAACCTGGCCTGGGACACTTCCAGGGATCCAGGGGCAGCCACAGCTTCTCTGGGCACCCTGTAGGCACTGGAAGTGGCTCTAAGATCTCCCTGGAGCCTTCTCTTCCCCAGGTGAACACCCCCAGCTCTCCCAGCCTGGCCCCAGAGGGACTCCAGCTCTTGGAGCCGCTCCATGGCCTCCTCAGGACTCTCTCCAGCAGCTCCAGGTCCCTCCTGTGCTGGGAGCCCAGGGCTGGATGCAGCTCTGCAGGTGGGGTCTCACCTGAGCGGGGCAGAATTCCCCCCTCCCTACTGCCCACGCTGGGAATCAGCCCAGGCCTCGGGGTGAGTCTGGGGTCCCCAGGGCCGAGCAGGCTCCAGCCACGGGCTGGTCCAGCTGGCCGTGTCCAGCCCTGTTGCTGGAAGCTTGGCACTGGCTTATCCCGATCAGGGACTGCTCTGGGAATTAGGGATGCGTTGCCCTCGGCCCGATCTCCCCTCTGTTCTCACCTCTGATGGACTAAACCCGCCCCTCTTTGCCATTCGCCTCTCCAGGCGTGTGGGGGATTAGAAGATGAGGGTAAAATCACCTCCTGCTAATTTCTGCAGATTCCCTCCCCTCTTCCCGAGTGCTTTTGCCCGTTCCTTTCCGGGCCGTGCCCGCTGCCCCCCTTGGCAGTGCCCTGTTCCCTGAGCATCCCATGCCCAGGATTTGGGATGCGCTTTCCGGCCAATCCAGCCCGGGATGCTGGGCCAGAGGCAGCGAGTGGTTCACGGCATCCCTGCACAATCCCAGCTGGAAGGAGGATGAGCCCAGGTGGAAGGAGAGCGGGCAGGCAGCGAGCTGCGGCCGCGTTTGCATCTCCGTGGGTGTTTTCTTCATTAAAATGCTGTGGGAAGAGGTTACCTCGCCTGCCGCCGTGTTTGTTGCTCCCGAGCTGGAAGCGAGAGCCCTTTGTCAGGGAGAAGGGGAAGGAGTTTTGGCAGGAAGGGCTCTCCATGGGCTGCCGAGGGCGTGTGGGCACCGGCCGTGGCTGTGGCTGCTGCCCACGGAGGTACTGAGGCTTTGGCAGGGGGAGGATGGGGCAGGGGACTTTGGGACAGCGCGGGTTTGATTTGGGCCACCCTGATGTCAAAGCTCAATGTCCCTTTTAATGGCTAAAGCCCTCTCTGTGTCTGCCACCTGCATTTCTGAGCGCATCTCTCTGAGGACCCCTCCAACCCCCTAATCTCCTGTGGGTGGTTACTGCCAGGAATTATCATCTGCCTCAGAACTGCTTTGATCTGGTGCTCCCGGAAAAGGAAAACACGCGCTTTCTCTCTTTATTTTGTTTTAAGCATTGTTTATCAGTGCAGCAACACCTTGAGGTGAAGGGGAGTGCAGGACAAACCATCCATCGTCTGAAGAGAAGGCTTGGGAGCCCCTGGAAGGATGGGATGGCTCGGGATGGGGGCGGCAGGGATCCCCCATGCTCCCCACGGCGGGAGGTTTCACACAGCCGGGCATCCATCGGGCTCCCGATGCTCTCCTGATGCTCTCCGTGCCTCCAGGCAGGGCTTATCGGGGCTGGACATGCCTTGGAGGCAGCGCTGAAATGGATGCTGCTCACTGAGCTCCTTAATTGCTTTTAGTTGTAGACTTATTAAACAACAAGATTTAAATAACGTCAGGGGGAGGAAGGAAAAAAAAGCACCTCAATAAAAACAAGCCGAAGGAGGCAGCAGAGAAGCTTCCCGTGGTGCCGAGCAGAGTTACCGCGAGGAGTCGTCAGCAAAGGCTTCCAGGTTTCCTATTTTTCCTCCAAATCTGCTTTGAGTTTAAGCAAATCCCCGAAGATTGCCCATGAATAGTCATGCGGGAGCTGCCCGTGCCTGTGCTCCAGCCGCTATCCCAAAAAAACCAGATTCCTGGCAAAAATGAGATGAGAAAAAAGCACCAGGTTTTCCTTGAATATTCCTTATTATTCGGGGAAGGCTTGTAGACACTTGCGCCGAGATCTGATAGGAAAAGATTTGCCCAATTATGGAATGGAAACGGTCCCGGGGGTCGCAGCCAAGGCAGGGAGCGGCTCCCGAGGCTCCGCCGGCCCAGCCCGGGCACGACCCCCCTGCCAGGCAGGGAGAGCTGCCCCTGCCCCTCCTGGCACAGCCCCGCTCGTGTGGGTGTCGAACTCGGAGCGAAAAAAACAATCCCGAGCACCTGGGGGAAATCCAACAGGGAAAAGGAGCCAAGACACTGCGGGAAAACTTCCCTTGATCGCCCCTTGGCGCGCTCAGGGGTCGGGAATGGGAGATGAAGCCCAGGTTCGCCCTGAGTGATGGAGGCAGATCAGAGGATTCATCCCAAGAAAGCACCCTGGAAAGGGCATTAGGAGAGGGACTCGTGTCTCCATGGAGTTAATTGGGATCACGGCGGAAGGTGGGAAGAGGGTGCTCAGGAACCCAGCAGGAGCAGACGGCTCTTGGTGTGTCCGTGGACTCTCGGTGGGATGAAGATTTCACCCAGGGTTTGGAATTCGTCCCAAACTGCCTCATCTTTTCTTGGTAGAAAAGACCTTTCCCCCAGTGAGGTTTCTAGAAGTTACTCTGGACTTGTACGTTGGGATTTCAAATATCAAAGGAGCAAAAAGCCGTGGGTCATGCATTTCTTTCCACTGCATCCGGTAATTCCACCGGCCATCCCCTTTCCCTGAAACTCCTCAGGGGTTTTTTCGGTGGAAATGCAGGAGGAAAATGGAAAAAAAAAAAGGGGAGAGGAATGGGATAGAAAATGAGAAGGAAATTGGAGAATGGGATGCTGGCAGGGCGGGAGCTCCTGCACTTCGGGAACCAAAGTCTTTGGTTCGGGATCTCTTTCCTCAGCGCCAAACCCAAAACTGCCTGCTCTGAACCCAGAAGTGCTTTTACCCATGGCTGAAGCTGGGGAAAAACCAGGAGAGCACGGGTGTCCCTTGGCTCTCACAGGTGTCCCTTGGCCCACAGAGGGGTCCCTTGGATCACCGGGGTGTCCCTGGGCTCTCGGGATGTCCCTGCGGAGCCGGGAATGGCAGCCGGAGCCGGGAACAGCTGCGGGAGCGGGCGGGGAAGGGGCTCGGCCGCACGGGGCCGGTCCCTGCCGTAGCTGCAGCTCGTTAAAGTCTGGCTGGAGGCGAGAGAGATCCCTCGATAAAGATGTGAAGCGAAATCGAGGGTAAGTACAGTAATCTCTCAACTTCCCACCGGGGTGTGAGCGCCCAGGTTGTAAATAGGCTGGAATCAAAGACTCATAAACCATGCAAATTGCTCCGTGTGTGTTTGTCTGTCTCCTTCCCATGTCTTTGCCCCTCACCTCCTTCCTCTGAGTCTCTATCTCTCTATCTCTCCTCTTTCCATGAGCTCTGCTCTGCTCCCGACGAGCCTGTTCGGGCGAGGGAGGGAGGCTTTAAAAGGCATTTTTGTGGTTCTGGGCAGCAAGTCAAAAAAAAATCTGCTTTTTTTTCCCCTGCCACCCTACCCCCCTCCCCATTCCAGACTCAGGGACACGTCACCCCAAACCTACACAGCCATCAAAATAAACATTAATTAAGATATTTCCAGCGATCTTCACTGTCACAAATTACCAGCCCCACAAAAGCGGCGCTGCAACTGCTCAGGATGTTCAGTTTATCCCTTTTTGCGATTGCTGAGAGATAAAACGGAATTTCTCCACTTTCCTCTTCTGCCTTTCAGCCCATCCTGCTCCGCACAGGGAGCCAGCGGGGCTGGAAAAGCAGCGGCACCACGGGGCTGCATCCCCAACACCTGTAGTGGGGCGTGGGGCGAGGTCAAAATGGGAATCACAGAGCCTAGATGGGAGGATCGTAGAGCCTTGTGCTCTGTGGGAAACTGGGATCCCCTCCTGGGTCCTGGGGGGTGGGAATGGGGTGTGGGGTGCAGGAGGCTGGGGTGTGGGGATGCAGGGATTGGGCATGCAGGGATTCAGGAATATTGGGATATTGGGATGTAGGGGTGCAGGATGCCAGGCACTGTAGGGGTGTAGGGTGAGGGGATGCAGGGGATTGCAGGATTCAGGGAGGCAGGGATGCATGGGAAGTATGAGAGCAGGGGTGCAGATGAGCAGGGTGTGGGCGTGCAGGGGATTAGAGGGGAGACAGGATTCAGAGATGCAGAGGTGCAGAGGCACAGAAATGTAGGGATTCCGGGGCACGTGGACACTGGGATGCAGTGGCACAGGAATGCAGGACTGCGGGGGTGCACGGGTGCAGGACTGTGAGGATGCAGGGATGCAGAAATACAGGGATGCAGGGCCATGAGGATTCAGGACCACAGGAGTGCAGGATCATATGATTGCAGGAGTGCGGGGTACAGGGGCACAGGGGTGCAGCAGTGAGGGGTCCAGGGGTGCTGGATCTCCCTGTCCCGGCTCCCGCAGCCGCCCGGGAAGCAGCGTGGGCCGCCCGGAGCAGGCGGGCTGCCAGGAGCCGGAGCTGGCAGGGCAGGGTGGGGAAGCAGGAAAGGGAGCCCCGCTCCTCCTCCCCTCGGGGAGAGCTGTGGCTCTCGGCGGGAGGCTTGTGAGTACACACAGACTCTCTGGAGCCTCCCATGTAAATCCTGGCAGGACGCAGCCAGCTCTGAGCTCATTCACGTGAGATCACCGGCTCGTTCGGGCCACGCGGGTGGGGATGTGCCGGGAGCTCCGCGGGACCCTGCCCCGGGGGGCTGCCCGCCGCTTGGGAGCTGGGAGAAGAGCTTTGCCCCTCCAACACCTCTCCCTCCAGGTCCCTCTTACGGCTCTGCGTGGCCACACAGAGCATTCCCCAACCTCCTGCAGCCATCTGGCAGGAACCTGCTGTCATGCCAAGACACGGGCTCTGATCCTGGGGATGGCAAGTGGGACACTGGGGACAGCAGGTGTGACACTGGGGATCAGCCCTGGCACTGGGGATGGAAGGTGTGACACTGGGGATCAGGTGTGACCCTTGGGATGGGAGATGGGACCCTGGTGTGACACTGGGAATGGCGGGTTTGGCCTTGGAGATGGAAAGTCTGATCCTGGGGATGGAAGGTCCAACATGGGGAATGCCAGGTCTGACCCCAAGGATGGCAGGTCTGGCACCGGGAATGGCAGGTCTGGCACTGGGAATGGCAGGTCTGGCACCGGGAATGGCAGGTCTGGCACTGGGAATGGCAGGTCAGGCACTGGGGAACAGGTCTGACATTTGGGATGGAAGTTGTGACCCTGGGAATGGCAGGTCTGACTCTGAGGATGATGAATTTGACCCTGGGGATGGAAGTTGTGACACTGAGGATGGAAATTGCGACACAGGAAGTGGAAGGTCTCATCCTAGGAATGGAAGGCCTGGCCCTGGGAATAGCGGGTCTGACCCTGGGGACAGCAGATCCGATCCTGGGGACAGCAACCCTTGGATTTCCCACCCCGGCCAAGAAGCAGGGGCCACAGCAGGCGGGGGAGCAGCCCCGGGAGCGGCGATGCCCGGGGCGCATCCTTCGGCAGCCGCGTGTCCCGGCACAGCCTCAGGCTCCCGGTGCTTCCCCTGGGGTAGGACACAGCCCCAGGTCACCTCCTGCTCCTCTGCCACCCTCCACCGCTTTTCCTTTGGTGTTCAAACCCTGCGGGAGCTTTGTCTGCAGTTGCGACTTCCCCCGGCCGCTGCCGCTCCAAAGAAAACAGATCCGTGTGTTTGAAAATCTCAGCTTACACAGCATTCCTCCAGCTTCTGCTCCTTTTTGGGGCTTCTCCTTCTTCCTCTGGCTCGCTGACCTGAAAATGCACTTTGTGTTTTCCCTGGGAGAGGTGGATGAGGAGAGCTCCGGCATAGCTGCATATTAAACCCCGCGGATTTTCCCGAGGTGCCGCTGCCGCTCTCCCGCTCCAACAACTTTTTAATCACTCGCCCCAGATAAACCCGATTATATTTATTTTTCCCCCCCCCTCTAACAAAATCATGGCGTTTCCTGTGCTCCTTTCTGGCTATTTAGGCCGCTTTCATGTCTCGCTGCCTGTGGAAGGACGGGCGGCCCCGCACACCGGGATAGCGGCGGGGATTTCAGCGGGAATTCCAGCGACAAGCTGCTTATCTTCCCTGCCAGGTCATTAACGAGCTGGTGGTGCCTTTTACAGGTCATTAAGAGGGATGTTAAGGAATGACCTCGGCAGTGTCCCCTTGGATATTCCCGCCTCCTCCAGCAAGCTCCGCATAATATCCTTTAAATATAAACACAACATATAAACATATATGAAATATACATATATAATGTAAAAATACATAAAATTTAATATATCACATATAAATACATAAAATCCATATATACCCACATAGAAATGTATACTAATACATATATACCCACCATCCATTTATAAAACTACATACATATACATATATGTATATATATACATATTAATATATATCTATAGATGTTTCTTTTCCTGCCATATTCCCCTTGGAATCTCCCACTGTGCCTTTCAGGGCTGCTCCTTCTCCAGCCAATCTGAGGCATTTTCCTAACATTTTCAACAAGAATGGTCAAAGAGTTAAAGGCAGCTCCCCATGGCGTCTCACCCCTCACCGTTGTTCTTACAAGAGTGAGGTGATTCCCTTCTGGTGGGGTTTTTAGGATATATTGCTTGGTTTTCTGGGAATCTCTGGATGCTCAGGACCCCTCTGTTGCCCTGTCCCCATGTTTGGGGTGGCACCAGCTGCCTGCCTCGTGGTTTTTGTTGTCCCTTCCCTCTCCCTCTGTCAGCCCTCAGCCCCACTCTGCTCTTTCCCAGGGCACAGCCAAAGTCATGGATTTGCTGGAGATGGGGAATGGTGTGTCCTGCCCTGGAGAGCAGCGGGAAGGCAGAGCCAGGAGGGAATTCAGCCTCTCTCACCCATTTCTGTGGCCTCGTTCATTGAAGCCAATATTCCTCCCTTCCCAGAGGTCCGGAGGAAAGGGAGCAGCTCCAGTGAGGATGTTTAGGATTAAACCTCTACTCCAGTTCCATTAAAGCTCCTGATTAAAGTGCTGGACTCCAGACAATGCTTCCCTGCCTTCCCAGCACCGACAGCTGCTCCCTCAGCTCCCACTTTCCATCTCCAGCCCAAGCCCTTTTCAGCCACCTTTGAATTTTTCCCTTTCTTGCAGGATTTTATTCTTTTTCCTTAATTTTTTTTTAAACCCCAAATCCATGAGTGGCCACTTCTGCCAGCGATAAAAATCTTATTCCCTGCCTTTGGATTTTTTTTTCCAGGCAATTGTAGCTTGCAACACCTTAATTATCGCAGCTCTGAAAACCGGTTAAAGATTTTAATACTTCCTTCCCCAGCCTATTATGCAGCGACTTCTCAGCCCCATAAAATGCTCCTCTGGAGCCCCATGGCCTCGTGCTGCTGCTTTTCCCTGCTCCATCCTTTCCCAATGGATTAAACACTCCCAGCTCCCCCTTTCCCTCTCCCCTCGGGGCAGGTGGGAAGCGCCTGGATTTCCAGGTGGAATATGGGGCTTGTTTTTTTTTTTTTTTTTAAATTGAAATCCTATGACACAGCCAGCAAAAAATGTTGCATCATTTTAATCAGGCGGCACATCTGCAGAAGGTGCAAGATTCCCGGAGCCTGAGCGCGGGAATGATGGGATAAATCACGGGAAAGGCGAATCCTTGACATCACCTTCATTGCTGGGTTTGATGCTCTGATTTCGCTGCTTCCCTGGCACCCATCCTGCCTGGCTGGCTGTTATTCCATGGGTGCAAAGCTGTCTGGATGTCTCCATGCATTCCATACCCTTAAAAAAAACCCCTGTTTTTTATTTTATTTTTTTTTGTTGTTTTATAGAGATTTGGGTTAATCAGGAATTTTGGCCCCATCTGTGCAGGGCTCCTTGGAAAAGCACTTTTCAGGGAGTGGGGCCGTGCTTGTGCCAGGGTATTGGGGATACACGTGCCAGCCAGGTGGGATCTCATCCCTTTAATCCCAGAAAACACATAGGGGGAATATCTCCCTGGTCCCACGGTGCCTGTGGGATGAGAGGAGTTTATTCCCCACCGATGTTTTATTTAGGTGAGTTTTAAATAACTCCAGTGCTTTCCTGGGGGAACCATCCCCTGGATTTCTGCACTAAGCACTTTTTCCTGGTGTTCAGCCGAATTTTTCTTTTTCCTTTTATTTTTTTTTTCCTCTGTTTTATCCCATTTCTCTTTTTTTTCCGCTCAGAAATTTCTCAGGTAATTTAAATGTGAAGTGGCTGTGGAATACATTGGGCTGCAGCTCATCACTTGATGAGGGGCTGATTGGGCTCGGAGAGACTCTGCCAGCAGGAAGGGAGGTGGGAGAGCTGGGAATTTGGGGAATGATGCTGGGTGTCACCAGTCCAGTCATTTCAGAATGGAGCAGGTGGGAAAAAATCACCCCGATCATCCCCAAAATGTTGTTTTAATGAGGTTTCAAGGGAGGTGAAGAGGGAGGAGAGGGAAGCCAAGAGTCTGGAATCCACACGGTGTGGGAAGGGCACAGTGGGATCTGCAGGAAGGGGGCATGGATAGGGCATGAGGCAGGTCCTGGGCCCCAAAAAGATGAACAATTCGGGAATTCAGTGATGCCTATTCTTGTCCCTCACCATTTGTAGGCGAGGACTCTGGGGAACACCAGGTCTTTGGTTGGCTCTTGGATCCCTCATGGAATGGGAGCCTGGAGCAGTGCCCAGGATGGAACTGTGCAGGAGCTGAGCCCCCCAGAACTCGTGACACCCACAGGGGAATGTCCATGACAGCCCCAGGAATGCTAGGGCAGGAAAAGGGAAGGGAGATGGGAATCCCAGTAAATACTTGTGGAAGCACAAGGATCACCCACCGTGCCTGGAATTTTGGGCATGGGTGGTGGGTTGCTGTCCCCTGGAGCTGTTCTCCAGGATATGGATCCCTTCCTGCTCCTGCCCGGAGCCCAGCCCAGATCCCGGTGTCACCGCTGCACCTGAGGCTGGGAATCACTTCCCATTTAATTTATTGGGGTTTTTTTTTCCCAAACCATCCAAGGAATCACCCTGGTTGGGCACCACGATTCCTTCCCATGGCTGGGTGGGACAAGCAGGTGCTCTGTTTCCCTGGGCAGGTGTTTCCTGCTGTGGAACACTGGGATTGGGAAGGCTTTTTTCTGATCTCCCAGACAGATTCCCACCTGTCCAAGGTGTCCCCCTGCCCTGGATGAGACCTGCTCCCATTCCATGGGGCCTCTCCCACCTTACGAGTGTTTGGTTTGGTGTTGCTGATGCATTCCAGGGTGGCCAGAGGCCACAATCCGGGTTTTTCCCGGCGTGCCAGGTGCGGCTGTGCCGTGGAACTCTCCATAAAGAGGTGACCTTTGGAAGCTCGTGCCTGGCTCACCTGAGCCTGGCTCTGCTGTGCCTGGCTCAGCTGCTCCTTCCCCTCATCCCAAGGATCCACAGGCCCCCCACAGCACCAAACTGGTCCCCACTGGAGTGAGCCCACGGGGTCTGGTCCCAAAGTGTTCCCAAAGTGATCCTGAAGGGATCCTGTGCCCTCCTCGCCGGGGGGGTTGGGCACAGGGGAGCCGTGGGGACATCATCCTCCTTTCCAAAGGATTCCCGGGCTCCGGATCCCCACCTGAGCCTGTGCCGGGAGAGCGGCATCGCCATGGCAACAGCGCCTGATGTCATCGGCGGGGATGGAGGGGCAGGGAGCGGGAACGGGCGGGGAGAGGGCAGGGAATGGGCAGGGAGAGCAGGAATGGGTAGGGAAAGAAGGAATGGACAGGGAATGGGCCAGGGGTGGGCAGGGAGAGGGCAGGGAATGGGCAGGGAGACCCAGGAATGGGAAGGGAATGGGCCAGGAACAGGCAGGAAGAGCCAGGAACAAGCAGGGAAAGAAGGAATGGGCAAGGAATAGGCAGGAAGAGCCAGGAATGGGCAAGGAATGGGCAGGGAGAGCCAGGAATGGGCAGGAAATAGGCAGGGATAGCAGGAATGGACCAGGAGCAGTTAGGAAGAGGGCAGGGAATGGGCACGAAATGGACAGGGAGACCCAGGAAAGGACAGGGAGAGGGCAGGGAATGGACAGGGAGACCCAGGAACAGGTAGGGACAGTCAGGAGCAGGCAGGGGACCCAAGAACAGGCAGGGAATGGGCCAGGAATGGGCAAGGAACACGCAGGGATCCCAGGCCCCTCTCCCAGGACACAGCCGGGCACTTAAATATATAAAAAAAGTCACATTTTCGGATGGTTTTCCTCCTCCTTCCTCAGGTATTTCCTTCTCCTTTGGGTCGGGATGGCTCTGGAAAACCCCAAATCCCGCTGCTCTCTGTGCACAGGGACCCCCACACCCCATGAGCCACCCCCTACTTGGGATTTTCATGGAAAAGGCAAAAAAATTGTATTTAAACCTTGAACTTGAAATGAATTTATTAATATGGAGCCAATTGGACCCTGATTTTATAATTTTTTAAATAATTTTCTCAATAGAAACTGAACCGACTCTGCCATTTTTTAAATTTTTTTTTTTAATTTTTTTTTTTAAATTTTTTAATTTGAACTTCAATTTGAATTTTTAAAATCAAAACCGAAGGGACTCGGGGGCGATTTTGGTTTATTTTTGTACTCGAAAGTGACTTTTTTTTGTTTGTTTTTCAATTTTCTCAACACAAATGAAAGCGACGCCAAAAATTTGTTGGTTTATTTTTGTAACAGAAAGGAACTGACTTGAGGGTTTTCTTTTTTTTTTTAAGATTTCCTTAATAAAAAGTGAGCAGACTCGGGAGGGGGGTTTTATTTTATTTTATTGTTTTTATTTTATTAATAGAAATTAAACCAATTCCAAAGGGGTTTATTATTGTTCTCGTAATAGAAAGTGAAGGGACTCCACAGATTTTCTTAATAGGAAGAAAATTAATTCTGGATTTTGGCTCCCCCCTCCCCAAGGAAAAAAAAAACATTAAAAAATTACAAAAACTGTAAAAAGACATAAAAAATTGCCAGAGAAATAAAAAAAACACTTTAAAAAAAATTTTAAAGGCACCTCGAAACCCCACAAAATTAAAAGAAATTTTTAAGAAGTTAAAAAAACAAGTTCAGAAGACTTAAAAAGTCAAGAAACCCTGCAAAAAAAATTAAAAGATAAAAAAAACCCTTTAAAGCCATCCCAAACATTCAGAAACTAAAAAAATACCCCAAAAAACTAAAATTAAAATCTAAAAGAATTTTAAAAATCAAGAAGATTTAAGAGGCTTTTAAAAAATGTAAAAACCTCAAAAAAAAAAAACCAAACCTTCAAAGAATTAAAAAGAAAATAAAAAATGGCAAAAAATCCCAAAATACTTTAAAAAATCAGAAAAATACATAAAAACCAGAAAAGTTCAAAAGAGTTAAAAAAAAATAAAAAATCTGGAAAAATGAAATCTAAAACTCTGTAAACAAGTAAAAAAAAAAAAAATCCCAAATCTTTACTGCATAAAAGAAAAAGTATTTTAAAAATGCTTAAAAAAGTCCAAAAAGTTAAAAAAATATCTTAAAACAAAGTCAAAAAAGTAGAGAAAAAACTTTAATGAACCCTCAATTAAAGTAAGATTAATTTTAAAATGTTTTAAAAACCTGAAAAAAGTTAAAAAGTTAAAAAAACCTGAAAAACCCCCCAAATATCCCAAAAATGTAATCATTTTTTTAAAAATCGTCGAAAAAAATTGAAAAAATATTGAAAGAGCTTAAAACAACCCTCAGAAAAAGTAAAAATATTTAAGAAACCTTCCAAAAAGTCCAAGAAGTGGAAAATATTTTGTAAAATTGGGAAAAATCTGAAAAAATGAAGAAAAATATTAGAAAAACCGTCGAAAAAGAAAATTAGAAAAACTTAAATAAATTAAAAAAAAATGAAATCCCCTCCAATCCACTGGAAAGAAAGTCCCAAACCGGTGAAACCCCTTTAAACCCCTCCCAATCCAGGGATTTTTTGGGATATTTCGGTTCCGTCCCTGCCCCGACGCCGCTTCGGGTGCAGCCGGCGGCGTCCGCTGGGGGGCGCTGTAGGATCGCGGCTGAGGGGGAGGGCGAGGCCAAGCGCGGCGCGCACCGGGGGGGAGTAATGGGCTCGACGGGGATGGGGACGGGCCGGTGAGGCGGCCATACCGGGGCTCTGCCAGCTCGTCCCCAACGCTGTCGCCTCTTCACCCTCCCCCCGGTACCCCGGTAGCAACGGCGGCAACCGGGGGGGGGACCAGAAAAAAGCAAAAATCCTCCGCGCTCCCCTTGAGAACCCACAATGGGCGTGCCCTCCCGCAAGGCCCCCCCCGCTCCGCTCAGCCATTGGCCGTCGATCCGGGCTGTCCGCGCCGCTGCCTGCGTGGAGGGGTAGAGCGGCTGCCGCGGCGGGCGGCGCCTCAGTCGGTGCGGGGCGGGCGGAGGCGGCGGGTCGGGAGTGGAGCGGGAGGAGGAGGCGGCGGCGGAGCGTGATGGGCGCCTGACGCCCGGCCCGTCCCGCCGCCGAGGGACGATGGCGCGGCCCCGCGGCGGGCGGTGGCTGCTGGGTGTCCTGCTGGCCCTGTGCCGCCTCGCCGCGCCGCTCGCCAAGAGCCTGGAGCCGGTGTCGTGGAGCTCCGCGAACCCCAAGTACGTGCGGCGAGAGAAGGGGGGGGGTCGGGAGGGACGCGCCTCACACCCCCCGCGGGGAAAAAGGCACCGAAACCGCGTTCTAAATGCGAATTTAACGGAAACAGCGAGGTTTTTAAGGAAAAATCGCGCCTGGAGGCTGCGGGCGGCGGACGGAGCGACCCCCGGCTGAGGACGGACCCGCGGCACCGCGCTGCTTTTCGTACCAAAAAAAAAAATACTCCTTTTCTTTTTTTCCCCCGGTTTTTAACTATGCTTTTACTTCTCGCAGCTTTTCCTCTCTTGAAATCAGTTTTTATTTTTGAAAAGCACGTTTTGTTTCTTGATTTTTAATTTTGTTTTTCATTTTTCACGCCTCATTTTTTTTCCCCCTGGATCGCCGCTTCCCTCCAGCGTTTGGATTTATTACCTTTTTTTTTTTTAATTATTTTTTCTGGGTTTTCTCATCCGAAATCAGCCGCGGAGGAAGGCGAGGGGATTCGTTCCGCCCCCACCTCGGGCTGGGTCCGAACAAAGCGGGCGGCGAGGCTGCTCCGCCTGTACAGACACATAAATTCTATACATTTATATATTTTTATATAAATCTGTGGATGTGGACGCGACTGCCGTGCAGGAACAATGTGAAGGATGAGGAGGAGGAGGAGTGGGGGGTGTTTGGTCGCCTCTGCCTCGGGGCTGGTGGTCAGGATGGGTCGGTGGCCCTTGCTCAGCTTTATCTTGTAGATCATGGAATGTTTATTTATCTTACCCCCTTCTCTCTTCAAAAAAATTCCTGCTTTTAGCCGGCTTTTTTTTTTTTTTTTTTTTTTTCTTTCCGCCGCACTTCTCAAGGCAAAAAATAACCCAAAAATAATCCAAAGAGTTTTTGAGGGTTGGAAAGAACCGAAACGATTCGGACAACCTTCCTGCCTGGACACGTATTCCAACCAAATGTTTATTTCCTTGGGAGGTTTCTTGGGAGGGCAAAAAGCAACTTTGCAGGCACACTTTGAGTGTCCCCAGCTCTGGAGGCGCTGGGACGGCGACTCCGTCACTTCGTTCTCCTCGGTGTGTTTTTCCTTTCCTTTCTTTGGGACTTGTGTCAGTTGGCTGGGAGCAGAGAGAGCCTTTTCCCTCGGGAATTGCCCTGCTGGATTCATGAGCTTGGCGAGGGGTAGGCAAATTGGTTCCAGAAAATAGAGTTTTTATTTCGGAAAAGGCAGCTGGAAGTGGAGGCGGCCCCGGCTTGGTGGTGGAGGATGCCATGTCACCCCTCTTCCCTTCCTTATCCTGGGCTTTTCTTAAGGCCTGGGAAGTTGGGAGGAGGCCGTGGCCATCGGCTGGCACAGGAGTGACACACCAGGACTGCCCACTGAGCCCTGGAGTGGTGGCCTTGGAGATGTCCCTCCCTGGTGGGGTGTCCAGGGAGAGCTTGATGGGTTCCTTGGTTTTCCTGAACTGGGAGCTCGGTGGTTTTCTGCTCCCAGTTTCTGAAGTTCAGCGGTTGCTGTCTTTGGTTCACCCCTAGTTCAGAACTCAGAGGTTGTCCAGCTTCAGTTTTCCCCCCAGTTTGGATCTCGGTGGTTGCCCACTCTCAGTTCTCTCTGAATTTGGGGACTGGGGTTCTCCACCCGTGGTTTCCCCCAGTTCAGAGCTCGGAGTTTGTCTGCTTCCAGTTTTCTCCCAGTTTGGAGCTCACTGGTTGCCCACTCTCTGTTCTTCCCAAATTCAGATCTTAGTGTTTGTCTGCCCTCAGTTCTCCCTCAGTTTGGAGCTCGGTGCTTTTCCCCCCTTAGTTCTCCCCCAGTTTTGGAGGTTGGTGCTTTTCCACCCTCAGTTCTCCCCCAGTTTGGAGCTCGGTGATTGCCCACTCTCCATTCTCTGGGCATTTGGAGTTTGGGGGTTGTCTGCTCTCGGTTGTCCCTGATTTGGAGCTCGGAGGTTGTCTGCCCTGGGCACAGCTTTCTGGGAATGTGCCATCCATTGTGACCGTGGGGCTGCTCCTGTGGGTGCTTCCCCATCCCTGTATCCCCACAGGGACAGGAGAGAGTGGGAAGCGCCCGAAATGTCGGCGTTTCCACCCAGGAGCGGCTCTGCTGGGACATGCACGGGCAAAACCCATGGAAGTGTTTTGCCTCCGTGGGGATTTTTGGGGCCCGACCGTGATCCCACTCAGATCCTTCCAGATCCAGTCTGTGCTCCTGCGGAGCGATCCCGGATCCTCATGTCCGGGATCTGTCTTTGGGATCCGTTGCGTTCTTTCCCAGTTCCGAGCTTTGCCGGCTGCGTGGCATCGGGCAGATCCTCCTCACGGCCGCTCCCAGCAAAGCCAGTTGAGGAAACCAGTCTGGGGGATTGGTGGATTGGGCAAAGTCCGGCTCCAGCTGAAGGAAAAGTTGTGCTCTTGGTTGGACTGGGATTATCTTCTGGATAGATCCATAAAAACCCTTTGCCACTGAACCTGAGCTTCCAAGCCCCTTCCTGAGGCAGTGCCGGGGCTGTGCCAGCCCCCATCCCACTATGCTGAGCTTTAACTCTTGTTTTTAGAGTAAAGAGAGCTAAAGCCTTTAAAAATAACATGGCTAAGTGGAATTTTCCAATGGATCCGAGGAGCAAGCGTGGTGCTCTGCGCCCGGCCGGCCTCAGTGCGATTGCTGTAAATAAGGAAAATATTTTCCTGCCCTTTCTGGGCAGCTGGGAGCTGTGGGCTCCAGCTCCACCAATGGTTCTGGGGCTCCTGGTGTTATCAGAGGGATGCTGATAACACATCTGATAGTTGGAATGATTTCCTAATCGAGTTAAGTCAGGTTTAAGCTGTGTGCTGCGTTGGGAAGCCCAGGTCGGCTCCTGGATGTGTGTCCCAAAGCCAGTGGTGAAATCATCACCCACTTCCCACTGTGAGGATGCTGGGTCTTAAAAAGGGAAAAAAAAGCAGGCCTAGGAATGGTTTTGTTGGAAAAAGTGATAATTGTCTCAAACCTGTGCTTGGGATGAGCTCACCCTCTGAGTGAGCTTTCCCAGGGATGTCTGCAGAGCCCTTTGGAAGGGGGCTTGGAGAGGCCGTATGGCTTTAATTTATTCCATCGTGTCCAAGGGGGGCTTTGGGGAAAGTGCTTTTGGGATTTACTTGTCCCCTTTGCTGCACAGGCGGAGAACAGTGGGAGCGTGCTCTCCTTGGACAGCCGGGAATTGCCGGAGGAATTCTGCCTAAATCCTTTTTCAACTCCCCTGGCTGTAATTTGGGAGAAATATTGACCCTGGTGGGCTCCTGTACCGACCGTTAAAGGGAAGCATTCCTAATAAAATATGGTTTGGAAAATTCATTTCAGGCTGGAATTTGCCTCCCCAGAAAGTATTTTAATAAGGAGGTGGGGGAAATGGGACACATCATCCACGCGGCTCCAGAGAACGGCTCCTTTCGCCTCTGCTTTTCCCTCTTCCCCTTCCAGAAAGTTTTGCTCAGCTCTAAACTTGTTAAAAACCAAATAAATGCATTTATTTAAGAAAAAAAAAAAAAGGTGAGGGGAAGAGGAAAAAAAACCCCAGACAAAAGTCTAATCCTTTGTGGTATTTTTATTCCGCCTTTAATGACATGATGGTGTCCCATGGAATTCTGTCAGCACTGGGGTTGAAGCCTGGCGGATCTTTGCCTCTTTTAATGCCGTTTTACGAGGGACAAAGTGCTTGCGGGAAGGCTGTTTCCGAGGGGAAAGGCTGGCCTGGAGCTCTGGAGCGGGGGGCTCGCACTTGTCGGAGCAGATGGAATAGAATTACGGGAGCCGTGGGTGCAGGAGGCGCTTCGCAGTGTCAGGATTTGGAAAACAAGGAAAACTCGCTACTTATTTTTAATTAAAAGGCGTTTCTGGCTTGTAGAGACTCCCTCTTCCTGAGGCTGAGAGGTGGGGAATAACTTTAAACCAAAAAGATGGGAAGTTTAGATTGGATATTGGGAAGAAATTCTTGGCTGTGAGGCTGGGGAGGCCCTGGCACAGGTTGCTTCTCACTGTGGCTGCCCCATCCCTGGGAGTGTCCGAGGCCAGGGTGGATGGGGCTTGGAGCAGCCTGGGGTAGTGGAAGGTGGCAGGAGGTGAGGCTGGATGGGCTTTAAGGTCCCCTCCCAACCTAAACCATTCCAGGATTTTTCATTCTGTGTTCCCATCAAGATCCCATGGCCCCCATGTGCACCTTGGCCTTTCCAGGGCTTTGCTTCCTCTCCGAAGGCTGACTTGGGCAAAGCAAGCCTGGCCAGCCTGCTTTCCAGCGGGACTTTCCCTTTGGAGTGCGGGGACCCTTTGCTGGGTGCCAGGCCTTTGGGAGCCCTCCCAGCTCCTGCTCCCCACAAGGCAGAACCCCCCATGCCCAGCCCGTGTTTCACCAGAGGCGTTCTCCCTCTTCCCATGCCGGGGGGGGAAAGGTGGACCCAGGGCTCCTTGCAGGTCGTTTGGGAATGACTTCATTAACTTAAATTAAAAAAAAGGGAAGGCAGGGCTGCGGCTCTTGCAGTAGCCGGGTAAATACCGCTGGATTCCATAAAATGGATTTAACTGCTTCCTTTAAAAGAAAAAAAGAACTGTGATGGGGTGGCTGATTGATTGTAAAAAGAGCCGGAGCTTTCTCCGGAGCAAAACAGCTGCTGCAGCTCCTTGGATCCGCCTGGCAGCGGGGCTGGACGGGGCTTCCATGCCATTCTGACCTGGAAGGGCTGCTGGGGGCTGCTTCCCTCTGCAGTACCTGAGCTCCTGTGTTGCTTTGGGGTCTAATCTCTTCCTTTGAATCCTTATCCCCTTGAATCCTTATCTCAAACAGGCTGGATGTGGCATGGCAGGATGTGCCTGTGCCCACGGTGGTGTGGCTGGGTGGGCTGGAGGTTCTTCTGAGCAGCTTTACTGGGGGCTCAGGGCCCCCCCAAGCCCTGTCCCTGTTTTTAGGGATCACAGGGGTCCCAAAGAGCCAGAGTGCACGAGCAGCCTCTTGCATGATGTCCATCAGGAGCTGTTTGGATTGTCCCCTGGAAACCAGAGGCTTAGCAGTGGGGATGATCCCTTGTTTCCATGTAGGATTGGTGTCCCAGGTTCCCCCTGGCTTTCCCACAGCTTTGTGCTCCCTGCCCCTGTGGCAGGGCGCCCTGTCCTCGGCACAGCATTAGCCGTGCTGCTGGGAAGCCTGTCTGCCCAAAGAGCACTGGACTCCAGTGGGAAAACATCTTGGAGCGATCAGTAGCACATGCTACTTGGAGTCTGGCAGCTGGAATAGGGTGGGGAGAAACAAAGCTGATTCCGTTCTGTCTCTAATTAATGATTGCTGGGATCGGGGAGCAGGAGTAGGACTCGCTTGGCGCTATCGCGGCGTCACATCTGGGCAGGAATGCGCAGCCCGGCTGCGGGGCTTTTGTTGTGCAGGGCTGAGGGAGAGCCCAGCTCCTTGCTGCTGTTCGCTGATGCTGTTTCCCCCTTCCCATCCCTTGCACTGGGTTGGGTGATGTGGCAGAAAATCCTGCTTTGGAGAGCAGGAGGGATGGTGGTGGTGGTCCTCCTGCTCGTGGAGAGGGTTGGTGCACTCCTGGCATCCTTTGAAAGGGGTTTTCTTGCCCCTTGTGTGTTGTCTCTTGCTGGATCACCTGCTCAGGGCTGTGCAGGAACCTCTGGATTCCATCTGCAGTTGGAGCATCAGAGCTCAGCTCATGGCTGTGCTGGAGCCTTGGGATCCTGTCCCTGGTTGGAGTGGTGGTGCTTGGCTCATGGAGTCTCAGAATCCCATCTCTGGTTGGAGCCCCAATGCTCATGGCTGGCACTCCTGGCTCCCCCAGCCTGTCCAGGCTTGGTCCCAGAGAAGTTGGACAAGCCGGGGCTAAATGTCCTGCTCGGTGAGGCTGGATTTGTGCACATGGTGGGGTTTTCCTGGCCCGTGCCCTTCTGTGGAGCAGGTTCTGCTGGAGCTGGAGTGGAGGCTGTGAGCGATCCCCAGAGCGCAGCTTGGGGGCCTCCAGTCCCTCCTCCCTGGAGGATGAGGGGACAGGTTTGGGGGGTTCCTCGTGGTGTTCCAGTGAGCAGTGGCTTCTCTGTGAGCTCTCCCTGCTGGAGCCCCCGGGCGGGATCCGAGCCGGCTCAGGTGCCGGCGTGGCAATGCCGCCCCGTCCGAGTTGAGCTGAGCAGCTGCGCTTCAAAAATGCCAGCTATTTATAACCCTGGCTTGGCTGCTCGGGAATAACCTTTTCCTACCCACAGCCGGCCCTTCCCAGGTGGGCTGCTTGCTCTTTCCAAGGCCACGGGACCGGGCTTTTCCAGGGGGCTCTGTGAGGGCAGAGCCGGGGGTTTGGTTGGTGTGCAGCTGTGAGCTCCCCTTGGTGTTTTTCAAAGGCTCTACCCCTCTGTGGTGCTGTGCCTGCACAGAGATCCACGTGTGCTGTGTCTGCTGGGGCTGAGCTGTGGTGAGAAGCTTGGAATCACCTGGTTTGATGTGGATTGGCCCTTGCTGGTGCCAACGTGGAGGTGCTGGGAATTGCCACACAAGCTGTTCCAGCACCTTTGGGCTGGAGTTTGGAAAGTACAAAGCCCTGGAGTGGGTGCCCTCCCTAGCTGGTGGTCCTGGCTGGTTTTGGTGGCACCCGGGCCTGTGTCACTGCTGGTGATGGGACAGCAACGTCCCACTTCCCAGCAATCTCTTTCCTTGCCCCTGGCATCCTGCCGGGATGCGCCCAGTCCTATGTACCAGCTGCCCTGCCTGGCGTTTGCCATTCAGCCTCTTCCAAGTAGGTACTTTGGGAAAAGCAAAGTGCTTTTTCATGGCTTATGAGCTATAAACCCCCTTACGCCATTCCCATTGATCCCAGAGTGCGTCCATGTTTTCCTTCTCATTAAGCTGGGAAGTGTCTGCGGTTGCTCGCACAGGGCTGAGGCTCGGCGCCGTCTCCTCTTTGCCACCGATTTTTCCCTTTTAATGAGATTTCTGAAACGTGGGAGCAGGGTCGAGTGTGTAGGCTGGCAGGCAGGGCTAGCAGCCTCGGGATGTGGAGGGATGCGGGGATGTTCTGGTGCTGGGCTCCGCGCTCTTTGTCTGGGCTTGCTGTAGTATCTCAGCCAAACGCGAGAGGGAGGGACGCAGCCCTCTCCTCCCAATGGGATTTTGGGGGGCAAATCCTCAATGGGGGTAGAAGGGGAATGGGTACAAAGGCACTCCCCCATTAAGGCAGGGTGGCCGGTGTTCCCCTGCGGGGGGTCGGGTGGCTCCCGGTGCCGGCAGGGATGCTGGCGTGCCCTGCCTGCGGCCGGCCGGGAGCATATGGAAAGGATCTGGGTGTAATATCCCGGGCTGCTCCGTGGCTTTGCTGAAGAGGCCACTTCAGCAGGGGACGCGGCGTGGTTAGTCCTCCCAGCTGACACATCCCAGGCCTTCCTCCGACTTGAAAGAGCTTGAGTTCGCCTTTGAATCTGAGGATTTATAGCCCTTTTAGGCCTCTCCAATAAAAGCACGGCTCCCTCCTCAGACAGAGCCCACCGTCTCCCTCCTCCGGGCTCATTATCCCTGGGATTTGTGTTGCTTGCTCTCGCTCTGTTGTTCGCTACCGCCGCTTTCTTCAGATGTGTGGCCGAGAACTTCAGAGCAGAAAAGCCGAGCTGGAACGGCCACGGGGCCCAGCCTCGCTCCAGGTTGGAGCAAGCATGGATCTACATCCATTGGTGTTCCCAGAGAGAACCCTTATCTGCTGATGATCCCCTGCAGTTGAGGAGCATTGGGGAGCAGCAGTTCCTCCTTGTTCCGTGTGTTCTCTCGAGGATTGTGAGCAAACCAGGATGAGCTCCTGTTGCATGGAGAGCTCCAAGCGCGTGTCTGCTCCGTGGTTCCATCCCATCTTCCCCATCCCAGCATGTGTGGACACTGGAGCACCCTCAGCCTCACAAGACTGTGCTTTCTAGAGGCCCCTCAAGCCTCAAACTGTTTAAAGGGAGGCTTAGGAAAGAGTCCAGAGAAACGACATAATAATTATTGTATTACAAATTGTTTCCTTTAATGGGCCCTGTCGGATCGCTCAGTCTGCTAAACACATTGTTCCCTCCCCCAGCCCCTTCCCACTGATCCAGCCTCCCCTCGTAGCCCCGGCCTGCCAGAAAATTCCTCCCGGTGAGGAGCTGGGGTGGTGGGATGAGGGATGGGGCTGTGTGTGCATCCACCTGCTCCTGTGGTTCTCCACTTGTGAGGGGATGTGGGGTGGCTCCGCTTCCGAGTGGGGATCCTCTCCCTGCAGGTCCCTGCCTACTCTCTGTGCTCCAGAGTTTTGTATTGTCCTGGATGTTGCATATTCCAAGGTCTTCTGGCTGGTGGCACCCCCACCTGATTCTCAGGGCTCATGGACATTTATTCAAAGACCTCTTGCTGTGCAAGGGCTCCTTCCCTCTCGTTCTTTCCTGGCGTTCCAGTGTGTGCTGGCAGAGGCTCCCAGGCAGCTTTTTGGCAGCTCCCAGCCCCGAGGGCTGTGGGGTGTAAGGAGAGGAGCCACCAGCGGCTCTGTGAATTTTTTCGTTGCCCCCCAAAGAATAAACGTGTTGGAATTAGGCAGCAGGTTACATTTCTTCAAGGCCAGGCAGCAAATATGTTTTAAATTTGGCAGCCGACAGCAGAGAACGGGTGGGAGAAATTTTCCAGGTATTGCATTACACTTTCCCCTAAAAAGGCTCTGCTTTGGGGCTGGGGATTAAAGGGAGGAGAGGAGGGGGACCCCCTCCCTTTCACGTACTAGCAGCCCTGCTCTGAGGGTGCTGGGACTGGGATGCCCTCCCTGGGTGCTGCCTATCTTGGGTGATGCCCGCCCCAGGTGATGCCCATCCCGGCTGAGTCAGGACCTGCTTGGGGCAGAGCTGCGCTGCGGGGGATGATCGGGATTAATTTTTGGGCTTCCTCCCTCTGGGTGCGATGGGAAATTTCCAGCGTGCTCTGGGCACCGCCCCGGCCTGCCAGGCTCTGCCTGGCCCCCCTCCCCTTCCCTCCTCTCCTGTCCTCCTGTGATGCCTTTAATAAGCGCTTTATGCAAGAGCAGACCTGGGATCCACTCCCAGCACGGACCTGGGGCTCGGCCAATTAGTCAATTATTTCAAAAGAAGAAATTAAAAAAAAAAAAAAAGAAGAAATGTTATTTTTGTAAGGGAAGGTCTGGCCCATGGCTCAGCCAGCAGCCACTCTGATGTGGGAAGAGCTGGGGTGGGGGAAGATGGGGGAGCTCTGTACAGCCCCTCCCTCAGTGACCACAGCCTGCAGTCGTGTAATCCCCCATGTCCCTCTTGTGTCCCCCGTGTCACCAGGACAGGGAGCTGCCCCTCACACCAAGCAAGGGAGGGGATCTTGGCAGCTGCCTGTGCCGCCTGCACCAGGCTGTCCCTCCCAGCCTGCCCCTTATCCCTGGGCAGCCAGGTGGGTGGTCTATGAGTGTCCATCCCTGCCAGAGCTGGCACTGGTGCATCCCATTGTTTGCAGCATGTGAGGAGGAGGAGAGGCTTCCCCAGGAGGTGGGAAGGGCTGTCCCAGTGCCATTGGGGGTGCACAGCCCCTTTCCCTCTCACTGGGCCAAGGAGGCCTGGCTGGATTGGGGTTTCAGGAAGGCGCTTGGAGGTGTGAAGGGCTGGAGGCAGCTGGAATTTCCCCTTCAGCTGTGTTTGGGTTTAAGATTTGTATTAATTTTCTTTCATGGAAATTTTGTGAGGCTGAGAACTGGTTACTCATCCTGGCCTGTTTGTGCCCCCCTTTTCCTGTGATCCTCTTTCCCTATGCCCCCCTTCCCCTGCCCCCCATTAGCAGTCCCTCGGCTCAACTAATAACTGAAATAATTGAGGCAGCAACACCCTGGCAAAGCAGTGGAGGGAGGGGAAAGCAGAGGAGGGTTGCTTGTGCTTCCTGGACCTCCAGCCCTCTCCCACCACTCCATCCTTCGCAGCTTCGTGCCTGCTGCTCATTTAATGGCAGTGGAAGAACTTTCTCTTATTTTCCTTCTTTTTTTCACTTCCCTGAACTACAGGAAGACTTGCTGGGAGTAGGGGATGGAGGAAAGCCTGCTCATGTTGCCTTGGCTTGGTGTTCACTGCAGCAAGCGGTTCTGGGATGCAGGGATAGGGGGAGTCCCACAGGAGTCTGTTCCCAGGAGCAGCTCCCGATCCTGATGAGGTTTAATGCTCAATGCTGCTTTTGATCTCTGCCCTGACTTGGTGAGTGCTGGGTGCTGTTCCCTAATTACCCCCTTCATGTGGGGCTCTGCTGGGTGTTTGTGCTCACCTGGTCTCTCCAGAAGAAAAACCCACCCTGCGAGGGTGTGTGCGGGGTGGGGGAGCCCACGTGCTTTCCCAGACCACGGAGGAATCCTCCAGGCTCTCCATATAGCCCTGGGTGCTCCCACCCACGGCAGGCAGTTTCATGCTCCCTGCCTGGTTTCATAACATCCAGGAGAGGCACGAAAGTCTTCGTGAGCTGCCTCCCTCTGCTGCGTGTGGAGCTCGTGGGCTCAGGAAGGTGGGCGGGGGTGCCTCTGTTTTAGGTGCTGGGGGTTTGCTGGATGTGCTAGCCAGCTGGAAAAGTCCTGGTGCTCATCGACCAGTATTTCTTGGCTGGGTTTTCCATTTGGGATGCAAGCTGCATGTTGTGCCTGAGCATGGTGTGGGATGAAGACAATGCCAGGGAGAATGCAGGGGCTCCCTGGCTTGGGGAAGGGATGTTCAGGGTACTGGGGAAGGGCTGTGGGATCCTCTTGGCTCCTGCTCTCCTAGACAAGGCCTGTTCCTCCTTGTTTTTCCTCTTTGAGGATGGAGGCACGTGGGTTGAGGATAGAAACACATGGTTTGAGGCTGGAGGCGTGTTGGTTTAGGATGGAGCACATGGTTTGTGGATGGAATTGCATGGGGTGCGTTGGAGGCATGGGGACCATCCCACAGAGCTCCCAGAAGTTCATCCATGCCTGTAAAACTGTTGGAAGTTTTTGGGACATCAAACTTGGCAGTAAAATGTTGGAAGTGCTGCAGCATCGTACCAGGGCACAGGCAGAGGAGACAAATTGTTGGATAGGCCCAGTTATCCAAGTGGGCTTCCTCCTTAAAGTGCCTGCAGGTGCCTGTCCCTGATGTGCCCAGTTCTGTGACCTGGCAGGAGGAACCTTGCCCACCCTGCCCTCCATCAGGAAAGTCTGCACTGCCTCATTCGGATGAGGGGGGAAAATCCCTTTCCTGGTTTATGACAGAGAGATTGCTGATACTGGGAATGGTTCCTTACAGAAGGAGTGGGTGACAGATACAAGAGCACTGAGATAATTACTTCCAGATGCTGCCTCCCCTTGTCTCCGGGGCTGTGTGTGTTCCAGCGTCCTGCCAGTTCCAGTGAGTGAAACCAGGGAGTCATCCCAAAAAATGGGGCTGGCTGGAGCCGTGTCAGACAGCTCGGAATGCAACGACTCCTGATGTCACCCCAGCTTCTGGTGGCCAGTATGATCCTGTGTGACTGTGGAAGCAGGTTGGCTCGCAGGGACCATCCCAGTTCTGCCAGTCCCCGAACTGGCACTTCAGGAGGAATTCTGAGAGCTGCGGGACTGGGATCTGCTCTGGAATTGGCAGCGCCGGCTGCATTGTGTGCAGGAGGCGGCTCTTCCGGATCCTGCCTCCCCTTGTGCCATAAACACCACGTTTTTGGCATCTGGGCTTTCTTGCAGAGAGCCTGGTTGCTGCAGCAGCATTAATGATTATTTATTGGCTCTTAATGCCAAATAATGTCAACATCTGGCTGACGAAGCACGCGCGTCCCTCATTCCATGAGGCGTTTCCGAGTGCTCAGCGTTGGGTTGGCGTTGGATTGGTGTTGGGCTTGTGCACTTTAGGAATTAGAAGGTAGCAAATGGTGGGGTTGTTTGGATACTCCCCTGAAGAGACAGATTCTTGAAGGGCTTCGTGCTGACCTTCTCCTTAATTGCTGCTCTGCGGCGCCGGCAGGACCAGCTCAAAGGGAGCAATGAAGCGTCGGCACCAGCGCTCGACCCAGGGCCCCACGAGGGGAATGCTGCTCCCTCCCTTCTGCCAGGGATGGTGCCTCTCTCCATGAGATTCCCTGTGACTGGCAGCTCAGAGCTCCACTCATAACACCTGTTTTAAGGTTACCATTCTAACCTTCATGTTCATCAGCAGTTGATGCAGGATTTTTCCCAAGGTAACTGCCACAGAGGTAAATCCAGCTGAATATAAAGGTAGCAGGGAAGAAAAGGAAGGAAAATGGCTTTGCCGCATGTTCTTGCTGATGTACACAGGCTTTACTTCCCTGCAGCTTTCCCTGCTTTCAGCCCCAAACAGAGGTTGGAGGGAAAGAGAAAGGAAAATGTGAATGGAGGAAAATTTACTTCTGTGATTCCTGTGTGGCTTTGGAAGGTGAGAGTTGAGTCACTTTGCCTGGAACCAGCTCAGCAATTCCACCTCGTCCCCAGAGAGTGTCTGAAGTCACGCAGCGAGAAATAATGCTGGGGGTTAAAAATAGGCACTGACAATAGGAAGGGAGGACTGGAAAAGCTCCGTGTCAGGCAAGGTGGACAGAGCCTGGTGAATGGCATCAGGATTGTGCTCTGCTAGAGCTGGGCTTTACTGGATTAAACTGGAGTTAAACCTCATTTGCACTTGAAACCTGGAGCGGATTTCAGTCTTGGGCTTGCATGTCCATCCGGCAGCCTGGGGAAAGCACCTCTGCTTTTAAGGGCCTTGGAAAAGTGAAGGATGTGGCACTGCTGGGGCCAGGGTTGGGTGAGAAAACAGCTCAGTAAATCCAAATTTGCTGGAGGAGGACAGGTAGGACAGGGCTGGGGCAGATCCGAGTTTGGCACTGGCACCTGTGAAAGTGTTCCAGCTCCCCTGGCATTTTGAAGACTCATCTGCAGAGTGAAGCTCTTACACTCGATCCACTTTGTTGCCAGTTGGGATGTGCAGTCATGACCAAGCCCAGAGCGCTTCGTTGGGGTCTCCCAGTGCCACCAGTGGCCTCCGTGCTGGGAGCAGGCTGTGCAGGGTGCTGCTTGGCTGGGGACAGCTGAGCAGGATGGTGGCTCCTGCAGCCCTTGCCTGAGGCTTTTGTTGAAGCTCACTGAAACCATCTGTGGCCACCGGAGCCTGAGCAGAGCCCCGGGCGACAGCGGAGGCTGGGGCAGCGAGTCCCCGTCCCCGTGGAGGCGACACTGCCAGCGCCGTCCCCCGGGGCGGCCGCCAAGCAGCAGGCAGGAGGAGATGGGGTCACAGCTCCCGCTGGAGCGGGACCAGGAGCGATTCCGGCTTCTCTCTTAGTTTCCAGCTCTTTTCTTTCTCTCCTGTTCCTTTCCCGCTGGCAGCGCGCTCGGCCCTCTCCTGGTGCTGTGAGGACAATGGGGCTGCGAGGTGGGGCGGGAGGGGGACGGAGATGAAAGGGGAAAAGTAAAATCGAAGCATGTCTGGAAGGGCATTTTGATGTAAATGGGACTTTTTGATAGACTTTGAGAGACACCGGCAGAAAGGGCACCGGCCCCCTTTGGCGTGCTGAGCTCTGGGCTCAGCTCTTTGATTTCCTCAGGAAAAGGGCATTTTTTTCACCTCCTGTTGGGTGCAGCTACAGTTCCTCCTGGTCCTCTCTGTCCCCATCCCTGCCCGTGTCCTGGTGTGGAGCACTCTGTGCGTGCCTTAATGAACTCCAACAATTGGAGCTCCTGTTCAGATGGTGAAAGCACTGGCTGAATCTCAGGAAAGGGAGATGGCTGTTTGCAGCCCATGGGCGGCCGGGAGGGCCCAGTTCCATCCCACCTTCCTCCCCTCGGGCAGCTCCCTGAAACCTTCCCCCTCCCCGGGGAGGGTGCGTGTTTGATCTGCTCCTGTGCTTTTGATCCCAGCCTTTGTCCTTGGCACCGTCTAGCAGCTCTCGCGTGTCGGTGGAGATGCGGCCTCGCCGTGAGTCATCCTCCTTCCTTTCTGCCGCTGTTTTATTTTTCCCTTTTCCTTCTCCTAAGAGAGCACTTAGTAAAAGGAAGCAGCGCATTCATCCAGGAAACAGGAGCACAACAAACGCCTGCCGTTTATCCTTTCAAAGGCGTCTCCCTTGAGCTGTTGCTGCTGCTGTGACAGGCTGGGGAAGGAGGCAGCTGCTGGTGGGGGGCCCGGGGATGCTCCCCTGTGCATCTTCCCCGGGGTCTCTGGTTCTGTCTGGCCGCAGGGAGCCCTCGGGGGGTCACCTTCCCATGTGCAGGCAGCTCCCGACCCTGCCAAGACGGGAGGAGGAGAAACGAGGACAGAGCTGCTCCCTGGAGAGAAGTCTGACAGGTGGGGGGGCTGGGAGGGGGGGCCGGGAAGGTCGGTCGGAGCCGACATCGGTGTCCCCTTGCTGGCGCTGGTGAGCCCAGGAGGAGCCCTGTCACTTCTCATCTCGGAGTTGTCGCCTGAGCCCGGGGCTGCGCTCGTATCCTCCCAGCACCTCCCGGCCTGCTGCCTTCAGTCGTCTCGCACACCGAGCTGTCAGCAGCCCAAAATTTACTGCTGGCGTAAACCCATCAAAAAGCCAAACTGTTGGTCGGTAAAAATGGCAAAGCAATTGCAGGGGAACTTGTTTCTTCCTCTGACAACTTCTGAGTCAGTCCTTTAATCTCTAATCTAGGTTTATGGTCATTTTATTGAAATGCTGGGCTCTGTGGAAAGTTGACATGTATGACCATCATAAACCAGGAGTTATGGGAGCCCAGAATTGCCTTGATGGTCCAAGTGTCTGCAGGAAGCATTTTTAAAATCCGTAATTGGGATTTATTGGCCATTGTGGCTCAAACTGTCAGGAGAAAATAAAATGATCAGCCTGGGATTTTTTTTCCTCTTCGGCTTTTGACTCTTTCCACATATTCTTAAATCTTCTAGTGCTTAATTCCCTTGTAATGGGGGGGATGTGGGTGAGAGGAGGGAGCACCCTGTGGGTGCCCCGGCTCCCATCCTGGGCGTGCAGGCTCCCTGTGCCCTCCTGCCTCGTGTCCTGCTCCTTGGGATGACTGGGATCTCATCAGTGGCCCCCGGGATATGGTGGTCGTGGACATGTAGGGGATGTGGATGTAGCGACATGGAGGAACAGGTGAGCCTGGAGAGGCCTCTTGGCTGGTTCCTCATCTAGGGTGGCTGCTTGGATGGATGATGAGATCTGTGGGTTGGTGAGGTGTTGTTGGAGATGGACATAGCAGGAAGCGTGTGGTGGGCTGGCAGAACCTGTCAATCAAAGCATCCTTCGCCATGGAGTTAAAATGTGCCAGCACCAGAGCTTGAGGCCAAGGGCACATTTTGTACCAGCAGCCCATCTTAGGCAATGCCATAGAGGAGGGTGGGCAGTGCTGGAACAGGCCGAGCCCCTCTTGGTGTGCGGCAAACCTCGGGAAGGACCTTGGTGTTCCATCTCATGTTCTTTCTTTTTAGGATATGTTGAACTGGCTCAGCTTTTGGGGTTTTTCTTCCCTGTCTGTGGGTGACTCCTGTGCTTTGCCTTATGCCTGTCTGTGTCAAGTGGGGCATGGACTCATCCAGGCTGTGGATGCACCCTGTGGCTCTTGTTGCCATTCCCTGGCTTGCTAGTGCAGGATGCAGCCAGCAAAACTCCTGCCCCTTGCCCGTTATCTGCCATTCCCAATTTTCTCTCCATTAACTTGCAACCGCAAGCAACACCCGGCAGTGCCAGGTCCAGAGTTACCCTGGAATAATCTGCTGGGCTTGATAAATATCTCTGCTTCCGTTTTGTTTAACAAATATCTCCTTTAATGGCACAGCTTTTTGTTAAGCTTCCTTGCATTATCATCCCGCTTAATCATGCGGGGTGACTTCTAAAAGTACTTTTTAAAAAAATGCCACTTTTTATCCAGGTTTTAAAATTGAAACTCATTTTTTATCCAGAGGCAGGATATAAATGAGTCTACTAAAATTAGATTAATCCTAATAAGAATGTCAGTTATCATTTCTGAATACATTAATTTTTTTTTTTTAAATTTTACATGCCTCTTTAGCTATAATTGCTGGTGTAATTTCTTACACAGACATGGTGTGTCCTCATGGTTGACAGAAATACTTAATGCAATGTCGACACCGCACTAAGTTCCAAATTAGTGCGTCGCAGACACTGCCAACGGTTTGAACTTTCTCCTTAATAAGTTAAAAAAAGAGAGGAGCAAAGAAAAAAACCACCTTAAATGCAAAGAAAGACTTAAATGGATTGAAGGACTTTGAGTGAAGTGGGATAGTTGGAAGCTAGAGCCCCATGAAGGGCTTTTCTGGGAGAGGGAAGCGGGAAGGGACAGAGGAGCTGGGGGTCCTGGGGGTCAGGAGGGACATTTGGAGTCTGGTGAGGGATTTGTGTGGATGAGTCCTGCCAGGTGCTGCAGGGCAGGACAGGGTGGTCCCAGAGTAACATCTCAAGCCAGGATAAATTACCCCCTTTCCTGGGGGGCACCACAAAACCATCGCTCCACGGTGGGGGTTGGTCTTTGCTCTTGCAGCTCTGGTGGGTTTGAGGATTGCTCTGTGTTGGGGACTGGCTCTGCCTGGGGGGTCAGTGGGACCTAGCCTTGGAATAAACTCCTCTTGGGTTGGTGGCATCAGCCCTCTCAGGCTCCCAGCGTGGTGGCATGGCTGGGACGTGGCCCCAGCCTGGTGGCACACACTGAGTGGGGCAAGGACTGCCGCTGGGAATGCTGGAGCTAGTGGGATCTTGGGACAAGGCTCTGGGGGAATCGCATCTGGCAGCAAAGCAGGGGGGCAGGATGTGTTTGGGGGAGACTTTGGTCTCTCCTGCGGCTCTCGCCAGTTTTCTTCCATGAGTGTGGGTGGCAAGGTGGAGGATTTCGTCTCGGGGGGAGGACTGAGAACACTCCCCGTCCGCAGGCAATTGGAAGCTGCTGGCACTGGAGCAGGACAGGCTGGGTGCTCTGCCCTCCTCCTCCTCCCCAGGCCCAAGGGCTGGGTTATTTTTAGGTTTAAACACGAGCTTTGCTTAGTGCCTTGTGAAAGCTCCCTCTGGGAGTGGGACCTGTGTGTCCCAGCGGAGTCTGGTGACATCCCTGGAGATGGAAAGAAGCACCAGTCCCAAGATCTTCGGCTCTGACAGTGCCCGTGACACCAGAGCCAGTGCTGGGTTCTGGTTCCTCTCCTCTCCCATTCCCAGATAGAGGCTGTACATTGGATTCAAGTTCAGCTGTACATGTAAATCTTGCCTAAAAATAAAAGCAAGTACAAGTCAGATCTCTTTGTACTGGAGGAGGGATTAAAACTTGACACTCCTGTGCTGTGCTGGCCTCTCTCCTGGCCCCTCCCTCAGCCGCTGCTCTTCCCATCAGCCTTCAGCTGGGTAAACTATGAGCTGTGGAAGGGCTGCTGAAGGGGGTGCACAAGTGTCTCAGCTCCTTCCAGTGGTGAAACCTTTAGGAGGGTCTTTTTGGTGTAGATATGGAGAAAATTTGGGCTGTTGTGCCAGGACAGGACCTCACAGTAAAGACGGGGTGTGGGCAGCACTGGGAAGGGGTTCTGGGGAGAAAGGGACAGTTTCTGCCCTGCTGAGTGACATCCAGAGCAGGACTGGAGGAGGAGGCTGGATGCAGCTTTCTTGCAGAACTAGCTCTCCAGGCTTTGGTGATAGCTGAGTTCTGTGCAGGAGGACAAGAGGGGAGAGAACAAATAAATTTTTGAGGTCTTGTGACTCATCTTTAGCTTTTTCTCCCAGACCTAACCAGCCCCATCCACCCCCGTGGAGTGAGGCCAAAAGTCCTGAGCAGCTGAGTGCAATGAGCCAGTGGTGGGACTGGTGTGGGAATGAGGCACATGGGGTGACCTGGTTCAGCCTGGAGAAGAGAAGGCTCTGAGGAGACCTTGGAACCCCCTCCAGTGCTTAAAGGCACTCTAGGGCAGCTGGAGAGTGACTTTGTATGAGGGACAGGACAAGGGAGAATGGCTTCCCACTGCCAGAGGGCAGGGTTAGATGAGATATTGGGAAGAAATTCTTCCCTGTGAGGATTGTGAGGCCCTTGCAGAGATTGCCCAGAGAAGCTGTGGCTGCCCCTGGATCCCTGGAAGTGTCCAAGGCCAGGGTGGATGGGGCTTGGAGCAAACTGGGGTAGTGGGAGGTGTCCCTGCCCATGGCAGGGTTAGAACTGGATGGTCATCAAGGTCCCTTCTAGCTGGGGTGGGCAGCTGTGCACATGCCCTGTGTTGGGATGGGGAATTGGTAAGCTCTTAATAACCCCCAAGGCCGGTGGCAGCTGAACAAGTTCCTGGTAATGATGCCAGGGCTGAGGGCCGGTGATTTGCAGCTGCCTGGGAAGATGGCGCTTCCAGATGGGAGCCAGAGCCGGAATGCCAGAACTGGTTTGGCCACTCCGGGAGCCGGGGGATCAAAGGACCCAGTGTGAGTCAGGGCGGCGCGGTGGGGGTGACGCTGCTCCCCTGGGACCAGGGGATGGCAGGGCTGGCGAAACCCGGGAGACCTGTCAGGGCAGGGCAGGGCATCCCACAGCTGGGATGGGGAACCCTCCGCAGGGTTTGCTCCTCCCTGCCCAATTCCTAACATTAAGATTAATCCTTCAAACCGCAGCATTGCATCCCCAGGCTGAGCCAGAGCCCCAGGGACCTGGGTGGGTGCTCTGAAGTTGTCACCCAGCCCTCAGTGGGATTTTCAGGGATGGAAACACAAGCCCTGGGACACAGTGAGGGGCTACTGGGAGCCAGGGGAAATCCAGGAGACCCTGAGGTTTCTGCTGCTCCCCAGGACATGGATGGGCTTTGTTTTTGTGGTATTTCTCAGAAAAATGGGGGAGTCTGGTGGCTCCTGTCTTTTGCTTTGGGGGTGGCCAGTGAAGTGGGAAGCTGAGGGATTTGGGGAGCCCTCCTGTACCCCTTGGAATGCAGCACCAGGAGCACCCAGTCACTGTCCCATGGGGAGACTTGAGGCTCCCAGCTGCAGACTGTTTGTAGGGTGTGGGGTTAGTGGGGTGTCAAGTTCTGGCGTTCACGAAGGAAGGGGCTCCCTCTCTCCTAAGGCCCAACTACCAGCTGTAACTGCAGCTCTTGGCTCTTAGCTTTCAGTTCTTCTTTTTTTCCAACTGAGCTGGAAAAGTGAGAGGTGGGAAGAGGGGGGATCTTGGAAAACACTGGGGTTTGTGTCAGGTCTGGTGTGCTGAGCCACTCACCCGCCCTTCCCTGTGCCCCCAGCCCTGCTCTGGGGAGGGGGGGCTGCAATTTGCCTCCGTTCTGTCCCGACTGGGGTTGATCTGCATGAGAATGAGCGGGGCTTGGCGGGGAGGGCTTGTCTTGGGCTCCTTGGGCATATTCCTGCTGCTTTCCCTTCCAAGTGGGCGCCCGGCCGCCGCCGCAGCCCCTGCCAAAGTAATTCTTTGCTTTGGAACCAGGAGATGAAATCTCCTCCGTTTTATTTTGGAGGGGTCAGGGAAGGAGTGGGAACCCCGCTGATCCAACCGTGTTCCCTTTTAACCTGCCTTTCCCTCTCCCCCCCTCCCGGCCCCCGTCCTCCGGATGAGCGGGGCTGTAGCCAGGGCACGAGTGGCCAAACCAAGGCCGGAAAACACACAGAGCCGAGCGGGAACCTGAGCTGTTTCCGATGGATCATTTAATATCTGCAGCATCCCAGGGCTGGGATTGTGCTGCTCCTGGTGCCGTCAGGGTTTTGCGATGCCTGATGTGTGCTGGGCTCTGTCATTCTGCCTCCGTCTTTTCCCTGTGGGTTTTAGGTGGTGCTTTTTGGGATGGGGGTCACAGTGCAACATCCAGCTGCCAACCTCTGTTGGGGTAGGGATTGGGGTGCGGGTAGGAGAAGGTGAGTGCCCACTGCCCACACCTTGGCCCCACTGCCGCCGCCCAGCCTCATTGTCTCACTTCTCTCTCCATTCCTACGCCAATTAAAGCGCCGTGTTGCCATTCATGGCCCTTATGGTTTTGTTCAGTTGTCTGTCAGCTCTTGTCAAGCCCTGTCCCCTTCCCCTCCCCCGTTTCCAAAAACAAAACCCCTGACAAACCCCCCTTTGAATCCCCTCTTACCTCACTCCCAGCGTGGGGCCCCATTGCCGGGGGATGCCGGCGGCGGCGGCGGGGAGACCGCTCCCCACGCCGCCTTTGTGGGCCGCCGCCGCCCCCCGGCCCTCGGCCTCCCGCTTCTGCCAGCATTAATTAGATAACTCGGCCCCTCTTGATTCCTTCGAGGGGAGATCGGGACGATCCGACTCCAGGGAGAAAATATGGCTTTTCTTCCTCTTTATTTTTTGGCCAAGCTCTTGGTTCCGTCACTGCTGGAGGTGCTTATTATGCTGGGAAATAATGGGTTTGGGGGGGTGGGTGTGGGGCGGGGGTGTGAGCCTGGGGGACCCTCAGTGTTCCTCATTCCCTGTCCATACCCCAGGTGGGCGGGAGCTTGGGGTCCCCTGAGCCCACGCCAGCGGCTGCAGAGAGTGCTGCAGGTGGCAGCAGCAGCCTGCGCCAGTGCTCTGGCCCTAATTAAATCTGCTCCAAAACTCCTCAATTAGCAGCAGGTTTTGTTTTGCCCCCTCACAGGGTTTGCGCTGAGATTGTTCAGGTGCAGTGTCCGAGCGCCTGGAGTGTGCGTGGACCTGGGAGGATGGAGCAGCAGCACATGGCTGCTCCCAGCAGGCCCGGCTGCTGTGAGGGCTGGGAACCTTCCCTCTCCTCCCCCGTTCTCTTCTTCCTCCTCCTCAGGGCATGAGGGTGCTCAGCAGCTGTCCCTGGAAGTGCTGGACTGCCATCAGGATGCATCCAGACTGAACCCACGATGGGGCAAAGGAGAACGTTCTCCTTTCGTGGGCGCTGCCTTTGGTGGCGGTGATCTGTCATCCTCCTTGGAGCTGGTGGGGAGTCTGGCACTAGGATACTCTCCCTGGCTATGCTGTAATTATGGGGATAGCTCAGGGAGAAAGCTCTTCCTGCAGCCCTGCTGTGGCATAGGAGGGCTGAGTCACTGGGACCAGGGATGTCCCTAGCTGTGGTGGCAGCCACTGGCTGTGGGTGCTGAGGTGTGGCTGGCATCCCACAGCATCCCTGCCAGCTTTCCTGAAGCCTGCTGACCTGTTCTCCCAGCATTCTGATGGCTGGAACCCTCCTCTGCTCTTGGCTGGTGGTAACCTTGGTGTGACTCTTCCCTAGGAGAAGGGGTCTGGACTGTAGGAGAGCAAAGCAGACCTGTCCATAAGCTGCAGATTTGCAGTTGAAACCAGGATCCTTCTCCTGACTTCCTGCTTGAGAAACACAGCAGTGGTGGGTATTTTCATTAAAAAGTGGGCTCTCTGATGTGTCCCCCAGATACTGGGTAAAGGCTTGGTCTTCAGAACTATGACAATGGCTGCAACAAAGCTCAAGGAACTATAGTGGGACCTTCCCTGTGTCCCACCTTCCCTGCTTCCAGTGCTGCTCAGGGTAAGCAAGGTGCTCTCTCAGCGTTCAGTGTTTGAGGCTGCTTGGGGAGAGTTATGGTCCAAAGTGTTGAACATGAGGCTTCTGCTTGCCAAACCTCTGTGTGAAGCATTGGAGTGGCCTCTTGGCCATTGCCAAAGCCATGGGAATCCCCAGAACCACTGGTTTCTCTGTGCAGGGGTGCTGGGAGCCGTGCTGTGACTGGGGCTGGTGTTTGAGCGTGGACACTGCTTTTGAGCATCACCCCCCTTTCTGGGCAGAGGAGGGGCATTTTGGGTTCATTTCCCCCTGCACTCGGTGTTTCTGTCCTTTCCGCTCAATCCCAGCCCTGGCTTGACCATGACCTGGTGTCGGTCACAGTCTGGAGCTTTCCAAGGGTGTCTGTGCCAGGGTGACGCTGGCCTGGGCATCTTGTAACTTCACCTCAAAAAATGTCACCCCTGACACCCAGGGGTGCGGGGATTGCCAGCCTGTGAGGAGCCTCCCAGCTGGCAGGGAAGCAACAAAGGGGTTTTGGGGAGCAGCAGAGTTGGAAAATGGCATCCCGGAGCTTGGGGGGGGGGTCGGTGAGCGTTGCCATGGAGACCCGTTTATGCCTCACTGATGCGTCGTGTAAATCCGTTTGGAAACGAGAAGGGCCTTTTGTCTTTGGGAGGGTTGAATGGGCCTCATTAAACCCGAGATGAGGAAAAAAAGGGCCTTAGAGTGTATCTGGGAGGGGGACTGGACAGGATGGCCCCGGGGGGCTCAGCAGAGGCTGTTCCCTCTCCCAGGGATAGTGAGAAACTGGGGGGGGGGCCCTAGAAGGTGAAAAATATCTCCTTGTACAGTGGAGACCAAATGAGTGGAGGAGATATGAGCTGCTTTCAGATACCTGGAATTGCTGGCTCTGTGTGGCCACCTCGGCTCCAAAGGATGGAGCAGAAATAGAAGAGGGCTGCCGAAGGGCAAGGAAAATAATTATCCATAGATTAGCAGGGGGAAAAAAGATGGCAGGCGCTTCTAAAGGAGACTAATAATAGAGGAGCACATGAAAGGAGTGGGATCTGAGAGCGTGGGGGTTCGTGTGCTCCTATTTACCCTCTTGTGGTGACGAGCGGCGCGATGGACGAGCGAGAAGGCGACAGATACAGAGGGAGGAACCTTTTCATTCCTCTTGTAATTAACTTCCTTCCACGGAGTATCTTTGTTCCCAAGAGCTGAATGGGAGTCAAAAAGGAGAAAGGGGCTGTGCCTCTGTATGCTGGTACCGCTCTGGGGAAGGGCATGCGATCAGGTGGATCTTTAGGATTAGGGTGTAATTCCTCTGATTTGATTGTCCTTGGCTCTGGAGAGGTGAAGTGAGGTGGGTGGGGGCTGCAGTGTCTCACTGATATCTCCTGGTGTCACCAGGAGAACCTCTCCCTGTGACACGGGGTGTCTGATGTTCTCAGCTCAGGCTCCCTGGGGACCACGTATTTGTCCCTGTCTGGTGATGCTGTTTGTCCTGTGATGTCCCACTTCACCTAAGTGAGGTCCCAGTTTTTACTACTCACCTCTCAGTTCTCTTTTTTGATGGAAGTACAGATTTTGGCAAGGGCAGAGGTGGCTAGGTGTCACCAAGGGAGCTTTGGACGAGCTGTGCAGAGACCCTCCAATGGCTGGAGTGTGATGTGGCTCTGTGACATCGGGGTCTGGAAGATAGGTGGCAGGACTGATTCTTCCAGCCTGTGGCACAGAGTCCTCAGTGCCTGGGAAAGTCTGCTGTGTCCCAGGGAAGCGTGGAAGAGTGAGGCAGAGAGGGCAGGGCTGGATTTATGTGTGACTGGGCACTGGCAAATCGCAGGGTTCAGGAGTGTTTTTCAGGATCCCACACCCAGTTTGAACATGGAGCTTTGGCTTTTTTACTGGTTCTGGTTTACCCTTTCCCATCCCTTCCTTGAGGTGATTCCCAGTGGGTGGGAGCTGTGATCTTTGTGGAAGGACTCACATGCTCTGTTGGTGTGGAGAGCTGGGCCCATGGGGGCTTCAGCTGCCCGGACACCAGGAAAACCTCCCAGCTCTTGCAGGTCTCGCTCTGCCGGGCATTGTCAGCCTTCCCTGCCAGACGTACATGTCCTCCATGTAAGATCCAGTTATTTTTGGATTTCTTTGAAGCAAACAACATTTAGCATATGTCATCTTATATGTATGTCAGCATCAGCTTTAGAACATCTTCTCCAAGGAGAAGGTTCTTGGGAAATGTTGTTCTGTTTCTGCCAAGCCTAAAATCAGGTGAGGGGCATCGTACGCTGTGGATGTGGGGAAAGGTGATGCTGCCCCAGAGATTTTGTGGTTGACGTGGTGCAAGGAATGCCTGGATCCAGGGGGAGAGCAGCTGGAAAATGTGTCAACCCATTCTTTTTAAAAATTGTATTTTTAAGTCATTTTTTGGTCTTCCCTAACGAAGAGTTGAAGGACTGTTGGATTTTATGGTTCCGGATGACTTATCTGCAGGACACTTGTGTCCTTGTGTCTGCAGGATTGCTGGGAATGTGTTGGCTCATCTGTGTCTATCCATGTGTGCCCACATGGAGGAGGGGGGTGTGGAAGAGTGGGGTATCACTCCCGACACGACTCCTGAACGTGCTCTGGCCAAACTTGCTCAGTTTTCCTCCTTAGCTTGTGTTCTTCCTCCTCTCCCAGCAGACCCTCTCGGAGATGCCTCAGACACCGGGCCCTGGCTTTTCCAGCAGGTCCCACCTGTAACCCCCAGTCATTCCATCAGATCATGCATTTTGGACCCCCAAAGGGAAGTGAGAGGGGGCTCTGCAAGGGATTGGAGGCCCCACTAGCAGCCCCCCAACTCAGGGCATGGGAGAGGCTGCCCTTTTTAATCCCATCTCCCTGCTCCAGAATCCCAGCATCCCGCTGCCAACAGAGCCCCCGTTGTTTACCCAACTCGGAGGAATCGGTTTACAAGGCTCACAAATCCCCTTTTCACCTTTCCCATCAGAAAACACCTCCCGAAACAATGAGGAAATTGGACGCTGCCACCTGATCGCTCCCAAGGAACCTGTGGGGCCGGGAGCTGGGGGCCAGGAGTGGTGCTGGGGATAGGGATGCCTGGCTGGGATGGTCCCTTGGCTCTGCGGGTGTGCAGCCACGAGTACCACCCAAAAAATCACCTCAGGGGCTTTAAGGGATGAACTGCCAGTGCTCACCACCTACTCAGCTGGCAAAAAAATACTTGTTTTGAGCTTTAATGGCTGTAGTTAATCATTCCCACCCCCTTGGACACCAGGACAAAGGATGCTGGGATGTTACCTGTGAACTGGTGATGGTACCAATCACAGGATCCCAGAATGGTTTGGGCTGGAACATACCTTAAAGCTCATCCAGTTCCACCCCCTGCCATGGACAGGGACACCTTCCACTATCCCAGCTTGCTCCAAACCCCATCCAACCTAGCCTTGGACACTTCCAGGATGGGGCAGGAATAAAGCTGGAGCCATTATCCTCCTCCTCCCACGTGGTGGGCAAGGTAGAGGAGAGTGATTCTTAATGCTGAGACTTGTTTCAGCATTAAAGTTGAGCTATATTTTAGTTTTTCTCTTTTTTTTTCCTCTCCTTCCCACCTTAAAACAGGGAAATCAAGCTGTATTTTCCAGAGGAACAGGAGATTCCCCCCTCCCTCCCTGAAATTACAGCAGGTGCTCTGAGGGCACAGTGAATTTCCCTATTAATTTAAGAGTTGCTCTGTTCACTCCTCCGGGTTAAAATAAATCTGAAGACATGTCCTTGTGAAGACAAGTCAAGAGTGTAATTCCTTTTTGTCTTCAACCATCCCATGGAACTAAAATTCCTCGTCTCCAGAACTGGCTGAAATCCTGTGTTCAGGCAACATGTGACAATTTTTGGACTTTTTTTCCTCTCCTTTTCTTGTGATAAATGTTGCTTTTCACTGTGGATTTTAAAGAAGAATTTCCCAGAGAACCAGCCTCTGGCATGGTGGGAGCTGTTGTTGGTCTTCCTTAGGACGAAAATCACAAGCTGTTCTTGTGACAGAGCAGAACTTTTGGGGGAAATAAAGGTCTCTGTGTGTGGTGAAAAGCTGGAAGAGCTGTGTGAGGGGCTTGAGGCACATGCCTCAGGTTTATCTTCTCCTCCTGCGCTGCCCAGGCTGGCATCTGGAAACAGCTCTGCTGTTGGAGAAGAGGGGAAATGGAGGAGAAAAGAATCAGGAAAATTGGAGGACAAAGGGAAAATGGTGAGTGTGAGGGTGGGAATGCAGCTGGTGGGGAGCAGCGGTTGGAGGGAGCAGTGCAAAAGCTCCTTGCACAGGGAAGTGACTCTGTTGTGCTCAGTGTTTATGTGGATCTGGAAGATGTTCCTGGGCTAATTCCCAGACAGCAGCTGTGTGCTTCTGCAGCTCAGATTGAGCATTCGTGGAAGGGATTTGCCTCCTTGTTGTATCTTTACATAAACCAAAGGTAGGCCTTGGTCCTCAAGTTCCTGTGATGAAGAGGTGCCAGCAGGATGTGGTGCTGGGAGGTTCTCAGCTCCCTCGGTTGCTTCATGGCCCCTCCCCTGCTTGCAAATCCGTTTGGCCTGATCCCAGCAGGCTGGTGGCCCAGGGACCGGTTGGTTTGCAGGTGTTGGCTAAGGTTTTGGCCACAGAGGTGTGATAGGTCCTCCTGGTATGGAGATGAGGGTGGATAGGAGCCTTCTCCTCCTGCTACGGCGGTGCAAGACATCTGCTTGACTTGTTTGTGGCTTCCTGTTTGGCATCTTCTGGGCAGGAGGGAGCTGGCAGGGGCTGGAGGAGGGAGCTTGAGTCACTCTGGAGTCCTGTGCCAGGAAGCCTCTGACTCAGCCCAACCGTGGAGAAAGGAGTGTGGGATCCAGCTGCCTCTCGGGGTGGGAACCCGTGCAAGTGTTCACTTGTGCTGCGTGTCTGCGGCCGGGCGGGGAGGGAGGGACAGGGGCTGCTCCCGCCTCCTGCTCCTGCTCTGGCCTTGCGTCAGGGCTCCGGCCGTGGGTGGGGAAGCCTTTATCACTCCCAAGTCTTTGGAAGTGTGTGCTGGCCACTGGCCAGGTGACCTACTTGGTAGTGTGAAGCAAAGGATGGCTCACCTGCCAGCAGTGCCGGGATGGAGACGGGCTCTGCATCCCACTTGAATCCCTAAAAGACCCTCCAGGGGTCAACTTTCCCACTCTCCTGGTCACCTTCTGCCCGAATAATGACTTGCACAAAACTCTGCAACCTCACATGGCCAGGGTGCTGCTGTGCCATCGATGCTGGGATTGGGATGATCCTAACTGTCCCATGGTGCTGCTTTGGGTACTACTGGAGATGATGTGGTGGAGGCAGAGCTGCAGCCAGGCAGGGAGGATGGACTCACAACCCCCCTAAATCCAGCTCCATGATGGGGCTGTGCCTGCCATCCCTGTGCCATGCCCTGGGTGCCAGGGATGCTCCTCTGACCCGGCAAGCTGCAAGTGAGGTGCGGATGATGTCTGTGTGTCTACCTTGCTGCTACAGCTGGCACCGAGCTCCAGAGCCTGTGCCAAGGGCACTGGGGGTGCGTGGGCTCCGCCTGCCTGCTCCCAGCCCAGCCTGTGGATCTGCTGGGCTCCTGCAGCCAAAAGCCTGGTGCTGGTTCCAGCTCTGTGGCTTCTTGCTAAGACTTGCATGGAGCCACGGAGCAGGTTGGTCTTGTGTGTTTGATCTTCCTTCCATGGAGCCTGCAGCTCCAGCCGGAGCAGCTGGCTGAGGGAGAAGGCATGCCGGCCCTCATCCGATCTCCAGGGTGGGCTGGGGCAGGGATGGGCTGTGTCCGACGGCGGAAGGGGAAGCGGGGCCGTGCAGCCTTGGCAAAGCGTTCGCTTCGCATTTTGCCGTGCCCACATTACGTGAGGGAGTTGCAGCCGAGATAACTCTGCAGGAAAATGCATTCCCACCTTATCTCCCATCAGGAACGCGTTTAGTTGCCTACATCAAAGTAGATGATCTGCTGCTTCCCTCCTTGCTGCCCTAATCCTCTCCTTCACGCTGAAAAAACCTAATCAGAGCCTTGCCCCACCATAACGAGATCCGAATGTTAATTATCAGCATCTTGCCTTCCTTCCCTTCCCAATGCCCTGCCTTCCAGCCCCGAATAGCTTTCCTCCCTCCTTGCTCCTCTCCATCCGGTCCTCCCACGCTCCTGGGCACACTGTTGAGCCTGGCTCCATAGAAGTTGTCCTGCAGGATGCTTCCTTCCCTTCCATTTAAGGACAGGAATTCCTCAGGGAGCTGGGGCGTGGACAGGATCCCTCCCTGCACCCCATTGTCAGGACTTCTCCCTATGCCTAATTATTGCCTGTCCCTGCAGGAAGCTCCTTGCCTGGCCGTCGGGCAGAGCCGTGGCGTCTCCCAACCCTTTGTGGGAAGACTCATTCCTGGTTGGGTGCCAGGCTTGGGGCCAGGAAGGGTGCCCGCCCTCATCATGGCTGGCGAGTGGGACTGACCCAAGCCAGCCCTGGTTTTGTCAGCAGGAGCCTGTGCTGGCTCCATGGACAGGCTGGGATGGTGAGGGAAGAGGAGAACTTGATTTCAGTGTCAAAACAGAGGGAGAGCAGCAGAACTGAAGCACAAAACAAATGGTGTCAGAGTGGGATGGGCTGGGCTGGTGTGGCCTCTGCTCCAGCACGTGGTAACCTCTTACCCTCCTTTCTTCCAGGTTCATGACTGGGAAGGGGCTGGTCATCTACCCAGAGATTGGGGATAAACTGGACATTATCTGCCCCAAGGCGGAGCCGTCCAAGCCTTACGAGTACTACAAGCTGTACCTGGTGAGGAAGGAGCAGGCGGATGCCTGCAGCACCGTCATGGACCCCAACGTGCTGGTGACGTGCAACCGGCCCGAGCAGGAGATCCGCTTCACCATCAAGTTCCAGGAGTTCAGCCCCAACTACATGGGCCTGGAATTCAAGCGGCAGCAGGATTACTTCATCACATGTGAGTCGCCCTCCTGGTCCTCGCTGCCAGCCCTGGCTCGGGAGGGCTCGGGCGCCTGGAGAGTGTCACCAGGCGCTTGTGTGTGACTTGGCTGGTGCAGAGAGCTGACACGGATGGAAAATATGTCCTGCTGGATGGGAGCAGGGGGAGGAATGTGTCACTGGCCAAGTGGGTCACCAGTCCCCCTCTGGCTGCTGTGCTGTGTCTCCTGCCCTGCTCATGGCTGGGAGCAGTAGCACGTCCCCATTTGGGGTCAGCCCTGGAGTGCTATCATGCCTGGAGCCTATTTTTTGCTGCCGTCTTTGCTGGAGGTGTTGCAGGGCTTTTCTTTGGGGCTGGGGAGAAAGAGGAATGGTGTCCAAGGAGATGCTTGTCCTTACTCCGGGGTGTTGCCTCCAAGAGCAACTCCAGCACTGGGAAGTGCTGGTGGTGTCCAGTGTGTGATGTGATGGAACTGGCTGAAAAATTCTGCACACTGGCTTGTGTTTGTGTCTTGGTATTCCATGGGATTTTATGGAGGGGAGAGAGAAGGAGGCTGGAATTTTCTCGGAGCCTGTGGTCTGTGCGTGCATGGGATCACTGCACAGACACGTATCTGTTTGTGCCTGCTCTGGTGTGGATGGAGGGGGACCTGGGGAGCTCAGCCGAGTCTGGGCAGTGCTGCCAGCTCTCTCTTTGTCCCCTCCCCTCCTCCTCAGCCTGGCTGTCCCCGCCTGGCTGGATGCACTGCAAAGGGCACGGTGGCCGTGGCTCAGCTCCCCTCGCTGTGTGCCGCGGGCTCTGCGGCGAGCAGCGGGTGCAGGGGTCACTGCCCGCGTGGGAGTGAGCACCCGGCCATGGGAGCGGTGTGTTCCCGGCTGGAAACAGGGTATTTTTAGCCTGGAATCTTTGGGAGGGGGCGGCAAGGCCATGGCGGGCAGTGGGGGCAGGGGGGGATGTGCTGTAGTGTGGTGCTATGGTGAGGCTGCTGGTTTGGATGTCCCCAGCGAGCCTGGCTGGGGCTGTTGTAATCTTGCTGGAGAATCATTTGGAATAAGCCTGATGCAGAGGAAGCAGCTGGGCCTGGCTCTGGCAGGTCAGCCTTGAGCCCTCATCACTTCTGTCATGGCAAATTTTCAGAGTGTTTCCTGACGTGTGGCTGAGCCGGGTGGTGACAGGGGATCGCGGGGGGCTCTGTTTCTTGTGTGGCTGTGGAGTTGCCAAAGTGGCTCTTGGATGGTCAGCCAGGGAAGTTTCCCTAGCAGGCGGGGTGACAGCAGGGACGACCTGGCGCCACAACCCGCGGAGCCGGCTCGGCTCGGTGCGGTGCTGGCAGTGACCGCGGGCTCTGCAGGACTGAGTCACTGTGGCAGGGCTCTTCCAGAGCAATGGTCACTGTCACTGTCCAGACATGGGGATGTCTGTCCCGTGTCACTCAAGGGGCACCAGGTTTGAAGCCATCGGGGGCAGGCCTTGGTTCCAGCCCAGATGCCCCAGATGGGCTGAGGATGCCAAAAGCCCTGGTACAACTCCCACGTAGGCTCCCATCTTCTTTATCACAGCTGGCACCAGCCTGGTGGCTCTAGCACCCCAAAGTTCAGCCCTTCAGCTGATGCAGAGCTTGATTGAATACAAGCTTTGCCTGCAGTGGGCAGAAATTGGGAAGAGAGGCCAAAATGCCAGGCTTGGGTCAGGCAAACATCTTGAAGCACTTGGTCAGTGGCTCCTCTGTGTTTGGGGGTCAAGTTCAAGTACTGACATGGTCATCCACCTAATAAGGGCCAAAATTGGGGTCCTCCAAGCTACAGCCTCTGGGGCTCTCATGCTGCAAAGAGCCCTCAAAGACAAACAGATTCCCCAAAATGAGCTCAGGAGGTGAACAAAGCACTGAGAAGAAGAAATATGGGATTCCTCTTATGGTAACCAAGTCCAGCAGGAAGGTGGAGGCAGAAGGATTTACCAGCCTCTGAATTACCCAAATTTTAAGGAGCTGTTTTGCATTTCACATGAAAACTTAAGTGAAAATCAACCTCCCGGAGCTTTGGGAGGCGCTTTCACAAGCGGCTGCCGGTTCACTGCCGACTCCAAACGCGACTCCCGTGGGGCCTCCGCAGCTTTGAGCCAGTGCCAGCTCCCCTCCAAGGCTGCCAGCACACCTGGGTCACTGCAGGTGACCAGCTCCGGCTCACTGTGGATCCGACGGGACACGCAGCCGGGATTTTGCAAAGCTGGCATAGCCCAGCTTGGGAAATCCCAACTGTGCGTCCCCTCGGATGTTGAGCTGAGCCTTTTAAGCTCATTTTTTAATATAAAATCCTATTTATCCTCTTGTTCCCAGTTTCAGGCTGTATAGGGATGCAGCTAGTGGGGTGCTTGGAGCATCCCTGTGGGATGTCCCCCCCCTCCTCAGGGGGCCGACAGTGCCCTCTGCCCCTGCCTTGGACCGTTTCTGACTTTAATTTCTCTTGACTCTTCCATGCTTTGATGCGAAACCCCTTGGAGCTGGGAGCTGCCAGCTGAACTTTGGCCCCTGGGTGGGCTGAGGATGCTCCTGTGATCTGGCCGTACCCTCTGCCGAGCAGCCCCAGGAGTTCTTTCTGCCAAGAAATAAAATAGCCAAAAAAACAAAGTCAAAAGTCTCCTGAGCGGACCACCCACATGTTTTCCTTTTTTTTCCCCCCCCAATTTTTCTCCCCTCCCTTTCCCCAAGCTTTGCCTGGACACACAAAAGGTTTTTTTTCTCCCTTTTCATTTCTAAGCCGGGGAAGCAACACTGGAGCCGAGGGGAACAGGGCGTGTGCCGCTCATCCCCCACCTTCTCCAGCGGCTGGAAAACCTCACCAGAGCTGGGGGGCTTCCCGGGGTCCCTCCTATTCAGGACTGCTCCTTGCCATCGCTTTGGATATGCCAAGCCTTGTTTAGGGACACTTTTATCACGGAGGGACACGGCCCCAGCCCTCGGCTTAGCAATGAAAAGGCTTTTGAAAGCCGCTGTTCCTTGTCCCCGTCCTCTCTGGAGCCTCACACCGACCCCCTCCACACCAGCTCCAGGCTTTCCTTAAAAGCATCTTTGCTCGTGGGGGTGGATAAGGAAAGGTGATGCTTATTCCTAAGGCTTTCCATAAAGAACAAGATTCAGCAGCGTCTGCCTGCAGGTCTGCACTGGAGACAGAGACTGGGAGTGCACGTGGGACTCCAGCAGGACGTGGGCACCGTCCTGAGGATTGAGTGCTGAGAGGGTGAAGGAGCTGGGAATTTGGGAATTGTGCATTTTATATCATGATGTGCTGTGGTTTCATTCCATCTCTGGTCTCCCGGGTGCTTGCCTTTGGTGCCTTGGTGGGATTCCCTGTCCTCAGTGTCCTGTCCCTTCCCTACAAAATACTCCCACTGGAATAGTCTTCCCCTTGCCTGGTGCCTGCACTCCTGGGATGTCGTGGGCAGCTCTGGCCCCGCCACAGCTTATCTAGCCCTGCAGGTTCAGCTCCTTCCATCTCCCCTCCTGATTCACTCCAGCTTCTAATTGCGTTTGCTGCTCCTCTTTGAACTTGCTCCAGTTTTACTATCTCTGGTAATGAGGTGCCTGGATAGAGATCCATTAATCCCCGTGTCCTGGCAGCAGGGTGATGTGAGGAGGAGTTCCCGGAGTGGCTCCCTGCTATTCCAGAGCTCTGGATCAGAGAATCAAAGAATAGTTCGGGTTGGAAGGAGCTGTTGAATGTCATCTAGTCCATGCCTGGAATGCCCCATCCCTGGAAGTGTTCAAGGCCGGATTGGAAGGGGCTTGGAGGAACCTGGTTTAATGGCAGGTGTCCCTGCCCATGGCAGGGGATGAACTGGATGGACTCCCATAGTTCCCTGTTCCTTCTCTGTTTGGTTTTGGGGCTGGTGGTGGTTCTGGCAGCCCTTTCTGTGTTCAGTGGGGTGTGGAGACGCCAGGCAAACCTTGCTCAGCCTTAGGATATACTCCAGGCAGCTGTTTGCAGATGTGGTGGTGGTGCCGAGGTGTTCTTCCAGGTGGGATCGCTCACCTGTCCCTCTGCCAAGCCCCTGGGCATGGCCTCAGTGTCTGACCTGTCCCACAAGCCTCTTTAAAGCACTGAGCCCTTGTTTGATGACAATGCTGAAGGAAAAGCAAGGTCCTAGTAGATGTTTCCTCATAAATCCGAAGCGTTTGCTGTTTATTGTGAGTCCTTAAGCCCTTCAATCCATTTTTGATGTAATAACGTCCGTAATCCAATCCAACGCTTTTTGGCAGCGGGATGCAGTGAGAGCGGATCTATTACCCTGAGTGTTGTGTTAAAGCCCTTGTCTTGCATTTCTGTTTTTAGATGCAATTAGTCTTAACCTGGCAAGAGTTATTTGTTGTAAACCATTGCTGCTGCTGCTGCGACGCGGCTTCGTCCCTGGGCCATGCTCTGTCAGCGTTTTCCTGCAGCTCAGCGTGGGGAAGGGGGTCACCTATACCCTGCCAGCTTCCAGCATCATCCTTCCTCCTCGGGAGCTTTTTCGGGACACGATACCTTACTCGCTTTTCTGGCTGTGCTCCTCCAGCTTCCGTTGGTTTGGGAAGCCTTCAGCCTGTGCCAGCACGTGTCTGCAGAGCTGTTCGTGCTCCTTCCTGCATTCCTTGGGGTTTGATAATTCCCTCCCTGGTTCCTTGGGCTGGGGGCTGTGCTGGAGGGGGCTTTGTCAGCCTGCCAGCTCTCTGCTGATGCCATTTGAATGTGGCCACTTTCATGTGCTCCTCATCCTCCTTCGCACAACTTGTTTGGTGGAGGGGAGTTGAAAGCCCAAGGGCCGTTTGATGCCATGATGGGAGCTGTGAACTTCTGCTGATAAAAGCCCAATTAAGTGGCTTCCTCATTCTTCACCCAAACGGGCCCAGCTTGTGACACACCTGGGCCAAGCAGAACCAGCCTGGTGGCATCTATCTGGTTTTGATGCTTTGCTGCTCCATCCCCATCCTGCTGGGAGCTGCTGGCAGAGGGTGGTGATGCCGCGTGGGAGCCGCTGGCCGGACACAAACGACTCTAACGGTGTCCTGCTCTCGACTTCAAAGCCCGGGCCCTGGCCATGTCAAACCCAAATAATGGCCCTTAGACAACACGCTGTTCCTTGTCTTGCAGGCTTGTCTGAAGAGCGTGACCACAGTAAATGTGATTTTGTTGAGCCCTGTCCCTTAAGCCTCTGCCTCTTTTCTCTTCTCCTCCTCCCTCCTGACCTTTTCGGCTCAGCGCTGTCCCCGGACAGCCCCTGGCAGCTGATCTCATGGCTCAGCCTTTCACGGCCCTAATAGGGATGAAAAGCCCCCTCAGAAAGGGCCGGTGTCCTGCGCCCGGCCGGGAGGTAAATACCCCATGCTTTGATCTGCTCTGGGGCCAGGGGGCCCTGCCTGCCAAAACCCCAGCCCAGGGGTCCCTGCCTGCCATAACCACCCACCTAGGGGTCCCCATGCCTGCTCAACTCCTCGGCTGCTGGGCAGCCCAGCCCTGCCTATGGCCCTGGCACAGCCAAAGGCTCTGGAGCCGAGCACTGGGTGGTGTCTGCCCAGGAAATCGGGCTGGCTGCATCCCAGGATGTTCTTCCCCAGGAGAAATGATTTCCAAGAGCATCTCTAGCATTGTCACGACCCCTTTTTAGCATTGTCACGACCCATTAGGAGAAAACAAAATGTGTTTAACTCCTCAGTGCTCCTGAACACTGAGGTGACAGCAGAGATGACAAGGAGGAGTGATGGCAGAGAAGAGGTAACATCTCCCTCTGCATCACCTGCCTGATCCTGCTCTGCACCCCTGTTCCTGGGACATTGGGAATCTGTCTGTCCCCCTCAAAAGGGCTCTCTTGGCAGCTGTGGTGGGAGGCTCACAGCAAAGCAGGTGTTTTGGTGCATCCCCTCTTCCCATTCCTCATCCTGCTCTTTCAGCCCCTGCTCCTGCTGCCATGTCTGCAGCCAATCCCAGGGCATCTCCTGGAGCTGCGGCTGCATGGATTGTGGTGGACCTGGCTTGTCAGTGATGGTCACCTCTGAGGACATCCTCTGGGATGCTGGAAGAGATTAAATTTGGCTCCTGTTGGATTAAACATTATGTAGGAGACTCTCAAGGCTGAAAGAGCTTTCAGTTTGATGAGGAATTGAAGCAAATCATGGCACACCTGTGTGTCCGGGAAGCTGTGCATGGATAAGTGCAGGCAGCCGCTTCCTTGGCGTATTTTCTTAAATAACTGTAATGTCAAGACCTGCTCCCTGGGCTTTTCCCGTGGGATCCCTATTGCATTCCACTGCTCCTGTAGTTCTGGGAAGAGGCTTGTTGGCATCACTGCGGCTCCAAACTGGTGTGGAGGGGTCTGTGATGGTGGGTGCTGGGTGTGTGATGATAGGTGCTGGAATGTGATGGTGGATGCTGGTGATGATGAGTGCTGTCTGTCAGACCAAGAGCTCACTGAGGGCTTCAGGAAGCACCACTGCACATGGACCCTGAGATGTGCAGGGTGCAGAGAGTCTGACATTAATGAACTGTGACATGCCACCCTTTTCCATCCATAATTTCTAGGGATCTGTGTCTGTCCATCCCTCAGCCAGCCCACCCAGGTGGTGTGTGGCATGTTTGTTAGGTCACCTTTCCGGGGAGGATTGGTACCATCTCTGCCCTGGGATTGATGTTTTTGCTGCTGCTGTGTAAATACCTGAGCTCTTTGATCCCACCTGGCAGTGTGGGGTGGGAGTTACACACCTCATGGAGAGGGGGCTGCAGGAGCAGTGGGATCTGGGGGTGGCTGCAGTGGGATCAACTCTAATTTTGGGGTAGAGAGGCCCCTTCCTCCCTCAGTTACTCAGCAAGGAGGCAAATCCTTGTCTGGATAGTCAGGGGTTTATGTGGCATATATTGGAAATTTCCAAACCCTGTAACTCAGAGTGTTGCTGGAGACTATTTGGTCCATGCATGGGTGTCTGCCTGGAGCAGAGCCCAGCTCCTGAGGTCCTGCTGTGCAATCTCCAGGAGCAATGGATCATCTCCTGCTCCAGTTGTTGAGGGGTGCAGCACTGGGAGCTGCAGGTGATCCTGCTCTGAGCTGGGCTCTGGTGAGTGCATGGCCACGGTGGGAGCAGTGCCTGGGCTGGCTTCTCTTGCAGGCAGGGGATTATTTGCAATTCTGGGCCAGGAGTTTTCACCGATGTCACCTCCCCACTTCCAGAAGTTCCTGGTGCTTATGCAAAGTTTGCCTGTAATTGCGGTGGGGTTTCCTCTCAGCTGTCCCACACCCAGAGCTGCTGTCCCTCCCCACTGCCTGGCACCTCCTTAGCTCCCCGAGCTTTCCCAGGCAGCTGGAGCTTCCAGAAGATCTGCCCATGAATCAGCCTCTCTATCCTTGATAACCTGAAGTTTTCTCTGAGCCCCTGGGAGTGCAGATGGAGCCTGATTTCAAGTGGGTAGTTGGCATTGGCATTGGCCTTGCAGCTGGGGCATGGCATTGTCTGTCTCCATCCCCTTCCCAAAGGATTTCTCAGTTATCTCCCAGATGTTTTGCTGCCTAACAGGAGAGATTTACACCCTGTTAAAAGGCAATAAGTGTTTTCCTCCCCTTCTGCTCCCAGTGGGGCCCACAAATGAGTCTGGCAGAGCATCAGGTGGTGAATTACGTGGCACTTCCATCCCGACCTGTCTCCGGTTGCTTGGGGCGACCACAGAGACTGCACAAATCACCTTCCTCTCCCAATGATGTGCTCTTTCTTTGGAAGGGATGGACAGACCTGAAGACAAAGGGTTTATTTAGAGCCATGGTCCCCCTGAGCTGGGCAGGAAGTAGGATGGGCACACTGGGAGTTTACACAGCTCATCCACATGGAGAGTGTTGATGATAAAGGGCTTGAGTGAGTCACCAAGCCGTGGTCCTGCAGCCAAGATGTGCTTTTCAGCCTGGATGAGGTTCCCTGCAATCCAGTAGTGACTCTTAATTATGACACTAATTAGGGTTGGTTATAATTTTCCACCAGAAAGCTGTTTTAATGGGAAATTAGCTTTTCACTTAAGCATTACTTGGGTTAAAGTGTCTTTTTCCAGTGGATACTTCAGTGTTTGCCTGTTGTTCTCCCTTTTCCCTCAGGAAAGAATGGGAGAGAGTGGAGCTGTAGATGGTGAGGATGAGTGTGGTGGGTGTTGTCCTCTCTTCTTCCAGCTGTAAATGTGTGAGTGTCCCACTGCTCTCTATAAAGAATGGGGTAATTTAACCCTTTAATTTGATTTTGGGGGTACTGACTCTAGCCAGGGAAAGCTGAATCCCATCCCAGCCAAACCCTATATGATGGTTTTCATTCCTATCTCCAGTGGTGCATTTGAACTGAGGATTTTCCCCCTGTGTTTGCTGGAGCAGGCAGTGCGGGGTGGGGTGGCCGCATTCCCCGTGCTCCATGGCCTGGCTGCAGTGCCAGGCTCCTCACCTGCCCTTCACAGGTGTGGGGAGGGACACAGCAATCTCAGTTGTCTTCATGGCACGGGCCTGGGCCTTGCAGTGCCCTCATGGCAGGGAGGAGCACAGAGGGGGCCCTTCTGGGGTCAGTGGTGCTGGCAGAGCAGCCCCCATGGCCCTTCTCTTTCCATGTTGGACCATGTGGCTGTAGAAGGCCTGGAGCAGCTCTGGAGCTGGCAGGAGTGGCTGTGAAACCCAAGCCTTGCACCTCCTGCTCCATGCGGGGACGGGACAGGGCCGGGCTGGCTAACACAGGCATTTCAGGGGCTGCAGGGCCCCTTCCCGGCGCAGCTGCCTCGGGAAGAAGGCTGGAAGAAGGCTGGAAGACGGCTGCCGGCCCCGCTGGCAGTGTGACAGCATGGGGTGGGCTCCCTCCGCACAGCCCCGGCACTGGCAGCAGCCCCAACCAATGTGCTGGAGCTCAGGGAAAGGACTGGGGGATGTGTGCGGGGTGGGGGGCTCGTGTCCCCACAGCGGGACTGGCTAGGGAGTGACACTGATACTAATATTAATAATACCAATAACGGTATGCCCTGAGCTGGAGCTGCGTGGTTCTGCTGCCTGGGAGGAGCAGGAGGAGGAGGAGGAGCAGGGGCTGTAACCAAGCCGTGCTCCCTGGAGGCCCCAGGGAGTTGGTGTGCAGTGGAGCAGGCGGGTGCCTCTGCTCGGTGACCTGGAAGCAGCTCCGTGTCCCCTGGGGTGCCAACCCTGGTTGGGATGGGGGAGAAGGAGCTCAGTGCCCGTGGTGGGTTGGGCTCCAGGGTAGCACCTCTGTGTCGGTACTGAGGGGGTGTAAAACAGCTTGAAAGACCTGGAGAGGGGAGGTGGCAGGAGCTGGGATTTTGTTTGGAGTGCAGTCTGCTTGTGGATTCCTGCAGGGATGGCAGTGTCTGAGCACGTCGGAGATGTGGGAGGCACATCTCCAGGGTGACCTGGAGGGGCTTCACCTGTGCCAGGAGGGGCTTTCAGCCCAGGGGTGTCCCAGCTGAGCTGAGGCTGCTCTGCACCAGCTGTCCCTTGCCAGGGTCAGGCCCTTGGCTCTGGCAGGATCAGGGTCAGGCTGTGGGGCACCAGTGGGATGCTGCCACCTCTCCTGAAGTGATGGAAGCACGAAGTTGTGCAAGTCTCTGGGCCAGGGGGGTTGTGGGGACGGTGGCCGGGCTGTGGCCACGCCGTGCCTGGCTGGGGCTGGAGCAGGGCTGAGCTGCACAGATGGAAGAGTGATTAAGAGCAATAAAAGGAAAGAGACTTGGATTCGCTACAGTCTCAGCACATTAATTGTGCTTTGGGGCCCAAATCATAACGCAGCCCTGCTAGAGGGAATCCAGCAGAGAAACCAAACATCTCGCTCTGGCCAAGGCTGACCATTTAAGAGACCCTTGCCTTCATCTCTTGCCAGGTATTACTTCCAGCGTCTCCCATCTGCCAAAACCTGAGTTCTCCTTTGAAATATTTTTAGGGGAGGGAGAAAAGCTCTGGTGACACTCAGTGCTGGCAGTGGGGAGGCAGCAAGGACAGCACATGGCATTGCTGGCTTGGAGACAGGACCATGGGGTTGTTGGGGGTCTCAGCCATCTGTCCCAGCTCTGTGGTGTGTGTCACTGGGCTGTATGGGTGGGTGGGATTCCAGGAGTGGAGGTCCTGCCTGGCTTCTCTGGTGGCTGAGCATCTCCTCTAAAATGACAAGCAATTACATGGTTAATGGTATCACTGTTAAATCCTCTTCACTCAGCAGCCTGGGGCTTAATGCTCCATTAGGGCAGAGGCATCTGATGGCTCTCTGGGCTGGGAGCGGCCTTTGGAAGTTGGCCTTTGGAAGTCTCTGGCCAGAGGTTATTTTTGCTTTCCCAGTCCTACAGCCAACCTGCAAATCCATCCAAAATGGAACAGGGCAGGAAAATGCTCGTGTATGCTGAATGTTGCTGGGGCTGGCTGGATCGAGCCTTGCTGGTGTGGCGTGGGGAGGTTACAGTGTTGTTTGAGACCTGCCATTTCCTATTCCGTGGGTATTCCCAGCTCCCTGCCTGTCTTCCTTCGTTGTGTCACAGCTCTGCCTCCTGCAGCTGCCTCTCTCTAGCTCGGGGCTCTCCCGGCTCTCCTGCAGCCACTGCTGTGCCTGTGGATTTAACATTTTCCTCCGTGGGTTACTGACTCTGGACTCCATCTGCAGCTGAGGATTGGTGGTGTCGCCACAGCTCACCCTAAGTGTGGCAATGAGTGGCACAGGCACCTGGGGAATCCATCAAGTGCTGGCTGGATCCACTGGAACTGGGCTGAGCTGAGCCTGGAGCCTTCTGCTGGGGCTTCTTCCACTGGGAAAGCTGAAAACAGAGTGGGAGGAGCAGCTCTTCATTGCTGAGCTTCACAGGGAATTACGCTGGAGGAGCCTTTCCCAATGGATCAGGGACCTGCTGCTCTCACATCACCCTGTCCTGCATGTGCACATCAAACTCTCTGGACTCTGCACCATTTGGATGGATTTGGTGATTTGGGATTTTGACTTTTGGAAGCCCAACCAACTGCATGGAGCATTCAGCTTCTCTCTGGCCCGTTGTGGATTTACACAGAATGTGGCAGCTCATGTCCTTTTTTCCAGAGGCCATTCCAAGACCATCACTGTGGGTTTTACAAACATTTTTCCCTTTTTTGTTCCCTCGAGCAACTTCTTCATTTTTCCATGTGGTTCTCTCTCAAAGCTGCTTTCTCCCTCATCATTTCCATGGGCAGAACAAGAAGAAACTTTGTGTCCAAGTGCAGGGTGGGAAGAAGGATGCTCAGCTGTGTCCCTTCGTCCATCCCTGCGGCTCCAGCTGCCATCCCTGTGGCTCCAGCTTCCATCCCTGTGACTCCAGCTGCTCCCTCTGTCTTCTTTGGACCTTTAATATTTTTGTTGTATGTGGATGGAATGTCTTCATAGTTATTTGGAGGAACTGCTGCCTTTGTGGGATCTTCTGGTTCTCCCCACTTGACCCGCGCTTGCTTGTTGCCTCACTTTGATATAATTAGTTAATTATTTATAAATCAGACCTCATGAGGCCTTGCAGGGACTGGTTTTTACAGACTGCTTCCTTCTTCCTCAATGGATGAGTTTCTTCAAGATGGAGCAACACATGGCATGGAGCTGGGAAGCTGTTCAAGGAGCTGCTGAATTCAGGGCCGTGAGCTGGGATATATCTGCTGATTTCACCCCCAAACTGGTGCCTCTGTCCTGGGAGAACTGGGCTGCCAAGCTTTCTGCTGGAGTTTGCTCCCGATGTGTTTTTGTGGGGAGTCTGAGCTCAGGTCCATCCTGTTTGGATTCCAGAGAACTCGTGCAGGCTGTCGGGGGCGTTTCTCTGCATTCCTGGGCATTTGCGTGGGGCTTGGTGCTGACAGTGCTGCTGTCGGAACGGCCGCCAGCGGATCCCAGCTGGATGCACCATCCCAGCTGGATGCACCATCCCAACTAGATGCACCATCCCAGCTGGATGCACCATCCCAACTAGATGCACCATCCCAGCTGGATGCACGGCTCCATCCCGGGAGCCGCTGGCAGGGGGCGGGACCCCGCTGCGGGAGAGGCGATAACTCAGCAAATGGCCTAAGGACTTTTTGATTAGGAAACATTTGCTGAGGTTTCAGGCGATAGCCTTGATTGCACAGAGGTGTTTGGAAAGAGCTGATGGACTTGGAGCCTGCTTGCTGGCAGGATTTGGGTATACTTTCCAGAGTATCCCAACGTGGAGGCTCATGGAGGCACCCAACCTCCTGCTGCAGGAAGGGGAATGTGGAAAGATGACCTTGCTCCGTACTCCAGTCTCTTCCTGTCCCCTCACCAGCACCCAGCAGGGTCCAATGGATTCATCCCAAATTTCCATCAGTCACCTGCCGTCCCAGAACTGCATTTTTGTGGGATGGAGGCAGGAATTGGGCTGCACGGGGAACCTGAAACCCCAGGACTGAGCTTTGGCCTTGAGGCTCAGGGAGATGTTGGCTGTGCTGTGCTGGCCAAGTTCTGCCTTGTGTCCTGAAAATTATCCCTGGACTCTGATTCTCCATTGCATTGCCTTCCCCAAGTTGTTGCTGAGCTCCTCCTGGGTTTCCCTGCTTCCCTGGGCGGATTGATCCCTGTGGTTGGATTTGGTGGAGCACTGGGATGATTTGTGTTTGCTGCGATGGAGGGAGGTGATTGGGTGGGATCCATTGTTGTCCCTGGTCAGATCCGTCTCGGTGCCAGGCACAGTGGCCACATCCAGGGCTCTTGTGGGGTCAGAAACCAGTTTTTTGAGTCTGTTTCACAGAATCTGCCATTTAGGTCCTTAATTGTACAATCCTCTCATTTGGGTTTATTCTCTCCGGTGTCCCCCCTGTCCTGAGCCCCTCAGAGGCTCGGAGGGTGGGGGACCTTCCCTGCGCTCCCGTGGGATCCAAGGGCTGAAAACCCCGTGCCGGCTCCAGCAAAAAGTTAATGTGAATTTAAGTGACTTCTGCCCTGCAATTAGAGCCCCCGGAGCCCACTGGGGCTCTGAGTTTACATTCTTCACCGAGGCACAGTGTGTAATTAGAGATGTATAATTTAAACTGTGCATATGCAAGTGTTCCCATTCTGCACCAGGAGCAAAGGAAATTATCCAGGAATTAAAGGGGGAGGAGGGTGCAGGCGTGGAGAATGGCTCACTTGTGTGGATGTGGCAGTGAGAGGAAGCTGCAGGGATCATGTCCTCACTGCTGCAGGCAGCTTTGGAAGGGGCAGGAGCTGGGAATTTGGTGGGCTCTGGATTGGGGCATGAAGATGTGGCTGCAATGGGGGATCAGGAGTGAATCCCTGGGGTAGGAGGTGCCAGGGGATAGCTGGGACCTGCTTGGCAGTGCCAGGGGACAGTGAGGACTTGCCTGGGGACAGGTGGGGACCTGCCTGGCACTGCCAGGGGACAGTGGAGACCCACACAGTAATGCCAGGGAACAGCAAGGAGCTGCCCAGAAGTGCCCTTCCAGCTCCTAGGAACCTGTCTAACATTCCCTCTCTTTTCTTGCAGCCACTTCCAATGGCACGCTGGATGGCTTGGAGAACCGGGAAGGAGGGGTCTGCCAGACACGCTCCATGAAGATTGTCATGAAAGTGGGGCAGGGTGAGTCCTCCCATTCCCTGGGGTCTCCTGCTGCCTCCTGAACCAGGGTCCCTGTCCCTCTGGGGGATGTGGGATTTCTAGATTCTAGGGAAACTGAAGCCAGGCCAGCTGTTCCTGGGAGCACTCCCAGGTTAGTTCAGCAGAAATTCATTTTTAGAATCTCTCTTCCTGCCTTTTTTCTCTTGCCAACATGGCGCATGTGCAGAGCACTGGGATTAAAGGGAATGATTGTTCCCGGTTACCTCGTGGGCCATATCCCAGTGGGAAGTGAGCTCGGCACAGGACCCACAAGCCCTGAGAGTGCCACGGGGGAGCTGGCACAGGCAGTGTCCCTGTGACTTCCCGGGCATCCAAGGGAGGATTGGAGCTGGCCAGGCATCAGGGATTTGGTTCGGTGGCTCTCAGCTGTGGAGGCCACCAGGCTGTGGGGATTATGGTGGCAGTGGGGCACCAGGGCTATCACCTACAGGCTGTTCTCCTAGAGCTCCTGCTCCCGACCACCTCCATCCTGAGGTGCTTCCCAGCCCCAGCGATGCCCTGGGCTCGTTTCGGCCCCGACTCGGATGCACAGCTCCCGATCCTGTTTCTCATTATTGTGTTTGCACGTCGGGGCCAATATTTATAATAAACAGCCAAAGCTGTGCTGCAGCCTTGGCCTCCTGCCTGCCCTTCCCTTCCTCCTGCTGCCCGAGCAAGAAACCTGTCCCAGCCCACGCACAGGAGCTCTGAAAACAGCAAACCAGGGAATTAGGGTGGGGACCTGCTTCCCACAAGCCCTGGAGCAGCTCAGCCTTGCTCTGTTGCTCTCGGCATCTCCCAGTGCTCCTGTGCCCCATGGGAGTGGCTGGCATTTGGGGGCACTTCTTTAGGGGAGAACAAGCTGCTGCCTTTCAGGTTGGATCAACGCGTCTCATTCATCCCTCCCTTCCCCTTTCCCAGATCCAAATGCGGTGATCCCAGAGCAGCTGACAACGAGTCGGCCAAGCAAGGAGTCGGATGACACCGTGAAGATCGTCACACAGAGCCCGCGCAGCAAGGTCCCGGTGGTGGAGGAGCCCGGCAAGCCAGGTGGGTATTCCAGGGATCCCCAGGAGACGGATGGGGCTCTGCCTGCCATTGGGCCAATGAAGCCCCTCCAAGCTGAGATTGTTGCTTGGATCTCAGGGATACCAGACTCCTCAATCAGGGATCTAGATGGGTTTGCCATAAGTGTTGTGCCCATCTCTGCCACCCTGCTGCTGTCCCAAGCCCAGGGTGCAGAGCAGCTTGGGTTTGTTTTCCCAGCTCCTGGCAGAGCTTGGCAGGGAAATACTGTTTCAGCACTTCTCCTCCTCATCCTCCCATGTGTTCCCCACAGTACATCTGAGAGGGCTTGGAGGAGGTGAGCTCTTTGGGTGTGAGAGCCCTTTGAAGGTGGTTTCTTGAGTTCCTGACCCCTCTGAGAGCAAAGTGGAATCAGATGAAGCTGGGAAGAGTCTCTCTTTTCTTCCCACCTGGAATGATCTCTGAGTGTTCCCCCTGTGGGGACTGCATCTGCCCCGGCCCAGGGGTCAGTAATTGGAGACTGGGAGCTCTGGGTGTCAGCCCACATTCACCAGGGCATCCAGGTCTGTTGTGGGGAGCAAAAGCTCCCTGTGTCTGGAATGGCATCACCTGGACATGATCAACACTGCTCCATAGGCTGGGAGATGGGAAGGGGAGCAGTGGTGCAGGGTGAGGGACAGGGAGTGTGGTGCCCTACCTGTGGATGCCTGGGGCTCCTGCAAGCCCTGCCCAGTCCTTCCCAGGGATGTGTGGGTCTGACTGGGGTGGGAAGGTGGGGAGCAAGTGTCATCCCCTTGGAGGTGAGAGGCTCCCCTTCTTGGGAGCATGGCAGGAGAATGTTGTGCTGAGTTTGGGGGGCAGAGAGGGACTCAAATGGGTGACTCATCCCCCTGCTCCACTGGTGTGATCTGTGCACAGACAGAGCATGGATCTGGCTGTCTCTCTGACCCATCTCCTCTTGTCTTGCAGGCTCTGTCAACCAGGATGGCCAGGAGACCCAAGGTCCTAGCGATGGCTTCCTGAGCTCCAAGGTGGCCGTGTTCGCGGCCATCGGCGCCGGCTGCGTCATCTTCATCCTCATCATCATCTTCCTCGTCGTGCTCCTGATCAAGATCCGCAAGCGGCACCGGAAGCACACGCAGCAGCGAGCCGCAGCCTTGTCCCTCAGCACCTTGGCCAGCCCCAAATGCAGCGGGAATGCGGGCTCGGAGCCCAGCGACATCATCATCCCCTTACGGACTACAGAGAACAACTACTGCCCGCACTACGAGAAGGTGAGCGGGGACTACGGGCACCCCGTCTACATCGTGCAGGAGATGCCCCCGCAGAGCCCAGCCAACATTTACTACAAGGTGTGAGGAGCAGCCTGGGAACGGCCGATGCAGCAGCGCGGGAGCGCCGGGCGCGGGGCTGGCGCCGCAGGGAGGAAGCGAAACGCCCCCCCCCGGCACGGCGCGGGCAGCGCCGGGAGCGGCGCTGGGGAGCGGAGGGCTCAACGCTCACGTGCTGATTCTCCCCTTTGTATTTAGTTTTGTAGTTCTCAGCTTTTGTAATCCCGAGACTCTGAGGGTGAGCCTTCAGCCTCCTCCTCTTCTTCTCCAGACTGTGGCTGGCCGTGGGGGGCGGGCGCCGTGCCTTTCCGTGCTCGGGACACCACTGGCAAACCCAGAGACTCCACCTCCCCTTTGTGGTTTGGGATTTCCCCGCGTCACCCCTCCAGCCCTGTGGCCCTGCGGGAAGTGCCCGCCAGTGCTGTGGGGTCCCGGAGCCTGGAGCGATGCCGGGGCCTCGGTCCTAGGAGCAGCGAGCGCACAGGGGGATGAGGAGGAGGAGGATGCTTTGCCAAGGTGCCAAGATGCAGACAACTGTGCAGGGAGGAAGCTGGCAAACCCGATTTACTACTACTACTATTATTATTATTATAATTATTTTAATTTTTTTGTAACATTTTTATTTTTGTGAATTCCGGGCGGGACTTTGGCCCGCCGCCTCCGGGCACATGCCATCACCTCCTTCCAGCACGTCATCCCACCGGCCACGGGGCAGATCCTGCTCCCCCCACTGCCCCTGGAAACTTTTGTGTTCGTAGCTGTTGACTCTTGTTTTAGTCTCTTTATAAAAAGAAAGAAAGAAAAAAGAATTCTATCTCCACCCTGTCTCAAGCGTTCAGTGCGCGAGGGGCTGGACACTGCTTCTGCCCCACGCGGAGCAGCCATGGCCTGGCGGCTCTTCCTGACCCCTCTGGAGCATCCCACTGTGGAAAAACGCCTTTGGCTTTCCATCAGGCTGGGGCTGAGCCTGCTGGAAGCAAAGTATGGGGTGGCAGGGGGAAGCTTCAGCCCCCTCCCAAGCTGGGCATACTGCAGGTGGTTGTCCTTGGAAAGGAAAACTGGAAAACAAAGGTTCCTGACCTGCAGCTCATGCCAGGGGTATCAGGAGGAGGCTGGTGCTCGGGGCTGGAAGCCCCCCAGGAGGCTGGAGCACCAGGCTTGGCTTGGCTGGGAGCTGAGCCAAAGGCTTTTCCACCCTCCTGGTTTACCTGGAGAATCCAGTGCCCCTCGGTGGGACCTGCTTTAGGGACCAGCCCCCGCTGTGCCTGTTCCCTGCCCTGCTCCTGGCACAGGAGCATTCCCTGTTCTGCCACCTCCCAGGGGTCCCACACCCTGGGCTCCCCTGCCCTTGCCTTGCCCATCTCCTGCCCAAAATTGGAAGGGGTTGAGCCTGTCTGGTGGGGTCATTCCCAGCTCCCTCTTCCCAGGAGGAGCTGCTGATGCCAGTGAGCCCTGTCACTGCCTGTTCTCGGGCTGTTCCCCCTTCCTAACTTTCTTGTCCTTCCAGCAGTAGCTGCTTTTGCTCAGGGAGCAGGAGTGGGGCTGGCGGGGCTGTTCCCACCTGGGCTGTTCCCGCCTGTTCCCAGGGCCCCAAATCCCGCGTTAGGAAGTGCCCAAAGAGCGAGGGAGCTGCTCTGCTAAAGTGCCTTGATGAGGAGTGGGCAGGGGCGGGGGCAGAGCAGGGACGAGGGGCTGTGGCCTGGGAGAATCTGGTGTTGAGGTGATCTGGTGGCCCCAGGGGGATCTGGTGGCCCAGCTGTTGTGCTGGGGTTTGGCCCTGAGCGGGATGGGAGCATCCTGTGCTATCACATTGTTGGGTTTGTGGTGGTTTAGGGCAGAAATTTGGGCTGGAGCAGAGTGGGCTGTCCAGCTCCCCTCCTGCCCTTGGCATCCTGAGGTGGCTCGGCTTCCAGGGCCCTGAACCGGCTGCTTCCCTCAGAGAGATGAGCCCCAGTGAGTGCTCCCCCCACCTCCATCCCAGTGCTACTCCCCAGTGTAGCACCTTCCATCCCTCTCTCCTCTGTGGGATCCGCTGCCCATCCTGGCCCGGGAGCCACCCCCACCAGGACCCCCATTCCCCGATGGGGAAATCCCAGAGAATTGTGTCTTAAAAAATCCCCCTTTCCCTCTTCCCTCTGCCAGACCTTGGCCTGTGTTTCCCGAAGTGGGCAGAGCCCTGGCTGGGTGGTGGTGGCAGCGGTGACAGTGACAGTGACAGTGGAATCCCTGGGAGTAGTGGCCAGAGTGGAGGGGGAGGTGGGGGGATGATGTAGTTTTGGTTTGGTTTTGGTGGAGAAGGGACAGAGTTTGGCCATGGGTTGTACCAAGAGTGAGCTGACAGTGCCGGTGGCTTCTTGTGGTGGCAGTCCCCAGCTGAGGTCTCCATCAGTCCCACTCCTGCTGCTGGGAACAGCTGCAAAACCTTGTAAATATGTGAAGAAAGGGTGAAATCAGAACTCTTGGTTTTTGCTGAGCACCTCAGGCTGCTGGGTCCTGGATCAGAGTGTGTCCCTCGGGTTCTTTTCGTGGAAAGCATTGAAATCTGGTTGATTTTTCCTTTTTTTTTTTTTTTTTTATTTTTTGTTCCTTCGCCCCCTTTTGTTTGTGTAAATACTAGTCTTTTTTGGAAGAAATAATGTAAAGATGTTTTGTATAAACTCCGAATTATTTTCTGGTTGCTTTTTCTTAGAAAAACAAATGAGAACTTAAAAAAAAAGATCAAAAAAAAAAAGAAATTTTAACCACAAGAACGGGTGTAAAACATTGTCATAGAGCTCAGCCCGGAGCCTGTGGGCTGTGCTGGAGTGTGGGAACTGCCGGGATCGGGACTGGGGACCTGCCCTCGATATAATGCAGGATCAGATGGGCTCCAAGCGGAGAGTGAGGCAGGAATCTGGGATTCTATTCCATCCCAGAGACTGTGGCTCATTCCCAGTGAATCCCACAGGTCTGAGCCCTGCCCCACCCTGGCCACGGGCAGAGACTCGGGGAAGCATGGTGACCTAAAGGAGCATCAAATTTATCTCCTTTCTTATCTTTAACCAAAAAATCCCTGACCTGGGAATGCAGAACTCAATGGAACATCCTGAGATCCTGCTCCACTTTTCTGGGTGAGTGGAGCTGCTCCTGGTGCAGATCCCTTTCGCAACTATCCCTGTTTTCTGTTTGCCTCTTTTGGTTGCCAACTGCCAGCTCACCATGGCCCCATCTCTGCTTGGTGCCTGGCCTGGGGTGGCTCTTCCTCAGCTGTGCCCACCTCAGTGCGGGGTCCCTGCCCAGGGGTGGTGGCCGTGCCTGGAGCCACCTCTGGTGTCACGTGGCAGCCAGAAGGCATCGGGGAGCCCCCAGTTCTCCTAGTTGCTCCTGGGAGCTGGGCTGTGAACCTGCATTATATCGACAGAGGGTTCCTGGGAGGTTCCAGAGGTGCTGGAGCAGGGATGGACATCCCTCTCTCCATCCCGGCAGTACCGTGCCCCTGCACGTCCTCACCGCGCTCCCACATTTCAGAGCTGTGCCACCTCCACATCCCACAGCGTCACATCCGCGCCGTCTCCTGTCCCGAGGGGCCCAGCCCTGCATCAACCAACCGGGGCTGCTGCTGCCCCACCCCTGTGCCACGGCACCGCTGGAGCAGCCGGGCTGCTGGATTTTCCCTGTCCACCCTCCACTGCCGTTAGCTGAGAGGTGGATACGGAGCTGGAGCCTGGATGTGGTCCCAGTGCGGGGCACACAGGATGGGGCCTGGGCCAAGCGGGAATGGTTGGGCACTGTGTGGGGAACCGGGCACGGAGGGAACGAGGCCCCTCTGTGCCGGCACCTCCTCGGCTGCAGGGGCACATCCTGGCTCCGGCCTCAGCATCCCTGTGCTGGTTGATCCTCCTCAGCTCCCGGTGGGGCTCCGGCGGTGCCAGGATCCCCTCGGCTGCGCTCCCGGCGCCGCAGATTTTCTTTCTTCGTGTCATGTTCCTGGTTTTGATTCCTTTCACCTTCTCCCAGCTCTCCCGCCCAGTAGCATATCATCGGCATCGGTAACAGCTCTGTGGCAGCTGAACTCCATGGAGCCGTGATGGAACCTGATATATTGTTAAATAAAAGGGTTTTTTTCCTATGGAATCCTGGCTGTCTTCTGTGTGCTTTATTCCTGCCCCAGGTTTGAAACTGTAGCCTGGGCTGAAGAGATCTGGGAAGAGTTGGCTGGGATGGATCCTCGCTGGGATGGATCCTCACCGGCTGGTCCTGGAGGCACCTGGTGGGTTTGGTTTGGTCAGGAAGTTTGGAGATTTTTGTCCAATATTTACAGCATGGACTCAGGATTGGATGAACTCAGGTTTGGATATGGTTGGGCACTCCATGGATATGGTTGGACCTGGTGATCTTAAAAGTCTTTTCCAACCCAAATGATTCTGTGTTTCCATGGCTTTGTCCCTGCAGTTGGAGGCTCCTGGAAGCCACTGGATTCCCCTCAGGCTTGAGGGGCTGCTCCTGTGCTCTGGACCAGGCAGAGCCGGTTGGGAGCTGCTGGTGGGTGGCACAAGACAGGGATGTCCCATTCTGGCAGGAATGATCCTGCTCCAGACAGCCACAGAGAAAAGCAGGAAAGGAGTGAGGCCAACTCCTCACCCTGGAGTTGCTTTAGGAGAGGATGGAGTCATGGAATCCTGCCTGGTGCAAACTACACCTGCTTCAGTCCAGGTTGTCCTGTCAGGAATTGTGGGTGCTGGATTCTGGGGTGACCATGGGAGTGCACAAGGGAATGGGTCTGGTTTATGGGGTCTTGGAGTTAAAATGGGGCTGAGGCACCAACCAAGAGAGGCTGGAGAAAACTCATCCAACCTGGAAGGGTGAGGTGAGCCTTGGAGATGGAACACAGCGGGATAGTTTGGAGCTGCTTGGGCACAACCAGAACCACCAGGACCATGCCAAGAGCCTGCTGGAGCAAGCAGGGAATGCTGGGATGGGGGTCGGGATGGGGGGGCCCTGGGGTGCACCAGCTGGGCTCAAATGTGGTTTGCTGGTTTGAAAATCCTCCCTCTCTGCGTACTTTGATCCCAGTGGGAATGAAATGAGGCTTTTAATTCTAAACAGCTTCGCTGGGCCCTGATGCCCGCAGGGAGAACTGCAAGTGCCAAACGTGCCGGGACCCGCCAGCAGAGGGAAAAGTGCTTTAACAGGTTCCTGGAACCCACCCCTGGCCGGGAGCGAGAGCGCGGGAGGGTCCCCCTGGCTCCGGGGCTGCTCCGGGTGGGACCAGCACGGACTGGGGAGTGCAGAGCCTGCCAGCCCCACGAGATCACTCCTGGTGATCCATGTGTGTCCCGAGCCAGCTGTAGAGAGGGTCCCATAGGGCAGCGATATGCTGGAGCTGCTTCCTCCCAGTTGCACCCAGCTTATGGAGTCTGTGTCTCCTCCTGATCCCACCCCACTGCGAGATCCTGCAGAAGTGCCCGTGCTGGTTGGGAACACCTTGTCCCTGTCTGTGGTGGGAGGGAACATCAAACCCTGGTGGCAGTGTCCACGGGCACATGGAGCCAAGGCTGTATGGTGGCTCCGCTCCACTCCCAGGGGCTCTGCTGGCAGTGAGGGATCGGCAGGATCCTACCCGGGAGCCTCTGGATCTGGAAAGTTCATTAAAGCTGCAGAGCTGCTGATGGTTTTGGATGTCCATCAGGACTGGAGGAGTTATTTTAATTATTTCACATAAAGGAGCTTTTTGTCGAGTTTATTAACTCGCCCTTGGCCGGATCCCACTCGGGAGTGGGGCGGCTGCCAGGCCGGCAGAGCCAGAGCGTTTGGGGGGATTGGGATGCTGGGGGTAACCATGTTCCTGTGCAGGAGCGTTTGGGGGGATCAGGATACTGGGGGGCAGCATGTCCCTGGTGCAGGAACATTTGGGGGATCAGGATGCCAGGGTCACCCTGGGTGCAGTACTGGTGCCGCTGTGTGCCATGGCCAGGGTGGGACCCCTGTGGAAGGGGAGCCCCTATGGGAAGCACCTGTATGACCTGGGTAAGTGATGGGGAGCTCTAAGCCCCTTGGAGGCAGGTGAGCAGGGAACAATGGATCTGCAGCACTTCCAGCTCCAGTTTGAGACCAGGCTCAGCTGGAGATGGGACATCAGGGCTGCTGTGGGGCTCAGGATGAGCTCTGGTGTGGAGAAGCACGGAGTAGGGACTCCCCAGGATTCCTGGAACATCCATGTGCTGGGGCTGTGCTGGTGGCACTGGGGCTGGCAGGGTGCTCTCCCCATTCCACCCATCCTCTCCCTCCTAATCCCAGCACTGCCAAGGCATTGCCATCCCTGGAGCTTCCCACTCCCCTCAAGGCCCTGAGCAGCCATTGCTGCTGCCCATCCATGGACAAGCTGGCCCTGGGAGGCAGCAGGGATGGAGCTGGAGCACCAGTGCCTCCAGCCCCTGCTCTTCCCAGCCCTGGCTGTGTTTCTTGGATCTCGGATGGGCGAGGGTGAACGGGACAATGCATCCCATGTTTCCTTTCTGATATCACACCCCACCCTCCCATTGTTGCAGCCCATTCCTGGCCTCATCCACCCTTCCCAGCCCACTCAGCCTCCTCTGGCATTTCCATTCCAAGGGGAGCATCTGAACCCTCCTACCTGGAATGGGCTGGATAAGAGCAATTCCTGTTCATAAACCTTGGCTGGACCAGCTGTGGCTGCCAGGATTGGGAAGTTTATCCTTGTTTTCCCTGCAGTATATCCAAAATAACTAACAGGTTTTCCTGGTCGAGGCACTGGGCTTTTCCCACAGCCAGGCTTTCTGCCTCATCCACTGGCTGGCCTGCACCTGGTTTCCAGGGAGAGGAGCCTGGAAGAACCATTAGGCTGTCGTGGAATGCAACGAGTCCCGTGGGCTCTGTAATAAGAGCAATAACGGGAATGCACAGGGGGGCTGTTTGTCACTGGGATGGGATGGGATGGGATGGGATGGGATGGGATGGGATGGGATGGGAATGTGGATGGTGGTGTTAGACACTGAATGGGATGGGAGGAGAAGATTGAGGAAGAGGAGGAAAAGAGCACAGCTGGTGCTGGCAAGGCAGCGGGTCGGGCTCCAGCGCCCTCCCTGTGTTCCTGTGCTGCTGCCAGCCCCATCCCTGTGCCAGGGCAGCCATCTGTGCCCGAGGCGGAGCAGATCCGGGTGGAGCGGGCCCGGCGCCGCTCGCACAAAGGCCCCGCAGTTGGACCCAGCGGAGCTCAAGTGCTCGGAGAAAAGCGTCACGCGCTGCCAAGGTTTTTCCTCCGCAGGCAGGCCCGGAGCCAGCGGGGATGGTTGCAGCCTTTTTCCCCTGGCAGCGCTTCCAGCATCCTGAAAAGGCTCTTCCCTGGTCATATCCCAGCCAGCCGGGATGTGCAGGGGCTCCCATGAATGACCTCCCTGGGTTTGCCAGCAACCCGCTGGGATAACCATGTGGAAAATCTGGGCTGGAGGGGTCACAGGGCTGGAAAAGGCAAAGGAGAGTGCTAGGAAGCCATGGGGGGATGAGGAGGAAACTTCGTCCCAGTGAAACAGGGAGCTTCAGGATAAATCCTGTAGGTTTTGGTTCGTTAAGAAGGAATGAACACGGCTCTACAGCAAACATCAGTTAATTATGTGCAAGGTTTTAATGTTCCTGAAACACAACCCTTGGAGAGGGTCCCCCAGCTGCTGGAAGAGGGTCTGAAGGAAACACAGAGCTTTTCCTTTTGTTTTTGATGGAGGATGAGAGAAAAATGGGAAATATCAGTGCTGTGGCCACCCTGAGAGCTGCTGCTGAGCCAACCCAGGATCCTGCAGTGTTGGGGTGTTCTGCCTCTCTGCAATCCCGGGAGCCTGACAGAGGCTTGTCCTGCTTTTCAGCAATCCTAGGATCCAGACAGGGGCTTGTTCTGCCTCTCACAAATCCCAGGACCCTGTGGGGGGATTCTCCCTCCTCTGAGCCAGCCCAGGATCCTGCTGGGAGGTTGTCCCATTGCAATGGTCACTGTGGCACAGGGATTAAGGACACTGTGACTGCAGGGTGGACATGTCCTGGGGGAGGTGGGATCCAGGTTCCCATCGCTCCACCCTGCCCCATGGAGGGATGTGGCTGAGCCTTTGTCAGCTCCCTGAGCTCAGGGATGGGATTTGGGCAGAGCCGGGATAAAACTGGGCTCCTGCTCCCATCCTGCAGCTCCTGTTCCCATCCCAGCAATCGCCTCCAGCCTTGGACCTGCCCTGGCTGGGAAGGCCCGAGCAAGGCTTCAGTTTCAGCTGAGCTCCCCCCTAATTCCTGCAGCCTGGTGTAATCCTCCCCAGTGAGCCCAGCGCCAGGTTCCTGCTGGAAATTGGCTCTGTCTGTGGCTCTGGGGTCTTTGTAGGGAAGCTGAGCCAGAAGGAAAAGCGAGCTGGAGACTCCAAAGGGTTGGGGGAGCTCTGCTCTCCTCCACCTGGGGGCTGGGGAAGCTCAGGTGGGGACGTGGCCCATCTGGTGTCTGGAGTGGGGTGGAAAAAGCCCTGAAACCTGCTGGGAGCTGGGGTGGGATCATCCCTGCCCTGGGGGGCAGGGGATGGGGTGCTGTGGGGTGCCAGCCCTGCCCAGCAGAAGGCAAAGGGCTTCCCGGGGCACCCAGGAGGTGCCCCAGCTGGAGAGGGGCTCCTCCTGGTGCAGATGGAGGCGGGGAGGGATACAGGGAATATCTGGGGGGATGAACCAGGGGGTGAACCCGCAGCCAGGATCACAGAGGGAGCTGCCTGTGGGATTATTTCCCTTTGCATCCACAAAGGGAAAGCTCCAGGAGATTTCCTGCTGCAGCAGGGAAAGCTGACCTTAGAAAAGTGGGGTGGAGGACACCCATGGCTGCTGCTCCCACGGGACCCCCTGGTGTTCCCCCATCTGTGACTGTGCCAATGCCCAGCTCACTCCAGTGCCAGGGCTGCAGGAACTTGGAAGGATGGCAGCTCCCATCCTGCATCCATCACTTTGTCCTGGCTGGAAAGGAGAGAGCAGCTCGTGAGGAGGATGCGGGATGAGCTGCGGCTTCCCACTGCTCCATGTAAAATGGGATTGGCCATTAATTATGGACCTAACAGGGCCAGGCTGGGGGACCTGCAGGGGATGGATCACAGTGAGGGTTGAAGGGACCATGCGGCAGGGGAAGAGGTTTCCCAGGGGATGGATGGGAAGGGCTGAGCTTCATCCCAGCGGAAAAAGGCAGCTCTGGGCAGGCAGAGGTGTGTCCTGCGGAGGTGCCCATCCCGCCTCCCCCCGGCCGCAGCCCTGCCAGAGCTTGACTCCTCTCCTCGCCCTCCCTGGGCTTCCAACAATAATCCCGGTGCCGGCTGGGCTTTGCTGCTCTTGGACGCGGGAGTGGGGCCGGAGCGCTCGGCTCGTAAGGCGATATCCCGATATCCCGGCAGCCGGAGCAGCCGAACAAAGGCGCAGTGTCTGCGGCCCCCCGGGTCACCCGGAAACCCGGCCCAGCCTGGGGGGAAAGGGTTAAGGAAGGCTGAGCCTCCAAACGCCCCGTGATCCTTCTCAAAACCAACACAGGGGTAATTAGCTCCTAATAAACGGGAAAGATGAGTCCGCGTGTCCTTGGGGGGGTCGTGGGTGTGCGGTGCAGGGGCAGCGAGGCCGAGGGGGCTCATCCCGAATCCCAGGAAATCCCAGGCTGTGAACACCTCACTCACAGCTCAGGCAGAGGCAGCCAAGCCTGGCGGGGTCGGGATTTTATTCCATGTCTTATAGGATCACACAATCATTAAGGTGGGAAAAACCCGCTGAGATCGCGGAGTCCAACCATTGTCCCAACACTGCTGTGTCCCCAAGTGTCACTTCCACCTGTTTTTTGAACACTTCCAGGGATGGTGATTCCATCGCTTCCCTGGGTAACCTGTTCCAGGGCCTGACCACCCTTTCAGCAAAGAAAATCCTGCAGGGTTCCCAGAGTCAATGTTGCACCTTCCCAGTGATCCCAGCTGCTGGAGGTGGATTTCCAGGCACAGAACCCCTGTGCATGTGAGGGGAATGCAGGAATTCCCACCAGGACTGCCATTTGGCTGTCGGAGCCCCCTCGTACAGCTGGGGATGGGCAGCGGGCTTGGCAGGAGCCAGAAAGGCTCTCCAGGAGCAGCAGTGGCTCTCAGACATGGGATGTTCCATGGGATGCTCCATGGGATGTTCCATGGGATGCTCCATGGGATGCTCCATGGGATGCTCCATGGGATGTTCCATGGGATGCTCCATGGGATGCTCCATGGGATGCTCCATGGGATGTTCCATGGGATGCTCCGTGGGATGCTCCATGGGATGCTCCATGGGATGCTCCATGGGATGCTCCATGGGATGCTCCGGCCCCGCCGCATCCCGCGCTCCCTCCGCTCTTCCCCGCGGCACCGCTGGCTGCGGGAGAGCGGCGGGGAGGGACGGGCGGGCGAATCCTGCCCTGAATGCCAGAGAAAGGCCCTTTCAGGGAGTGCAGCCAAGCACGGAGCGCGGCCGGAGCGTGGCCGCAGCCGGGGGAGGCCCCGCGGCCCCGGCGGGACAAGCTGGGAGGAGGGAGCTGGAGCACGGCGGGACCTGCTGAGGAAAATCTCTGGAGCAAGGGAAGGTGGAGGCTTCCTGGGAGACCAGGATTTGCAGCTGGACCCTTTGGATCATCCTGACCCACCACCGGGGCTGCTCCCGCTGCGGGTGAGGTGTTTCAACCCTCGGCAGTGAAGCCTCCCCGGTCTCCAGCATCAGGGGATGCTGGAGGAGCACAAAGCTCCTCAGCCCTGTGGGATTCATCCCTCCAGGAGCAGGAGCTGGCAGCTTGGAATGCTCCCAGCTCACCCCGGAGCTGCGGGGTGCTGGGGCAGCTGCAGTGGGGGGGTCTGGGGGAGCTTGGCTCTCACCCTCCACCGGCAAAGTGAGCAAACCATTCCTTCCCCTCCAGCAGGTTTTTAAAGGATTGGTTTTGCCCTAGAAGTCACATAATTAACATTTCCCACCTCACTGTGTCCTCCCTCAGGGCAGGCCGATGTCCTGTCCAGCGTCCCGTGCCCAGCTTCCCAATTCCAGCACCAAACCTGGAATTGGCTCTGCTGTGGCCGCTTTGTTTCTACCAGAGTGGGGTGAAACGTGTCCGATTAATGCTGTGCTCAACAAAAATATGCAGTTTTGGACTGGCCTGGGCTATTCATTCGTTCTGGGTCCGGGGCCAAAAGAATGGATTTTTAAAAATATAAAAATGTCTCACTTCAACATTTTTTAAATCAAATATTTTGGCTTTGCCTTTGGAGTCGGAGCTGGGAGATCAGGTGAAGCCATAGGGAGCACTTTTAAAAACATTTTTTCCAGCCTAACTCTGCCTTCCCAAATAAACTTGGCCTTTTCTCTGGCTGTATTTAACGTGGAATTGTTTGTTTATCCTCGTGCAGACCACGGCGCTTGCTTTTGTGGTGTTTCTTGTTTGTTCTGGGATCCTTGAAGTGATTTGGGTTTTGTTATTATTTGCTCGCTGAAGGAAACCCCAAATCCGTTATTTTCACACTCCTTGTTGCAGTGGGGTTTTTTCCAGCACTTTCTCATCACCCACCAGCAGAAAGAGGGATTTGGGGCATCGCTTCCCATGGATGGACCCTTGTGGGGTTGGTTGTTTTTGGGGTGTGTGCTTTAGGGTTTTTTAGGGTTTGTGCGTGTGTGGCCAGGCTGGGAGGATTTTACAGCAGCGAAGCCAAGGGGAGGCCATGGGAGCCATGGGAAGGGGATCCTTAGGGGTGTGTCCTGCTCCACCACACACTCACCCTCTCCTCAGGGCGCTCTGGAACATCTCCGAGGTCTTTTCCAAGCTGAGAAATCCCAGGATTCTGTGTCGATTCTGGGCTGGGCGGCGGGTGATGCTCCATGGGGAGCAAACGGGGGGGTTCCCGTGTGAGCTGAGCTTTATCCCCTGGTGCCCTTCCCCCCGCGGGTCCCTGCGCACTCCGTGCCCGGCTCGGGCACCGCCAGCTCGGGCTGCCTGATGCGTCCTGGCAGCCGCCGCCTCCGGCTCCTCGGCAGCGCGGCCGCGCGGGTGACGAGATGCGTCCTGACGGCCCGGCCGCCTTACACAATGGGCTGTGCCGGGGAGGGGCCGGGGGCTGCGGGCACCGGGACCCCCCCACCGACACCGCCGTGCCTCGTCCTGCTCGGCTTCCCGCACCGCTCCGTGGGGTTTTCCATGCGGATGCTGTGCCGGTCACTGCGGATGCTCTGCCGGTCACTGGCCTTATGGGCTGGGAGCAGCGAGCCGTGGCCGAGGGAGAGGATGGTGGGGGAGGAAGTTTTGCTTGTTCAAGGCCTCCTTTCCCTGCTCCTCAGCGCTCCCCAGATCCCGGCCCTGCTGGAGCAGCAGCTCCCCGGTATCCCTGTGCCGGCTGCGTCCCTCGGGACCGGCTGGGCTGGTGTGACAGGCGTGAACGGCGCGGTGGTGACACAGCTACGTGTCCTCATTCTTCACTGTGGCCTCTGTGTGCAACTTTTAATTGCTTTTGTGCCGTGGGTGGCGAGTCCGGCAGCCCAGGATCCGCGGCGCCAGCGGAGCCGGCTCTTCCTCGCTATTGTCGGTGCTCCTGGAATGTTGGAGCCCTGGCACAGCTCTGGCCTGGAGAGACCCCCGAGCCAGGCGGGGATCAGCCCCCCAGACTGGAGTAGAGACACCTGCAAGCCGTTCCGGGTTCAGGGAAGCGTTTGTAGCCATTTCCATCCTCCCTGTCCCCGCATCCTCCGTGTCCCCACATCCTCCTGCCCCAGGCTGGTGGCAGGCACAGAGCGTGTGGCAGGGAGCAGGGATGGTGAGGGGGATGCTCATGGCCAGCTGAAGATCCTCAATGCCTGCTTGGGCTTGGCATCAAATATTCATTGGAGGCAGCCCCATCCCGCTGGCCGCGGGACAAGCCATCAGCTGGCAGGGGACGGGAAGGGCTGTGTCCCCCACGGTGGGGACAGGGGGATGGCACCAGGCATGGAGAGCCCCCCCAGCTCTCCCCCTGCACGGCCTCCAAATGCTCGGGCCTGGTGGGAGGCTGCGGGTTCCTTCCGGGAGGAGCAGAAGGGTCCTGCAGATCTCAGCATCCTCCTTGGCTGGCGGCTCGGCCACCTGGAATACAACGGGAACCAGCCTGGTTTGGAGCGGGTTGGATCCCGTCTCCCCACCCGGGATGTCTTGCACCTGCATTGGGATGGGGGAGGAGGGGCTGGATCCTCTTGGCACTGCCAGGGGGGATTTGGGGTGTAATTGTGTCCTACCTTTGTGTCACCCCACCTTTGCTGACATCCCCGGGCGAGGTGAGGAGCAGGATGCTCCTGCACAGACACCTCGTGGTGCCCATCTGTGCCTTGGGGTCTCATCCATCTGTCAGGGGGTCCAGCTCCCAGCAGGAGCATCATGGACCCACCACTCCTGTGGGTTCCTGAGCCCTGGGAAGATCCAGCCGAGAGTTTTCATGGCAAATCTCGGAGCTCAGCAGGGCTGAGGAGGAGGGTGAGAGACCTGGAGCAGCTCTGGAAGATGTGGCAGCTCCTGCACCTCCCGCAGCTCCGCGCTCACTGGAATCAGCGTTACTGGGAATCTCAGCCTCTCCTCTGATCCCTGCAGCTCCACGGAGCGAGTCTGGAATCTGGGAGCCACAGCTGATGGCATCCAACAGGCACTTCCTTCTATGGCTGAGACACACTGATTTTTACTATTATTTATTATTATTATTATTATTATTTATTATTATTATTTATTATTATTATTATTATTATTATTATTATTATTATTATTGACCAGGGGCTGAGCCCCCCCCACTCTCCTCTCCCTTTGGGGCTCCCTGGGATGCTGCTCACCCTGGGAGAAGAGGAGCTGTGACATTCTGTGTGTGGCCACTGAGCCCCAACAGCCCACTTGGGGGGAAGGTGCCATTCCCATCACAGGGACCACAGGGAATACATTCCCCCTCAACTTTTTCAAGCTGTAAAGGTGTCACAGTCCTTCCTGGGGCACAAAAATTCCAGTGGCAATAATGGAGATGGGAGAGCCACATGCTGCTCTGTTGTCACCCTCTGAGCCTGCCCTCCTGCTGGCACTGGGGTCCTGCTCCTGGGATGGATGGTGCTCCTGGGATGGATGGTGCTCCCGGGATGGACGGTGCTCCTGGGATGGATGGTGCTGGAGCAGGATTCTGGCACGGATCGCTCCTGGTACCCTCAGGGCAGGATGGACGCAGGAAAACCTCAGGAGAGGCTGCACAGAGCAGGGAGAGAGGAACCACGTGGCTGTGGGAAGGGCAGCCCTGGTCTCCCAGTGATTTTGGGGGCAGGAAAAGGGGTTTTTTCCCAGATTCTCTGGGGTTTGGGTGCTGCTGGCCCTGGGGGATGGTCCACCTGCCTGTCAGCATCAAAGCTGGAGAGCAGGAGTTCATTTGAGCTGGAAATCATTACCAGTGTCAGGCATCCTGTGAGGAGGGAGCAGTGTTGCTCATCCCACCCTGCAATTCTGGGCAGCAGCTTTTGTCCAGCACTGGGCAATGCCAGGGCATAGAATTGCAGAATCCTGGAATGGTTTGGATTAGGAGGGACCACAAAGCTCATCCCATCCCACCCCCTGCCATGGCAGGGACCCCTCCCACTCTCCCAGGTTGCTCCAAGCCCCATCCAGGTGAGCAGGAGAGGGGAAGCCAGCAGTGCTCTGGCTCTCTCTGGAGCCCCAGCACCAGCTCAGCCCTCAAAACCAGGTCACAGCATCCTTGTCCAGCTTCCACTGCTCAGTCCCAGCTGATCCCTGCCTCTCCCCACCCTCCTTCTGATCATCTCAGGCCATGGATGCTGGAAAGTCTCTGTGGCTGTGCCTGCTCTGTGCCTTCTCCCAGGGCTCGGGGCTGCTGTGGTGCCTCTTGCATCCAGCTGGGAATTGGGCTCCTGTCCAGGCACAGGAGCCTCGGCGGGGCTGTGATTTACCACCATCATCTCAGTGCCACAGGCAGGGCTGCCCTCAGCCCTTCCCGCAGCTGCTTTAATGACCTACTTTTAATCCAGGGCCTGCGATGAATTAGAGGCAGCAAAGCCTGGGCGAGGTTTTGTTTGGCCTTTCTGGGGTGGGTTTTTCCCCCCTGTTTGGGCACTGCAAGTGAGAGCCCCTTCGCTCTCAGGGACTCTTTCAACTCAGCTCCTTGAAAGACTCCCCCAGAACTGCTTCTCTCTTTAGTGCTGTGATTAAGCTCCTCTCCCCACCCCTGTATCAAATCCAGCTGCAGAGCTGAAGAGATTCTTGGCAGGAGACTCAAGACAGAAACAATACTTCAAGTGGAGAAGGGGGGCCGGGGGCCAGAGCTCTTCCCAAAGCCCTGGAGAGCTCTGGGGCTTCATTAAGGGGATTTTTGCAGCCTGTGGTCAGAAAATCCTTCAACTTTGTAGCTATAAAAAGTAAATTTCCATCATCTGTTTTGCCCAAGCAAATGAAGGTGAGCATTCCGTGCTGGCGCCTTGGCTGGATCCATCCGGGGGTCACCTGAGGGAAAAGCTCTCTGAGATCCTCAATTCCAACCATTCCCCAGTGCTTTTGAGGCCACCAGCGCTGCTGAGGGGCTGAGCATGTCCCCAGGTGCCACATCCCCAGCTCTCTTAAGCCCCCCATGGCCCAGGGCAGCCTGTGGCAGGCCTTGACAACACTTTCCATGACAAAATGTTCCCAATACACAACTAAACCTCTCCTGGCACAGCTTAAGTCTCTTTCCCCTTGTCCTGTGGCTTGTTCCTTGGGAAGCAGTGGCTCGGGTGGCCCTGGGTGCCGACAGGTGGGTGACACTCTCTGCACATCCCAGCATGGAAAAACCTCGGGTTGCTTGGGAAGATGGTGCCCACAGGAGCCTTGCAGACTTTGGGAAGCCAATAATAATTGGGCTGGGGGCAGGAAGGGATTATTAAAAGTTGTTTGTGGACTTGGCAAGGAGGGAATGGGGCTGATCCTTGCCAGAGGCTGCCCATCCCAGAATCCCAGAATGGTAAAAGGACCTTAAAGCCCATCTCATTCCACCCCCTGCCATGGGACACCTTCCACTGGTCCAGGTTGCTCCAAGCCTTGACCCAGTTGGAGGTGGGAGGAGCGAGGTCTCTGTGGTTCTCAGCAGGATGTGCCACCCCAAAGAGCCTGGGATCAAAAGGCAGCTGGACATTATCCTGCAGGAAAAAATCCAGGGAGGTTTAAAATGACAGTGAGAGGAATATTGGCCGGCCTAGGGTGGCACATCCCTCCCGAGGGGTTCCTGCCCTCATGCCAGGCCTCTCTCTGCCTGTGGAAGGGCATCCCATGGCACTGCAGGGACAGGGAGCCAGGGAGGGAATATCCAGGGCATCAGCAGCCGGTTTGGGAGGTGAGGCTGCCCCGGGCAAGAGGCAAGAGCAGACCCAGAGCAGGAATGAATGTGAGAAAAGCAGACTTTGCTCTGGGTGGGGAATCACCGAGGGATTAAAGGTTTAATAAGATCAGAGGGACAAAGCAATAATTAGCCTAAATTATGCTGTAATTTAGGAAATTAAAAACAAAGCCTCTCATGTCAGAGGAATAACTCTGCCAGCAGAGTGGGGGAAGAGCTGGGGAGCAAAGGGGGACGTGACAACTCCGGGCGAGGAAATCGCAGGAGCGGCCGCAGCTCGGCCCAGGAGGGGCGAGGGGTGGAGGGAGGGATGGAGGGAGGCAGGGATGGAAGGGAGGGAGCCTGGAGGGTGGGGGGCTCAGCCCTGGCCCCCAGGGAGTGCTGAGTGTGCAGGCTGGGACAGGCACCCGGCTGCAGCTCTGCCTTCCCTTCCCTGCCCTCCCCTCCCTGCCTGCAGGAGCGGGAGTGGGGCTGGAGCTCAGCGCTGCTGGGGGGTCCCCGCTTCCATCAGCCAGGCCTGGCGTGTCCCCACTGTGTCCCCTGGGCTCTGGGGGGGCTGCTGGCTGACAAAGCCCCCTCCTGGCCGGGAAAATCCAACCATCCCCGGGATGGGAGCTGGGGAAGTGGCTCCAGGCTGGGAGCAACGTTTTCACTGGTGCTCAGGAATTCGCCTGGAGAGACAATCAGCTCAGCCCCCAAGCCTTAGCTCATTACAATAACATCAAGATTAAATGGGATATAGAAACAGCTGTCCTAAAGCTCCTTAAAGGATCTGAACAGATGTAACAAAAATAGATTTACATTTAATTTATTAAGTTTTTCCTCCCTTAACATTTAGATAATTTGGTTTTTTTAATAGTGTTTTATCTCTGCCTGGGCCTTCCCTCAGCCCTCTGCTAGTTCCAATTCCTTGTTCTGCAGTACAGGCACGAGGAAAAGCCCCATTCCAGGGAGCAGGGATGCTGAACTGGCTGTTTTGGGTACATTCACATTTGGATCAGCTGCCCAGCTGCAAATGAGATAAATGTGCAGAGCAGAACTAGGGCAGTAAATGCTCAGAGCAACTTCAGACCTGACCCTGCTGAGCCTGGGCTGCTGCAGGCACCTGCCTGTGGCTCAGGGAGCTGATTCCAGGCTCTGTGTCACTGGATCTGCCTGGTGACAGGGGATGAGGGGACAGCTCAGCTCCACAAAACAGAGCTTGGGAAGGGAGGGAATGATTCCCCGGAAATTTGAGGGAGAAAAAGACAAATAGGGAGGGAAGGCATTTAACCACAGTGGTTGTATCAGTGCAAGATCAAATAGCTCTAAATTGGTGAAGAATTAATTTAGGGTGGGAATCAGGGAAAGCTTCCACCAGGTGATGGGTGGAAGCTTGGAGCAGCCTCTGGAGAAAGGGAATTGTCAGGTGGGGACCAGGAGCCTGGCAGGGTCTGGGAAGGAGCCCAGTGGGTTTCAAAGAAATCACTGAATGGTTTGGGTTTAAAAGGGACTTTAAAGGTCATTTCATTCCATCCCCTGCCATGGGCAGGGACACCTTTCACTCTCCCAGGCTGCTCCAAATCCTGTCCAACCTGGCCTTGGACATTACCAAGGATGGGGCAGCCACAGCTTCTCCGGGCAGCCTGCGCCCTCACCACCCTCACCGCAAAAAAAAAAAAAAAAAATCAAAAAATCGTTCCTCATGTCTGATCTAAATCTTCCCATTTTAGTTTAAAACCACCTCACCCCGGCCTTATCACAACAGTCCCTGCCCAAATCCCTGTCCCCACCTTTCCTACAGGTCTCCTTTAAGGACTGGAATTTTATGGAGGCCTTTGTGCTGCTGGACATGAAAACACCAAACACAGGGAAATTTATCAGGAATTCGAGTCAGTCTGAAAGATCTGGAGGGAGGTGATTCATTTTTGTGTGAATTATGGTGCTTTTTTATTCCTTCACCCCTGGTATCCATGAACAGAGCTCTGACCTTCCAGGGCTGGGAGCCAGGGTTTGCTGTGTGCTTGGGACAGCAGGGAATGTCACCTGCAGGGAATGTCACCCACAGGAATGTCAGCGCATCCCTCAGCCACAGGGCGTGGAGCATCCCCGTGCCAGCTGTGGATCCTGGTTCTCCTTTCCCCCTCCCAGAGATGCTCCCTGGGCCTCCCTACTCCTTCACCACCACCTGTCCCCTTCACTGCTCCTTTCCTTCCTTTGTCTTTTCCTCCCTCTCGCTCCCAACCCCTTTTCCTCATCTGCTGTTTCCCTTCCCCCTGGAGGAGGTAATTTCGCTGCCGTGTCCTGCGCATCCATCACCGGCACCGCCGCTCTCCCGGCCCCTTCCCTGGGACTCGGCTCTTGCTGGAGGAGCTGCCAGCAAATTGCTTGGATGGCAAACGAGCACCTGGGCTCATTACAGCCGAGTCGGGGACATGGTAATTACCTCCCTGCGAGGGAGAGCGGCCCCGCCGGCCCCGGGAATGCTCACCGGGATGGATCCAGGCTCAGGGACTGGGAGAGGGGAGAACTGACCCCTGAGGCAGAGCCTGCCCCACACCCTGGACCCTGAACCCCTGCAGTCCCTCATGGGGAGAGTGTCGGGATATTCGGCAGCTCCAGCGCAGGGGGCGATTTTCCAGCTGGGGAGGGCTGTCAGGACCCTCCCCTGCTTCTTCCCCTGTGCCTCCTGAGCAGCTTTGCTCAGGTCCTGGAGAGGAGGACGGTCGGGACACGCTGCCTGTCCAAGGGCACTGCCGGACACGGGATTTGTCCTTCCCGTCCCGCGGCCGGGGAGGGGGGGGTGTGGCGGAACAGGAGGAGGTTATGGTCTCCTTCTCAAATGACAGCTTTTCTGCTGAGCACTTTGTTCTCTCCTTGAGGGCGGCTGCTGAAGGGCTGCCAGGCTGGGTGGTGGCCGCTCTCCCTCTCCCGCTCCTCTCTGAAGGATTTTAGGAGCATCCTCCGTGCTGGAGCCAACGCTCGGCTCCCCCGGCTGGGGAAAGCAGCAGCCCAAGGCTCCGCCGGGCCGGCGCGGGGCCAGCTCCCCCCAGGACAGGTTTTAGCCCTATTTCCAGCCCCTGTGCCACAGACACCATCTGCCAGGGCCAGCCCGGCGTGTCTCACAGTCCCCCCCAGCCCCCGGTCCCCGGCCCCTCCCAGCCCCGTCTCTCGGCGGTGGCTGGGGCTCGGTTTTCCAGCGCTGCTGGGCACTCGCCGCACCCCTAGAGTGTCCATCTGTCCTCCAGTAATAACTTGGAGTCTGCTGCCTAATTTTAACCAAATCTGACAGCTCTTTCGAGCACGTCATTCCAGCGAGTCTCCAGCGAGACAGATGCATAGTAGCGAGGCAGCTTCCGATGGGAAGCTCCAGTGCTCAGGGAGACGTCAGGAGGGATCTGAGGCTGAAGCTGCTTTTTCCGGGCAGGGGAAGGAGCTGTGCGGGGATGGACCCCTTGTGCTCCACGGCCGGGCTGCGTCAGGGCCCCCCACGGGGCAGGACCTTAAACAGGGTCTTTGGACAAGGATAAAGTGTCTCAGCTTTCCCGCAGCCCCCGCAGCCCCCTCCCCGCTGTCCCAGCCCCCCGCCCGTCTGTCAGCTCCTTTCCCCGGCCCGGGCGTTCTTCAGCACCAGCCTATTCCTCGGTGATGAAACGGCCACTCAGCCGCTGCCGGCGAGAGACACTGACCTTGTGTGTCCCCTCTCGGTCTCCTGGAACAGCAGCTGAAAGATGGGGGACAAGGTCAGTGACTCCTGCCGGCAGGTTTATTGCCGAGGAGGGGCGGGAGCTCGGCCCCAGGTTCAGCTGCCGGGGACGCTCCCGAGGTTCCACCAGCACTCACAGAACCAGCCCTGCTCCTCCCCGGCTCGGGGGTGCTCCAGGGTGAGGGGAAGCAGTGTCCCACTGCAAGGGCACGGGCTGATTTGGGATGGAGGGGTGGCAATGTCTTTATTCCCTCCATCACTCCGTGTTTGTTTTTCTCTACCCGCGGTGGTGGCGGGGAGCATCCCCCGGCCCTGTGTGGGGTGACTCGGTGCGTGCAGCCAGGTCAGGGACCACCCCGTGGCTGTGTCCCCTTCCCTCTCCCTCATCCTTCGCCTCCCATTGCGTCAGGATGAGCTCAGCCCTCCCTCGCCCGCGGGCGCGGTGTCGGCAGCGGTGGCCGGGGTGGAAAATCTCCCCGGCTCCTCCAGGTGGGAACTGGGTCAGCAGGAGCGATGGGAGCGATGGGAGCGATGGGAGCCGGGCCGGCACTCGCGGCACCGGGCCGGTGATTCAGAGGGTGCCGGCTGCTCCCTCTGAGCCAGGGCTGATTCAGCAGGGCCGGGGAGCTCTGCTGCTGCAGGCCCGGCCTTTGGGCCACCCCCTTTTGTTGGAAAAATAAAGGATGGGGTAGTTTTTTATAGTTTAAAGGATTGCTTTTATGTTAGAGAGGCAGTGAGGATCCCAGAGCAGCAGCCATATATCCCTGGGAGCGCTGGGCAGCTCCCTGTGCCAGTGCTGCATCTGCTGAGCCCAGAGCATCACCCACCTCCCTGGGAAAACTGGAATTCCAGGAGGCCTGGAGCAGAGCAAAGGTCTGATCCTGGCAGTGACGGTCCCCGGCGGGTACCCCGAGGTGCCACCACACACTCTGAGGTGTCACCGTGCACCCCAGGGAGCCACAGCGTGACCTCTGCATGTCACAGTGTGGGAATGTCCCCTGTGGGACCTCCCCTCCTCGGCCACTCTGTCACCCACAGATCCAGACATCGCCGTGACAGGGCCTTGGGGACAAATACCCTGTTTGCAACAAAATCCCGCTTCAAAGAGTTCCCAGCGCCCCCGTGATATAAAAAGAACTCGCCTGTCTGTAACAGTATTAAATCCATCACCGGGAGATTAAATTCTAAAGGGATTTTGGCTTTCAATATAAACAGCAGATTCTTAAGTGCCTCTTCATTTTCTGCGTTTAGGGAAGACACAGAAAGGCCTAAAATCCTCACAAATCCCCTGGCATGGCTGAGCCCGGAGCGGCGCTGGGCGCTGGCGCTCCCGGGAGCTGCTTCGTGCCTCTGCCGGGGCTGCGATTCCTGACCAACCACCCCGGGAAGCCGAGAGCTGGAAGGTCCCCAGCTCCCTCGGGGCAGCGACGCGGCAGAAACACCGGGAGAATTCCGGCTGCACCGGGAGCTGCCTGTCTGCAGCTGGGGAAGGAGCGGGGGCCGCGGAGCGGGCACGGAGCATCCCGCAGGATGAGGGAGGTGCGGGGCAGTGCCCCCCGGGACAAGGTGCGGGGTGCCACGTTCCTGCCGAGATCCGACTGGAAATTTCCCGTGAGCCGAGCACATCCCAGACAAGGCCGGAATGACGAAGCCCTGACGAGACACCAGCCCGGGGACAAATTCTTGCTCAGGCTCTTTGTGTTCGGCTGGGTGTGGTCCCGGGCCGGAAGGGAGGGCTCGGGGTGTGGCCCCCGCTGTCTGGGGGTGCCTCCCGTGCCCCGCTTTCATCTCCCCCACCCCCAGCGCCGCTCTCGGGGCCGCTGGTTGGGGGTGATGGGCTCGACACTTCCCTGCAGGAGCTGAGCACCCAGACACTGCCCCTGGGCAAGGTGAGCCCGGCTGGCTCCCGTCCCCTGAGTCACTCCGGGCTCACGCGGCACCGGCAGCAGCCAGGGCAGAGCTGGCAGTGCCACCTCATCCCGGATCGCCTGGTCCTGCCGCCCGGGAAGCGTCTGGAACACGGCAGCGGAAGACGTTTCTGGCCTGGCCGCTGCTTTGTTCGTCTTCTGACTTCTCAGAAGAGTGCCTCGAATTGGTTTAATTTTATTTTCTTGGAGTAAATTTTATTTACAAGCGTTTTTTTTTTTTTTGTTATTTTTTTTGTTTTGTTTTGGTTTTTTTTTGTTTTGTTTTGTTTTGTTTTTTGTTTTTTTGTTTTGTTTTTTTGGTTTTTTTTGTTTGGTTGGTTTTTTTTTTGTAAAACTGAAAACTGACACTAAAACTGCAGCAATTCCCCATGGCCCCATTTGACCTTGGCTGGCCAAGATTGTCGTTGTCTTTGTCTTGGATGCTCCCGTGGTCCCCCAGCAGCAGAAACCAGTGTGGAGGCTTGGGGTGTTTGAGTTTTTTGGAAGTGGATGATTTTTTCAGGGATTCTCCCTCATCTTTTCCTGCCAAAGCCACTCCTGTTGCCCCAGTGCCTCATTCCATGCTGGAACCACCCTTGGCTCTGGCTCACAGGCAGCAAGGGGTTAACGGAAACGCTGCTTTGAAGGTGATTTCTCCTTTATTAAAAAATCCCCAACCAAAGCAATGTAATTCCGTAGGAAAATAACCCAGCCCGGGAACGAGGAACCACCTGAAGGCTCACGCTGGCTCTGAACTCCTTTTCTCCCCAACTCCAGTATCTCCTTGTGCATATTTGCCATAAAAGCAGCCACAAAGAGCTGTTGGGTCATGTAAAATCCTGCCCCAGTGGCCACAGCCCACGGCAGCCGTGCCCTGAGCTGGATTATCCTGGCTGGCACCAGGTCCCGGGCACAGCACAGCTGGAGCTGCCCCACAGCCCAGAGGGATGGGGAGTGGGCTGGGGGGCTGGATCTGCCCAAAGGACAGCACAGACCTGTCCATGGAGATGCTGCTTCTCATGGACAGACTGAGCTTGGTGCTGCTGGAGCAGGGATTTGGACTGGAGCCGGATCCTTGGCCATCCTGTGGTGGGAATGAAGAGCCCTGTCCCCCTGCCCAACAGCAAATGGAGGCAAATATGACCTGTAAGGTGCAGGGTTTATATTCTGGAAGTGTTCCAGGACAGATTGGATGGGGTTTGGAGTGACCTGGTCCAGTGGGAGATGTCCCTGGATGGGCTGTTAGGTCCCTTCCAACCAAACCCCTCCTGTGATTCACTCTGGGATTTTGTGATTCATTTTATGATTCCATGGCTCTTTATAAACAAACCCTTCTGAAATCTTCCTCACAAAGTCTAAAATATCAACAGACTTATTTACCCTCCAACTCCTCCTCCGTACCAAACACTGAAGTATGAATTCCGTTCCTCCCTGTTACAAAACATGACACGAAGTGGGAATCTGTTCTCCCAATCCCCACCGCTATTAAAAAATAAATGCATGAATTTGCATCTCTCTTCCCTCACACACCTCAGCAATAAACCAGGATATCTCTATATCATCTTTCCCATCTCCAATATCTGTGGGGTCACAGCAGGGCCACTTCTACAAAATTAAAACCTCTCTAAGACCAAAGGGTTCAATCCCCTCCAGCATGCTCAAGCTTCCAGGTAAACCCTGGCTCGTGTCCCTCCCTTTGGCATCGGGGGCTGAAACAGCAATTCCAAAGCTGGAAGCAGCAAGCCCAGAGTTGGGATGTGCTGGGAGCTGTTTGCAATCAACCCCAGCGCCGGAGTCGATGCACATGAAACGGATTTGGAGCAATTACGGAGAGCGGAGAAATTAGTAAAGAATCAGAGGCTGTTCCTGAACAATTCCCAGGCAGGAAGAAAGAAAAAAAAAGGGCAAAATGCTTGGAATAAGTTGTTTGCTATAAATAGTCTGCCCGGTTCGAGGAGCTGGTGACAAACAGCGGCGGGGGAAGGCGAGGATAATGCAGCACAAACTGTACTTTGTTCATTTATTTGACAAGTGTAGCTAAGTTTTAATTATTTATGATTAGACTCCATAATGTGCTCGCACATGTTCTGAGGAATATTTTCAGCTTGGTAATCCGAGCCCTCGCTCCAGCGCTGTCCGGGCTCTGAAATCCCCGTGGCCCTGCAGGGAGCCCGGGAGCTCCCACGCACAGGGAATCCGCGAGGATCACCCCATCCCGCTGTGTTTGTAACCCAGGTAAGGCCTGGGATGCTGGAAAACCCGGAATTGTGAACCTGACAATACGCCTTTAATCTTTGTCACTTCACATGCCAAATCCCAGAAGTGCTGAATTATTAAGTCTAAAGTTCCAAAATAAACTCGCACTCCGAAGATTATTTCCATATAATTTGAAATTTCCTGCTCTAATAACTCCTGCGCTGGGTCTGTCTCCTGCCCTAATCCTGTTTGGAGAGGCTGAGCCCAGCCCTGGGCCGGGCTGAGCCCCTGGGGTGGGCTCACCTTCCCCTTCCCTCCCCAGATAAACCCCCAGCCCCCCAACTGCTGACGGCTTAATTATTGCCTGGGATAATTAGCACGAGGAACCAGCCCGAGTCCTCTCCGAAGTCATTTCACTGAGGAAATCAATCTGATCCCTCCCAAAGGGCTCTGCTGCCAAACTTAATTCCAAATAATTGAACGGAAAACTCCTTTAATGTTTCAAAGGGGGAAATGTGAGGAGGTGGTGACCAGGGCCCTGGCACCCTGTGGGTGCCCACCGGGATCGGGCATTCCCTCACAGGAATCCCAGGATTGGGCAGCTCCTTGCAGGGATCCTGGGATCAGGCAGCCCCTCACAGGGATCCTGGAATCAGGCAGCCCCTTGCAGGAATTCTGGGATCAGACAGCACCTTCCAGGAACGCCGGGATCGGGCAGCTCGTCACAGGGATCCCGAGACTGGGCAGCTCCTTGCAGGAATCGCGGAATTGGGCATTCCCTCACAGGGATCTGCGATATGCACCCCAACTCCCCGGGGCCGGGCTCTTGAATCCCCCTCTCTCCCTGCTCCAGTAACCCCAATCCCACCCGAGGATGCTCCAAAGGCTGTGGAATGTCCCTGGGGCTGGAATTCCCAGGCAGGGAGCAGCAGGAGGTGGGTGCCGTGGGCTGTGGGTGGGCGCAGGGAAGGACTGGACCCAACCAAAGCTATTTTTGCCATGAGAAGGAAAAACTGTGCCATTGCTCCCTGGATTATGGATCTGTGTGTTTTTCCCCCTGCAGTAACTGGAGAATAGAAATAAAATACTGAATTATTAACTCTAATTACCCTCAGAATTACTTCAATAACAGTGCAATTTCACAGACGGCTGCTGCGAGGACAATATGCAGGGATAAAAGGAGGAGAGAATCCACTTCCACCACAGGAATGTTTGCAATTTATTATTTTCACATTAACCCTTCTTTTTTTTTTTTCAGTTCCCTCATCTTTTCCTTCACGGTGGTCAAATTTCAAATGCTCCGAAGCATCATCCCGATGTGTGGCTTTGTTTCAGGAGTATCCCGAGCCCTCCAAGCTGCAGAGCTGGGCTGGAGATTGCACAGGGGTGGAGAGGCAGGGATGGAGCTGCAGGGATGGAGCATCAGCCATGGAGCAGGATTTGGAATTGCAGGGATGGAGCTGCAGGGATGAAGGAACAGGGATGGAGTTTCAGGGATGCTCCTGCCCTACATCCTTCCCTGCCCTGCTGCCCATCCCAGCAGCTGGATCTGGGAACTCCCAGCTGTGGGGAGATCTGCAGCCTTGGTGAGGTTGGGGACACACTTAAAGCAGAGTTTTCAGCTCTGCAGCTTTCCTGGGTTTTGTTCCAGACCCAGACCTGATCCCACTGAATTCCAGACGGGAGCCTGTGTTGAGGCCAGGCAGTTGGTCCCCTCTTCCCTCGCTGCAGGTGTAACTGATTTGATTTTCATTCCCTTCCTGAATTTGCTCAGGTTCTGGGAAGGTTTTCCACAACAAGAAAGCCTTGGGAACTTTGAAAAGTGAGACCTGAAACAGGGAAATTCTCCCTGGTGCTGATGGTCCAGCTCCAACAGCAACACTGGGACATGGAGAGCCTCTCTCCTCACTGGGACTGGGGATCCCTGGCACTGCCTTGCTGCTGCCTTTCCCCACACAGCTGCATTTGGGGTGTCCAAGCCCCTTTTCCATGGGATTTGAAGCAGGTGCTCCTGCTCCCAGCCTGGCTCTCTGTTGGGTACCCGGGCACGAGCAGCACTTGGCACGGCCAGGAGGCTCGGGCACCATTCCCAGGCAGGTTAATCCCGAGCAATCTGTGCTGTGCTCGCTGCTCTGGACCTGAACCACGGCTTGGGGCCGTGCCCTGCAGCTTTTCACAAGCACAAAATCAAAGGGGGCTCCTGGAAGGGGGAAGGGGAAGAGAGGGAAAAAATACATTTTCCACTGGAATGTGCCCAGCCGGGTGACTGAAAGCAGGAGCAGCCGGTGGCAAGCAGGCAGCTGGCAAGGGGCTGGTGGGGCTGGCATGGCCCAGGCCTGACCTGCCAACAGCCTCTCAGGGCTGGAGTCAGGGAAAAAGGGAATCCACACCAAAAACATGGTGACTTGGAGAGCAGCTCCGTGCTCTTTGCTCAGGATTGGGAATGTGGTATCTCCATGGGGCAGGGAGTCAGTGCAGTGTGAGCCAGTGACAGGGGACAGAGCTGGCAGGGGGATGCCAAGGTGGGAAGGTGGAGGGAGCTGTGTGAGGGTCACAGGGTGGGTGAAGGCACCACAGAGGGGCAAATCAGCCTTGGCAAAGATTTAGGGAGAGACGAGATCCAGAGACCCATCCATAGGGGAGCAGGGTGGGAGAAGTCACAGAATCTTGGAATGGTTTGGGTTGGGAGAGACCTTAAAACTCACCTTGTTCCACCCCCTGTCACGGGCAGGGACACCTTCCACTATCCCAGGTTGCCCCAAGCCCTGTCCAACCTTGGCCTGGCAGGATCCAGGGGCAGCCACAGCTGCTCTGGACAATCCAATCCATCCACAACCTCATCCGAAACCTTTTCTGGGATGAAGCCTGGATCCCACCTCTGTGCCCATCCTGAGCTACTGGAGACTGTTCCTGTGTCCTGGTGCAGCATCCCCACGGGTGGGATAACGCTGGCAGTGTCACCCAGAGCAGCTCTTTGTGCCCCACAGCCTCGTGCCATCGGTCACCGCGTGTCCTCCCTCTGGGGACACCTCCCAGCCTGGCACTGGGCACCCTCCTGGGGCTGCCCTCTCCAGCTCCCATCCTGACTCCCGGCAGGTCCCAGTGCTTCTGAACACTGAATGAGCCATGGGGACCGGCACAGATCCTGCCCACAGACAGGAACTGGCATCTCCCATCCCTGATTCCATCCTCATTGTGCTGCTGGTCCCAGTAAGGAGTGGGAAGAAAGCGGCAGGTTCCCCTCTCCTCATGCCCTGCCCTACCCAGGCTGCTCGTCCCTCTTGCCAGCAAGCACTCCAGTGGAGAACATCCAGCTTTTCCCCGGGAGCAGGCACTCGGGCAGGGATCAGCTCTTTGAGGAGCTGGCTTGGAGACAGGAAGGGAAATCCCCGGACTCTGGCAGGCTGCTGCTGGAGCGCTGGGAGCTCTGCACTCTGGGGCTTTTGGGGAATTTGCTCTTCTTTCCATGGTTTTGCCTTCATCTGCTGGCGAGCAGCTGCTGCTCCCGAGGACACGGCTGGCTCTGGGAATTTTCTGCACGGAGATGAAGGGAGCAAGTCCTCCTCTCCGCTCATGTTCCCATTTTCCAAATGGAAGAGAAAATCCACTTTACTGCTTTTCCTGGCATTTCTTTCCGAAAAGCTGGCTCAGCCCGTCCTGCAGCACCCTCCCCAGAGCCACTCCTAAGATAGCTCCCATCCCCAAGGTCTTCCCAAGGCTGCTCCGGCCGTGCCGTTACCTCTTGGAATGCTGTGTGCCGCCTTCCCGCAATCCCTGCCGGCCTCACTCCATCATCCTTTTGCCACCAGGAAATCATTGTGCCTGATAATGCATTAAAGCGATTGTTATTTCAGTGATCGTGCTCATATTTCCCTCTTTGTTTCCCTGCCAGGCTTGAGGGGAAACCTCAGCAGATAAATCAGGGCTGAGAGCAGGTGTGGGAGCAGCTTTTCCCGTGCTGCTCGGATCACATGGATGCTTTGAAGCACGGACCACTGGCTCCAGCAACACCTGCACTGATCCCTGGAGGGATGGCATTCCCTGTGTCCCACAGCCACCTCTGTCACCCTGCTCTCCTGTCCCTATATCCCACCACTATGGGGCCACACTGTGACCCCCCTGTGTGGGGCAGGGGATGGGGCTGAGCTCTCACCGTGGGGCTGAGCTGCCTCTCCCTCTGGGGTGGTCCTGGGATGGGTGGGAGCAGTGGGATCTGCCCCAGGGTGCTGCAGGATGCTGCTCTCCTGGGAAAAAGCAGCAGCTTTGGGGGGCAGAAGCCCTCCAGCCTGGGAACCAGCAGGGCAGGGGGAGGCACAGAGTGCCCAGATGTGCTCCCAGAGCTTCCCCATGGCTGGGAGCTCTCCCGAGGCTGGAGCACTCAATGGGAGCTTTCAATCCTTCCCTCCCTGTCCCTCCTCGCTGTGCCCTGCAGCCAAACCAGAACCCCCTCTTTGTTCCCTTTTTAAAAATAAATCATTTTGGGATGAATTCCATGCCAGTGAACAATGCCAGCCTGGCCGTGGCAGGGATGTAAGGGTCCATTATTCCATGGGGATGAGGGGCAGCTGCAGGCAACGCGACTCCCGGGATGCTGAGCACCCTGCCCTGCTGCATTGTGGAAGGGATGTCCCCTCCCTGAGAGCTGCTGTCACCTCCCCTGCACTGCTGGGGGGACCCCAAACTGCACCCCATGGACTGGGACCACCTCAGCTCCTTCCAGCCAGAGCCTGGCATTGCTTACTGGGAAGGACTGGGATGCCCCAGAGGAAGGACTGGGACTGCAAGGCAGGGTGGAGGGGGAAAGGGGCCCATTCCCAAAACACGGATAGCTTTGATAATTAGCCAGGACTGGGAAGGGGAATGATGAAAGGTGGGAAGGATTTGTTTAAGCACGGGGTGTTTTATTGCTTTCCTCACTCAAAGTTGCTCTTTAAAGTGGTTGGAAGGTTTTTGCTCTTGTTTTGCCTCAGATGTTGAACTGTAATTACAGCCAACGCACCAGAATACCTGGAATATGAATAAACCATGGAAAAGCTGCTCCCAGGGATTTATTCTGCCCCAAGCTCTCCCCAGCTTGCTGCCATGTAGGGGGTCCTGGAGGGACCCAGCTCAGCCTGGGGGTGCTGGCACATCCTGGTGATGCCCATGGGCAAGCCAAGGCTGGGCAGATCCTGGCATGAAAGTTAGGGAGGACCTGGGGGGAAATTTGCCACCCTTTCCCAGCCCAGAATTGCTGGGATCCTTCACCATCCTCTTCCTCATGGTTGTGCCTGGAGGCAGCAGCAAGACTGAACACAAATGGTGTTTTCTGGAAGCTGGAGCTCCTCTTCCCAGCTCCTCCATCCCCTCCAGCTGCTGGAATCTGGGGATGGGGGACAAAGCCCAGCCTGGCACGCTCAGCACCTGCCTCCACACCTCCTTCCCAGCCACGATTATGGAAGGGATCATCCCAGCCCATGTGTGCTAATTGTGCTGGAGTTCCTGTTCCAGGAGGGAATCCCAGCAGTGGCCCGTGGTTTGTGCCCCTTCCCCCCGTGGTCCACGAGGATGTGGTTGAGTTTCCCAGGTCAGGGAGCCAGGGCTCACCTGGGGCTGGCTGTTTCCACCAGGAATGGCTGGAGCTGGCAGGGGACCAGCAGGGATGGGGGGACAGCCATCACGTGGCCAGGGGCTGCTTGGCTCAGCCTGTCCCAGCTGGGATCCCAAGGGATGAGGATCTAGGGAATCTGGGGGGTCTGAGGTGTGGAAAGGGGCAGGATGGAGTGGTGGGGAGGCGTCAGCTCCACTGGGGAGAGTGAGATGTCCTGTCTTGGCTTGGCAGGGGAGAAACAAGGAGAGGAGGAGAGGCAGGATGCTGCCACATGTCCCTGGCAGCCCTGCCCCAGGAATTCTCCTATTATCGATTGTTTTTCTGGATTTATTATTCATAGTCCTCCATAAGTGCTCAGGGTTTTATAGGCAAACAAAGCCTGCAGGCGATGCCCTGAGGCACAACATCCCCATCAACAGCTCTGACAGCTCCCAGGGCTGCCCCACTCAGCCCCTTCCCACACTTGGAAGGGAATGGGGACATTCCCTTCATTCCCAGACAAGGAATGGGGACCCCAGCTCAGCCAGGGGACCACAGCTCAGTGCCGCTCGCTCCAAACCAGGGCGATGCTGTAGAAGGCTGGGTAGGAAAGAGCCCAATTAAGATAAAATCACGGGAAACTGATTATTAATTAGCAAATAATTAGTTGTCTCTGTGCCATCTGGAGGGTTGAATCTGCCTGTGTGGCACACGATTGTCTGCTGGATGTCCCCCACCAGCAGCCCTGTGTCACTGGTGGAGGCCCTCGCTGGAGCCCAGGCCTCCTCTGGAATCTCTGCTCCAGGCACTGCTCTCTCTCTCTCTGTGTCAGGAGGAGGCACAGAGGCATCTGATGCTGTGTTATCCCTTTGTTTTCTGGGTTATTCTACCAGGCTGTGAAGGGAGAGCTCTCCTGTGGACCCATCCTCGGTGCAAGGGGACCTGAGATACCGAGGAGGTCAGAGTTGGAGAATGCAGAATGGTTTGGGTTGGAAGGGGCCTTAAAACACATCTTGTTGCACCCCTGCCGTGAGCAGGGACACTTTCCACTATCCCAGGCTGCTCCAAGCCCTGTCCAACTTGGCCTTGGACTCTTCCAGGAATGGGGCAGCCATAAGCATCTTGTGCTGGAAGCTGGAAGAGCCAACTCTCAGCCTCTTCCCTGAAGAAAGTGCTGAGAAAGTCCCTCATCTGTGCTGAAGTGTTTTAAATTTTCTGCTTCAAGCTTCAAGGGTGGGGCAGAGACCCCAAATCCAGGAGCCCCCCCTTTTCTGACAAGATTTGGGGGGGTTCAGCCCCTCGCCAGGGAGATGCCAGCAGCTGTGCTGTGCCATGGGTTTGAATGGGTTCATTCCTACACAGCTCATTCTCCATCCTCTCTCTACTCCAGAACTGCCACCAGGCCTGTGACTGCCAACTCCCTCCTCTCTGTGCCCCCTCCCAGCTCCCTCAGCCTCATCCCAGCTCCCTCAGCCTCATCCCAGCTCCCTCAGCCTCATCCCAGCTCCCTCAGCCTCACAGGAGTGCCAGGAGAGGTCAGAGTGATTGATGCCACTCCTGAGAGCACCCAGGGAGCCACAGCCAGAGGGTCTCTTTTCCCCCATGGGGCTGGAGCTGTGTCCCACAAGCACGGGCACTGTATGGAGCTGGTGGGACAGGATGTGATCCCCTGGCCAGACAAAGCTGTGCTCAGGCTGTCTGGCTCCATTGTTCAGCTCTTGGATGCTGGGAGCATCGTTCGATCCCTTCCCACCCTTGGGAGGTTTTTCTGGGGGTGGCTCCCCCTCTGAGGCTGTGTGACCCACGGGGCCAGGACGTGATGCTGCCAGAGCTCTGCATTTCGGCAGCTCCAGAGCTCTGCTGCTCCTGCCCCGTTCCAAGGCCTCCTGCAATAAAGACAGTCCTGAACTGGAGCCAAGGACTTGTCTTTGGCTCTCCCTGTGGTAACAACTTGGAGGACTTGAGGCCTTCGCAAGACCTTGCTAATGAACCCCTCCCCGTGCCACACATTTCATCACAGACCCGGAGAGAAACCACACGAGTCCACGGAGAGGCATTTCTGCTGCTCCAGAGACGGCAAAAATGCTCCCATGCAAATGTGTCTGGGTCTTGCTTCCATTTTGGAGCCCAAAGCAGCTCTGTGCGTCCCATTTTCTGGTTGCCAGAGCCGCCCTGGGCAGAGCTGGAAAACTGAAGTGGTGGATTGTCTTTCTTCTGGGAAGAAAACAGGAGGGAGCAGCTGACTTGGGACTTGGAGGGAATCAAAGCCCTACCCAAAGGGAAGGGGGGAGCTGGGCCTCTTTCTCTCGGTCTCTGAATTATCTCTGAGTCCCTGAGGGCATCCCCAAACAGGACACAGGATTTTTCCACTGCCATGGGATTTTTCCTGTCTCCCCACAGCGAAGCACACACTGGCTGATGGTAACTCTGTGTCCTTGGTGTCACCTCAGTGGTGTAATGAACACCCCTTGGGCAGGCAGAGCCTCTCGTGTCCCCCTGCTCATGGACACTGTCAGAGGCACATCAGCCTTCCCAAGCTCCCCAGGTGTCCCATCATTTTGTATCCATGGGATTCCTCTGTGCTCCTCTCCACCTGCTGGGATTCTCCATTCCAGGTTGTTCCAAACCCCATCCACCCCGGCGTGGATGGAGGTCAGTCTGGGAGATGAAGTTCTGGGATCACAGAGACACACACAGAGGCTTCTCCTGGATTCCAGAGGGAGGATGGGGCAGCCATTCCCCATCACTCCCTGACTTCTGGGCTTGGGAAGATCCTTGCTGCTCATCTGTGGGAATCCAGAGAGCAGCAGCTGAAGAAAGACCCCAGAAGGGAGGAGAAGAAGATGCAGCTCCAGGTGCTGGGAGATGCTGGTGTGAACCTCCCTCTCCTTCATCCCTGCCTCCATCCACAACGGATCAGCTGCTTCCTGCTCTGCCTTTAATTCCTGCCGTTTGTAACATCTGAGTCGTGCCAAAGTGGTCTCGAGACCTAATTCCTATTTATTACTCCTTTTGAAAGAGAGGAACTGCTCCATGAATACTGAATATCCAGAGAGATGGACTGATGCCACCAGAATTCCCTCAGCTGGCGAGGATGAGGTTTGCAAATCCCAGGTGGAATCCTGTCCCACCCCTTCTCCCACTGCTCCAAAATGGCTGAATTTCTGTGCCCCTGTTGATTTTCTTCCATTTTTTTGGCTCTTGCTCCAGTCCCGATGAGGTTTTGCCCTCTGCAAACAGAGCAGGGCAGAGCCAAGAGCAGGTGGCCGAATCCATCAAATAAATGGGAAACCTCCTGGGAGCACCAGTGAGCCTGGGCCAGAGCCAGAATCTTCTGTTGATATTTTAATGATGGTAAATGCAATTAAGGAGGAGAAAGAGGAGCATTAAATTAAATAAAATAAAACCAAAGCTTGGAGAGTCTGAGCTGGTGGGGTCATGACCCTCTCTTGGTTTTCCATAGGTGAGGGGAAGGTGTTGTTGGATCACCTTCCACCCTCAGAGCTCCTGTCCTGTCCCTCTGTCCCTTTGTTGCCTGTCCTGGTGTGGATTGACTATTCCTCACTGACAGAGCTGCAGCACCAGACAATCCCAACTCCTCCCACATCCCACCCCTTGGAGAGGGATATTCAGTGTGTGCTCTCTCTCTCTGCTGTTCCTGCCAGGCTGAGCCTCATCCCAGCTGCTGATGGGACATCAGTAACTGGTCATGCCACCCCTGGGAAGGTCCAGTGGTCTGCTGGAAGAAGCATTTTGCCATGAAGAAGGATTTTGCCATGAAGAAGGATTTTGCCATGAGGGTGGGGAGGCCCTGGCATAGATTCCGAGAAGCTGTGGCTGCCCCTGGATCCCTGGGAGTGTCCAAGGCCAGGCTGGACAGGGCTTGGAGAAACCTAGGACAGTGGGAGGTGTCCCTGCCCATGGCAGGGATGGAATGAGATGGTCTTTAAGATCACTTCCACCCCAAATGATTTTGATTCCATGATTCCATGTGATCTTAACTGTGCATCTCCAGCAGTGCCCAGGACTGTGGTGCTACCAATGGCCAAACTGACTCAGTTCCTGGAGGAGCTGGAAGAGCCAAGGACACCCATTCCCCCGCTGGAGCAGCGTTATCATCATGCAGGAGGATCACTGGTGATTCTAAATCACTGTGGGATTGACAGCTTGGCATTTGCTGATCCCACCAGGAGCAGGCAGCTTCCCAGTGTGGGAGCATGGCCCTTGGGCACGGTGCCTCTGTGTCTGCTGGTGCCGTATCTCCTGGATCTGCTCCTGAGCCTTTCCAGGGGCAAGGACAGGACAAGGGGGTTTTGCTGGACCTGGACTAATTGCCAGGTTTCCCTCATGCTGGCCTGTACCGTGCTGAGCCACTGCTTCCCATCGGCTCCAGCATTCCTAACGAAGTCCCGCGGGCTTCCCACCTTCCCTCGCCCCTTCTGGAACAGTCACTGCTCCTGAAGAATTTAAAGCTGCTTTTGTTCAGGACTAAAAGTGCCTGAAAATAATCATTAAAAATGAAATCAAATTAATTGAAAAGGGAGCCATTCCAAGCTGGCTTCCTTCTAGCCCTGACAGATTCTCCATCTGGGTTTGCTTCACCTTGGGCTGGGTATGAACCTGCATTTCCCAGAGCTGCCTGGGGGAGGAATTTTTGTTCAGGGATGTCTTGGGGGACGGTGGGTGTCCCCAGCATGCACACTTCCCATGGCTGCTGGCCATGGGGACACAGCAGAGCAGAAATGATCTGCTGTGGTATCCCAGGAATACCAGAGCTCCAGCCCTGGCTCATCCTCCCCTTCCCAATGTGGGCATCTCTGCCATGGGCAGCAGGACTGAGCCCCATTTCTGAAGCTTTCCATGCAAAACCCAGGGTGAGAAATGCTCCAGCTTGTCCTGGGTTATTTTTTGCCCCTTTCAGATAATTCTAAGCCCATCCATGAATTTCCAGGCCAGAACGGACCACTGTGACCAGCCAGGCTGACCCCCTGCATTCCACAGCCTTGGCAGAGACCCCACTGCTCGTGCTCAAACCAAAACACATTTTTGAGAGAGATCCTCAGTCTCCGTGAAAAGCCTTTGAGTGATGGAGATCCCACTCTGTCCCCAGGGATTCGTTCCAACGCTTAATTGCTCTGACGGCTCAAAATGTGCTTCTTATTTCTAATCTGGATTTGTCTTGTTTCAGCTTCCAAGGAGGGATGTTGTAATGCCTTTTCCTGCTAGATTAAAGAGCCGGCTGCTATCAGAAATCTCTTCTCCGTGCATATGCTCGTGGCCCGTGAGCAAAGCACCTCTTGGTCTCCTCAATAAACCAAACAGCCGGAGCTTCTTCGCTCTGTCACTGTAATGCACATTTTCCACTGCCTTGACTCACTCCCAGCTCGTTTCTGAACCCGTTCCAAGTTCTCCTGCTCTGGTTGGAAGCGCAGACGAGAGCACTGAAGGCAGCATCCTCCTCGTGCCATGTGGCCTGGTAGGGGTGGTTTTCCCTCCTCCTTTGTGGCTCAGCCAAGGATGACGCTCCTCTCCCAAGCCTGGATTTGTGCTGCTCCGGCTGTGGGGTCGCGGGGCCGCGGCGCTGCCAGCTCCAGGTGTCACGGGAGCGGGACACGGCCGATTGTCCATGGATGCGCTTCCCAGGTCTGCAGGACTGGGCTGTTTCAGGTCTGGTGAACCAGAGATGTTCCAGACAGGCTGAGCTGTACCCCTGTCTCAGCTGGAGGCTTGGAGAGCTGCCCAGGAGGGGAAGAGCAGAGGGAACCCAACCAGCCATGTCCACCCACAGAACTCCCTCTGAATCCTGGGCTTTTCACCCAGTTTCCCAAGTCTGGTGCTGACATGACATAGAATTTATACAGGCCAAGCAGAGCTCGGCAGGGTTTGGTTGGGGTGGCTGTGAGAAAAGGGAGGGGGAGAGGAAGGGCTGGAATTTGTCCAGTTCATCGTTAAAAGTCAGCGTGGTGGGATTCACCCACTGGCTCATTAGCGCCGGGACTCTTGGAACTGTTGGAGCTGTGGGAGCAGCTCCCTGCGAGATTAATCATCCAGGCCTCCTTTCCAAAGCCTGTCCTGTCCCTGTTCCCTACCCACCGCCGGCCAGAGGTCGGTATCCCTCTTCCCTGCGAACAATGGAGCTGGGGCTGAGCAGCCAGAGCAGCTGCTGATGGTTGCCAGCTGTGTTGCCTTAACATCTTCCCATTATCTCCGGCCTGCTGGCTAACCCCATCCTGGGGGGAAGCTTCGGCCTGGCTTTGGCAGGGGAAGGAGTCTCCCTCCCAGCATGGAAATTTGGCCGGAGGATGACTCGTTCTGCCCTAAACATCTGCTGCTGGCTTGGCGGGAGCAGGGCTGCAGCTGGCACGGCCATGGGGTGGTCAGGAACACCCACAGGAACGTCCATGGGAGCATCCAGAGGAACACACACAGGAACACACACAGGAACACACACAGTCTCCCCACGCCATGCCCTGCCATTCCTGGGGCTGGGACACCAGGCAGAGCCTGGAATGGGGGGCAGAAGGACTGAGTATACTTGGGAGGGGCTTCACCTTCATCCTGTCTTGAAGTATCCAAGGATTCCTCTCAGCCCTTGGACAGACTCTGCTCCACGAGGATTGGACACTCTGGATGAAAGTGTCAGAGCCTGGATCAGTGAAGGGAGGAATTAAGCCCCCAAGCTGGTCCTGACCAGTGAGGCACAGCACGGGGTGGGACATGGAGCAGCCAGACCAGCAGGGCTGGATAAACCGGCAGCACCTTTGGCTACGGACCTGCCCACGAGGTGCTGCAGGAGCAGGGTGGGAGCAGGAGCAGGGAGGGGGGATGCTGTGGGGTTTGATGCACATTGGGTACACAGGGAGCCATCCTAGAACGGTTTGGGTTGGAAGGCACCTTTCAAGGCCATCTAGAGCAACCCTTCTGCAGGAACCTTCCACTAGACCAGGGTGATCAAAACCCTGCCCAATCTGACCTTGGATGATTCCAGGGATGGGGCATCTCCCACCTCTCTTGGCAGCCTGTGCTGGTGTTTTACCCCCTGGCAATGCACAGAGGGGTTTAATGCCCTGAAAATGTGGATGCTGACAGAGCTGCAACACTCCCAGGGTTCCAGAGACTGTCTCACATGAATGCCATGTGCTCTTGTTATTATGGAGCAGGATGGGATGTGGGAGCTGCTGTGTCCTGCCTGTGCTCCCTGCTCCTGCTGGGAGAGAAAACCTAAGCCTGTGGATGCAGCCCTGCCTCTGGATGTGGCACTTTTCCTGAGTGCCTACATGGCTTTCCAAATCAACGGCTGTGGAGCAGCGGGAGGGAGCCGAGGAGAGGCCGTGTGGAGGGGCCCTGCCAAAGCTGGAGCACGAGAGGGAAAACGAGAGTCCTGAATAATTTGAGAACCTGACCGTCTCTTGCTGTTCAGGTTTTGTGAACATCCTTAACGGAAACACATGTGGAACGAGCTCTCTGCGGATCTACCCGAGAAGGCTTTTCCGTTTTTGCTGCGTTTGCAAACTGCAGACAACTCCTTCTCTCCACCTCAGTGAACTACTGAGCAGGGACCCTGGACTCGCTCCTCCATTTTCATCCAGAGCCTCTGCCAGCGTCATAAACCCAGTAAAACGTTATGGCACTTTGCACCCACTGGGAAACCAAATGTATTTTAATGTAGATTTAATAGATTTCAGGTCTTTCTGTTATTAAATTTGCTTTTCATTCACCCCCTCCCCCTCTCTTTGGTGCCTGAGACTCAATGGGAAATTTGAAGTGTATTAAAGCAGCATCTCACAGAAACAAATCCAGATGGCCTGGTACAAATCAGGGAAAAAAATCGCATCAGAATCCATTAGAATCCCAGCCCAAATGCAAGGCACATTCCGACAGGCAGAGCCCTCCCCGTTCCTCAGCTCCTCGCTCCATGACAGCCAGGAAACATGTGCTTTCTTCTCCGGCTTCTTGGGAAGGGGATGGATCTGACAGCCTGGAAGCTGCCGGCCAGATTCCCCTGTGGAGAGCGCTGGTGCAAATGGGCTCTGGAAAGGTTGAGGTCAGCTGGGGTGCCCTGGCTTTCCCTCGCTTTAACTGGGAGCTGAATGTGACCCTCAAGCTCTGGCTCCCTCAGAGGAGGGGATGGTGCAAACCTCTGGTCCTACAGGGTGATGTTCTAGCGGCTCTTCTTCCTTCAGGACCTGCCTGCCCTTCCAGCCAGCACCAGCAGACTCTATCCCTGCTGGTTTTCCAATGCCAGAGGATGCTACTTTCGGGATTGCAGACACAGCTCAGTGGATGATGGGACCCCGAGCGCTGTCTATGGCTTTGGTTCCTCTCCCTGCTGGCTCCCAGAAACACAGCACAGGACCATGGGATTATGGAGTCAGAGAATGGTTTATGTGGGAAGGGGCCTTTAAAGGTCATCCATGGACAGGGACACCTTCCACTGACCCAGGATGCTCCAAGTCCTGTCCAATCTTGGGCACTTCCAGGGATGGGGCACTCACAGCTTCCCTGGGCAACCTATTGGAGATGGAAATGGGTTAGAATCACCCTCCTGCCCGGGATTTGTTGCCAGCAGAAGATGCTGGATAGGCCTCCCTCTCCATTCCCTACCAGCACACGTATCCCAGGAGCAAGGCTCCTCTGGAGCATGCAGGGTGGTTGGGATTGCAGGGAGATGCTTTGCCAGGCAAACACAACCACCATTCCCCATTTTCCACACTTTATTAGTGCTTCCAACCATTCTGGTGAGGAAGGACAGCTCCAATTGCCAGGTGAGAATGGATTGTTTCCCTTTCTGCTGGAGTGAGCACCGGTGGGATGCAGAGGAAGGAGGGAGCTGAGGCAAGGGCCGGAGCAGGCAGGATTATTTATTTCATCTGCACTGACATTTGTGGAGTGCTCCTCAGTGGAATTCCCCTCCAGTCTCCATGCCCGCTCCTCCGGCTCCAATCCCCACATGGCCCTGCTCTGTTTGCCTTCAGTTAATATTCAAGCAAACAGAATGAGTTACAAGGAGGAATGGCCATGGAAACAGTGAATTTTAAGGCCCTCTTGTAAAATATTCATAGAAAGCAAATTTTGAATTAATACAAAATGTGTGTGCTGAAGCCCTGGTGCTCAGAGTCATCTACTCAGGGAAGGGAAATAATCCCAGCTGACCTATAGGGCCAATAAAGCAGCTTGACTTTGGAATTCTCGCCGTAAACTGCCTGTGAACAAGACACAGGCCAAGAATTATGTGCAGAAATTATTCATTAAGGGCCTAATCCAAAACCCAGCTAAGTCAGTGGAAAGATCCCCCTATGTTAGGCCCCAAATAATTCTGGATAATGAATACATTGGAGAAAACAGCGATCCTTTCCCAGATAACTCAATGAGTAGAAAAAAAGGGAGCAGAACTTCCCTGAGCACAGGCAGGGGCTGTAAATAACGACCTGAGTGGATCTTTCCTGCTCCACAGCTGCTCCTCCCCGGCCACCGGAGACGTGGTGGGAGCTGGAGGATGCACAACACCCCTTCCTCCATGGCTGCAGCTCCCACAGGGATAGGGATCAACACAAAACGCCTCCCATGGAGACAATGCCAACCTGGCCCCACGCATCCCCTTCCATGCATGGGACTCCTGGGAAAGGCAGGTCATGGATATAGATGGATAAGGGCAAATCCTCCGTGCTCGCTGCTCCCCCCGCTGCTTGGCTCATCCCTTCCCGAGGAAATCAGGCTGAAGAGATGGTTATGAGTTGTGGCTTCTCCGAGGATCTAATTGCAAAGTACCCTGGGAGAGGCAGGAGGCACGGAAATATATTATTACTGCTATTGTTGTTATTATTATTATTATTATTCCTATTAGAACACGGCAGTAATTCCATCAACAGATCCCGGGGACACTGTAAAACACAGGAGCAAGGATTGAAGTTGCCCGGGGGCCTCAGAGCTGGAACGACCCAATTAATAGCTGTATATTTTTATGGCCACATTTAACACTATACATTAATCCCACAAATCTTGCCATATTATTAAATGCTGCTTTTTATCCTGCTTTGGGTTTGTTTGTGTTTAGGATGATGCCGGTGGCTGGGAAGTCGGATTTGTCCCTGAAAATTGGGCCCCTTCTCCAGGGTGATGGAAGGGAATAAACAAGGGAGTGTAAACAGCTAGGCTGCGAGGGCTGAATGGTGGAGGGAATCATTCCCTTGTCCTACTGGGATGGATTTTGGACACTGAACAGGCAGTGACGGGGAGCCAGAGACTTGGGAATGGTGGCACTGGTGGGGGAAATGGCTTAAAAAAACTCAGGAGAACCAGCAGCACGTTGTATTTGTCAGCTATCTGGATAAAACATATCTGCATCCAATATCAGTGTAATGGGAAGCCAGTGTCAGCGAGGGTGACCCCCAGTCCATCTGGATGCAATTCCAGCTTCACATCTGAAAATCAAATACATATTTTTGAAGCCTATCAGACAGAAAAGGCTCCTTTTTTCGCCTCTCCCTCGGCGTGTGCCTGGCTCTGATGTGTGGGGACGTTAATGGGGTTATTGTGGCAGGGTGTGACACAGGGAACCGAGTCCCCTTCCCCTGTCTGGGTCAGCCCCGTGGAGAGGGCTGGAGTCCCTTATGAGTTCACTACCAGGGCAAGGCACCCCTCCGGCTCTTCTTGGGACCCAGCACCGGGAAAGGTTTCCTTTCCTTTGCTTGAGGTCATGGCTGTGCAGCGAGAGTGGAAATTCACCTTTAGAGACTCCCTTGTGTTCTCTATAGCTTGGAAAATTCAGAGGAAGAAAGCTGTTCCAGGGCTGGCAGGTCCTCCCCGGCTCCTCTTCCAGGCTTGATGGGATTTCATGCATCCGAACGCTCGCAGAAACACGGTTTGGGAGCGGGGGAGAGCCGGGAGGAGCCAAGAGTGCTACCAGCAGCAGGGAATGTTGCAGCCGGGAAGGGCTGAGCCGGTGCGTGTGAGCATCCATGGAAAAGCCGCGCTCCGCCAACCCGGGCACGGCGCAGGCCCCACGTGCCTGATGGCAGGCGGCCAAGGCAAACGCCATGGTACATGAACTACAAGTAAACACAGCTTGAGTTTCACATGTCAAATATGCTCAACAAACTGCTGGCGGATAATCTACAGGCCAAGGAACCAGACAGAAAACGTAGATGATGAATCAGTTGCAATGATGAATAAATTAGGGGCTGGAGCAGTTTGCCCATAGGCGGCTCGGAGAGGCCGACGAGGAGAAACGCGGCACGCACACAGCTCACCCAGAGCTCGCTTTTCCTCTGAGCCAAAGCTCTTCGTGGTGGCTCTAAGGGCTGGGGAGGTTCTGTACTGCCTCTTCAGGGTTTTGCATGAGTGAAAAAAAGAAGTTTGTGCTCAAGAGGAACTGGTTCAGCCCATGCAGAGCACCCTGGGTGGCTGCCACCAAGGCAGCATCGCTGCGGCCATGAGCAGCCCCTTCCTCATCCCTTTTTTTAGCTGGTCACCTTTTATCTGGGTCCAGCTTGGGGTGCTGGGTTGGCGTGGCTGTGGGTTGGGTCATGATGGTGGAGAGTGGAGGCCAAAGGACAAGTGGGGAAGGAGGCAGAGGTTGGACCATCCCACCTGATGGTCTCTCACACGCCATTCTCCCACCCAGCTCTCACCCAATGCCCTCCCATCCCACTTTCTCCCACCCAACTTTCTCCCACCCAATATACTCCCACTCAATTCTCCCCCATCTACCATTCTCCCATCTGCTGTTCTCCCACCCAGCTCTCACCCAACTCTCTCCCACCCAACTCTCTCCCAACTCTCCCACCCCAGGGTGAAGTTTCCAGCCCCCGCTGACTCAATCGGCCAGAGCTGCCCATGGCAGCTGGAAAGCAACGTTCCCATCTCCCAGACTCAAACAGGAAGATTCATTAACCATAAAAATATACAGAGCTCCAGCCCTTCAAAAGCTTGCAATTTATTTTACTCAAGGCAGCCAAACTTTATATAATGGGAGATGAATGCTGGGTTCAGGGAGCAGGCGAGGAGGAAGGGGCTGGGAGCGAGCATGGGGATGGCGGCAGGGTCGGAGGAGGAAGGGGAGGAGGAAGGTGGCTCTTAATGAAAGGACAGGCTTGGGGGGAGCTGGGAAGAAGGGGATTGTCCGGGAGGATGGAGAAGGTGGGGGCAAAGTGAATGATTGATGAGCAGGCGAGCGCAGCAATCAACGTGCCACTTTATCCCAACAACAACCCCGGAGCCATTGGTATTTATCCAGGCCCCAGCCTGATTATTATTGTAAGGGAGATTTCTCTAATCAAAACTCCAAAATTACACGTAGGCTTTGCTGATTAATATTCCATGATAACAGCAGTGGGGCACATCTGGCAAAGGAGCTGCGATTTCTGCACTACTGGTGTCTGTTTGGTGGAAGGATAAAATCCACATCCTCAGTGCTGCTGGGACACCCGGGTTCCCATCACAGGGCACTGTTGGCACCATGCTGGATCTGAACAATGCCTGACTGGCACAATCCAGGACCTCAGGAAGAGGTGCCGTGGCTGGAGCCCTGCCCATGTGACCATTCCCACTTTGGGAAGCTCTGGTTGAGCTGTTTGCCGGCCGCGCCGCTCCGCTTGTCCCTGGTGAGAAGCAAACGATGTTAATGGGATTTTTTTTGGAAGCCAGGATGGAAACAGTCTCACCTCATATTATAAAACCCAACAAATACGTGCAAGGCAGCAGGGCAAGGAAATTCCATCTGGGATGTTGGTGCTGGGAGCTCCGTTCTCCAACTCCACTGCACAGACAGGGATGCACAGGCTGGAAATGGCATTTGCCTGGCATTACACGGCTTTTTTGGAATGATTCCTCTTTCCCAATGGAGATGGTGGGACTGGGTCAGCTTCTGCCCCTGCACAGTTGTGGAGAGGAAATGTCTGGGATCCTCCTCCTCACTCCAACTGGTGGGAAATCAGCTCTGATTTGGGTGGGATGCATTCCAAGGGATCATAGCCTTGACTTGGACAGGATGTGTTCCATGGGATGATAGCCTTGATTTGGGCAGGATGTGTTCCATGGGATGATAGCCTTGATTTGGGCAGGATGTGTTCCATGGGATGATAGCCTTGATTTGGGCAGGATGTGTTCCAAGGGATCATAGCCTTGATTTGGGCAGGATGTGTTCCATGGAATGATAGCCTTGATTTGGGCAGGATATGCCATACTGAGAGGGAATGATAACCAGCTCCTGTCTATCGGCAAGTAGGAGGTACATCCCTTTTTCCCAGGGATACTTTAGGAATCTCAGGCTGGAAGTGGCGATTCCTCTCTCATGGTGCCAGGAGGGTGCTTCTTATACCCCTAAGATGAGCAGATGGGAGCGGGGCTTTCCAAATGGAGGCATAAACTGAATCCTTTACTTTCTGAGCAGTTTGGAGCATGGCAGCATAAGCAAAACTAGAAATGTCTGGAGGGGAGAAAATCCTCGTGGGAATGTGGTGTAATGGGAATCTCATGAGATTTCTAGCTCAGCTGGAAAGCTTAAATGGGCTTGGGAGAAGCTTTGGATAAAAACTTGTGCATTTGGATGCTTTAACCAAGTGTCTGAAGACTCCCTTGGCACAGGGGGCTGTTGCTCACTAGCTGGAATGGTGAGCCTGGATGGAGAATCATGGAATTCCAGGATGGTTTGGGTTGGAAAGGACCTTAAAGCTCATCCCATCCCACCCCACCCCCTGCCACAGGCAGGGACACCTTCCACTATCCCAGTTTGCTCCAAACCACATCCAACCCAGCCTTGGACACTTCTGGGGATGGGGCAGCCACAGCTTCTCTGGGCACCCTGTGCCAGGGCCTGCCCACCCCCACAGGGGAGAATTTTTCCTAAAAAGAAAGAATTGCCTGTGGGAGACTTTCCTGCCCTTCCCTGCATTTCCAGTCAGTGCTGACCTCAGGAGCCTGAGCTCAGGGATGCTGGGGACCATTTGCCCTCTCTGCTGTCCCCATCCCCAAAAGCTGCAGCTGGGGCAACTCAGAGCAGAGCAGTTCTGAGTATGGGACGTGATGGGGCTGGGAGGGATGCAGTGGGTCTGTCCCGTTCCTGTTTTCCATGTTGCTCCAAGTTTGGTTCCTCTCCAAGCCGAGGTACCTGGAGTTGGGCTGCAGCCAGCACGCAGGTTCTGCATTATCGAGGATTTATGAGCCATGATTTATGGGCCAGTGGCTGGGCTGCTGTTCCATACCCTCACTGAGGAGGCCAATTTTATGCCTAAACTCTATTCTTGGATCGCTGTACCTCCAGAAACAGTGGTTAAAGGAAAAGCACTTCCCAGTCACCCACTGTTCCCAGGGCTGGGGAGCGGAACGGGGGTTGGTTTGGTGCCATTTCATGAGTTTCAGTGCCAGGAGGGAGCTCCTGGGAGGGCTGGTTAGGTTATCCAGACAGAAAACCTGATCCCAAGAGCCTTCCTTCCCAAAAAAAGACCCTGCAGGCTGCAGCAGAGCGGGATGCCACACGGCTGGCCGGAGGTGGCAGTGGCTGTGGCGGGTGGCTCGTCCCCGGATCCCATCTCCTGCCGCTCCCCGGCAGCTGCCCCCGAGCCGAAAGCAAATCCCTGCCGGCAGCGTGGGGGGAGAGGGCCAAGGAGCGCTCCGTTCCCTGATGGACACGGACCATCTGTCCCCTCCGTCCTTGACATTCCGGCAGAGCCGTTCCGCCGCTCTCCGCCTGTGACCCGCTGGCAATTCCGCGTGTCCTGCCGGCCATCAGGAAACGTGCCACGGCCTGGGGACGCAGCTGCTGCCGGTGCCAGGGGGAGGCTGAGCTGGGGGGCACGGCCACCCCACACCTGTCTGCACTCGCCGGGTGACGCGGGGCCGCTTTCATCCCTCGCCCGGGGTCGTGCTCGGGCTCCGCTCCGCAGAGCCCGGGGTCAGGGTGGAGGGGCATTGCCACCTGGCTCCCATTAGGAGGGCTCCGTGCTCCGGAAGAGGGCTGTGTCATTCCCTCACTCCTGCCAATTATCCCGCTAGGTCTCTATTAGGCTGCCCAAAACAGGCCCTCCCCATCCCGAGCTCTGACAGCCCGGCAGACGCGGCCGTGCCGAGGCTCCTTCCCGGCTGTCTCCAGGTTGTGGCTGTGCAAAAGGCTGTTCCCGCCTTCCTCTTCCTCTGCTCGGGGCAATCGGGCTCATTTTAATCCTTTTCTCCTGTTTTTTTTCTCTCCACCCTGCTTGGCTGGGCTGAGATGTGGCTCCTCGATGGGACTGGGTAAGGTGAAGCCAGAACTGTGACTTTGGTGTCCAGATCCCTCCAAAATTAAGGCACGAGGGTGGTTGTGAGCACAACAAACCATAATCTCCACTTCCACAGCGCCCTGGCTCAAGGGGAGCGATGCCCACCCAGAGATGACAACTCCAGGCCTCCCATTATGGGATTTGGAGCAGAAAAGCAGCTCCTGGGGGTTGTGAGGGTTTTTTTATGGCTGCTCCACCACCAGCTCTCTGCTCCTGGGGAACAAATCAAGTAGCAAACCACTGAGGTTTGCTGCATGGCTGCCCTCCCCACGGCTCCCCAGGTAAGTGTTGCTGTAATAGGATTTGCTCCACATCCCTGGAAACCCCCCGGAGGAGGATGTGGGGTTTTCAGCACGTTAACTCCTTCATGCACCACAGAGGGTGAAACCCCAGCACGGCCACATCAAGCCCGGGGCTCTGCTGAGAGCTTTGGCCAGGGCGCTGCAGCTGTGGGAAGCAGCTGGTGGGTTTTGGGAGATGGAGGGAGGGAGACAAAGGTCATGGGGAAAACCATCCCGTGGGAATGCGGCAGCTGTGGGAAGCAGGGCCTGTCCATGGGGAACACCATCAGCTTCTCCCCCAGGGTGAGGGGCACCAGGCTCTGCCCCCAGCCCAGCCAGGCTCACCAATGCCTCCTGATTTTTGCTGCTTTTCCCTGTTCCCATCCCATTGTTTAACAGCAGCAAATGCCAGATCAGATCCCTTAAACCAGAGGGTTGGATCTGGGTATAAATTGTCCCACTCCCAAAGAGATTTCAGATGTCTGTGTGTGGTTTGGCTGGAGGGTCCCCAGCATGGAGGGGGCCAGGCTGTCCAGGCAGGGAGCACCCATGGGAGTGCAACCACCTAGTGTGGGGACCATGAAAGTGCAGGGCAGCAGAGACCTGACCTGCTGGCAGGTATGGAGGTGGGAAGGTGCTGTGAGAGCAGATTTGGGTGCCCAGGGCTCCTCAGCCCACAGCAGGATGGCTCCATCCCAACCTCCCCAGCATCCCCTCCCACAGCATCCCTGCTTTGGCCTTGGGAAAGGGCTTGTGTTTATCCCAAACAGCCGTGACTTGTCTTCACGCCAAGCTAGAGGTTATTTGAGGCTGCTGTCTCGTTCATCAGATCCTCATGTTTCATTAAAAGAAATTAAGAAATCCTCCAGTTCAGAATAGCAACAGCCTGGAGTAGGAGAAACCCTTCTGTGCCTGAAGCTGCAATTCCCGGTGTGGAACACCCCGGGCAAGGCTGAACCCCAGCTCTTGGTCAGGGCCCTCCTGAGCTCAGCTTGGCCACAGGGCTCTGGGTGCTGGACCACAGGGGGATGCCTGAGGTGTCCCTGCACTGCTGCCAGCTGTGTCCCCATGGGAGCTGTGACATGGCTGTGGTCACCCATCTCTCCATCTGGGGTGGTCATCCTGCCCACGGTCTTGTACAGGGGATGGGAGACACACAGGACTTGGCCAGGAGCTGTTGGGGGGTCCCATCCGTGCAGCCCATGGAGGGGAAGCTGTGGGGCTCTGGAGTGGCCCCACCCCGAGGGTGTGGGGCCATGGGACCCTGGGGCTGCTGGGCCCCCAGGCTGGAGCGACTGGAAACAGGGAAGATTCACAGCACAGAGACTGAGACTATAAAGGGAGCTGAGGAAGCTCATAAGGAGGTGTAAATTGGAACAATATGGGCTGTGTCGTGTCCTGATTTGGCTTCAGGGAATTAAGAGCTAATCTTTTCCCTGAGACTGGGATTGCTGGAGTTGTGCATGCGGCACACGAGGGAGTTTGGGATCGCTGAGCAAAGCCGATGCAGGAGATGCAGGGCTGAGGTTTGGGATGATGAGTTTTACATTTGGTCTTTCTGTGGTTATTGAGGGGCACGTTTAAAGTAAAAGCCTCCTCCTGCAGATCTGCTTTGTTAATAAAGGATCCCTGTGTGCACTCAGCTGAGAGAAATAGGGACCAAACTGGTGCCAGTGAGCTGGAAATGGGTGGCAGTGGGTTGTAAACTGGAGGCATCCAGGAGAGCTCAAATGCCAGAAAACAAAGCAATTCCACCTGGGAATGGGGGGACTGGGTGTGGATGGGGGGTGGTTGGGCTGGGAAAGGAGAGGTGGGTGATGCGTGATGCTCCAGCCTCCAGCCCTTGGCCTCACATGGGGTTTTGGCTCCTGGCAGGATTTACCTCCTGCCCGCATGGCTCCTGTGTATGAAAATAAATCTGTATAATGTTTAATGTGAGATTGGACAGGGGTGGGAGCAGCCTGGGATAGTGGAAGATGTCCCTGTCCATGGCAGGGGGTGGAACTGGATGGGCTTTAAGTTCCCTTCCCACCCGAACCATTCTGGGATCCTGTGATTCTATAAATGTGAGCTCCATCAATGAACACACACAAAGACATTAAGAAACTCCAATTCTCACTGAAAACTTGGCATTGCAATGATATAACACAGCAATACTCCATGGACTCCATCCATGTGAATGCTCTTCAGGAACATTTGGCTTGAGAGGGTTTTTTTTTCATTTTGCTTTTTCTCCAAAACTGCTGTTCCTGCTCTCACGAAGGTTTTGGGGCCTCCCCTGTGCAGCCCCCACGCCGTGCCCTGGCAGGAGGCTCCGGCTGCAGCCCTGCCTGTGCCCCAGCCCCTGCACCTTCCTCCTCCTCTCCCAGCAAGTTCCTTTGCTATCTAGGTCAAAGATTAGCAACAACAATAAAAAAAAGAGGAGAGAAAGCAAAAGCCAGCAGCGCGCCTTTCATGCGGACATTATTTGCTGCTCGGCACGGAAAACACATCCCCCCTGCACTTCAGGCTCAGCTTTTCCACACGGGGCTGAGCAGGAGGAAGAGGAGGAGAAGGAGGAGGAGATGATTGCGTGCCTGCGGAGGGATCAGCAAGCCCAGCCTGGAGGCAGGACTGTCCCAGCCCCAGGAGGACAGTCCCACCCTCCCACCGCCTTGGCCAACCTGGCTGATGATCCCCTGGGGAGGGGGACGAGCCTTGCCCACCCTGGGCAGCCCACAACCCCCCCTGGGGCATGGAAGAGCTTTCCCTGGAAATAAATCCCTCCCCTGCAAGACATGAAGTCCCAGGTGCTCCTGCTCCAAGGGATCGATGTCCTTGGGCTGTGCTGGGTGCTGGGGGTGCTCAGCAGACCTGGGAGGATGCTGGAGGTGCTCGGCAGCTCCAGAGGGTGCTGGACAACCCTGGGAGGGTGCTGAGGGTGCTGGGCAGCTCCAGAGAGTGCTGGACAACCCTGGGAGGGTGCTGGTGATGCTGGGCAGCTCCAGAGGGTGCTGGACAGCCCTAGGAAGGTGCTGGGGATGGTTGACAGCCCCAGGAGGGTGCTGGGCTCAGGTGGTGGCAGCTCAAGGCAGCGTGGCCGTGCCTGCCAGCCCAGATTGTTTCAGCCCAGCGCCCGCACAAGTGGGTTTGCTAAAGCTGCAAGTTGATCTCATGGAAGGAAATTGAATTGTCGGCGGGGCTGGGTTTTATCTGGGCTTTGGGCTCCGCTGCCTGGCTCGGCCTATTAAGGTTTGCTCGTCAGATTACAGACACAGCTTGGGGTGAGAGGTCACGTTTAAATCGTGCCTCTTTCCTTTCTCATCAGCGACAGCGGTGCTGAGGGGCTGGAGAGGTTTGGGGGAGCTGGGGGTGGATGGATGAGTCCCTGGGCAGCTGCCTGTGGGCACTGCAGGGTGAGCCAGGAGATGCCAGGTGAGGGATCTTGTTCCTAAATGTGTTTTACTCCCAGCCACAAATGTGGGTGACCTACTATTTTTACTCCCAAAAAAATAGGAAGGGAAAGGCGATGCTAAAAATGACCTTTCTCCTCTAATCACAGGGCTCTGGGAGCTGGAGATTTAAGGGAATTTATAAATAGAGTCAGAAGGTGCCCACTGATACCTAAAGTGAGGTGTGTGGGGACACTCCTCAGCGCTCCGGGAAGCTGTGGCTGCCAGGGCTGGCTGGAATGGGATGGGATGGCTGGCGAGTGGCTTGTTAGTGCTGATGGAGCCTGGCTGTCCCCTTCCCGTCCCCCCAGTGCCCCTGGGTTAAGATTCTTTAATGACCTTAATCACCAGTTCATTTACAGCAGTCACTTTCGCCAGCGCCGCCCTCCCCCAGCACGGGAACAACATCTGCTCCCCCACATTGCCCCTGGAAACTGCTCCTACTCCCCACCACAGAAAACATCCAGGGCATTAAAGTCGGGATGTTTTATAGGGGAGCTGTCAGGCAGCTCCGATCCAGGCTCTGACCTACTTAAAAGTTGTCCTAATCAGGGGAGGCATTTGTGTGTGTGCTGAGTTCACATCTCCACTTCCATGTGTCACCCTGGCGCTGGGAAATGGAAATGGGAATTATTTACAGAACGGAGGAGTCACATTGTGGGAGAGGAGGAGGAGGAGGGGAGCAGTGCTGGGTGTCTGTGCAGGAATGGCACTGGGGACAGCCCCGTGGGGATGGGAAGCAAGGAGGATGAGGAAGGGGTCTGGAATCAACCCTAGTTCCTCTCACTCGTGTTCTGTGGCACTGGAGCCACCTGGAAATGCAGGGTGCTATGGAGGCTGTGCCTGAAGGAGGAGGAAGAGAAAGAGGAAGAGGGGTGCTCACGCTGCCCAGCAGGGACAGGATTCTTGAGTTTAGTCACCTTTTCTACTACAGATTTCCCGTGGGATGAGCTGGGTGTGGCACTCCACCGATAACCAGGAGCTCCCAGCCCCTCCCAGCACCTGAGCTGGCAGGGCTGTGGTGGGGGAAGGAGGGTCTCACTCAGCTCACTGACTGTCACCACATCCCATCCCAGATGTGTCCTGCACCCCAGGGAGCATCCCAAAGCACAGATCCCAAGCCAATGCCAAGGGATTTGGTGTCCCTGTGCTCTGCTGGGACAGCTCAGTCCCTCCAACAACCTCAGCTCCTTGGCATGGGCCAGGATCATCTGGATCATCTCCGTGTGGGATCCCCCGTGCTCCCCACTCCCTGCCCAGTGTGTGTTGGGAGGGATGAGCCACCACTGACACAACATCCCGAATTCCCACAGCGTGTGCCTGCAGCCCGCAACAAGCCTGGAGATGGAGCATGGATAGGTCACCACATCCTCCCGGGAGCAGGGGGAGGGAAGGGCCCCCTCCTGCCCTGGGGCTGCTGATTCAGCCTCCTGGGATCCTGTACCCAGCACAGTCGTGGGGTGAGGGGCAGCTCCTGCCCTGGAATGTGGGAGCAGAACTCCCAGTCTGTATGGGATGCTGGCACTTCCTGGCTCCCACTGGGATTCTGGGCACCCCCCAGCTGGGCCAAACATTGGGAGCTGCCACTCACTGCAGGGAGCACAGGGAGGAAAGGGGGTCTCCTAGGAAGGGACAGGGATCTGCTGGGGAGGTGTTGGGAATTTAAATGTTCCTGAGGCCAAATCCCATTTCTGTGTCACTGTTCAGCATCACACAGGGAAGAGGGACACCCAGGCAGGGAATGGGGGCACCCAGGCAGGGAAGAGCAGCACCCAGCCACAAGTTCCTGGGAGTCAGGAGCCAGCCAAGTCCTTGCTCCTGCCCTGGCCATGGAGGTGAAGCCTCTGGCTGGAACATCCTGTTATCCTTGGCTGTTTTGAAGCTTGTCCATGCTCACCCTCGGTTCCCACTCAGAATCACAGAATCACTGGGTTGGAAGAGACCTTCAAGATCATCAAGTCCAACCCATGCCCTAACACTTCCACTAAACCATGGCACTGAGTGCCACATCCAATCTTTTTTTAAACACATCCAGGGATGGTGACTCCACCACCTCCCTGGGCAGACAATTCCAGTATTTAACCACTCTTCCTGTAAAAAACTTTTTCCTAAACCTTTTCCATTCCCAGAAGTGTTTGGACAAAATAATAGGAGCTGGGGAAAAATGGAGCTTCAACCCCCTGGAGAAGGGACCAAACCAGGGCCTGCCAGGCAGTGCAGCCTCCAAATTCCCAAAATCCTCCTGTTGCCCTCGGAGCATGGTGGGACACCAGGACTGCAGACATCAAAGGGGCCATTTAATGGCCTGTGCCAAGGGTATCTGCAGCTTCCCACTGCCCCCAAGGCTCTCAATCCCTAATTAAACTGTGCACAGCATTCCTTCCCCATCACACCTCGTAAAAACGGGAACCCACCAAACCCGGGCTGGGCTGCTCCAGGATAATGATCCAGCACGGAACTGCTGCAGATCCACGGAGAGCAGGGACCCTGTCAGAGGCAGTGGGACCTGAGAGGGACATGGGGGCTTCTTTCAGTGTCCCTTGCTTTGGTTTATGTCTGAATCCAGCACAATGAGAGGGCAAAACAACAGCAGAATTGGGAATGAGGCTCAGAGTGTGACCGAGGTGGCTCATGGGGCCATGAGAGCTGGGACCTGCAAGGACACAGCTCTGAAGGGCAGGGACAGCCCAGGACTGTGGCTTCTGCCAGGATGAAACCCAGGAATATGGCGATTTTTGGAGGCTGTTGGGAGTCAGGGATTCAAAAGAGAACATGAGATGGGAATTTCAACATTGATTCCAAATATGTGGAACTGAAGTCTTCCACCTCCCAGGCTCCATTTAGGTCAGGAAAACATGGATCTCTCACACAGAATGTAAGGAGTTTTTCTGGAGCAGCAGCTTGTCCCTTTGTCCACAGCCATTTCTGGAGGATTTTAAAAAGCTGTGGCACTTGGGGACATTAGTGGCCTTTGCAGCTTAGGGGTCTCGATGTGCTCAGAGGGCTTTTCCAAGCTAAGTGGTCCTAGGACAGGGACTCTCCGGGCTGGAAAAGCTCTGGGTGATGCTTGGTCAGGTCTCCCAGCATGGGCAGGAGCTGGAGGGCTCCGCTGCTCCGGCCTGGGCCACCGTCCCCCTTTAATGTGTTTTACACATGTGATGAATATCGAAGGAATTTGTTTTTTAAAGCCTGTTTTGATTGAAATCGCACAGAAAGCGCCTCATGCTTGGGGCCTTCCTGTGAGTTATTATTATTTTTTTCATTTTGGGGCAAGATTATGTTTCTTAGGCAAACAGGAAAAACAACAGGGAAAAAAGGCTCTGTTTGTTTCTCTAGCTTGGAGCTCAATCTTGGAGTGATTCCCTGCGGTGGAGAAGATGGAGGAGCAGCACTGTGGCATCAGAGGGTCCTGCTGGTGGTCATGGTTGGACTCCATGAGCTTAGAGGTCTTTTCCAACCTAAACGATTCCATAATTCTGGGATTCTGGGATTCTATGATGTGGGAGGAACTGGTTGGAGTAACACTGTTGTCCCCTAAATACAATCCCTTGTCCTCTGTCCTTCCTTGAGGTCCAGCTGTGCCTCCATCCCAAGGATGTGCCTTGAGGTGGCCCCCAGCAGTCCCTGCAAGCCCCTCCAAGAAACTCTGGCATGTGGCAAGCGGGATTCAGCCAGTGGGGTACCTGGGGGAGGCATTTCCCTCTCTTCCCCCTCCTCTGGTGAAGAAGGAGGGGGTGACCGGAGCTGCTGGAGGCCCTGCAGGGTTTGGGGCCGCGGGTGGGAGCAGGAACCCCTCTTGGTGGGAACGAGGAGGCGTTTGCAGGTCATTCCAGCATGTTGTCCCAGTCAAATATTTGTCTAGTTAATAAATATATTGTTGTTTTTTGCAGCGAGGAAATGAGGAGACTGCGAAGAAAAATAATGAAAGGCCTTTCTTGTGCAGCCCCGCTCTGCGAGGAGCTGGATCAGGCCCTCGCCTTCTCCTTGGCCCTCCCGCTCCCAGAAACCCTGCTGCGGATTTCACAACGGCGTGATTGACAAGATTAGGAATTATCTCCCCCTCTCCCTACATATAAGGTTACTGCTGCTCCAGGCACAGTGTGAAATTCCCCTTGCCGGAGCTCATTAAATGGGTCAATGGACGCGTTCCAGCTTCTCTGCAGTTCACAAAGGGCTGAGTCCTGGCCACCCCACCAAACCCTGTCCCAGGCTGTTGACGAGTAAGTGCTTCCATATGGCTCACCTCAGCATCTCCCGAAAGATAACACACAGCTAATGGCTTGCAGATTCCACGGATGCTCGTCGGGAAACGCGCAGGGATGGGGGGCTCGGGGCTGCCTTCAATCACAGCTGATTGGGACCGAGGGGACCCGCGGGCTCCCTGCCAGCCCCCGGCCCCCGCAGACCCTCCCCCGGGCTGGGGGCACCAGGAGAGGGCAGCGGGTTCATGGAGCTGCCTCGGGAATTGGGAGCAGGAGAAGGGTGAGCAGCAGCAGCCGTCCCGAAAGCACCAGGGGCTGGAGGGTGAGGTGGTGCCCTCTGAGCTTCCACGGATCTTCACAATTCCCAGGATGAGGAACTACAGGTATCCAACAGTGGAAAGAGACAGTTCTTGTCCTGGATACACCCCCAGGGCATCCAGATGCCTTCAGGCCAGAAAGCCACGGATGTGGGTTTGGTGATGTGAAGACAATAAAATGCAAGGAAAGCATTCCTGCCGGGATTTTTGCCTTTCTTCCCTTCTTTTGTTTCTAATGGTACTTCAGGATTGGATATTGGGAAGAAAGTCTTCCCTATGAGGGTGATGAGGGGCTGGGATGCATTTCCCAGAGAAGCTGTGGCTGCCCCATCCCTGGAAGAGTCCAAGGCCAGGTTGGACAGGGCTTGGAGCAACCTAGGACAATGGATGGTGTCCCTGCCCATGGCAGAGGATGGGATGGGATGAGCTTTAAGGTCCTTTCAAACCCAAATCATCCTGGGATTCTGAGATTCAGTGATTCAGTGATTCAGGGATTCAGTGATTCAGTGACAAGGACACTTCTCTGAATCACATTTACTGTAAGCAGCGAAATTACAAATTTCTCCCTGACATTCATCCCTGCCCATGAATCCCTGCAGAGCAGATGCTCAGAAACTCATCCTTGTCACCCAGCCACAGGCATGGCCTGGCATTTCTCCTCCCCTGCAGCTGGGGGGCCCCTGTCACTCCCTGGCACAGGGAACATTTCAGACGCACTCAAACACGCCATTCCAAACGCTGCTGTTGAATATTTGAGGATCCAATTTATATTTCATGAGCCCGTGTGCGGAATTCATGCGGAAGAGACACAATGGGGTCGGGAGCTCAGGTGAGTCAAAGCATCCCCGTGTCACAACAGGCATCGTGGGATGTGGGTGTCTGCTCAGGCTGCTCCAGCACCCGGCAGCGCTGTCACCCTGTCCCCACCTGCAGGGAGGTGGGCTGGGATGCTCTCGGATACAAATCCCTGTGCTGGAATATGTTAGGAAAAAGCCACACTTTGGCAAGCAGGGTTTTCTCAGCTCTCCCATCAGCAGGAGCCACCCAGCGATGCTGTTGTGATGCTGAAGGTGATGAAGTCTCGGGATGAAGTTCCTGTAGTCCCCAAAAATGTCTGCGTGTGACACAGAAGGGTTTGGGAGCATCACCTGACTCGTGGAGCAGGGATGGAATGTGCTGCTGGAGGAGCTGTGCCCTGGGTGGTTTTAGGGCTCTGAATTACCCAGCTCGGCATCATCAGCACCCAATGAGGTCCCTCCACGCAGGGTATTTGTGTGACTAACAGCCTGTTAAAATCCTGCTCCCAGATCCCAGCGCTGATTCCCTGGAATCAGGACGGTGGGAGTGCCTCTGACACTTTTCCGGGGGATTCTGGCTCCCCAGAGCCAAGGGCCCTGCTCTCAGGGAGCTCCCAGGCACAGCTTCACCTCGCCAGGCTGGGCTCAGCCTCCCCCTGCATTCCCGACTCTGGGGAAGCTCCCCCTGCTCCACGCTTCTCTCCAGAGTAATTCCACAGGTCTGTCCAGCACAGGTCTCTCGAAGGGAAGGCTCCCTCTGGAACCATCTTTTCCCCCCTAGAACCACTCTCTGAGTGTTCCCACGCCACTGTGGGATCTCCTCTTCCAGGTGAGCCGCAGGAACAGCCGGGTTCAGAGAGAAGGATCGTGGTTCCAGGAGGGAAAAGGGCGTCCCTGTGATCCCTGAGGGCAGATTGGCATTGGAGCTCTGCTTTCTGCCCTCCCCTCCTCCAGTGAGAGGCTGGAAACCCCCACTCCCGTCTACTTTACACGCTGGAGCTGAAATAAATGAAATTACCTTTAATTATTCTCATTACTTTCCTCGGGAATGCCGGAGTGAAAGGCAGCATTTAGCTGTGAGCTACAGCAGGGCTCTGCCCTTCCTCCTGCCCCCCAAAACGCTGCCAGGGGCCCCTGGCTGCTGCCTGCAGCCCCTGGACACACACGGAGCTGCTGCTCCATCCCGGCAGGATGAAAGGAGGGGACGGGAGGGGAAGGACCCGGACAGCGCAGGGGGCGAGGGGAGAGCGAGGGGGAGCAGGGGTCAGGGCTGGAGGCTGCCAGGGGTCAGGGCTCACAGCCAGGCAGGGCTGACCTGCCCCTTCCCAGACCACTTCCAGCTGGAGGAACCCTCGGAGAGGGGGAGAGGGGCAGTGCAGGAGGATGGGGGGTTTTCTCGCACCTTCACGGCCCATCACAGATCAGCAGGAGGTGTCCGGCCACGGGGCACTTCCACCACACTGCGTTCCCTGTTTGTCCATCCTGGGAGGTGCTGGGGGACGGATCCTGCCCCTCCACAACTGGGAAAATGGGTGGGACCCACTCCCAGGCCTGAGCTCTCCATGCTTGGAGCGGAACTGCCAATTATTCTTCCCTGTTTTAGGATTTCTGGACCTGCAGCTTTGTGAGGTGCTGGCTGACACCTTCCAGCAGGTGTTTCCCCCCCAGGATATTTAAGTTCACAGGTCAATCAGGCTGGCGCTGGGGGGGTTGTGAGGCTCCAGGAGGGTTCCTTGTCATGGACACCCGCCCCCTGTCTGTCCAGCAGTGACTTGGGACCACGGGGATCTGCAGCTCCCACGGGTTCCTCAGAGCAGGCACCACTCTGCTCCCCTTGGCTCTTCTTTTCCCACCTCCTAGTGTGCAAAATGAGGCTTTTCCTCTTCTCAGCAGCAAGGCTGAGGAGAAATTCCCTATCTCCTGGTCTGTGAAGGAAGGAGCACCCACCTTTGTGCCCAGCAGAGAAGAAAAAGCAAATGAGACCCCCACCCTGTGGAGTTTCCCAAAATAGACCTTCCAAGAAATCTGAGACATGGGAAAGGGGAATAGGGGGCTGGGAGCCCCATTCCAGATGGACACTGGGCCATTCTTCTGGAGAAGGTCTTGTTCCCCTCCAAGGTCAGCCATAAGTGACACCGAACCCAGCGGGGCCTTTGGGAAGGAACCCCGAGACACGTTTGCTGTCAAATGGAATCTATTAACAGGGATTAGAGGCTTTTTCCCTCAATCCCCCTGTGACACCATGATGGGCTGAAATTGCTGTGAAAACATCATTATTAAAAATGGGCCTATTAGTATTAGAATGGACAGAAGCTCCTCGCTAAATTTAGCAGCAGCCACCAGAGCAGGGAGCGGAGGGGAAACAGCGCCGGCAGCTCCAGGAAGGGGCTCTGGGAAACCTGGATGAGGTGGGAGCAGAAGGGGCTGGGGCATCACCAGCCCAATGCTCAGCCTGGGAAGCAAAGGGGTTGCTTGGAAATGCAGCAAACACACCATCATCCGTGCTCCAAGTGCATCCAAGAATCTGGAGATGCTCCAGACATGCACATCATGCTCCCTCAGGAAGCTGACCCAGCTGGGAGCATCACCAGGGAGAGAGGGACACAGCCCAAGGGTCGGAGATCCAACACCTCTGGAAGGCTTAAATGGAGGCTGGAGGCTCTCAGGAGCTGGCAGGACTGTGTCCCCCAGGAGGACACATCCCTCTGCATCCCATGAGGACACATCCCATCCCTGTGCCTGTTGGAATGGAGGCTCAGCACTGCCACGCACAGCCTTGTGCATCCCAGGATGCCTTGAATCCAAGGAGTGTTACCTGGGCTGGGCTGGAGAGCAGGAATTGGGCATGGGGAGAGCTGGGGCAGCCTGGCACAGCAGTGCCCTGGCAGCACCAGGGTGGGCATGTGGGTCTCTCCAGGCTGGAGCTAATTCCCTGATGGGGAATTTTAAGTTGGCTGTTTTTTATTGCTGGGAAAGCAAAGCTGATGAAAGCACACTGATGATTCCTGCCCATTCCATGCATTAGGGACTCCGAGATCATCTCTCCCCTGGGGTGTGCACAGATCCCTGGGACTTGGGAGCTTTGGGATGTGGGATCAGCACCTGGCTGCTGCATCCCATCCCAGTGGGAACTTGCACCAAGGTGTCCCAGCAATGAGCAGCACTTCCAAATCTTCACCTGCACGGGGACAGGATGGACATGGCTTTGTCAGTGTGTAACTCCTGAGGGACACAGGGCAGCCTGGGGGGACCCCCACACCCTGGGGATGGAAAACAGGCTCCCCAGTTAAGGAAGTTCTTGGTTCTGTGGGAGGGCTCAGCCTGGAATTGTTGACAGGTTGGTTTTCCTACAGAGAAATGCAGGTTTATGGAAATCAAAGTGTTCCTGGGGAATCTGCTGGTTCTGACAAAGTTTTTGAGAGGAATGTGTCTGAACAAATCACTTTAACTCTCTTGCTTTATTTTTCGCAGAGGTAAAAATAACTCCTTGGATCTTTAGGTGCTATAAATCCCATACAATACAATTAATCTAATATTTATAATATCGCATCTCGCATTGACTTTGTCAACTGCAACATTTAGCTGTTGACAAAAGGACTCAAAAATTCTCTTTCATAAAGCAGCCAGGCTCACTCCCAGAATCTGAACATGGAATTTCTCATGCAGGGCAGGCTCTGCTTGGGAAACAACCTGAGGATGAAAGCCCCAGAGCTGGGGATGGTGGTTTGGGGGGCTGAAGGGGTTCAGTCCCCAAGGGAGGGGTTGAGGGTGGGTTGAGAGCTGAGTCCCTAACACAACACGCCCCAGTTGGAATTTCAGGGTTTTAACCCAAGTTTGCTTAGTCCCAGCCCTTCCCAGGCTGCTGCAGAGCACCAGATGGTATCCGATCCCCAGGCCTAAATGTTGGCTTTGATAATCAGCTCCATGTCATTAGGATAATTAAGGCGCATTTGTGTGCAGGCTTTCCTTTGCTGTTTGCACCTCTCCTTCCTTCCCTTCCTCCCTCCCTTTCTCTTGCTTTCTTGATTCTTCCCTTCCCTTCCCTTCCCTTCCCTTCCCTTCCCTTCCCTTCCCTTCCCTTCCCTTCCCTTCCCTTCCCTTCCCTTCCCTTCCCTTCCCTTCCCTCTCTGCCTTGGACTCCCAGATTCTGTCTGAGAACGGAATTTCTGGCAGCACCTGGAGCAACAGGACAAGGAGTAATGGTTTTAAACTAAAAGAGGGGGGATTTATATGGGATATAAGGAATAAGTTGGTCACAATGACAGTGGAGAGGCCCTGGCACCAGTTTTCCAGAGAAGTTGTGGCTGCTCCATCCCTGGAAGTGTCCAAGGCCAGGTTGGACAGGTCTTGGAGCAACCTGGGATAGTGGAAGGTGTCCCTGTCCATGGCAGGGCATGGAACAAGATGCGCTTTTTTCCCTTCCAATCCAAGCTATTCCATGATTCTCTGAAATCCAGACTCTCCCCGGACTCCCCTCCCTGCTGGCAAGGGATGGTCGCACAACTCTGCTGCTAAAAGGTGCCCAAGGACACCACAACCCCCTCCTGGCAGCTGGGCTGTGCTTCCACCTCAGCCTTCTGAGGGCACAAAAGTCTTTAAGAACCACTTCTCCCTCAATCCCCATCCTCTGGGAACAGCTCTCACGCTGCTCAGGGACCACCTCTGTCTAATCTGTGGGAGATGGACTAGCAGACAGGACAGACAAGGCAATCCCTCACCTGAATTTACAAACCTTTTGTTTACAACTCCCAAATTCCCCTGGAAAGCCCACATCCCTGTGGATGGGATGCCCATCCCCAGCAGCATCTCCAGCTCTCCGTGGGTGTTCAGTGCCTTCCCAGGGCCACAGAATTCATGGATGGGCACCAGAAGAGCCGTCGTGCCAGCGAACCCCTGGGCACATCCACCTCGGGAAAGGGGCTTCTTAATTAACCATAGGAATAAAGCCATGGCCAGTCCGTAACCATGGTGATGCAGAGCCAATCCCAGAGGATTGCCAGCCAGCTGGAATATTTGCTGGATGGCAAAGCTTCAGCCCAACGTTTAATGGTGTTCGACTCTATTCGGGGAAACAATTACATGCTCCATTTTCAACGGAGTCAGCTGAACAATGGAGTCAATGAGGCAATTTCGGCACAGGCTCCTCCGCTCTGCCGGGCCCACGGAGCTGCTCCTCTGCCAGGCTGGAGCTGCCTTCCGAGGGCAGGTGTGGGGACACCTGGGGGTTGTGTGTGACAAGAGCCACCCTCGCAGGGATGCCACAGGTCCTCGCACTGGTGGTGGCCCCAGCACATCCCCCTGGGCTTCCTTGGGTGGCCCAACCACTCAGCTCTTGTCCCAACCATGACCAGTGCTGGGTGGTTGGAAGGGTGGCACAAGGGACACCTTGGCTGCCTCCCTGCCTTTGCACACCTGGAGTGGGAGGCGTCCCCTGCTGGTTTTCCCCCTGCTCATTTTGGGGTCTCAGTCTCTTTCTCAGAGGGTTCCAGCCTTGGGGGGTTCCAACCAGGGGGGACCTTCTGGCTCTGCACAACTCCCTGACTGGAGGGGGCAGCGGGAGGGGGGTTGGGCTCTGCTCCCAGGGAACAGGGATAGGATAAGAGGAAATGGCCGTAGGGTGTGCCAGGGGAGGTTTACATTGGATATTAGGAAATTTCTTCATGGAAAGGGTGGTCAAGTCCTGGAACAGGGCAATGATGGAATCACCACCCCTGGAAGTGTCCAAAAAACATGTGGATGTGGCACCTGGGGACATGGGTTAATGGTGGCCTTGGCAGTGCTGGGGGAATGGTTGGACTCAGTCTCAGAGGGCTTTTCCCACCTGAATGATTCCATGATTCCATGATGCTTTGCTCCCCTCCTCCTGTGTGACACAGCCATCCCTCTGTTTCTCACCTCCCTTTCCCAGAGCTCACCCTTCTGCAGCTCTGTGACCTCCTTTCTCCTTCAGGAATATCCTGTTCCCTCTCCGTGTGTCACCACCATTGCACACCAACCCCGTGGCCTCCAGACACGCTGGCCACAGAAATGCCTTTTAAGGCCTGCTGGGATTTAATTAATCGCTGTCTTTATTTTATTAGGATAAAAAATGCAGGTCTGGAAAATCTTTCCGAGGATGACATCAGTGTCTTCAGCTGAGTTTGGATTTGGTTGGTGTTATTTTAGCTATTCAGGGAATGTGAGGAGTAGGGGAGCCTGGTGACTCCTTCCCTGCTGCCACGACTTGCTCAGGCTTGTTTTTCCCTCTCCTTGACCTCAGCACATCCATGGAATGACAATCCACCCTGACCTTCTCCATTCTGTCCTTTCTTTCCAAGGAATTGGTTGGTTCCCATGGTGGTACAGCCGATCCCTGATACTCGGGGCAGCCTTCTCCTCCGTGGTGTTCCCTGAGGTTTGCTATCCCCTCTTTTCCCCATCCCAGCCGTTTCACCTCTGGCTTTATAACCATGGGCAGGGCCAACAGTGAATGGACAAGCCCGCTCTTGCACAATTGCTCCATGAGAACATTCCTTGGATTTGCCATAAGTGTTTCCCCAGCATTTGAAAGCAGAGGAGCTCTTTGGGGTGCCCATCTCAAGACCTTTTCCAGCCTCTTGAGGTTGGGAAGACAAGCACACAGCACTGATTATTTTCTAAGTGCCATCTTCCAGCTGAGGTCCCAAATCCCTGGTTATTCCTGAAGATTCAGGCTGCTGCTCTCCCAGTGACTCAGCTCACATTGATGGAAGAGCTTAATTAGGGTTACTCAAACTGGGGTTACTCAACTGGATATTCATCCCCATAGGAAGAGCTCTGTCTCCTCACCCACCCTTCCCGCCTCTTTTGGGAAAGCCAACTCCAGGATTTATTGCAGGTTCCGGCGTGTCCCATCTTGAAGGGAAAGATTTGCCTCAAGGGCAGGAGGGAACTATCCAAGAGCCTCCTCCTCCTCCTCTTCTTCCTCCTCTGACTCTGCCCTTTCTCCACTTGCCCATGGACCTCTGGCACCACCACACTCCTGGGGCTTGAAAAGGGCATGGAAAAGAGAGAAATAAGAAGTTTTCTCCTGAGGTTTTACATATTGCTGCTGGCACTCCTTGTCCTGGGGATGGTGGTGAAGGAGGGGATGGAGAAGCTGCCTGGGAATAGCTGTTGTGGGACAGCTTTGGAATGATCCCCTAAGAGTGACTCCACCAAAAATGAGTTTGGCCTCTGCTCCCATCACTGAGCTCAGTAGGAGAGGATGAAAGAGAGAAAAAGAGGGGAAAGGGAAGAGCCAGGCTGAGCTGAGAACAAATTGTTTATCTGTATTTTCTGTGGAGCATCAGCAGTTCTTTAAAGAGGACAAAACCAGAGGGACCTTCCAGAGTAATCCTTGTAGGGGCTGGGGAGGTCTAATTAGTTTCTATATTTGACCAATGTAAAAGTTTATCTTGAAGCCTCCTGTATTTTTTAAATATGACATCAACATCTTCGGCTTGGCTTTGATTGTCCTTAACGACCAGGTTTTATTGTTATTCTTTTTTTTTTTTTTAACAGTTTCAAAAAAATGAAAGGGGAATATTTACTCAAGGCATAAAAATACCCCTGAATTCTGATGGCTTTGGCAGACAAGTGGTGGCCCCATTGCTTTTCCATGTGATAAATCCTCCTGCTGCCATGCTGCTCCCACCCCAGATCCAAGGATTGTTTAATTTTCAGCTCGATTTTGAAAACCCAAAATGTTTGGAGCCCAGTTAATGTCGTATTAATTTTTTAAGGCAGCAAGGCAAAGTGGCTCCTAACATAAATATTTTACCAACCATTTATAAATAGCGTGGCTGCTCGAAAAGAACAACACTGTTGATCAGGAAGCTTTGGAGGCTCTGTGCTCAGTGCCAGAGGGATGGAGGGATTCAGGGTGGGAGATGTCGGCAGCCACTCCAACGTGCTGGAAGCTTTTTGGAGCTGGAATTTTGTTCCTGTTTCCCCCCCCCCCATTATTTTTTTGTGTCCTGGAGTTGATTGTGCAGCTGTTCCTGCCTGTGGGGAGATCCGTTCTTGACGTGCTCCCATCCTTGTCATGCCTGGATGAAGGCTGGATCCTGTCGGCACTGCTGGAATTGGCACTGAAATAGCGAGGGCACCGCAAATCCTTTCTGGGCTCAGTTCTCCAACCCTGACCTGAGGATTCGGCAAATTCTTCTCCTGTTGATGTTGGAATTCTCTTTGGATCAGCAGTGGCAGCTCCCTCCATTCCATACCTGCACCAGGACCTTCTGTGAGCCCAGAGATGGGATGGAGGAATGGAAAGAACTGGAGGAGGAGACAAAAGGAGGGAAAGACTTTATAAAATTCACTTTTAAGTGAGTGAAAACAGCATTACCCAAACCCTGTCCCTTTGTGGGGAGGATAATCCCCCTTTCAGATGTTAACGGGAAGGAATTAAAACAAGGATTTGGCTCTTTTCTCTTCAGAGCAGGAACAGTAATTCCGTAAGTACATCTTGGGAAGGTTTCCAAAGGGAAAGGACAGTAATAAAACTGGACAGGTACCTTGGAGAGCAGGAATGGGATGTAATGGCCAAGAGCCCGCACGGACCTGGACCTGCATCTTACTCCTGCCTCTGGAGCAGGGCAAGGGAGAGAGGGTCCAGGGTGGAAAACGGCAACAGGAAAGGGCATGGGATGGGATGGGATGGGATGGGATGGGGGGATGGGATGGGATGGGATGGGATGGGATGGGATGGGATGGGATGGGATGGGATGGGATGGGATGGGATGGGATGGGATGGAATAGAACAGGGTGAAATTGGATGGGGTGGGATGGGGTGAGATGGGGTGAGATGGAGAGAGGTGGGATGGCATGAGATCAGGTGGGATGGGATGGATGGGGTGAAATTGGGAAGCCTCTTTACCAAGCTGAGCTCTGTGTGGGCCTCTGGAAACGGTGGGCTGTGTGGAATGCACAGTGGAGGCAGGAGCACAGCAGAAGGAACAGGACAGAGCCTTTGGAGTTTGACTTGGATCGGAGAAGCCAAACGCTTGTCCCTGACCCTTGCAGTCCTTCCCTTCAGCTGAAGGCCAAGCTGATAATTCCCTCCCTTAGGAAAAGTCAGCAGGGAGGCAGAGCTATTTCCTCCTCAGATTGTGGGATTTTATGGCTGTTTGCACAATTCCTGGATCACGTCAGCCAGGAGCAAGCTGGGAAGAGATCCCCCACCTTTCTGGGAACATGTGGGAAAAGCAAACACAAGGATATGACCTTCCCTTGCTCCGTGGGCAGCTCCTGCCCATGGCGAGCTGGTTTCACCCAGGGCATTCAGGGCAATTTCCCTGCCTTCCATCCCCATCCCTCCTTCTGCAGGCGTTCTGTGGGATATTTCCCTTCCCAGACTTGGTGCCATGTCCTTGCCATCTCTGGGTTCACACAGTCTGGTACAGGAGGAATTGCAGGAGCCAAGCCGCTTCCTGCCCATGGAAGTGGCATTGGGAGGAAGATGTCAGCTGGTGACGGGAATCACCACGAGTGTGGTCGGCAGTATCCAGGGATCCCGGGATGTAAACACCAAACACACACAGGGCTGCCAGAGCAGAGGGGGTGGAATGAATAGCACAGGCTCCGTGCCAGCTTCCCAGTGGCACTCGGAGTTTGGGGCTGGCACGGAGTTTGGGGGGACAGGGAATGCCTGGAGGGTTTGGGGAACTCTGGGGATTGTGGTTTGGGTCTCCCAGGTCGCCCAGCCTTCCTGGGGGCATCTCCAACCCAAGATGGGGGCAGAGAATCCATGCAAAACTTCCTGCCAAAATGCTGGCAGCCCTCTGGGCTCCTCCTGGAATGTGGCAGCAGCTCCATCCCGAGCAGCTGGGGCAGGACCGAGGTTCCTGCAGCCCAACAATAGTGGAGCTCAGGCCAGCCCTCAGCCCCTGGAGCTCTCTACCACCCCGCTGTCCCCGGACATGCCAAGGACACTGGGACACCAATCCAAGCCTGGATGTTTCCTCCGTCCTCCCCTCCTGTCCCCCCAGCCTGTCTTGTCTGCATCCGATGCTCCGGCGAGTATTAATAGAGTTGCAACGTCTGACATCTCAAAGGAATCCCCTGTTGGGAAAAAGCTGCTCCGGGAGCTGGTGGTGGGATGGCTCATCCCTTCCATCACGGCATTCCCGGCTGCTCCCAGTACAAGCCCTGGGCGTCACGGGGCTCCTGGATTTCAACCTGAATTCCAGGGGTTTGGGGGTGCACCGCATCCGCCCATTTGAGCATTTAATGGGGTTTTACTCCGGGTAGTTTTACAACTTTAATGCACTTAGCACTAATTTGGGGAAGTTTAATGCCAAACACATAAATGTTGGATGGGAGACGGCCGAGGTGTTTTACGGCCTTTGGGAATTACCCGAAGTATGTGGGGCTCGTTTCGGCTTCTGATATCACTCAGCACAAAATTCCCGGTGCCTGGCCGAGTGCCAGGTGCTGGGGCTGATGGATGGCGGTGGCACTCCCAGAGCAGTGACCGTGGCCATACACAAACCCCAGAGCCAGGCAGGGGCTCAAAGCCTCGTTAAAGCCTTCCCTAATCTGGCAGGATCAGATTTGCCCGGTGCACTCGGAGCCGCTCCCACTCCCAGCCTCTGGTTTGTGTGGTCGCCTCAGTTCGTGTTGTGGGGAAAGTGGAGACGGCTTCGGTGCAAGGAAAACACCCCGGGAGGCTGGGAGGGGGAACCCACTGGAAAACCGAGCGGGACGTGACGGAGCAGGGACCAGCCGAGCCAGCACTGTGTCTCTGCCCATCCCGTCACACCTCTTCCATCTCCAGGAATCCATTTCTCTGCATCCCGTGGTCTGCAGGATGGAAATGCCTGTTTTCCACATGGCAGTGTTTCCTGTGGAGGGAGGGATTGCTCCACTGTGAAGGCCAAAGTTAGGACAAACTGCTTGAGTCCTGGATGCAGTGAGCCTGGAGCAACAGGGAGGCCAGGAGTATAAATCCAGTGAGATGAAGGATATCCAAAAGTCTGGGGCAGGAGGATGGGCACACAGCTGCCATGTCCTCTGAAGGAGCTTTGAGGAGTGTGGAAAAGTTGCTGCCTCTTTGGAGGAAAGGATTTGGCCGTGGGTTTGACTCCAGCCTCACTCCCCAGGCTCTGAAATCGGCCTCATTTTAACAATCCCTTCATGGGAAATCCAGTGGAGACAAGGATGGCTTGGAAAAAGAGGCTCCCAGTGAAGATCCTGATGGACACCCAGGTGTGGGTGTCAAGAGGAGAGGGAACTGTTCTGTCTGGATCACGTCCTGGGAGCAGGCACTTCCCCAGTGTGCAGGATGCTCCTCTGTGTTGGGGAAGGAGATGACCTTCAGCCCTTCCTCCATGCAGGAGGGATCAGCAGCTCCCTGGGAGCTGGGAGCTGGAAGTACATCCCACACAGCTCGCCCTGGGCACAGGGAATGAGCAGGGGAAGTATCACCTACAACCAAGGGAGAAACTACACCCCAAAACATTGGTTTCTTGCTTAGCCCTTTAATTTAGCAAACAAGCTGCTCATTCCTGGGCTGAGCAGGCTCTCCCTTCTCCAGCTAATCCCAGGGAAGCTGTTATGGCTCTAGGAAGTTTTGGGTGCTCTCCTTGTCCCAGATTCACTTGTTATGAGTCAGAAAAGTCTTTTCCCAGCCTTGTCCTTCAGGTAACTTCTGCGAGCAGTGCCTACCAAGCAGGCTCAAAGCATTAACTTGTCAGTCATGTCCAGTCTGTCGTTCTGCTTCCAGGATTTGGGGTGAGCTCAGCCAAAGGCATTCAGTGCCTTATCCAGGGCCAGCAGTGAAACCAGCTGGGTCACTTGGGCCACCAATTCCCAGCCCTGTGCTTCCTCCAGGGAAATGTTGCAGCTAGCACTGCGAAGGCTAGGATAGCTCTGAGGTGGGACAAAGCCTGGGAAGCAGCCTGGGAAAGCTGGTGACTGAGGGAATGGGGGGACTGAGCAGGAGGAGGAGGAGAAGGAAGGGAGGAAGTTTGGGGTTAGAGCTGAATTAATGTCAGTGTGGCTGTAGATGCTTCACTGCAGCCACCCACCTGCACTGCTGCTGCCTGGGGCTGCCAAAGGGTGGCCCAGCCAGAGCCTCAGGAGCTCCATGCGATCCCAGCAGCTCAGCAGGGACAGGGAGAGGGGATGGGATGGCATGGAATGGGTCATGTCCCACCCCACGTCTCCGGAAGCTGTCACAGAAGGTGTCAGCCAGATCCCTGGGTGCCTGTGCTGCTCCTGACACTGCAGCCAGGTTTTCCCACCTTTCCTTTTGCTGCAGGTGGAACGTGCTGCTTTATCATCGCAGGCCAAGGGGCAGAGCAGCCCCACAGCTCTGGCAGAGCAGTTGGGAGCTGTTGCCCCCACACAGCCTGGTTAATCCGGTTATCCTATAACCAAAGAGCTTATCTGCTCCTGGAGCTCAGCCAGGGACTTCTGCTTCCTCAGCACACAGCCCTGGGCAAGGGACTGCCCTGGACTGTGCAGCGACCCCAGCACAACTTGTCTAGGCAATCCTGGCACTGATTTCCATCAAGGCACATCCCAGACACCCGGCCAAGCGGGGAGACTTTGGGCAGCCCTGCCAAATTCCACCGGAGCAGCCAACCTCACTGTGCACAGTGACCTGCTGCCCACCAGGATTGCTATCTCAGCTCCCATCCCTGCTCCTCAGCTCCCATCCCTGCTCCTCAGCTCCCATCTCTGCTCCTCAGCTCCACAGGGAGTTCAGGCAAGTCCTGGCATCTTTCCTGCAGGCAGGATTTAATCCTTTTCCCACTGGATTGGAGGAACATGGCAGTGCCTTGTGCCTGATGCCTCAGACAAACTCTTCCACCTCTGGTTTTGCAGTCACTTGTGCTTGGAGAAGGTTTTAAACCCATTTTCCCTGAGCTACGTTCTCCCTGGGGAATTTCCTCACAGCCCTGCTAATCCTTCCTTTAATTTTATGCCTTTTCTTCATCGTCTCTTTTAATTACTTAAAAACCACCCCAAAATGAAATTGCATCAAATAAATTTATGCTTCCAGGAGAGCTCCAAGAAGCTGCAGGAAGTTCAGAGAGAATATAGACCGTGGCTCTGGGATGCTTCGGGATCTTTGGCAGGAGGTGCCCAGGAGTCTCAGGGCTCATATTCCATTTCCCTTCCTCCTGGGAATCTCACGTATGGTCCCCTGGTCGGGGTGGGGAGGAGGAGGAGGGTGAGCTGGGAGTGCCTTCCTTTGGTCTGCTGTGGCACAGACATGAGGGGGTCGATCTGAGGGAGACCCTCTGTCTGCTCAGAGCTGGGAGAAGGAGAAAAAACATGGAAAATCCATGGCAGGGCACAGCTGGGCCCCATGGCAGACACACTTTACTCCATGTTCAAGCACAAACCCCATGCCAGCACAGACCCCACTGCTCCGAGGCATCGGGAGCTGCCTTGGCACCTGAGAGGAAACACCTCCCTTGCCCAGCAGCTGGAAAAGCTTTTTCCTTTGTTTTCACTCAACATGAGCCTTGCCCTTCTTGCTCCACTGCTGACTGTGACTCAGAGCTGTGCAAGAGGCAGCAGGACAGGCCTGGGGATGCTGGACCTGCCATGGCCAGCCCAGGGCACACACAGACCTGCCTGGACCCTGCTGTACCCAGCCCAGGGCACACACAGACCTGCCTGGACCCTGCTGTACCCAGCCCAGGGCACACACAGACCTGCCCAGACCCTGCTGGACCTGCCATGACCAGCCTGGGCCACATACGGACCTGCCTGGTCCAAGACAGCCCCAGGACCTGCACACACTGCCACCAGCAGTTCCTGCCTCTGTCCCCTTGGATGTGGGAACTGCCCAGTCGGGGCCAGCAGCTGGAGGTGAGCAAGGACCTGTGCATTGGCTGGGCCCCCGTGGGACTGTCCAGGCAGTGCTCCACTGGTGTCCCCCACCCCCTGGAGAGCCCAGCCCACCCGGCCACACAGCCACACACCTTGCCAGTGCCTGTGACAAGGACCTGGAGTGATCAGACAATCCTCCCGCGGGGCTGGCAGACAGCTCCTGCTCTGTGTGGCTGAGCAGAATGTTAAAGCAGGCTTGGGGATCCATCCCTGTGGGATGGAGCAGCTGCGGGGTCGGCCCCCACACCACAAAACCCCACAGAGCTCAGGGGATGACACCGGGGCACAGGAAAACCAGCAGAGCTCCAGTCAAACCAGTACCATGAGCTGGGCTCTGTGGCCAGCAGTGAGGGGAGCAGGGACAGCCCTGTGACAGCCTGCTGCCAGCTCCACCATTCCCATGCCACCTGCATATGAATGAAGGGAAAATAGGACATCAATTACTCCGGGCAGGCATGGAAATGGTTGTTCAGGTGGGCTGGAAGGGTCACCCAGGTGCTGACTGCTCACATCTCACATCAAGTGAGCACAATATTAATTGGAGAGGTCCAAAGTGCCAGCCCTGCACGCTGCTGCTCCGAGTGCTGCGGGAACACGAGGTGACAACAGGGAAATGGCCACCAAATATCCCCCAGTGCCAGCCCCTGGGATAAGCTGGGGAAAGCCCCAACCTGCTGGGCAGGGAGTGCTGCGCTGGCACAGGGACACATCCCATCGGGAGAAGGGTCAAAACCAGCAGGGAGGGGCAGGACCAGGAGGGGGACGGGACAATCGATGAAGGATGTGACACTGCAGACCCTGACCCAGCTGTTGCTCAAACACACCAGGCCACAAACCCTTGGCATTCCCACGTCTCGCTGGGCTCAGGGTCAGGTTCACAGCAAAGGTGAAGTCAGGGAGCCCTGACACCTCTTTATTCAATCCCTGGGAGAGGGAGGAGTTCAAATCTTCAAATTTCACCTGGACGAAAAACTGGAAAAACTGTGATTTAATAAATAAAGGAATTGTCTTAAAAATCTTACTCACAAAGCTTGGAAGTGTTTTTTGGAGCATTTTCATTTGATTTTGATGTTTCAGCTCAGAGGAAAAATGCTAAAACTGAACTGGGACCCCTGGACCTTGCAGTGTTTTCATAATTATTCACCAAACACGTCGATGAAATATAAATGTTTCCACAAAGCCCTTCTAGCGTGTGGAATCAGCATTTCCTGACTCCAGCATTCCATTGGAAAGTGTTTGGTCACCTCTCAAAAATGCCTCCTCTGAGCTGATCGTACCCACCCTGCCCCTGCTGTCCTTCTCCTTGGAGCAGCCAGGCTGCTGCTCCCATCCCAGCTCTGTGCACAGGACGTTGGATGGGGGGAAGGAAATATTGGAGAAGCCCAAGTGGATAATTTTAATTTCCTCCCCTGCTGGGGAGCAGAAGGCAGGGGGATGTTTCCTAGCTGGGGACCCCTTTTCTTGCCCAGCCACTCCCTCCCAGGCTCTCCCAGGATCCCATAATTCCTTGGATCAGACCAGGTGGCTCCTCCACTCCACAGGCAGTAGCCAGAGTGGGACGTCAGGGAGTCAGAGGGATGAACCCTCCTTGCTCCAGGTACCCACCCAGGATACTTTGGATCTGGGGTGGCACCCAGCAGTGCCACCTCCACAGCTCCCTCAGCTCAGGCAGGAGCTGGGAGTCTCCCTGGTGGGGTGAGCTCAGAGATGCCACAACATTTTCTCTCCCTTCAGAGACTTCTCGGCCTCTTTCCCTGGACAATTGTTGGTTTTGGGATGCTTTTAAAAGGACACACTCCAACAGAGGGATGCTCCAGCAGAATATTTGGCTCCCTGTGCTGCTGAGGGGACACAGAGGGAGTTGGGATGACTCTGATGAGTTGAATGGAGGGGAAGGAGGTCAGAGATGGATGCGCTCCATGAGAGCCTCCACGGAGCTGTTTGGGAAGGATCCTTTCCGATGTGAGGGAGGTGCAGAGTCCTGAGCTCCGCAGGCTCCTGGCTCTTCCCAGGGTTCTGCAGCCCCCTCAGCTCCTCATGCCAGTTCCGTGGCTGCTCCCAAAGCTGGGGCCGTGAGCTCTGGCAGCCAGGAGCGAGCGCTGGCACAGGGAGCCGGGCCATCTCACCTCTGGTGATTAATTATCCCCTGAGCCTGCCGCCTCCTTCACCTCCAGCCATAATTCAAAGGCTCTTAAAAAAGCCGTGTTTTTCTTCTCCCTGTACCATTTAATTAGTTACACATGTCCCCGGGACAAGCTTTTTTTTCTTTTTTTCTTTTTTTTTTTTCTTTTTTTAATGGAGCACTCGGAAAATTAAAAGGAAAAGGTGATAAGGCTTCCTCATTCCTGGCTGCCCTCTGCTCCCAGCTCCCGGGGTGTTTGTCCCTTCATTCCCAGGGATGGATGGGGATGCCTGAGGGGGCAGCAGGAGGTTTGCCCGGGGGGAGCAGCCCCTGATCTCTGCCCTGTGTCCTTCCCGAGGGGCTGCAGGGACGGTGGGTGCTCCCTGGCTGCTGCTCCCCACTGCCCACACCCCGCACTCCGCGTTGCTGAGGCTGCCCAGGAGCATTGGCATAACCTGCTCCTTCCCCACCTGAACCCACCTTTGGGAAGAAAAGGAGGAGAAAACCCCAAACCCACCTGGAAGGAACAAACCTAGAGCTGTCTGGCCCGATCCTGCTGTGGATGGTGCCAGCCCTTCTCCCTGCTTTTTCACACTGCAGCAGGATCCAACCCCGCTCCAGGTGAAAACGAGGGGTCCTGTTTCCCATTTATATAAATAAATATCTAAATCCCTATAAATATCTCCATATATAGAGATATCCCCTCCTATGCAGAACTCCCCTAAGTCCTTATGGCTTCAGTGGATTTCTTGTTGAAGATCAACATAAAATTCCAGAATAGTTTGGGCTGGAAGGATCTTAAATCCCATCTCAAGGAAGGCAGGATTTGCTGACAGCTCTGCTGGTGTCCCTTCAGCTCCAGGTTGTCCATCCTTGGCCATCCCCAGGCCATCCTTGGCCATCCCCAGGAAAAGATGAGGGGCTGAGTTTGTTCCCCCTCATCCTGGCCAGAGAATTTGGACCCAGCCCAGGCTCTGCTTGTTCAGGATATGCTGTTCCCTGACAATGCTCCAGCACTTTCGTTTCCATCCAAAAACACAAGACAAAACACAAGTGGGGAAGCTCAGGCGGCCTCAGCCCAGCCCTGGAGCGGGTGCTGTGAATTCAACCGGAGTGAAATCTGTGTTTGGAGATAAATGCAGGAATTCAGTCTGGGATGAGGGGTTTGCAAAGTCCCTGCCAGGAAATATTTGCTGTAAAGGAGGAAAAGTTCCCAGCCCAGCTGTGTCCTCCCCATTGCCACCATGACCAGTCTGTGCCCAGTGTGCTGCATCCTGCCACTGGCACGTGGCACAGGGGACAGTGGCCAGCCCATGCCACAGCCCCTCCCACTGCCCTCTGCAATGTGGGGTACTTCAGGCTGTGCCAGGTCTCCCCCAAACTCCGTCCCCAAACTGGATGACCTCAGTGCTGCATCACTGCATCTCTCTAGAAATCTCAGGGCTCCCATCCTGGTGGGATGTGGTGGGAGAGGTTTCAGCTCCTCATTGATGCCTTGAGGCACCCCCAAATCCAGCTGGGCTGCCAGCCTGGAAAACTACGGGGGGTGAGCCCTGAGCCCTGCCCCACTTCCCAGGGTCTGGGGACGAGTCCTTGCTGGAGCCCACCCTGTCCTGCTCTGGGCACTGCTGAGCTCTGGCCACACCACACTGCACATCCCTCACCTGCCTGGAGTGGGAGAGAGGAAAGAAAAGGGGAGGGAGAGACAGGTCCCCAGGAAATGGGGATTTATGGCCGCTGGTGACAAGTGCGAGGGACTTGCAGAGACCTCCAGGTTTTATGAGCGATGCTTGAGGCTTGAGTGGCTGCTTAAACACAGCTCAGCTAATCCCAGCACAGCGTATCCAGCACAAATTGGAAAAGGTTTAGTGGGAAGACAAGGGGAAAATGAGAGCATAAAACATATTTTACATCGTGTCAGAGGAATATGTAATTTACAGTAAAAGGATGTTAAACAAACACCAGAGGCAGCCACGGGAATGGAGATGGAGCAGAGGAGCTGCTTCCCTTTGGGCAGCAATGGGGGGGATTCCCAGGGCATGGAGAAAGGGATCAGCTGGAGTGGCACTTCTGCTCCTCTCCAGAGACATCCTGGCAGTGGGACAGCTGCACATGGCAGTGCCAGGGCAGGGACAGAGGACACCGCTCCTGTGGTGAGGCAGCACACGAGGAGAATTCCCAGGGAGCCGCAGGCTCTTCATTTTTACCCAGATCCCTCCTCACTGGGCTGTGCCTCTGCCTCAGCCCCTCCTGTGTATCCCAGCTGGAGAATGGCTTCCCAGTGCCAGAGGGCAGGGTTAGGTGGGATATTAAGAGGAAATTCCTCCCTATGAGGGTGGAGAAGCCCTGGCACAGGGTGCCAAGAGCAGCTGTGGCTGCCCCATCACTGGAAGTGTTCAAGGCCAGGTTGGAGTAACCTGGGCTGATGGGAGGTGTCCCTGCCTGTGACAGGGAGTGGCATTGGATGAGCTTTAACCTCCCCCCCCAAAGCATTCCATGATTCCGTGGCACAGTGTGGGGGGCCGGGAGGTGCTGCCTGGCAGCCCCCGCAGAGTCCAGGCAGGCACGGGCAGGTGGCTGTGCCAGGTACGTGCTTCCCTCGGGACCAGCCCAGAGCAGCAGCTCATCCAGCTGCTCCCTCTCACCTGCCCGTGGGAGGAGACAGAAACCAGCCCGGGTGGGAGCAGCCTCGGCCGTGGCAGCGCAGCCTTTGCTGCAAGGGCTCCGGGAACCTGCATTTCCTGGAGAAAGGAGCTTCCTTCTCCATCCTCCCCCATTAGCATTGCTGAAGAGAAGTGTCAGGTCCTGGCTGGAAGAAGAGCAGCTCTGGTAGGACAAGGAGCAGCCGCAGGCCAGGCTGGGCTCCCAAAGGCCGCAGGAGCTTGGGGGTGATCCTGCTTCCCCTCCCAGGCTGCCCTGCCCTGTCCTTGCCAGGTGTTCCCTGCGCTGGTGCCAACACCTCGTCACCTCCCTGCCATGACCCTTTTCCAGCAGTGAAGCACAATTAGGAAGCTGCTTTTCCCCTGCTGTGTCCAGCAGCTGCTTCCCTCCACTCTGCTGGCTCTGACCTTCCTCCTCTCCTCTGCCACGGAGCAGCCTGAGGCCACCGGGAATGGGCAGAGCAGGATGCAGGACTGTCACTCCTGAGGGACACGGTGTCTCCATCCCAAACTCAGCCCCAACCAGGGGTGGCACTGGGGGGTCAGACAAGTCACCCTCCTGTCAGACAGAGCTGTGTGGTGCCTCTGTGGCTTCCTGCCCAGAGAAATTCCGGCTTTCCTTCACCGAGGGCTCTGTCCTGGCTCTCCCCAGCAGCCGCAGGCTACCAGGAAATTTATTAGACTTGTAAAACTTCAGGGCTCAAATCTAATTGTCTCCTTTTCCCCCTGCTCCCTGGAGGGAAGCTCCTTGATTTAAGCCCCAATTCCAAGCCCAGCCAGCTCATCAGCACTTGGAGTTCAAAGTCAAATGAGCCATTTGTGCCAGGGCCAAGGGATAATTACAGCTCCTGTGGATCAGGAACAGGAGCAGCTCCTGTCCTGAGGGAGGGGACCATCCCTTGTTTGGGGACACCAGTCCAGCTCACCTGAGCTGACTGGGACAGAGCAGAGATATCCCAGTTCACCGTGGCAGCAGGAATGTGGTGTTGGTTCTCCAGCACAAGCAACCCCTGCAGGAGAGCACAATTCCTCTGCCAGGGGCTCTCCCTGACCCCAAAATTTGCAGAGGGTCACAGAAACATCTGTGAGGGGACTGAGGTTGGGTTAATGGCATGAGGGCTTCCAGCACAGCTGGGTTTGCTTGGCCACAAAAAGCAGCACCTGATGGGTGGGAAATGGGTGCAGATAAAAGAGGGTTCAGAAATGAAGGAGCTGAAGGCTTGGATTGGGATTTAACCTCAATCAAGAACTCAGCCCCACACAGTCCATCACCCTGCAGTGATCCCCAGTCTTTTGGGGGACAAGGACACTCCTGTGCTTGGGATGAAGGCTGCCTGTGGAAGTGAGGGCTGGGAGTTCAGGGAGGAGGAGGGCTGGGATGGTGTGGGGTGGCTCCTGCACTGGGGAGGTTTTGAGCTAGGCCAAAACTGGTGAAGCTGTGGAAGATGTTCCTCTGCAGCCTTGGGGATCATCCAGGTGCTTTTGCCCCTGTAATTCCATGCAGAGCTTCTATCCAGTGCTCTTGCTGACTCTTCTGAGCTTGTTGTGCCTGACTGAGCTGTGTTGGGACCCTGCCTCCAGCCCTGCCTGCTCTGTGTCCCCACAGAGCATGAGGCTTTTAGTGGGGCTGAGTGCCTTCGTCTGATCCCTTGACTGGAAAACCACCCTGAGCTTCCTAAATCCCCTCAGCCTTTCCCATGGCTTCACACAGGCTGTTTAATTGGGCATTTTTGTGCTTATCTGGAGGTTATCCTGGCAGGGATAGGGCTCCATGGCAGGCTGTAATCCCAAGCTCTGTGTCACCAGCTCCATCAGCCACAGCCACCGGGGCTTTGCTGCCTGAAGCAGCTTCATTCCAGCAAATTATAAACTCCAGGAGATTTTACAGCTCTGCTTGGGGCCCACCTGGCAAGAGCAATCCCATTTCCCTCTTTGCTTTCCTGTTGAAGATAAACTTTATTTTTCCATCCCTCAACTTTCCCTGAGCCGTGCTGGCTGTGGCAGAGCTGCTGGGCTGGGCATGTTCCTTCCCTGCTCATCCCATCCCCATTCCAGCTTGGAGAGGGTGGGGATGATGCCGTGGGAGTGCTGCAGGGCAAAAGCACCATCCCTGGAAGTGTCCAAGGCCAGGTTGGATGGGACTTGGAGCAACCTGGGATAGTGGAAGGTGTCCCTGCCCATGGCTGGGCGTGGAATGGGATGAGCATTAAGGTCTCTTCCATCCCAAACCATTCCATGATTCCCAAATCAGGATGCTGAGCCCAGGGAATGCGGCTGCTGCTCCTGAGGGCTCAGAACCCGCCCCACTGAAGGATCCCACGTGGTGTGTGAACTTGCAGCCTTCCCTGACTCCCGGTTTCCTGGGCCTCGCAAGCTGCTCCCCAGCAATTTGCAAATCAAGAAAGGAAGTTAAAATTCCGTCTCCAGAAATAGCTGATTCCTGGGTTTGCAGCTTGTCTGGGAGCTGCTGGCAATTTTGTCATTTGCAGTTGGGAGAAGGGAGGAGGAAAAAAAATAGGTAGGAATGAGAAAATGCAAAATCCAACGAGGGCAGAAAGCTGAAGTCTGGATGGAGCCAGGAATTACAGGAGGTGCCCAGGAGATGCTTGAGGTGTCCAACACCCTCTGAGCCATGGTGCCCAGGCACTGTGCCATGGTGGGAGGTGACAACAGCTCCTTCCTGGACAGCTCTGCTGTGCCAATCCATCACAGTGCCTCTCATCCAGAGAAATGAATGGATACAGCACCGGGAGTGGATCAGGGGAGATTTATGGGGAGGGATTAAAAGAACTAAATATCTAGAGCTGGGTGGGGAGACGTTTAAAGGAAAGGGCGCGTGTGTGCAGGCAGGGAGTGAAAAGTGTAATAACACTCTATAAATATTTGAAGGTGGAGGCACCAGCAGCAGATTGATTTATTTGTGGCTGTGGAAATGAGACGAGGCTATGGAAGAGGGATGGGAGAAGCCAGAGCAGTTTCCCTGAAGAAGGAGCACGGCTCCCATCACCTGGAGGCAGGTGGAGGTGCTGAGAGGACCCAGGGAATGTGGGATGCCTGATTTGGGCTGAGTGGCCCCTGGTGTTCCGGTTCAGACCACGATGCTGGTGGAGATGGTCTGGAGCCTGTGGGCTCCATCAAACCCAGCTCCGTGAGCTTTTCCATTCATCTCTTCCCGAGCAGCACCCAGACAACGCCTGAACTGTTCCTCCTCCTCCTCCTCTTCCCCCCTCCCAGCCCCTCATGCTGCCAAGCTGTTCATGTGTAAGGAGAACATCTTGGGCAGGACGCGCGCTCCGAGTCCTTCCCGCTTTCTCGGCGGCCCCCGGCCCCCTCCCAGCTCGGTGTCACGTTGTCCCTGCCGAGTGTGCCACGCTGGGTGGCAGAGCCTGGCTGGCATCGGCGGCGCCGCGAACGCGACAGATGGGAGCGAGGAAGGCTCGCTCCGCCTGTGCCAGGGTGAAAATGGCTCAGCTGCAAATGAATATTTCCAGAAACCTCTCCCTTCTCTGCTTTATAATTATGAGCAGATTTTTCTTGGGGATAAAAGGGAGGCTGGTTTCAAAAAAGAACTGACCCTGTGTGGGAAGAACGGATTCTTCTTGGAAAAAATATGGTGCCTTGAGTGAGTTTAACTCTTCTGCTTCCTCCAGGCAGGAGAGGATTCTCTGCATCCAAATTCCCGTCAGTCAGTTCCAGCCTGAGGCTGGGCTCCGGCAGCCTCCCAGCACAGGAACTGGGGGCTGTTTTAAACCAGCCAGTTCCTCTTTCAGGCTCTGTGTGGGGGCTGTGATCCCATGGGGAGCCCCTCCTTGCAAGCTCCTGGAGCATCTGTGGCAGGCAGGATTCCACAGGTGAAGATCTCTGGCAGTGTGACTGGGAGGCACTGGTGGGAGGTGGGACATGGTGGCATTGCCTGGCGATGGCTGTGGGGGTCCCTGCTCTGCTCTGTGGTGCCCACCAGGGCTATTCCATGGGGAATTCCAGCTGGGAACCCACTGTGGATTGGATTCGTGCATTGAAACCCAACCTGGAATTCTCTGGAAGGCAGCTGGGCTGAGCACTGGGCTCCATCCCACGTGTGGGAGCTTCTGCCAATGCTCATTCCACAGGGAGGGAGGGAGGGGAGGCAGCTGGGAATGAGCTGAGAGATGTGCATGGTGACATCACACACATCTGTGGTGACATCAACCGTGTCCATGGTGATGTCCCACGTGTGCATGGTCACATCACATGTGTCCATATCACATCACACATGACCATGGTGACGTCACACATGTCCATGGTGATGTCACATACATCCATGTCACATCACACAATTCCATATGATGCAATTCCATGGTGACATCACACATGTCCATTGTGATGTCATTCATATCCATGGCGGCATCACACATGTCAATGGTGATGTCACACATGTACATGGTGATGCCACACACGTCTATGGTGACATCGCACATGTCCATGTCACATCACACATATCCATGACCACATCACACAATTCCATATCACACACGTCCATGGTGACATCACACATGTCTATGGTGACATCAGACATGTCCATGGTGATATCACACATGTCCATGGTCACATCCCGTGTCTGTGGTCACATCGCATAATTCCATGGTCAAATCATGGGATGTCCATCCCATCCCTGTGCTCACATCCATCATGGCCATACGTGACCAGCATCCCACAAGCTGGGAGCTCTGGGATGCAGGATCCCCTTCCCCGCATCCAAACCGCCTCCACTATGTCAGATGCGCCCCGGAAAATTCATGCGACAGATGCGGGAGGCAAAGGGGTCTTTGGAAGTTTTCCCCAGCGTGAGGGAAGCTCTTGAAGTTGATTCCTAGAACAGGCACCTTATTAGGGAGCGCCGGGGCGAACTTTGAACAGCTCTTACACGGAAACAGATCTGCCTCTCGAGCAGCAGTTTGCTGTGTTCCTTTTGATAACGATAATGATCTTACATTGCAGCGCTGCCTTTCATCTCGCCCGATCTTAATGAGCTTTACAGACAAATGTGCAAGCGATACGGGCAGATCCATTCTCCCGACAATGCCAGCACTGGATGTGGCAGGTGTCTGGGAATCAGCCCGCTCCGGAGCGGGGGGAACGGGGGTTTGTTTTGATTTCTCCTTATTTATTGAAAATGCAGGCAGCATTTTAGAGAAGTGGGATTTGGCAGGCTCGGATTTGGCCGGGACAACAAAGTTGTCTCTCTGTCTTTCGTTTTGGAGCCGTTCCTCTCCTCGATCCATATTTCAGCTGCAGCGGTGCCAGGGAAGGGATCACTTCCCGGCGGCTGGAGCGGCTGCCTGGCGTGGGGGCTCATGGCTCCGGGGCTCTGCCGAGTGTTTCATGTGTTTCAGAGGTGCCAAGAGGAGGGAGATGTGCCAGAGTAGCCCATGGCCCGTGCCCATGGAGCTCAGCTGGGCTTGGACTGAGGTGCTGTGTCCATCACAGCCTCTCCCTGTGGTTCTGCCCCCAGTTTTTTCTCTGTTTCTCACCCATGCCCCAAAGGATGGGGTGGGATCTGCTCCCTCATCCAGCAGGATATTTCCAGCCACTGTTGTGTTCAAGGGTAGAGGCATCACCTTGAGCGCCGGGCTCTGTGTCCCCAGAGCCTCATCTGTTCCCAATCCATCAGGCCAAATTTAGCATTGCCGTGAGGAGCAGTCCCTGAGCACGGCACTTCTCCTCCATCTCCTCCATCTCCTCCATCTCTCCCCCATCCATGAGGGCACCGCTCTGTTCCTCCCCATAGCAACCAGCTCAGGAGCCTTCAGTGGAGAAGGAAAGGCAGGAGCTGGGAGCATCCAAATGCCCCCAGGTTCAGTTTTGAGCCAATATTCTGCCTGATGCTCCCAGGCCAAAAGGAAAACAGCTGCTGCTGCTGCTCAGGTGTTGCTGGAGCCTCCTGCCCTCCCCATCCATGAAGCTGGAATCCTCCTTCTCCTCCTCCTCATTTAGGATTTTTCCCCAGGAAATAGCTGTCTCCCCATCCCAGCACCCAGGGCTGTGTGTGGGTGGTGCTGTCCCTCCTCTCCTGGGGACATCCCAGCTCGGTCAGGATGTGCCCCCCTCCTTTTGGCCCTTTGGTGTTTGTGTGGAAGCAAATTCCTTTTCTCTCCTCTGTTTCTCTTCCTCTCAGGCTGACCCCTCCTGAGAGCCCTTTTATCCTCTCTTTTGGGGGCTGTGGTGGGGTTAACCCTTCCTTTGCTGTGTGGGGTTTGTAGAAATGCTGGTGCTCAGGATATTTGAGGTTAAAAGCAAACCCTTGTGCCCTCAGGAAACAGTGTCACGTTCCTGTCAGGGGACAACAGGAGGCTGGTGTGGGACATCCCAGCCCAGAGGTTTTGCTCTCATGTACACTCTTGAGGTTTTAATTCCCTGGAGAGCAGGGAATTCAGAAATGGGTCTGGGGGAGGAAGTTTTGTGGTCAACAAGAAGGGCCATTCTGTGGAAGGATGAGATAAATGCTTGCTTGCTCTAATAAAAATTCATTAGTAAAGCTGATGGACAGCAAAGGACACAAACACTGACTCTCCTGAGTGCTGATGTGTGATGGGAATGCTGGAGTGGTTATCAGGATAGTGCCTGTGGATTTGGGAATTGTTCAGTCCAGGACTATCAGGCCAATAGGATGTGTTCATGTGACATTTGATGTGGCTGCCCCATCCCTGGAAGTGCCCAAAGCCAGGGCTGGACAAGGCTTGCAGAAACCTGGGATAGTGGAAGTTGTCTCTTCCCATGGCAGGGGTGGGATGAGCTGAGCTTTAACGTTGTTTCCCACCCAAAATATTCTGTAATTCCACTCTTGGAAGAGCTGCTGTGACTCTACAGCTTCCATGTTTGCAGCCATTGCCTCACCCTGACTAATGGGCAATGGCATAAAAGGAAGCAGTTTTCAGGGAATTTCAGATTATCCAAGCCCAGTCTGGTGGCCTTGGCTCTGTGCTTGTTTACATGGAGACAATTGATGCTGCCACATTTGTGTTTGGAGCTCTGTGGAAAAGGCTGAAACCTCTCCAAACCTGTTTTTCTCTGAGAATTAGAAAACCACAAAAAAAACCAAAAACAGAAGAAAAGCTCACAGAAAAGACAAACACAACCAGATTGGGGAGTGTTTTTATCCACGTCAACTTCCATGAAGCTCCTCTCTCTATTCCCCCTCCTAATATGAGCACCAATGTGGGATGAATCAGCTGTCAGAAGTTGGGATGCAACCAGGGGGTACCTGATTACATCCCAGGGCTCAGGAGAGGATCCTGCAGCTCCGGAATGGATCTTTCTTCCCCCTCTCCAGCTCCAGCACGAGGCCTGTGGTGCCAGCATTGAGTCAAATGTCCAATTAGTCCCTCCCACTTCCCAGTTAATCGCTGTGGTTGTTGCTGAGTGGGAGCCTTTGGGATCCATCAGCTCCTCTTCCTCCTCCTCTGCCCAGCTGGCCTGGGCCAGCTCCAGGGCTGCTTTTGGGCGCTGCCACTGCTGAGAAATCTGGCCTAAGATCCCTTGGGAATAGGAGTGCTGTGTTTGCTGCCTCGAGGTGATCCATCACCCCAGGTTTTGGCTGGGGGAGGGGGGGACAAAGGGAATAATCAAGACAGAACGGCCAAAGCCTAATGATGTGCCACAGTGCAGGCAGGGATGTGAGGATTTCTATGGATAGATGATTAATAATCAAGGAAAAAGCTGATGCCAAACAAGGCTCCAGGGGTGAGAGGCTTTCCAGGTGCTGGGTGTGAGCTCATGGCTTATCCCAGCCATGGGGGATCTCACAACTGGTGGGTGCATCCCATCCCATCCCTCCTGCTCCAGTCCCAGCATTCCCTCAGCTCCCTGGGATGTGGGAAGATGCTGAACCCGCCTTTCCTCACCTCTCAAGCATGGAAAAGCAGCATGCAGCACCTCTTGCAACTTTGTTGGCAGGGAAAAGAGCAAGTGCCAGGGAATTCTGTTGGCTCCTCATCCTCCCTGGCATGGGAGCAGCGCTGGGACTCAGGCTGAGGTTGGGCTAAATCCAGCCAAATTCCTTAACCCTGGAAGTGGAGAAGCCTCCTCTCTGCCTTGGGCTTTGTGGTGTGTGGATCATGCACCAGAGGTGGCCCAGAGGCACACGAGCATTGTCACCCCAGATGGGCTCATGACATGAGCAGTATGAGCTCACAACACGCTGCTGCTGCTGCTGCTGCTGCTGCTGCTGCTGCTGGGTTGATGGTTGGAATTGGTGACCTTAAAGGTCTTTTCCAACCTTAACAATTCCATGATTTATAATTCCCCTCTCCCTGCACTTGTAGGGTTTAAAAACCTGATTTTATCTGAGATGGTTAATGCCCCCTCCCAGCTCCTCCAGCAGCCAGGTGAATGTCACTGGCCGTGTTTTACAGGCAGAGGGGACACTTGGCCTGTGGAGAGCCAATGTCAGAGGCAGGGTCACACCCCGAGAGCCAGCCCGTCCTCTGCTCCCTGCAGCAAGGATTTTTCTTGGAGCAACATCCCCCCTGTGTGAGCTGGGGCTATAAAGAACAAATAAAGTGCTGTGCAAGCCAAAGGAAACGGCATCGTTTAAAATCTGCACAAGGTTAAAAGGCACGGGGAGGACATGGAATGTGCGGATGGATGGCAGGAGAACTGGCAGATCACACCCAGGGGCTGCACAGCGCCAGCCGAATCAGCCAAGTGCAGAAGGAACAGGGAAATCGGGCTCCTCACCTGCTCCAGGACTGTCCCAGGGGATGCAGATCAGCCGCGCTCCCGAGGGAAGGGCTGATGGATCGGTTTTTCCAGCGGCAGCCGTGGCCCTGCAGAGTCATCCCGAGCAATTAGCTGGGAGTGATGCCCTGCTGGCAGTGACAGCTCCCAGAGATGCTCCCACCGTCCGGCACATTCCCAGCTGCAGAGCACCGGAGCCGCTCCCGGGGCTGAGTCTCCAGGGGCGCGGGTGCGGGCCGGAGGGATTTGGGGAGCGTTTAGAGCCGTTTGCTCTCGCAGCCCCGCAGGCAGGGCCTGGGGTGAGTTGCCTTCCCAAATTAGGCCACTGTCAGGTTTGGCGGCTGAGGTTTCAGTTCATTTTCTTCCTGGCTCGCTCCGAGCAGCCCCATGTGGATTCCCGGGCCAGGATGCAAAGTGTCTGGGCAGCGCTCGGTCGTGCTCCCTGCTGAGCTGTTAACACTGATTTTCCATGAATATTCAGGAGTCTGAGAGGCATCCAGGATGCTCCTGCAGTCAAGGCTCGCTGGATCTTGACTCCAATGCTGCCATTAGCTTCCCATGGCTTCTTGGGCAAAGCAGACCTTGGCTCCTTCGGAGAAATTTTTTTGTGTCCCTAAAGCTGAGCCTCCGGGTGCATAATGGGAGAAGGCTCATCCAGGAATGGAAAAATCATAAAGTCATGGAATGGGTTGGGTTGGAAGTGACCTTAAAGGTCGTCCAATTCCACCCCTGCCATGGGCAGGGACACCTTGCACTATCCCAGGTTGCTCCAAGCCTCATCCAACCTGGCCTTGGACACTTCCAGGGATGGGGCAGCCACAGCTTCTTTGGAAAATTTTTCCCAAAATCCCATCTAACCCTGCCCTCTGGCAGTGGGAAGCCATTCTCTGTGTCCTGTCATTCTCCAGGGCAGGTGTCAGGAATGAGCTCAGGTAAGGTTCCGTCACCAGCAGGATTTGTTTCCCAGTGAGATTGGGAAGGGCAGCAGCCCCCCAGTCACTCAGCACTAACCCTGGAGCTTGGCTGGAGTGGGGTGTCCATAATGAGCCCCCAGGAGCCTTCCCTCAGGAACGTCAGCCCGGACCCCTGTGCCCATGTGGGGACCATGGGGGGCCCCTCCCTGCTGTGACTCTGCTCCCAGAGCCTTCAGTTTGTGCCAGAATGGAGATCTGGGAGCAGGGAAGGTCCTGAGCAGTGACTGCTGAGTTTTGCTCCCCAGCCTGTCATTCCCTGGCTGCCTGCTCCCAGTCAGCGCTGCTTTCCCACCTCAGCCCCACTCCCAGTACATGGGAACAGCTGGATGGAACCAAATTTTCACTTGCTTTTGAAGAGCCAGCAGGTCCTGTTGCCAGGAAAAACATTTACTGACAAAATAGTCATGGATCTATTTCCCTTTCATCAGGGTGAGGGCGGCAACGCCGATGGGGACATTTCTTACCCGAAATTCAGGAACCACTGTCACTAAAATGGGAACCCAGCGTGTTTCAGACTGGTCAGGCAGCTGACACCCATCAGCCCCCTGGAAGCAGCCCAGGGCTCGTGAGGACAGCCTTTGGCTGCCCTGGCTCTGCTGGGCTTGGAATGGTTGTTCCTCTGAAAGCAGGGCTTCTGTTTAGTGGTTTGCCCTTAATAGAAGAGATTTTCCTGTCATTGCAGAGGAATTGCTGCTGGGCCTAGGCTTGGAATCGTTCAGAACTTGGTGCCATCAGCTCCTGAGCTCAGCCTCTCCGGGGTCCTGCCCCAGCCCGGGATTCACCTCAGGAATTCATTGAGCTCTGCTGTCTCCTGTTTGGAGACTGACCACCAAGAGCTGCTCCTGGTTCCTGCTTGTTCTTCCCAAGGCACTGCTCCTCCTGTGGAGGCTGGAGCAGGGTCTGGGCAGTGATGGGGAGAGGGGATTTCACATGGACCCACTGGAGCTGCTGCTTTGGGGGAAAACTGGAATATCCATCCCATCACTGCTTCCTTTCCTCTGGGGCACCCCAGGCTCTAACCCCAGCCTCAGGAAGAATCATCAAGGTTGGAAAACCTTCCAAGGTCATGGACTCCAACCTCTGCCTGATCCCTACCTTGTCACCAGGCCAGAGCACTGAGTGCCATGTCCAGTCCTTCCTTGGACACCTCCAGGGGTGGGGACTCCACCAGCTCCCTGGACATTCCAGAGTTCCCTGAATTCCCCCTTGACCCTTCTCTTCCCTCTCCCTGTCCTCACAGGGATGCACCCCCACACTGACCTTCTTTTGGGTGAAGTTCTGTGCTATTCCCATGGTTATTCCTGCTGAGCAGGATTCTTGGCTCTGCTCCTGCCAGCCTTAAACCCCCTACTCCCCTTCCTGCTGGTCTTGGGGTCAGCTGAGCCCCGGGGCAGGAGAGCAGGGAAAGGGCTTGGGGAGCATCCCGTGGCTTGGATGACGTCTGGGTGTCTGCCTGCCTTGCTCCATGGCCTGGCTGAGGAGCTGCACCTCTCCAAGGGCACTGACTCAGGCAGGGCTGGCATCTCCACAGCCACCGGGCACTGGCACGGGAAGTGGATTTCAGCTCATTAATCCCTGGCCACATTCACCTCCCTCCCTCAGCTGGTTTTTCCAGGAGCCTCATCCAAGTGTGATCTCGTCACTGTGTTTGCAGCGGTTTGGCAAGGACTCGTTCCCTGGGCTCCCTCCCCTTGCCCACTCCTTGCCCTTTCATTTGTTGGATCTTCCCTGTGTTCTCTATTTTTCTCCTCTGTTTTTCCTTAGTTTCCATGTGCCCAGACACACTGGAAGGGAAATTGGCTCCTGTCCCATTCCTGACCCTGCTGTGCACAAGTGGGGGATGAGCACGTTGCGCATCCCTGTCACAGCTCAGAGGAGGAGGAGGAGACCCCAAATGCATCCCAGAAACCTCCATGTGCATCTTCTGGGGGTGCAGCCCCTCAGGCATCGCTCCCCCATGGAATGCAGCCTTCCCTCTGCTCCATGTGGTGCTCTGGTGGTGTCGGCTCTGCCTGGGGAAACCTTGCCCTGCAGAGCCATGTCCAGGTTCCTGACGTGCAGAAAAAATCCTTCCACCCCCTAAAATCAGGGAATATTTTGGCTGGATCCTGATCTAGATTAAACCATGGGCTGGAAGAGAAGGCAAAGTAAGGATAACTCTGGGCAGTGTCTTGATTTCCATGGCAGAAATTCCAAAGGGGATTCTCCCCTCTGGCATTGCCATATTTGTTGACCAGACACTGCAGACAAGGAAGAGGACTGGAAAATGGGGTGTTGGAATGCAGAGTGCAGCAGGAATGATGAGCTGGCATCCCAGCTGGGGAGACATGGAGAGCAAGGAGAGTAATTCCAGTGAGTCAAATGCCCTTCCCTGGCCCCAGGCTAAAATCCAGGGAGATTGGGAAATATAAAAGGAAAGGGGAGGGAGGGAGCACCCTCAAACTCAAACAGAATATTCAGTGTTTGCTTTGAGTGGTGGCATTTTTCCTTGTCCCTCTTCCTCTCCAGAGAAGAATTAACCTCAGGATGAGAAGTCCAAGCGCTTTGTGCTAAAAATGCCTGTCCCAGTTAAGTCTGGTCTTAGCCCAAAACTGCAAATAGTTTCCATCTCCCTAGAACTTCTGTTTCCAGTCAATGAGGCTTCACTCCAGTTCCACACAGTCCTTAAACTGGTTAAAGGAAGAAATTGCCCCCCTGCTCTTCCCTGTGCATCCCACTGCATCCACCCTCCCTGGAAAAGCTGAAGAGAGAAGATTTTTTGTCAAGCTTAAACAATGACTTCTGGGAAGAGCCATGGCATGTGTTCTGCAGCAAATCCGAGGGGATGACCACAAGATTCCCCCTGGCTCCGTGCTCTGGGAAGCCATTGTTTGGGATGTGTTGCAGGGCTGTTTGCCTTGGCCCAGCGTGTCATCCTCTCTCCAGGCTTTGAATAGGCCCTGCTGGAGAAAAGCACTGGAAAAGTCTGTTCTCCATTTGCTCTTGGCATTAGTTTGGTTGTTTGTTTGTTTATTTCTTTGGGATTATTTTAAGGACCTCGAGGTCCCCACAGCTCCAGAGGCAGGACCTCCATGTGCTGCACGGATGTTCCCTCTCTGTGGCAGGGGATGGGGAAGGTCACATCCCCTTTGTCCCTGTGCTTGACCTGGATGTGCTGTCCCTGCTGCTCTGTGTCCTGGAGGACCAAGGGCTCTCAGCATCCCTGCAGTTCCATTTCCACTGGGTGAACGATGCTTGCTGCATCCCTGGCTGCTCCAGGCTGTGTCCCAGGATTCCCAGAGGGAAGGGTTAGGTGGGATATTGGGAAGGAATTATTCCCTGTGAGGGTGGGGAGGCCCTGGCACAGGGTGCCCAGACAAGCTGTGGCTGCCCCATCCCCGGCAGTGTCCAAGGCCAGGTTGGTCAGGGCTTGGAACAACCTGGGGCAGTGGAAGGTGTCCCTGTCCATGGCAAGGAGTGGAACTGGATGGGATTCAAGGTCTCTTCCAACCCAAACCCTTCTGTCATTCTGATTATGGAGCCTCAGTCTCCATCTCTCCAGCCTCTCCCAGAGTGATGGACTCCAAGCTGTGTCCTGTGGTCTGCAGGGTTCCCCCATCCTGCCCCACTCCCCTCTCCCAGGCAGGACCAGCTCCTCCCAGCTGATTCCCAGCTATTAGTCTGAGCTCCCACAAGATCCAAGCCCTGGGGAGCCTGGCACAGTCCCAGGCAATCTGCTCCAGTGTGCTGCTATCCTTAGAAAGGATTTGTAAACACAAATCTGGATCTTTTCTGCTGCAATCTCAGACCATTGTCGGGTCCCAGCCAGGCAGCCCCAGCTGCTTTGCTCTGATGGATGAAAAGCTGGGAAAACCTGAGGCTTGAACAGGGTCTGGTTCTGGGGACGTCACCCTGCTGACATCCCAAAGAATCACAGAATCATGGAATTGTTTGGGTTGGAAGGGACATTTCAAGGTCACCATCTATCCCAGGTTGCTCCAAGCCCTGTCCAACCTGGCCTTGGACACTTCCAGGGACCCAGTGGCAGCCACAGCTGCTCTGGGCACCCTGTGTTCCTCACAGGGAACAGTTTCTTCCCAATCTAAGCCAAGGGGATTCCTCAGCTCTGCCTTGAGGAAGAGGAAACCTTGGGTCAAAAAGCCAAAGAAAGGTCAGGATGTCAGGTGGTCTGTGCCCTCCAAAGGGACTTGGAGGTGTCCCAAGGTGAGAGGTGATCACCCACATCCTGCCTGGCATCATCCAGGCTGCAGCTGAGGGCAGGAGCAGCAGTGGGGCTGACCACGAGTCCCTCTGGAAATAGCAAAGGGAAGGAAGCAGCAGATGGAGGAAAGGAGGAGCGAGACAGCGCGAAGGAGAATAAGTGGCTGTGCATGAGGAGCTGGGAGGAGTGGAGAGCAGAGGGAGCTGTAATTAGGGCAGGTTTGGTTGTGTGAATTTTGCTGGGTCTGCAGCAGGAGGTTGCCCAGCAGCTGCACAAATGATTTATTACACGCTCACTACATCTGCCCTGTAGGAAGGTAAATAAAATGTACACAGTGTCCCATTTACTCAGACAATCAGGGGGATATGACCCAATTTCTCTTTGACTCTGGCGTTTTCCTCCCTGGGATGAGCCCCCCGGGAGGTGGGAGCGCCCCAGACCCCCCCCGGAGTCACATTTATCTCCCTGTCCTTGCTGTCGGGGGGATCTCGGGAGGCACAGTCGGGATTAAGCCCCCCCACACCATCCTGCAGCGCCTCCCCCAAGCACCGGCGACCTGCGACAAGGAGGGACACCCCGGGAGGTGCCAGCCCCACTCCAGGAATCCGCCGGCACCATCTGCGTGTGGGATTAGGGATGCTCTTCCTCGGACAGGAACAGGGAGAGCGACAGGAGCCGGGAGCATCATCTGGCTCCCACATCTGCCGGGGCTCGGCTGAACCACGGGGAGGGGGCTCGGACCCCCCTTCGGAGGAGAAAGTGCTGCGTGAGCAGCGGGAACTGGATTTGCCATGGGTTTGCTCCGTCACTCAGCAGGTCTGGGGGAGATAAGGGCCCCTGCACCCTGGGATCTGTGTGCTGATATCCCAGATCCAGCCTCTGCTGAATGTGCAGCTTTTGGCCGCGCTGTTTCTGACTGTTCCTGGGATTTTTTATTTTTTTTCTCCAGCTCTCCTTGTTCAGGCTCCTCCGGCCTCCCCAGCAGGCAGCCCCGGGCAGGCAGGAGCCGGCTCCAGCCCTGCCGCCGGGTTTTGCTGCAGATGTCGGGCAGGGAGAGGCCGGGGAGGTGGCACGTGGCCAGCGGGGCCAGGGGCAACCCAACGGGCATAAAGTGGCCATTGAGCTAAAACCCCTCTTGGACGGATTCAAGTTCAAGGATTTGGCTGTGCAAAGAAAGAGCCCGTGGGCCGGGGGCTTTTCTGAATCCCATTTCCACAGGACTTTAAGCAAATATTCCCTGGAAGCAATGTCGTGCTCCGTGTTTGGTTTATCTGCTGGGTTTATCCTGCTGCACGCAGGAAAATCCAGCTGGAAAACCTTTCTGGAGAGCTGAGGAGAGGAGCAGCACACAGGGGGTGGTGACAGCCTTCCCTGGCAGCCCCGGTGCTCCGGGATGGACGCTGGCTCCAATCCCTTCCCCAGAGGGTCCCTCTTGTCCCCTCCCGCACCCAGATGTTGCCCCAGCTGTGCAGGGCGGAGCGGGGATGCCGAGGACAGGACACTGTTCCTTAGCAACAGCTGAAGGATGTGCTTAAACCCCGTCCCCAGCACCACCCTCCCCTCCCGGCGGGTCCTGCGGGGGAATGGGCATCGCTCCCATCAGAGCGAGGCTCCATGCGCGATTTTTTCCCATTTTGTCCTTCTTCTCCACCATAATTTTTGTCTGCTTCAGAGCCAGGGAGCTGCTCCGTGCTGGGTTGGGATGAATCCCGGCTCTCTGGGATGAACGGGCCTCATCCCGGAGCCGCTGCCCCTTCTCCCTCTGTTCACTCCAGGCTCCTTCCCCTGCTCCACGCTGCCGCTCCTCCCACAGCCCGAGGACAAAAACCTAATTGCACGACATAAATTATAGCGACTCTCCAAATAAAAGCCCAGGCAGAAAAGGCTGCGGCTGGATGGACACTTGAGGGCTATTAGAAGATGCATAAATTCCTTTCCTCGGGTTTTTCATTTTTACATGTCTAATTACAGTGAAAGGAGCCTTTCAAGGGCTGCTCAACTGCCAGGGCTCTCCGCAGCCCCTGGCAACTGGAGCGGGAAGAGGTGGCGGGGTCGGACACCCCCGTTTACCTTGGAGGGAGCCCGGGGCTAAACAAATGCCAAGGGCTTGGGAAGGAGCGGGGAGGAACCGCTGCATTCCCTTGATCTCCCCCGGGAACCTGCAGCGGTTCCCTGGGCACCCATCACTCCCAGGGAGATGTCTGGGCCATTGTGGTCCCTCTTTATTTATCTGACGCTCCTCAAACTTTAATTAAAGATGTCTCCTCGGGGTGTGCTTTAGCTCCATATTGAAGATGGACTGGCTGGAGAAAATGAAAATGAGCAGCGTTCCTGAGCACTGGGAATAAAAACCAGGAGGGGGATGACGGAATTTAATGGCTCCCCCCTCTCTGTGCTCTGGCCATGGAGGCCCCAGATGTGCCAGGGTGGCTTGGAGGGAACAGGAAGGACTGGGGATCCACCAGGCAGGAGAATTTCAGGCTGGGATGGGGAGAAAAGCCCTTAAAGCAAGAGAAATGCAGCGGGGTCAGAGGGCAGAGCTGCTCCCAGCTCGGAGCACCCAGCGCCTGACGAGCTGCTGGGATAATTAGGGGCAATTTATACCTCCAGGTCAGGGGTTCACTCTGCCTTGTCATCGATTTTGAGGTGGGTGATAAACTGCCGGGAAAAGAGAGCTGTCGGGATAACACGGGAAATGTCCCATTAGAGGGGGAGCTTCTGGAGCAAGCGCTGCCATCGGAGCACCCCGTGGTCGTGGTCTGGGCAGGACCCCCGTGGCTTTATTGTTACTGTCCCCACATCCCTGGGGCTGGCACATGTCCCCTCTGATGCTGTGCTGGTCTTCCCACGGGGGGAAGGTGTTGGGATGCTGGATATCAGTGCCCCCCCAGTCCAGGAATGACCCCATCATTCTTGGGAAGGAGGTTTAAGAAAACAGCCCCAGGGTCATGCTCACACAGCCTTCAGGGAAACTGATTTTTCTGCCTGGGAACCTGAAAACAAATCCAGGGAAGTTTTGTGCCTGCAATTGTCACTGCTGGAGAACAGCCTTTGGCTCCTGGTCCTGGATCCATGGTCAGGATGATTCCCAAGCCTGTCCTGTTTGCAGGTGGAGGTGCTAAAGGCAGTAGGGGTGTGCAGGGCATGGATTCCTCCTCAGTCCATCCTGTTCCCGTGTTTGCTCTGCTCCAGAAGCTGTGGTAAAGGGAAGCCCAGGCAAGGGGAGCATGGGGAGCTCTCCTGCAGGGAAGGGGTTGTCCCTTGGCTCACAGCTCTGATCACAGATGCAGATCCTGCTGCTCCCGGAAAGCACAGCAAGAGCTTAAATATGTTTGTTCCATGCCTTTCTTTGCAAACTTCTCCAGCAGGTAGAACATTTCCCAGATTTATTCCTGAAGCCAAAGAAAAGCGGCTGCAGGAGGGAGCTGGATGTGTGAGGCAGTTCAAGCCCTGGTTCTGCTGCAGGGCACAATGAGCTCTGCCCCTCATCCCGGGATGCTCCCCTGGATTTGATTGCACAGATGTGATCCCACTCTGGATAAGCTGCCTGAGCTGGAGCCTGGCTGTGCTTCCTCCAATTAAAGGTGTCAAATTAATACCCCAGACTGAATTCAGCAGCAGCAGCAAAGTCCTTCCCGAGTCCATGAAATCATCCAGACCTCTGGGCCATAAAATTCCAGGAGAGGTGATGTGCTCTGAACTTCCCAGGCTGAGAAGTGCCCTTTTCACCCAAAGAGGTCCCTGACAATTAAATGTGACCTGGCTCATTGTGATCAGGGTTAAAATTGCTCCATCTGTGGCTCAGGGCTCAGCCACAGCCCCTCAAAAACCAGGTGCTGATCCACAAGTCTTGGAATCTGCAAGGATGGGGATGGAGCAGTGCTGTGCTGCACCCCAGGGCTGGGAACACGGCTGGACACTGTCACAGCCTTCCTGGTACCTGTTTGTGTCGCTTTGGGTGATGTCCCACCTTTCAGAAATGATCCTCGTCCTGGTGGAGACACACACAGAAGCCTCAGACCCAATCCATGGGCAGGGTGGCAGGAATCAGGCATTTCCAACCACAAAGATTTAAGGAAACCCACACCTGAAAATGGATTCAGCAAAAAACCCAAAACTCACCAGGTGAATTCTTTGCTGGAGCTGTCAATGAGGCACCTGCAGAGCTCCATGCCCCCAAAACATTCAGGTCAGCGGATCCCCCTCACCAAGCACTCAACTCATCACCTCTGTGGGGCCGGATTTGTGAGGAAGCTCCTGTCGTGCCATTGGAAATATTAATAACAATAAAAGAGGGGGAAGGGAAGTGTGTAGAGATGGAAAAGGGACTCTGCAGCCTGGAAAGCCACCCCTGAGCTCCAGCACAGCTCGGAGAAGCCCCTCTCGGCATCCAGTCCCTGGGTGGTCTCTGCCTCTTAATTACAGGGTTAATGCCACGTTACGATCAGGAGAAGTTTCTTAGCCTGATAATGAGTAGGAAGCAGCTGTAGCCTGGAAAATGGAATAATTGCAGAGTGGAGCAGTGTAATTATAAGGTGTGGATCCACTGCCTCCATGTTTACCTAGAGGAGACGAAATCCCCTCGGAAGCTGCAGCCATGGCAGCAGCTGGAGCTGTTCCTTGCAGGGGGGTGTAAGTGTGTAGTAAAGGGGGAGTAGGGACAAGTCCTGGCCTGCTCCAGTCGCTGGGAATGTGCTGGGGCTCAAGCTCAGGTGGACTCAGAGCCAGCAGCACCCAGCCCGTGCTGGATGAGCATCAATCCATCTTCTGGGAGGGCAATTTCCATGGAGCACCACGGTGACAATCCCAGCTTGGACACAGCATCACAGGGTGGGTTGGGTTGGAAGGGATCTTGAAGCTCATCCCATTCCACCCCCTGCTACAGATCTTAAAGGTCAGGCCCATTCCACCTTCCCCTATCCCAGGCTGCTCCAAGCCCTGTCCAGCCTGGCCTTGGAAACTTTCAGGGATGAGGAGCCACAGCTTCTCTGTGCCAGGGCCTCTCCACCCTCCTTGTAAAAACCTTCTTCCTTCCACATGCTCATTCTCCCTCATTTTTATTCTGGGAAAAAGCTTTTGCCAACTTTTTTTTTCCCCTCTGAAAAAGAGATTCGGCTGAATCCAAACATTTGTTGCAGTTTTGCTGGGTCTGCTCAATTATTCTTTACTTTAAAAAGACAAAATATGCCAATGTGGAGACGGAAAGTGGGTCAGGTCTGAGATGAGTGGCAGTAACAGCGACTGAAGCACAGCTGAGCTGTTCCAGCAGCTCTGTCCAATTCTCTCCTTGAGATCCTGATGCTCTCCTTGAGATCCTGCAGCCAGCACAGCTCGCTCCATACCTATCCCAAACTCCATTGCCTGTGCAACCTTTGGAAATGTCTTCCTTTGATCTTCAGTAATGACCCTGTGCTGGTGTCTTTTGTGATGAATGGGCTGGAGAGGAGCAGGGGAAGGTGAGAAGAACCCTTCTCTCACCCTTCTCTAACCCTTCCCTAACCCTTCCCTTTCCCTTGCCAAGGTCTGGGATCTTCTCCTGCTGCTCATCAGCTGTAATATGGCTCAGGTACCACTTAAGGAGCTGGATCAAGTTCTGTGATGACAGACAATGAACTAACTAATGAGAGGGAATTTTTCATGGCCCCACACATTCCCAAATGTTCCTGGTGCTTTCCCCCACAGCAGGTGTCCAGGTGGTCATCACTCTCCACCAGGTGACATCCCACCCCTTGGCAGCATTTCGTATAATCCCAGAGCGTTTGGGTTGGAAGGGACGTTAAAGCTCATCCAGTCCCAGCCCTGCCATGGGCAGGGACACCTCCCACTGTCCCAGGCTGCTCCAAGCCCCTTCCAACCTGGCCTTGGACACTTCCATGGATGTGAAGACACTTCCAGATGGAGCTTTAAAGGGTACCCTGTGCCAGGGCCTTCTCACCGTCGTGGTAAAATCTCCTTCCCAATATTTAATTTGAACTGAGTCTCCTTTGGGTCAATATCTGGGCTCCACGTGGTTCCTGTGCCAGGGGCTCCATGAGAACCCAACCTCTGAGTCCCTCCCTGCCTCCCCAAGGGACTGGAGCCCCTCATGCTCCTGCACAGGACCCTGGGGACAAAGCCAGGGGTGTGTGACTGCAGCAGGGTCACTGAGGTCCCTCAAGATCCCCATCCTGGCAGAGAGCCCCATGCTCCATCCCTGTCTCACCTCCTCCCCAGGGATCCCACTCAGCTCCCAGAATTCCTGCACTGGTTTAAATTGGGCTGCTCAGACCTCCAGGGCAGGAAAAGCAGGAGGATGCAAGCAGGGACTCAAGTGGTGGATTTAATTCCCCATTCCCATTGGAATCACTGTTTTATTGGAGGCTGGAACAGGTAACTCCAGCATGGAACTACAGTCTATGCCAGGGCTGTGCTCCGGAGGCAGCAGGAGTTACCCTGATCACTTTTACTCATTACCAGCATCTCCAAATCCCTCTAAATTATTCCTCTTGTCTCTCTCCTTGATTTCCCCCTAGTCCTGCATGCTGAAGTCTGCAGAATCCCTGCCTTCCCTGTCCATTAAGCTTTTAACACTCCCTGCATTTCCCGACAATGCCACAGATCCCATTACAGCTTCTTAAATGTTAATTTTTATTGATTCTATGCACAGACGTAAAAATCCACCCCCATACAAACACCAGACATATATTGAGGTATATATTGATATCTAGCAAGTGGTTCCCGGAGCTGGAGGCTACTGGAAGTTGGTTACTGGGACCCCAGGGAATGGGGGAATCCTTCCCAGTGGGAAAACAGGGAGGCCAAAGGCAGAGCAGTTCCATCAGCAAGAACTCAGGAAGAAAAGAGACTTTCCCCAAGGCAATCCCGAGGTAAAGGTCTGGTGGAACTGCTGGACTGGATTGAATCTGAGGTGATAGAGGGGGATGGCTGGAGGCGGGAATTTCCAGGTTTTCGGCTGGGATGAACCCCTTGCTCATCACATGACCCAACAGCAGCCCTATGCTGGGCACACACTGAGCATCCCGTACCCATCCTCCCTCAGATCCTTCAGAAGAGGCATATTTCCCTGGGAAAGGGGCTGGTTGCCTCAGGGATTATGGAGTTGTTGGGTTCTGCATCGCAGTCACAGCAGCAAAGCAGAACTGAGCAGCCAAATGGCTCTGTTAATCCTCTGCCTTTGATTTGCAGCACCGCCCGTTTGCAAACACAGCTTTAATCTCCGTCCAGTGAGCTCCATGGAGGACACCAGAAAACAAGGATGTTCAAAGGGAAAGGAGCCAAGGATGACCCTAGTGAGGGCCCTTACAGAGGCACAGGGTGTCCTCAGCCAGCTCTGCCGCCTCCCAGCTGCTTGGTGACCATGTGCAGGTGTCACTCAGCTCTGGGAAAACTCACTCCTGTTTTCTTTATCTGGAGAAAATAACCTGCCCTGGCTCTGAGCTGCTCCCAAAGAATTTCAGTGTCACCTGCATTTAAGTTAAATGTTAGGAGGAAATTCCTTCCTGGGAGGGTGGCAAGGCCCTGGCACAGGCTGTCCAGAGAAGCTGTGGCTGCCCCATCCCTGGAATTGTCCACGGCAAGGAGTAGAACAAGATGAGCTTTAAGATCCCTTCCATCCCAAACCATTCCGGGATTATGTGACTTTTTTGGGAAGGAGATGGCATGTGGGGAGCTTGGGAGAACTGTGGCACTGGGGACATGGCTGTGCCTGCTGTGACACTGCTGTGGGGCTCCACAGAGCTGCAGCTGCATTGATGGCTCTGTTTCATGGCTCTGCTGAGTGTCAGGAGGGAGGAGAGATGGCAGCAGCTTGATTTTCCTGAGAATGATCCATTTAGAGAGCGACGGCTCAGCCAATCCTTTGGGAAAAGCCTGGGGGCCTACGTGCAGCCACAAGTGTTATTGAGACTTTCAGCTCTGACACCAGCTCCCATCCATCACGTCTGCCTGGCCTTCCCACTGCCCCTCCTCCTCCTCCCACAGATATTCCCAGAGCAAACTCCACTGACCCTCCCAAGGTCTCTGTTCACCTGTTGCCTGACACAATCCGGGCTCATCCTCTGGCGTTGGAAGGGTTAAATCCTGCCTGCCCCGAGGCCATGCTTCACTTGATAATGTCATCAGCTGGTGACAGTGATAATGCGGGGATCAGGTGCAGGAGGCGGCTGCATTACCCTGGAGAGAGATGAGTTGTGTCCGGAAGAGCCAGAACTGGATCCATGGAATGATTGCACCAGGGAAGTCTGTCCTTCCTTCCTTCCTTCCTTCCTGCCTTCCTGCCTTCCTGCCTTCCTGCCTTCCTGCCTTCCTTCCTTCCCCCGCTAAAGCATCAGCTGCCCCTCCACAGTGAGCACCCTCTTCCCTCTTGTCCCATGAACCTCTCCCCATCCTCCTAATCCTTCTCTTCCTCCTCCTCCTCTGTGCCACATGTTGCTGTCTCCAGGCTGTTGCTGTCTCCATCCTGGGAAATGCAGCATCCCTGGATGGTCCCTCTGGCACACAAGTGGCAGCAGTGCTAAGCCAGTGCCGCCATCCCAGTGTCCCAAGTACTCCTTTCATCCCTCCTGCTGTCCCTCACCAGTGCCATCCCCTGTCCCCCACCTGTGCCGTCCCATGTCCCCCTCCTGTGCCATCCCTGCCTCCTTAACACACTGGAATTTTTTCAACATGTGTTTAAACCCCTGCGTCTCTCCAGGAGATGAAGGCTCTGTGCACAGCTTCTCCCTCCCAGTGTCCCAATGCTCCCAGACAGGCAGGGAGTGCTGGGCTGGGCTGGGGAACTCACTGCTGGGACCTGCTGGTGTCCCCTCTCTGAACACGGGATGAAGTCAGCCTGTGCTTTTTCCAGGCTCATCCAGATGGGAGATTCATACGGATGGTGGTGACTTGGGACACCCCCCTGAGAGCTGAGCAGTGCTGGGAGTTCCTGGGACAGAAAGCAGGATCTGGGCAGGGGAAGCAGGAGAGGATGCAGGAGAAACTCTCACTACCTTGGCAGCATCCTGCTCATCTGTACCTGGTGTTCCAGAGCCACCTGAAAACCTTCTCATCCCTGGAAGTGTCCAAGGACAGTGGAAGGTATCCCTTGCCATGGCAGGGGGTGGAACAGGATGAGCTTTAAGGTCATTTCCAACCCAAACCATTCCCTGGTTCTATAATTCCATGATTCCATGGAAAGCCCAGGAACACTGGACAGGAGGTGACCCTGGTGCTGTCCCAGGGTCTGAGACTCTGACAGGGACCCCCTAAAACCTCCTGCAGAGACCTTCTTTCATTGCTGCCCCGCTCCATCAGCTGGAGAGCAGGGAGAGAACAGCATCAGAAGCATTTTCCCAGTTGGAATTGGAGCAGGCTGAATGAGTCCCAGAAGAAAGCCCTGAGGAGCCCTTGGAGGGTTGGGAGGGAGAAGAGCAGGCAGGAGAGGCTCTTGTGCAAAGCCTGGATTTAAATAAACAAGCAGCAGGCAAAGAGGGGTGAGACTGGAGGAGAACTCCTTCAGTTGAGGTTTCCCTGAGTGCTTCCATGGGTACACAAACCAGGCCGGCATAAGGAGATTGTCCCGATATTCCTTGTGCTGCACTTTCCCAATAAACATCTCAGGGCAGGACCCTTCAGTGGGTCCGGTGGGGACAGCAGGGACTTCTCTCCTAGGGTTTGTTATTGTTTGTGTTCTGCTGGTGCTGGGAGATCTTTGCTGGAGTTATCCAAGGAAAAATAAGCTTTTCCAAAGTGTTGCTATGGCCTTACCACCTCTCCTGCTTCCTCCAGCCTTCTGCATCCCTTGGGATCTGCTGGCAGTGAGGATACAGCAGCTTCCCCTCCCTCCTTCTCCTGTGCACCATTAGGGCTTCACCCATTTCCTCTCCCTGATTTGGGGACCCCCTTGTCCAGTCCTATTCCTTATCTTCTCACCATCACCTCTTGCTGGCTCAACCCTGTCCTCTCTCCCTGGGTTTGGGAGATGTTTTCCTGCTCTGGGGTTCACAGGAGCCGTGTCCATGTGCACTGACCCCGGTGAGACTGAGACAGAGGGTTGGAGAACAGGAATGGAGTAGCAAAGCCTGGGAAGTGCTTCCCATTGGAGCCAGGCTGCCCTGGCAGCCAACCTCGAGCCTTTGCAGCTTCCTGGCTCTTCCTCACCCTATCAGTTACTAAAGGTGTCCTCCAGTTCCACCAACACAAGGAATTTTTGCTCAGGGAGCAGGACAGATGGATTTTAACTGAGCTGCCTCTCCCCAGACATGTTCTCTGCACAAGAACATCTTATTTCTATCATCCTTTCACCACCCTTTTCCCCCTTCCCAACTTGGTTACAAACCAACTTGGAAATCTCAAGCTCCGAGCCAGTCCCTAATTTTAATTAATGTTCTCCTCTCTCCCCCGGACCTGCCGGGCACTGCTGACACTCTCAGCATCCCAAAGAGCCTCGAGAAGCAGCTGAAACCTCCGTGGTGAGGGGGCCGTGCCCACCTCCCCCGGTTCCCACACTCCCAACACCTCGGGATCCTTCCCGTCTCCTGGTTTGCGTTTCCCCCGCACTGCCGGCTTCTCCCGGCTCGGCTCTCAGACAGCTGTGATGGATCAGTGACAAGCTGCCTTTGTGTCCTCCTCTTGCACAACAATAGATACTCCTGTCTGTTTATACAAGTTTGAATTTGTCCCTATAAATACGGGGTGGAAGAAACAGTAGACTATAGATTGCACCCTGACAGCTGAAAGATTAAGGGAATCCATTAACTAAACCAACTGCCTGGAAATCTTATGCAGAACATACACCTGAAAGCCATTACTGCTGTCCTGTCATGCTGCTTTATCTCTTTATTTAGGACCCTTTTTGTTTGGTTGAGGGGTTGCTGTTTTTTCTGCTTTTTTTTTCCCCCCTCTAATAATGTAAACTTGTTCTGGAGTAACAGAGGAGCCCTTGATGAAGTATCTAAGTATTTTCTGCTGAAGAATTTATGAACTCGGAGCCAGCACTGTCCTTGCCAGATCCCATGGAGCGGGAGGGGAGGGGGCACTCGCCTGTCTCGGGGTTTGTGCAGTGAATGGCCTTGGCTCGGGTTTCCCTGCACTGAACTGTTTGCTTTGCTCTCATGGGCGACTCTGCCTCACTTCAATCTCTGGCTGCACTTAACCTTTTTTCACCTGAATTCTCTCCCTCCCTCCCTCCCCACCTCTCCCGCCAGCTCCCTGCTTTCCAAAGCCCACCCTTCAAGTTCACGAGTGCAGCCGTCGCTCGGCTCTGCCGGAGCCGGGCGGGATCCTGGCTCTGATACTGTTGAAGTCTCTTTTTTTTCTGCCGGTCTATTCAGGAATGCACACAATGCCCGTCTCCATAGTGCCCGTGCAAGTTCCTTGTCTCCACCAGCACCACGCCTGCTCCTCTCCGGCCTCCTCCCCTCCCGGCTCGGCGCTGGGGGAGTCCGAGGGGTCTTTCTGCACCTTGCTGGAAGATAGAATTAGAGAAGGGAAAAGTAGAGATATGAGGCTCTTCTGAAGTGAAAGTCATTTCAGACTGACAGAGAGAGATTTAGATGAGATATTGGGAAGGAGTTCTGCTGTGAGGGTGGTGCCTCAGAGGTTTCCCAGAGAAGCTGTGGCTGCTCCATCTCTGGAAGTGTCCAAGGCCAGGTTGGACGGGGCTTGGAGCAACCTGGTCTGGTGGAAGGTGACTCTGCCCATGGCAGGGGGTGGAACGGGATGGGCTTTAAGGTCCTTTCCAATGCAAACCATTCCATGATTCCATTCTGATCCTAAGGAGCACTGGGAGCACTGCTCACTCAGAGCCTTTCCAGCTCCCACCCAACACGAGAGCTGCAGCTGCAGGAGTGTGCACAAGTCACTGGTTGGCTTTTGGAAGCTGTTTGCCTGGGAAAACAGAGGTTGAACCCGCCCTGTTCCCCTTTGTCCTCATCCTGCTTCCCCTCTCCCAAGGCAGGAGAGGCTGAGCCCCTCCAGCAGCACTGCACCATTGCTGAGGTGACCTTGCAGCTATCAAATTATTTCTGCCCAATATTCTCAGGGTGGACCCTCATCTCAGAGGGTGACATTGAGAGTCCAATTCCTTCCACTGCCATCCCAGAAAGCTGTGTCCTTCATTTGAAATCCCAGATTGGAGCACTGGTGGGAATGCTTTCCACAACCGCAGCGGGCTCTCTCTGGGCGGGAGGGTGACCCCCCTGCGACAGAGCCCCCGTTCCATGCCGATGGTGAGTGATTAATGCTGTCCCCAGGCAGGAATAAAGTTTCAGGAGCTGCTATTGTCAGGGGAACAGGAGCGGCTCCCATCCCGCTGGACAGATAGTAACCACGGCAACGGCGGATACACCGGGAAAGGCCCGGGAGGGTCCGGTGGGAGATGGGACACAAGGGCAGATCCCATTAAAGCCCACCCCAGTGTGTCACTGAGATGTGAAGGATTTGAAAAGAGGGTTTCAAAGTTAAAGCAGCTGCCAATGCGATGGGGAATTTTCGTTCCTCTCTCCCTCTAAGTTTGTCCAAATTCCCGTTCAATGCTGGATCCTGTCTCAGCATGGATCGTGCCCACTGGGACCCCTCTGAGTTGGGAGAGAGATGTTCCTCAGCAGCTGGGAACAATCAGAAAGGAGTTTAGGGATGGAAAGGCAGAAATGAAGGATGGGAGGACGCAAGTGAAGCAGCTGCAATTGTGGAAAATCCGGGATGAATCCACAAAAGAAAATCCACCCATTTCAGGAGGCTCTTGGATACTGGAAGGATCCCTACCCCTGCTCCATGGCTCTGCAAAAGCACTGAGAAGGTCCTGGAGCTCCTCTGCCAAGTGCTGTGGGGAACTTTAGGCTTGTTGATCCAGGGAAGAGCCTGGATCAACAACTGTAGGTGCACCATCAATGGATTCTGCTTTAAAGTTTTCTCTGGGACTTCACCAACGGATGGATGTGCTTGGACACCTTTGGTGAGCTTTGGGAACAGCTCCGAATGGACACTCACTGACCATCAGTGGGTCAAGGCGTCTCCTGGAAGTGTCCATGATTTTTTAAGAAGGGATGGATGTGTTTGAAGGCATGGAGCTGTTTGGGGCTTGCTGGGGAGCTCCAGGAGCAGCTCAGGCAGGATCTCCCGCATGGAGATGCTCCAGGGAAGAATCCAGGGTGGTCCTTCCTCCAGACCAACCATCATCTGTCCTGGGAGGTGTTTTCCACCTGGGAGAAGACAGAAAGGGCTGGAGATGGAAAGATGAGCCTCGTGCTGCCAGAGGATCCCCATGTAAATCCGATGGTGCTGGAGAGGGCTCCGTGGAGAGGGCTCCATGCGGATCGGGCTCGTTTGGGCTGTGCTGGGGGGAAATGGAAGAGGTCAGAGAGCTGGGGTTGCCAGGCAACACTCCCTGTATATTGGGAAGATAAATCCCACAATAATGGAAAGAAGGGATCCTTTCCCTGCCTGTTGTTTGTTTCTCTCTTCCTCCGTGGTTCAGCTCGCTCGGATCCCCCCTGCAGCTCCAGGGTAAAACGTGACCTTTTCATGCTCCAAAGGACCAAGAGGTTTATCCTTGGTGATGAAAACTGGGATTTTTGGATCTGCTGGGGCAGAGGGCTGGCGGAGACAGGCACGACTGGTTTTGGGAGGAAAAGGGATTGTGGGAAAAGCCAATTCCTTATCTCCGGACACATCCCACTCATGTACTACTTGCTTTTGGCAAACATTTGTGTGTTTGCTCTTTCCCTGTCTCCGAGGAAGCGCTTTGCAGTCCCTGCTCTGAACGGGGGCTGAGGTTGGAGTTGGGCTTTGCCTGGATTGAGGTTGCTCCGTCAGCAGCAGGTGACTGATTCCATCCCTCTGATCCCATCACTTGTGATTCCAGCTCGAACACAGCTGGAGTGCCGAGCACCCTCAGCGAGCTGTTTGCAATCAGCCAAGAAAAGAGTCGGCAGACAAGTCTCCCACTCCGGGTGTTTAAACACTTCCCAACAACAAGAAAAGCTGGAGGAAATTGCGATGATGAGAGCGACCAGAATTGGAGGCTTAATTTATCCCATCTATCATTTGCTCTGACTCGTTCAGCCAGCTCAATTTTCCATCAGTGCTTTTCAGGGATGCAACTGGGATGAGGAGGAGAAGAAGCAAAGTAGGATGAGAATCTAGCTTGGGGAGCATTCACTGAGCACACTCTGCTGTGGCAGTGCCCATCACCCTGGCCTGGACTGGCAGAATTCCCTGCTCCCAGGAATCCTCAATCCCCGGGAGTGGTGACCTTTGCTCAAAGGTTGGACTCAGTCTTGGAGGTGTTTTCCAACATTAATGATTCTATGGTGAGAAAAACCCCAAAGAGTGGAGGTTCCTCTTCCCACCACCGCTGTCCCCACCCATCAGGAAGAGGAACCAGGCCCAAGCTGTTGGATTCTGGTTCTATTCCCAGGAATCCTCCATCCCTGAGAGCAGTGACCTTTGCACAAAGTTTGGACTTGATCTTGGAGGTGTTTTCCAACATTAATGATTCTATGGTGAGGAAAACCCCAAAGAGTGGTGGTTTCTCACCCCACCACCCCTCTCCCCACCCATCAGGCAGAGGATCCATCCCAGGGCTGGGCTGGAGCTGTCGGATTCCGGAGCTGCTGCTCCCGACTCCACTCATTTCCGTCTGCAATTAGCTTGGAGCAGCATGGTAAATATTTCATACCTTAGAGCAAAGGTTGTTTAATTTTTCATTCTCTTAAAGCTGCTCATAAATGTTTTACAGAGCTGATCTCCTCAGCTGGAATGGGAATGGGAAAGCAGGAGAGAGGTGTCCTGCAGCTCCAGGTTTGGGAGTGCATCCAGTGACCCCTCATCCATGGTGGACCTTAACTGAAGGTGCTGATGAGCCCCACTGGAGCAGGGTGTTGAGCAAAGCATCTTTACACAATCTGCTGCCATGTGAAATAAATGCCTCCAATATCCCTCTCCAATCCTATTCATCCCAGCAGGAATTAAATTATCCTGTATTCCATGGACTCAGCAGGAGGACAAACCCCCAGCTCGTGTGTCGTGGCACTTTCTGCTCTGGGGTTTTTGAGAACTCACATCAAGTTCCACCGTTGCTGTGATCTGCCAAAAAAGCCATTTCCTGAAGCCGTTGCTACTTCTCACTGTCGAGTGGAAGGTGGTTTTGCCCACACAGGGGGTTGGAACCAGGCCTCTCCCAGCCCAAACTATTCCAGGATTCTGAGTTTCTGGAATGACCACCTTGTTTCTTCTTCATTTCTCTTTCTCCAGGGCAAGAAAGCCAAGAGCAATTCTGCTCATGACATTTACCACCCAGGCTTTTAATTCCGGATACCATGGAATTCCCCAGACTCAGATCCATTCCTGCCTTCCTGTGGGATAAACTGAGGGTGAAGTGGGTTGGATGAACCCAAACTAAGCCTCCAGGAAAGGACTTGGGAATTTAATCTCAGCTGGGAACTCCAGCATGCAGGATGTGCTCCTACGGCTGCTCCTGCTCCCTCCCTGTGCCCACATCTATTCCTTTAATAGGAACAGATTCCCAAAGCCTTTAGCACCCATGCACTGGATCAGCTCCTTCCACTTGTGCTTTGCCGACCTGCTTTTATTGCACATCCAGGCTGGAATGCACAGAGTCCTAGCAGGGAGCAGGTTTTTTGGAATACTTGTCTGGAAAAACCTCTCCTTTCTGCTTTTTCCGTCCTGAGGCAGAAGCCCCATTCCCGGAAGTGCCCAAGACCAGGTTGGATGGGGCTTGGAGCAACCTGGTCTGGTTGAAGGGGTTGGACCAGGTGGCCTTGAAAGGTCCCTTCCAACCCAAATTATTCCATGATTCCTTCCCCACACTCACAGCAGCTCTGGAAAGAGAAGGGATGCCTCAGGTCAATCCAATGCTCTCCTCTGCAAACATTTGGAATTTCTTTTCTTCTGCAGAAATGGAGGAACACCCGTGAAAGATGGGGGAAAGGAAAGGAATACACAGGATAAAGGGCACAAAAAGGAGGAATATACGCGTTAGAGGGAACAAAAAGCAGGAATACACCTGATAAGGGACGCAAAAAGGGGGAATACACATGATAAAGGACTTAAAAAGGGGGAATACACACAGCAAGAGGCACATCAAGGAAGGAATATGCATGACAAAAGACAATTACCAGGAGTAATGAATTGTCTGGGATCTCTTATCAGATCTGTTATCTCCTTTCTTCTTCTTCACCTTCCCTTGTTTGGGACTTGCCCAAGTGGAATCCCTGTTTTTCAGCTCCTACATGGACTATCCTCACAGACTGTGCTGTCCTAGGGCAGTTTGGGGCGATGTGATAGACTTTGACCAGGCTCAGGGGTGTTTTTCCCATCGAATTCCAATAGTCTGGACACCCAGGGATAACCATATTCCTGATCTGACTTCTGCTGCTGCCCAAACCAGGAATTCAGATCCTCTGTTCCCGTGTCCCAAGCCATGGTTTTAACATAGAACTGCAAGAAAACCCCCACGGAAAAGTTATCCAGTGAACACTGCAGCTGGGATGAGCATTCCTGAGCCTCCCCTGGGCCCTTGGAACTGGCATTCGGTGGCCCTGTCACAGAAGGACTTTGGAGAGGGTTTTGTGGTGGCCCCTTCCTGGCGGCCTGAATCCACATGGGATGGAGGTGACAGCAGGAGGGATCACCTTCCCCATCCCCGAGTCACCTCGGGCTGGGAGCAGGGGTGCTCTGAGGTGTCACCATCTGTCCCCTCTCCACACCCTAAGGCCACACGCCCACGCTGCTGCTTGGGGAAGTGAGAAGCAGGAAACGTCACACTCCCCCTTTTGTGCTCCCAGAACTGACACTTGTGTCCTGTTCAGAGAATTCCTGGTGTAAGTTGCACTTGGGTTTCCATCCTTTTCCCTGGGGCAGGAGCATGTCCTGGAGCTCTGGAGCTCTGAATCAGGCCTGGAGCTCTGAAGCGCTCAGAGCTGCTGGGATTTGGCAAAGAGGCTCTGCTCTTCTCCTGGAGATAACATGAAATTTGGGATGCAGGTGATGGTTTGGGATGCAGGGTTTGGGGACAGCTGGATCCACACCGTTGGCACAAGGAGTAGGGAGCCTGAGATGGGCAAGGAGAAGGGACCAGCTTGTTCTGACACCCCCCACCACACGGAGCTGAGTCAGATGGCAGAGCCAGCAGAGCTTTGGGAACACTGACCAGGAATTCCTAATGAATGAGCTCACCCCGTGGCACCTGGAATTGGATCTGCAACCTGCTCCTTGTGTGCCTTCCATGAATCCATTAATTAGGGACTGAGTCTCGGAGCGACATTAACAAATCATCAGGATGCTTTGTCTGTGCTCTCTCTGAAAGCTCCCATTTGGAAATCTGATTAGGATCGGATCATTTTAATCAGTGACCAAGGAACACGGAATCCCTGTCCTCCCTCCCTGCCTGAGTGATGCAGGCACACGGCCTTGATTTCGGGCAGCTCTCCATAACCTTTTCCTGGAAAATCAAAGGAATCGGGGGTGTGAGAGGCTCATCTCCTGCAGGGCTGGGACACCTCGTTCAAAAATCCCTTTGGAAGATTCAGCTCATGCTGGGCTTGAGCAGCAAAAAGGGATGAAAAAGGAGTCAAAGACAATAAACAGGAGGACAAAATGCTCTGGAAGGCAGCGAGGAATGTAGGTGACGGTTTAGCGTGACCTGGGATCTCCAACAAACAATTCCAGCAGCGGGGAAAGGTTTCCCACCAGGAGGCTTCCTTGAGTGCTTGTCCCAAATCACCCTCACCTCAAATGCCAGCGCAGAGTCCTCTGAGGAGGGACAAACGCTCTCATCCGAGGAGGAGCAAACACACGGATCCAGACCAGATTTTTTACTTCACCTCCCCTGCCTGAAAATCTGCTGCTCCCAAAGTGTCAGACAGGGAAGAGACTCCCCTTTGTCTCTTCATTCACTGGGAAGAATCCATCATCCAACACTTTTCACCTGCCTCAGTCACAGGTAAATCCCACACCAGATTTTTTTTGCGCTCAAACCCTTCACGCTTCCTCTCACCTCCCTCGATGGGACAAATAAAGCTCCGTAATATGCAAAATCCCTGATTTTTTGAATTCCTTCCACTCCAAGATGTCTTTTGGCAAGGAGCCTCCTGCAGAAGGGATGAGCCCCATCTGTGCCAAAATGCAACTCAACCCCCCGCTTGCAGCCCTGGGTCAGATTTTGATCATAACTCTGCTTTGAATACATGGAAGCATTAAAAAAAAAAAAAAAAGGGAGGGGGGGTGGGTGGGAAGAGGACATTCAATGGAAAACCAAGAGCTTTGAAATGTGAGCTGGGCTCGGGCAGCACCGGGGGCTGCTGCCGAGCAGCCTCGCCGCGCTCCCGGCCTTGTCCCGGCGTTGTCCCGGCCTTCTCCCGGCTTTCCCGGCCGCTGCCCCGCCGAGAGAGCCTTTTGTCTTCCCAGCAGGCTGGGGCTGAGCGCTGGAAGCCGCTTCCCAGAGGGAAGGCAGCTTGTTTGCAAGAAAAAGGCGAGTTTTCTTTGGCTTTTTTTGAAAAATAATCTGCCTTTTTTTTTTTTTTTTCTTTCTATATCTGCATAAATGCTGCAATTCTTTGTGGGATTTTTTTTCCCCCTTCTCTCCGCCAACAAATGCTCCAGTGTCTTTTCCAGCATAAAAGGGTGGGGGAGGGAGAGGCACAACCCCCTCCTTCCCAACCAAACCGGCAGCATATTTGCACTGGTTAATTTAATCGGGAATTAATGCCATTAGCGGATTAAACACGGCAACAGCCCCGGCTCCCGCCGTGAATTCCGGCGGAGCAGACGGGGTGTGGATGCAGCACACGCTGAAAATGAAGTGGGAAGGAGCCGGGCTGGGCGTGGTGGCATTCGGTGTCCTCCTGCATCCCTGTGAGGATCCGTGTGGCACAGGGACAAGGACAGACCGGGACGGGGGGAATTCGCTGGTGGCCGCGGGCAGGGCTGGGATGGAGGCTCAGGGAAAAGGCTCTGGGTGCGTTTTTTTTGGTCCTGCCTCAGTTTTCTCCTCTGTAAAAAGGGCGAAAAGACATGGATCCAGCATGGTCTGGAATGTCCTGGTGGGAAGTGGAGAGCACGATAGCAACAGGGTTATCCAGGAGAGCCCAGGGATCAGCGGGAATGTGCTGGAAGAGGCAGGAGAAGGGGACTGGATCTCTTTAGCACTGCCTGAGTTGATGTCCCAGCCAGGTGACCACGCCTCGGATATGGGACTCTGTATTTCCCAGGAAGTGGGAAACAGCTTTTTCTTCACAGTTCCTTCCTTCCCTGGCCCTCCCTGCCCATTGTCCTCCGAGGACCTCAGGTTTGGAACACCTGTTCCACCATTCCCAGTGGAAAACCTGGCTGCTTGATCCCCTCTGCTCCTTCCTTGGGAACTATATCCAAGTGTGGGACATTCTCATCTCCTTCACCTTGGGCTCCCAGTACCTGTTCCACCCCCACTGGAGGAACAGGAGAACCCAGGGGCTGGGCATGGAGAAGGGGCAGCACTTTGGGTAAGGAGTTTTAAGGAAGATGCCCTGAGGAAAAATGGGATTGTGTGAAGAAAGCACCCAAAGGGGAAAATCCACACATCCAGGAGCATCTGAGCATGCAGGTGATGCTCAGGGAGCTGTGCCAGGGGCAGCCAAGGAGCAAAGAGGAGCCAGTGGGATGCGGAGGCATCAGAGGAAGGATGAGCTGAGGTGACGTGGAGACAGCACAGCCTGAGCCAGAGCCTTTGGAGCATAGGGAGAGAGAAAGGAAGGGAAAGAGGCCAACAGAAGCATCACTGGGACTGGTCAAACATTTCAGTTTTGGCAGCTGCGCTCCAAAATTCTCAACGAGCCTGAAAGAAAAAGAACTAAAGAGAAACCACTTCAATAAACACTGAAAATGACCAGGGCCTTTTATTGGAATGTGATTTGCACAGGATTTTTGTTAGTGGGTGACAGGATCCCCTCCCTCCCTGGCGAGGCACCTGGCAGGAGAGCAGGGATGAATGGAGGAGGGATGGATGAGCAGCTCGGGAATGTTGGCTGGATGGCTGGCAGCACTCCCCGGCTCTGGTGGGATGAGCTGGCACAGGACTGGGGCTTTGCTGCCAGCCCGTGGAGAGGTGAAGGAGCAGAGCAGAGAGTGGGGGCATCCACAGCTTCTCTCCCAAAAGTTGCCCAGAGAAGCTGTGGCTGCCCCATCCCTGGAAGTGTCCAAGGCCAGGTTGGATGGGGCTTGGAGCTACCTGGGGTAGTGGAAGGTGTCCCTGCCCATGGCAGGGGTGGGACTGGGTGATCCTGAAAGGTCCCTCCCACCCAAATTCCAAATTTCCATGAAAGTTGCTCAGCAGCCAAATTCCTGCTGATGCCAGTGAGTGCCCAGACATGCAGCTCCTGACTCCAGGAGATGTTTCTTACCTGGCTGCATCCCTGCAGGACTCCTTGCTGCCCATCCCAGCCCAGAGGGTGCAGAAAGGTGCAGGAAGAGGGGGCAGAAAGCCCTGGGTGGGTGCTGAGGACCTTTGGGTGCTCCCTGGAGCTGCAGCCAAGCTCCACATGCCCCTCTCCCACCCGCATCCCCCTTTCTGGAGCTCTCAGCCATCCTGTTTTCCATTAGGTCCATTAACTTTTGGACTCTTAATCCCCTTCATGGAATAAATCACTGCTCCCAGGCTGATAACTCCTCTTCCCCTGGAGCCATCACCCCGGGCTTTCATTCCAGGCGGGATTGGAGGCTCTCCCTGCTGGCTGCAATCAAGCTGCATTCTTTCAGCAATTATTTTGTGGTGCTGCTCTCCCCTCGGGAACTTCGGGGGGTTCACAGCTTTTTGTGCTCGCAGGCTTCCTGTGGCTCCTTATCTCCAGCCAAGAGGTCCTTCCATTCCCCCTCCTCCGTCTGCCACAACCCTGGATGTGGAGCCTGGTCCAAAATGCTTTCTGCACACGTTTGTCAGGCTGGAGCTTTTGCAGCTGGGCTAGGAGGGCAGTGTCGTGTTCCCTGCCATGGGATCAGGGTCTCTGGGATCACCAGGATAACTGGAGGAGGCTCTGCAAGGGTGACACAGGGAGATGGGGCATGGGGAGGAGAGGGGGAATTCAGAGGCACAAAGGAGCCTTTGCTTCCCTTAGGGCCTCGCTGCAATCCTTGGCTGGGGGCTCCTCACCCCTGGAAGGGTCCAAGGCCAGGTTGGACAGGGCTTGGGGCAACCTGGGATGGTGGAATGGGATGGTCTTTGAGGTGCCTGTGCCTGCTCAGCCCATCCATTCCCTCTGTGACATTCCTGACACCGCAGAACTCGCCAGCCACTCGGGATCCTCAGCATGGATGGTTTAGACATAAGAATAAAGGACAAAACAACCAGTTTTCCTTTTGTTTTATTTTGGGATTGGATCCATCTGTCCTCTTGAAAAGAATTTTGATTGTATTCACCAGGGTGGAGATCCCCTGCAAGGCAGGTGCCCCTGGCAGGATGGACCCTCTCAAGCTCATCCACTGAGATTCCCCAAAGCACAGCCCTGGTGTGGTGCCAGATTTTGGGCTTATACAGCATTTTCTGAGGAAGGATTTTGAGGGAAAGATTTCCCTCAACTACAAGCTTGGAAGGTTTTAGGCTGCTGGCGCATGGATCTGTGCAGTGCAGCGTCTGGACTTGGGGGGCACAAGCTGTGGCAAGGATTGGAGCTGGAGCTGCCATCCCTGGAATGCTCAGGGCCAGGCTGGACAAGACTTGGATCAAACTGATCCAGTGGAAGGTGTCGCTGCCCCAGGGACAACCCCAAAATCAACCCCAGGGCACCACAGGGATCAACACCATTGATGCCTGGATAAACCCACCTCTCCTGAGCACAGGAGGATGAAAATCCCTGCTTTTGGAAGGAGCTCCCAGCACTGGAGTGACTTGGCTGAGCAGGGTGTCACTGGTTTAAGGTGCCCTGAGTGCTGCCTCAGCTCCTGAGCCCACTCCTCCCAACTCTTCACCTGAGGCATTCCTTGATTCCTGGGGCTCCAGCCTCTCCTCTCCCAGTCCTGCCCCTGCAGCCTCCAATGCAGCCACATTCCTGAGACTCATAGATAACAGGGAATGAGAAAAGGAGCCTCTTTGTTCCGCCATTTCCCTGCTGCTGCTGCTGCCATGTGTGGATAAAACATCTCCAACAAGAAGAATTAAACCTGGAAAGAGGGAAAACATTGTCCAGGAGCTCCCATTCTCATGGATTTGTGCCTTGCTCTAGTGGCTCCGCTGCTCTCAGCGCTGTGTATGGACATCCCTGTGCTCCAGAGGGGCACGGATGGAGCCATGAGAGCATTGGGAGCTGCAGGGTGTCCTGTCCAGGCATGTCATTCCTGGGAGAATCTCCGAGGCCTGCGCTGGCTCCAGGCTCTGTGGAAAAGCAGCCGTGCCGGAGCAATTAAAGCAGGCGGGAATGTGACACAAATGTGGGGCTGTCTCGTCAAGTTAAGGGAAACTTCCCAGCTCACCTGGGGGATTTTGGCCTTTGAACCAGAACCTGGCTCCTCCCTGGAGCCCCAGGCCTGGGATGCCGAGGATGGAATCAGACCTGCATCCCCACAGGGTCATCCTGCTGCTCCCGCCATCATTCCCTCCTGTCTGGGAATTCCTGGAAGCCAGGAGGGATTCTGTCACCACAGCCTTTACCTGGTGGCTTTGCCTGCTCTGCTGGGCAGTGCCATGGCCTCCTGTCTGCCAGGGAATGTTCTGGATCCAGTGAAGCAGGCAGGAACTGCAGGGAATCCTCTTGGATTGAGGTCCAAGGCACTGCCAGCCCATCCTGGGCAGTGAGCAAGGCTTTCAGCCTCCAAACAAACTGGCACTGGATATGTTGGAAGTGTCCAAGGCCAGGTTGGATAACACTTGGAACAACCTGGGACAGGGCAAGGTGTCCCTGCCCATGGCAGGGGAATGAGATGATCCTGAAGGTCGCTTCCCACCCAGACAATCCTGGGATTCCATGACTCTGTGATTCTCTGCTGTTCTTCATGGCAATGGTGCAGAAAATCCCTGTGGAAGGCAGGCACAAGCTGAGCTCTCCCCACTGGACTTTTTAATAAACAGCTGCAGGGAGCCAGAGACAGGAGCAGGAGTGAAAGGAAAGGGAAGCTGGAATGAAACCCATGCAATCCTCCTCTCCTCTCCATCTTCCTCTGCTTTGTTTCACCCCTGACATTTACTCTGCTTAATAAAAGCAGAATTTATGTTTGACTCCCAGAATGGTGCCTTTGAATCTCTGTGATCCTTCAGGATCCTCCAGAGCTGTGTGTGCACCCAAAAAAGTGAGGATGAATCCCAGGCTGAGGGAGGAGGGAGCGTGAGGGGCATTGGGGTCAAGATGGTGACGTTCCACATCCCAAAGGCTTTAGGAGCGGGATTAAAGCTGCAGCCCCAATGACAAGGGCTTGGAAGGCTCACTTGGGAATCTCTGAGCATCCCGGATACCCTGGGAGAGCTGCTTCTGTGGGGTGACTGGGGGGTCACCCCCTGGTTATCACTTCTGCTGGTGGGAAGTGACAGAAACCCCTGGAAATCAAACATTGGAGTTTCCATCAGTGACATCCCGAGGCAGCCAGAGCTGATCGACTCCAGATGGGATGACAGGATCCAATTAATGCTCCTGGCCCAGGGGAGGGAGAGGACTGGGGGGACCTTGGTGAGGATGGGATTGGCTTTGGGGAAGTCTGATGGGTGGAGGGGTCATGCAGGTGGAGAGCAGGTGGTGGTGTGGGAGGGGAAGGTGATGGGATAATAGACTGGTGAGATACTGGGATAGTGGGATGATGGGCTGGTGGGCTGGTAGGGTGGTGGGCACAAAGCTCATGTACAGCTCCCAAGGTGCCCACAATTGCCAGGTGATGGGAGAGAGGATAGCAATGAAGGATTCAGGTGGCCCAGCTGCATTCCAGGCCTTCCCTGGGTTCTCCACAGCTTCCTCTCAACAAAATATAAATAAAAATTTACCAGTGATGCCAGTCCTGGGACACAAATCCATCCTTGGTTTAGACTAAGAAATGGGGCAGGAAGGTGATTATCCCTGGGATTCCTGTGAGGAGGGATCAGCCTGTGGCTGCTGCCAGCACATCCCAGTCCCTTCCCAGAGGCTCTCCAAGGCCTGTCCTAGTCCAGTGTTCCATCTCCTCCTGCTTTCCCTGGATGAGGCCATGCCCCTCTGGGGTTGTGGGCTGGGCTGGCAGCCACCAACACCATGGGGGTCCCAATTCCAGGGGCACCAGAACATGTCCTGGTGGGACCCACATGGCTCCGGCAGTCCCCGCTCCCACTGATTAATGACTCCTTACCACAGCCCAGCTCCCTGTGGAAAAGAGCATTTCCGTTTGCCCAATTAGAGCTGAAGACGTGATCTCATTAATTCTGGAGGTGGCAACATGGAAGAATTAATTTTGGGGGGCATTTCCCAGGATATTTGTCTCCCAAGGCTGCCTTGGAGCTGCCCTGTCAGGCAGGACGGATGGGCTCGGCACAGGGCTGTGGGGGCAGCTCCGGCATTCCCGGGGTAGATCCCACACACCCTGTTTGTTTTGGCTCTGCTTCCCGTCCCTTCAAGTGGATCCTGGCTGGAAGATGACAGGGGCCAGTGACAAATTGGGAACATTCTTTGGGAATCAGGGCCCGAAGCAGTGGGGTCAGCACAGGGGGACCAGGGGCTGCGCGTGGTTCTTCTCACACGAGCTCAGGCTTGAAAACCAGGAAGAAAAATCATCCCCAAGTTCCTCAGGTCCCTCCAGAGACTCTGGATAGAAATTAATGAGCTGGAATGTGGCAGTGGAGGTGGGAGTGCTGGCGGCTGCAGATGAGGAATTGTGGTCACCTTTGGGGGATGGGGTGGCATTGGGGAGTAGTGGCACAAGTGGCATCTGTGCCCAGTCCTGTGCACCGTGCCAACGGGATTTTCGTGCCTCCTGCCTGTTTTCCCAGCTCTGCCTGGCTACCTGGGGCTCTGAGGTGGGCATGGAGTGAGGATGGGGTGGAGCTGAACCTGCTTGGGGGTGGGAGATGGGAAGGAGCACAAGGTCATGGCACAGCACAGGACACACGGCATGGCATGGGACACATGGCACAGGACACATGGCACAGCATGGGACACATGTTATGGCATGGGATACAAGGCAAGGGACATATGGCATGGCATGGAACACATGGCATGGCACAGGACACATGGCATGGCATGGGACACATGGCATGGCATGGGACACATGGCATGGCATGGGACACATGGCACGGGCCACACACCCTCAGCACTGGTCTACTGCATCCCTGGAAAAGGTTGGAGGAATCTGGGGCCATTATCAGCCCAATAAACCCAAAGCCCTTGGGATCACTCTCAGGATTTTACTTTCTCCGTCTTGCTTTTTCCAGTTATTTCATCCCTTAAATTGTTTTTCTCCCTCTGAGATGTGCCCTGAAATTCTCCTCGACCTGCACGGCAGAGCTGGAGGCTCCGCTCTGCTCCAGCTTTCCCGAAACACGGCGCGGTGTCACAACGGCAAATTAAGCTGTTGAAGCCTTTTCCACTCTCATCTCTCCCTTGGCTTTGTTGTTGTTTTCCTGGCCACATTCCCCCGCGGAGACTCCAGGTTCCGGCTGATTTTCCGTTCATTCCATTTCAAAGGCGCCGGCTCTGCCCGGCCTGCAGCAGGTGCCAGCTCGGAGCTGGCAGTGCCAGCGCTGCCCGGCCGGGCAGAGCTCCCGCCAGCAGCCAGCCTGGATCCATGGAGAGGGGTGGCTGCATCCCAAAGCTCTCTGGGCATCCTTCCAGGGTGAGGGGTGGCTCCCCTGTGGAGCAGTGAGGTTGCCAACCCCCGGCTGCCCTCATGCCACAGGGTCTCTCACTGGTGTCCCCACTGCCAGGACATGACTGGCAGCAGCTGGACAGGGCTCTCCTTGGAAGGGATTGATAAATAACCTCCACTCCAGCCTCCACTCAGGCTCCTGGGAATGTTAAACCCAACTTTGTGGTGCTCCAGGAATTAATTCTCCCTCACAAAGCCAGGCCCAGCTCCCCAGCTTTGCAGCTTCTCATGCCATGCCCTTGGTTCAGCCAATAAATCCAAGCAGCTCCTCCAAGAATCCCTCCAAAATCTCAGGAATTGCTCTGACTCCCAGTTCCAAGGTTAAGGTCCCCACATTTTTCCATCCCTTTTGGTTTTCCACCCAGCAGGTATCAGCAGAGCAGCCTCTAGGTGGGTTCACCAGTGAGGGATGAGTTTTTCCTCCATATTTTGGGATTAGCAGCGTTTTCCTGGACACCCTTAATTCAGAGCCCACAGACAAAGCCAGACTGGTAACACAGATGAGGAATTCTGGAGGTAAAAACACTGGGCTGAACATTTCCATCCTCTCCAACTCCTGATGGAGGGATGTGTGAAGAGGAGTCACGTTGGTTCAGCTCCCTCTGAACAGAGGAACACTGGAGAAGATCTGTGCTTTTAATGTCTTTTTTTGTGGCAAACTCCTGCCCATCATCCTTTCATTGTCCTTCCTCCCTCGCAGGGATGAGAGGGAAATAAACCTGAAAAAGAGTTACTGTGAATCTCTGCTTCCCAGAAGTGCTGGAAGTGTGGCTGGTTCCTAACTCCTGCACCCACCAGACTCAGTGCCTCAGTTTCCCTCATCCTCGTGCATCCTAAACCTCAGTGGATCCCTGCATCCCAAACCTCAGTGGATCCCTGCACCCCACATCTGATGGGAAATCCAGACCTGGGAGAAATGCTGGGGATTCAATCAGGGGAAGGAATCATGGGATGGATCATGGTCTCCCTCCTGGAGTGAAGCCAGGGCTCGAGCTGTGCCCCTGTAGCACTTTTGGGGTGCAGCTGGTCCCTGGTGTGTCCCCCAGGGCAGGAACCTGAGGAAGGAGGGAGGCAGGAGAGTGGCTGCCGGGAACTCACCAAGACAAACACTTCCAAACGCTTCCAAACACTTCTACAGCCACATTTTGAGGCAATAACCATCCCCTCCCCTCCCACCACCCCCCCACCCCTGCTGCTTCCTTGCCTTGATCAAAGCCCAGCCAGGAGAAAAGTCCATCTGGGACACACAGAGCTGAGCCTTTCCTGAGGTCTGGGGCTGGCAGCAACATCTCCCTGACAAATCCAACCGGGAAAACTGGCAAAATGAGAGGCTGGGAGCTGTGAGCATTTCCCAGCTGACTGGTGATGTGTGTGGGGAACATATGGACAGTCTGTGCCCGCTGTCCCACAAAACCTGCTGATTTTACACTTGGATTTCTCAGATTCCCTGACAGCTTTGGAGACCGGCTCCGACAGCCTGGGACGTGGTGCCACTCAGTGCCACTGCTGCCTGTGCCCAGAACGGGCAGGGAATGCCCAGCACAGCAGGGCTGCTCCAGGGTCCGGCTGTCCGAGGGGTGTGGGAAGAGTTGAGTGATGGGACCAACCCCAGGCATCAACCTTGGGTTTCAAACAGCTTAAGAAAGGCGAGGTTTGTTTCTGGCTGTCAAGGATTTCTATTTTCCATGGATTTTGCAGCTCTTGCTTGGACTGAAATAGCACCAAAGCTGCTGCTTCTCGTGCACCTGCCAGGCTGGATCTGCCAGGCAAGATTGGGCTGGGCTGTGCTGTCCCAGTTCCACCCAGTATTCAGGGCTGGGAGCACTGGGGAATAAAGACCATGCCACACCAGAGGACGTGGTCTCTCTTTGTCACCTGCTGGGTGGCCGGGATCCAGCTCTGAGGTGCTGAGGGACAACTCCACATGCCATGCCTTGGTTTTTCTTTTTCCAGGATAAAAAAGCAGGAAAATGCTGTTGCTGGATCAGGCCATGGGTCCCCTTTGCTCACCCCCAGTCCTGCCACATCCCGAGGGCCAGTTTGGAGATTCACAGATGAGGAATCTGGCAGGACAGGATGAGCTTTGCTCTCTCACCTTCTGCTCCAAGTCTTCCCTGGCAGAGAAAACAGAAAGGCTGGAATAGGTGCTAGAATGGACTTCTAGCACCTATTGGAGCCCGCCTGCAGCTGTGCTGCTGCAAAACCCTGTGGGGATAAATCCCAAAGGATAATCTTGCCTTTGTGAGAAAAACCAATTTATTAACCTTGGAGGACTCCAGGGAGTCCAGGGATCCCAGCACAGTTCTCACACAGGGAAATGTGGGATTTGTGAGCTCCCTCATTGTCCTCCTGCAGCTTCTTCCTCTATGGAATGAATTGGTTTCTGTCCGAGGAAAGGGGAAATGGAGAAATGTGGAGATGGGTTTGGATTCCCACACCCAAACCAGTGTTCTGTAGGGAAACACCAAAGTGCCCACCTAGAATGGACCTGTTGGGTCACCCCATGGAGGGGGAGGAAAACGGGAGAGCTGGAAATGTTCAGGCTGGAGAAGAGAAGGATGTGGGGAAAACTTAGAGCCCCTTCCAGTGCCTCAAGGGGCTCCAAGAGAGACTTGGACAGGGGATGGGGTGACAGGACACAGGGAATGGCTTCCCACTGCCAGAGGGCAGGGATAGATGGGATATTGGGAAGGAATTCCTGACTATGAGTGTGGTGAGGCCCTGGCACAGGGAAGCTGAGGCTGCCTCATCCCTGGAAATGTCCAAGGCTAGGTTGGACAGGGCATGGAGCACCCTGGGAGAGTGGAAGCTATCCCTGCCCAAGAGAAGGGATGACACTGCTTTTACAGATCCCTTCCTACCCAAACCATCCTGGGATTCTATGATTCCATATTCCTGCTCAGAGAAAAGCCAGGATGAGCTCCTAGCCACGGACTCCAGCCCAGCCTTGCTCTGTACCTTGTTTTAATTCTGTGGAGTTTGGATTCGTGGGGTGTGAAGGGACTCTGGTGACAGACCCCTGAGTCCCTCTGTTGGTGATGCCCTCAGGTGACGGGGTCTGGGATCTGCACCGCGGGGACTGTAAAACACGAGGGTCACGCAGGGCTGGAGCAGCTCTGATATCAGAGATTCCCAGGATCAAGGGAAGTGCTGATTCTGCTCCGATTGCTCGGGAGCACAGAAGCAAAACCCTCACAGTCAAATTACTACGGAAGTGTCTTGCAGAGACACTCCAGAGATCCCTGGAGTGCATCCATCAGAGAGGGAGGATTTGGAGAATGGGGAAATAATAGTGGCACACTCCAGTCTGGCATTAACTCCCTAATTCCGGGGGTTTGCAGGGCCCTGGATGGAACTAATGCAGGTTCTCCCTGTATTTATGATTATTTGCAGTGTTAAATATGTGCACCAATCCCGTGGGGAATTGGGGCTGGCTCTGGGAAGGCTCTGCCTGGATGCGGGACTCGTTTTCTTGTGCAGGGGTGGGATGGAACCAGCAAACCCAGCAAAGCAGAGGGTGAACGCTCCAAGGGGCTTCTCAAGTGCATGTTCCATAGAATTACAGAATATAAAATTTTAGAATGGGTTGGGTTGGAAGGAACCTTCAAGATCATCCAGTCCCACCCCCTGCCATGGGCAGGGACATCTTCCACTATCCCAGGTTCCTCCAAGCCCTGTCCAACCTGGTCCTGGACACTTCCAGGGATGGGGCAGCCACAGCTTCTCTGGGAATTCCATCCCAGCCCCTCTCCACCCTCAAAGCCAGGAATTTCTTCCCAATATCCCATCTAACCCTGCCCTCTGGCAATGGGAAGCCATTCCCTGTGTCCTGTCCCTCCAGGCCTTGTCCCAAGTCCACCTCCAGATCTTTTGAAGCCCCTTTAAGCATTAGAAGGAGCTCTAAGCTCTCCCTGGATCCTTTCCTTCTCCAGTCTGGCCAAATTAGACTAAATCAGCTCCTTGATCAAAGATGAGATGGAAGCAGAGTCAGGAAGGGAAGCGAGATCAGCAAGAACCAGGTGATCCCACCGGGAATCCCCAAAGGCTCTAAGGCTCTTCCCTTGGACACAAAGTAACAGGAGACTGACCTTTTGGAACAAGCTCTGGGAAGCCACAGGGTAAATTCATAAGCCACCACCTCCATGTTTCAGTGGAGAACCTTCCAGAAGCCCTCCAGTACCTAAAGGGGCTGGGAACTGAGCCGATGGATGTGGCTGAGCAGAGCTGAGTCCAGAAACTTCTCCCACTCTGCCTCCTTCTCCTGTCTGAGCCGCTGGTGGAGGTGCCAAGTCTGGGAGCAGAAATCCGCGTTTCTGTGGGGAAGTGATGGCTGCACACGCTGGGAAAAAGCACTTTGGGATCCTCCTGAGGGAAAAAGCAGCAGAAACCCAAACTGATGCTCCAAGTGGGACAGGAGCCGGACATGTCCTTGGTGAGCAGCTCTGCATGTGTGTGGTGCAGCCTCGTGCTGGACATCCAGTCTCTGTTTCCATGCAGAAATGTGGATTTAATCCTCCAGTGATGCTCTCTAATGTTCATTAATGATCGTGGCTTGGGTTTTCAGATGTATTTTAGATTTCCCAGCCTGGCTGTGGGATGTGAGTGAGATGCAACGGAAACATTTGAAACATGTTTAAGGAAGGGTGTGCAGCAGCTCCAGAGAGTTCCTGCAACCAGGCCACAGGAACCAACTGGCCAGCTGGGAGAGCTGGGGAGGATGTGTTGCAGAGGCAATTGGCACATTCTTAGCCTGGTGTGCAAATCCAGTTGGACTGGAGGATGTCCGGGATCAGGCGGACTCTTCCCATGCTGGACCTGGAGGGCAGGTGCCACCTCTGAGCAGGAAACATGAAGATGGTGCTGAAAAATTGCAGCTGAGAGGTGGGAAGGAGCTGTTGGGAGCCTTCTTGGTCCATGCAGAGTTGGGGAAAACCCCATGGAGGGTCTGGATTTAGCCTGGATGCTCCAGCTTGGCCCCCAAGCTGCAGGATGGAGAGGGCTGGAGAAGGCAAAAGATATTCAAAGGTGCATGAGATGAGCACAGAATGGTTTTGGTCTTCCCAGAGCTCAGCCATAACAGTGGGGTTGGAAGAGGCAGGATTCCTGTATGTCAGGAGGAGGAGGAGTGGTTTGGAGGGGATGGATCTGCTCCATGGTTCTTCCCACAGCAACGCTGGGGATTGGAGGAGCCTCTGTGAAGAGAGAAGTGCAGGGTGATGGTGGTGAGCTGGTGGTTGTTGTCACCTCCCCAGGATGTCACCCACACCAGGCTGCACATTCCCACCTTCTGGACTGCCAACAGCACCCTGCATCTTTGTACTCCATGACAGAGCTCTTCTTCCCTGGTCCTGCCCATCTTCCCTGTCCCTGAAAAGTCCCTGAGGATGGAGCAGCCCATCCCTGCAGGGACTGGGGGACTCTGGGGCTCAGCAGATCATGATCCACGGCGGATACTTGGAAAGAAGCCGTTCCTGGGGGCTGGGGGCTTTCCTTCCCCAGGTGGGAATTTTCCTCAGGGTCACCTCCTCAGCAGCCCCGTGTGCCGACGCTGCTGGAATCTGCTGAGCGGGCACGGAGAGGCCGCGCAGGGTAGGGAGCAGCCTCCCATGCAGCAGGCTCAGGTGTGAGCTGAAATCCCATTGATTTCTAATCAGTGAGCTCATATTCCCCACGGCTGCAGTGGGACAGGGTCAGCAGCAAGGGGAGGGTGGGGGGATCCCGCGCTTGGGGTGGTCCCAGGGTGGGACTGACGGAGCCGCTGACAGAGGCTGAGTTATGGCTCCAGAGATGCTTTGGAGGGTTCCTGGAGCCTCAGTTATTGTCTGGCTGAGTCCTGCTCGGGGGAGAGCAGCGAGGGAAGGACGTGTGAGCCATAAACCACGTTGTCTTTTAATGAACGAGACTCCCGGGGGATCAGGACTATTTTTTACTCCGTCGTTTTTCTTTCCTCAGCTCCAGGAAAGTTGCTGAGTGTTGTGTCTGCCAACTGCAGGCCAGATGCTCCAGGAGAACCAAAATCATGTCCCATCCAGCCTGGCCCAGCTCAGCCTCCCCATGACATTCCAATCTGCTCCCAGGCTGCCCCAGAGCCACCAGTCTGGGCAGTGGTCACACCAGCCAAGACCAACCATGAGAGTTTGATATTCCAGAGATGCTCCCAGGGGAGCAGGGCTGTAACATTCTCACGAGGAGCCTTATTAATGCTGCTGCTGAAGGAAAAGCAGTATTTAACCCTGAAATCCAAGTGTTGGAGGGGTTTGGATGAAAAGCGAGTTCAAGCTGACTCTCCTGAGCATGAGGAAAGTGCACGGAAAGCACAGGGACGTCTCTGTTTTCTCCTTCCTGCAAAGCTGAACCTCTGGGGTGGCTGTGGGGAAGGACCTTCCTGCACGACCCCAATTGCTCACCCTGCCTCCCACACCTGCCCCTTCAGTGACAGGGACCTGCTCCAGAGCCTGAGGATTCCAGGAGGAAATAGGGAGGGAAGAAAAGACAGGAATTAACATTTGGAACCCAGCAAATGTGTGCTGAATTCTGACTCCAGACTCATTCCAGACCAACTGGAGACCAAACTCCGTGCTGTGCCCCTTCAGGACAGGCTGTGGTGGCACACCTTGACCTGGGTTTGGTAGGAGAGTATGACAGGGGTGGTCTCTTGTCCTTCACTTCCATTGCTGTGAAACCCTCCTGGAGCCAGGAATGTGCCCTGAGATGCCTGGCCAGGGCTGGATCTGAGCCCTGGCTGCTGGGACCTTTCCTCTTTTGGGGGATGGTGCCTGGCAGCCCCTAAACCCTACAGTGGGGTCACTGGGCTGTGTTGGGTGGGACCAGTCAGGGCTCTGACCCCACAGCAAGCCCAGGGGCACTGGTGTGGAAGGGCTTTGAAAGGTGACCACTGGGATGTGCTGGGAATGCTGGCAGCCCAATCCCTGTGGTGGGAACACTGCTCTGCCCCACCCACAGTCCCTCTGAGCATGGGGAGGTCCCACTCTCCACCCCAGTCCTTCTCACCGACCACAATTCCAGCTCCACTTGGGATCGATGCCAGGAACCCATCAGAGCAGCACGGGTCAAGGGATGGGCAGGGCCTGCCCAGCAGTGGGGACCCAAATCAGGATGTTCTGTCCCCTCAGCAGAGCCAAGTGACGTTTCCCAGCACAGGCACTTTAAACTAGAACAATAAATTGGGAGATCTGTGCCGAGCTTGGTTGTAGGACCCGGATCCCCTTTCAGGGAGTATTTTAGGATGAAGGCACTACAGCTGTTTGTTGGTTAATCCCTCTGCCCTCCCCATCAACCTCCAGAAGGGACTTTGCAGAGCCACTCCAGCCAGGAATAAATCAGAAAATGGCACTTTGTCCTCCCCAGGAATAGGCTCTCCCCAGCCCCTGGAACCTGGCATCCCAGTCCAGCATCTGCTCAGGGGGAGACCCTGCCGCAGTCAGGCTGTGTTCAGCTCCCAGGGATCCGTGGAACACACGTTCAGCTCCCAGGCGACCATAGGACACAGGTTTGGCTCTCAGGGACCTGTGGGATTCACTCACATCCCTGAGCTCCCAAGGACATAGTGAAGAATCCGTCCGAGTGGGAATGGAAACAAAAGCAGACCCAAAATCCCGTGATTAACACAAACCCATGCGGGGCTGGAGTGGCTGCAGAGAGGAGCTGCCAAGCCCTGCCCTCCTCTGCAGATCAAGATTCCCAACATCATTAACCAGATAATTAAACATTCCCTCCCACTTTAGTGTTTCTCAAATCCATGACCCAGTGTCACCTACTTAAGGGGCTCTGGGAATTTTGTGTGTGATGTGCTGGGCTGAGGCTCAGCGTGAAGGAGTGCTCGGGGACAGGAGGTGGCTGTCCAGGTGTCACCTTTGTACTCCAGTCCCCTGGAGCTGTTCTGTGCTTTCCCAGAGGCCAGGTGGGGTGTGAGGCTCTGCAGAGAGGGCTCAGAGGTGCTCAGGGTGTGGGGACCAGGAGCCCCCAACAGCCACGGGGGACGTCCCAACATTGTGGAGGGGCTCTGGCAGAGTTTTCCACAGCTCTGCAAGTCCTGGAGTTAATTGAATCCAAGTGTGGGAGCAGGGCTGTGCCCTTGGAGCCGCAGCGGGCAGCGGGAGCAGCTCGTTCTTCTGTTCCCTGCTTGCTTTGAGTTCTCTCCTTTGAAAGGGAGGCCTCTCTCTGCATTCCCATCAAATGTGGCTTTTCCAAGTTTCAAAGCCTTTTGGTCTCTTAAGGGAATGCTCTGCAGGAGGCTGGGCATGGCTTGGCCCCCCTGGCCTCCTCCTCACAGCCACTGCCTGTCCCCCCCAGGATCCCCCTCACCAGGGGATCCCCTTCCCTCCTTTCCTGATCTGGGACACCCAGAACACTCCGGACACCCCTATGGGCCTTGGGCTGGAGGTTCAGAGATGCTGCTACCAGGAGGACATGAGTGGCTTGGAGCAGAGCAGGGAGCAGAGTGGGCAGTGCCCAGCCAGAGATGCCCAAAGGGTGCCCAGTGGTTTTAAGATGGATCAGTGGTTTCCCTGGCAATACTGATCCAGCACACCCCTCTCCACCTCCTCATCCCATTTTGGGATGTTCCTGCTTGGTTTTCCACGTGAGACTTTGACACCCAGCTCCCTAGGGAATGGTCATGATCCCAAGGCTGCCAGAGCTGGAGGAGTGTATGGACAATGCTTCCAGGCACAGGGTGGGATTGTTGGGATGTCCTGGGCAGGGCCAGGGGTTGGGCTGGATGATCCCTGGGGATCTCTCCCAGCTTGGGAGATTCCATGATCTTTGTTTTTCTTCCCAGAGGATTCAGCTGATGCAGGACCAGGTCTGCCCTCACCAGCAAAAGGCAATGAGGGACAAATATTTTGACCCATCTTTCCCAACACTTTTGACAAAAACAGGGATTTATAGCCAGGTCCTGGCAGGAGGGACAGGCTTTTTCCCAGAGGCATTGGCAAATCCAAGCTTCTTATTCCCGGAGATGCCCCCACTTGTCAGCCACTGTCACCATGGGGCAAGAACAGGGAGATGAGTCAAAAGTCCCTCAGTCCTGGGGGAAGCTTTTGCTCTGAGGGGGACGAGATTCCCACACACCTCAGAGCCATTTCCCCAACCCATTGGAGCTGCAGTTCTCTAAGGATGTCTCTACTTCCACAAAATTCCACAGGTTCCAGGGGACCACTGGCTAACGAGGCTCCAGTGACAGTCACTCCAGAGAGATCTGCCCATGGAATGGGAGCACTCCAGATGCCCTCAGCCTCCAGTTCTCTGGGGAGCCTTGCAGAGAGCATCCAAGGAGGAGAGAGATCCAAGAGCTTGGGCTGGGAAGGCAACATGACTGTGGCTCTGGGAGGTTTTCAGGAATTAAAAGTGAAATCACAGATTAATCTATCAAAATACGTATTCTTTCCCTGGCATTTTAATGGAGAGTCATGCGAAGAGGAGAAGGCCCATCCCATCCTGCATTCCCGCTCTCTGAGGTTATTTATGGGTTTGCTACACAAGTTGGGTTTTTTCCTCTTCTCTCTTCTCTCTTCTCTTCTCTTCTCTTCTCTTCTCTTCTCTTCTCTTCTCTTCTCTTCTCTTCTCTTCTCTTCTCTTCTCTTCTCTTCTCTTCTCTTCCTTTTCTTCCCTGCTTTAGCAAATGGAATTATTTAAATGCGTTGTTTGGCAGCCTCAAATCCCAGCGTTTCTCTCTCTTTCCTCCTTGGCTGCCATTTATTTCTCTCCTTTCTGCTCCTGCATTTTCAGGATCATTTCCTGTGTTGTTCCAGTGGCATTTATTGAAATTTGCACAAAAAAAGGTCTTTTTTCAATGCCACCATTTCAGCCCTGGCAGGAGATTTATGGGGGCAGGATGACACCCGTGGCAGCGAGGTTTTGCCGGGAGAAAGAAAGGAAGGAGGGAAAGGAAATGTGGGGGAAAAGCAAAGGGTGCCCAGAGCTGGGGAGCAGGGAAGCTCCACAGAGGTGATGGAACAGGGGGATAGCCCTGCTCTTCCACGGGTGGCACACTTGGTGACGTGGGCACGACACATGTGGGCATGGAGGGGTTTAGTGTCAGGGTTGTGTGGGTGCGTGGAGGGAGCACAGACACCCCTGGGTGGCCTCAGGCAGCAGTGACACTCGGGGACAAGGCCTGGAGAGGGGCTGGCATGGCTTGGGGGCGCTTGGGCACACTTGGGACATTCTTGGGGTGCACTTGGAACATACTCGGTACATGCTTGTCTCATGTTTGGTAAGTACTTGGCACACACTTGGTGTGCAATTGGTGTGCAATTAGTGTGTAATTAGTGTGTAATTGCTGTGTAATTGCTGTGCAGTGGGTGCACATTTGGTACACACTCCATCCATCCTCGGTGAGCACGTGGGGATTGGGACATTCTTGGTGAGCACTCGGAGCACTCTTGGGACACATTTGGTGACAATGGGACATGTTTGGCGACAATTGGGACACGTTTGGCACCCACTTGGTTCATACTTGGCGCACACTTGGCACACTCTTGGTTAGTGCTTGGCACACACTTGGCACACACTTGGCACACATTTGGCACATGTTTAGTGCACTTTTGGTGCACATTTGTTGCACTCTTGGATCCATCCCTCCCTGGGCACCCAGCGCTGCTTCCAGAGCCTTTCCCAGCTGGAACACCGTGGAGAAACCGCTCTCGGAGCCGTTTGAAGGAGTGCCGCTCTCGAGCCTCGCTATCTCTAATCCTGCTTCAAAGCCAGTTCCTTCTATTTCCATATTGACTTATGATTCCTTTAATTGACTTTCTTGCCTCAGAATTGTACTTACTTAATTAATCTGATTACATTTCTGCTTCTAGTTAAAGAGTTTCTGTGTTGCAGCCCAGAGGTGAGGACGTTCCTGCGGAGAGATGAGGTTCTGGTCGATCCCACCAGCAGATAGAGCCTGCAAAGCATTTTGGGATCCTTTGGAAGGGGAGGACAGGCAAAAGCCATGGAAAGTGCCGCAGCAATTTCCATTTTCACACACGCAGCAGCTTTCCTCGTGGCAGGAGTGAGGCACATCCCTAGTCAGTGGGATTGAATTATCTCCATAAATTCATTACATTTTAAAAATATGATAATCAGCACGGAATGAGCCTCCCGAGGGAGACGGAACATGAACATCTCAAGTACTGTTAATAATCAGCCTTTATTTTACAAATGCCCAGGGCTGGCTCGCAGCCGCCGCAGCCCCTCCATGGTGGAGGGGCTGGTGCTGTGACCCTGCCAGGACCTGCTGGGGGTCCCTCCCCACCCCCTCAGCCTTCAGCCCCAGGGTGGTGACCCAGACACATTTGGGATTTGGGGTGGACAGTCTGTGCTGCTCCAAATGCTCCAAATAAACACTGGGCACTCACTGCCCTTTGGGGTCCCCACAGGTGGTGGCCTGCAGTGGCCCCTCCCCAGTGACTCAGCTTCTCCCACATCATCCCCACAAACACCAGGATTTAGGGGATGATCGGTGCCAGTTTAACACAAATCTGGGGCAATTTTGCACTGGGTTCATTTGCGTTCATAAAGGATCCCAGGGGAATGGCACAGGCCAGGGGCTGGGGGCGTGTCCTCTGTCCCCCCCTGGGGACAGGGGCTTGGAGGAACTGGGGGTGTCTCACATTTGGCAGAGCCTGACAAAGTTAGGAGAGATCCCAGAGCAGCCTGGGGATGAGCCAGGGCAGGTGGTGCCCATGGTCACCTCACGGCCTTGGAATCAGTGGAATAATTGGGGTTGGGAGGATCTCAGAGCCCATCCAGTCCCACCCCCTGCCACAAGCAGGGATACCTTCCACTATCTCAGCTTGCTCCAAGCCCTGTCCAACCTGGCCTTTGGCACTTCCAGGGATAGGGAATTCACAACCTCTCTGGGCACCCTGTGTCAGGGCCTCTTCACCCTCACAGTAACAAAACAAAGCCAAAATCCCACTTGTACACTGTCACCGTAAAGTTTTCCTCTTTATTATTCCACTTTGGTGGCAGACAGGCGGCTCCTCCACCCCCGTTTGTTAAACATTGATTAATTATTAAATTGGCCATTAACTATTAATAGCTGATTTTGTGAGTGTTAAAATGCCAGCCCTGTGCAAAGAGAGCTGTGTCTCTGGCAAACCTCAGGAACCTCAGGGAATGAATCCTCGATAATCAATCCGGCCTCTGCTCCATTTGCCATTCCTGTCTCGTCCTCTCTACTTTTGGCACCACTTCAGGGGAGTTTATACAAATGGAAAAGCCAATTTTACTGCTGCTGGAAATTCCCAGCTTCCAGAGATGATGGCAGAGCTCTGCGCTTTTCTCCAGTACTGGAGGGGCTCCCTGCTCCAGTTCTGGCTCCACAAAGGAATCATAAAATCCTGGAGCGGTTTGGGTTGGAAGGGACCTTAATGCTCATCCCATTCCACGCCCAGCCATGGGCAGGGACACCTTCCACTATCCCAGGTTGCTCCAAGCCCCATCCAACCTGGCCTTGGACACTGCCAGGGATAGGGCAGCCACAGCTTCTCTGGGAATTCCATCTCAACCTCTCATTACCCTCACAGGGAAGAATTTCCTCCCAGTATCCCATCTCACCCTGCCCTCGGGCAGTGGGAAGACATTCCCTGTATCCTGTCACTCCAAGCCTTTGTAGATCCATAGAAGTTGCCCTGTGCCACAATCTTTAAGCACATCCCAAATCCCCGCTGGATCCTTGCTCCTGCTTTTGGCTGTGGATTCCCACATATTCTTGGCATATGCTGGCATGATTCCTGGGAATGTTCCCAAGGGATGCTCACCATGGAGTTGCATCAGAGACAGGGAGCAGGGGCAGTGGGGTCCTGCACCCACCTGGGGGACAGGAGGGAGGGTGGTAGCGGGAGCAGAAAGGGACACAGTGCTGAGGGGCTGGAGTCACTCCACATCCAGTGTGAAACCAGCAGGCATCTCCAGAGCCTTTGGAAGCAGATGGCCTTGCCCCAGGGAAGAGTTTTGGCCCGGGGAATGTTATTTTGATGGATGCATTTGCAGTCCCTCAAAAGCCACTCTCCTTTTCAAGCCGTGCTGTGAAGAGAACCTTCCCTGCTCCAGAGAGAAAGAGCCTGGGATTATTTTCTCATGTCAATTAACGGCGCTTTCCAAAGGCAAGCCAGGCTCCTCAGATCCTGAGCTCGGGACCCCGGCCAGGTTGCTCCCCCCGGCACGCTGGAGGGAAAAATCAAGGAGCTTTGGCCAGCAGGCTCCTGGGCTGGAGCCAGCAAATAAAATGGTCATAACGAGGCCTTTGGAGATAAATTTGGAGACCGGGGTTGCTTTGCTTTTCATTTTTATTCTTCTAGTGGAGAAACCCCCTCACCCAGCAGAGAGGGCAGCAGCTCCAGAGCAGCAGCTCTGTGGGGTCACCACGAGGACCGTTTCCCCCTGGAGCTGCTCCTGACCAGGTGTGCACCAGCACCAGCTCAGGTGTCGGATCAGGTGGGGATTTGGGTGTGGATTCAGGTGTGGATCCAGGCACATGGTCCAGACTGAATTTTGGTGTAGGATCAGACATGGAGTCATGTACCTGAATTACCTCCTGCCCCTTTCCTGGCTCCATGTGTTTTCCTGGAGAAATCCTGGAGCCCTCCAGTGGTGGATGCACAGGTGGAGCCTTGCTGCTGGGCTGGCTGCAGCCAGGCTGGGGAGAATTCCCAAGGACATTTCCCAGGGACACACAGACATCCCTCAGATAGGGCAGGTTTAGAAATAATCCCTCTTGGAGAATCCAGTTGCACAGAACCTCTCTGGAGTAGCTCGTGGAGCTGCACAAGCTGCCCACAAGGAGAGCACTTCCCATCCTTGGTGACTTGGGATCATCTATAGTCGTTACCAGGAAGATGCTTTTCCAGAGGGAAGCAGGTGCCAGCTGGCCACAGGCAGGGATCTTTGATCCCTCGCAGCTCTTTGGGAAGGAAAGCAGGATGTTTTCCATGGCCACCCTCCTGGAGAGCCAGGGCTCCTTCACCAAAAGTGCAACTGCCCCCGCTGTCCCCCTGCTCTGGCTCTTCACGTTTCAAAGGCTCTCCCACTCCCACCGCTCTTCCCAGCTGCTTCCCGAACTCCCCTCTCCACTGGGGTGGGCTGGGACAGCGCTGCCAAACAGCAGGAATACGTGAGGCTGTTCTGGGGAGAAGGAGAGGGATGAGCCCTCCCACGGAGGGATGATCCCCGCCTGTGCTGGGGGATCAGAGATGCTCCGGAGCGTTGGAGATCGGAGCAGGTGTCACGGATGATATTCATCCTGCAGGGGACCCTGGATGGGGACAGGACCCCCTCCCCCCACCCCGCTGGTGAAGGAAGCCCTTGGGAAAGGTGTGAAATCCACCTGTCCCTTCCTGCATCCTCCTCATCTCTGGGAGAATGCGGTTCCGGAGGGTTTGGGGAGTGTCTGCAGGCGGAGATTGAGTCGGGACCCCTCTGTCACGGGGCTCTTGCGGGTGTCCCTCAGCAGGGCTCCAGCCCGGGTCAGCAGAGGCTTTCCTGCCTCCGTGCTACCTCCTGTCCTGCCGTGTGAAACGCGGCACCAGGAGCAGAAAAAAGCAGGAACGCTCGCCTGGAAGCTGACCCGGTTTAGGGTTTCATTCCAAATGGAGCGACAGATCAGCTCAATCCGGACCCCCCCGAACTCTTCCTGCCGCTGCCCCCGCTCGCAGCCAAACCTCTGATCCCTGTCCAGCTCTCCACATAACTCCTGAGGCTTTGGTGGGTCAGAGCCGGGACCGTGAAGCCGGAGATGCTTCGGGGGCGGCAGCGTTTGGAGACTTCTTCCCGCCTCCGCTCGAGGTCCGTGACCTATTCGGATCCGGCTGTGCAGCTCCGGGGCATCCTCATGGGATGAGCCGGGCTGGTCTGGGCGGTGCAGGTGGGCAGGAGCTCATCGGAGATGCCCAGGAGCGAGGCTACAGCGCTGGGGTGGGGGAAAGCTGGACACCCCAGGAAAGGGGGAAGCACGGGGTTCAAACCATCGCCATCCCTTTGGAAGCCAGGGCAAAGCCCTCTCGCTGCTGGAGCGGGATGCCCGTGGCCAGCAGAGGTGATGGAAGCACAGCCCCTCTGCTGCACCCGCGGCAGGAGCCGGAGCCGCTATTGGAAGCAGGTGTGCTGCCCTGCCGGGCGATGGGAGCCATTAGGGAGAAAGCCTCTCAAGGAAATTTATGTCCGTCTCTCCTCACCCCTCTCTCCTGAAACCAATTACACCCCAGTCCTGCCCCGCTCGGGGGGACCCGCTCGGCTTCGCCCCCTCCAGGGTCCCGCGGGATGTCCCAGCACGGTGGGGGTGAGCAGCAGGAGAAATGGGAAGTGCTGTGGGAAGCGGGCCGGCTCCTCTGGCGGCCCCCAATTCATCTCGCTGGGAGTCCGGCGGGAGGATCCCGCAGCACCTGGGCTGCCACCCCTCTCCAGCCGCCCCTTGGCAGCCGCACGCTGGCTCCGAGTGGGGAGCGAGGGGGGACAAAGCCACCCCCCAGCAGCAGCGCTTTCCCTGAGGTTTATTATTACACAAATGTGAATTCCAGAACCGGCATCTGGGGAGCAGCTGCTGGGAGTTAACCCCTTCCGTGCCACAGGGGAGCTGAGCCAGAGGACGGGGTGCCTGGCTGGAGCGTGGCCACCCCTGGGGAGGAGCTGGGCGTGGGGACATGGCCCTGTCCCACCTGGCAAACAGCTCCTGCTGTGTAGGGACACATCTCTGTGCATGGACGGGGAGGCAGGTTCCAGGTTCCTCCCTCCCTCTCTTTTTTCTCCTCTCTTTTACCCCCTAATAACAGGCACTTCTGTTTCCATTCAAGGCTTTTATGGGAATTTGCTCTCCCTCCCAGGCAAGGCCTGGATTTCCAGTGTGCTCTGGGATGGAGCTCCAAGGGATGCTGCCCTTGGGTTTGATGGGCAGCCTGGAGATAAGGAAGGGGTGACAGCAGGAGGCCAGCACTGTTGAAAGGAAGGGCTTGATCTGGACAGCATGTTTTTGTTGGAAGATGAATGTTTGGGAATGAAGGCAGGTCCTCACAGCCCCACTGGCTTTACGGCATCTTCCAGGGTGTTGGGGGGTGGTCAAAATCCCAACTTTTTAGCCATCCGGAGTTTCCCAGGCTCTTCCCAGGTCCAAGAACTTGCTGGCTCCACAGCAAGTGATGGATGTTTGGGCAGAACATGAAGAGGATCTTCTTCCTTCTTGACTTGTCTGGGAAGCAATGCCCAGGCTGTCCCTGCCACTCCTTTCCATAGAAACACAGAATCCCAGGATGGTTTGGGCTGGAAGGGACTTCAAAGCCCATCCAGTGCCACCCCCTGACATTGGCAGGGACACCTTCCAGTATTCCAGGTTGGTCCAACTGTTGTCCAACCTTGCCTGGAACTGGGGCAGCCCCAGTAGGTTCCCAGGGATGGAAGGGGCACTCCCAGAGCAGTTCAACATGCTGGGACACGTGGGCAGGCAAAGGTCAGGGACAACAGGTGACAGGTTCTGTCAAACACCTCTGGCTGCCAAGTGCCACTGAGATGGGCAGAGCCGAGACAGCAACGAGTGCCAAAAAGGGCAGGAAAAGTCTGGGAGGAGACTTCAGTGCCTGGATGAAAAGCAGCTGTGAGTTCTGCTCCTGGCTGCTCAGCCTGGCCGGGAGAACAGGGAGAGGTGGGAGGCCGGAGGGTCCAGCAGCCACGTGGGGTTGAGGGGAGGCTGGAGACAGTCCTGGGACAAGTGGGAGTGGAGAGCTGGCCTTTGGCAGCAGGATTGGCTGCCCTGGTGAGCAGCTCTCAGAAGTGGGGACTCCCAGTGCCCTCACTGGGAGTGGTGCAAGCATGGGAATCATCCCCTTGGCTCCTCAGGAGGGGATGTGAGCAGGATGGGACAACTCATCCTCTTGATTTGCAGGCTCCAGCTCCCTGCTGCTGCTCCCTCCGAGCCTGAGCCAGCCCTCCCACTCCTGACTCTGCCATGGAGCTGCCAGAGCAGACAAAATCCCAGCAGCCAGAGCGATCACGGTGTCCCGAGGAGGTGTTTACAATGCAAGGAGCTCCTGAAGGGATCGGAGCAGGAATGGGAACAGAAGCTCCTTTGCTTGGGCTGAGCTCCTGCCTGCAGCCGGCAGAGCTGCCTCCTGCTCTGCCAGCATCGCTGCTCTCCGGGCTCCCAGCCTGAGAGGGGAGTGAGAAACAGAGCTGACAGGAGCTCCTGCAGCACCGGAGAGCTTGGCAGCCCCAGAAAAACCCTCTCCCTGCTCCGGCAGTGCCTCTCCACAGCCAGCTCTGCCCGCGGTCCTCATCCTCTTCCTCCTACACCTCCCGCCCCGGAGTTCACACTGTTTGTTTTTCTCAGCCTGCAGGTTTTTGGGGATAGGGAATGAGCCCCATGCCAGATTTCCTGCCCCAACCCCATGGTGTGAGGGGGTTTTGGGCTGTCCTGAAGGCCAGCGTGGCAGGAGCAGGGCTCCATCTCCTGAACACACCGAATCCCAGAATCCCAGCAGGCAGCAGGGGTAGGATGACAAATTGTTCTGACTAATAGTCTAAACAATGGGAAACAATGGAAGTCAGGGAGCAGCCCATAAAATATGCAGCACGCAGGGGGCTTGGCTATTTTATTTGATTTTCAGATGGATATTCCAGTGGCCGGGATCCATCAGGAATAGAACAACACATGTCAAGCTCAATAAGGCTTTGCCAGGGATGGTGGCGGGAGGATGCAGAAATTCCTGCTCGGGGGTGAACTTGGGAAGCCTGACTTGGAGTCAAGTGCTCAGGGAAAGGAGCAGCTCTCTCTGCCCGGCACGGGAGCATCCATCCCACCTTCTCCAGAGGGATGGCGATGAAGTGCCTGAGCCTGACCCGTGGAAGAGGGGCAGGAAGGCTGGGAAGAGGCGTGGGAAGGCTGCCCGGCTGATGTGGTTGAGCAGACGGGGGAGGTTTTCTGTCTCCTCTTTGAAATTCCTTTGCGTTCAGGGTTATTTTGGAAGTCAAAAGCTGTTAGATTCCCTGGAAGCTCGGGGAGGGAGATTGCCTGGGTTTGCTCTGACGCGATTTCCCTGCACAGCTGTTTGTGCCATCAGCAGTGGGGCTGCTCTTTCAAAAGAAGACATTTTATCCATTAAAAAGAAATCCATAGATGATGAATATGGATTTGGGCTGAGGCTGAGTGATGAAATCCTCTCCGAGGTGCAAAGATCCCGTTATCCATCCGTCTGCAGCCTGCCAGGGACCAGTGGTGGATTCCCTCAGAGACCCCTCAGCTTTCTGAAGGCCTCGAGGTCAATGAGGATGCGAAGGGCTCTCCAGCCAGGAAGTTTCTCTCCCAAGTCTCCTTTCACTGCCGTGCTTGAGCAGGGCAGGAATGCTGTGAGAACAACCCTCGGAAGTTGTTCCGAGGCTTCCAGCTGGATCAGAAAATGTCGGTTAAGCACAGGGGGGATGCAAAGCTGTCGGTGGGGAAGAAGGAAGTGGAGGCACTTCCCTCTGCACTCTGAGGGGGCTCATTCCCTTCTCCCACCTGGAGTGTGGATTTCTGCTGTGGCTGGGCTTTCCTGGCTGGGGGATGCTGAGCCCGGACTGTGGGGACCTGCAGAATGCCCAGGGTCTGGGACATTGGGGTTGGAGCCAGCAGCCCTTGGGGACAGGGTGGCTCTGCTCACAGTGCATCGGGAACACGGTTCTGGATCTGCAGCACCTGGAGGACGTGGGTCTGTTGCCATGCACGGGTACAGGTTCTCTTTTCTGATGTCCTTGTCCCTATCTCAGCATTTTCTGGAGATTGCTTTTGGGATCCAACAACTCCCCCATCCAAACCAGAGCTGTTTCATTCCCCCTTCCACACACAACTCCCACAGCCTGATGTTTCCTAATGAGCTAAATGGGAGTGACTTGAACCTTATCCACAGGGTTGGCACGGCCACCTCTTACCTTATTACACTTGTCAGGTTGTCATTTATTTTTGCATTTCTTTGGCATGGAAAGCTGCCCTGGAGCTGGCACATGGCACTGCCCCCACATTCCCTGCCGTGCCAGCACCAAGGGTGACAAGGGCCAGCACCATGGAATCATGGAATGATTGGATTGGGAAGGTCCTTAAAGCTCAGCTCATTTCAATCCCTGCCCTGGGCAGGGACACTTTCCACTATCCCAGGTTGCTCCAAGCCCCATCCAACCTGGCCTCAGACACTTCCAGGAATGGACCATTCAGTCCTTCCCTTGACCTTTTTTCTTTGCTTCTCTCTCTGTGTCTCCCGGATGAGAAGACACAGAACAAGGAGCACCTGGAGAGAAGGCAGAGAGCAGAAAGGCAAATCGCCGAGGCAGGAGAGAAATGGAGCCGCTGAAATTGGGAAAAACAGCTCTAAGTTTGTCACTGTCTGCACCTGATGCAAATCCGTTCGCCGAGGGATGTTGGGAGCAAAGAGCAGAACGCTCCCGATTTCACAGGCTTGTGCTGTGAACGGGAAGATCCCAGAGAGAGCGAGATTATGGGGAAAATAAAATGGACAATGCCAGCCAAACCAAATGGATGCAACTCCCGGAGGGAAGCGCTGCCCTGAAGGGAGGGGGCCGGCTGCAGGCCCGGCCAAAACGCTTTAAAAGCCTCCCTTTTAGATGGCATTTGTTCTTCAAAGCCATCAGGGCTCGGGGAAAAGCCGGGCCGTTTCCCTCTGCCTCTGACATGTTAATGGCTGTATTTTGGAGTCATTAAATATTGAAATGCGGCACACTCAGCAGCTGCCAAACCTCCCCGCAGCCCTGCTCTCCCCCTTCTCCTCTCCTCCGGAGCTTTCTCCCCTCTCCGTTTCCTCCAGCATTCCCTCCTCTGGCATTTCGCCCTCCATCCTCCTCTTCCTCCTTCCGCTGCCTCCTTCCCCAGCTTCTCCCCGCTCCGCAGTTCACCCCCAGCCTTCCTCCCCATCATTCCTCTGCTGGAATCTCAGTTCCTGGGAAGCACTTGATAATCTGCAGTTTTAATATTCTCACCTTGCCTGTCTCATATTCAGCGGGACCCGGAGAATTACAAATGTATTTATCTGGGTCCACTGGAGAGCGAGAGAAACAAAGAAACCAGCGGGGCTTTTCTAACGAGGAATGACTAATTTGACCCAGGAGAGCCCGTCCTCTTTCAAGCACTCAATTTTCCCCTGGTTTTGCATCCAGAGATAACGCCGGCGATGCCAGAGGCGGGGATGGGGCGCTGCCAGCCCGGTGCTGAGCCCCCGCAGGGGCTGCTGCTGGCAGGGTTTGCTTTACCTGCTCCCTGGCTGGGACCCAGCCCGCCGAGCCAGGGATGGAGGGCTTAGAAAAGCTGCTCTTTGTCTGTGGATGGCCCTGCTCAATGCTCCATAAGCACCGAGAAATCCCAGTCCCAAAGCGCATCCTTGCCGGCACCAGGCTGGAATGGAGCCGGGCTTTCTGCAGCCTTCCCGCGGCTTCCAGCAGCTCCCGATAGCTCATGGGCTGGGAAGGGACACTGACCTGGCCTTGGACACTTCCAGGGATCCAGGGGCAGTCACAGCTTCTCTGGGCACCCTCTGCTACAGCCTCACCACCCTCACAGGGAGGAATTTCTTCTCAATATCCCATCTATCCCTGCCCTCTAGCAGCGGGAAGCCATTCCCTGCATGCTGTCCCTCCATCCCTTGTCCAAAGTCCCTCTCCAGCTCTCCGGGAGCCCCTTTAAGCACTGGGAGGAGCTCTGAGGTCTCCCTGGAGCTGTCTCTTCTCCAGGTGAACACCCCCAGCTCCCCCAGCCTGGCTCCATGGCAGAGGGGGTCATTTCCAAGAGAGTTTTCTTTCTGGTGATCCTGGTTACTCCAGGTTAAATTGGTTAAATTCCAGCTCAACCCTGTGATCTTACTGGATCCAGAGTCTGCCTTCTGGCTGATCTACTCATCTCCCATCCTGCATTGGATATACCTGGAAAGGACAGTGGACATCATGGGTTTCTGGATAGAAAAGAGTATTTAGGCCAATGATTAGGACTTGGGATTTTTTATGGCAAATAAAGAGCTGGGATGAAATTTCCTGAGGCTAACACAAGACCTCTGTGGGGTTTTTTTCCCCCAGATAGAGGAGCAGATGTGGTTTAGTGGGCACAGACAGGACGAGTGGTCCTGGAAAAGTTGTGCTTGTGTAGTCTAGAGAGAAATCAGGCTGAGATGGTTCTGATTGCTGCCTGGAAAGACATGGAAGAGGAAACACCCAGGAATGCAAGGAACTCTGGAAGGACACTGTTGGCACAAGCATGAATTGGTAGAAACCTGTCCTGAATAAATGTCAGTTGAAAATTGAAGGAGGTTTCTCCCAATCATCAGATGAGGGAGTTTATAAAATAACTTTCCAGCGGGGTAATTGAGGGAGGAAACTTAACTGGTTCAAGATGGGAGGCTGACAAATTTCGGAATTTCAGTTTAGGTTGGGGCTGGATTTGACAGTCTGGCCCCTCTTGAGTGTGTCCTGCCTCAGCCCAGAGCTCTGCACTTGTGTAGGGTGGGGAGTCCCCTGCTCCCCATGGAGCCCATCCTGCCTGGCCATGGATCCATGGGCAGCCCTGCACTCCCACTCACCTGTCCCTGCCACAGAGGCTTTTCTCCTGGTTAATAAGCCCTGACATGCCAGACATGGAAACTATGAAAATTGGCCAATTTTTTAATAATTTAAGCCCCATCACAGCCTTTGCTGGGCAGAGCAAAGCGCTTTAGGACGCCTTAGCAAGGAAATGGGAACTATCATTTGGGATAATCTGCCTGAGCTGGATTGACCTGCTGATCCCAGCCAGACCCTCCTCCTCCAGCACACCCCTCCCCACACCCAGCTCTGCTGCCCAGATGGGGAAAGGGAAATCACGGAATTGTGAATTAGGTTGGAAAAACCCTCTGAGCCCATTGAGTCCAACTGTTCCCAGGACACTGCCAAGGCCCACACTGATCCATGTCCACAGCTGCCACATCCACAAGTGTCTGAACACTTCCATGGTGACTCCATCACTTCCCTTCTCCCCTCTTTGTCACACCTTCCCAGGCGGGTGCCCTGCAGAGGGCTGTGCTTGAGGCAGGAGCTGTGCAGGAGCAGGATTGGGAACGGGTGCTCCAGCTCCAAACCCTCTCCCAGCATCTCTTCCCAGCTCCCCCTTCCCTGTGCTGCCCCAGGAAGGGCTGGGTGAATCCAGGCTCCTGTCCAGGCTCCTTCCTTAATCTAAATCAGGGAAAGGTATTTTTTCTTCTTCCTTTTATTCCACCCTGAGTGTTGTGCAGTTGCCACTGACAAAGGAGCCGGAATTCCACGCATTTCTCTGGCTGTTTAGCAGAGCTGCTGCCCTACTCTCCCCTGTCAGACACTAATCTCTCCTAATATTTAACAGTCCCAGTAGGCAGCAGGATTTATCCTCTGGCCTTTCTACCTGTCATTCCATCCCTTCTCACTAAGGAGCCCTTTGATTCCCTTCCGAGGAGAGGTGCCAGGACCAGCGTGATGGATTGGCTCGTGCTGGCAGTTGGAGAAGCAGCTCCATTTCTCTCTGCTCCAGCTGTCGGGTGTTTATCCGGGGCAGCTCCCTGCAGCTGGGAAGGCCCTTATGCCTCCTTGCAGGGAGCCGTGCGGACGGGCAGGAATTCCAGGCGGGAAGGGGCTGTGGGTGTTAATGCTGCAGCTCCTCGGGGCCCCGCTCTAAACCGCAGCCGGAGCTGTGGATGTTGGAGCTGCCGCGATGATCTGGATCTAAAACCCTCATCCATTGCAGGCAGGAATTCCTCCCCCAGCGCTCCCGGATCCCTTCCCAGCCCTCTGCCTCCCTCCACATGTTCCCTTTCCTCGGCATCCCAGCTGCCGTGTCCTTGGATGCACGGCCCAGAGGATGAACTGGCTCAGAAGGAAAAGGTGGGAATATCCGGGGGGCTGCTGCTGGCAGAGCTGTCCTGTCCTCATCCTGCAGGATCGCGTGGCCGGTGACAGGAAGGAGCCCACGTTCCAACAAGGATGCTGCGCTGTGGATCCCGCTAACAGAGCCGGTCCCGAAGCCTCTCCCTGCTCAGCAGGCAGGTGCTGGAGCAGCTCAGGAGTTGAAGGTGTCAGGGCAGCACAGGAGCTCTTTCTGCCACTAACGAGCTCTTTAATTGCCACTTCCTTAGGCCGGGATTGGAAGTGATTAACTCTGAGCTGTCCTCGGCCTGGGCTCGGGTTACACGGCTGGGACGGGTTTTTGGGGGTCAGGGGCTGCTCCGCGGGGCATTTCTCCATGGCAAGGGCAGAAACCCAACTCCCTCACTAATGGCCCTTCCCGACGTCACTGCCACCCCCGGGTGCCACCCCTGCCCATAAGCAGGATCCGTGTAAGGGGCTGTGGGGACATGAGCCAATGTTTCCTCCGGCTGCAGCTCTCCACAAATTCCTCACTTTGTTCCTTCTCCTCTTGCCTGAAAGCAGGCAGGTCAGGACTCTGCAGGGCTCCATCAGGACATGGATGATCCTGCAGAGCCATGGAGAACAGGCTCCACAGAATCCCTCTGAAGGGGCCTGTGTTCAACACTGACCTGGCTGGGCCAGGATTTCCCAGGACTTCCCTTCCTTCCCAGATATCACTCCTGGAAGCATTGAAGGCTTGGAGCAACCATGGGTGACCCCACCTCTGGATGGACTTTAGGGTCCCTTCCATCCCAAACCATTCTGTGATCCCATGATTCTCCATCCTAGATTTCTTTTCTCTCCCCAAAAAGGGGGGGAGGGGTGGGGGGGGGAAGGCAGGAGCTGGCAGGACAGACATTCCCATCACTCTCCCTGTCCCTCCATCTTTGTCCTGGCTGGACACAGCCAAAATGTTGGTCACAGCTTGGTGTGACCAGAATGTATCCATGGAGGGAAGAGTTTGCAGGGTCAGCATCCACGTGCAGCTATTCCAGTGGGAACAGGGAGCACTGGAAGCTTTTGGACACAGGCGACTTTGTTGGGAAGAGGGAATAATCAGGACTTTTGTCCGGAGGCAGTGCGGGAGCTGCCGCTGTTCCACATGGATCAGGTTTAAATCCGCATGCAGACAGCTGGGATGGCACAGCCACATCCCAAATCCAGGCCTGGCTTAGCTGCCCAAAATCATTAGAGAAGCTTTTGGAGAGGAGCACTCTCTGCTCACTGCTCGGAACAGCCAGAGCGAGAGGAAAGGCTCCCAGGAATGTTTCCGGGAAGGTGAAATTTGCTCCATGGCTCTGGTTTTGGTGTGCTCTCAGTGCCTCCCTGTCCTACACTGAGGTGAACTGAGGGCAGCTCTCACCTCTGTCTTGGGGCAGTGGGACAGCCCCAAGGTGGGGTGGGAGCTATGAGATGGTGGAATATGGGATGGCAGGATAGGCAATGGGGAGTGATAGGATGGTAGCATTGGGGTGGTAGAATATGGGATGGTGGGGTACAGGATGGTGAGGTTTGGGACCGTGGGGTATGAGGTGGTGAGAAATAGGATAAGGAATGGGGAGCTCTGGGATTGTGAGCTCAGGGCTAAGAACCAGGATCCCTCTTCCTGCTTTCCTTGCACAAGAGCAGGGATGAGATGATGGGATGGGATGGGATGGGATGGGATGGGATGGGATGGGATGGCCTTGCTCCCTCTGGACCCATCCCAACCTCACCTGAGCCCCCCTCAGGGCTCACCTGGGCTCAGCTGACGTGAGAGCTCTGGGTGACCCCAACATTCCCCTGCTCCATCTGGGGGGGCAGATGGAGACAAGGTCCCTCCTCTGCTCCTCCGGTTCTATCCCAGTGCAGACAGTGCTGAGAGAGCGGAAACATCGCTGGAAATGTTAAACTTTTATGGATCTCCAAGTGGGCTCAGACTGAACTCGACTTTGCGGGGTTAAATCCATCATTACTGGACACGAGCCAGAGTGTTTTCCACTAACAGCAAACTCCTAATGGCTTTAAATTGAAAGAAAGCCCGATGAGAGGGGAAATTGGGAAGGAATTCTTCCCTGTGAGGGTGGAGAGGCCCTGGCACGGATTGCCCAGAGAAGCTGTGGCTGCTCCATTCCTGGAAGTGTCCATCGCTGTCCATCCCCAGCTCCGTACTTTCCCATCCCTCCTGCCTCTCTGGCTGTTTCCAGAGCCGTTCCATGATGGATGTGATTAAAATCTGCTCGGAGAGCACTCGATCCTCCCGTGCTGCCTTTGAACCTCGGATCATTAATGTCTCCATATGGGCACCATTTTTCCTTGTCACGACACAGCTGGATCTGGAGAGAGCGGGAGCCGAGGCTGCTTCCCAGTGGCAAAACCCTCAAGAGCCCGGACTCCGGAGCTTTGCCCACCTTTGGGAAAGGTCAGGAATATAAATAGCTGTTGCCAGGAGGTCCTCAGGCACTGGGGAGGAATGGAGATGGCTGCTGGAATGGCAGGGAGGGCTTTAAGAGCCCTTTTCTGCCTGTTTTGAGCTCTCTCCCTGCTCTCTGCTCCTTTCCCTCCACTGCTTATTCCCTCTTTTCCTCCCTCCCACTCAGTCCGGTTTTTTGAAGGGCCACAATTCCTTTCCAGTTTTATTTCTCATTAAAAATAAATAGCGGTGCTATAATTTACAGTGAGTTTAATTAGAAATGAGTTACGTGAGCTGAGCATTAGGACTTAATTGCTCGTTCCTAAAACAATTTCCTCATCTGAAATGTCCCCAGTTAATGATCATTCATTAAATAGGATTGGAGGCTCTGAGGTGGAGTCGGAGAGGATGGAGATTCCCTGTGATGGGGCTACAGCCACTGGGCATGGAGCCCCTGGAGCTGGGGGACAACAGGGTGAGGGCAGCTGAGTTCCCTGCAATAGGAATGACCACTGAAAATTCCCTTTGGAACACCCAGCAAGGCCCCTTGGAGCTGGGACTGTGCCCTCTGAGCATGGGGGGTCCAAGGCTCCATGGGGTTGGAATTCCCTGGCCAGAAGCCAGGTGCTGACACCCAAACCTTCCACCCACACCTTCCACCTTCCCTCTGAGATGTGAACCCCCTTCTCTGTGGTGAGGGCAATCTTGGCCAGCCCTGCCTGGGGTTTTTGGGGAAGGAGATGATTTTCCAGAGGAATGTTGGTTAATCAGAACAGGAACGTTCACAGGAAGCGGGGGGCGATGGCGCTGGGGTTGGGTTATGCTTTACTTGTGCATTTTTAGTCCAAAAAATTCCTAATCAAAACCACATCTGCAGAGAGCAGCCCTGAGCCTGCCCCCAGCCCCGTGCCCAGGGAATTGGGATGTCAGCAAGGCCAGAAGGACCTGGAATGGCCAGGAGGACCTGGAATGGCCAGGAGGGCACTGGCACTGGCAGGATTTGTCCTTGGTCCCCCAGCTGTGTGCCCTGTGGGGCTGCAGCTCATGGGGACACAGCTGGCAGGGATGGGATGGGATGGGATGGGATGGGATGGGATGGGATGGGATGGGATGGGATGGGATGGGATACGATGGGATACGATGGGATACGATGGGATACGATGGGATACGATGGGACAGGATGGATGGAATGCAATAGGATGGCAGCACTCTCTTTTTTCTCACTTTTGAGCAGGAATTCCTGAAAACAGTTAAGCTGAAACAAGCACATTCCTTAAAAAAAACCCCCTTGTTTTGACACATCAGCGTTTTTCCAGGGAGACAAGAAAAAAAAAACCCACAACAAAACCAACCCCGAACTCTGTCCACTTGATTGGAGAAGTCCATGGCAGTTCCTGCTCTGAGCTTCCCTGCCCTGTTCCTGTCTCGGGAGAGGGAGGGGCAGCGGCTGGACTGGGCTGTCCATCAGGGATCCCAGCTTGTGCCAGCGCTGCTGGAGCACAGGGAATGACCCTCACAGGGGTCCTGGGAAGAGGCTGCAGCCCCCCAGCTCTGCGGGAGACGTGGAGCTGCAGGATGAGCCCAAACTGAGCTCTGGTCCAAGCGCTCACCTGCAGCTTCTGAGAGTGCTCGTGGAGGCTCTGGGCCACTAGGGAAGGAGGGATGGCATCCTGGTGGCAGGGAAGGAGGGATGACATCCCGGTGGCAGGGAAGGAAGGATGGCATTCCCAGCAGAGGGACACGCCTGGCCCCGCACAGCCCGCAGCAGCAGGACACTGTCACCTAGCAACGGGTAAGCAATGACAACACTTCCTCGGGTGACAAACATCCCGTGTCACTGATCTCTTTCCAAGGAAGTGTAAAATAGGGAAGAGCGGGATTTGAAGAGAGAGAGAATGAGGGAGACACGAGCCCCTGGATAACCTCGCCCGCATTCCCGGATGGCTGAGACCCGAGGAGGCATCGGCAGGGCCGGCTGGGGGTGTCTGGTTGCATCCAGCATCCGTGAGCACACGGCTTTCAGGAGTGGGGAGAGATAAATAAGTGCAAGGAAAGATTCCAGTTCCAGGGAAAGGAAATTGTTTCCTTCTCAAATGATCCTGGACACCATTATGGCAAATAATGGAGAGGGAACAGGGATGGAGGCAGGGAAAGAGGGGAGAGAGGGATAGTACCTGTGGAATGACACAGACAGGGGACAGGGGTGAGGGACACACGGGGGGCAGGGTTGGGCAAGGAGGGGCTTCTTGGGGCAGGGGGATTTTCCTGAGAGTGATAGGGAAAGAGGGAGAGGAGAGGAGAGGAGAGGAGAGGAGAGGAGAGGAGAGGAGAGGAGAGGAGAGGAGAGGAGAGGAGAGGAGAGGAGAGGAGAGGAGAGGAGAGTGAAGAAGGAAGAGGGAAAAGGGAAATGAAGGGGCGGAAAAAGGAAAAAAGAGAAAGGAAAAGGATAAAAGAAAATAGAAAAGAGAAGACAGCAAGGCCTCTGCTCCTCTCAGCCTCTCCTCAGATGCTCAGGGGTGATTCCAAAGCCATGGAGGCAGGAGCCAGTGAGAGAGGGAGAAGCTGGGATCTGCCCTGTGTCCGTCCAAACGCTTGGATTCCAAAAGTTTGTGTGGTACATTCAAGTCCTTGCGGCCAGGCAGGGCTGCCCAGCTCTGCACTTGGACACTCAGGGGATTCCTGGAGCTGTTTGCTCCCTTCTCAGACACTGCCATGATTTTCAGAGCTGTTCCACCCACAGAGCCCAGCTCCAGTGGCTCCCGCTCCCCTCCTGCTCTGTCTTCCTTGCAGGATTTGTCAGTAGCAGATAAATAAACAGCCATCAATCACCGGCCCGGCAGCGCTCACCTTACGGGACTCGTTTCCTCTCCAAATACACAATTTAATTTCTATTTAGCTTTCCTTGAATTTTAATGTCGACTTTGGACATAAATATTTGAGCACTGGGAGAGGGACAAAGTGGGAGCAGGTGATGGAAGATCCCACAGGGCTGTCTCTCTCTGGAGCAGGAGCATCCCTGTCTTCACTGCCAGGATGTCCCCAGGGTTTGGGGACCTCCAGGACCTCAGGGTCCCTCCTGACCTCTGGGTTAGGATCCTCCAGAATCACCCATGGAGCGTTGCTCAGCTCCTCTGCCCATAGCCCTGGATTTTCCAAGCCAGGGGTGTGATGCAGGACAGTGACATTCCCATAAAAAATGAATATGGGAGCACAAACTCCACCCTGGCCGGCAGCCGTGACCCTGGGCTGTGCTTCATGTCTTGTGTTTATGGAAAGCTCTGTAAACTCATCCTAAGGATCCCTGGGGATTCAGGCAGATGGTCCTAGAGCTTGCTGACAGTTTATTTCCCTAGGGAATTTCATGTTCCTTGTAAGGAAATTTAAACATTGTGAGAGAAGATCAGGTCCTGAGCTCCTTCCCTCTTCGCTGGGTACGGAGCACTCAGCTCTCCCACTGCTGTGGTGGCACAGGGGTCTCCTGGCCCCATCCAGGCAGGTTTCCCTCATTGCACAGTCCCTGTTCCCACGGGACACCCCAGCCAGGCTGCTGCATCCTGATGGCACCTCAGAGCTCTTTAGTGTCACCTCGGGGACTTGTGCCTGGTCAGGGCTCGTTCCCTGGGAGCCGTCCAGCTGCAGCAGCTCCAGCAGGGAGAAGCTGGCCCAGACAGGGACGAGGGAGCAGCGGTCCCTGCAGGGCTGGGCGCTGAGGGTGATTGATTTGTATTCCCACACTCACCCCCAGCTCTCCCGCTCCATCCCACATGTGCTTATCCACGGTGGGGAGCAGGTGCAGCCGGTATGGGATCCATATGGAGAGCATTTAGGCTCGCTTTGCTGCGGGATAAATCACGGCACGAGCAGCAGAGCAGCAGCCAGAGCCAGCCAGCGCTGCCGGTTTGGAGGGAATGTTTTCCAGCCCCAAACCTGCTCACAGCCTGCTCTGCTCTGCTGTTATCTCAGGGATGTTATCTCCCTCAGCCTCGTGAAAAACACCCTGAACCCTCTGCCCATAATCATGGGAAAAACCCTTCAGGATCAATTCCAACCTGTGCCTGATCACCAGCCCAAAGCACTGAGTGCCACATCCAGGAGTTCCTTGGACACTTCCAGGGATGGGGATTCCAAAGCTCCCTGGGCAGCCCCTTCCAATGCATTTCCATGGAGAAATTCCTGCTGATGTCCAACCTGAACTTCCCCTGTCACAGCTCTAGGCTGTTTCCTCTCATGGCTGCAGCACAGCCCTGCCTGCTCTGCTCTCCCAAAAATGGTGAAATGAGTGCCTGAAAGAGAAGCAGTTTGCACCAAGGATTACCTGGGAGAGGAATCCCGGAGCTGGAGATCTCCAGCTGGATGCCATCAATGCCTGTCAGGAAAAACCCTCTGGCTGGTGTGGCTGGAGTGACCAGAGCCTGTGTTGGTCACAGTGTGTAAATAAAGCTCGTGTCAGCCAGGACATAGAAAGTGATGGGATAGGCCAGGACAGATTATCCCAGTGAATTCAGGGATGGTGCTGGACACCAGCACAACAACAACTGCCCATCCCCACAAAAGCACCTTGATCCCTCCTCAGGAGCCACCAGGATCTTGTTGTTCACATATTTCCTCCTGCCCTATTCCTTCATATTCTCATTCCCAGCCTGGTTTGGATGATTTTAACCCCTGGCCCTATGTCTTTCCCCTCATCTCCAAGGAGTTTATGGAATGAGATCCATCCCCTTGCCCTTTTCAGCTCGGTGAAAGCTCCTCCTGACATGACAGAAATCCGGGAAATCAGCAACTCGGGAGGTTGGTAATAAGGCTGAATCCTTCCTAAAGCCAGACACTCAGCACAAAGAGGGGTCAGTGATCCCCGGGCTCCTTCCCCTGTGCCTCCTGCCATCCGTCTGGGGGGATGATGGGAAGCAGATGAGGCACGCTCCGGACACCCAGCTGCTTCCAGGTACGCTCATGGTTTGTGTCTCTGGAGCAGCCACAGGACCCTGCTCTGGGTGTTCCTCTGGAGGAGACACAGACCTCCCACCCGGAGACCCCAGGAGCGCTCCCACATCCCGGCTTCCTCCTGGGCTCCTCTCCTGGGAAGGAGCCAGAGGCAGGGGCAGTAGCAGCAGCAGGGAGTGAACCTCGGGCTGGGATAGGACACGTGTGTGTCCTGGCAGGCACAGCATGTCCATGCAGGAAGAGTTGGGGATTCAGGATGTTTCACTGTGCTCCCTGGAAGCCCCTTGGAGCCTGGACAGCCCTCTGCAGAAAGGTAGAGCTCAGGGATGGTGTTTAATCCTCTGGGGGTTTCACACAGTGCCCGGGAAGGGCCCCTGGATGGCCATGGATGCAGATCCATCACCTTCCCTCCTTCTGCCTGCAGGTAAAATAAACACGGCCGGCAGGGTCACTCCACTTGCTTCTGCACATCCCGACTCTCACACTCTCCCTACGCCTGTCCCTCTGCTCCTCCCAACCTCTGGTCTGACATTCCTATCCCAAAATTTTGCTTCCTGGCTGCCTGCTGCCCCAGCACCCCATGGAGCAGCTCTGGGTGCATCGAGCCCCAGCTGGGAGCAGAGGGGATGGAAAAACCATAGAGCTGAGGCTGAGAAGCTGCCAAGGCCCATAAATAAGGGGATTCTGTTTGCTTTCTCCTTGTCCAGCCTGTACAAATATTTACTGCCCCGGTGACCCATGCAGGCAGCACAGGCAGCAGATCCTGGAATGGTTTGGGTTGGAAGGGACTTTAAGGATCATCTGTCCCCTGCCATGGACCTTCCACTATCCCACATTGCTCCCAGCCCTGTCCCACCTGGCCTTGCACACTTCCAGGGATGGGGCAGTCTCAGCTTCTTTGTACCAGGGTCTCTCCACCCTCACAGGGAAGGATTTCCTTTAGGGATTTGTGGGTTGATCTTGGAGCAGCTGGTGGGACTGAAGAGCACAGCTAGGTTGCCCTTTGCCTGCTCTACCATCCCCGAGGGGTGGGGACAGAGCTCTGGATGATAATGAACGGGAAAGTGTTAATTGCCCCCCACTGGCTCAGGAATGCCGCACTCAACTGACCCAGCTGGGATTTGCTGGTGGGAGGCTGGACCAGTCCCTGTCCTGTATTTGGGGCAGGGAGGAGGGGAGGGATGGGATGCTTTGGGTCACCTCAGGGCTGCAGGTGAGGTGTGGGGACCAAGGCCAGCGTGAGAAGAGTGACTCGGGCCTTTTGGAGAAGCTCTGGATGATTTCTTTGCCTTTGGGTAAAGACATGCTTGGTTTTCCCAAGTTTCCCTGCAGTCAGATTTTTTGGTGGATGGGATCCAGCTCAGATGGCACCAGTGGAGGAGCAGAGATGTTTTCCCTCTCTCAGTAAGCCTGCCCTTGCTCTGTCTTCCCTCTGACCTGCTGCTTTACACGTGTATCCCTGTAATCGCCCTACGAGGGAGCTGGGAATAGATAGAAATGTGAAATGTCCTCCTTGCCCTTTCAGCATCCCCGGTGCTGGCAAAGCTCTGCATCCAGCCTGACCTGGGGCTGAACAGCTTCACTAACAGCTTTCTTTTGTAATATCGCAGCCTGGAGGAGTTAATTATCTCCAAATATTGAAAAGGGCAGATGGATTTTGTTGGATTTCCTTGCCTGTGTAATTTTGATGCCCCAGAGATGCTGTTTGGTCTGGCTGGGCTGAATGACACCTCATTGCACCCGGGTGCAAATGTCACCTCAGTGTGGTACTGCCTCCCTCTCCTGGTGTTTGCCCACCAGGGAGAAGTGGCTTTTCCAGGCTGGCCCAGCTTTGTGGAGCTGCTGATGCTCCCAACTTGCCGTGGCCAGCTGAGGATGGACCCCGGCAGCCCTGCAAACTTCCAGCCCTGGATTTAAAGCCTGAATCTGGAGTGGAAGGCAGAGCTGCAGCCCCAGCTGGCTCAAGCTGACACACAAATGTCAGGGAGAGCTTGGAGCGCATCCTGTGTGTGGATGCCGGTTACTCCTGATGAGCAGTCCTGGCTCCAGCTGCCTGGAATCCGGCCCGTCTCGGCCCCTCTTTCATCACTCCATTCCTCGAAACTCCTCTCAGGGGTTTTGGGGAGCTGTGCTAATGCTCTGGCAGGGAAATGAGGGGCGGGTGTGAAGGTTTGCCTTCCCTGGGGGAGTCTGCTCCCCTTTCCCTGCTGGAGCTGCTCCTGGCTCTCCCTTCCCTGCGCACTGCTCCCGCTGTGGGTGTGCAGAACCCCCAGTCGCCCTTTCCCAACAGCATTTAGGGACAGGAATTTTTGGTGTGATGCTCAGTGCAGGAATAAACTCTTTATTTTTCCAGCTCCTCCATCCCCTCTGCTTTGTGCTGGTTTAGTTGTGCCACCAGGTTTAATGTGCCACCAGGTTTAATGTGCCATCGCATCCAGGGCGTGCTCAGCCGAGACTAAATCGAGATGTTCCCGCTGAACTGCCTTTAATCTCCGCTTGTTTGCCTAGCACAACAATCTCCCCACGCAGCTCTGAGAGGCTGGTGAGGTGGAGGTGACTGCTAAACAGGAGACAAACACACTGGTTTTATTATTTTGTGGGGGTTTAACACAGGAATGAACTTTGGGAGACCTTTGCGAGGCTCCCCTTCTGTTCCTGGGCAGAGCTTGACTCCGGTGTTCGGCGGAATCTGGGTCAAACAGTTCAAGGGGCTGTCTGGGAGGGTTTGCCAAGTGGTGGAGTTGATTGGATCGGACTGGGGAGGGCAGTGACCACAGAGCTTCCCCCGGCCTCCAGCTGCTTTGACTTGCAATGCAAATGTTTTCTCCCCTCACCTCTTAATGATCCTTTTTCCCCTCGCGGGTGTATAATTTCCCCTGGAAGTCTCCAGTGAGTGGTTTCCATCACAGTTATTTGTCCCTTTCTTTTCAACTGCTCAGGAATTGCAGAGCTGGCATGATGTGGGCTGGGAGTAGATTGAATTGCAGGATTTCATCTCTGGCTTGGAGCTCCCTTCCATGGGGCTGCAGTCAGGAGACATCGAACCTGCTGGAATATGGAACAGGGGGCTCAGAAGTGGCCTGGTTTGCAGAGGGGATTTTGCTCTGGGGGAGCAGCATCGCTCCCCAGGCTTGGGATGGAGGAGGAGAAAGGAATGCTTGGCTCGGAGGAGCTGGGGAGGAAGGGGAGAGCAAATGCTCTTCTGGGGGATACGATTGGAAAGACATCATAGAGGAGGAGTTCATAAATCCACGGGGCTTCTCCTGGCCAGGCTGATTCATCCGCACATCAAAGGGAACCGTGAGCCCCTCGGGTGGCTGCAGGAGTGGGGAGAGGGGGTGGCTGAAGGACGGGGCCCCACGTGTCACCCCCAAACACGTGTGCTGCAAAACACCTCAGAGGCAACATCCGGGGGGAAAACCATTCCCTGCAGTCTGGGATGTGGCGTGTGTACCTGCTGGGAATCTCCCTGGATGAGGGATGCTGGAGCAGGAGTGAGTGCCAGCCCTGTGGCTCCGCTCTCTGGCCAGGTGTGCCCACCTGAGGGGAGGGGATCCACCCCAGGAATAAGGGGGGGATTGGTTTGGGTACTACAGCTCCATTAAAAATCCCAAAGGACCTCATGGATTTATGGAGAATGCAGGACAGGGTGATGACACTGTTCCCATACAGAATATATTACCTTGCTGCCAAAATACAAGCAGATCTGGGGACAAAGTGACACAGGTATTAGTCTGCATGATGTGGGAGGAGAGGAAAACAGCTTCAAGGGAATATTGGGAAGGAGCCACCTGGAATGTTCCTGGTCAGAGTTTGGGCAAAGCACGAGGAGATTGCAGCCCTCCAGGTCTTTCCCATGGCACAGGAACGTGTAGGGCCCGCTGATGTGGGAACTGGGGACCCCATGAGACGTCACTTGTGTGGTTTCTCCTGTCTTGGCAACAGCCAGGTTCAAAGCTTCCAGGAGCCAATGCCCAGGGAGGTGCCAGGGCCCCTGGCAGGAGCTCAGCCCATCTTCCAGCAGTTTTTCCTTTCCTCCTTGGTGTTCCCAGAGCAGAGCGAGCAGCTCTGGAGGAGAAGGCTCCATAAATCAAGCTGCTTTATCACCAGGCATTGCTGCAGCTCAGCCCGGAGCTGGCTGCACTCAGAGTGGGATGAATCCATCCCTGCCTTCCAAAGGTCAAGCCTTGAGCTCCCGACTTAGTGCCGACTTAGTCCCTACAAAGGCAGAATCCCCCTTGAAGCGATCGCTGGGGTCTCAGCTGCTCTATAAATAACACAGGACCAAGGGGAGGCTGAGCCCGGCTCTGAAGCTCGGGGAGTGCTTGGGGATCCTTGGAAACGCTCGGTCCTGGGGTAACTTCCGATTTTAGCAGCAAAGGGAAGAACAGAGGCTTGGATCACACAAAGTAGGAAAGGCTCTTTTTTTTTTCCTTTTTCAGCTCTTCTCCAGTCTGACTTCCTCCCTTTGACGGAGGAATCCCTGAGAAGTGCAGCCTTGCTCCGAGCTGTTTGGTCTGATCACCTCACAGGAGCTTTTTAGGGCATCACTGGGAGGATTCAAAGAGGAGGGAGTGCGGCAGGCAGATGGAATTTGCCATTCCTGCTGCCCTCTGCATTCCCTTGCTCTTTGTTTCACTCTATCCAGCTCTTTTTTCCCCAGTTTGGCTCGCTTTTCCCAAGGGGGAATGAGCTGCGGCTCTGGGATTGCCGCTGGAGATGCAGGCGCTGCCCCAGCCCCGCTGGCCCCGCTCGATCCTGCCAGATAAATCACCCTGATTCCAAATTGATCGTTCTGGGATGTGGAAGAAAGCGGAGTGGGCGGATTTCCCCCATTAGGGTGCATTGATCACCATTACCGCGTGTAATCAGGGTTAATCTCAGGATTAATTGGGGGGATTTGCCGATGGAAACGATCGGCAATTTGTGTTACTTACTGCTCCATTCGCCTCTAATGGCTTAATCAGATTACAAATTAAAAGTGGCTTCTTCCAGAGGATCTCCCTGGACTTCAGCAGGAGCCGGAGCACGAGGCACAGCCAGAGCATCTGGTTTGCGACTCGGGGATCAATTATCCAGACAGGAGGAGGGATGGAGGAAGGGGTGGAGGGAAGAGCTCCACAGGGAGGGCACCCAGCGGCTGCAGCCGCTCGGGGCCAGCTCTGCCTGGGCTCATGGGGAGCTGAGGACAGAACAGGGCACGAGGAGGGGACAATGGGGTATTTTTTTAAGGGTTCCTCTGATGTGGAAAGGGGGAAAAAAATCCAGTTCTCCTTTGGTTTGTGCCAGGTGTGTGATGCAGGATCCCTGAGGCTGGAAAAGCCCTCCAGGATCGAGTCCAGCCTGTGACTGAGCCCCACCAGAGCACTGAGTGCCACACCCAGGTGTTCCCTGGACACCTCCAGGGATGGACACTCCAAACCTCCCTGGGCAGCCCCTGCCAATGCCTGACCACCCTTTCCAGGAAGAAATTCCTGCTGATGTCTGACCTGAGAGCTGGATCTGGGTATGCTGGCACTGGCAGAAGTAGCACTTGGGCTGTTTGGAGAGGGAGCAGGACCAATTTCAGCTCAGCAAACCTTCAAACAGTGATTCTGCAGCAAATAAATTAAGGCTGATGAGCTGAGACTGATCAAACTTAATGATAGAAAGGGGTCTTGTCCTGGAAAGATTCATCAGGCAGGAGCTGAAAGGCTCTGAACTCCATGAGTTCAGTAGATTATAAAGCCAAGAGGGCCCATCCATGACCATAAAGGATGCAGGAAGGGAGTCTGGCAGGAGCAGAGATCACCTGGAGCTCCCCCACCCACGGAACAGGCCACAACTACGAGAAATCGGGAACTGTCAAGTCCAGCTCTGCTGTGAGCAGGCAAAAACGTATTTATCTGCTCCCTGGAAGTGCATTCCCATCAATTCACCTCTGCAGCTGGGGCTGGAGGGAGGTGGGGAGGCTCAGTCTCACCTCATCCCTAATCTGGGCCATATCGATTGAGGTTTGATCCGTGGCAGTCAGAAGTGCTGGAAATCTATTTATCCAGCTCTTTATAAAGACATTAGCAAAGCTGAAGGGGAAAAAAAAAGGAAAGGGAATGTTTCAAGTGGCTGCTGACAAGTTGGAGCAGTTTAATAAATCACTGGTAATAAACTGCCTCCTGTGTGCTGGGAAATGCCACTGGCTGCCCTAAAAAGCCCTTGGTGATGGAACAGGCACCACTCACAGCTCAGAAATCCAGGGTAGGGGGTTGGGAATGAGTTCTGGCTGCTCTCTGCTGTTACAGGTGTGGCTGTGCTGGGATGTGCTCTCTGCTCTGTGGATAAATCCAGGGGGAGTGTAATTCCTGGGGAGGGCATCTCTGCCAGGAGCTGCTCCTCATCAATTAGGAGCTGAGCAGGAAGGGGCAGCCCACTCCTCATTCCTGGCCAGCACTCCCTTCTTTCCACAGCATCCTTATCTCCCAGAGCCCTTTTCCAGGGAGGATAGCAGGAGCTCGGTGCTTTTGCCATCCCTTTTTTTGGGGATTAGGGAAAGGCCCTCCCTGCTTTTAGCAAAGCCAGCAGTGCCAGCTGCTGCTCCTCCTTTTTCCAGGCCTTTGAAACACAGCAGCTCCAGCTGGGGCAGGACCTTGGGGGCCAAAGGACACAGATTTGTGCAGGGAAGAGGCAAATCCCAAGGATGGATTTCAAAGAGCCTCAAAGGTGTGTTTAGACTAAGGGGAGGGGAGTGTCAGGACAAGGGGAATGGATTCCCACTGCCAGAGGGCAGGGTTAGGTGGGATATTGGGAAGGAATTCTGCCCTCTGAGGATTGTGAGGCCTTGGAATGGTTTTCCCAGAGAAGCTGTGGTTGCCCCTGGATCACTGGAAGTGTTCAAGGCCAGGTTGGATGGGGCTTGGAGCAACCTGGGATAGCGGGAGATGTCCCTGCCCATAGCAGGGATTGGAATGAGTTGAGCTTTAAGGTCCTTCCCAACCCAGCCATTCCATGGTCTGTGGCTCCGGAGAGTCTGGACTGGGAAGCGACAGGTTCCTGGGGCTCAGACCATCCACCAGCAGGGCCAGATAACACCTTGGACAGTGAAGCTACAGGAGTTTTTGGTGTTTTCTGGCAGCCCTCGAGTCATCCCATCTCCCAAATCTGACAGGACCATGGGATCACTGTGTCAACCACTCCAGAGAGCTCAGGGATATCTTGCTGTGCCCATTATATCCAGGGAGAAAGGAAAACTTTTTCTTTTTCCACTCTTGACTTGGCTTAGAGCTGGGAATCTGCAGCCTTTGAAAGGGACCTGAAAGAAACTGCTCTATCCCAGAGCATCCCAATGAAAAAGTGGAAAACCCATGTGTGAGAGCTGCCTCTGAGCACTGCTGTGCTCTCAGGCCATGTGGGGTTCCAGGAGAGCTTTGCAAACCATCACCCACAGATAATCTCCTGCTCCTCAAGCACATTTCTCCATAAATGAAACAGAACAGGGATGAGAGGGTCAGTGGTCATGCCTTATTTTTATTAGGATGCAAACAGAGCCACAGCATGAGATCTGTACAGACAGATATTCCTGGAGGGAAAGTAGGCAGTTGTAAAAAAAAAAAAAAAAATCAAGGCTTTATTAGTCTGGGGGATTTTTTTCCTCTCCACCACATATGGGGTGTAGAGAGTGATCCCTTTTCCTCCTCCAAGCTCTGGCTCTGAGGAGCTCAGCTGTGCTGTGTTCCTGTGCCAGGTGTGATTCCCAAAGCCCTTGGCAAGCAGGAGCTGCTCTGTTATTTGGTTTTTTTTACTGTTTCTTTATTAAAAAACTCCAGCCGCAGACAGGTCGCTCTGTTCGGTGCCTTCCTGGGGCCTCTGCTCACCCCTGGGATAAACAGCCCAACCTTTCCATGCTCCCGTGTATTTCCAAGCCATCCCACCTGGATCTGCTCCCAGATTGCTGCAGGTCTCACACATCCTCCTCCTCCTCCTCCTCCTCCTGCAAAGCCCTGGCAGCTCCGGGACTTCAATCTCCCATCTCCCTGCAGCCAGGTGGGTGCTTTGCCACCACTGCTGTCTCCTGCCATCCAAGGAATCCAAGCCACAGCTGGCTGGGATGATCTGCCCTCAGGAATGCCACATTTTGGGGAAACCACCGCATTAAGCTTGCTGCTTCCAGAGTCACTCCCTGCAGCTTGGAGCATTGCTTATCTGGGAGAGAGGCTCATTTCCAGAGCCTGAAAATGTCTAGGACCTGGGAATCTTCCCCATCCAGACCACGCTGAAGCTGCAGGATCCCCCAGTTTTTCCAAGTGCTTCACCAGCTTTCTCCCTCCTCTGTTTCCCAACAACCCATGATTATTCATGGCACAGGTGGTGCAGAAGATGTTTTTCCTTCTTCCACCGCTCCCGGCAGCCTCGGTGGATGGGGATGAGCAGGGCTGGAGGTGGCTCAGCACCTCTGGGATCATTTCCCAGCCCAGGAGCTCTTGGCCGGGCAGAGGAGCTGCCGCCCTCCCCGTTCCTGGATCAGCCACATGGGTTTTATGGTTCTGATTATCACTTTCTCCCTTTTGGAGGAGGTTTAAGAGCAAGTGCTCAGAAAACAGTGTTGGTGCTTGGCAAGGCGACCGCGGAGCCCATCTGTTGCTTCTTATATCGTTCAGCTGCTCCCTGCTTTCCATGCCAGCCTGATTCCTGTTAAACGGAGCCTCCCCAGGTCAGCAGAGCCAAGCAGCTCCTAAATTAGGCGAGCCATTAATCAGGCCCGTCCGGGTTAGTGCAGGGTGTCTGCCCCCTCCCCCTCCCGCCCATAAATTAAGGAGGGTTTTAGATCTTCAAGGCTTCCCTGGAATCGCGTTCTCCGTGCCCTCCACCCCCCTCCCAGCGCTGGTGACAGGCACACACAGCTTAATCGGTTGGCATGGGAAAGGGCTGACATTAATTGGCTGTGTTTGGCACACGGGCTCCCCGTGCCTCCCAGGGATCTTATCAATCCCATCTCGGCGAGCAGCGGCTCCCGAGCGCGGCTGCCAGGGAGATGGGGCTGATTCCTGCCTGCTGCCGCTGCTGCTGATGGAAATTTGGGTTGGATTTGGCTGCGGAAGAGCAATTTCCCAGCCCAGATGGCAACGCGCACAGCGGCTGGGGAAGGATCCGCAGGCATCTCCTCCCTGGGGATAGGGATGGGGATGGGGATGAGGATGGGATGGGATGGGATGGACACTGCTCCCAGGACATCGTACCCGAGTAAGGAGCATCGGGATCCCCGCAGATGCTGCTCCTGAAGGTAGAGGTCGATGTGGATGCTCGAACAGCCTTTGGAGGCTGAGACACCTCTCTCCTGCAGGTCTGTGCCTGTTGCAGCAGGAGGGGAGGGTCAGGAGTGGCACAACTGGCTTGTCACCTCCTAGACGGGAAGATCCCTCTTCTCCCCTCCAGGAGATGTCTCCTCCAGCATCTCCCACGGGGCAGAGCCTGAGGAGCAGCCTTTTATTGCCTTCCGTGAGCCTTCCTGGGGGTGCAGCCTGATTTCGGTTTAATCCATCCCGTACATTCCCCAGTTTTGGTTTAATCCATCCCGTACATTCCCCAATTTCGGTTTAATCCATCCTGTGCACTCACATATTAGAAAATGAGCTGAAAATTCCCATTTTGGGAGCTGTGGATCTGTGTAGGGCTGTATGTGTTGGGTCTCTGACAAGTTCCAGTAGCCGGTTTAACTTCTTCTAAGGGACAAATTTAGTCGTTCCTGGTCCTGATTGTTTTCACATCTCTCCCTTTACCTGATTAATTCTTAACTCATCTTCATAATTAACTGTGAAAGACAGCAGCTGTCCCCCTCTCCAACAATCCCTGCCCCATCAGGGAGCAGAGCTGGTGCTGGGATGAACAGGAGGTTTCTGGTAGCGTTAACAATAAAAAAAATCATTTGATGCCTTTTTTATGACCTGGTTATGACTCTCTGCCTTCCTTCTATTTATTTAATTGGGGCCGAAATGGCCCCAGATCCCTCCCTGGTGCCATCAGTGGCTCTGTCTCGGTATCGGTGCCTGCATTTAATGGGGTTTGGAGAGTTTGGGATTGTAAAACCAAAGGAAAACCAAGCGAGGGCTCAGGGTGATGCTCTCAGGTGGATTTGCTGTTGGATTGGTGGGTTTTCGAATTCTGATTTTTATCCATCACCTCTGGAAGTGGTGCGGATTCTCAAATCCAAGTGTGCAAAGTCTTTCTTTCCACGTTTTTTGAACTGAACTCGTAATTTATTCAAATTTTTGTGGCTGAAAATGGAAGAAGTCAGCGGAAGACAAAAAGAACAGGGTCACCTCGGGCTCCAGGTCCTCCTGCTCATCATGCCCTGGGGCGGTTCCCAGATCAGGCACCTTCCTGCTCCTGGGCCCTTTCACACCCAGGGAATTGGTGGCAATTCGAAACAAAGCCCTCAGCAGGCTGAGGAGGCGACGATAATCGGGATTTTCACACCTTTTTATAAAAGCAAAGTTTGTGTGAAGGGAGAAAAAAAGAGTGCTTGATGGCTCGTAAAAGCTGTCATCGGGCTTTAGCCTTCCTTGGAGCAGGGCGGGACAGAGATTTTGGGAATGCCCAGCCGAGACCAAAGGTTCCCTGCAAGGCTTAAAATTTCGTCTTTGCACGCGAAAGGCAAAGAAACTCAGGGCGTGTCCTGGCAGTGGAGATTTCCAGGGAATTGCGGGGGAACTTTCTACTGTGAAGGTGCTAAAACACGGCACAGGATCCCAGAGAAGCTGTGGCTGTCCCATCCCTGGGAGTGTCCAAGGCCAGGCTGGATGGGGCTTGGAGCAACCTGGGATAGTGGAAGGTGTCCCTGCCCATGGCAGGGGGTGGGAGAAGATGAGCCTTAAGTTCCCTTCGGATCCAAACCATGCCGGGATTCTGTGGATTTTCAGAGGGGATAGAGCATCCCTCCATCCCGTGCAGTGATGCCACCTCCTTAAGGGACAACTTCAGTCACAAACCCCCCTCCACCTCCAGCTGGAGATGGGGAGCACCTCTGAACGCCCCTCCCAGACCCTCAGCCTCCTTTCCGAGGCACAGAGAGCTTTTCCTGTGGGCAAACTGCACCAAAGATGGACAAACTCCCTAAATCCCCTCTCCTGCAGCTCTCCCTCGGGGAGATGGGATCTCAGCCTGACTTCACTGCCAGGAAGTTCAACCCTATTCCACTGAAGTTTCGTTTCGTTCACATGATCCCTGTGCTGTGAGCAGCCTCCCTGCTCCGCAGTGTTTATGGATTCCAGCTATTTGCAGGATGCTGTCATCCCTCCTTTTAGCTGCTGCTTGCTTTGAGTGGGCAGATGCTGCTCTTAAAACGCTTCTGCCCGGATTTCTCCAGCCCCTGGATTTCTCCAGCCTCATTCTCTAGACCATTACAGCCTCCCCTTCAACCCTTCTCGGTGTCTCAGTTTCTTCATATCCTTAAGGAGCATCCCATGACCCCCTGTTTAATCCTCCCTCTCCATCCCAGTATAAACACCCAGCACGTTGTACAGAAAACAACCCCAAATCCTGGCTGGAAGGTTTTCCACTCCAGCCACAATCATCTCCCTCGGGCAGTGGCTGAGAAGGAGCACCTGGTGCCAGTGACAGCTCTTGGTGTTCCTGGGAGCTGCTGGACCACACCCAAGGGCTGCTGGCAGTGCCAAGGAAGGATGTGTGACAGCAGGAGGGGACTCTCCTTGCTACCTCAGCCCAGCTTTGGGGCTGGAGTTTGGTGGGAGCAGCTTTTCTGGAGAGGAATGGGAGCTGAATTCTTTGGTTTGGAAGTTGGATTGTGCTGTAGGAACATCTCCCAAAGGAAAGGGCTCTCCCAGCACCTCCCCAGACTCTGAGGCTGTGATCCCAGGGTGACAAGGCACCACTGCTGCCCTGCAGCTGCAGGAAGCTCTGACTGGAAGCTGGAGAAAGCCAGATTTAAAAATTAAAGCCTTGGAATTTGAGATTTGGCTTTGCATCACCAGCTGTGTGCGGGGAGATGTTTGGAAATCAGGTGGATGCTGCCCTCGGTTTGTGCAGCACTGGGAGATTGGGGGGGGTTGGCTTTAATTGCATCCTATTTTTGTAATTTCAAGAGAAAAGCATCCAGGCATCCTTGGCACGTGGTCCTTCCCCGTGGTGGGTGCAGGTCTGGGGGGTGGCACCAGGACAGGTGAGTGGCAGTGATGTCCTTCCCAGTCCTCTGTCACCGTGTGCCAGCACTGATTTCTTGGCTGCCCCATCCCTGGGAGTGTCCAAGGCCAGGTTGGACGGGGCTTGGAGCAACCTGGGATAGTGGGAGGTGTCCCTGCCCATAGCAAGGGGTGGAACAAGGCAGGCCTTAAGGTCCCTCCCAACCCAAACAACTCTGGGATTAAATCCATGATTCTTGTGTGGAAGAATTGATATCCAAAGTGGGAAAAAACCCTCTTGGTGTTCGAAAATCCCAAATGTTGATTTTCTGGGAGCATAACTCATTTTACACCAAACACTGAATCTTTGCTGATAGAGAGAAGCTGAGCCCACAGGAATATGACATTCCAGAGGTCATGGAGCACCAATCCTCCCCTCTCCCTCATTATTGGCAGGTCCAGTCCAGCTCCCTGGAGCAAGGCAGGGAGAGCTCCATGAGCTCCTGGTCCCATCCCCTGCTCCAAGGGAAGTGTTGGGAAATGGTTTATCCATGGTGGGAATGGCACAAAGAAAGTCCAGCATCTCAAAATACCCAGGGAATGCTCTGGGACTGCATCACACAGGTTTCCCTGGCAAGAATGGGAATTTGAGATGACCCCTTCCTGCACTGCTGCACACACAGAGCACTCAGGTGAGTTTTACTGGAAAAAATGGAATATATTTATTCCTTCCTAATGCAGTTTTTAACCTCTGCCCTAAATTGTAGTGGGACATAAAATCAGATAGGATCTGTTACTATTCATTCTTCCTTGTTTTCCTTCAGATCCTCCTGTTAAACCACTCTGCTGTTGCAATGCTGAGACATTACTGCAGACAAGTGACCGGGCCTGAGCATTCCAAATGTCTGGCTAATGAGGAATGAGACTGGCTCCCAAAAGGAGAACTGAAGGCACTGGAGGGAGTTAAATTTGAGGCAAAGAAGAAATCCTGGAGTGTGTGGCCGGAGTCTGTGACCGGTGTGTGACTGCACTGACTTTATCCATCTGACTACAGGTTAATCATAATTTTATTTTATAAATCTTTATAATATTGCAAATTCTCTTTGGGAATAACAATGTTCTCCCCTGTCCCAGCAGGTGAGTGCAGGAATTTGCTGCCCAGTGGAATCCAAAGACTCTGCTGATGTTTGAGTTCATTGATTTCATGAGCGAAGTTGTCCAAGGAACCTGTTTTGTGAAGGATTCACGCTCATCCGGGGAAAAAAGAAAAGGAAAGCCGGAGCAGAGGGGAAATCTCTCCCTTTCACTCCACTTGAGCAATTAGACAGGGTTTTCTTTGAGCCTGGGCTTAATTGCACTTCCATTGGCAACTCCAGCAGTCCCTGTGTTTGGAATGAGCTCCCCACTGCAGGCTGGTTTTGCTGAGCGCCTCGGTGTGATTGGCAATTAAATCCTTTTCAGGGAGAATTATCCCTGTTTTCCAGCGTGTCCCTCCCTCCTTCGCCTTGCTCTGCCTTTTGCATTTTCTAATATTCCCTCAGCTCCTTTTCTCCTGCAAAAGCCCCTCGCTGAACTGTCTCCTCCCTTGATGAGATCCATGGCTTTGGGAGAGCAGCTGGCTTTTCCCACTGAACAGGATGGTCCGGGGGCTGCAGCAGCTCTGCCCGGGTTTTAGGGGCTTTTAGGGAATAAAGGAGGAGTCGAGGAAAGAAAAAAAAAAAAAAAAAAAGGATGAAGAGAGCAAAGCAGGGTGAAGTGAGCCCAGTGGTAAATCCATCCCTGGAGCTGCGGTGCAGGCAGGAAATGATCTCTTAACACCGTGCACCTGCATCCCGGGAAGAGCATCCAAAAGGGGCCCAAGCCGGCGGCAGGGTCTGCGGGAATGGCGCTCCCGACTCCGACTGCTGGGAGTTTTAAGACTCCTTGGCCAACTTCAATCCTCCCTCAGCTTCTGGTTCCTGCCTCTCCGTGCCTGTGCCAGATGTGCTCTCCCTTTCCTTATCCTACGGTAAATGAAGCTGGTGTTGGGAAGTATCATGGAAGTTGAGACCAGTGGAGCACTGGAAAACTGGGAAAGTGGGATGGTGGGATTTTGTGCACGGCGGTGTCCTGCACAAAAGCCCCTGTGGTTCCATGCCCAGAGCACGGCTGGCACTTAGAGAGAGCAATGCTGCCGAGGGGCTTCTGGCATCCAAATCCAGTCCAGATCCATCAAACCCGGGATCTCACAGCTCTCCCGCTATCCCACGCCATAGCTCCTCGTCAGGAAGAAATAAATGTGGAGACAGATGAAAAAGTGCTTATCCCGAGGCTGGGATGCGGCGCTGGGCGCCGGCGCGGAGCCTCCCAAGCTTAACTGCGCACGGCAGCGGGGTGGGAATGGCTGGAGAGGAGCATCCACAGTCCCGAAACCAGAGGGAATGTCCTGTCCAGGCTGGAATGCGGGTGGGCTGCCGGCAGGTGGGAGGGCGTCGAGTCCCTGCGCTCATTAGTCCCTGAGCTCATTAGTCCCTGAGCTCATTAACGTGGCCGGGGCTGACGCGTCTCGGGTGCCACCCGGAGCACAGGTTGGACCAGGTCTGCTGGCTCGGGAGGGACACAAATGAAAGCTTCCATCAGGATCCGGCTGAGGGTTCTCCCTCACCTTGAAGGATTTGATGTGACTTGAGAGGCTGGGAAGTGAAATCACCCAGCAAGGGGATCCCCAGGAAGGCCAGGCCGGCTCACCCATTCAGGGACAAATGCAGTCCCTGTAAATCCCAGGGATGGTTTCCAGGGGAATTTTCCTTCTCTTTCCAGCACAGGCAGTGTCCCCAGGAACAGCTGCTGCCTGCTGAGCACACCTTGCCCTCTCCTCCAGGGATCCAACTGCTCGCAAACAGGGTCTTGCCCCGGCTCAGCGCTGTGAGTCCACGGTGGGGTCAGCGTTCCCAAATTCCCTGCGCTCCCCTCCCCACCCTCCAGATGAAGAGGAAGAAAGGGGTCAGAGCGCCTTTGGCAGCTGAGTCCTAAAGCTTGGAAAGGCCTGAAAGCAATTCCCTGCAGCTGCTGCCGCAGCAGCTCCAGCCCGAGCCGGGGCAGGACTGTTCGGATTCCAGCGGGATGGGAGAGGTGTTTTCTCCAGGCTCGCTCCCCCTGCCCCGCGGGGGGTTCTAACGAGGCGATTGTGGGATTTAAATCCATGATGGTGGGATTAGGCGTTCCTCAGCCGAGACTGTTCCACATTCTTTCCCCCTGATTTGCCACTCTCGTTCCCGCACCAGAAACCAGCTCAGCTCAGCTCCCCTCCCTTCCAGCTCCGGCGCTGGAACTTTCCAGCCTCAGCCCCGCGTCCTTCCCAGCGTTTGTGCCTTGATTTAATGCTTTGATTTGAAAGTTATTTTTTACAATAAGAGAGAGATGGACCCTGCCAAGAAAAGCAGTTTCATAAAACGCTGAACATGACTTGCATTCTGTAATTGCAAACCTGAGAGACTCGGGGTAATTGACATTTTGGATGGATTGCAGGGGATCGTATTTAATCCTGAAAAGCAGGTTCCAGGCACAGGAGGAACTGCCAAGCCAAACTCAGCCTCCTCGCCGGGCTCCGACCATAACTCATTCCCAAATCCAGCCAGCCCAGTCCTCAACCTAAATGTTTACATTTTTGATTTGCTAAGATAACATTCCTGGGTCACCGAAACGCTTTGTCAGGGAAGGGCTGGAGGAGACAGTGGGAATTAGTGATGCGCGGCTCCGTTGGGATGTGTGAGGGATGCTGCTGCTTCCCAGGATCACTGAGTCCAATCTGTGGCTGATCCCCACCAGAGCAGTGAGTGCCATGTCCAGGCATTCCTGGGACACCTCCAGAGATGGGCATTCCAAACCTCCCTGGGCTGTTCCAGTGCCTGACCACCCTCTCCATGAAGAAGAGAATCCATGGAAAATTGTGTCCATATCCTGATACCCAGGGGATTTCAGTGAGGTTTTGCCATCTCCCTGCAGGTTCTGATCCTGTTTGGGGGAGGCAGGACTAAATGTGTGTCCCATCCCAGAGGTGATTCCTGAATGTTGGAGGGGTGCGTGATGGACTCGGAGCTGCCCGGAGATCCCTGTGTGAGTGAAATTCCACAAATGTGGGAGCGGACACAAATGAAATTCAATGAAAAAGTGACTCAGTGCCTGTGGATTTCTGCCGGTTCTGACTCCGTGCGTGGGTAATTTTATAAATGTGTGGGATGTGGCCGAGGCTCGGGAAGCGCATCGGAAGCGGGAGCCAAACTTGAAGTTTGGCTTCCGAGCAAAGCCAGGGCTTCTCCTTTTCCTTTGTCTCCAAACACGGCTCCTGTAACGGATCTGCCCCCCATTAGCGTGGTTTACAGCCTGACTATAAACATTTGCTTCTGTTTGAAAAGCAACAAATATCAGCGGAAATCTGTTCCCAGCTTTCCGCATCCCGGTAAAGGATCCCAGGGAAGTGTTTCAAGGCCAGCCCTCTCCTTTGCAAGCGGAGTGTTTACATTGCTGTAGATTTTGGTGGAGCACACACACATTTCCAATGGTGCAAATGGAAAGAAAGAAGAAGACCCAGGAATGTCAGAGGGAATTACACACCCCTGACTGTGGAAATGAGCACAGAGCTCCCAAGAACATTGGCTGAGTTCCTTTCGGGTTGGGATGGATTTGGGTTTGGTGACTCATGCTGGATGGGGCCAGAGTTTTGAACTGGTCACCTTAAAAATGTCCTAGAAGGGGCCTGGAGTGGCTTCTCTGGAGTGAGGCCACCAGCACTGGACCAGGTTTGTTCCACCTCTTGTAGCCACTCCCAGGATTCACGCAGGGTTAAGATGGGGTTGGATTTGGTGCTGTGTGCTGGAAACAATAAAATTATAGAATCCCAGGATGGTTTGGGTTGGAAGGGATCTTAAAGATCATCTCCTTCCACTATCCCAGGCTGCTCCAAGCCCCGTCCAGCCTGACCTTGGACACTTCCAGGGATGGGGCAGCCATAGCTTCTCTGGGCACCCTGCCAGGGCCTCCCCACCCTCACAGGGAAGGATTTCTTCCCAATATCACCCACCCTCCTTCTTGCCATTAATGCCCTTTACCTTGGGCATGCTGGGGAAGGAGCTCCCCTTTCCCCTCTCCAGGGGCAGATTTTCCAGCAGAGTCACCAGCCCAGTTTGGGGACAGTCCGGGGGTCAAGGCTGGCAGTGCTGGGAACGGGTGATTATTTACCCAGCTGCACATTTTTATTCATCCCATGCCTGTCGTTGTTCCCATTTTGCATATTCCATTGTGGAAGCGGGATGGGGAGGAGGGATTGGGAAGTGGGGGGAGCCATGGCCATGGCTGGGGGCGTTGGGCTGCTCCGTTCCCCCGGTGGCAGCAGGAACCCGTGGCTGTCGGGACATCCACATCTGGTCCCGATTTGTGGACAATGGAGCACCAGCCCCTGGCTGCACACGGATGAGCTGTGACAACTTGACAGCCTGCCCAGGAATTCCGTTCCTATCCAAAGCCATCAGCGCTGGCTGAGCCAACACTGGAAGCAGGGGGGTGAATCATAATTTCAAAGGGAGGGAAAGAAGAGTTGCCTCTTTTTATAGAATTTGGGATGAGCGACGTCACAGCCTCCCTTCATCTGGCCAGAGGGGGTTTGGGAGCAGCAGTACAGGAGCTGGGATGCTGCAAAGCAGGGCAGGCTGCTGCTTTTGGATGTTCCTGCCCTCTGCTCCTGGATGGTCTTTAAATGTCCCCTCACCCCTGGAGCAGCCAGGGCATGGCAGCAGCTCTCTCCAGCCTTTTCCTGCCTGCAAACAGGGAGGCAGAGAGTGTCTCTCCTCTTCCTCCTCCTCCTCCTCTTCTTCCTCCTTCTGCTCCTCAGGTGCCCCATCCCGGTTCTGTGCTCTCTGGGGCTCTGCTCAGCCCGTGGAAGGGATGAGGGCGGGAGGGTGTTCGACCTCTGCAGTTCATTCTGGAAGAAAATCTCTGCTCCTGCTCTCAGCTGTCCTGCAGAACATAAATTTTCCTCCATCCATCCATCCATCCATCCATGGATCCCATCCCACAATCCCATGAAGAGCAATACAGCAGGGTGAGCTCTGTCCCTGCAGGAGGTGACAATTCCTGAGTTGGGTCTGTGACTCCTCAGCCCCTCTTCAGGCTCAGGACCTCTCTGCCCCAATCTCACCAAATGCTGCTCACCCCATTCCCTTCCAGAGCACCCCACTGAAGGACAGCAGAGCCTGGAGAAGGATGAGGATCTCCCTGCTCCGTGAGGATGCTCTGGATCCCTTCCCTCCCCCGGTACAGCCAGCCGGTGTAAAGTAGGGCTGAGCCAGCCTGACAAAATGCAAGGCACCTAAATTGCATTACCTGGCTCAGGAGCTGGGGCTGTGACCTTGGGGATTAATTAGATAAACAACCCCCTTGCACAGAGCCTTCTCTAAATGTCCCAGCAAGGCCCCATTAAGGATTTTGCTGTCACTAACCTCAGCCCTCAGTGATTTAATTAGACAATTAGAGGGTGCTTGGGAATGCTCTGTAGTACCCAGAGATATTAACACCATTTGTATTTATATTTAATGACATTGCAGAAGGGACTTTGATTATTCTTTCTTGTCTTTAAACTTCCAAGCAGGAAATTCTCCTCTGACTTCAGCAGCCTCCTGCAGGTGCTGTCACAAACGTCGTGTCCCAGGGCCAGAGCTCTTTTCCATTGTTCCTTGGCAGATGGGTTGTTCCTTGGGATGGCACGGGATTCTATAGGAGGAGCAGGAACCAGCGAGGTAAGGAACAGGGAGTGTCCCCTGGCTGTGCAGACAGAGGTTTTGTGGGGCTCTCCAGGATGGTAAAATCCATGGAAGGTTCAATAATTGCCTATGGAAGAGCCACCAGCACATCCCCTGATCCCTGCAACGCTGTAAAGAGCTGGATGTTGCCTGGCACGGCAAGAGAGGGATTTGATAGATGAGGAAAACAAAGCCCATCCTCGCTCAGGTCCTTGGCAGCCTCTGAGTCACCCGGAATATCCAATAAATCTGGGCGCTGGGGACAGCCTCCAGCTCCCAGCAGCTGCAGCCTCAGTTGGGATCAGAGCTGGAATCCCTGCAGAAGCAGAGGCTGCAAAGGCTGCCCCAGGCAGCTCCCAGCCCCCTCCTCACCCCCACTGGCTGGGCCCACCCTTCCTGCCCTCCCAAAGATGCCATCCTTGCAATCTCTCCCAATAATTGTGTTTTCCCTGGATTACAGCCCCAGTAATACAATTAAGCCTAAATAATACAGATGAAGTGGGGAATAATTTGATTTGCCAACTAATGTTTGAATCAAGGGGGTTTTTTCCCTGTTTTCCTGAATCTACAGTTGACAAATCCCACAACCATTCCCCTTTCCCCGTCCTTCAGTGAGACGTGGACACAGAGGAATGATTCATCACAGGGGTTGGATCCAGCCTGCTGAAAACCACGGATGTTTGTGTTGGTTTATGCATGGAAGGGGTGGGATCCCCCTGGGAGCTCCTCGAGGCAGTGAAAGGGATTGTCTTGGATAATCAAAGACAATGAGCGAAAGTGGGGTCAATGATCCGTTTGACAAAAGCAGAAGGCAGAGGATGCACGGAGCAATTCCAGAGCTGGGGATGTGACAAGAGGCTGCTGCCAGGAGCCATCTGGCCGGGAGGGAGGGGGGGAGCACCAGCCTGTGGAATGGGCACCTTGGGAACAGGTGCCTGCACACCTGGGGCCTCCAGGCACGGCACAGCCCTGCGCAGGGCCTCGATCCTCACGCTGCATTCCCCGGGACAGAACGGGACATTCCCTGGGACAGAATGGGACATTCCATGAGACAGAGCCACTGCTGGCCTCCAAAGGCATTTTTTCGAGTGTAGGTGTTGGCGTGTGACCTGCTTTTTCAGGAGCTGGTTGACTGGAGACAGACCTGGCGAGTGGTTTCAGAAGGATTTTTGCAGGGAGTCACTCAGGGTCAGGGCTTTGGAACGTTCTGCCGCTCTTTTCCATTTGCAAAGGGTAAAAATATGAGAGAGGAGCTGGAACAACCTGTGTAAATAAGGAATAAGAAAGGAAAAATAAAACTGCAGGGAGCAGCTTCCTCCCGGGTGCTTTTCTCTGCCTTTTTTAGGCAAATCTGCTGCTGGCCCTCAGCACCTCCCAGCTGCCCCTAAGCCCCACTGTCCCAGCAAGCCAGGAACCAGTTCATGCTCAGGCTACACCTGGGGATGAGCTGAGTTCCAAGGATATGAGGGATCTCTGCATAAAAGCAATGCAGCAGGGGCCAGGCTGGGCCAGCTCTGGAGGGAGCTCTGGTGGAATAGTTCCTAAATCCTTTTTATTCTTGGTTTACTAAGAGATACTGAGAAAAAACTCCAAAATATGTGGCTTTGGGAGGATGCCCCAAGTTCAGAGCCTGGCCTGCCCTGATATCCCATTTATTTGGAAGGGTTAATGCTGATCCTGGCCACATTCCTGCTTCCATCCCAGGCAGAGCAGCAGTCAGGGTTAGGTGATGGCAGGGGAAATGCCAGGATGCTTCATTCCAAGTAGATGTGCTCTCCAGGCTGCCAGACAGGGAAGGAAATTGGAAATAATCTCTTTCATGTGGGTTTTGGTCCTTGCTGTGAGGAGTCAGGCCAGGATTAACTGTCCCACTGGAAAAGGGCCATGGAGCAGGAGCTCTCCTGTGGGGGCCCGGCTGGAGCCATGGGAGGGCAGGGAGGTGGTGGGAGGGGGACTCTGGGGGGTTTCCCAGTGCTCCCAGTGTGCAGGCAGGTGGAGCTCCCTCTGCCAGAACTGATTTTCCATGTCCTGGAAAAGCTCAAGGCTGGACTTGGAGCTTTGTGGGCCCTGGCAAAGCAGGAGCAGCTCCTGTGCTGAGGAGGACACAGGCACTGCTGGGGGCTCTGGCTGGGACAGCCCCATGTCCCTCTGCCACAGTGGTGGTGTCCCCACACCCAGCTCATCCCAGCAGTGAGAAAATCCCAGGATCCGAGCAGGCACAGCTCAGGGGGGAGCCTGTTCTGAAGGGAGATGGATGAAGCCGCCTCCCTCAGGAGGACACGGTGTCTCCTTGAAGGACAATTGTTCCCTGTGCAGAGCAGGGAGCTGGAATGAGATGATCCCTAAGGTCTTTCCCAACCCGAAGCAGTCTGTGATTCCATGACAAGGAAGCTCAGCTGTGCATGGATGGAAGGGGCTGGGAGCCAAGGAAAGGTGCTTGGGAAAGCCTGAGCTGTTCCCTGATGGAGGCGCAGGGAGGGTGTTGATGTCCCAGAACATCTGCCTGGGATTCTAAGTGCAGCTCAGGGCTCTTCTGTCACTTAGGCTCGGCTTAAAAATGATGTGTGCTCCCCCACATCCAACTACAGCGGGGAAATATCCCAGAGCAGCACGGGGAGGGAATGAAATCCAGCCTGGAGGAGGAATGGGGAGGTTCCCCAGCAGGAACTCGCTCCTGCCCGAGGCACGGAGTCCATGCTCAGCTCTCCAGAGAGTCCCGGCCATTGCAACAGGGATGGAGGGTGTCCAGCAGGGCTGGGATGATGGATGGGGAGGAAAACAAGAAGGAAAGGCTGAAATGAGCAGTTTCATCCACTCAGGCTGTACCAAAGCCCAGAACTCCTGTTTTTCCCTTGGCACCTGTACCTGGAGCCCAAGCTCAGCCGAACAAAGCAGCCCTTGGCTGTGCCTTATGGAGCTCATCCAGTGATTCCCAGGGTGGCCTGGGGTGACCCAGGGCCTGTCCAAGCACACACCAGCTCTGATGGACACGTTCCAGCCCCTCCATGACCGAGGCTGCTCCATGTGAGCTCCGGGACTGTGATCCCATCCCAAACACTGACCGAGGTGGCTGCACTGGGAATGCGGCCCCACAGTGTTGGAGCCAGGAACTGCCTGAGTTTGTGAACATGAGGTATCAATTCTCTGTTCTCCCTCCAGGCTGGAGCTGTTCCCTCCTTCCCAGCCCAAACACCTGTGCTGCTCTGCACTTGGACTCAGCTGCCCACCCCAGCTCTCACCTGCAGAGCCCCTCCCAGCCAGGCTTGGATGGATTTCCCTAAGGAGCAGAGCCCTGGGGCCCTGCAGCTGGGGACCATGGATAACAACCACAGGGGACAGCTCTGCCAGCTGGGGACATCTGGGAAGCTCCCCAGCTGAATGTCACCACTGTCCTGTGCTGGGGGAAGCAGGGGAGGCTGTGGGACAGCACCGTGTACAGGGGACATGGAACTGCTCAGCAATGGGGTGGCTGGAGGGGCCAAAATCCCCCAATCTTCTCCCACATCCATCCCAGCCCCCTCTGGCCTGGGGGTTCCAGGAAGGCTGGAGGGGGATCCCAGAGCCTTGTCCCTGCTGCACCCCAAGACTTTGGGATCCACAGAAGGATTTGTCCTCCAGCCAGGACCAAACTTCTCCCTCCGTGGCAGCTGCTGTCCCTCCCATTTTTCCTCCTGGCAGCTAAGTTGTTAATAAGCCTCCTTTTCTCGGAGTCCATCGAAATGACTATTTTAAAACAACTACAGATGTGCTAAATTGGCTCAGCATAATAGGATGAGATGAAGAATAAAGGTTCCCCCAGTGGGCTGTCGCTAGCACAGGTAATTTATTACCTGGGTGGCTAATTACACGCTTCCCAGCTTTCCAGGGTGAAAACATCTTGATATTTCCTAGTTAAGGAGCCCTGACACGAGTGAAATGACCAGACATGTGAATAGGAAATGTGGTGATGAAGTACCTGCGAGCTGAAGAATGCAAAGGAAAAGGCATTCTGCAGCCAGGAAAAATGAACTGTGGGATTTCCCTCAGCACCTTGGGGGAGCGGGGAAGGGCTGCACCCCTCCAACACCGGCCAATTCCTGCACTTTCTGCAGGAAAACGGCTGCTAACTGAATTCCAAGCTGGGGGAAAAAAAACCCTCCTGTAAAGGAGAGAAGAGAAAGAGTTTCATGAGTTCTGCACAAGCACTTGTGAGCTTTGGGGGCTGTGGGAAGGGGAAAGCTCCGTGGTCCTTCCCTCTGCCCAGGGCTGGTAGCACCCCCTGGCTCTGCTGATGGATATTCCTCCCCACCAGACATCCAGGAAGGAGAAGCTCATGGATGAGAAGCTCCCTCATTCCAGGAGAACCCTCCTATCTCCAGTGAGGAATCACCCCTTTCCCTGGTGCATTCCGAGCAGTGCAGGTAGGAAACACATCTCCATTATCCTCTGGTTTGTTATTTGATTATAAAATGTAATGTTTGCTTGGTTAATGGCTTTGAGACAAGGTGTCCTATAAAATACACACTCCATGAACACAGCAAATGGGCCAATTTCCCCAGGATTTAAAATCGATGGCCTGGAGCAAATCCCATCCAGGAGAAAGATGCCTGGTGGAAGTGCCTGTGGCAGCCCACGGCCTCCAGCCACAGCACAGGAGCTGGGGGTTCACAGAGGGTTGGCAACAGCAATGCCAAACAAAACTTTGGAAAAGAGCTTCTTTTTCCCTGGGCAAGCTGGAGTGGTGGGATTGGGCTGGGCTGTGGGGTCAGTGCCTGCTGGGTGACCCATTCCTATCATGGCTTTGGAGGCTGCTCGTGGTGACCTGACCTTGTCCCATGGCCAGAGGAGGGGACAGAGCTCTGCCTGCCCCTGGAATTCACCCTGGGCTTGGATCTTCCCATGAGGACAGGAGATTATCTCAGTCAAAATGGGATCCAGGTTTGCAGACCCCTGGGTGCTGTTTTAGCACTCAAAACCCCCCCAGCAATGAGGATGTACCTGCTTCTCCTCGGGTGTTTCACACCTGGTTTGCCCTCCAAGATCCCCCTGTTTGCTGAAGGAAACTGCCCTGGAGCTGGCACTGCTCCCAAGGAAACCTGAGCAGGCAACTTTCCTGGATGCCACAGGAAGCTCCTGGAGCTCTCCTCTCTCCTGACTTCACAACAGTGGCAGGAACAGAGATGGCACCACCTGGGAAGAGCCCTCAGCTCGTCCCTGGCTCTCTGCAAATCCTGTTTTTTCTCTTGTGGGACCCTATTTCACAGCTGGCAGCAGGGAAGGATGGGGCTGGGTGGTGCCATGGCCCACCCATGGATGCAGCTCCAGTGGTATCCAAAATGTGGATCATAGAAACATTGGATGGTTTGGGTTGGAAGGGACCTTAAAGCTCATCCAGTCCAACCCCTGCCATGGGCAGGGATGGCTCCCACTATCCCAGGTTACTCCAAGCCCCGTCCAACCTGGCCTTGGACACTTCCAGGGACGTGAATCCATCCTGGAAATTCTGGGATAAGATCCCATCTCCTGTCACCTTGTAACACTGAAATTCTGAGCATTTTCCAAAAATCCTCTGGTTTTGTGTGACCCGTGGGGCTGAGGTGATCCCAGCTGTCTCTGGGAAGGGGAGGGTTGGGGATAAAGGGAAGAGCACGAAATGAGGTGTTTGGGGTATGAAACGGGGCCTCATTCTCAGGGATAAAAAGGAGGGATGTGTGTGCATGTCTTTGGATCCGCAGCGTCTCCCAAAGCTCGAGGTTTATGCTTCTTTATCCTTCGACTTCTTCCTTAATGAGAAATTAATTAGCCTTGTAGTTCCTGCTTGGGAACTTGTAAACACTCAGCGCTGCCTGTTGCTCCCCCCACCTGGGTCCCACCCCCCTTCCCTGTAGTCCAAGATATCTGACAAAAACACTCCCGAACAAAGCGTGCCGCCTAATTCAGGGAATTATCGGGAAGCTGGAGCAGGGCTGAGATAATCGGCTGTAAATAGCGGCTGATTGCGCTTCCTCCGCGGCTGTCGCGGCTCCCTCTCACCCCCCAGCGAGCGGCCCGGAGCCACCGGGCCGGGAAGTGACCGGGCTGGGGATGTCCTGGATGCTCCTGTGTGTGGAGGGAGGTGCTGCTGGCCCCATTGCCTCGCTTTTGGGAAAAAGAAAGGAAAAGCAGTGATTGCTTGGCAGTCAGTGCTGGTTGTGATGTCCCCACTGCCATGTCCTCACTGTGATGTCCTCACTTCCATGTCCTCCTCCCACCTGGTCTCTGTGTTGTCCCTGGGCCACCCTGTGCCTAAAGCAGCTCTCTCAGTCCCTGGGAGAGCAAGATCAGCTCTGCAGCCCTTCACCAAGCCCAGCCTCAGGAATTCTGGGCTCTGCTGCTTCATCCCAGCTCTTCTCCAGCCTCTCCAAGGCCACCCTCATCCCTGCCAGCAGCCACAGCCTCTCCTGCTCAGCAGAGTGCTGGAAATGCACAATGGGAGCTGAGCATCCTCAGGAACACATCCAGGCCCATGGAAACAGATCCCTGACATAGCGCAGGACCTGTGAGCAGGATGTGCTCTCAGAGCAGCCAGAGAGTGGTAAAAGAGGTAGGAACAAGGCTGGGAAAAGTGGGCTCAGCCCAGTGGATCACATTGCTGGGGCATACCCTGGATCCATGGGATGCAGTAGGGGAAGGATCATCTTCGTGCCAGGACCTCATTCGTTTTCATTAAAACATCATTTTTCGGAAGGGAGAAGTTTAATTGGCAGGGAAATCGTGGGATTAATTGTTGTAAATTTGGATGATGAGGAGTGCTCTGAGGCCACAGGGCAACAAAGAGCACGAGCTGTGTACAAACCCCAGCGTGGGGCAGGGATGGGGCACTTCCCACTCCCACTGAGCCAAGGAGGATGGGCCCTGTACCCAGAGCCAGCAGATTTGGTCCATTCCAGCAAAACCAGGCAGCTTTCCCCCAAAATCGCTGTCCTGGCCTGCTGGTGGCACAGCTGCTGATGTGTCAAGGGACAGCTTTGCAGCCTTGAAACCCAACTCTGCTGCTGACACACTTTTCCCAGCACAGTCATCTACCCACAGGAGTTTCCTACCCGCAGGAAGGTGGATCCCACAAGTGGGTTTGGTGGTGGGGAACTCTCCTGATGCCTCCTGCTCCTTCCTCCTGTGCTGCTCAGCTGATGGGACAAAATGGGTTTGTGTCATTTCCTCCTTGAGGAAATGTGCTGTTCCAAAGAAGACTTGGAGCTCCTTCAGCAGTGAGTCATGACTTTGTGTATAAGCTAAACACTGGAGCAGAATCATAAATAAATAAAACTGCCTTCATAAACTGGAAATTAAACACATCCCGTCCTTGTTTGTGATGCACCATGATTCATGCTGTTGCTTCCTACTTCAAGGGTTATTTTAAACCAGGCTTTTCAGGCTCTTTGTGCCTTTTATCCATCCCTTGATTTGCCCTGTGCTGCTGCTCGAGGAACGTTGTTTGATATGATAACAAATTCCGCCCTCGTGTTCCCTCTCCTCGTGCTGCGTCCTTGCAGGGCTGGTGGCAGTGACACGCGTGAAGGTGCTGGGCTGGAGGCTGTGGGACATCCCCAGGTCACCAGGTCACCTCCATCTCCACGCAAAGCTGAGGAAACGCTGCCCAGAGCAGGAGCCAGAGCTGGAATCTGTGCTCACACAGGGCTGACACCGCTCCTTGCTGAAAGTGCTGATCCCACCTATTCCATTTCCCAGCCCTGCTGCCCTCCTCCCTATAGCAGCTGCAGCATTTGGGCAGACAAAGCTGGGTCAGGCATTCAATGACAGAATAGAATCATGGAATCACAGGATCCTTTGGGTTGGAAGTGGCTTTAAAGTTCATCCCAATCCACCCCACTTCCACTATCCCAGGTTGCTCCAAACCTCATCCAGCCTGGCCTCAGACACTTCAGGGAGTGGGCAACCACAGTTTCTCTGGGCAACCTGTGCCAGGGCCTCCCCACCCTCATCAAACTTTCAAGATCAGATCTCATCAAGTACTATTTTTTTCTCACCAGGATGATTTCCAGCTGGATCAATTCCCGAGCCTGACTCCCAAGGAACAGTGGGAGGAGCAGCTGAGATGCCTCCACAGTGGATCTGTCACCCGAAGAAGAAAGTGGGGAACCACCCAAACTCTGCTGCCCAAAGTCTGTGCTCAGCTGCCCTGGGATCCCTCCTACCCTCAAATCCCTCCTGCCCCAAGATCCCTCCTGCCACAGATCCCTCCTGTACCAGGATTCCTCCTGCCCTGGGATTCCCTGCTGTCCTGGGATCCCTCCTGCCCTGCATTGGGCATCACAAGCATAAATCACTTACATGTGCAGAGAGGTGAGAAAACGCCTTGTACCCCAATCTCTCCCATCCTCCTCCTCACTCCAAATGGGATCTAGACCCTGGATTAGACCAAAACTGCCATTCCACAGTGCCTGATTTGTCCCAAATTTGACATTTCAAATGGGAGCTGGCTGATGCTTAGGGCCACCCAGCCAAAACTCATCCTGTTCTGCCCTCACAGCTGTCCCCCAGCTGAGCCCTGTGACTCTGGTGACACCATGGGGAGACACCTAGCAAAGATATTTTGGGATGTTTTGGCTCCTAATCCTGCCCCACCACCCCTGGCTCCGGGGTGTCTGTGAAGCTCCAGGCTCAGGAGTCTCCGAGGGCTTGCTGGGTGAGGAGGTCACCTCAGGCATCTGGGGTCACCTTAGGGTTACCCTGCTCCTCATTTAGGCCAGGAAAAATAGGTCTGGCTCTGCCAGCCCCTGGGCTATGAGGAGGAGGGGGCTGAGCAACCTGTGAGCCATCGGTGTCTTTTTCCAGGTGGGATGTCCTGCTGTGCCACATGATGGAAGGGTTTGGACTGAGGCTGAGAGTCCTGGGAAGAACCAGGATTCTCCTGGCTGGTGGTGCTGGGAGCTTTGGTGCATCCCAGGACATGAGCTGGGAAGGCAGAGAGGGCCTGGACACTGCACACTCACCCTCATTTTTTCCTTTAATCCAGGTATCCCCTTAAATCCAGGGATTTCCTTCTGCCTGTGCCATACCCTAATCACAAAGCACTGAGTTCATCTCTTCCTTAAAGCTGAGCCAGCTCCTCCCTGTGATTCTACTGTGTTCAGAAACCTCAGAGATTTCGGTTCAAAAGGATCCAACTCTCCCTCTCCAGTTAAAAACCTGCAGTTCCCTGCTCCAACTCTCCCTCTCCAGTGGAATACCTGTGATTCCCTGTCTTGGCAGAACTCAGCTGCTGGATCTGCTCCCTCCAAACCAGGCTGGAACACGTCAAGCAGGAACGTTAACTATTTTTCCAGCTGTCTGGAGCTCTCGATCCATAAAACACACGCTGATGTTAAACCTCCCCACCTTGCCAAGGAGATGCCAGCAATGCTGGGTTGGGATTTTTTTTATAAATGGTTTTTAGATCTTGGAGGAAATCCCTGCCAGGGGTGATTCTTCTGCAGGAGCTGCAATCTGGGGCTGCTCCCCAGGTTGGGTGGGTGTCACTCTATGGCAAAGGCAGGACAAGGCAAGTGAGATCATTGCCAGCAGCAGCTCCAACAGGAGCCACCCTGGAGCCAGGAGTCACAGAATTCCAGAATGGTTTGGGTTGGAAGGGACCTTATAGATCATGCAGATCCCACCCCCTGCCATGGGCAGGGACACCTTCCACTATCTCAGGTTGCTCCAAGCCCTGTCCAACCTGGTCTTGGACACTTCCAGGGATGGGCAGCCACAGCTTCTCTGGGAAAACCATTCCAGGGCCTCCCCACCCTCACAGTCTCCAGATGGGGAGGTGGAACAGCCCCAAACCTTGAACTCAGATCTGCCCATTCCCTGCAGCAGCACTGAGATGCCTGAGGACCCCAGTCCATGCCAGTTGGTCCCAATTTTGGGTGGGATGGTGCATTAACTGGGCCAGTCTGAAACCAATTTGAGTCCATCCTTGAACCTGATTCCTCTCCAAGGTTTTTGGGGTAGACCTGATCCTAAAGGGAGCAGCAGACAGAGCAGACTAAACATGCAATATTAAATAGCAAGTGCTAATATGAGAGCCATTAAACACGAGCCCTCTCCTGCCTCTGGAGCAGCTGGAATTGGGGCTGCTCTCCTGCTGCTGGATCCTGGTGCTACCGAAAGCCAGGCCGGCCGCACGTGTATGGATCAAATTGCTGGAATGAAGGAGAAATTCCGTTTCCTGCTGCCAATCTTTCTGGCATTCCATCCTCTGCCCCTGCTCTCAGCCGAGGTGGGAGCAGACGAGGTCCTTTTCCCTCAGGAGATGTGGGAAGGAGGGGGAGTGTGGCTGTCCAGCTCCTGGCTCTGGGAAGGTTGGCAGGGAGGCTTCTCCCCCAGCCTGTTGGAAAATTAGAGAAATCTCATTTTGTTTTGGGATGAATCCAAGAGGTTTGGATGTCCTGTGAGGGATCTGCTGGCCATGCAAAAACTTCTCTCCTCCTCCCTCTCTCTCTCTCCCAGAATTTCAAAGCCACAGCATTGGGATAAATCCAAGAGAGGGTTCCTGGATGGTCACAGTGAAGGGGAGTGGATGCAGAGCGCCCAGGCTCAGGCCAGAGGTTTTCCAGCTGTGCTGGGAACAGCATGGATAGGGTGGTGGTGGTGGAAGACATCACCCAGAGCAGCCTGAAAGGAAAACCCCAGAGCTGGATCCTGGTTTGCTCCACGCTTGTCCTGCATTTTCCTCACATCTCACTCTCCCTCTGGGTGAAATTCCAGGAGAAACTGAGCGAACATCAATAGCCAAGTTCCCCATGGGCTGTGTGTGCAGGGACAGTGAAGGAATGAGAGACATCCTGACCTCATCCCTGAGCACGATCCCCATCCCATTGTCAGCAGCATTTGTGGCTCTGGATCCTTGCCCTTATCTCCCCTTTGCTGGAGCCTCTTGGTTATCTCTTGGGAGCAAACCTTCTAAAGGGTTTGATGAGGCTGACAGCTGGTCTGAGAGCCTCACAGAGACTGACTTAAAAACAGTCAAAATCTACCCCTGAGAAAACTCAATGAGAACTTACAGCCTCAATGAAAGCCACTGTGACAGCCAAGAAGATAATCAAAGAAGATGTTCTGCACACAAGGAGAAGATGTTCTTGCTGTGGAACATCAAGAACGTACCAGAAGGAACTTACTTATAATATGTAACTAATTGCTTGTGCAGCTAATTGTATTACTGTGTGAATGGTCCTTGTCTTGTAGACAGCCCTGTCATTGTTTGCTATGCAGCCAATCCTAACAAACCACAGTAGCTGTGAAAAAGGTGTAAGAGTACTAACAGAGAATAATAAAACATTTGGATTATGAGCCTGTCGTGTGTCCGTCTCTACTGCGACAACCTTCCACTTGACTTACCGCTAACCAATGTCCCATCCACGTATCTGTAATTCCTTACAAATTAACCAGGGATGATGGAGACACTGCCGGCCTTCCAGCCCTTCCCCCTTTGGGATTGGAGCTGGGGATGGAGGTGGAGCCCCTCCTGGTGCTCCTGACCCATGCTTCCATCTCCTCCATGAGGTTCTGGAAAATGTCCTTTCTTCTTTCCTCTTCTTTCCTCTCTTTCTCACTTCATTATTTCTCATTTCATTTTTTTGGGTGTTTCAGTGCTGCAGCATCCCGAGGAACCAACACCCCAGCTCTGCAGAGGTGAGGAGTCTTCCCATGTCCTGCATCCCAAAAGATGGGGCAGCCCAGCTCTCCAAAGTGGCTTCTGCTGGCCCAGGAAGCAGCCAGCCCCCAGGGCAGGGGTGACCTGTGCTGGGACAGGAGGGGCAGAGCCACTCTGAGCCCTCCCAGGGCCCAGCTCCAGCATCCCTCTGCCTGCTCCATGGATTCCAGCTTAGGAACAAAACAGTGGGAAGGCAGATGGATGATGGATTTGTCAAAGGGTTTTCATGAGGAAAACCTTCAGACACTGGGTTCTGCTTCTGCTTCTGCCATCCCAGCAGTGCAACCTTCTGAGCAGAGGCATCAAAGACTCCTGGAAGCATTCCCATTGTCCAGCAATTCCCCCAGACTGGCGTTGTCAGGGATTCCTTTGTTCTGAGCTTTTCCATCTCCTGCAGCCTCTCAAGTGCCTGGGCACTGAGTACCTGTTCCTGTGTCACTGAGCATTGGAAGTGCTCCAGAGGCTGTGGAAAATGAGGAATGGTCTGGGATGCAGGCCCTGCACTGATCCCAGAGTTATTAGGGCTGAAAGAAAGCTCCCCCAGCTCACCTGCTCCACTTTATCCTGCACATCAGGCTGGTAAACCATCCCTGTCAGATGTGTGCTTAGCCTTATCCTTGGATATCTCCGGGGAAAGCAATTCCGCAGCGTTCCACTGGCTGAACTCTTGTCAGAGCTATAAAGGTTTCCCTAATGTTTAACTTTCATTTTCTCCACTGCAACATAACCCCATTATGAGGCTTTGAGCTCCTGGATGGCTCCTTTCCCCTAAGCCCCTGTTTCGAGGAGCTGGGAAGGACTGGGATGAACTGACTCCCCCTTGGCACTGACACAGTTCCAGCCAATTCCCTTTAATTCGAGTTAAGGTAGGCAGAGTTTATGGGATCAGAGCAGGTTTTAAATGGGCTTAGGCAATGCTCAAATGTCCTCTTGTGAGATGAGCTGGGCTGTGGAGCTGCTGCCCTGGCTGTGCCACCTCCCCCAGGCTCGGGAATGAGGAGGGAGTGACCCCTCCGAGGGGCAGTTGGGCACATCTGGGTCACCAGACCCACAGGGGGTCACCAGGTCCATGGGGAAAAGTGACAGTGGGCAAATGAGGTCTCAGTGGGGTTTGAGGGTCCTGCTTGGGGGTCCCTTCCCTCTGTCCCCTCTGGACCAGCTCCCCTCCCTGTGGGCACCCACCCTGTCCTGGCACCCAGTCACTGGAGTGGGTGGGATGTGCAGGGACAGCCCCACATCCTGCCTGGAGAGAGGGGAATTTGCTGGATCCCAGCTCCCTTCCCTCAAAACCCCCTTTTTGGGCTCTTCCCAGGCCTGGCACAGCCCAGGCTGCTGAGGAGGAGCAAAGGGGCAGGCAGGGGCTGCCTGGAGTGGGGATGAGGGGTGGGTGGGGGCTGCACCCCCCAACTCATCCCCTGTGTCAGATGAGCTGGGACTGCTCCAGGGATCCAAACACCGGAGAGAGGACACTGGAGTGGAAAAGGGAAATGAGGAAATTCCAAACTCTCCCCAGATGAAAAACAGTGGGGAGAGGGGTTTTTGGCAAATGAAGCAGTTCCCAATGGCTGCACTTTGACAAGGATCCTCAAACCTCCTGGAAACACTTCCAAGAGAGGACGAGGTGGAACTCATGGCATCAACCTCCAGTATTAACACGACTGCAGGATGAAGTAGGTCGATCCCCCCTGCCTGGTCCTGGAGGGGCTGAACTCATTTCCTGCCATCCCAGAGGTTACCAGAGATGGGGAAAGTGGCATGCAGGGATGGCACAGGGCAGAAACAGTGCTGGAATCCATCAGGTATGGTTGGAAAAGCGTGGGAGTGGGGAGCATGGGAAGGCAATGCCAGCAGGGCTGGGAGGGCAATTCTTTCCTTCCACCCACAGGCTCTCTTAAGCCCTCACCTGTCAATCATTCCCTTATTCCCATGAATCCTAAATCCACTTGCAGCTCCTTTCAATAAAATGGGAACACGCACCTTCCCGGAGTGAAACATATTAGAGCAGTTTGTCACCGCCTCATCCAGGAGGGATTAATTCCCAAATCATTTCCTGACATGTTTTATCGGCACTTATTAAAGCAGGAGCTGCGTTGGGCAATCCTTGGATAAACGGAGCCATAATTTAACACCTCCTCCGTCCTATTAGTGAGGAGCAGGATTTATTTTCTCAGTGCAGCTTTAATTATGGAGAACACACGCAGGGGATGGAGGCGGCTGGATCCTGGAGGTTGTGGATGAATCCTGTGGAGTGCCCTGGGGCAAGGCACGGGATCTTCCCAGAGCTGCTGACTCACCTGTGGTTGGCGTGTCTGGCTCCAGGTCTGCAATGTGACCCTGGAATTTGGGCCTCCCAAAGGTTGTTGTGGTGTTGTAGGGAGATGTGGAGCACTGGGAATGCCAAGGCTGGCTGCATGCCTGGCTCCCGTGCCCTGGGGGAAGCCGGGTTCTCCTGGCTCCCCATCGTTGCAGCAGCAGCAGGAGCCACTTTCCCAATAGAAAAGGAGTGTGGCCCCAAATCCCTGCTCAGCTGAGCACCTTGGAGTTGCCTGACTGGGTGCCCTGGAATCTGGCCACTTTGTGGCTCATTGGACTGAGAAAACTGGGAAAATCTGTGCTACCTCCAGCCCTGCTCCTCCCTGAGGCTGGAATCCTTCCCTCAGCCTCTGCTCTCCCCACCTGCTTCGAGCGCTTCCACTGCAGCTGGGAATTCTGCACAATCACCAAAGGGTCCAGCACTGCTGGCTCCAGACCCTGCTCAGGGGGTTATCAGAGGACTTGGAATCACAGGGATTGGGATTCCAGGTGGTTCCATGGGAGCGTGGCTCTCTGCTCCTGCAGCCTGTGTCCCTGGGGCAGAGCCAGCTGTGATCCCAGCCCACCAGAATGCTGGAAAACAGCACCAGGGAGGTAGAGAAACCCCAGGAACTGACCCAGGGCCTTCTGGAAAAGCTGGATCCCTCCTCCCATGGCGGGAGTTAATGACTCTCCTGGCAAATATCACTGGGAGCTTGTCAGGAATCCTCACGTTCCCCCAAGCACTGCCGTGTTCCTGCCCTTTTCCATTAATTTATTTTTGGCTCTGGAAATTGTCTTTTAATTTCTGCACCTTTGTTCTCTGTCTGGGGTGTCTGGGGGCTGCCTCCAGCTCCTCATGCACATGCTGGTGAGACAGGGATGTGTCCAGTGGCTCTGGGAATGGGGATACAGAATCCAGGCTTTTGGGCCAACTGAGGACATGTTCTTGCTGCCACCTCTCCAGGGAAAGCTCCAGGGGCACTTGGCACTGGTGTCAAGGGATGCAGGAAAGCTGTCCCTGTGGAAGGGCTGGGATCTGGGGGTTCTGAAGAAGCAAGAGGTTGGGATGTTCCTCAAGGATCATCCCAAGCTGCTGAGAGAAACCAGCTGGATGCATCCACTGCTCCCTCACACCCACTGCCATTCCAGGCCCAATCAAGGATGGGGAGAAATAATAATCCCTTATTAAACTCCAGATTCCAGAGCTGTTTGGGGCAGGGAAGGAGTGCAGAGGGAGGAGATGCTGCAACACTTCGGGCTGATGTCATTCCTTGCAGTCAGGAGCAGGAGAAACACAATCCAGTTCTGTCCCCCCCACAGCAGAACAAAGGGGAAAGTCCCCAAGGGAAGATTGGAAAAAGGGAAACAACAACAACCAGCCCAAAGAACTCCAAACTGAGAGAGGAGAGGAAGAAAAATAGGAGAAAGAAAAAAAAAAAAGGCCAGACAAACCCATCTCCCTGAGATGTCCCCTCAATGTGGAACAGTTTCCCTCTTCCCCCACTTCCCCCAGCCCCAGCCAGGCTCCTGGAGCCATAAAATCCGAGTTTGTGGCGTGTTCAATCGATTATTCCCCAAACGCCCCAGCTTTGGAGACAGGTAATTCATTTCAGCCCCTCCATGGCTGTATGCAAAGAAAAAAAAACCCTTTCCCTTTTCCTTTCTTCCCGTGCTGCTTCCAGCCCTTTCTCTGCCCCTTTGCTCCCTCCTCCCCCTCCCTCCCCCCTCTCCGTGCCCCCAGACACGAGCGATTCCCAGGGAAAGGTGCAGCCATTCCCACAGTGAAACCCAAGGCAGGTAATGACTTTCTCACCCCATCCATACTGCTCCAGAAACTCCTGCCCCTCCAGCTGCATCCTTTTATTTCCGAGAGGCCAGGGGGAGGGGGGATGTGCCAGCCCCCTCCGATTCCCTCTCCTACAAGGCCTCTCCATAAAAAATAAAGGAGGAAGATATAAAGGGAGCAAGTGTTTGCAGGGATAGAGTTTCCATGAGGTGGAGAGGTTGGGAAGCAGAGGCTCTTTGGTGTCCGGGAAGGAGCAGGTTCCTGACATCCCACTGTGCTCTCCATATGGGATCTGCAGGCAGGATGGCTCATCTGCTGCTCTGGGGAAAACATCATGGAATCATCATGGAATGGTTCATGTTGGAAAAGACCTTAAAGCCCATCCCATTTCCACTCCCTGCCATGGGCAGGGTCACCTTCCACTATCCCAGATTGCTCCAAGCTCCGTCCAACCAGGACTTGGACACTTCCAGGGATCCAGGGGCAGCCACAGCTTCTCTGGACACCCTGTACCAGGGCCTCTCCACCCTCACAGGGAACAGTTTCTTCCCAATATCCAATCTAAATGTACTCTTTTAGTTTAAAACCATTTCCCCCTCCCTATGACCATCTATCCATGTAAAAAGTTGATCTTCAAGGAGAAAGGAGAAGCTGGATTGAGCTCCCACTGGAGTTTGGCCACTTCCGTGGGAAGCCCTGGCTTCCCGAGTCACAGTGCTGGGCCCAGTTCAGCCCAGATCCAGCCGCCGTGTCCAGCTTTGTGAGAGCTGCTCTCCCTCCCCTTGGAACAGCCACATCTTGGAGCCAAGGTCTGGAACAGGGAGAACCAGGTTTAGGGCTCGGCATCTGGAAGGAAACAGCGAGGTTTGTTGGGATCTCTCCTGTTCCAGCTACTTGGGAGAACCAGAGCTCTGGCAGCACCCCAGGGCTCCTCTCATCCCTCACCGAGCCGGGTCATGTCCAAGGGCTGCTTCTGACTCTGGGAGTGGCAGCCTGGGACATGGACAGGCTGGGATCAGATGCTCCAGCGAGCAGGATCAGGGCTGGGACACTCCAGTCCCTGTTCCCAGTTCTCTGTCATTCCCTGTAAATGATCCTCACAGAGCTCTGGAGATCTGAGTGTGGATGAGCAGCTTTGAAGGGCTCTGGAACACGGTTTATGGGATTACACCTGGGCTCACCTGACTCCACAAGGGTTTTCATCCTAATGCGCGCTGGCTTCCTGGGAAAAGAGGAGATTACCCAGCGCTGACAGCTTTGCTGCAAAGCTTCCTGCACTGGGAGACTCCTCCATGAAAACAGGGGGTGCAGGCACTGCCAGCCCACAGCCCTGGGCTGGGAATTCAAGCATGAGTGTGTTTCTATCCATGGAATCCAGGGGCAGCAGGAATATTTTGATCACCAAGCCCTAAATGTGTTTTGTGATGTTTCAGAGCAAGGTCAAAGCTCACCCGTGCTCCCTCCCCACTCTGGCTACTCCCACTGTTCCCTGTTCTCCTCCAAAGGACTGCTCCAGGATCAAGGCCTGCCTGACCCTTTTCAATGTGCTCCACTTTTCCGTGTTCCCCACTCTGCTCTGGCAGCCCCTGGGTCACTGTCACAGCCCTCCCACTTCCCAAAGAAACCCAACAAAGCTGGGCCAGAGGAGTAGCTGCAGTCCCAGTTTAACTGGGAATGAGGAGCCCATGGCAGAGCTGGCAGCAGCATTCCCATTTCCCAGAGCCTGGCAGAGCCGGGAGGATCTGTGGGCAAAGCTGGGATGGCTCCACAAGGCTCAGTGGCCACTTGGCTTTGAAGGGTCTCCGGTCTCTGCGGCTCTGATGGCTCAGGAGCCATTCCAACTCCTGCTGGGTTTCCTGATGGACTTTGCAAAACTCTCCTGTGCTCTGGAAAATCTGCGGCAGCTCTGCCCGAGGCGAATTCCACCCAACTAAACTGAGATACCGAGGAAGGAGCTGGCACCCTCTGAAGCAGCCCCTGAGGAAAAAGGGAATGTTACTGACAGTTCTGAGGATGCCTGGCTCCCACACACCGCTCCTTCTGATTAGCTTTGAAACATATTTAATCTGGGGGATTCAGTTTATTCCTGCAGAAATCCCTGCTGCCTGGTGTGGGGAGAACTGCACTGTTCCCACCACCGAGAATCTCTGTCCCTGTCCTCCCCACACACCACGGACACATGCCAGGTCCACGTGGGACAGACACTGGAGGAGGAGATGTGGCTCTGCCCACGGGGACGTGTGGGTCACGCTCAGTGTTCCCTGTCCTGTGTGGGGGAAAGGAGTGGGAACTCCCTTCCAACAGCAGTGAAACCTGGATTGGTGTTGAGCTCAGGGAATAAATCCCACTGTGGGACTCACTCAAGACTTTCCTACTCCCAGCAATTCCCAATTCCTGATGTGGAACAGGGCTTGCATTGACTGGAATGAGGACAGGTCTGTGGGATCCTCACTGGGGAGGTCGGGGTCTGTTTTCCAATGGGATGAGTTAAACTCCAGTGTGGACCCCAGACTCCTACAAGGACCAAAGTGGGATGAGCTGCTCCCACTTTATCTTCCCTAACATCGTGAATTTTCTCTACCAGCTGCACACAACAAAAGCACTAACGAAGCAAAGGAAAACAGCCTGGTGGTGTAAGGAAAAGGAATTCCTATTCCTTGGATGGAGCATGGAGCTGGGCCTCGGCCTGGGCTGCAGCACCTTCCTTGCAGTGACCTGTGTGACAGCTCTGCCGGGCTGTGAGATCCCCTCTTGCCATCCCACACAGTTCCATGTCCCTGGCTCCCAAACAACAGCCTGGATCAGCTGCTGCCAGTGAGCTGGGATGCTCAGCTCAGCTCTGCTCAGCTCAGCTCAGCCCAGCTCTTGCAATGGTTATTTCCCGTGAGGAGTTCCCAGCTCTCCCATTTCTCTTCCCACCAGCCCAGCCCTTGGCTTAGACTTGCAAATGACAAATTACGCTTTTGCCTCTAATTCCAGCTTCCCTGGCATCCTCCACCGGCACAGAAAGCAGCAGGATCTGAGCAGGCAGCGGGAGGTCGGCGTCTCCTCTGCTCCGGCTCCCTCCTCCTGCCTTAATTGCAGCCTAACGTGGGTTTGAGGTGTATTAAACACACAAATTATCCTGCAAAGCCTCGGGAAGTGCTGCTTCCCCGGGCCTCTAATGGGAGCTGACAGAGCAACCAGAGGAGCTGTTAACGGCACGGCTTTGTCTGCAATGGCCCTGCAGAGCGATGGGGCTGGCACCGGGGCTGGCACCGGGGCTGGCACCGCTCCGCCACCGCGTCCCCCCCGTGTCCCCGCCTTGGTCCCCCCGCGCCGGGACATCGCGGAGAACCAGAGGCTCTTGGCAAAGGCTCCCGCAGCTGCACCTGCGCTGCCGCTGGAGCGCTGCTGATGGATTGGAGGGAGTTCAGAGGAGAAGCAGCAACACAATCAAGGAGCTGCAGGGCAGGATTTGTACGGCGACTTTAAAGGGGCGGCGTGACGGCAGCGAGAACAAGCGCTCGAGCACGCCGAGGTTTAATCTCGGGCTCAGACAAAGCTGACGAGGACCAGGAGCAGACTGAACACCCTCACGAGGGAAAATCCACCTCCACCTATAGCGGGAGAGACGGAGAGCCATCGGAGCCTCCTCCGGGAGGGATGCAGAGCCATCGGGAGCCTCCTCCAGGCTCAAATGCCGGGCAGGGAGAGCAAGGGAGGTGTTGAGGTCAGCCCACGGGTTGTAAGGAGTGATGGAAAAGCACGGGAATGAGAACAGGAAAATACAGGCTGAATAGCAGGGAAATGCTGCCAGCAGGGTGGCACGGAGATCAGGGAATGTCACCATCCCAGAGCAGGAGGGACAACCTGGTGTGTCCTAACCCCGGTTTGATTGCTGCACTCCCAGCCCTGCTCCAGCCCCGCTCTCAGCCCCTTCTCCAAGGAGGAAGATGAAGCCAGACAGCCTAAATAAAGCCCAGCCTAACACAGGTGAAGGCACTGGGAGGGACAGAGGTTTGTAAGGAAAATCTGCAGTGAGGGGCAGCTGCTCTCCGGATGCCCATGGAAGCAGACGTGGAATGTTCTGCCCAACAAGAATCCAACAAAGCAAAGGAAATGGGAAAAAAAGCTTTATTTTCCCAGCTCTCTCATCTCCAGCTGCACCAAGGACTGGGGGAGAAAGATAAATGTGGATCCAGGCAGAGGGATCAGGGCACGGCTCAGGGCTGCAGGAAGATTTAGAGTATTGAAGTCCAAAGGCAGGGCTGGATCATCACACGAGGAAAGAAAAATCCCTGGGAGTGGAGATCACATTAAACAATGTGTTGTAATAAGTGTTTTATGCTTTAGAGGAGGAGAGAGAACAGTGAAATCCCCTGTAAGAGCTAATTACTGCAAATTCCTTTTCAATAAAACAAGACCAAAAAAATCCTCTCTTAACGGAAAAATCCATTTAAGGCTCAGCTGAGGTAACCTCGGTTCACATCCTGGAGCAGCGTTCCTGGGAGTCAAACAGGATTTGACTGGAGCTCGGCATGGCCAGCCCAGCTCCCCAGGGAGCCCAGGTGTTGGGGTGAAGGCCTGCAGGGAGAGGGTGATCCCTGGGCACCAAAATCCCAGGGGAAAGGCTTTATTGTGCTGGGGGCCATCTGGAAAGTCAGTGTGAACTTCTTTGGGAGGATGTGGCAGGGATTTTGGGAATGGGAATGGCAGGAACTTGAAGATATCTCTGCTCTGGGGACCAGGTGAGCTTGTCATGGCACCTGGAGATCTCTGTGACACCTCCCTAGCAGTTTCAGGCCATTGGTGATGTGTGACCATGGAAAGGGACAGTGGGATGTCCCCAACCTGTGCTGCTGCCTCTCCCAGCCCCACATGACCTCCGACACCTCTCCCCGTCCAACCCAATTAAAATAAAATAAAATAAAGCCCTGGATTGGGAGAGGATTTGCCTCTGTCCCTGACACTCCGCATTTCCTGCCATTTGGAACGGGGCCACTTTGGTGGATTTCTTGCACATGGGAGCAATAGATTGAATTACACCAATGTCCAGTGCTGAGCAGAGAGACATTTCTTTTCCACATGTTCCTGCAGCTGCGTGACCCCAGGAAACCCAACGGTGGGGTCTGTCTTGGAGACAAATAGGGATTGTTTTGTGTCCGTGTGGAAATGCTCCCTCCCCCTCGGCTCCCCCTGTGTGTGTGAGTGTGGACGGGGGGGGGATCATTCCCCACCAGACACGTTCACATCCCAAACAGCACAAACTCAGGATATTTCTCCACCACAAACCCACAGGGTGGGAATGAAACTCAGGAGCCCCCAGCCAGGAGAGCTGTGGCTGCCCAGGGAAGGGCTGGGAGGCTGCTGGCAGAGGACAAATCCACAGCTGGATGGAGCTGCCATGTGGTCAAGGAGCCACCACTCCCCTCCCCACCACCAGCCTGTCCCAACACTGCCGAAACGTGGGGCTGGAAGAGGGGGACAGGCAAACAGGGGATGGAGGATGCTCCTGGCAGTGGGGTGCTCCTGGCAGTGGGGTGCTCCTGGCAGTGGGGTGCTCCTGGCAGCAATAACCCTGAACTCTCCCTGTCCAGTACCTCAGTGCTGATAAGAGCTGGGGCTTTCATGAGAATAAAAGCAGGGTGAAATGGATTACCTTTTTTGTTTATTTTGTTTTAAATAAAGCTGTAGGGTAAAGAGAACTGTTTGTAGGGTAGGAACCTGTTGGATGTGGAGCATTGCTATCCAAAGATGTCCTTCCCAGCCATCTCTCCCAGCTGCCGGCTGAAATCCAGATCTCCAACAGCTCATTTCCTGAGCAGTGACTCAGGCAGAGCCCAGGGAAGCCTGGGGCAAGGTCTGGAGCCTCCCAGGGAATCAAACACTGCTGGACTCCGGTGCTGGCTCTGGGGTGATGTGAGGTCAGGGAACACCAGTGCCCTCAGGTCCTGTTCCCACATCACTGCAGGTGCCAAGCTCCAGCTAAAGCTCCTTTGCCCTGTGGGGATCCAGCAGCATCCACAGCATCCAACCACACCCAGAGCATCACCACTGAGAACAGGGATCCCCATGGACCGTGGCTGAGCAGGACGAGGAGGGGAGGGAACCTCTGGCTGGAAAAGGAGCTGAGCTGCTCCATATCCTGGGAGTCCGAGGCTGTGGGATGAGCTGCTGAGCCCTTGGAGCTGCCGGAGGAGGAGCCTCTGGCTGCACTATCCCTGGCACAGCACTTGCAGCGTGTCTATAAATAGGAGTTTTAAGCACAGCAATTAATCACAGAGCGCTACTGTCCATGGACTGGGCTGGATTTAACAGGGGATGCGAGTCCAGCATTCCCTGGATTTACCAATCCAACCTCACTGGACAGCTTTGGGACTCCTTCCAAGTGGCACTTTGAGGCTGCAGTGTGAGTTGGGTTGTTGTGGTTCAACAAGAGGCCAGGCACCAGCTGAGGGCTGCCAAAGTCACCGTGGTGTCACTGGCACGTGTGACCCTCCTGGGCTGGCATTGGCAGCAGGGTCAGCTCGGATTCCTTGGCATTGGCAGCTGAGGAGCAGGAGGATCACAAGCAGTGTCAGCCCGTGGAGATCCATCCTCTCCCAGCCTGGAAAGGGTGTATCACCCACTGTGAGCCCCTAGAAATACCGGAATGGTTTTAGACCAAATGAGGATAGATTTAGAGGATATTGGGAAGGAATTGTTCCCTGTGAGGGTGGGGAGGTGCTGGAACAGATTGTCCAGAGAAGTTGTGGCTGTGCCACCCCTCAAAGTGTCCAAGGGCTCGGAGCAACCTGGGACAGTGGAAGATGTCCCTGCCCATGGCAAGGGGTGGGATTGGATGGGATTTAAGGTTCCTCCTAACCCAAACCATCCCGTGTCTCTACCCCTGAGCTCCCTGTAAGTCCCAGCCCTTTTTCCGAGCCTGGATCCACCAACATCCACCTCTTTTTTCCTTGAACAAGGAAAATGTGAATCCTTGCCCCTAATCAAAGTGGGGGCAGTGTCCCCCCTTCTCTCAGCCCTTGTGTGTGTTTGGGGGAGCTGAGCGAGCCCCTCCTGGCCGTGCTCAGGAGGGGTCGGGGGGAGCCTCTCCCGGCGGCGGGGCCGTGCTGGGTCTGTCCTGCTGGGAAGTCACTTTTAGCTGCGGGTCCAGGCTGGGCCATATTGGGTTCAGTCTGTTGTGCAAAACACTCCGCAGCGAGTGCAATCTGTGCTCCCCCGCCTGACGAGAAATGCTAATTGTGTGCGAAGGAGCTGCCAAGAGCCCGCACCATTCCCGGGAAGGGGGGTTATTGGGATTGTTCCCATTGTTCTGTTCTGGCAGCTGCAGCACAGCAGCCGGGCTGGGCACGGGAGCAGGGCAGGGGCGAGCGGCTCTGCCTGCCCGGAGCTCGCCCATGGCACGGGATGGGCTCAGGGATCTCTGGCCGCTCCCACCGGGATGGATCCTGCCTGTGCTGAGGGGGAGGGGTGGGCACAGCATTTCTTCTTGGGCTGAAAGTGTCAGTTTTGCATAAAATATGAAGTGAAAATTCTTTTCCCTTCAGTTACTCCCTCGTCTGCCAGCCCGTGCAATGCCTGCATCCCGCTGCTTCCCAGCCTGGAGCCAGGGCTTCCCGAGGGCTGGGGCAGCAGGATCTCCAGGACAGGGGTGCTCGGGCAGGTACAGGGACCTCACTGTGCCGGGGGACCCCTCCTGGCACAGGTGTTGGATGGAGGACATGGAATTTGCATCTCTGGGGGTTGGTTCCTGCCAGGAATGGCGAGAGCAGAGGGAAGGTGATGGAGAAGCCAGGAGAGGATTTCTTTGCAGAGACCCAAAGCAGCAGCCAAGCCTGAACACCACCAGAAGAAGGAACTCCTTCAATTCCCAGTGATCTGAGTGAACTGAAAAAAAAAAAGAAGGAGGGAGAAATGATGGTTTGATTCATAATCAGAGCAAAAGCCCCACATGGTGTGAAAATGTGGTGCTTTGCTGGGCTTTGCAGGAGAAAATCAAGGCAGTATTTTGCAGAACCACAGAATCCCAGAGTGATTTGGATTGGAAACAACCCTAAAGCTCATCCAGTGCCACCTCCTGCCATGGGCAGGGACACCTTCCACTATCCCAGGTTGCTCCAAGCCCCATCCAACCTGGCCTTGGACACTTCCAGGGATGGGGCAGCCACAGCTTCTCCAGACAGTCCATTCCAGCACCTCTCCACCCTTGCAGTAAATCATTCTGACTTCTCCCTCGTGGGCTGGGAAACAAGCAGGAGCCTTGATGGATTCAGTGTTTTTCCCTCTCTGTCCTTCCTCACTAATTTGCAGCAAAGGAACCAGATAAAGTTTGATAACTTGGAAGGGGAGAGAGAGTGAGGGAGAAGCCGCCCCAACCGCCAGCTCCTGGTGCTGCCCCCGCTCCCAGGGAGGATAAATGAAGTGCTCTCCATTCCCTGCTCGTCTGCCACCCTCCAGTGAGTCTGTCATGGGCTCATCTGTGTCTAAATTAGCTTTGCACAGCAACGCCGTGTACAATTATTGCTGTCAGCCTTTGATCTGACCAGTTTATCTCATCAGCTTGTCAGGCTTCATTCCCCAACCTTTCTCTCCTCGATGCAGCCACTGGAGCTGCCCGGCTTCCCTTGGAAGAGGCTCGGGGCTCACATGCAGCTCCCGAGGGATTTGTAAAAGCTTGCAGCCCATTGGTGCAGCCAGAAAAATGGGTTACAACAAGCCTGGTATGATGGAACAGAGCAGCAGAATTCCTGCCATTTCCAGGCCGTTCCTCATTCAGAACCAGGGAATGACATTTTTTGGGATTGGCACGTGGCAGGGGACCCCCTGCTCGGAGCGTGGTGACATCAGTTCCATGGGATTCTCCCAACAGCTGTGTTTGACATTCCGGCTTCTGCTGTGGAGGCTCATGGAAAAAGCATTTCCATTGTCTGGGACTCTTCGTGCTCTCTTCCACGAGGGCTGCTGGGAAGGGAACCCCAAAGGGATGCAGCTGGGATGGATTAATTGGAGATTCCAAGGAATGGTCACCCCAGTCCTTTTAGCACCTTGTTCCAGCTCCAGGTGTCCCACAGCTTTCACTGAGGGGGAGTCCTGTGGGAGGGAGGCACCTGAGGCTGTATGAGATGCAGGATGAAGGATGGGATCCTGGGAGGGTGCCAAGCATCCCAAGGAATGCTCATCCCACAGACAGGTGCCACATGGGCTGCTTCCCAATCCTGCAGAGCAACATTGGACAGACAGCCCTGGCCAGGCCTGCTGCACCTTCCCAAGGCTTCTGTCCCTCCCTCCCCAATTCCTGCTGCCTGCCCAGCAGACCCTCTTCCTCTAAATCCTCTCCCTTCCCTCCTTCCCACCTTCCCAGGGTTTCTGTGAGGCTGGAAATATCCCTTCATTCTGGAAGAGCAGAGGGATGGATCTCTCTCCACCCTGGAGGTGTCACTCATCCTCTGCCACCATCCCAGGTGTGGCTCTGTGGTGTCCCCAACCTGCTCATGGATGGTGAAGACACATTCCCAGCCCGCCACCCCTCCTGCCTCACCCCCCTTCCCGCTGCTCTTTGATTTTTCTGCAGTTGGTTGTGTCTCCTGGATCCCCACATTGTTATCTGTCCTCCTTCACTCCCAGAAATCCTGCGGGTTGGAATTCTGTCTCCTCCAACTCGTGAATACCCCGGACTCTGAAGTTTCCCGGCTCCAGATGTTCTGGCCAGACCAGAGGAAAAAAAAAACCCACCCAAAAAAACCTCAGCATTAATAAAAACCTTTTGAAAATCCCGAGTCCTATTGCGCAGCAGTGACATCATATCCGTGAAATATGAGCTGATGATGTCACAGCTGGGAAATGAGAGATGATTGTTCCTTCTTGGCACACGCTGCTGCTCGGGCCAGACCTGTTAAATAAATGCACATGGCCCATAAATGTGGATATTAAACCCAGGAGTTGGGAATGCAGCCCTGTGGGCACCTGGGCCACGGAGCTTGGCGGGGACGGGGCGTGGGGAGGGTGCCAAGGGTGGGGAAAGGGTTTGTGTCCCAGTTCTACTCCTAAAGACAGGAGAAGGGGCTTGTCTCCCAATTGGAGAAAGGGTTTTTCTCCTAATTCTTCTCCCAAAGATTTGGAGAAAGGGTTTGTCTCCCAGTTCTACTCCCAAAGGTTTAGAGAAAGTTTTTGTCTGCCAGTACTACTCCCAAAGACTGGAGAAAGGGTTGGAGTCCCAATTCTGTACCCAAAGACTGGGAGAGGATTTCTCGCCCACTTCAACTCCCAGATCTGGAGTGTCTGGATGCCTTTGGATTTTCTTTTGCTTTCCTCCCCCTGCTCAGTCCTGGTGGCTGCAGGGGACAGAGAAATGGCTTTGCCAGGCTGTCCCTGTGATCCAGGACAGTGGGGGAACTGCAGAATGTCCTGAGGGAGCAGTGACAGCCCCTGTGCTCACAGACCCAGCACTGCCACCCATCCCCATCCCATAACTCCCACAGCTGCCTGTGCCAGGCATCGTTTGAAAATCCCCCTCTCTTTGACCCTCCTGACAAGCACTTATCCCTCAAATCCTTGGATTCATCATCCCCATTCCCATACCAGGGTTGGCTGCAAATATTCCTGCCTGGGCTGGCTGCTCCCACACCAGAGATTTAAACCATGGGAAGCAACAATTCATAAAATCCCAGCACTGGGTCTCCCAGCCTTCCCAATCTGGACCCTCCCTGGCACAGCAGGATCTGTTATCCTCATCCACACATTCACTTCCCACGTGTGTGCAGCCCCCTGATGAAGGAACACATTCCATGCCATGGAAAAGGGCTATTTTTTCCATCTGGGCCGCGCTGACAGTGTCAGGCCTCTCGTTTAAGCTCCCAGCTGGATTTTTGAACTTGGCTTTTCCCTCTTTCCTTTTTGGGCCCATTGTTTGCTCTGGGAAGGATGTGCCAGGCAGGAGGGGAACGTCTGCTGAGGTGTCCATCACGGAGATCCCAGGGGATGGGATGTTATCTGGGAATTTAATAATAATTCTTGTTCCTGCTTGATCAAACCAGGAACGTTTATTTATTTATTTACTCACTCATTCCTTAGGACGGATTTTGATGGGACAATTCAATTCCAGAAGTTGGGGGAAAAGAAAAAACCCCAACCCTGCCTACACATTTTTTACGGAAGATTTTGTTTTGCTACTCCAAAAGTGAAAATTTCCTTGTCTTCTCACTTAACACAGGCTCGTATTTCCAAAAATATGCCAATCATAACAAAAGAAGTGGAAGGAGGGAAGGCAAAGGCTGCAGCCGAGATAAAACGCTGGGACCAACCTGTGCTGACGCTGTTTTCCTTTCTTAGCTCCATGGAAAGGGTATTTTTATGTCTTAGCCCAATGCAGATTTTGTCTTTTTATTTTATTTGAAATCTGAATTTTCAGCAGGCAGGAAACTGTTTCTTTGACAGCTTTAATCAGAAATCAAAGATTTGATCATGCAGGGAGATGGAATTTCAACTTCAAAGCCCCGGCACAAGAGGTGGATGCAGGTACCAGTGTGCTGTGATGCCGTGGAAACGGGAAGGGTGATGGGAGGCAGCGCTGCCGGAGGAAATTAAAGGGGGACACAGCACTGGGGAATGTTCCCAGCAATGAGAAGGAGCCTTCAAAAGGCAGGTGTTTAATTCTTGTACAAAACAAGGCAGCAAAAAGTGATTAGAGCCCAAAACCTCCTTTCTGTGCAGCCACAGCGCCCAGGCAGGGCTGGAGGCTGGGGAAGGGGGGATGTGCCAGCTCCCCCTGCTCCAGCTCCTTGGCAGAGCTGGGCTTGGAAACTTGGCCGCATCCGACTGCCAGTGGCAGACATGTGGCAGGGGAATGGGGACAGCAGTGGCACCCACAGCCAGATCCAGCTGTGGCCACAGAGCAGGGCTGGAGCTGGGGCTGGGTCTGCAGCTGGGTCTGAAGCTGGTGCTGGTATTGGTTCTGATGCTGGTGCTAGTTCTGGTCCTGGCCCTGGTGTTGGTACCAATGCCAGTGCTGGTGCTGGCTCTGGTGCTCGTGCTGGTGCTGGAGCTCAGCTGGGACAGGCACAAATTCTCTTTTCCCCCTGACATTTGTGTTTCTAAAACAAGTCCAAAGTAGCTCAGGATCACCCCGTGGGGTCCCTTTCCCGGGATATTTTTCTCATTGCATCCAGCTGGAGGCAGAAAAGGTGGCCTGGAGAATTCATCCCTTCCCCATGGCCTCAGAACACCCCCCAGGTGGGGAGGTGGCTGCAGTGCCCAGCAAGGGGACCCACAGCTCCCGGGAGAGATCGGCAGCTCCTGTGCCAGAGGCTGCTCTTCCCTGTAGGAACTGGATGGAACCTGGATGAGTATTTCCCTGAGCTGGAGAAACAATGGAAAACAGGGCCCTACATCCAGCACGGTGTCTGGGAGCCACCCCTTGGAGCCAACCCTTGGAGCCAGCCCTTCCCATGCCAGCTCTGACCAGGAATCTCTTGGTTGTGCACAGTAAAAAGACTTTTGCTTGAATGATGTCCTGGGATTTGCTTTCTAGGCTTGACTCACTCCCTGGAAGGAAAGTGGGGCGTCGGAAACCTGGGGATGTTCTGCAGGAAAAGAGAAGGAAGAAAGAAGTCTGGTCCATCCATCCATCCATCCATCCATCCATCCATCCATCCATCCATCCATCCATTTATCCATCGGTCACCTGAGAGCCCAGGTGTCACGAAGCACAAAGACAGGGACCACAGGGAAACACCTAAGAGATTCCCCATGGATATCCATGCCTGCCAATGCCCTGGAAGCAGCAGTTGGCCGGGAATGACAGGGCAGGAGCTGGACTTCGCTGCGAGCTCACGGCACCTTGATGTCTGAACCCGCTGGTAATTAGGAAGAATTGGGTTATAATTGCACCAGCGGCGGCAGAGCGGGAGTGACCTCAGCAGCCGCTAATTCCTGACATAGAAGGACAATCTGGGGGCACCTGGAGCGCAGTTCGGAGCTGCAGCCCTTTCCCAGCCGTGATTAATCCCCAGGAAATGTTCTGTGGTCGGGCCATTACCACTCCAATCTGGGGCTGAAAATGAATCAGAGCCGCGGATGACTGTGGGAAAATTGTCACCAAACTTGGATGGCTTTGCTTTGTTTCACCACAAAACTCTTAACGAAGCATTGAAATGGAGATGGATTCTCTGCCTGGGCCCGGCATTAACCCTTAGCGCGCCCAGCCTGGCTGGGAGAGCAATTCCACGCTCCAGCGCTTGGCTGGAAATTCCTTCAGTCAAGACGGAGACTGAGGGAGTGTTAGGGATGTGCTGGGCTCTGCCTTGGCTCAGTTCCTGCCCTGCACAAAATCTGGGAGTGGGTTCATGCCCGGAGAGGTTTGGGATCCTGGAAGGTCTCCTCCAGCCCCTCGGAGCAGCTCCCAGCTGCCGATGTGCTGTGTCTGGGTGGCTGTTCGGGGACCATCCTTGCAGGGCCGTCAGTCAGGGGCTGTAATGAGATTCCTGGCACCGCCAGTGCCTCTCACAAAGTCCTTCTGCAGCCACTCGCCAGCCGCAGCCACAAGGGCCTCCCCCCGCCGCCACTCGGGGCTCAAAGGGAGCTTTGTGAGGCACCACAGGCAGAGCTTTCTTGCCGGGGACAGGCGGCAGCAGGCAGCCGGCAGGCACAGCCCGATCCACGGAGCCTCGGGAGTGCGGGAAGGGAGGAGGAGGAGGGACGAAGGGATGCGGAGGGGATGGGACACGAGGGATGGGGACACCCATGGGCTGTGGTGTGAGGAAGGACTTGGCATGGGGGGAGATGGTGTAGTGACATGGGGCTGCAGGAGGGAATGGCTTCCCAATGCCAGAGGGCAGGGTTAGATGGGATATTGGGAAGGAATTCTGCCCTGTGAGGATTGTGAGGCCCTGGCACAGACTGCCCAGAGGAGCTGTGGCTGCCCCTGGATCCCTGGAAGTGTTCAAGGCCAGGTTGGGTGGGGCTTGGAGCAACCTGGGGTAGTGGAAGGTGTCCCTGGCCATGGCAGGGGTGGGATGAAATGGGCTTTATAGTCCCTTCCATCCCAAACTATCCTGGGATCCTGTGATGATGGGACAGGGACTGGATCACAGCACTGGGCACATGACAGGAGGATGCTGGGATCTGTATGAAGCTCATCTTCCATCCTCCATCCTCAGCCTCACTGAGAGCCCCTCACAAGAGCTGAGATTGGAGCCATGGAAATGAATCTGTCCTTGCTTTAGATCCTGATGTGTTTGGCCTCTCATCTGGGGAAGGAGCAATGCCAGGCAGGACAGCACACCCAGGACTGGGGAGAAATGTCAGGGATGGCAGGATCAGCAACAGCCCAGACTGCTGGAGCTGGGAAAGGGCTGCATCCTGCTCAGGGAACCCAGTGCACTGAGGGAATCCAATTCTCTAACGGGTCTTTCATACATTTGTGGATATAGGAAAATGTTTGAGGTGGAAAGAGGCAGAAATGTGCGTGCACAGTCTCAGTTCTGAAATTCCATCTCCAAGCCAAGGTGTACATAGACATATTTTGAAGTGTTTTCATTTAAAAGAATAAAAAAGGGCTGGAAAAGGAGCAAATTCTTTGGCTAATAGGATCCACAGGGAAACTGCAAGAACTTAATAGCTCTGCAGGAAAATCTGTGCAGGACCTTCCTGGAGAGGATCGTGGAGGACACAGGGGAGAGGATGGAAGAGGTGGAGGGGAAGGAGAGGGATGAGGTCTCAGAAACTGTTGGGGCCTGAATATCATGGAATGGTTTGGGTTCGAAGGGATCTTAAATCCCATCCAGTCCCACCCCTGCCATGGGCAGGGACACCTTCCACTATTCCAGGTTGCTCCAAGCCCCATCCAACCTTGCCTTGGATATTGGGATGAGGAAGCCACAGCTTCTCTGGGCACTCTGTGCCAAGAGTGTCACAGGGTCCCCTGAAGGGCTCTGTCACCCTGTCCTGAGCACAGCAGAGGTCCAGGAGCCCTGGGAGGTTCCTGGCACCCTCAATCCTGGTTCCTTAGGTGGAAATTGCCTTGTTGAATTTGTCTCTGTGCCATTGGCACCTTGACTAATGGGCTACAAACCCACCTGGCCTGTGGCAGAGCCCAGCCAGGGGACAGGGAGGGGAAGAGGAGAAATAAAATGAAGTGATTTGAATTTTTCAGGGAAACAGAGATTTCTGTGAGTGTGAATGGGACTGGAATGCTTCAGTAACCCAATCGAGTGCCAGGCCTTCTGCATGTGGGAAAAAGAGCCAGGGGTTTTGGAGATCTAAAGCCGTCTCCTGCCTCAGCTCCTGGCACACCAAAACCTGGAAAAGGCTTCCCAGAGCTCTGTGCTGCCTGACTTGTGTTTATGGTACCTCCTTTGCACTTTGTGGTTTACGTGGACTGCAATATACTGGATCTGAGGTGTGATCCCACTGCTGGTTGTGCTCCCCCTCTGCAGTCTCCTCTCTCTCTGTACACTCCTTTATATTTATGGACTGTGGGATCCTCACACTTGTGTTTTCTGTACCACACACTCGGCTCAGTGAAATGTTATTTAAAACATGCAGAGCAGCTCGGGGTGTGCTGACAGTACCCCAGGATTGGAGGGGAAGCGCTTTTCCATGGCAAGAGTGGGTCCTAAAGGAGAGGGAAGAGGTGAGAGAAAAGACAAGGGAAGAAGAGAGAAGAAAGGTAAGGGAAGAAGACAGGGAAGAGGAGAGGGCCTGGCTTGCCACTTGCCACCCTCCACCTGAGCTTCACCTCATCCACATCCCTCTGGAAAGAGGCTGTGCCTGTCCCAGAGCACCTCCACTGAAGATCCCACCTGGGAATGGCAGCCCACATCACCACCGTGATTCCATGATCCCAGGATTCTCGGGCAGAGGCAGCAGCTGTGAGCTCTGGGCTGGATGCTCCATGGAGCTGCACTGGGATGCAGAACCACCCCGTCCATCTCTCCTTTATCCCATCTAGGTTGTCACTGCTCTGTTTATTTGGTCCTTTTTGGGGAGGGAAGAAGGGGGTGGGAGTGTCCAATTTTCAGCAGCCCATGACAGCATAATTAGGGAAATATAAATGAAAGAAAAACACACTCTAGAAATCCAGGGACTTTCACGTATTTTCCCTGTTATTCCATCGCCCTGGAAAAATAAAAGCTACTCAGCAGGAACATTTATTAGCAATTAGGATCTCGGGCACTGGGGACCTCCAGGGACAATTGGGGTAATTAAAGCTTCCCACAGCCTCCTGTGCCACCCCTGCTCCCTGTCCTGCCTCCAAGGGACCGGACACTGCGGATCTGTGGGAGCTGAGCCACCAACAGCATCCGGCAGGTCAGCAAGGCCGAAACCTCTGGATCATCCTCGCCCTTTCCAGGTCAGCTCATCAACAAATGAACAACATTCCCTTAGGGAAAAGAAAATAATGAAGAGGATCATGTGAAAAAGAGCAGTAAAATCTTGTAGAAGAACAAGAAAACATCTCAGCTTTCTGCCTCTTCTCCGTTCCTTGCCCATCCCGACACTTGGAGCAGCTCCCTTGGAATGGAAGCATTGCACATGTACAGGAGGCAGAATCTCTGAGCTGAGTTTAATCTCAAGTGCCAGACTTGGACTTATGTTAGTGTGAGGCTCAGGACAGGCTTTGCTGTTGGGATGAGGAGCATTCCCAGGAAGCTGTGTGGCAGGAGCAGGCAGGGTTTGCCAGGAGGGAATTAAGGCTCAATTCCCACGGAGCTGTGAGGAGCAGGAACCTCCCTCACTGCCTCACCTGCCCAAAGAATAAGGGAAATACAGGAATAATTCAGGAAATGAAGGAGACGTGCAGGCCTAAAAGCCACTGCCTTCTCAGCCAGGAAGATTCCCATTTTTTCTGGGATTTCTGGTCTTGCTGCCATTCTCTCAAACCCACACGGATCCAGACAGCTTCCAGAGTTTGAATTTTGGTTTCACTGGGAAGCCTCTTCTTTACACCAGTGCTGCAAAGAGCTATTAAAAAGGAACTTTTCATAGTGACTTTATTTCATTCCAATTTTGTAACAAAACCCACTTGGAGTGAGGAACTTACAAACAGGGAATGCTGACGCTCATTCCATGACCAGCTCGGAATTTTCCTGCTGTGCTGATTCATTGGGCTATTTTTATCTTCATTTTTTCCCCTTTTGCAAAGGTTTTATTTTGGATAAAACAATGTTTTCCAGGAAGCAGAAATGTCATTATAATTTTCTTAATCCCTTGTAGCTGGGCTGATCCCAGTGCCTGAATGCCAGGGATCTATTTGAGCATTCCATGGCATCACAGCAGCACTTTCCCTTTTCCTCCTGCTCTTTTCCATCCCAACACAACCTGTTCCTGGAATTCAAGGAGTTCTGAACCGGATTCAAAGTGTTGCCAATCTGGATCCAAGTAGATGGCAACAGGGAGTTCTTCCCATTGCAAAACTCTGCACATGAAATTCCCGAAGGATTTGGGACTTGAGATGTGCAAACCGAGGGATCGAGGGGACTGTGATGTGACTGTCCCAAATTTAAGCCCAGAGGTGGCCTCTGCAGCTAGAAATTTCTCACTTGGAGCACAAACTTCCAGGTCTTTTTGATTTTCCCTGGTGGGAAGAAGGATTCCACTGATGATTCCAATATCCCATTTCAGAATATGCACTTCTCAGTCACCTTCAATAACCAGGTCATCATCCCAGCAGGGATCCAGTGGCCCTTAGGAACAAAATGCCTCACCCCAGGGTGGGTTTTGTCACCAATTCAGGATGATTGTTGCTGGAGAGAGAAAAATCAGATTAAAAGTCATTCATTGGCCACCAGGATGAACTCCCTGGTACAGCAGGAAGGGGGGAATTGGGATCATGCTGCTCCTGGAACCCTCTTGGGCAGTGATTTCCTGGAAGAAGGGGAAAATCAGGCAGGGCATTGTGCCCTGTCATAACCAGAGGCTCTTCCTGAGTGGCTGCAGCTCCTCCAGCAGCAGGTTTGAGTCTCTCCTGAGTGTTCCCGAGTGTCCCCGAGTGCTCCTGAGTGTTCCTTCAGCCACATCCACATCCAGCAACTGCAGCACAGAGCGGGCTTATTGGGTTCATCCCAGGAAATCACTGCTCTCCCTTTGGGAAGGGCTGTGCAGAGCCCTTGAACCCTCACTGATGTTCCATGGGCTGCAGGCGATGCCGATCCGTGCACAGAGCCCCGGCACGGCAGGCAGGAATCTCGGCATTCCAGGGGGGATTTGGGTAAGGCAGCCCTGAGCCCCTGCCCTAATGGCTTGTTAATCCATGCCCAGTGCATCCCATTTGCCAGCTGATTCCCGGGGGTCCCAGTGTGCCTCCATCCTGCACACATTTGCTGGCAGCCCTCGGTTTCCCGGGATCCCCTGGGAATGGAGCAGGGACTGTAATAATCCCCCCCTCCATCCCCCCCGGCCCCGGAGCCGCTGGCAGCCGGAGTGATCCGCACATTATGGGATTTATATGAAGTGCTGCTGAACAAGAAAGATTTGAGGGGGTTTAGCAGCTCCCTGGGACAGGGATGAGCTCAGAGCTTTGGCTCGTGCTCCGAGCGGGGCTGGGGCTTTAAAGTCACACACCAGGAGAGGCCTGAGGAGAGCAAAGGTGGCTCCTCCTGTCCCCTGGGATGTCCCCACAGCACAAGCAGGACCTGCAGCAGGGCTGGGACTCCACAAAGCCTTACAATATTCCACAAGTGTCCTCAGAGCTTTGGCTCATGCTCCAAGCTGGGCCAGGGTTTAAAGTCACACATCAGGAGAGGCCTGAGAAGAGCAAAGGTGGCTCCTCCTGTCCCTTGGGATGTCCCCATGGCACAGCCAGCACTCTTGAGGCACTGCCAGGACCCACAGCAGGGGTGGGACTGCACGAGGCTGTCCAATGTCCCAGAAGTGTCCTCAAAGCTGGTGGCAAATGATGCACTTGAGTGATGCTTTACCCAGGGGATGGCACAGAGAGAAACTTGTGTATTCTCGTGCAGTGTTGGAATGAGCAAAGGCCTCCTGATCAGGAAGGAGGGTTTATCCAAACATCAGCCTTGTACCTGCTCATGTCCTGCTGCTGCAGCCTCTTCCCTGCCCCTCCAGGACAAGGTTTTATTCCCAGGCATCACTTGGATTTTCCTTGGCTATGAAATCCCCTCTTGCTGGAGTCTGACCTGGAGCTCAGCTCAGGGCACCTCAAAAACCAACCCAGCCCCACCTAAAAAGGGAGCAGGACCATCCACAGAACCCCAAGGCAGGGATCAAGTCTCACCAGGAGGTCGGAATCGCATCCATCAGGAGTGAGGAGCTGTGGGATTAACCCCCTTGGTGGCTCCTCACTCCCTTCAGACAGAAAAGCTTTTAATAGGTCAGCAGATAAAGAAGCAGCAGCGCAAACATTCCTTATCTGCCCTGCCATGCCTGGGCTCTGGAATACAGCTGATCCCTGCCATGTGCAGCCCCACTCCACCGAGTTTATCTTCATTGGAGGCACAGTCATCCAGCGAGATTGGGATGTAATTACCTCCTGCAAACCCAACTGCAAATCTTCCCAGCCAGTCATTAGCTCCGAGACAGGCAGACAGGCAATTACAGATGAATAAATGACTGAGAAATGACTCCAGGAGCCTCTCAGCCCTGCTTCCACCTCCAGCTCACAATCCGAGGCGCAGCTCTAAGCTGTCCATCAGGCCCACCTGCGCCTGGCACGAGCCTTTCCTGATCCCACTCCACTCCTCCTGGCCTTCCCAAGAGTCCCACGGGTTACGCCACACCTCCCTCCCCATGATCCTGGCAAGGGGATACCCCCCAGCTGCCTTTCCATCATCTGGGATGGACCTGGATAATCTTGATGAGGCCCAACCCAAGGCTCCAACACCTCCTGAGCATTTCACTCCTGGCTGAACTCCTCTTTCCCCTTTTCCCTTCCTCTCTTCTCTCCTCAGGTTTTTAAGCCTCGGCTCTGAATGTGTGAAGTCTCCCAAACAGGTGAGCCATAAAAAGCTGGAGAGCTCTTTGCAGGGAGGCAGCAGCACCACGGGCTCGTGGTTGGAGCAGGCAGCAAGCCAGGACACTCGGGATCAGGGTCTGGCTCCAGCAGAAACTCCCTCAGTGGCCCTGGCAGAGTGGAGTCCCACAACAGCCGGGTTCCCTTCACAGCATTTCCAAAGGCTCCAGCATCCGAAGGGGCACAGAAAGTCCCCCAGAGCTTTAGGAACAGCTCTCCCTCCACTGGGGTCACCCACCTTCCTCTTCCTCGCTCCCCTGGGAGCCTGAAACAGCTGGGTGGTTTCCAGCCTTTCCCAAGGAGACGGAGTGAGGTGTGAGGGATGCATTTCCCAGCTCTTCTCTTTCTGAAGCCCTTTTAAACAGGCAAATGGAACACTCCCCCCACAGACTCCCCTAAAAGCTTTTCATTAATCCCTCTCCAGTGGTCCCAGCATTCCCAGTTACCAACTGGAGCATACTGGGACTGCCAGCACTGCATCCACCTGGAGGCTGCATCCCCACTCCTGCATTCCTGCTCCCCCCTCCTCCATCCCACCAGCCAGTGGATGTTTTATCGCGTGTGATTATTTACTTAACGAAACCCAGGTATTTGCAGCCCGGAGGGTTTTCCCCACCGGGAGGCTGGAATAACAGCACGGAACAGCATCAGGCCTTGGGAATACTGACAGCATCCTTTGCTCGGGGAGATGGCGGTGCTGGCAGGAGGAGGAGCAGCTCAAGAGGTTGTTTGATTGTTTCCTGGTTGTGAAAAAAGTCAGCTGGTTCCAGGGCGAGCAGAGGAGGAGGGAGATGCAGGGAAGGGGGTGGTGACCTGCTGGTGATGGGAGCGACGCTTCTGGCACAGCTTTGGGCAGATGGAAGCCTGGATTCCTGGCGAGCCAGGGCTGTGGGTGGCCAGGTCTCCCTCATGTCCCACGGGAGGTGTTTCCTGGATGCAGAGCCTCCTCCCAGCCCAAACAGCTCCAACCCTCCCCTGTATCCTGCAGAAACCTCGCCATGCTCAGGGGAAGGTGCCTCACCCCACGTTCTCCTTCTCTGTGATCCCACACCTACAGCAAGGCAAATTCACCTGGCTCTGGGGTCCCAGCCAGGGCTGGAGCTCAGGGGGGACCTCAGAGTTTCAGAAGGGACCCCAGTGCTCTCCACAAGCACCTGGAAGGCGTTTGTAGCAAAGTGGGAGTCGGTTGCTTCTGCTGTGTCCCAAGTGAGAAAGGAAAACGGCCTCAAGTCGCACAGGAGAGCTTCAGATTGGATATTAGGAAAAATGTTTGCACTGGAAGAGGGGTTAGGCCTTGGAATAAGTTTCCCAGGGAGGTGGTGGAGTCACTGTGGCTGGGAGTGATCAAGAGGTGCCTGGATGTGGCCCTTGGGGCCAGGGTTTGGGGTGCTGCTTGTGGGGCTGGGTTGGTGGCTGGACCTGATGATCCTGAGGGTTTCTTCCAACTTTGATGGCTCTGTGGCTCTGCAGGATGCCAGGCATGACCCTTCCTGTGCTCCCAAGAGTCCCTTCCCAGCCTGGCAGTGCCTGTGGCTGTCACAGGCCTCCTGCACCACAGCAGGATCACAACCAGATTTGGGGACACGTGTCCCAGTTGATGCCAGGCCTGAGGAACCCCTGTGAACCCCTTCTCCAAGCAGGGAGCAGCTTTCCCAGCTCCCATCCCAGATCCCAGAGAGCTGAGCCCTCAGACCACTGGGATCAGGCCCTGTGGGATGCTTGGGAGGCTGATGAGCAGAATTTGTGCATTTCAAGCATGGTTTGAGTTGCTTTTCATTTTCTGGACCACACAGACCCTCCCTGAGGCATCATTCCTAGAAAAGTCAGAGCACTGCAGGATTTATGGGCTGAGGGAAGAGCTGGAATTCAGTTCTCTGTCCTTGGAGCTCAGGAGCTCCAGCATGGCCCTGTCCCAGGGAGGGGTGTGGGGGGGGAACAAGGGACTGTCCCAGACACATGGGGGCATGGTTGGGGGGTGTCACCCCTCCAGCAGGTCTGGGGACCCTCTGAGCCCCTGGGAGGCCGTGCTTCTCAGGGTGAGGTGACACAGGGGTGGCAGAGCTCAGCCCAGAGTGTTCCTGAGCAGGAAAATCCCTGGGGATTTGGCAGGGAATGACTGGACCCATGGGGAGGTGCTGCACCATCTCACAGCATCCTGAAAGGGCAATAAAACCCCCCTGGAGACACAATTAAAGTCCTGGTGTTCTGACCAGGAGAGGGAACTGGGAGCTGGAAACACTTATCCCTGTCAGTGCCTCGGGATGAGCAGCAGGGAGCTCTGCCACAGCCCCTGCCCTGGGCTGGGTTTGGCACCAACAAAGGGGGTCCTGTGGCTTTGTCCTGCCCAGCCCAGGCACTGGTGGCCCACAGGGCTCCTGGGAATGCAGGAGCTCTGCCAGGATCCAGCCAGGCCTCTGGGCTTGGCATGGGAGGAGTGAGGGAGAGCAGTCCACGGGAGGATGAGGGTTTAGGTCATGGAAGACCTCACTGTAGAACCAGAGAAAAATCTGTGAGAGAAAAGTTCATCTTCACAGGGAGACAGTCAGGCTTTGGGAAAAAGGGGACTGGGGGCTGTGGGGAAGGGTCTGTTCATCTCCAGGGAAAACTGGATGAAGACTTGGGGCTCAGTCTGGTTTTCCTCAGCCTGAAGGGGCTGGTGCTGCTGCAGGGATAGGAGGACATGGAGCAGGTGTAGCACAGGCACTGACTGTCCCTGTACTGCTGCCCTGAGCCTCCCCTGCTGCTACTCATCCCTCTCCTTCCCCTCTCTATCACTCCACCAGACTTCTGTGCTTCCCTCTCCACCTGAGCTCAGGGAAGTGCCAATGATCCCCTGGGAATTGGGGAACTCTCTCTCCATTGCCACCAGGCGCTGGTGGCACCACATCCCAGCCAGGCACACACAGCCCCTTTCAGGCCACTCAGCTGTGAGCTGGGACATGAAATTCTCTGGTAAGAGTCTCTTCCTCCAGACCTGACCCAGGAAACGAGCTGGGATCTGCTGCTCATTCACAGGAGCCTGAGCAGGAGGCGATGGAGACATCTGTTCCCTGGAGCCTGGCACAGGGAGGATGGATTTGAGCTCCCTGCTGACTGACAGCTGCCGGCTGGGGCTGGGGCTGCTTCCTTAGGGAGCCTCCCTCCTTCTCCCAGCCCTTAGTGCTGAATCCCAGCCCTTGCCCTTCCCTGCACTCCTTCCTTCCAGCACGCTCCCGATGCAGCACCTGGAACGTGGCTGCTGTACCCTTGGGCAAGGCAGGAATATGGAAATGTCAGTGTTATTTGCAAGGCAATAATGTTTGGAGCCACTGAGGTCACTCAGCATTAACCTGCTGATGACACTGTTTAATCTTCCCAAGAGGTTGGAATCAAAGGGAAAACACAGCCAGCTCATTCCCAGGAGTGTGTCCTGCACTCAGGGTTTACAATCAGAGGAATGCAGGCTGTGTTTGGACTTGGCTGGCTGAGGAAAGGCCTTTGCAGAGGTTTGTTTACTCAGAGGTTAAAGCAGCAACTGGGAGGGAGCTGCCAGCCAGGACAGGGGACAGCAGCTCCTGTGCTGGCCCTACTGCCTTACCTGGTAAAGTGCTGGCTCAGGTGAGCACCTGGAAGTGCAGGTGAGGGCTTTTTCCTGGGACATCTTCCACTGAATAAACAGCTGGAAGAGCCTGGAGTGTTCTCCTGTATTGCTCTCTATGATCGCTCCTGAAAATTCCAGGTGTGGTCCTCATCCTTTTAAGTGATCCTTGTCCTTTAAAGTCACCGTCATCCTTTAAAGTCACCGTCATCCTTTAAAGTCACCCTTGCTGTGGTCCTCACCAGGGTGGGAGAGGTTGAGGTGGTTTCAGGGCTGTTCACTCCACACTTACTCCTCTGGGATTCCCCCATGCTGGCTCTTATCTGTCTGAAATGGCAATTTTTGTTCGACTTTGTCACGATATCTTTGGAATTCTTTTTCCAGTTCCACATCTTTAGTGTTTTCCTAGACCCAGGCTGAAGCACAAAAGGCTTTGAGCAGCCCAGAGTTATCCAGAAAGCTTTGAAGGCATCCCTCAAGGTCCTCAAGAAACTGCTCTGGCAGTTTTTAGGACTTTCTTGCTAATTGTTTGTCAGCGGGACAATTTCTCAGTGATGCTGTCACTGACAGTGGGCACAGGGGGGACAGGTCCTAGAGCCAAGTCACAAAGTCACTGCAGAAACAGCTGTCATGGATTTAGATGTTTCCATACACTGCTGAGCTGGGATTACAGCTGGGAATTCTCTCCATCAGCTTCAGGGCAACTTTAAAGAGGTCCATGTAGGAGTTAGCAAGGAGCATTTATGGAGCACAGTCAGGGATTCCAGAATAGTTTGGGTTGGAAGAGACCATAAATCCCATCCAGTCCCACCCCTACCATGGGCAGGGCCACCTTCCACTATCCCAGCTTGCTCCAAGCCCTGTGCAACCTGGCCTTGGATGTTTCCAGGAATGGGGAGTTCACAACTTGTCCTTGAAGGCAGACAAAAACCAAACATGGGACACATCCAATTCCATGCTCAGAGCTGGGAAGATCCAAGCTGTGGCCACAGTCCTGCTCCAGAGGCCAAGGCCCTTTTCCTCTGCATTCCCAGGCTACCAATTCCTGCTGTCCTTGCTCTTTGCTTCTCTTCCCTCAGAAGCTGTCGAGGCATCAAACTCTTATTTGGGAGTTTTTTACAGGAGGGCACCAAGTCCTCCCAGATCTGACCTGAACAACCACGGCCATGGCAGGAGGCAAACCATCTTTCCTCTGTCCCTTTCCATGGAATGTGGCAAATAAAAGCTCAGGAATTACTGTACAGAAAAGAAAATCCTTCAGCACCACTCTGTGCCTGCAAATTCAGGCTCAGTTCTCCATGTCCCAAAGGAATCTGTGCCAAGAGCAATCGGATGTGGGGCATGACCTTTGTCAGCGCTTCCGACGCCCTTTGTTGGTCACCCCCATAAGCTCCTGTCTGATCTTTAATTCACAAAGGGACAGGATCTGATCCCATCCTCCATAAGCACCAGGAGGATTCCACTCGCTGATGTGATTCCAAGGGAGCCTGAGCAGGGAGAGGGACTCTGCGAGACAAAGCTCTTGGTTAAACAACATCGATGGCTCAAATATTTGCCAGCACTTGCGAACACAAATATTTACGCCGGCAGCGGGAGCCGAGGCAGATTTTTCCTTCCAGATGTATTAAATGTTTCCTTGAGTGTGCAGAACTGGGAAAGGGCTCTTCCATCACTCGCCGGCTCATTTTCCAGGCCACTGGATGCGCTCACTTATTTGGCAAATCTTGCTGTTAACGGGTTTTTCTCAGCTGATTTTCCGGACTTTCCTGCTTTCTCTGACAATTCTGGGCAGGGAGGGAGAACAAATGTATCTTTTTAACTCCAGCAACCCAACCATTGTCACCCATTGCCAACTCTCACTGACGAAGAGGATGGTTTGTGGTCCTTCCTGTCCCTTGGGACCTGCTCGATGTGCTTGTGTGAAGGGAAAATATTGAGCAGGGTCAAACATCAGAGGAAGTGCAGGAATTGTGAAGACACCAAGGCTGATGCACACTGGATGCAACCCATTCCTTGGCACATTCCAGAGGCTGGAGTGACACCTGAACCTGGGGGATGACTGCTGCCACCTAAACTGCCCCATTCCCTGAGGAATGCTCAGCCTGGATAAATGACAGTCTTTTGGAGGCGCCTTCCCAGGTGGAGAAGGACCAGCGCTGCTCCTGCTGCTCCTGTCATTGCTCAGTGGTCCTGGGGATGCCTCTGATGCCGGGATGCTGCAGGAGAGAGCTCTGATCTTGCTCAGACATCCACATTCCCCTTGTATCCCAGAATACTGTTCTTACAATAAATGGGAGGTTTATTCCCAGCCCCAAACACTGATGAGGAAAAAGGGGAAGCAGCAGTTCCCTCCCAGGGAATTGCGGTGGATTCAGCAGCAGCAAGAAAACTTCAGATCCAAGGGGATGAAAGGAGGCACTGGGCAGCCAAACTTCAGTCCAGGAACAGAAGGATTTGCATTTCAGGGATGTGCTGCAGGTCCATTGGAACAGAAACTAAACATCAGTTTAAGGCCTGGTGTGGTGCAATTCCATGGATAATTTTGAAGGGGGAATATTGTGAATGAATAAAACTCCGAATCCCTTTCCAGGCTGTTTGGCTCCTATAAAGTGAAGAAAAGCTCACACATGGTTTTGGTGTGGGTAATGGGGGGCAGATGAGGTTGGCCTTCCTGTGCCAAGGCAAAGCAAATCCAAATGGAGCCTCCAGGGATGAAGTTGTTCATCCCACTGGTGGGTATCCTGCCTCTGGAATTAATGGACCCAGAAATTCTCTGGGAAAAGGTACTTTAACGCACAGTCAGTGGGAAAAATCCTGTGAAATTGGGTGGAAAAGTGGGTGATGTTGGACAGGAGCTTTGTTTTCCTGTAAGTCTCTCACACAGTCCCGGCAAAAGCTCCAGTGAGCAGACTGGGAAGGGGCTGCAGGATCCAGGAGACACAGAAACACATTCCAGGGACACAGCCAAGCCAGAAAAATGGGAAAGGGCTGCCCTGGCACAAGGAAAGGTGAACAGAACTTCGTGGATGCTGAGGATCAGATGTGGGGAGGGTGTGGATGGGAATTTGGGACTGGGGACAGCTGGGAGAAGCTTCCCTAACTTCTTCCCACTCCTTGGCTGGCTCTGTCTGGCACTCCCAGCCCTTTGCTTCACAGCATAATCCATCCTGGCACTCGGATTCACACCCCCGGATCTGCAGGGAAAGCACAGCCCTGACCTGCACTTGCAGCCGGGATCATACCGGGAGCCATTCCTGTGCCTCACACGGTGACAGGAGCAGGGTCCTCCCTCCTGTCCCGATTTTCCACACCCTGCAATTGATTAAGCCTTGTTGTGCCTGACTGAGAACTGGGAGAGAAATAAAGCAGGGAACAGATGATCCCAGGGTGAATCACTGGGACATCTCTCTGGTTCACTGCCTGGGAAAGGCGAGGGAGGAGCGGGCACACGGCGCTGGCCTTCGGACTGTGACGCTCCCTGGAACCAGCCCAGCAGGGTTCATGGGGTCACAGAGACATGGAATCTCCTCAGCTGCAAGGAACCCGCCAGGATCATCCTGTCCAACTCCTGGCCCTGCACAACACACCTTGAAAAGCCCAGCCTGTGCCTGGGAGTGTTGTCCAAACACTCCTGGAGCTCTGGTAGCCTCGGGGTTGTGCCCATTCCCTGGGGAGCCTGTTCAGTGCCCCACCACCCTCTAGAGGAAGAAACTTTTCCTGAAATTCAACCTAAACCTGCCCTGACACAGCTCCAGCCATTCCTTTGTGTCTACCCTGTGGTACTTCAGGAGCAGCTTCCCTTGGTCCCGGCCATGGTGAGTGTTCTTAGGGTGTGGATGATCCTCCTCCTGCTCCGTGGATAAATCCAGGCTGTGTTTCCTGGAGAGTGGCCCCTCTCCAACCCCAGGGAGGAAATGAGGGTCTCTGGACTCTGTTCCTTCCTCATTTGGCAACAAAAAAATGGAGATGTTGGGAGGAAACAATCCAGAGAAATGTTTCACATCAGTGAGACACACTCCAAAGTATTTTTGGCAACGTGGTGTGGGAATTTGGCTTGGAGAGTTGCTCGGAAGCTCGAGACTCCCATAGATACAGCAAAAAGTGGCACCTCCATCTCTTGTGTCTGGAGTGTTTTGGGTCTCATAATGAGGGAATCACAAGAAGCCGATAATGGAACTAATGATGGTCTGGGGAAAAATCTTTAGGGAAAAATCCTTCAGAGTCCCTAACAATAGTGAATGCTGGGAGCCGTGGATGGTGTCCATGGGTTTGTTGGCACAGCAGCAGTTTTCCTGGGCTTCCTGGAAAGCCGTGGCTGTTTCACACCCAGAAGGGCTCCAGCAATCCATGTGCTGTCCCAGTTTGTTGAAGTGTCTGAGGAGACGCCTCTCACTGTGCCTGGTGCTGCCTTTGGAGATGCCTCTGGAGCACTGGGAGCAGCAACTTCCAGCATCCTCTGGGGGCTGGGATTCTAAAGGAAGACAACAGCCGAGAGAAGCCAGGCTCAGACCTCTCAGCACAACTCCAGGGTCCATAAATGAGCATCTCTATTGTTTGCTCCTGGATTTTGGAAGTCGAGCATATGGATCCTGCTCCTTCCCTGACCCAGAGCAGTGATAAAGAAAGGATTATTCCCGCCAAAATCGTCAGACCTTGGGGGTCTTATTTAATGTAGGAAAAGGGAACAAATGCAATATCCTATCTTTAGTTCAAGATACACCTTTAACTCTGAAAACTCTGGAATCTCTGTCAGCATTCCTTTTTTTTTGCTAGAAAAACAAACAAGAAATGCTGTTTGCTGGCCAAAAAGCCTGAGCTGTTCATTTCTTCCTTCTCTTTGTTTTCCCCTCTTTCTTTCTTTTTTTTTTTTATTCTGGGGCTGGTTTGGAGCAGCTCAGTGAGGAGGACACGCTGGATAAACATGGCACCAGCAGGGTGTTTGGAATGCTCCTCGCTTCGGACCTGCTCCCTATGGAGAGGAGGAGGCTGGAGGGGTGGAGGAATCCGGGTCATGGAGCAGAGGGCAGGGAGAAGACAGCTCCTCTGTTCTCCTGGCGTGTCCAAAGCTTCCCAGCTGAGGAGAGCAACTGGGGTGTGCTGGGCCTTTTATTTCATGTTCCCAACTTCCCCTTTCATCCCATGTGTCAAACAGCTTGGAAGCTTTGATTCCAGAGGCCGAGGAATTTGAACTGAGGGCTCAAATCCCTCAAGCATCTTTTGGGATATAAAATCCTGAAAGAAAGCTGGGGGTGCCTTGAGCCTGCGCCCTGGGGGTGCAAGTCAGGAGAGCCTGGGGGGGGGTGGGATGGTCCTCAGCCATTCCTTCATGGATAAATGAAGGAATGAGGAGTCTTCCCTGAGAATGCAGCCATCATTTCAGTCTGAACTCATACAGAGTGCTTGGATTCTGGAAGATGCTTGGTCATAGAGGAAAAAGCTTCCTAGGAAGGGATAAGAATCCAACAGGAATACCTGTGGATGGCCCTGCTGTGGGGATTGGAGCGGGATCATGCCAGAGGGTGAGGCAATCCCTGGAGTTTGGCGTGGGAGCTGTGTCTGCCTATCCAGGACCCTCTGCTGAGTCACAATGTGCCTCCAGTAAATCCATACTCAGAGCTATGGGAGTCCCAGTAATATCCTGCTGGGAGATTTTCATAGAATCCCAAAGTCCCAGACTGGTTTGGGTTGGATGGGGATGGGATGGATGGGTTGGATGCCCCCCCCCCCACCATGGACAAGGACACCCCCACCAGACCAGGGTGTCTTGTCAGTGCAGAAATGGGATATCTCATCTCCCTGAAGGAATGTCCTTCTCTAATGGGGAAACTGAGGCATGGGGAAGGTGGGGTTTGGCAGGAACAGCTGTCCTGTTTCCCAGCCATTCTACCTTTGCCCTGGGAGTTTGGCCAGTCCAGGGAAAACTCGGCCTGGCAATGGGCAGTGAATGCACTGCTGAGGATATCAGATATTCCTGTTTCTAGTGAGATGGAAGAGCACCGAGGATCAGCCCTCTCCAGGGATGGATGCAGCATTCCGGGTTCCTGCTGCTGGCCGGGAGGGAGTGGGAATGCTGGGAAATGCAGTCTCCATGGCCATGGCTCTGCACTGCAGAGCACCAAGTCTATCCAACATTTAGATCCTGCCTGGATTTCCCCGTACGCGGCTTCTCCCAGGGAATGATGGTCCCAGTGCAAGCCCATTGAATCCAAGGGAGCCTTGGTGCTGACGTCAATGAGCTGGAGCTTCTCCCGTGCCCGGGGGCCTCCTGCTGCAGGGAATGAGCAGCAACCCTTCTATGTCTGCAGGAGGGGTTGGGCTGCATCAGTCCCCGTCTGCAACCACAGCTCAGCCGGGCTTTTATTGCCACACTCACAACTGGAAGTGTTTAAAAGGAGGGAGAGGAGAGCTTTGGCCCTGCCCTCTCTGCCCAAGGATGGCACCATGTCCCAGCCTGATCCCAGGGAGGTCTGGGCACTGCCTGGAGCAGAGCTGAGCTGCCCCTCTTCAGAAGTCCTTCCCTTTTCTCCAGGGATCCATGGTGATGGTGCATCCAGGGAGAAGTGGGTTAAACCCCCTTGATCCTTCCACCCTGGAGCAGAAGGCATTGCTGGGACCCAGCAGGGCTGTCTGATGCACTTCATGGAATCATAGAACTCCTGAGCTGGACGGGATCCACAAGGATCATCCAGTCCAACTCCTGGCCCTGCAGACACCCTAACAATCCCACCTTGTGTATCCCTGGGAGTGTTATCCAAACACTCCTGGAGTTCTGGCAGCCTTGGGGCTGTGCCCATTCCCTGGGGAGCCTGTTCAGTGGACACCCTCTGGGGGAAGAACCTTTTCCTGATCTCATGCCTGATCCTCCCCTGGCACAGCTCCAGCCATTCCCTGGGTCCTGTCCCTGGTCACAGAGAGCAGAGATTGGAGCTGCCCCTCTGGAGGAACTCCAGCCCCTGGTGATGTGTCCCCTCTTCTGCAGAATCACCACAAATCTGGGGATGGTTTTTGTGCAGGCTTCAGTCTCCTCCAAGAGCTGGAGGATTGGCAGCATTTTGGGCCTGGCACGGTGGGTGGTGCCAGCCTTTCCCAAAGAACAAGCCCTTGGGAAGCAGCCTTTGAAGAGGACAAGAGGCTGCCCAGCAGATGCTCCCTGAATGTGCCAGGCTGAGGCTCCAGGGCCCTGCTGAGCCCCAGACTGGGTGAGACCCAGGGGCTGCTGCCTTCTGCAGGGACCTTCCCCTCCTGTCTCGCTCTCCCTGCTCTCTGTGCCACCCTCCACAGCCAGAGCTGACCCTTCCATGGCACACAGAGCCCAAATCCACAGCTGTGCTCGTGGCTGGCACAGGACAAGCCCTGTGCAAACAGGAGCTGCTTCAGGTGTGATGACAGCGGGAGCCAGGTGCTAAAAACATGACCCAGCAGTGCCTGCCCTTGGCATTTCCCTTTGGAACAATCACATGGATGTTTTCTGGTGGATGTGGTGCCCCTCCCCTCGTGCTGATGGATGGATTCAGGAGGGGGCTGCCCCTTTGGATCGTGGCAGTAGCCAGGAAAAGGCAGAGGGCAGCTGTCCCAGCCCTGGCATGCCAAGTGTTATCCAACAATCCCTCATTGCACTCCTGCTTCCCTTGGCTCTCAATACTTGCTTTTCTCCCTTGAACCAAGTGCTACCTTGTGGCCAGCAGTGGATTTTTAGTTAACCCTGCCGGCACCTGAGAGGCAAGTGCCACCGATGGAGGAGTGGGAATTCACTTGGTGTGTGAGGCAAAGGCAGGAGCGCTTGGAAGAATCAGGAACAACATTTTTACACCTCTCTCTAGTGTGAGTTACACACCCACGTGTGAGTGTGTAGGAAACAGGAGTGTGCACAGACATCTGTGTGTGTGTGCACAGAGCAGGGAGGGGCGACTTGGTACAAAAGGCAAAGGTGTAGAATTTGAGGGTTGCCATGGCTACAGGTCAGATGCCTTTGTTCTCGCATCCTGGTGCAGCTTAGGGAGATGAGATGCTCCAGCCTCAGAGCACGGGCAGGTGAGGATGGGGTTTTAATTGTTTTTTAGATGTGAAGGCAAATATCTGCACACTTATTTTGTCTGGGTTTGGAAGAAAAGGCAGAAAACGAAGGCAATCTCCAGACGCAGATGGGATTGAAGTGACAGCGAGTCTGGGAAGCTGAGTGGCATCAAGGGAAATGTCCCCGTGGTATCGTCATGGTCACAGACAGCCCCTCTGTGGAGCCACAAAGCCACTTGTGTGCAGTGACTCTGTGCTGACACGGAGCCTGATGCCCTCACACCCAGCCCTGGGTGGGAGTGGGCACCGTGCATGGATGGGAGGCCACATCTGTGCTCCTGCCTTTGGTTTTCCCTTTGAAATCTCCTGTCCAGCTCCCTGTGGTCCCAGCCTATTTGATTCAGAGCTGGAAAGGAGATTTCAAACCAGGATCCATATGGGGCCCGTCAGTTGCGACTGGATTCATTTTAAAGTCCTTGTTAAGTCCAACAAAAAGCCAAAGATTAGAGCTGATATGTTGGCTTTCATCCAGATGCTGATCCTTGAAAGGCTGCCTTGAGACCGCCAGGCGACTCTTTCATTCCCCCTTTTCTTCTTGCTCTTCTTCTTCCCTTCTAATTGCTTCCCAAATTTGGGTTTATTGCCATGGGTTTGAAGCCAGGTAATCAGAACCAGGAATGTTTTTCTCTCCCCCATCTCTTTCTGGTACCCATCAGATTCGGGCTCTCTGTTGGTTCAGAAAGGCCATGTTAATTCCTTGACCACCAACATCAAAGGTTCGGCAGGGCTGGAGCCCTTTGGGATAACGCTCCAAGCCAGCCTTTGGCATTCCTGGCAGTCAGAGAACCACAGAGAGAAGAAAAGCAACGTGGTCCTTGTCTGTCAGGAATGTTCTGTCCTTTTCTCTCAATCCAGGGCTGCAGCTTCCCCTTCCTTTGTCCCTGAGGTGCATTGTCCTGGCCGTGCCACAGTGGATGGAGAGGAAGGGCTGGCACCGAGCGCTGGGCTCCACCTGGAACACGGAGCTGAGGTCACACCCAGGTGATCTGGACAAGGATAGCAGGAATTGCCACGGCCATTCCCATTGTCCCCATCAGCCCAGCTGCACTCCCCTGCTGGAGAGCTCTCCTCCAAGCCCAGCTCCTCCCTGCTTTGCACATCCCAGCACGGAGTTGTCTCTCTGGGAACAGAGAGCTCTTGACAGCCGGGATTGTGAGGGAAGCAGGAGAGGCCAGGAAAGAGAACAGAGCTCTCTTAAAGGCTGAGTACAATCAGGGAAGGAGCAAAGGTGTGGATAAGAGGAAAGAGAAGGGATACTGGTGCTACCTCGTGCCAAAAAGTGGGAGACTGAGCAGAAGCAGAGCTGGAGGGAGCTGGGGATATGTTAAGTTTCAGGGTGTCACAGTGGGGACACTGTGGGGACCCAGCAGAGCCTCCTGCTTTGTTCCCCGGTTGTGCCTCATTGGGAACAGCCCATGTAGAGCCTGTGTTGTCCTTGCTGGCCAGTGTTCCTTGTGAAGGGACAGATCTGGAGCTCTGCAGAAGGGGGCCTGAGCTGCTGGAAGCATGAAGAGGACAAGAAAGGAGAGAAAATGTGCAGGGCTTAGAGCTGTTGGATTGGGATCCTAAAACTGGAAGCAGAGGAGGGATTCAGGCTGCGCTGGAGATGCTGCAGCAGAGGGAGCGTCACACCCCGGGCACCTCAGAAGGGGTAAAACAGGTGCCTCCAAGCTGGATCCAGCCCTGCAAGGTGAAGCCCAGCCAGGCTGGTCAAAGGAATTGTTCCTGGCCCTGGCATGGGAAAGGCCATCCCCAAAGCACTGTGGCAGCAGCACCTGTTGGATATGTTGGAAGCATTTGGAACAGCACCTGTGGGATGTGTTGGAAGTGTTTGGAATACACCTGCCAGGGGCTTTAAATAGCCATCCCCTCTTGGAGTGTCCATATATTCATCTAAAGGATGTGCAGGCGCAGAGAAAATAAGACCTAACACATCCTGTTTGGGCATTTCCAAAGAGCCAGGATTCTGAGAGATTCCCAATCCATGCTGTGCCATGTCCTGCACTCTTGGAGCAAGCACAGACGTGCAATGTGTGTGTGAAAGGCTCCTGCACCAGGAGCAGCTTGAAAAGCCATTCAGGGAAATATTTACAGGAGTTCAGGGTGGGAATGGGCCTGTTCTGTCTTTGGTTTCGTGGCTGATTTAACTCCAGGCTGTCTGTCCTGAGGGTTTCCCGGCACAGAGTGGTGACCCTTTGGACAACAAGGACACTTGTCACAGCTTGGTGCCATGTGACACTGAGATCTAGCTGGCACAGCTGGAGCAGAGGGGGAGGTGGCACAGCCTGGGGATATGCCAGGGTTGGATGTGGGTTGGAAGGCAGGTTATTCCTGCACCTTGCTCCACTCATCCCTGTCCTCTTGCCCCAGTCACAAACCAGACCCCCGGAAAAATCCCATCCAATTTCCTGCTCCAGACAAACTGTGCAGGTTAATGCTGGAAAATGTTTCTTATTTCTGGAAACATTCTCTGCAGCATTTTCCTTTAAAATCTTTAGTTTATCCATGAGGAAGCTGCTGTTGGAAGTGGCCATTAGCCGCAGCACATCCCATTTCAACAAAAAGCCAAAGTTCACCTTTTTGGAGAGAGGGGGGAAAACACAAAGTTGGAGTGTTTGGTCTGGAGCCTGTTGAACAGCTTGGCTCTGCTCAGGGCTGGCCCCCAGCATCCCTTTTCCTGCTCCAGGATAATGGGAGCTCAGAGGCCAGTGCAGAGACAGGGAATCAGCACGCTGGGAAATCAGCGGGATGTGTGCGAACCGCCTTGGATAAAATCCACACCAAGCACAGCCCAGGCCATAACATGACCAAGAACAGCAGAGCTCTGAAGTCTGAGGAATAACATTTCATTTCTCCCTCCCTTCCCCCATTGCTTTTTCCACTCCTGCTCCTACCAGGGCACACCTGGGCTCCAGAAACCACATCCAAGGGCCACAGAACCCATGGTCTCACCACAGCCCTAAACCAGGGCTCCAGCTTTGCTGAGGCCAGGCTTTGGCTTGCCCGGGTTATTTTAAGTTCAGTCTTTTCTCCTGGTTGTGGGACTGTGACTTTACCAGGAGCTCCAAAACTGGCTCAGGTCATCCCAGCTCAGGGAAACACCCCTGAGCCTGGACTAAGGTTCTCTCATTCCCAACTCCCCCAGTCCTGAGATTAGGCAGAGACTCAAACAAATGAAGGCAGTTGCTGGAGAGGACAGGAAGCAATTACAGACCACCCTGGAACGGCAGGACAGGCAGCAGCTTGTGTGGCTGCTGCTGTTTAAACAACAACCACCCCCAGGCCGGCAAGGGCAGGAACATCTCAGAGGAACAATGCTGGAGCGAGGTGCAAGCAGTCCAGAAAGGAGGATTAACACGGAATGCTCCGGCACAAGGGCTGTGCGCTCCTGCTGCGGGGTCAGCAGGGTCCTGCTGGCAGGAGGAGGACAAACAGGATGGGCTGGTGATTCCAAAGGGAGTCAGGAGCTCCTGGTACCCTGCCAGCGGGGGACCCACGCGGGTCAGGGGCAGGGTGGCCTGCAGGATGCCTTTTCCATCTGCAGGGCCATTCTGCAATGGGAGTTTTGTCTTTGCCATGGAGGGGGAAGCGGGGGGGAGGCATTTCCAAGCTGTTTTCTCCAGGATATCCCAGCTCCGCCTGACAGCTGGTTCCCATTGGGCTCCTGACCAAAGGCAGTCTCCAGCAAGGGTGGGAGTGGGCGGGAGGGGGGAAGGGACCTCCTAATGATGAGGACGAAGAAGAGGAAGGATGAAAGGCCCTGAAATGCGGAGGGTGGAACTGAAGCAGGAGGACACTCCGAGGGAGGGGCTGCAGAGGCTTTGAAGCTCCTCGCTATGGGGAGCCTCCTTTAAACCCTACACCAGATTGGAACAAGGTGGGGGAGGAGGAGCTGACTCTCTTTTCCCTCTGAAATATTCCGAGAGGTTGGGACCCCTGCTCGGGATGGGCTGTTTCTGTCCATTAAACATTTTAAATGCCTGTCCATCTCCCATGGCCTCCCGTCCTTCCGCTCCTTGTGGCAATGGGCTGGGGATGGGAGGTTCCCGAGAATGATGAAAGGATTCAGGGCATAGGGTAGAGGTGACAAGGGCTGATGTCAGTCACAGCCTTGTGCCAGTGAGTGCTCAAGTGGAGGAGGAGGGAAAAGGGGCTGGTTATGCCCCAAAACACAGTGTTGGGTAGGGAGATTTCCTCCTGCGTTGGGAATGTCAGAGGGGAGGTCAAGGGGAGGATGGCTGGTGCTGCCTGACCTCCCTTTGCTGCCTGCCAGGAAGGGAAACAGCTGGGAAGGGAGTTTTGGGATCGGTGCCACTGCTCCCTGCTCCAGAGGGGCTGGAGGAGCTGCCTCATGGAGGGGATGGAGGAATCTGCTGCCTCATGGAGAGCTCCTTCCCTCGCCCTGCTCCTCCATCCAGGCCCAACTTTTTTATCACAGAATATCCTGAGCCGAAAGGGACTCACAAGGCTCATCCAATCCAACTCCTGGTCCAACTCTCCTCATCTGTAAGGATGCTGGGAGAATATTTCCTTTTCCTTCCCCAACCAAACCTCTCCCTGGAAAATTGGACTGCAGCAGGTTATTAAATCACATCTAACTGCATTCAGAGCATCTCAAAATATAAAGGCAGCCAAAAATTAAAGGTACAGGGAGACAGAGGGGTTGTCCAGCAGAGCCTGCCTTTGGAGAGCTCTGCAGCATGGCTGATTATCCACTGGAGCTGTGCTACCTTGTCCTCACCTCATAAGGAATATGCTCTGAAGAAATGGGTGAAATCTAAACAAGCCTTGCTCTTCCCATTGGGATGAACGGACCTGGATGGACCATGTGGATGAACCTGGCAGCCCTGTGAGTGCTCAGAGCTGGAGCTCTGTGCTCTGTGCTGGGAGCTGGAGCTGGAGCAGGGCACCCTCATTGCTCATCCCTCCTTGTCTGTAAATATCCAGAGGAAAAAATACTCGGTGGCTGCATTGTTCCTCCCAAGGTTGTCAGGAAATCAGAGGGAAGAGGCACGAGGGGACACGGCACAAACAATGGGAGGAGAAAGTTCACAATAGCCCCAGGCGGGTGTGTGGAGGCTGTTCCTGGCGGGAGGGTTGGAGGTTCAGGGGGGTGTTTTGGGCAGTTCCTGTGGGTGTTCCAGGTGTCCCTGTGCCCCTGCACTGAGTGTGCAGGGATTCCCAGTGATCCAGAGCTTCCCAAGCTGCCCCATGCAGCAGGAACCTGGAGCTAGAGGGCACTCAGGGGTGTTTTTAGCTGGTCCCTCCCCCTCATTATCCAGAGGTGAGGCAGCTGGAGGTGCAGTTCTGGCAGGGCATGGTCCAGGCTCCTGGCACCTCCCAAATCTGGGGTCCATCATTCCATGGCAGTTACGTGAAAGCAGTAGGAGCAAGGAGGGAAGGGCAGCATTCCCAATTTCCATGCCTTTTCTTTCCCTGCATTCCCTTCACCTGTTTTATGTCAGAGCTGGACTCACCCCTTTCCACGTGCCTCTCCTAGGGAGAAGCATCCTGCTCCAGCTGTTTGCTCTGCAATAGGCAGGAGCAGTGGGACAGGAATCGTTTGGATGGGCATCCTCCCTTTCTCCATCCCTGAACAGCAGCATGGGGTGGATGGATGGATGGATGGATGGATGGATGGATGGATGGACGGACAATATCTTCTTCCAGCATTAAGCCCCAGCCACCCAAGACCCTACTCCTGGACATTGTCCCAGCCTTCTCCCACGGGGAAAAGCGCAGAACTGGTTTTGGCTTTGTGAATCCGCAGGAATGGAGTTTTAATAAATTAAACTCAAACAAATAAATGCAGTTTGGAAAGAAATCATCCTTAGGTTGCTCCAGTGGGCCCAGAGGCAGCAGTGGCCATTGACACCTGGATGCCTGTCCAGGAATCCAGGGGAGAGGAGGGTGAGCACGGGCAGGGCAGAGCAGCAGGAGGTTCTGGAGAGGTTTGGATCCTCCCTCTCCCATTTCCACCCCCCATTTCAGTTCGGTTTTGCAGTGGGACCTGCAGGTGGCTGTGCCCTGTGACCAATCGGGAAATGGAACTCGATTTTAAGTTAATTAAAACTGCCCTCTGTGTGTTAATCTTCTTGTCAGGTTTTAATTAAGTGCTGATAAAGACACAGCATGGGGAGGGATTCCTGCTCCCACCTCCTGCGGCCCAGGGAGCCTGGAGGGGCTGTTGGAGTCACGTTGGGGTGACCCCAGGTCGCAACTCGTGCTGTTACCCTCCCAGAAAAGGGTGGAATTTGTCCATTTTCTTCTCTTTCTCCCTCAGTCCCCAGCAGATTCCCAGCTCTCCTCCCAGGATGGGTCATGCTCCCGGCAATGGATGATTTACTGCTTGTGAGCCAGAAAATTCCAGATAAATGTCAGCTCCGGGTAATCACCATTCCCTGCTGCATGGCCAGACTGGGTTGGGAACAACAGGAGTGGAATCAGGGCTCTCCATGAAGTCCTCTATCCCTGTGGATGTGTCCTCTCTTTCTGCAGGAGGTGGGGTAGGAGGAGGAACCATGCAGAAGGACTCTCAAGATGCTCAGGGCAGTGAAATCCCAGAATCCCAGAGGCTGGAAAAGCCCTTCAAGGTCATTCAGTCCAGCCTGTGCCTGGTCCCCACCTTGTCACCAGCCCACAGCACTGAGTGCCACGTCCAGGTATTCCTTGGAAACCTCCAGGAATGGGGACTCCAAACCATCCTGGGCAACCCCTTCCATTGCCTGGCTGCCCTTTCCACGGAAAAAAATCTACACTTCCCAACACCCATCAGTCCCAGAAGGGAAGGATCTTTACTCTCCTCATTACTTCAGGACAAGAGGCTGAATCTGAGTTTCCCACCATGCAGGTGCCTCTCCCATCCCTTTTTCCAATGGCATTTTGTAGCCATTATCCTGACCATTGACCATCAATTGACGCAATTTGCCAAATAATTCCTTGCTATAAATTCCTGCGGATATTTCCATGGTGGCTTTGACATTTCCCTTTGGAACGACAAAGAAAGGATCTTTTACCAGTAAAAGCCGTTCCATTCCACCTCTGCTGAGCCCATTTTTGGCTGTTTTTTAGACAGCAGATTTCCCATTCCACACTTGAGTCCCACATAAGCCCTTCCTTGTATTTTTAAGGTCCCCAGCCAAAATTAAGACATTTCCCATTTTAACTTCCAGCACCTTGTAATGCCTTTAAACCATTACAGATATTCCTTGGAATATCTCGGGGCCAGCCCCAGAGCACAAATGGAATTAAAAGTTGCTCGTGCAGAGCCCGAGCCAGGAATTGCTGGGTCAAAGTGTTCCTTGTCCCTCAGGTTTTTGGGATCAGCACAGGTCCAGCACCTGCATTTAGGATCAGGGAGTTATGGAGTGACACTTCTTTTAAAATGACTTGTGACTGTTCCCAAATTGAGGTGTCCCTGCTGGGGATTCCTGTGCCTGCTCCCCAGGATTAGGCACGGGGGAGATTTCTGGAATTGTCTTTCCATTGTGCTCCAGTTCCAGCTTCCAGTGTCTGACTTTCCCAGTCCTGAGCAGGACTTGTCGATCTCCCAGAGTTTGTCTTGGAGCTAATGGGTTTCGGAAGGTTCCCATCAATCTGCCCTGCTCCTCAGCACTCCTGGGAATGCTCTTGGCTCTGCTGGCCAGCACAGCTCTGAGAGGTGGTTTCTCCATTCCAGTCACCAAGATTTATTTTGTACAGGCATTTTCATATGCTGAGGGGAAAAGGAGGAAAAGCCACCTGGAATCAATTGTCAGCACAATGGAAGTTGGCATGGCCAGGCTGGGGAGCAAGGGGGGACAATGGGTTATTTCCCACAAATTGCTATGGGGACAAGCACAACTAGCAGGGACTTAGTGCCAAATCGGATGAATAGGGGAGACTGGAAAAAAAATTAAGGGAAAAAAAATCCCAGGAAAAGTCAAAACCTTTCATCATAGTATTTTCTGCAGTGAATTTGTTTGCATTTTGAAGGGACACTGAGAAATCTGCCGGGATTTGAGCAGAGATTTAAAGAGGCAACCCAAGCTTTTCTCAGGGCTGGATGTGAGCTCGGGTTCATGGACACTATTCCTTCCTCTCTTTTCCCTGTTGGCTGCAGGATCCCAAGATAAAGCCCATGGTGGGGAGCCCATCCCTGGCTCCGTGGTGGGGATGTGGTGGAGCTGCCCCACCATCATTCCCTACTCCCAATCCAGCCTTATCTCCCTGTCTCCTGCCCTTGCCCACTGTGTTTATTCCCACCATAAACTTCTCCAGCAGTGACTCTGCCTCTCCTTGCATTTGTTTGGAAGCCCAGTCCCCACTCCTGGCTTATCTCTGGGCACAGTGATAACAACAACCACCAACCCTCTTTGCTTACAGCACTGGCTCCTTTCAATATTTCCGTAATCTAAACAGGCCTCTATCTCCTCTTCCTTCCTCTGGAGAAGCTCCCAGGCTGGGAATGGCCAGGATTGTGCCTGCACTTGGATTCATCTCCTGCAGCTCCCATGGAACTGAGGGAAATATCTGATGCTGAGTTTCTGGGAGATTCCCATCCAAATACAGCGGATGTTGAAGAAAGAATTCCTGCATCCTTGGTTTGAGGTAACTTTTAACACCAGGAGTGGGGCCTGCCCTGGGAAGGAGGCACCAGGATCTTCCCAGCATGGCACAGAGGCTGCATGTTCCGATCCCAGCAGTCTCCAGCCTTGGAAATCCAGGCGAGGCACAATCTGGGAGCAGAGTCTACCTCCCAGCCTCTAGGAATCCTCCATCTTTATCCCTGAAGCAGAGGGGCAGCACCAATCTCTGCTCCCTGTACCCAAGGACAGGACCCAGGGAATGGATGGAGCTGTGTCAGGGAGATTTAGGTGGAGATCGAGAAAGGTTCTTCCCCCAGAGGGTGTCAGCTGCTGAAAGGGCTCCCCAGGGAATGGGCACGGCCCTGAGGCTGCCAGAGCTCCAGGAGCATTTGGACAATGCTCCCAGGGATGCACAGGGTGGGATTGTTAGGGTGTCTGTGCAGGAGTTGGATCGATGTTCCTGGTGGGTCCCTTGCAGCTCCAGAGACTTTGGGATTCCATGGTTGCATGATCCCCTGCTACCCTGCCTCCATCCCCTTTAGCACCTGCACCAATGGGGTCTTTGTCCAGCTTCCCATGGGCTTGGGGGGGTCTCCCTGGCTGTGTTTGTGCCGGGCAGACATCCCAGGGGATGGGGACACACATGTGACATGTGGAAATGGACACACGTTTGACAGGTGGAAATGGACACATGTAACAGGTGGATGGAGACACGTGTGACTGTGGACATGTATGTAACAGGTGGATATGGACACACGTGTGACAGGTGGATGGGGACACGCATGTGGCCACGCTTGTGCCTGGCACTGGGCCTGCCCCTGGTGCTGCCCTTCCTGCCAGGGTTACATTCCCTGCCCTCCTCCTGCATTCCTGGGGGGTATTTCCCCCTTTGTCCTTCCTCCCCAGAAGGGGGTGTCCCTCCTAAGCACGGGCACGGAGCACACGGTGCCACTTGGCTGTCACCTCGTCCCCAGCAGGGACGCGAGCGCTGGCAAGCACTGAAGGTCAGCAGAAGGACATCTCAATTATTCTGTGTCATCTGCGAGGAGCTCGGCGCTTGTCAGTGTCCCAGCGGAGAGCAGTGAAACAGTAACTTGGCTGCAGGAAAAAAAGGGAGTGGGAAAAAACATTGGAAAGGAAAGAGGAGGAAAAAAAAGCCGTCTGCACAGAAGCTCAGGTCAGCGGGATTGACAGCTGCTGGGAGATATCTCCATTCCCTGCGCCGAAAATAACACCTCCATGGGCTCCAGAGCTGCGTTCCCAATTAGGGATTGGGCACTGTGCAGGGGGAGAAAAAATTCTCAATGATAATTTCAGAGGAGGGGGAGGAAATGGAAAACAGGCTTGGGAAGGAAGCCTGGCTCTCTGCTTCCAGGAACCTGATTTCCTCGGGATTGTCCCGGGGGTTTCTCTTTCTCATGGCTCTTATCTTCATCATCCCTTTGGAAGCCCTGGGAAATGGGAGGTGGCAGCTGGGGAAATAACTCTGGGCAAGAGGAGCAGGGGAACCAGGCCCTCAGTTCGGGGTGTTTTTGTAGATATATTCCTATATATAGGATATATATTCCCCTATATCCCACTATGTACCACCAGACCCGGTCATGCCTTACCCTCTGGAGCAGGGGCAATTCTCCTGTCTCCCATTCTTCACCACCTTGTTCCCTGCCTAGGGGCTCAAACCTGTCTCTTCCATGTCATTCATCAGTGCAAGAGGGCTGGGAAAGTGTTTCCAGAGGGAAAAGCCCCCAGTAGCTCCATGTCCTGGATCACCAGGAGCTGAGTGGACTGACCTGGATATCTGGGGACCTCCCTGCAGGTGCTACTGCTATAAATTAATTAATGAATTAATAAATGGCACTAGCCACGGTCAGCCAGGGGCTGCAGGGGCTGCCAGGAGCCTGGGGCAGGGGGAGAGGCTGTGCCAGAGCCAGCCTGGGAGGCACCAGCTGCAGAATTCCTGGATGCTGCTCCAAGCAGCTGTGGCTGGACTTTCACACGTGTTCTCAAAGTGAGGTCAGGCTTTCAAAACCCACTGAAACCTCCAAAGCACGGAAAACCATGATGCTCCTGGGAGTTCTGGTGTGTGGGAGGTGAATCTGCTCACATTCCAGGGAAAACTCCTGCTGGCACTTCCCCCGGAGCTGGTGGCTCTTCCAGCCTGGGGCTGGTGCTGGGCGGGCAGTGCTGCCATGGAACAGCCCTTGCTGCCAGCTCTTTTCTCTCCAGGCTTCCTGTGATCCCCTTTTTGCTGGGAATGGGCCCTCAGAGGGGAAGTGGGTGGCTGGGACTGGGATGAGTGGAGCTTTGGGGGTGTCCATGGGGTTTGGATGGGATGGGAAGGTCCTGGCAGCCAAATACATCTTTTCTCTTTTCTCTCCTGCACCACACCTGACCCCACATGAAATTTCCATCTGGGATTGCAGGAGGAGCTGGGAGCCATCCTCTCCTTTGGACGGTGTCTGTTGGAGAGAGGAATAAAGCCAGGGGCTCACCTGCTTTGGAAGGAGGCTCTGCTCCCTCTCCCCATCCCAGACCTGGAGTCAGGCTCACACATCGTAAAGTGTCCCTGCCGTGGCACTGCTGCCATGGAACACAGAGCTGTTTTATGTGCCGAGAACCAGGAATGTCTGCACGGAGCCACGGCGGGAGCAGCTGCAGGGATTTCACCTTTGGATCCTGGCAGGTCGTAGGAGCGAGGCAGGAGGCTGAGGAATTGCAAACACATTCAGCTCCGAGGTGCTGGCAGCTCCTGCCTGGCTCTGAGCTGGTTAAGTGCTCTTTTATTGGGCTTCCTTTCCCAACAGGCTCAGGGCAGGAGGCCCTGGAGGGTCAGGTGGCCTTCCCCATCCTGTCCCTTACCCCACCAGGATTTTCTGAGCACTCTGGGATGGTGGAAAGGGAGTCCATGTGCCACCACTGGTGACTGGTGTCCCCTCGGTTCGGAACACAGACTGTCCATGGCAAAGGAATGGCAGCAAAGCTGAGGCTGCTGCAGCCTCAGGTCTCAGTTTTTCGGGATTGGGAAGAGCCTCCTGTTTTCAGGGCTCCCCGGGTGCTGCCCCGGGGAAGATGGAGCAGAGCCTGCCTAGAGAGCATGAAGCAGGAGAGCAGGGAACAGCACGATGGCGAGACACAAGCACCTGGAAAGAATTAACACTTCCCCTCAGCAAGAACTTGGAAGGGGAAAGAACAAAGCAGGCGAGGGAAAACCAGGGCAGAACAAAATGGTGCTGGTGGGAAAAGGCATTCCAGCTCCTCGGCAAGGGGGAAGGAATGGCTGAGCAGGGCTGCAGGGCTGGGGGGAGCTGCTCCCTGCGAGAGGCTCAGCCTGGCCCTCGTGGTCTCGTCACTTCTGCCTCTGGTTCTCTCCTCCTCTCTGTCCTTCCTTTCATTCCCAGCTTTATCTCCCATTCTCTGTTCTCTATGAATTTTTCCATACATCCTTTTCACACCCTCTTCCCTCTTTTCTGTAAAACACTCTTTCTGTACCCAAATCCCATTCCCACTTTCCCAGCATCCCGGTTGTCCCCTCTCCAGAATCTGATCCTCACCCGGGAGATGGAGGAATGGGGATAAGCAGAGTCTGATGCATTTAGGGAAATTAATAAATATCCTGGAAATTCCCGCTAATTTGAATTTGTCCCCTTTTTCGAAGAATATCCTGTCAGTGTCCTCCACTGGGATGAGGGCTCGTCCCCTCTGGGACACGAGGCTTCCCAAAGGTTTTGTTTGGTATAACTACTGCTGATCCTCCTGCCCGGCTGCTCTTCACACTCCACCCGCTCTGATCGCACCAATTACTCCAACAAAAGACAAAAATTTGCATTTCCAAGGGAGTTTCCCTCCTCCTCCCAGCGCGCTGTGCCCTCAGCAGGGATGTCCTTCACCCCCTCGGGGTCAATGAGCCATGAGTGGGACTCATGTGACAGTCCCGACACACTTCCCAGAGGGATTTCTTTCCTAATGATATTTAAACCGCTCATTACTCCTTGACTGTGCCAGAGGTTTGGCTGAGTGTGGCTCCCGCTCCGTTATCGCGCAGGATCCCTGGAACAGGGGCTGGAAATCTGGACGTGAGGAAGGGTGAACCTCTCTAAGCCCCCCGAGACACTCAGCTGCAAACCCCAAACCTCTGGGCAGCCGAGGAAAGTCCATTTTACCTTTTTTTTTTTTTTTTGCATTTTCAGCTCATCTGTTGGGATTTTTTGCCTTCCTGAATGCAGGAACGAGATGAGGTCTCCAACGGGCTTCTGCTCCACATTTCCACACGATTTTCTTGGCCTGAGGGGTTGCAGGAGTTTGGAGGAGCACTCTAGCCTCTGAGTGTTCTCCTCAAAGCTGCGCTGGTGACAGAGAGGATCTACAGAACTCTTCCACTCCATCTCCCCGAAATTCCCAACTTCCTGAGTTTCTCCCAGCCCCGCTCCAGCCCCGCTCGGCCCTGAGGTAATGGGGCAGCAGTAAAACGTTAGGAGGTACAAATGAACTGCCGGGGATTAAAGCCCCAGCACAGCCTCCTGCGAGGCTTTAAAAGCATCCTGTTTGCAAACAGCTCTGGGGCTGCATCCCGCATTCCTGGGCATTTGCCTTCTCCTGGTTTTTTCATTCGCGGGGAGTAATTGCAGCTGGAGCAGCTCACCAGGTCCCGTTCTTCCATCCCCCCTGGGGCACGATGAGTGCTGGCTCCTTCAGCCCCTTCCCAAAGCATTTTGCCTTTCCCTACACTTTTCCAAGGCATTTTTCTAAAACTACTTTAATTCCGGCTTGTCCATGGCTTTTCCTGGATGACTGGGATGTGTCACAGGTGAGTTGTGCCCTTTGGGGATGAGTCAGATCCAACCTCACAGGCCCAGCTCATGCCCAGGGCTCCTCTGAGCTCACTTGATGCCCCATGGTGTTCTCCCACTGCATCCAGCCTTTCCAAAGGAAAATTCACACCCTTTTGTTAGGACTGCAGAGCTGAGCAACCCAAATGATCCTATGAATTTCCAGCAGTCCCGTGCGGTGAAGTTTGGAGTTTGGAAGCTCAGTTCATGTATGATAATCTTAGCAGCTCTTGGCAGGAGAAGTGGGAAGTGGTTGGAATTGGGAAGTGGTTGGAACTGGGATGTACTGGGGCATTTGGGATCATTTACAGAGGTGTTTTTTCCGGGCCACGGAGCTTGGCACAGAGACTTTTTTTGGAGAGTTCAGGCAGCTCATCCCAGTTATTGCACAGATCTTCGAAGATTAGTCTGGATAACTTTGAAAGGTCTCTTTCCCCCTGGGATTTCTGGGATTCCTGGCTCTGTCTGGAGCAGAACAGAGGCTGCTCTCCCCACACCTCCCTGTCTGAGGTGGGAACAGGGATTGGCTCTTGGACATGTCCTTCCGAAGGAGAGCAAAGCAAAGGCTCCCAGGCTGGATCAGATGAGCTGAGCTGAGCTGCAGAAACAGGCCTGAGCCAGAGCGAGTTTTTTCCAAGCAGCTTGGAAAAAACTGAGGCTTGGTTCCTACCTACTGTCAGCAAATCCTCCAGCTTGGATGGGATCCCTCCAGCTGCCCCTGTGCTGCCTCTGCATGCTGGGTGGGCTGAAGCCTTTTCCCAGAGAAACCAGGAGTGGGATGGGCAGAAAACCAGGGACAGAGAGATTTTTTCACACACCCACTTGTGGCTGAGCACTCGCCCCTCCCTGAGCTCGATGCTGTCTTTGCTCCTTGGCTTCCCTCTCCACCTGTTTAATCCACGTGGGATGATGGGAGCTGGCTCCTCTGACATGGAATGTGGGAAAATGGGCTGTCCCCTCCCTGGAGAGCTGCACATGATGAGGTGCCCGTGCTCCTGCAGCCACCACAGTGATAAGGGAGTGTTGATATCTCCAGGATTCCCTCATTCCCAGGAAAATGGGGCTTTTCATTCCACACTGCTAAAGCGTTTTCCAGAGCTCTCATAAACATAACCTGGGAGTGCTGCCTGTATCCAGCTACTTCCCACAAACCTCCAGAACCATCCCATCATCCTGGTGCCCACCTGAGCCAAGGAGAGGTTTGTGAGGAAGGAATTCCCTGCATTAAAGCAGACATTGATCCCCTCTGAGGTGGCTGTTCTGCTCCAGCTGCTCTCAGCCCCAATTTCTCCATCTCCTGCAGCTCCAATTCCCTCTTCCTGGGCTCTTGGAGCACCACCAGTACCACAGGATCGTGTGAGGGGTGGGCACTGCCCTTCAATGGCTTTTGCAGAGGAGGCACCAAAAAACCCCTTGGGGTGATGTTTTTTGGGTGTCATGGGCCTCTTCTCCCTCACTTCACCTGTGTCTGGGGGAGCTGGTGACCCAAACCCTTCCCACCCACCACTATCACGGAGATAAGAGCCCTGTGACCTGGAATGTCACCTCCCAGGAGGAGGGGACACCAGGATCCCTCACAGAACTGTGTGGGGACTCCAGAGGGGAGGCCAAGCTGCCCCGTGAGCATGGGCTGGGGCTCGGGGGCTGCCAAGGGGACTCGGGCATCATTGCACCAGGGGGAGATTGGCATTCCAGCAGCTTAGGGAATCCAGGGATGCTCCTGCAGGAGGAGGGCACCAGCAAGGGAGACTGAGGCTCTGATGAGCCACATCCAGAAGCTCTGGAGGTGCTGAAGCCCATCCTGTGCCTCACTGATGTTACTTGGGAGCACAAGAGACTCCTGTGCAAAATGAATTCCCAGGACACTGCTGCAGCTTCTCTCCAGAGGCATCAGGATTTATTCCAACCAGGACATACCTTTGGTTTTCCTGGACTTTGTGGCTTGCATCAGGCAGAGACCACCAGTCTCCCACTTGGCTCTTCTGCATCCCAGTTCCCTCCCCATTCCTTGCTGGTAGAACAGGACCCTTCCACTTCTGTTTCTCCCAAGAGCTCCCATCCCAAGTGGAATTTTAGGGCTCTGTGTGATCATAGGCACATCCATGGAGTGCTCCCATACATCTGCTCAACTCCTTGGGAAAAACCAGCACAGTCAAACAATGAGTGAGTACAAAAGCACATGTGGAGCCTTGGCAGGGAGCATTCCCTGACTCCCAGCATCCAGGCGGCCGCTCCGCGCTCCCATCCCTGCCTCTCCGGCTGTAATTAGTGCAGGCTGAGCTCTGGGAACGCACTGGGACGGGAGTGATGAACAAAACAGCAGCTCCAGATGAGCCACAGCATCTGAGGGGGTTAGGCTGCAGAAGTGGGATGGTCTGTGCTCTCTGGCCAGGTCCGGGTGCCTGCTCTGGATAACGAGCACCTCACTCCCGGGAGCTGCAGGCACCAATTCCCTGTGCAGGAGCACATTCCTGAAAGTGTCCCTGCTCCGAGTGGTATTTAGCTCATGCTCTGATGCTGGATCAGGGGTCTGGAAAGGCTCTGTCCTTGGGCTCTGTCCAAGGCTGTTCTCACATCCCTCCAGCGATGCTGCTCCTGCCTGGAGGAGCCGACCTGCTGGGAAGGTGACCCAGGGCTCCTGTTAAATTTTCCTCTGCTCAGTGTCCTCCAGGTGCCCCCAGCCAGAGCATTCCAGCCCTGCTCTGGTGGCTGGAGACCCATATTCCTTTCCTCCTTCCCTGCCTCCCAGATGTGTGCAGACCACGGGTCTGTTGTCTGTCCAGTCGTAGCCAGGACTTTGTTATGCTGGAATAATTTTGTTCTTTTTGATCTTTCTGGAGAAGGCAGAAACTGCTCTGAGAATTCGGCCAAGTGGCCTCCACCTGTCACGGTGCCCCGAGGATGAATGGAGGGGTCCCATCACTGTGCCCAGGTGATGGGGAGAGGGTTCCTGTCACTGTGCCCAGGTGATGGACAGAGGGGCCTTGTCACGACTCCCAGATGATGGACAGAGGCCTCATCCCAGCATCAGGTGATGGATGGAGGGGCTGAGGGGGCTGGGAAGGGCTCTGCAGGCAGCATCCCACAGCATCCCTCACCCTGTCCCCCAGTGAGATCAGGGCACTGATAATGGCTTTGTTTAGAAGGAAGAGCAGGAAAGGACATGGAAGTCCAACAAAACAGGAGCTGCCTCACCCAAATCCCGAGGCCCTCAGCTGCCAAGAGGGGATGGAAATAAACTCTGCAGACAATGCAGGGCCCTATCTGGGAGCGGCAGGAGCCCGGCCAGGCCCCGGTGTCCCCGCAGGATCTGATAGCGCTCGGGGCTGGCGGGACGGGCGCTCCGGCCATTGTTTGGTGCTCTGGCTGCTGCTGTTGGCCCAGGATCCACACAGAGAGAATCACAGGAAATCAGAGCAGATCGTATCCGACCTTCAACTGCAGCACAGCTCAGGGCTGTGCTTTTCTCCCTGCTGTCCTTGGTGGCTCTATTTGGACACAGTTCTCTCCCAAAATAGCTGTGAATGCGACCACTGCCGGACTGTTCATGGTCAGTGTGGCCACATCCTCCCCCTGCAAAGGCTGAAACCACTCTGCTCATAAAACACCAGCCTGGAACCTCCAGCAGAGCTGCTGCTCCTTTGGATCCCAGCAGGGATCCCTCAGGCTCAGGGAGTCTGTAGGGTCTGTACCCCTGTGCCCAGGGCTGTGGGATTGGGGTACCCTCCCCTCCCTGCAGCTACAGAAGCTGAGTTTTACTTCCAGCTTTTCCATGGAGCAGGCTTTGGTTCTGAGGCAGGATAAATCACGATAAGTCCACGGAAGTCCAGAGTGACCTGACTGAACTGTGCCACGGTGTGCGTGAGCAGGTTCATCCACAGCCTCCTGCTCTGTATCCCAACAGCTTTCCTTCCCTCAAATATTGCCCCTAATTAATTTATCTGTACCAATGCTCCTGGTAATACCATTATTTGTAGTACCTCAGCGCATCCCCCGGGAAGGGCAGAAGTCTTAATTAACATCCGCAAAAGCTGCCTGAGATCGTGCCTGGAAAATGTGAGCTGGAGCAACTCCCTCTCCTACCACGGTTGTTTTATTCTCTTCTCTTTTCCTCCTTTGCAGGCCCCCTCTTTTCCAGACAGCCCAACCTGTGCCTGGTATCCCCAGAGCCCAGTCATCCCGACATTCCAGCTTGTGCCATCCCGACATTCCAGCCTGTCCGTGCCATCCCGGAGCAGCCGCAGAGCTCCTGGAGTGGCTGCTGGGGACACGGGGCAGAGCAGCAGGCGGGGAGGGGCCAGGGCTGGGTCTGAGGCGGGGCAGGGTCACGTGGGGAGGTGTCACACTCCGGTGGCTCTGGCACGGGGGTGTGGCTGCACCATGTGGCACAGTCGTACCTGTAGCATCTCAGATGTGTCACAGCTCCGTGTCACATCCCAGTCTCCCTCGGGATCTCCTGCCGGGTGTGCAGTGACCTGGATCCTTCCTTTCTCCATGCAGGAGCCTGTTTGGTGTCTGCCCTTGTGCTGAGCATCCCTGCAGGTTCTCCCCTTTTCCCTGGAGGACCCAGCCCTGGCTGTGACCCCTCCCTGGTACACTCCTGCCAGGACAGCAGAGGGACAACCTCCCAGCGACCCCGGAGCAGTGGCAGGATGATCCAGTGTCTGCCCAGCTTTGGAGGCCCCCAGTTCCATTGCTGGTTGCTGCCGAATCCTTCCAGCCAAATCTCCAAGGTCTTGGCTGAGCCGAGCTCCAGCGCCAGCCAGATTTCTGATGCTTAACAAAAATATTCATTAACGACTTAATCTGTGCACACACAGGGGAAGCTTTTAGGGAATTTGTTCGAGGGCTGTGAAAGAGGGATCTGGCCACTGCTTCCAGCTCTGCCTTGATCTGTGATCTCATGGATGAGGAATTCAGGAAAATGCTGCTCAGGGACATGGTCCAGAGCATCCCCGTGCTCACACCGTGTGCACTTCCCTACCCTCAGCACTCACGGCTTGGCTGAGCATGTGCCTGTGCCAAGCACTGCAGAATTGTCACCTCAGCCCTGCAGGCTGCAGAATTGTCACCTCAGCCCCTCAGGACACAGGGAGGGGACGATACTGCCCGGCTGCTTTGGGAGGGAAGGACACCTGGTTTGGGATGGAAAAGCTTCACACCAGGCTGTGCAGCCTCTGTAAAGCCACGGGGGTGTCCCATCTTCTGTGACCTTTGGCGTGGCCCATCCTGCTCCTCAGTGTCCTGCCAGGCCAACAAACCCCGAGTTTCAGCAGGGACAAGGAGGAGGCTGCTGGAGCACCGTGAGAGCATCACCTGTGTGCAAGGCAGGAGAGAGCTGGGAATGGGGACAGCCAACACTGGGATCTGAAGGGATTCCTGGGGTGGGGTTTGTGCCTGTGCCTCTTCTGGAGTGAGGGTGCAGCTGGATGTTGGCTCGACATCCCTGTCTGCACCCTCAGGCACAGGGCTGCAGCCACTGTGGGAGTGGCAGGGTGACACTGGTGAGGGGCCCCAGTGACTCCTCCCTCCCAGCTGCCTGCGTGTTTTGGGGGTTGTGTGAACACACAGGAGGGGTCAGAGCATCCTGCCCTGTGCTCAGAGGGGACATTGGGAGAGCAGGGACATTCCTGTGGGACACCCGGCTTCACCAAGGCTGTGTCCTGCCCTCCCTGCTCCCTCCCCTCTGGCATTTGAGTCTAACATTAACCTGTTACAGCTGATAACAGCCCCAGTGCTGCTACTTCTGCTTCCAGAGAAATTTGTGGGATGCCAGATCATTTCCATGCACATCAGGAGCCCTCCGGCTGCCCCTGCACGAGCTCCTTCCCTCTCCATTCCCACTATTCCCACCACTGCCTGGGCCAGGCACAGGAATAAGGGGGTAAATGGGGGCAGGATCCCACCCTGGGGTGTCTCCTTCCCTCTGGAAGTGGGAGTTGGGGCTGGATGGACACACAGACACAACTTTTATAGACGTTTCCAACTCTGAACATGAATCCCTTTGGAAATGAAGCTCCTAAATCACACAGGAGTATCTGACCATGTCCCAGGGAAGCTCAGTGTGTTCCAGGGAATGTTGTTGTGTCCCAGCTGAAGCCCCTGCCATGCCAGTGGCCCCTGATGAGGGTGGCTCCCAGGGACCACACTCTGGCAGGGCTGGAGCTGCAGCAGGGTCAGGGTTTCAGGGAGGTTTTATAGCAAAAATGTTGATGAGTAATAAAAAGGTGCTGCTGAGCCTTGTTGGGAGGAAAGAGGGGAGGGAGCAGAGCGGCTGAGGGAAAGAAAGGAGCCCAAGGAAGGAGGGAAAGGAAGAAATTACCTTGGTGAGGTTTTCTGGCTGCTCTCCAGGTCACAGGCTGATGCCAGAAAATCTCCGAGTCCCTTTTGGCTGGGAGTGCTCCCCGTTAGGTGAATCACACACACGGTGCTGGAACATTCCACGCTCCCAGTCACAGAGCTTGCAGTAATTAGGAAAACTGGAAGACCAAGGCAGGGGGAAAGGTATGAGTCACACATGGAAGTGTGACATTGGACTGCAGGAGAAGCAGCTTTGCAGAGCTCCTGACATAAAGACGCTCCAGCTGCTGCTGGGAAAAGCTATCAGAGCTGCCCTCACCCTGCACCAGGAGAGCAGCAGCTCTGGGAGAGGGCAGGAGACACTGGGATTGTCACACAGTGAGATGTGAGGGGTTTGGGCTTGTTCAGCCCGGAGAAGAGAAGGCTCCAGGGAGACCTCAGAGCCACTTCCAGTGCCTAAAGGGGCTCCAGAAGAGCTGGAGAGGGACTTGGGACAAGGGCCTGGAGTGACAGGACACAGGAAATGGCTTCCTGCTGCCAGAGGGCAGGGATAGACGGGATATTGGGAAGAATTCTTCCTTGTGACAATTGTGAGGCCCTGGCACAGGGTGCCCAGAGAAGCTGTGGCTGCCCCTGGATCCCTGGAAGCGTCCAAGGCCAGGTTGGATGGGGCTTGGAGCAACCTGGGATACTGGGAGGTGTCCCTGCCCATGGCAAAGGGCTGGAAGGAGATGGTCTTGCAGCCCAACCCCTCCTGGGATTCCAGAATTCAGGCAGCTCCTCAGGCTGCCAGGGGAGTCCGGCTGCTGCCACCCAGGCAATGCCAGGCTGGGAACCTTGTCCCACCCTCCAGCACTGACAGCAGCAAAGGGTGACCTTGTTATCCCTTGCTGATGTGGACAGTGAGCCTGAATGCTGCTGGTTCCTGAGGACAGCCTGAGCCCCATGCAGCCCCTGATGTGCAGGGGAGCTCCATAAATCAGAGTCTTCCAAGGAACTGTTGGATGGAGCTTTCATCCCTTCCTTTGCATGACCCTTCTGCTGCTCTTCATTACCAACACACGAAGGGTGTGTTAACACGGGAGCAAACCCATGTTTATTTAAAGAACTCTCCTCCTGACTCATCCCATTTGGCTTGGGAAAAACCCTGTTCCAGGCAGGCCCTGTCTGTCCCACTGGGGTCACGCTCCTGGAGCGTCCCTGGCTGGACACGCCAGCATGGCTGATGGGTGACTGTCACATCTTATCACATCATATCACATTGCATGATGTCATATCCATGGCACCACGTCACCACCCCCAAACCCAGCCAGTGCCATCACACCTCTGGTGACCCCGGAGGGCAGAGCTGGGCTCCCTGTGCAGCCTCACCAATCCCCTGCTCCCAGCAGTGTGATTCCCACCAGCTGAAGGATGTGGCTCTGTATTTAGCCCCTGTCTGGCTGCAGAAGGCTGAGGGGGCCGCCAGTGTCCGGGGGAGATTCCATTTGGGAAGGCTGCACATCAGTGATGAAGGGATGTGACGGACAACCCGGGCTGAACTCAAAAATCTTCCTGCAATTCTCCGGGACAGATTGCTACATCTCCTTGCCAAGAAATCAAACATTCCTGCTGGAGTCAGGCCTTTCACAGGAGCCCCCTCGGGGACATCAAGTGAGGCTAAGACAACAGGCCAGAGCTTTGTGAGCAAATCATGAGCCCCCAGTGTCCCTCCAGCTGGCAGGACTGTCATTGACCTCCATGGCCTTGTCCTCCCTGAAGCAGCTCTGTCAATTTGGCCACAATCCACTTAATAATGGAGCTGGAATATAAAGATGTATCCAGGCCCAACCACAAAACAGCTGGAGACTGTAGGGTTGACTTAATCCTGGTAGAATAAACCAGGGAACTGGTGGGAGTCAGCTCGGATGTTGCTGGCGAGGTTCAGAGCAGGGCTGAGCAACGAAAGGGATCAAATGTGTGAGGCACAAACTGTCTGGAGGCCCGGTTGTTGTTGCTGTTGTTGTTTTAACTAATTGAATTTTAGTGCTGCTGAAAGGATTGACAGCTCTGGGGAACAGTGGCCAGGTACAGCCCCGGCAGGAATCCCTCCTAATCCCAGTCTGCATCCAGACACCCGGAGTTCCTCCCATGAGGCCAAATTCAGCCCCTGACAGATGCAGCTGGGACTGGAGCCAAGGGGGCTGCATCCCTCCCAGAGACCCTGGCAGACCCATTCCTGGCTTCATGGGGATGCTGTAAGTGTCCATGGGAGCAATTCCTTTGGATCTGGCCAGGGCGGGACCTGTGCCATCTGTGCCACAGGGACAGTCCTTGTGCCTGGGCAGTACAGGGTGGGCAGTGATGGGGTGGGCAGTGATGGGGTGGGCACTGATGGGGTGGGCAGTGCCGGGGTGGGCAGTGATGGGGTGGGCAGTACAGGGTGGGCAGTGCTGGACCCCTCACACGGCCGGGCAGGGCTGGGCTGCGGTACTGGGAGAACTGGGGCAATGTTTGTCCCAGCAAAACCTTGGCAAGGCACGGGGGCGGCTCTTTCCCAGGGGAAAGCTCCTCGCAGGGGCACCTTGTCAGCCCTGCTCTATAAATAGCTGGGAAAAAGGCCGGCAGGAAGCGGTGGACTTTAGGCAGGGCCAGGGGAAGGGCTCGGTCTCAGCCTTGCCAAGTGTCGCTCCCGTGGGACGGTGACTCCCCAGCGCGGAGGCCACGGGGGAGCTGTGCCCTCTGGGAGCGCCCAGGGAAGTTGTTCAGCAGATTCCCGAGGGATGAGAGGTGCGTGGGTTTGGCCATTCTCAGCAGGCTGGGACCAGCCGGGTTTTGTCATCCTGATGGGCGCAGAACATAAATTCTTCAAGCAGGTCCCCTTACTGGGGTCTCGCTCACTCAGATCTGATTTAATCCTTCTTAGGGGCCGAGTCGAGCTCTGCCTGGCTCTGCTGTGTCAGCTCCTGTCCCCTGACCCCTGTCCTGCAGGCATTTACAGGAGCTGCCTGCGGAGCGACACTCCAGAAGCTCCGATTTCCAGCCAGGGCAGCCCCCGGGAAGAGTGGCCCCGTAAATGCCAAGCTGTGCCCCATCCCAGGCGCGGCAGGAGGGACATAAAACCAAGGAAGGATTGCAAAACCCCGTGGCTTTGCTGCAGCCTTTTGTTTTTAAGCGATCCCAAAATCGCTGCCCAGCACAGCCCCGGGCTCTCCAGCTCTGCGGCTCAGCCTGTGGCTTGTCCCCAGCATGAGAAATGTCCCCAGCGGGATTTGTCACAGCTCGTTTGGGAGCTGCCAGCCCGGGCTGGGGGCTCCGGCGGTGCCCTCGGAGCCGTCCCTGTCCTGCGTTAGAGATCTAAGCTCCCCCAAGGAGGGTAATGGACAGGAAATTAGAGATAAGTAGGTGGTTTGACAGGATTAGGGATAAGCAAAAGAAAATTATGTGATAGCTGCTATCGGACAAGCGCTGCTGCGAAAGGGGATGTAAATGACCTAAAGAAAGCCCGACACCAGATCAAACAGGCGCACTCTGCAGATAACAGCCCAAAAACACGGGGTATAAATATTTATCACAAACGAATTCTCCAAACACTCCCTACTCGCGATCCCATTAACAATAGATGGGATTGAGGATAATAAAGGCTTTCCACAAGCTCTTTTTTCCTTTCTTTTCCTGGGGCTTTTGTCCACGTGCAGCTGTAGGCGTGTGTGAGAGAGATAGGGATGTGCCCGAGGGGTCCGGGGGTCCCAGGTCCCCTGCGGCCGCTCTGCCAGTGTCCCAGGAGCTCAGGCTGGGCTCCCTCCGCCGCCGCTGCAGCCCCGGGAGCTCCGGGAAGGAGAACTCACCCTGCTCTCACTCAGAGGTTCCTGATCGGCAAAGAGGGGACGGTAGCTGGACCAGGGGACAGGCTAGAGCCCCAAATCCTGGATGATTCCTGCCGCTTCATCCCAGGGAGGAGGAGAACTCACCCCACTGCTGCCCGGGGGTCACTGGTCAGCAAAGAGGAGACGACGGATGTTCCAGGGAAGGGCTGGAGCCCCAAAACCTGGATAATTCCTGCTGCTTCTCTCTCCTGAGCAGGCAGTGGGAAATCAGAGGACAGTGGGCATGTTTTGATGGAGTCATTAAGAAACCTCTGCCCTTTTTGTGCCTGCAAAGCCCAGAGAGGATGCCAGGTGCGGCTGTGACCTTGGCCTGAGCAGCCCCTCTGTGCCTCCCCCTTCCCCAAACAGGGACAAGGGTTCCCCCAGCACAGCCACCCCTCTCCTCCCCTCAGCCACCCTTCCCAACTCATCCTGCTCCTCTTTCAGACTCATCCTGCTTGTTGTTATTTATTTCCCCAGAAGGAACACAAAACCTCCTGAACCTGGGCTGGCAAATTACCGAAGCCCAGGAAATGAAAACTCCAGGGCAGCATTAATTGGAAGGCTTTTTAATTAAAATCAGCTTGTTTCACAATCAAAGATAAAAGGAGGGAAGAAAGCTGAAAGGAAAAATAATAATAAAGCAATTCCCTGCCTGCCCCTCTGTGGCATTCACGAGGTGTGGGCTGAGCACCCTGTGTCACCTGCTCTGCTCTCAGCCCTCTTGATTTTCCTTTTTTCTCAAAAAAAATGCTTTTTGGTCTCTTCTTTCTCCCTGACTTCATCCCCATCTGCTCCTCCTCTGGCACTGCCCTCCCCCTTGTCCCCTGTCCCCATCCCTTCAAGCACCCGTCACCCCAAGCAGAAGGTTTCTCCCAGGGAAGAAATTTTCCTCTGAACTCTTTTATTTTTGGGAATGAAATTCTGGCAGAGATGTAGCATTGCCTAAAGATTTAACTGCTGTGCTGAAGCAGCACTTGATGAGGCTAAATGAGGTTTCTTGCTAACGAAGGGGAATCTTTGTTGCTGGGGAAAGGCTGAGGGCCCCGAGGCTGCTGAGGAAGAACCAGGTGGAGGAGTGAGAATGAAACCAGGAAATTCTTCAATCAAAATTTATGAATCAGCCAAAAAGCTGCTCCTTCTTAAGGCAATCATTTTGGTCAAATGTCCATCTATTTGTATATTTTTTAAATGATGGCCAGAGCTGACCACAAACCCCCAGGAAGAGGAAACAGCTGGCAGGAAAGATGGTAATGGAGACAGATGGGAGGCATTGAAGTTTGGAAAACTGGTGAGGGAAGGTGAGGGTTTTCCAGGGGGAATCAGTGCCTGGCCAGGCTGAGGACACCGAGTGGCAGAGAAGAGCTTGAGGCAGAGGTGAAAGAGCCACCAGCTCCCCATCCCTCAGCCACCAGGCACTGGGCACATCCCTGCCTTCTCCAGCATGGAAAACCTTGGATGGGCATGGCTGGAAGTCAGGAGAGAGGGACATCCTCCAGCGAGACTGTCCTGAGAGCCTGAAACAACAGCCTGAGGGTTCTTGGCCATCATGGAATACAGAACTCAGGGAACCCGAGTGGCCCAGAGCTCTTCTCTTGATGCCACCGGAGCAGGCACAGGTCTCCGTGGGGTCCCTGCAGAACCGACGTGGGCGGCGAGGGAGCGGCAAAGCCCCATCCCTGCGTTCCCGCTGCGGCGGGGCCGGGGATGGGAGGTGGGGAGCTGGGATTCCTCATTAACTTCTGGGAAGTGCGGCTCTTCTCCACATCGGGAACGTTATTTATGTGCAGGGGATGGTGGCTGCTGATGAGAAACACATTGATTGAGGTTTCACAGCTACTGAGCACAGGAGATCCCTATCAGTCCCAAACCTTATCAATGTGTTCCTCATCATCAGCCGGCATCTCATTAACATAACGAGCTGTCTGCTCCCATTTGGGAGAGCGGCTCCTCCGTGCCTGCTGCCTGCACATCATCCACACGCCAATTCCTCACTGGAACAGCCTCTCTGCAGGTCTGGATCCCGGGAAGGAGGGAGTAGTAAGACATCACTTGTTCCATAGTTGTTAGACCTCAGTAAATATGTTTCTAATCAGCAATTAGGACTTAATTAACATGCTGAAAATATCGTTTTCCATCTAGATGGAGCTTTTAAAGGAAATCTGAAAGCAGAGGTGGGAAGACGCCACAGGTGATGTTTGGGTGACAGCTGAAATCCCACTGGTGGGTGAGGGAGAAGCCTCACTCTGTGCTCAGGGTGAGTTATTGATCTCCTATCCATGAGCTCCGGGAGGATGGGGCTGCCTAGGAATTGCTCAAACCCAGCCAGGCAGCCCCTGCACCCCCACTGAGTTTAAGGAATGAAACTGGGACAGCCCTGGGAGCTCAGCCCTGCAGGATCCCTGGGATGTCCTCGTCCATCCCAAATCCCACTGTGCTCCATGTCCAGTGCAGGGGATGGGTGTCAGCCACACACCTGGGAAAGCAGATTTATAGATTCATGGAAACACTCATGTTGGAAAAGACATTTAAGGTCATGAAGTTCAACCATGACCCCAGCACCACATGGTCACCACTAACCTATGTCCTCCAGTGCCACATCCACAGGATTTTTGAACACTTCCAGGGCTGGTGATCCCACCACTGTCCCGGGCAGCTTGGTCCAAAGCTTTTCAATGCTTTCTGTGGAGAAAAGGTTCCCAAATCCAATCTAAACATCCCCTGGTGCAGCTTGAGGCCATTCAAGCTGTTCCTCAGATGCTCCACAATAAAATAACCCCCGGGGAGGTGTTTCTGTCCTCCAGAGGAATGTCAGGATTCTGTCTCCCATCACTGCCTCCCCTCCTGCAGCACGGTTTTGTTGGTTTTTCCTCCCTGTGCCCAACTCCCCTTTGGTCTCTGTTCCCTCTTTTCCTGCTGGCAGATGGATCCCAGCCACACCACCACAGGCCAGCCTGGCACCGCTGCCTTCCCGCAGGTGTCGGGATTCCGGCAGGTGTCGGGATTCCAGCTCTAATCCCAGCGCTGGGTGTTTGTCCTTTCATTTCTCAAGTGGTTCAAGGGAATCTTGGCTCAGCAGCCACATTGTTAATCCAGAGCAAACAACGGGCTCTGTAGGTCCTTCCCAGCTAATCACCACTGAGCCGGGTGACCTTTCTGGCAATCCTAAATCCGGACACGGCGTCAGAGTAAAACCGCCTCCGAGGGAAGGTGCCACAGGACATAAACACTCACAGCTTCCCTGGAATGAGGACACTGAGCTGCATGGGGTTCATCCCGGCGCCCTCATCTCAGGAACCCTGAGCTGGGGTTGTTCATCCCAGCATCCTCATCTCAGGAATTCTGAGCTGTGCCAGCTGGGAGCAGAGATGCTACCACCAGCCCGGGATTCCGGCCAGAGTCCTCCTCCCCCTATGAAGGTGGTGTGTGCCCACCCAGCCAATCCCAGAGGAATTTTGGGATTGGAGAGTGTCAGATCAAGCTTGACAGGTTTTATTTCCCCGATACTAAATTTACCCAGAAACACACAAGGAGAGAAATAAACCCATTTGTGAGTGTGAGTTAAATTCCAGCAGCTCCTACCCTGCTGGAAGTGACAGAAATGTTCAAATAACCCAAATGTTTTGAAACTCGATGCCACAGGGGTTGGGATTTTGTTCCCATGTTAAATCACTGGGTTTATTTCAAATAAATGGCCCAGATTTTAGAGAAAAAAAAGAGAGAAGTAATCTGAGCCTAAACAAAATCCAGGCTGTCATGTAGGAACTGGATGGTGTGGGGGGAGTTGAGGTGCTGGGCCTCATTTTCCTGGGATAAATGGATAAAGGATCCTCATGGATGAGCTGCAGGGACTGGGATAAGCATGGAGCATCCCTTCCCAGGGATTTGGGAAGGGTCCTTCACCAAAGCTCCCCTTTCTGAGCTGCCTGGGACACTGCTGGGACCAGGGAGGTTCTGCAGTACCCATGGCAGCTGACAGACAGGGCTCTGCCCCACAGTCTCTCCAACATTCCCCTTGTGGGCCTGATGAGGAGGTGGCAGAATGAGCTTAATTAATGGACCTAATTAAGTTCCCAGCTGGTAGAAGTTGGATGTGAGTGCAGCTGGGCTCTGCAGGGTGGGGTGGTGGCCATGGTGGTCATGGTGGTGGTGGTGGCGGCTGCGGTGGACATGACCAACAAGGACATGATCTTGGTCGTGGTCATGGTCAAGGTGGTCGTGGTTTTCTCTGTGCTGCTCACATGGATACAGGCGGTTCCTGCCTTGTCCTGCTGCTGCCCTGCTGGGATCTGGTCCCTCTGTGCAGGCACAAGGGGAGGGGTCACTGCACCCCAGCATCACCCAAACCTGGGCTGCCAAAGCTTTGGCTGCTGCTTGGCCAGGCTGGTGCTGGGAGGCTCTGCCCGGGCACCCATCGGCCCTGCCGGAGCCTCTGCTCTGCACCCATCTGCTCCCCATCCTGCCCGTGCCCCTCCACACACTGGCACCCAGACCCCATCCACACCCAGATCCCATCTGCACCCAGAGCCCACCCGCATCCACAGCCCATCCGCAGGGCTCTGGCTGAGGGAAAGGCGTTTTTTTGGTTTACACGGATTTTTTGATGGCTTTTTCTTTCCCAACCTGCTCCCCACATGGCTCCCCCCCCCGTTCAGCTCCGAGCTGGTGACAGCAATCTGTTCCACAGCCTTGTCAGTGGGAAAGGCTGGAATGAGTGACTGGAGCAGGCGGGATGTGCCAGCGAGTGGAGCTGGTGCTTGGCGTCCCCGGAGTGCAGGGACAGCTGCTCCCTCCACTGAATGGCTGCAGAATGAGTTTTCCTTCTCTTTTTTCCAAACCTGGTCCCTGATGGACTCATCCCTCATTTCGCCACTTCCCGAGCTCAGCTCGGATGCTGCTTTAGCCATCAGGAGCTGAGGTTTATCCCATGGAGTTATTGTTGGCTCTGGCCGTGGAGCAGGCGATGTCGGGGTGGTGTCAGGTGAGCTGCCTTGGGGAAAGGGTTTTCCCATCTCCGAGTCTTGGCTCTGCTGGAGCACTCTTTGCTTTTCCTATCACCAGCAGGGTTTGTTTCAATTCCTCCAAGGTGGGAATATTACTGAATAATTTAGGTTGAAAAAGACCTCATCAAGTCCAATCTTTGAGGGGATCTAGGGATTTTCAGGCTTGACTGGATGGGACTGTGCAGAATCATAATCCTGGAATCATAGAAATAGCTCTGAAATCGTCAAGTGCAACCATGGACCCAGCACCACCAAGTTCTTCACAGTCACTTCCTCAAGGGCCAACGAAATTGGGGTGCAGGGCTGAGTTTTGCTGATTTTGGTGGCACGGCCTGAGCCCCATCCACCTCCCTCACAGGTCTGTGCTCCCAAAGCTACAAGAAACCTCCCTCAGAAGGAGAAATTCCTGAAACGATGAAAGCATCAGGAAAAATGTTAATTGAACGGATCAGACGGCTCCTTTGGAGCTGGAGCACGCGGGGTGTGACCCAGCTATCGACACCCAATCCACGATAAACAAACAGCAATTACTCAACTCCACAAAAGCAGCCTGGCAGAGCTAAATAAAGCTCGGGAAACTCCAGCAGAGCGGGTCTGAAACTGCGTGGGAAGGAGCTGAGTGTGGCTGGCTCTGTGCATCCGTCTGGGATGTGTGGCCGTGGCTCGGGATGGTGGTGGCTGCGTGCAGGGGGAGCAAGAGGGAGGTGGCATTTGGGGACAGGCTGGGCTGGGAAACCAACCTGGCTGTGGTGAAGCGTTCTGTGTTCTCCCATGCACAAATTCCATCGGGACCACAGGAGGAACAAACTGGTCCCTGGAGGAAGTCTGAACCTGGCGAGAGGGCTGGTCCAGCTCTGTGTCACTGGGATGCTTCCCAGTCCCTGCTCTGCATCCCAAGTCACCTTTCCTCCCCAAAAGCTTCTCCTCCCCTGGCACACCCCAATTTCCACCATTGTGCAGCCAAGGCCCATGCTGGGAGTAAATAAATAAACAGACAAACAGGGCCAACTCTGTGCATTGATCTGGAGCTTTCTGCCAGCTGAATTAAGGGATTTTTACCCAATTTTAATAACTGCTGAGAACTGCCTGGTGTGTCCTCTGCAAGAGGCTGCTGTGAGCCCAGCTGGAGCAAAACCATCCATGGCAGATGTGTCTTCCCTTTCCAGATCCATCTTCTTGGGTCTTGTTTTCTTCCTTCTCTGGGAAAGGAGAGACTTCAGGCTTCCTCTTCTCCCCCCATCCCTGGCTGAGCAGCAGGAACATGCCCCAGGGTGAGTGTGCTCGGTCTCCTGGAGTTACTGAGCAGCTCTCCTGTGCTTTGGTGAAGCCGATGGCATTTGGGGTTGGAATTTGTTTGTCTTTCCTCTGTTTTTTGGTCGTTCACTGGTCACACACACCTGGGCCAGAGGTGTCTCCTCGGCAGCAGCTGGTGATGTTTGCCAGGGTGCAGCATCAGGAATAGGGTGTACCCAGCCCCCCACCTCCCCTCTGAGCCCTTCCAGCCTCTGGCAGCTGCCAAATCCAGGGATTTCCCGAGCCAGGGGGTTTATCAGGATTGCTGTTCACAGGAGCCCTTCTCCTCCTGCTGTTGTGGGCTCGGGGCCTTGTCCTCGGCATCTGGGCCCTGAGATAAAAGATTTCCTCTGATTTGATTGAAATCTGCTGCTGCGTCACTTTATGGGCTGTCCTGGAGGGGGGCTGTGTTCTGAGACAATGGTAATATTTTCTTCTAGTTCACCTCGTCTCGATTGTCCAAGGTTTTATTGAACTCTCTCAGATTTCCTCCTCTGTTTCCTCTGCAGCCATGGCGCTCCTCCTGGAATAAACTGCTCCGCTCTCCTGGTCATTCTTCTCTCCTTTCATTACTTCCAGCATTTTTATAAGCCTCAGTCAGAAATCCCTGGCACTTGAGTGTCTCCCACCCCCCTCGCTCGGGCTCCCCTCACGCTCGGGGTTGGACATTCCCTGCAATCCTCATCCAAGTCCTGAACCCGCCTCCTCTCCCAGCAGGGACCTTGCTGCCCTCCTCTGTTTCCTGCTGCTCAAGCCTGGAAGGTTCCCTGCTGATCCCACTAAATTGCTTCTTACTCCACAGGTGACTGAAAATCTGTGAGACAGGGAAACTCTTTGGAAAGAAACCTGGACATTTTCTTTTTTCCCAGTGAAAACAATAACAAATGGAACAGGAAGAAACTCCTCTCCTATGGTGGGGGATGCCCTCTCTGAACTTGTCATTCCCCATGGCCATTCCCTGCCCTGAGAGCCTTGGAACATCCCAGGTGTTGATGGGTGATGTGCAGGGTGCCAATCCAGCACCCATCCCAATGTCACCACGATTTTCCTGTTGCCGTGGCAACTTCCAGGCTCAAAGATGCTCATTTTGCCAAGAAAAGGGAGTGAAACAGAGAGCAGGGAAGCAGCAGAGAATGTGAAGCTGGAAAGAGCAGGATGTTGTGCCAGAGGAAGGAAAACAGGGACAAAAAGAGAGGAGTGGGGACAGGGAGGATTTATCCCACCTTCACATGGCCCGGGCAGCGCCAGGACCGAGCTCTGCACTCCAAGAGCTGAAACAAAGGGTGGGAGGAAGAGGAACTCGTGTCTTGATAAACACGAGGTTGAAGAGGTGACAGGGCGAGGGATTTGGGCTCCAAGAACTTTCTCAACCCATAAATTTTCAAGAGCGGCAGTGAAGCCAGGAAACCTGAGCCGGCTTTGGGAGATAAATTATCCCAGGAGCAGACGGGGTCAGTCCTTGGCCTCCTCCCCAGTCTCACCTTGGCTCTGTCATGGCCACGGCCTGAGTTTGTGCCCGTGGGACCTTGGGTGGGTTTGGACTCCAGCAGAATCACAGAGAGGTCAAGGCTGGTGGGGGACCTTGAAGCTCACCTGGTTCCAGCTCCAGTTCTCCAACTCCTGGTGCCTGAAGGGAGGGATCTGCTTTGATCCATTGGCTGCAGTGATGGGACTGGGAGGTGCTGGGAGGTGCTGTGAGCTGCTGGGAGCTGCTGGGAAGGGCTGGGAAGGGCTGGGATGTGCTGGGAAGGGCTGGGAAGGGCTGCTGGTATGTGCTGGGCAGGATGGCCACAAGGGCTGGGCACTGTCTGGGCATGGAGCAGCTCAGTCTGACAGCTCCCTTCGTGCTCCCCGCCGTTGTTTCCCTGTGTTTCACATCCCTGTTTGCATTCCCTTTCCGTGGCTGCTCAGCCGTGAGTTCCCTGCCAGGAGCAGGCCCGGAAACAGCTCCTAGAAAATGGAATCTGGCCCGAGAGCCGGCTATTGAAATGATTTGATGAATAATTTAGGATAACAATTAAAGTCAAAAACTTCACAAATAGCTCATGAGCAATTCCTGCACCGGAAGAGAGGACAAAGTTGGGCTGATAAAGGCTCTGCTGCCCATCACTCACAAACGCCTGGCCCTGGGCCCAGTGGGAGAGGAGGGAGGGCTGTGGCTGCTCCCAATCGGACTCCAGAACCCACCCAGCACCCACAGGGACCCCAAAACCCACTCAGCACCCAAAAGGACCCCAGATCCCTCCCAGCCCCAAGCACCCACCCAGCCCCCAGACCACCAGGGCCACAGGACCACCCTGCTCAGAGGGCACGGTGAGACATGTGGGGACACGGGAGCTGCGGGAAGAGGGAGAGCAGCTGAGCTCACTGGGACATGTGGCTTTGGTGTCCTTCCTGCCCTGTCCCTGGGTTTGCCAAGCACAGCTCCAGCCTGGCAGGACAGCCCAGAGGCACATGGAGGGATGCTGTGGGTGAAGCCACCTGACCCAGTGCTGGAGGATCCTGGTTGGATCCTTCCTACTCAAGGACAAATCCCACCGAGCCCAGAAAACCCCCAAAACTGAGCACAAGAGGCAGCTGGAGGAAGAGCTGTGCATCCTTCCTGGAGCAGAGCAACTCCTCACCCCACCCTGGGATGCTCCAGGTGGGCATCACCCCCCTCTCCAACTCTCCCGTTGCCTCCCGACCCTGGCAGAAAACCCAGGGACAGAACTGAGTTGATTGGAGCTGCCAGGACCCGTTTCCCAGCTCCTGGAGTGACCCCTTCTCCATCTCCCCAAGCTCGTGTTGCTTCAGATCAAACAAAACGCTTTGCTCAAAATGAAACAAAATGTTTCAATTCCCTCTTGGGTCATTTCCAGCCGAAAAGCGGAGGAGCAGCGAGGAAGGAGCCTGATTAAAAGGCTTGGAGTTTAGCTCGCAGCCTTTTCCAGGGGAGGCTGTGTCTCTCAGCCGGGAGGGAGGCAGGAATTGGAGTCCTGGGGGTGGGGGAAGGACCGAGCTCTGCCCAGCCCAGCCTCAACCTGAGTCCCCCTGGGCATCTCCAATCTCTGTGGGGTGCCCAGGGAATGCTGGTGAAGATGCCACCTTGGGGACATCTCTGCTGTGACATTGGAGGTTGCCTGTCTGGGGGCAGTTTTGCTGTAAAATCCCCTAATTGGAGTTCCAGAGCAGATCCCTGCCAGATGTCCCCATTAAGGAGGAAGAGGGGGAGGAAGGGCAGTAAATGGGAGCACAGGAGGGAGAGCAGGCAGTGAGTGTCACCCCCAGCCCCAGGGAATGTCCCAGCAGGTCTCAAGGCCATTCCTTCTCCTCCAGCACAGATCCCAGTATCCCTGCCCAGATCCCAGTATCCTGCCTGGCCCTCAGCCCAGGGGTGGGATCTGGCTCCACAGAAGGAGCTGATGGTGCCGTGCCTCAGTTTCCCCCCAGTGAACTGGGGGTGAAGACAGGTGACATCAGCAACAGAGTCGGGGTTTGGCAGAAAGCTGGATGAGGGAATGCTCTCTGGGAATATCCTGGTGTTTTAACAGGGCAATTCCAGAGCTATTGGGTTGGAAATGGAAGCCTTGGGTTCAGCTGTCCCAATGTTCTCTGCTGGTGTCTCACCCTTTTCAAGGCAAGAAACAGAAACTCTATCTGAGCACCTTATTCTCTAAACCATTTCAAGGGGGTTTCTGGTCCTGATGTGGGATTTAAAATGAAACTGAAATCAAGAAAAATGGGAAATGTTGGAATTTCCCAGCAAAGAGAAGCTCTGTTTCTGGCCCAACATCCCTCACTGGTATTCAGGGAGCACCACTCCATGCAGGGAAGGAGCTGAGTCCAGCAAGGAGGGGGATGCCCAGCTGGAAATGCCCTGGGAGAGACCAGAGTGTTTTCCCTGGTCATTCCTCCATTTATGTCACCACATTTTGCACCGTGGAACAATTGTGGGATTCAGATGATGACAGTCAAGAACCACTCTGTTGTGGTGCCTTTTTTGGGGCTGAGATGGGGTTTGGGAGGCTCTCCCCATTCCCACTCCCTCCCTGGCCTGGTGGGACCTGTGGGACATCACCCACCATCCCCAGCACCTGCTCAGAGCCAGGCAGAGGCTCTGGAGCTGCTGGCACATTCAGCACTGCCGAGGTTTTATGGAGATTTATGGTAAAATATTCCTGCGTCTTCACTTCACGTTTATTTTTATTGATTTGCAAATGCAAAGCTTTGTTCTGCACACGGCCTGCGCGTGCTGGGGTGGCAGGAGCTGCGCAGGGAACAGTTTAATGGCTTCTTCCTCTTGTCCCCCATCCCCAATACAAAGCCTCCACACCCTTCCCCCAGGCAGCTCAGCCTGGCTCCAGAGGAACGGGAGACAGTCCCAGTCCCCAGCTTCCCTATCCTCATTCCCTGCATCCCCACTGCCTGCATCCCCATCTACATTCCCATCCCCATCCCCTGAATCTCCATCCTCTGAACTGGCAGCCCCATCCCCATTCCCTGCATTCCTATTCCCATTCCCTGCTTTCCCATCCCCAGCCTTCTCATTCTTTTTTCCTTATCTCCATCCCCTGCATCCCCAGCCCCATTCCCTGCATCCATCCCCAATGCTGCCCCCAAGCCCTGTCCCTCCCCAGCCTGTCCCAGCCCAGGACCCCTCTGTCTCCTCCTGCAGGGGGTTGAGGGCAGATGGAAAGGATAGAGAACAGAATTCCCTTCCCTTCCCTTGCTCCTGGCTCAACCTCTTTCCCCCTGTCACTGTCACTGGATGGATTTAATGGAAATGCATGAATTGCCATTCAGCACAAGGCCTGGAACAAATCTGAGTCTCTGCTTCCAGTAGGTATTTCCATGGCGTTTGGGGTTTGTCTGGGGGATGTGGGGACAGTCCCAGGAAATACCAAGCACTCACACGTTCCTGATAGAAAATAGCTCTGTCCTTCTCCAGGGTGTTCTCCAAAGGGACATGGAGTTGCAGGGACCCTTGGCACTGCTCTGCTGGGTGTTTAGAGATTTGAAATTAAAAACTGTCAATCCAGAATGACAAATTCCCACTGTTTGGTGTTTTATCCACTCAGTAGCTCTGTTGTTCCCAGTGAAGCCCTTGCAGTGGTCAGACCTGTCTATGGGGAGGGATTGAGGGAACTCTGCCAAGGAGGAGCAGGGCAGCAGAGTCCTTCTGACCCTGTGATGTCCATTGACTGTCACATTTTTGAGCCTTTCACAGGGTGCTGGGGCCCTTTGCTCAGCACAGGGCACAGGAGAGTCCCAGTTTATCCCATGGGATGGAGCCTCCACAGCCCCCGCTGGGCCAGGATTGCCAGGGACTTCTCCTTCCCCAGTATCCCAAATCCAGCCTTATCCTTCTGATGCTTCCTCTGCTTAACTCTCTCTGCAGCTCTCCTGATGGAGACCTGATCCTTTGGAACTCCCAGACACAAGGGGCCACGGGAGCATCCTGCGGGAGAACCCAGAGACAACCAGTAACGGGATATTCCAAGGAACATGACAATTAATAACATTTGCAGCTTCTGAAGGTTATCCAGTTCCACAGAAGCAGCCAGACCCGGCTCTGCAGGGCTGAGCTGGGCTGGGGTGGCTGTGGTGGCTGGGGGGACCCCCTTGCTCCTCTGGCTCTGCTCCTCGGAAATGGGAGTACCCACGGATGCCCTGCAGGGACAAAGGTTCAGCCCCAGCTCTTCCTCACATATCCCAGGGGAGGGGACAGGGGTGCTTGGCAGCCACAGGTCCCTGCTCAGCCCCTGACTCCTCTCACATGTCCTAGGGGAGGGCACAGGGGTGTCTCTGCAGTCACAGTCACTGAAACCCATTCCCTGTGCTCGTGCTGTCAGAGCCCTGTCCATCGGCACAGCCGGATCCGTCCCTGTGCACACCCCCACCCATCACCCCCGCGTCCCGTGCCCTGGAGCAGCCCCGTGCAAACACTGCAGATCCTGTGTAAACACAGGGCCCAGATATTTTCCTCATTTATCCCTCGCCGACAGAAGAGCAGCCCCTTTCCCCAGGAAAAATAAACCGACACAATGGCGACGGCGGGTTCAGCAAGTGTTCCCTCAGATTTCCAGCATGTCCAGGGAGGTGGCTGTAAACAGACTGACAGCACAACGCCAACCTTGGAAATTCCTCACAGCCAGTTTCCTGTCTCAAATTCACACCAGCGCTTTTCCACCGGGGCCTTAAATTAATGCCCGGCTGGGGTGCGTAATTACCAGCTCCCTAATGGGCCAAAACATCCTGAAGGGCTGAAGTTTCCTTTTTGATTTGTGGCTCCGAGTCAGAGTTGTAATTACCAAATTGATTTTAAATGCAGGCTCTGCTGACAGACTATTGGCAAACGGCATCTCCGAGCCCTCAGCCATTCATAAAAAAAAAGAGGAAGCCCTTGATGGATATACCTTGATCTGCAGCTGCTGTTTATTTAATACAATTTATGGGCAATGGTTTTAGGTTTTATCAGGAGCTGCAGCTCTGGAATCGCTGCCTTGGCAGGAGAGGTTGAGCTGAAAAGTTGGGTCAGAGCTGTGAGCTGCCGGAATCACTTCTTCACATGACACCCCGTCTCCCTGGCCCAGCCTGGCTCGGATCCCCCCTCGCCCGCAGCTGGGATGCTCCATGTGGTGGGAGGGGGCTCTGGGGCTGCCCCACATCAGAGGAGCAGCTTCCAAACCCACAAGGCCCCAGAGGCCGCAGTTTTCGGGTGCTGATGCAGCGCTGGCGGGCGGCCCAAACGTCCCTCACCGCCAGCTCCCACCACTGCAGCCCCAGGAGCTGCTGAGCCATCCCACCCCTGTGCCTGGCACCCACAGCTTCCCACTGGGAATGGGGCCAGCCTGTGCCTCCCCACAGCTTGGCTGCCCCAAGGCTCCCCTTGCCCAGGTGGGGTAGGGAAGCCTTGGTCCTTCCCTCTCCATCCTGCTCCTGGTTGCAGGTTCCCCTTGGATCTCCAGTGCCCCCACCTCCCGAGGCGGTTTCCTGGGATGACCTTCCCCTTCTGATGGGATTTGTGGCTCTAGTGTCCTCTCCATCTGTGTGGTCCCAATCCACAGGCAGGAGGAACTGGAACTCTCCAGGTTGGGAAGGAGAACCCCCAAGGTGGAACAGGAGGGAGGGGTTGGGCCAGCACAGCCCATGGGGGTGCCCAGAGGAGACAAAGGGGCCTGATGTCCCCAAAGCATCACCATCACCTGCTCTGTGGTGAGGGAGGTGTCCAGCAGTGTGGGAGCTGCAGGTTTCCATGGGAGAACCAGGAGCAGAGTTCCAGCACTGCGAGATCCCAGTCCATGCTATTGAATGGGGGGCTGGCACAGCCCTCCCCTTCCTTCCAATATAAATAAATCCAATATAAATAATAATTCCAATATAAATAAATAAATAAATCCATCTATCCATCCATCTGACTGCAAGGTCCCCAACCCTTTGGAACAGCTCTTCAGCACCAGGGGCATTTGGATGGAGCCCATGAGAAGCATTTGCCCCCTCCATTTAGCAATGCTGTCCAAGGAAATGGTATTCCCTGGGATCCTGACACATTTCTACCCTGGCTCCATTTTTTATTCCGAGACTCCGGTTTTCCACCTGCAGAAGGGCTGACAGAGTTTATCTCACCCTCAGTCAGCGCAGGGAGCTGCTGATTAAAGCAGAAAATATGATGGGTTTGAAACCTTCAGGTGCATCCCAGCTCTTGTCTGCTCCTCCCTCTTCTGTGCCGGGAGATGGATGGCTCTGACTGATCCTGCCGGCCGGACACATTCCGGATCCCAGGGTCATTCCCGGGGCAGAGCTGAGTGTTGGAGCCTGAGGAAGGGCATATTCAGCAGGGGATGAGCTGCCCCCAGAACTGAGGGAGACCAGTGGGAAGGAATGAAGGGACAACAGGACAGTGATGGCACTTTGGGAGCAGAGGGAGGATGAGGGTGGAAGGGGGATGTCAGGAGTGTGCAGTGCTCCCGGGGCAGGAGGAGCTCAGGTGTCCCAGGAGTCCCAGAGGAAGAGGAGGCAAGGCAGGCAGGGAATGGGCAGCTGGGGCAAAATGAGGTGATACCCAGGTGAGATCTTGGAAGTCGAGGTCCTGTCCTGACTTTTCCATGCCCTGGAACATCCCTGCAGATGTCCCCAGGATGACATCCCTGCTGGAATCCCTGGAGCAGGTGGGCACTGGGGAGGCAGAGGTGTCCCTGGAGTTAGAAAAGGCCTGAGGAAGGTGTGGGAGAGGCTGGCTGAGAGGAGAGAAATTGGCTGCCTCCACGGAAAAATACCTGGTCTGTTTTGTTTCCTAGATATGTGATGAAGGATATGGATTTAGGAGAGAGGGAGGGAGAGCTGCTGTTAATCCACTGATTAACCTGAGGAGAGATAGGCCAGGGCTCAGCCAAGGCAGAAGGACAGGAGAGGGAAGTCAGAATTCCAACCCAAGAGCAGCAGGACATGGGGAGAGCTCAGTCCTGGCCAGGTATGGATGCAGAGCTGGATACCATGGAGCAACCAAAGGGCAAGGTCAGGAGTGCCACAGGAGGGTGAAGGAGCTGGAGAAATAGGAGAGAGATGAGATAAAAAGGGGAATGTTCTGCCTGCTGTGCTGGGATGCTTGGATGATCCCTGGCCATGGGGATCCAAACCTTTCCGTGAGGATTCTGGGCTGGGTGACAATGACACCTGTGGGATTGCTGGTCTCACAGCAGCAGGGACAGGGCAAATCTCAGCTCCACAACTACATCTGATTTGGGATGGATTTGGAACAAGATCTGAACTTTGAGGGAGTGAGCTTTGTGAGAGGCTGAGCTTGCTGGGTGCATCCTGCTAAAATCCACCTTTTCCTCAGCTGCCAGGGCAGATCTATTTGCATGCCTGAAAAACATCATTGGTGGCAGCGACTTCCCACCAAGGTATTGTGTCTTGTGTCCTTAAATAGAACCATGGAATCACAGAATTGCTGAGGCTGGAAAAGCCCTCTCAGACTGTTCTCCCTGCACAGCCAAACCCATCACAAATGTGCCCAAGTGCCACATTCACACAGTCTTGAAACCCCTCCAGGGATGGGGACTCGCCACCACCCTGGGCAGTTCTAATGACTGACCACCCCTTCCGTGAAGAAATTGTCCCAATATCCAACCTGAATCTCTCCTGGAGCAACTTGAGGCCATTTCCTCGTGTCCTGTCCCTTGTTCCCTGAGGAAATCTGTGTTTGGACAATGCAAAAAGAACATGTAAAGAACCCACCCTAAATCAACGTCTCCTCCCCGTGTTTAAAGCTCTTGTCCCCTTCCTGTCGCTGTGAGCACCTTGGTGGCCCCGAGTGCCAGCTGTGCCCACGTGCTGTGCCCTGGGGCTCCTCGGGCTGGAGGTTTTGAGGGATTCATCCATGAGCCTGCATGTGGGAGCTGCTGCTGTCACCCGTGTGCTCCCCCACACGTGGTTCTGCTTTGGGCAGGATCATTCCCGTGGGTTTCCCACTGGGCGGGGCAGGAATCCGCTCCTCTCCCCCATGGCAGCGGGTCATGCTTTGCATTAGCCCAGCCCAATTACGACTTCAAAGTTCTCAGGTTCGGCCCCTCCCCGGCTCGGCGTGCGCGGGCCTGAAAGGGTCCTCAGTTTTTTGGGTCGCTGGGAAGGCGAGGAACCACTTCCCATCTGGAACCGTGTGGGATTTTTTGCATTTGAGAGATTTAACCTGATTTTAATTTGAGGCGAAACGTCTGATATTTCTGATAGTAATACCGTGGCACGGGGGCGGGGGCGGGGACCGAGGGCTCCCCCTCGCTCCAGCCGGTCCCTGTTAGCGATTCCTGGCATGCGGGAGCGGGCAGACAATCCTGGGAAGCCTAATCAGATCGGGAGCTGCGGAGCGGGGGCAGCGGGACTGGGTGTCTGCGAGAAACCCAATCGCTCCCAACTCATTTTCCTCCTGGCCCCCATCCATGCCGGGCCTCCCCCGAGCGGGGTCGGGGTGGGCTCTGCTCCAGCCTCACAAAGCTCCCAACGCCTGCTTTGCCCTTTTTTCCAAATGCCAGGGAAGTGCCTTTCCCGACCTGCTGTGTAAATCAGGAGCAAACGAGGCATTTGCCATTTATACCTCACTGAGTTCATTAAAAGGCGGCGGGGTTTGTGCCGTGTGCATGATTTACCTCAGTGCTCTTGGAAAAACGCTGGGTCTGGACCCGAGACACTTCCTTGGTCTTTCCAGGTGGGATTTTTTAGTCCAACATCAGGGCAAAAAGAGTTGCAAATTGCCTTTGGAGCCCCCCATCCCCAGCTGATCCCAGCCCTGCCGTGGGGACACCACAGTCCAGAGGGGAGCTGGGCTTCAGTCTCCCAAGGGTTAAACAACAGTAGCTGGGGAAATAATTGCAAAATGTGGAATTAAAGCTTCCCTGCAGCCCGGCCCCTTCTTTAAATTTCACTGATGTCTTTTAAGCAAATGTTACTTAAAGGAACATTCTATTATCGCAAATCAGATTTCCTGGTTGGGGCAGACATGGCCAATGAGGCAGGGATTTCAGGGCAGATCCCAAGATAAGGAGTGACCTTCCTCCCCTACCTATGCTCCGCAGCAGGGTTTGGATGTCACAGGGATTAAGGAAATCTCCTTCTTTCCACAGAGGGAATGGCTGGGGATGGGGATGTTCAGCCATCCCAGGGCACAGGACATGGATGGAGAGAGGCCAGAAGTGACAGAATGACCACGCTGATGGACGACGTGTGGACCAGACACTCAGACCAAAGGCTGGGATGGAGTTCCAGGGGTTGGGAAAAGCGTCCAGCCTGTGAAGGAGGAATTCATGAAGCTGCTTCCTGGCTCGGGCATTAAACAGAGCTGGGTTGCCATAATCTGTATTAGATTTAAACGGTGCAATAAATGTTTCAGTTTATTGATGCCAGACTGCAGCCAACTCCAGCTGAAGTCACCAATGGATTTGTGCACAAGGAAAGACCAAAGGGCTCCGGGAGGGAGCTGGGGGATGGGGAGAGGGTCAGAGCCTGCACCCGAGTCCTGCCCTTGGGTTGGAAACCTTTCCTAAGAAGAAACCTGGCCCAGAAAAACAGCCCTGGAGAGCAGTTTCAGGAGCTCAGGAGAAGGGTGGTCCCATCCCAGGAGAAGAGTGGCCATGTGCCAGGAGAAGCATGGCTGTGTCTTGGGAGTAAGGGCCATGTCATTGGAAAAGACAGCCCTGTGCTGAGGTTAGGATGGTGGTGTCCCAGGAGAAGGGTGCCCAGCCGTGTCCCTCTCCGTAGGCACATCCTGAGGATGCCAGAGGGTAGGAATGGGGCAGGAGAGGAGCGCTGGAGACACCCCCCTGACTCTGCATCCCTGGCTGTGCAGGACCCCTCAGCCCTTTGGCTTTGCAGGATGAACCCCAGAGCCCAGGAAGGGGGGTTCCTGCCCCTTCCTGTCCCTTCTCTCCTCTTTCCAGCCGTGCTCTGGGCTGTCCCATCCCTCCTTGCCGTGCTCTGAGCTGCATTCCTGGTGGCACTGTCCCCCTGCAGCTGCCAGGACCCGGCTGCTCTGGCTGGCAGATGTTCCTGGCAGGTGGGAGGTCCAGGGCTGGGCTGCTGCTGAGTCCAGACCACCCATCCAGGGCCGGGCAGGCTGTGCCATGAGCTGCTCCACGCTTGCCAAGGACAGCCTGTGGTAGCCGCGGGCCTGAGGAGCCACCACAGGATCGTGGCCACCCTCAACCCCAACGAGTTCCATGCTCGGATTGTTCCAAAAACCCCACACCCAAACCCTTGTGTGTCTGCAAAGCAAGGATGCAGCAGAGAGGGGAAGTTGCAAGATGCAACCCCTCGCTTGGAGCAGCAGGGACATGTCCTGGTGGGATGCTCAGGGTGCAAGCCGGGAATGCCAGCAGGGAGGAGCATCCAGCCAAAGCCACATCCCTGCCTGGCTCCGGGACACTCCGGAGGGGGGCTGGGAGGCTGCACAGCACTCAGGGATAGGTGGAAGCCCAGAAGCTCCAGTCCATGGACAAACTCCTCTCCAGCTGGGATAAGTGCCAGGCTCATCACATCCCTGGGGAGTTTTCCCGCTTCCCGCAGTGCTGCGCTGGACCTCGGATGCCCAGGACACTGCTGAGCCTGGCAGGATTTCAGCTGGAAAAGGAGCTTGATTTTAAAGCCAGAAGGATGCCAAATTCCCCCAAAAAAGTGCATTTCCAGGGCCCTTGCCATGGGAGGATTAGAGAAAAACCCACGGATTTCTCAATATTTTCCTGACCCAAAGTGCTGAGTTTGTTTTGCCTTGATTTATGGATCCTGTTCCTCGCTCTTTGTGAAGAGCCAGACGCACCCTGGGGATTTATTAAACCAGTCACAGGTCCCCAAACTCGGTCAGATTGTTGCATGAGTAATAATTTGCCTGAAAATTTGGAGGGAAAGGCAAGGGACCTGCTGGTCCCTGTATTCCTTGGGAGGCTGGGGTGCTCCAGGGGGGCACACGGGAGCAGCAGGAGCCAAAGCCAACACCCCACAAGAGCTCTTCCTCCCAAATATTCCACACCTGTAAATAACTGGGAGGAAACCAAGCTCAGGTAATTCACATCTCCTGAGGATCCATCACCCCCAGCAGATGCCCAGCTCCATCCACAGCTGATTTTCCACCACCTCCAGCCCCAAATAAACACCAAACAGCCCCACATTAAAACAACATAAAGAAACAATCCAAACCATCAGGGGAAGGAAATTCCTGGTGCGTTTTTTTTTTTTCTTTTAATTCAGACAGAGCTTTTTTTGGTCGGAGTCCTGGCAAACAAACAGCTGAGATCAGTTCCCAATGAGGTGCTTTTGGCCTCTCCGAGGCTGAGGAATGACCGAGCTGATTGCTCCGAGCTCATTTCCTCCAGTCCTTTGCACAAAACCTCTGGCAAACACAGAGTCTGGGGCTGGAGCTGACGTGCTGGATTTCTCTGTGCTGCCACAGCTGCCTGCCCGAGCCCCCCTCACCCCACACCCCTCCAGCCCTTCCCAAACTCTGGCAGCACCCCAAGGCTTGGTCCCCTTGTCCCGACCAGTGGGGTCTGAGTGAAACCAGTCTGAGCATCAGAGACCCCCAAGGAGGTCCCTGAGCTGCTGGGGGTCCCTCTCATCAACACCAAACCAGGCTCCTCGTGCAGAGCTGGTGGTGGCAAATTGCCACTTATTGGGTTTAAAGAGACTTAAATGTTTTTATCCTCCAGGCAAAAGACACTTGGAGTGTCCTCATTAAATCCTACCTGGGGTAAAAATAGCAGCCCCCAGAGAAGCCCAACTCTGCAGTTTGTGCTCTTCCTCCAGTCCTGCTCCAGGATGCTTTTAAATATCTCTCACATCAGTGACCGCCTTCCTGGGATTGCTGGATCGACCCCCACGAGGAGCTTTGGAATGGAACCGGAAGGAAGGTGTTTGGTAGAAGGGAGCAGGAGCTTGTGCCCCTCCCTGGCAGGGTGGGAGCTCCCCTGCAAGGCTGCAGATCATCCCACTGTGCCAGGGAATGGTGTAAGAATCTCCCAAATTCCTATCGGGAACCCAGGCCAAGGCAAGGCCATAAAATCAATAATCCCTCTGGTCCGAGCAGCAGCAGCAGCAGCAGTAAAATCAAATGAATGCCTTGAGCCAGGCTGCTGATTCCAACAGGAATCCTGCCCCTGCTCCCAGCTCCCGCTTTCATGTTTCCCTGACTTCAGCACTGCTGTGGGCAGATGCCTTGGAATATGATTTATTTGTTTGTCTTGGCACCCCAACAAGGCATCCTGAGCCCAGCAGAGCTGATCAAGAGCCACTTCCGAGGGCTTGGGCCCTTCCAGCCGGCGCACACTGCCCTGGGTGCTTCCAGGGGTTTTGTTCTCCAGTCAGTGGGGGAGATGCATCCAAGAGCTGCATCCAACAGCCAATCCTCCTAAAACAATGCTCTTGGCTGGCCGGGGGCTGAGGCTTGGACTCTGCTCCTCCGACTGTCAGGGAAATGGGGCTGGATTCAGGCGAGGAAAGTGCCTGTTCCCAAATCCATCCAGAATCACGGAGAGGGGCTTGTGAAATTCCCCTCGGATCCCAGATCCCTGGGGTGAGGTTCCTGCTCACAGGGAGCCAGGCTGGAATCAAACTTCGCTGAGAGCAAGCGGGCTGGGGGCTGGCGATGTTATCACAAACCACTCCAACAGCTTCTTGGGGCCCTTCCAAAAGTCTTTGTTTTTCCCAGCTCTTTGCTGTTGGATTGCAGAGGATGATTTAGAGCCAGAGCCAAGTATCTCCCAGAATGGAACAGTTTCACAAATTGCAGGGCCGAAGGGACCATTGGATTCCTCAGCCCAGCCTCCTTACAAGCCAGGCCAGCCCGGCGCTGTCTCATTAGAGCCTTAATGCTGCAACCGCTTCCTTCTGCTGGGAGCTGCTTCCCCTCCTGCTTCCAGACACCGCAATTCCCACTGTCAGCCGTATCCAGGGCTGGGGAGGAATAAACTCACCCTGGGCAAAAAACAGCTTCCACATCCAAGGCTCGACAGCAGAGCAGCCTCAGGTCCTTGGGTCCATCCATCCCACCCTCCGTGTGCTCCTCATGCTCCATGCTAGGGGTGGTAACTGGAGTGCAGTGGGATGTGTGGGACAGGTCCTGTGGGAATTTGGGGCATGGGGCTTCTGTCCATGTAACCCTTGGTAGCAAGGTAGCTCCATCATCAGCTCCACATCATCCTGTGCCTGCTTAGCAATCCATGCTGGACTGGCTCTCAGCTGCCATTCCAGCTTGGAAAGCACGGTTCCTTCTGTGTCCAAGCTCCAGACGGACAGCAGAGTGTCCTGATATTCCTGGTGACTCTGCTGGTCTGTGGAAACAGCTCCGAGCACAGCACAGGGGTCACCAAGTATTCCCATATCTCGTGGTTCACAGCAGGCAAAGGATTCAAGGCCAGGTTGGACGGGACTTGGAGCAGCCTGGGATAGTGGAAGGGGGATGGGATGGGATGGGATGGGATGGGATGGGATGGGATGGGATGGGATGGGATGGGATGGGATGGGATGGGATGGGACGGGATGGGATGGGATGGGATGGGATGGGATGGGATGGGATGGTCTTTAAAGGTCTCTGCCAACCACAACCATTCCATGACTCTCTGATGGAAGCCCACAGAGTCTCTCCTGCCATGCTACGTGATTTACCTTCCCAGAGGCTTTGACGGGAACCCTCTCATCCCTCCCATCCCAGAGTTCCCGAACACTCCTTGCTGCCTGCCTGGCTCCCCCTCCTCAGCCCCCCTGAGCACAAACCTCACCGGCACCAGCTGATACTTTCTGGAAGCCGTGGCAGTTGTTGGGAAATGTGTATTTATTTCTCTTCCTCCCTCCAGAGTGTCCCCTCTCAGCTCCGGAACGTGACGTTGGATTTTGTGCCGGGAACACGCCGCTGTGTTTGAACAGGTTTTTCTATTCCCTCATCACTCACCAGCTCTGCTGCAGGAGATTTATTGACTTTTATTTATTTATTTGGACTCCACCATTTTTCATGTGGGACACAGCAACTGCAGAGTGAGGGCAGCCCGGGAAGGGCTCAGCAGGAGGCCCGGCCTGAAGCCTTTGAGCCTCTTTGTTTCCTTTGGTTTCATCTCCTGCCTGCAGTAAACACTTGGACAAAGCTCTGCTTGTTCAGGGATAGGGCTGGGCTTGGAGGAAGGAGAGCAGAGAACTTCTGTGCTGGTGGCTCCGGCTCCTCTTCCACCATCTCCGGAGATCATCACAAAATCATGGAATCACAGAACGGGTTGCGTTGGAAGGGACCCTAAAGCCCATCCAGTCCCACTCCCTGCCTTGGCAGGGACACCTTCCACTATCCTGGTGGCTCCAAGCCCCATCCAGCCTGGCCTTGGACACTTCCAGGAATGAGGAGTCCACGACCTCTCTGAGGTCACACCCTGGGGACACCCTGCTTTCTTAGTGGCTCTTCTGGTGCTGTTGGCCAAGTTGGGACTGGGGTCAGGGTGCTCATTCCCAGCCCATATGGAAAGCAGGAATTCTGACACTGGAGTGGCAGTAGCTCTTCTGGTTGATTACTCCAGCTCTCAGCCATGTGCTGCCTTCCACTCTGGAGTCCCAGCAGCTGGGACTGCTCCTGAGGAGGGCTGGGAAAGGTTCCTGGGGGCCAGTGGGGCTCACCAGGGCCAGGAGACTTCCCTGTCATTGCTGTTTACTGGGATCAGCTGGCTGGCAGTGGGGTCGGAGCGGATCTCGCAGCTCCTGGGAAGGGGGTGTGGGGGCTGTGGTATCCCATTGCTCCATCTCCCTCAGTGCCAGCCCCTCTCCAGGGCCTCCAGCCAGGCCTTCCCCGTGCCCTGGGCAGGAGCAGCCGGCGCTGGGGCTCTTCCCAAGCCGTTGGCTGCTGGCAAGGAAATCCCACTGGCAGAGCCTCTTCCAGATGTGCACAGCTGTGTGCACACCACGGCCCCCTCCCGCCGCCGGCCCCGCCGTGTGCCAGGCTGAGCCGGGAGCAGGGACCGCATCCAGGGAACGCGTCACTCTGTCAGCCCCCGGTGTCACCTCGTGACGTGTGGCAGAGCTGTCGGGACGGAGCAGCCGCCGGCCAGGGGTCCCTGCCAAGGCACCACATCCCCGGTGCCCCCCCCCGGGTCTCACCCCGACGGGTTCCAAGTCCGGCGAGTGGGACTTGCAGTGTTTCCTTTGGCAGAGGCACCTCCAGCCTAATTATCCCGTCTTACGTCAGTTCTGCTGTGTAAGCTGAGATTTCCCGGACTCGTTCTCACCCTGATGCTTCTGGATTTGCCCTGCGGCTCCGTGTGGGAACGCTCTGCCTCCCGCAGGCACCTGCAGGCACCAGGGATCACCTCTCTCCCCGCAGGGTTGGGGCATTCGTGCCCTTACCCGGTCCCTGACCCTGCCGGGATGATCCTGCAATCCCTGCTTCAAGGTAGCTGCTGCTCCAGGCAAGATTTAACTTCAGCACAAACCACGATCCCAGTGGGAAGCAGCGCCCTTGGGGAGGACCAGGAGAGGTGACATTCCGTGGCTGTTGCAGGAATTGCTTCAGAACCTGGTGGCTCCAGGGAGCATCCCTGAGGATCAGGTGCTGCACATCATCCAGGTGTCCCAGCAGATGCAGCATCCATCTGCAGGTCCCTCCAAGCCTCTGCTTTCTTCTCCCCCAGGATCTTGCCAGTTCTCCAGGGAGGGATCCCATGTCCTGGACATGCTCATGCTGCCACAGACAGAAATCAGAGATCCGTGTCAGAGGAGCAAATGGTTGGGATTTTTTTCCTCTCCTTGCTTCAAGTTGCTCCCAGTGGAAGGATCCCACTAATGAAGCATCGAAGATGCTGCCTGGGTCTGCTTCTGAAAAGTGGCAAAGCCCGGAGAGCAAAGCCAGGAGAGCAAAGCCAGGGATCCTACCAGAGGGGTTGTGGTGATGGGGCTGGGCATGAGTGGGTGTGGAGGAAGGACATGGTAACCCCATGGAAAACATGGAAAACAACGGGAATAACTGCTGGCCCTCAGCCTGTGCTGAGGTGTGGGGTGGAGAGCAAGGACCAGGGCAGGCCAAGCCACTTCCCGTGGCTTTTCCTCGGCCACAGCTTTGATCTATTTTTAAGGAAAACTGCTGAAACACAGGGAATTGAGTCATGGTGCTTGGCAGTGGCCGGTGGTGGGGCCAGGGGGCTCGGCCAGGCTCCTCCAGCCTCAAAACTGGTGGGCAGGATGTGACCACTCCATCCCCTCCTGCACCCCCTGCTCCTGCCAGGAGGGAGGGATGGAGGGAGCCAGGTGGGAAGGGAAGAAGCAGCACAGAGCTCCAAGTCCTCCCTTGGCCAGGCAGCCCCGCTGCCTCACTGGATTGTTTTGTTTTAATGGCATTAGGGAAGGATGCGTTTGTGTTTTCATCTCCGGTTGTTGTGTCCCTCGGGGCCCCTCGCTCCAGCTCCTTTGTTTGGGAGCAGAAAACACTTCCACGACCAAAGGCTGGCCGAGAAATCCTGGAGCAGGCTGTAAATCTCCGCGGCCGCCCGAGTGACACACACCTGCTGCTCCACAGCTGGGAGAGGGGAAAGGGGAAGCTTGTTATGGGGTTTTTTCTGCTTTTTTAATAAAACTTGCATGATTCTCATTGAGATTTTCCAAAGCAATGGTGTTATTGCAAAGCAGGAGGCAGTGGCAGCCGTTGGTGATGGATTTCCCACCTCTTCAAAGCCCAGAAGCCTGGATGGAATAACGGATTAGGGGTGATATCCCTCCTGGGAATGGAGAAGGTGGGACATAGGGGCTGTCCCAGGGTTGGAACCCCCATCCTGGGGGTTGGAGGAGGCCCATGGGATGCTGTAGGGAGAGCTCAGGCTCATTGGACAAGTGGGATGTGGTGAGACCCCAGCAGAGGAAAATAAACCCCCAGCAGGACTTTGGGTGGGGTTTAGTTGGGGGTCACTTGTGACCACCAAAAACTAAAGGTAAAAGGTAAATTCATTCTTTTCTTTCAGTTGTGTGAAGATAAAACTCCAGCACAGCAATAACTGGTGGTTTCAAACAAACTATTTTTATGAAATCGGCATTTTTGTGCCCCAGGAAAAGCAATCTGGGCCAAAGAGCAACCCCTAATCAAAGCCTTGTTTGGGGGAGGGATTCATTAACTTTACTGGGAGCGTCTTGAAAAAATCATTTCAGAAAAAGGGAGAAAATGGCCAAGATTTCCTGTGCCTGCTGTAACCTTAAACCTGCCACAGCCACGAGGAGAGGGAGGCCTGGGGATGGAATTGCACGTTCCCAAAGCCTGCGCCCACTGGAATGGCAGCGGTTTCCCCAGCTGCAGACAGGGCAGGAAGGGGGGGAAATCTGGTGGGAAGGCACTTCTGTCCCTTTTGATTTTCCCAGAGTGTGCAGATTCATTCCCTCGCCCGCCTCTCCCTTTTCTGGACTGGGATTAAAGGGGGGCACAGCCCCAGGTGGTCGCTGGGCCCTCATAGAAGATGCTCATTCAGGCTGATGTTGCTGTCCTGTGGCCACCCAGGAGCTCTGAGCTCGGGGTGGGAGGCAACCCCCAAATATTAATGAAGATAAAACAATTAGGCAACATCTGATGGACACTGTGGTCTCTGAAATGGAAGGGGGCAGGGGGGGGAGGTTCTGCTGGGACCTGGGCGGTTTCCAACAGAGACCTCTCTCAACAAAGCAGGGAATTTTCAACAAAACAATGAATTTTCTTCTTTTGTTGTTGAAAAATTCTGATCCACGAAAATCAGAACCTTTTGTGTGTAGACATAAGGATTTCAATGAAAATTGAGCTGGTGAGGATGGAATATCTCATCCAAAGGAGGGAGAGCAGCTCTGGAAGTCTGCTCTGCCCAGTTCCCAGCATCTCCAGCTGACGCTGTCCCTGTCACCCCCAGTGCAGAGGGACAAGCCATGTGGCAGCATGACCATGCAGGAGGCTCCGAGCCAGGTCGGTGCTCATCAGCCTGGAACTGGGGGGCTCTGGAGCTGACACAGGAGCCAGGGAAAGGCAGAGCAGGGCTGGGGGAGCTGAGCCCAGCACCCTCCGTGCTGGCTCTACATTTTTCTGCTTCCACTTGGATGAGCGATTGCGCTCGGCTGAATCACTGGAGAGGAAGGAGAAGCCACTGACACCCGGTAGTTAGCAGTGAGGAAGTTAAATATAGCTCCTACTCCTGGTTGTGAGAGACAGGGAAAGGGAGCAGGCGTGGAGCTCAGGCACTCCCGTTCATCTGATTCTACCCAAAAGGATTAAAGGTGCTCCCACTGCTCCTGGGATTTGGTGTGGGGGTCTGTGTCCACCCTGTCGCCACCCCAGAACCCAAGTCAGGTCCTATTTTGAGGTCTGTTGCCCACCTGGGTTCTGCTCTGAGAGCCTTCACCTCCTGCAGAGTTTCCCTGGTGGGGTCCCAGGCCCAGATCCTCCTCCCACTGCTCTCATCCCCAAAATATTCCTCATGTGATATTCACAGTCCTGGGTTCATTCTTCACTGTGGTCCCCTCTCCACTCTGTGTCCCCTGCCCATCCCCAAATCCCACTCCTGTCCCCTCCTGCACCCGCTGTGAGAGGTGGGAATGGTCAGAGTGGGCTCCATGGGGAAGGTGAATTTCTTCCAGAGGCACTTCAAGTCAGTCAAATTTGGGGCAGATTTCCACAGAAAAAGCAGGAGAGATATCTCTGCCACCAGAGCTGCACCTTGGAAAACGCTGTGGATCCGTTCCACATTGTAGGAGAGCAAGAACTTCTCAGGGAGATAAACTAAATGTAATTGGAAATGGAGCTGTTTTCCTGTTTTCCAGCAGCAGAACAGGGGGTTTGTGTGTGCTGCACTCCCAGGAACGGCTGTGCCATGCAGGGGGAGTTGTTCCTGCAGCTCCTGCCTCAGGGAGATACCAAACATGGGAAATTTCAGCCCAATTGATCCAAGGCTGGCAGCACTCGACGGAGCCTCCCGATGGGAAGCGTCAGGAGAACTCCACCAGAAGCGGTGGTGCCACAGCAGAGATTGTGCTCCCAACCCTGGAAAGTTGGCACAGCACTCACAGCTGCTGCTCCCATTTGATGGTGCAGAATTCCTGGTTTTTCACTGCATTGCTCCACTCTTTTTTTTGTCCTTTTTTTCTTCCCCCATTCCTGGCACTCGAGGCAGCTTGGCTGAGCTGGGATGACAAATCCTCCTGTAGCATCTGTTGGGAACTGATAAGACAAGAGCTGATAAGGCTGATGTGCTGCTCCTGCTGGACAGGGGAATGATGCCTTTGGCTGAGGCTGGGTCTCTTCCCTCCCTGACTCCAGCAGCATCTCAGGATCCAGGCTGGGCTCCAGCCAAGCGCCCCAAATTGGAAAATCAGGCTGAGGGTTTGGGAGCTGGGGCAGGCTGTGCCTTGGAGTGTGGTGTTTTCTTTCCAGGCTGTTGACTCTTTCCCGAGGTTAAACACAGATGTGGAGGCAAACCACAGCCCCAGCCCCTCATTCTGCCCTGCCCCAGTGTCTGCAGTTTTTTGGAAGAGATAACAATGCTGTCTTTGTTTCCTCCTCTCTTCCCGCCCTCCTCCCTCCCTCTCCTCATTCCCTCTCTCTGAGCATGTAAACCATGATAGCAACGCTCCTCATTCCACAAATAGTCTGGGAAATGGGGCTGAGCGGGAAGGGCAATGGGAAGGCAAGCACCAGTTGGAATCAGGGAGAGGCTGAGACCGAGATCCCATCGCTGCCCTGGGCTGTTTCCCGAGGGTGCCAGGAGCTGGTGTGGTCTCCATGTGTGCAGGCAGAGGGATGACCACTAAACAGCATCTTCTGCTCCCGGAGGTCTTGTTTTACAGGGAATGTCACCGCACTGCCTGCCAAGCTTTCATCTCTCCCCGTTCTCGACTGCAAATTTGATCTGGCACAGAGCAGTGGGAGTCTGGAGGAGCAATTCCTGCTGGGTTCTGCGGGCAGAGCTCTCCTCCGGGCCCGGCTGGCTCCATAATGGTGGCGTTCCTTAGAAAGGCCTCTGTGATTCCTGAACGTGGTCCAGGTTTTCCCTGGGTGATAAACTCAATGATCTGCACTGTCTGCAGTGCCTCGGGAGTGGGGAGGGTCTGAGCAGCCACCGCCAGCCCCAAAATTGCTGTTGGAAAGAAGGATTGGGAGCACTTACAAAATAATGTCCAACAGGGAAACCCAGGCGCAGCTGAGCCTTCCCAAGGAGCTGCTGCTCTGGGAATTAACCCAGGATCCCATTCCTTTGGGAGTGGTGCTCTGGGGATGCAGCTGCAGGGACATGGGGACCTGGAAGTCAGGATCGGCTCAGACACGAGGTCACCACAAGGATCCTGTCCCTCGAGCCAGGCTGAGAAGGTTCCATCTGGAACTTGCCAAGTTTGTGTTTAATCCAGAGCTGGATCATCCCACACCAGCAGGGTCAGAAGCTGTGTCTTGGTTTGTGTTTAAGTCTCTTCCATGCAAAAGTGGGACACTTATCCTGGCTCTGTGGAACAGCAGGGACACGGGGACCTGCAGGGGCAGGGAAAGGAACGTGGAAGGCTGGATGCTGTAACCAGACGCACCTCGATGGCTTTTGATCTGTTCCCTGCTCCAGAAGCAGATCTGACCCTAACGGAGAAGTGTCTTAGACAAATCACTGTTATCAACAAATAAAAACTGGAGCAAGCCAAGAGTTGCGCCTGGTCTGGAATCAATCCATCAATTCCTGGAAATAACACCGATATTTCAATGTGTCCCATTTAATGCAGTTTTGGAAATGCCTCATGCCCCGTCCTTTGGAGGTCAGGCTCCATCATTAACCCCTTGCTCCGAGTCTCTGGCTGGGTGCTCAGCATTGATGTTTCCTATTCACTGAGTGCCAAGGAATTCCTCTCAGAGCCCACTGGGACCGCCCCGTCCCCGGCTGCGCTCCGGGGTCCACATTCCTGTGGGATCAGACCTCAGGCTGAAGGGAAAATGCTCTGCAAGAAGCCCTGCGAGACAAGGTGGTGACAGAGGAACACTGAGAGGGGACTCAACACCCTCAGGCAGAGTGGGAACAAAGCTGTGATGGAGATTTCCAAACAAACATTCCATGATACAAACCATACCCTGACCTGGAGCCAGCCCATCCTGATGGATCCTGGGGCTGCACAGATCACTTCCCTCGCTGCCACACCTTCATTTTCCTCAGCATCCCCCTGCCATGCCCTGGGAATCACTTTGGTGTTGTTTTCCCAGTCCACGCTCTCAATTTGATGTGACAGAAATTGTTAATATTTGCTGTATCTCCTGTGCCCTTGTTTGATTGGTTCTCATTAGCAGGTTCTGATATCACTGGAATTAAGCTTTGCCTGTAGCAAGACCAAATCACTTTCTCTTATTAAAACAAACTTTCGATTCTTGTTGAAAAACGTTTATTGGATTTTTATTTTCCTGGAACTCTTAGCTGTTTATGGAAAACCAGAATAAATACTGGCATTGCCTTCAGACTGAAAAATCTCCTTTCTGGTCAGATCTGGTATGCCTGTTCTTGGTTTCATCGGGAACTGGAGTGGTAGGACAGGGAGTAATGGGTTCAGACTGGAAGCGAGGAAATTTGGATGGGATATTGAGGAAGAAAAAAAGGTGGGGAGGCCCTGGCACAGGGTGCCCAGAGAAGCTGTGGCTGCCCCGCCCCTGGAAGTGTCCAAGGCCAGGCTGGACAGGGCTTGGAGCAACCTGGGATAGTGGAAGGTGTCCCTGTCCATGGCAGGGGGTGGGACTGGATGGGCCTTAAGGTCCCTTCCTACCCAAACCACCCTGGGATTCCCGGATTCCATACAGATCAATATTCACATGCTCCTTGACCTGCAGCACCATGGTCAGACCTAATGCAGAAATACCCTGAAACAGCCACATAAATACATATAAAGCAAATATGTCCCAAAGTATAAACCAAAATGAGGGAGTTGATGTGGCAAATGCAGGGCACACGGAGAAGTGGCTCCAACACTTGAACTCCATGAAAATGATCCGCGTGGGACCGTGCTGGGCTCAGCTCTGCCACATCTTTAAATCCAGCCTCCTTCAGAGGGTCCCTTTGGTGGGACACAGGGGTGCCATGGGTGTGGCACTGCCAGCTGGGGGGTGCTGGGACCCCCAGGAGAGGCAGAGCATCCATGAGGGGTTGAGGAAGAGGAAAATACTTGGAAAGGTTGGGAGGAGAAGGAAGGAATAGAGGATCACACTCAGAGGGGGGAAGTGGCCTCAGTCCAGAGCAGCAGCCAGAGCTCGGTGCTGCTGGTGCCAGCACGGGGCCAGGGCCATTATCCCAACACCCAGAGATGTTTCTGATATTTTATTTACTAGGAAAGAACCTTTTTCCATTCCCTGCTTCCCTGAGCAAGGAAAAAAAAGCGAGCAAGAGAAAGAAAAACCCTCTCAGGCTCATTAAAGGCAAATGTTCCCACTTAGGACAAACTGAGGGGTTTTCACTCACGGTTTATGAGAAACAGCAGCCAGCTGGGTTCTCCTCATCCCCGTCTCCATTCCCTGCTCCCCTCCTGACACCCCTCCCATTCCACACCCCAGCAGCTCCAGAGGTGGCATCCAGGGCAGTTGGGCTGTTCCAGAGGGTTTGGGACACACAGAGGGGTGGCAGAGGAAGGTGCTGGGGCCTCTCGGCATCCCTTGTCCTGGACCTGCTCTGAGGGATGGAGGAGCTGATCCCTCTCCCTCCTCTCCCAAAGCCTCAGTCTTCAGCAGAGGTGGGAGATGGCTCTGCAGGGGGATCACATCCCATGGCAGGAAGGGCAGGGAGATGTAGGAACCAAGGATTTGGATGGATGTCCTCCTGTTTCCAAACATGAAGAGCCTGGCCCAGGCTGAAACAACCCTGAACAAATGTCCATGGTATCCATGTCACACGGCAGGAAATGTGGGATGAAATTCTGAATCACAACCTGCCCAGCCTGGAGGAGACAGTCGGGCTCACATTCCCAGGTAGGACCATGCTGGAGGCTGAGCTCATCCCCAGCTCGGGGATGAGCTTTGGGGGAAGCAGCAGCATTCCCTGGCAGCCTCCAGCCACCTCCCAAAGCTCCAAATGGACACTGCTGTGGATGGAAATGGAGCCCACAGGAGCAGGAGGAGCTGTGGGAGGGGGAATCACAGGATCCCATCTGGCAAAGGAGAGAAGAGCTCACAGCTGAGATCCGAGCTGAGAAAAGCTTTGAGAGGGAAAAAGCCCCTTGGGAACATTCCCCGGAGCATTTGGGGGAGCAGGACACAGGCAGGGAGAGGATGGATGGGCAGAGAGAAGGGAAAGGCTTCAGTGCCATTAAAAAGAAATTTCCCTCCATGGGGCAGGAAAATCAGCTTTGTTTTTGAAAGCAAACAAGCAAACACATGTTCAGCCCAGCTAAACACAACCTCTCTGAGTTATTATTTATTATTTCTACCATGGCAACATTCAGGGACTTGTGGAAGATTGAAAGGGATCCCTGTGTTGGGCTTTGTAGTGACACGGAGCAGGAGACAGCCCTTGAGCAGGAGATCAGACACAACAAATGGGAGCAGCCGAGGGATGAAGGGTGGGAAGCGAAGGAACAATAACAAGGCTGTGTTTGCTCTTGCCAGCTCTGTACACATCAAGGGGGGTTGAAGGCTCCATGGTTTAGCAGCTTTGAAACTTCGCTGTAAACACGGCTTTGAGCAAAAATGAAGTGGAAATAAATAAAAACATTTCAATTAACGGAGCCGCTCCGCTCCCTCTGCACCGCTGCCATCCAAGGGCTCTTTGGAAGCGGGAGCAGCTCTGCTGTGGGCTCTGAGCTCACGTGGTTCTGCTGCAGAGCTGGGAAATCCAGAGCTCCCAGTTCAATTCCAAGTGGGATTACGGTCAGGAAAGATCCTGCAGGAGGAACAGACACACTGTCAGTGGCACAGCTCCTGCTTCCACACTGCTTCCTCCTCAGCAGCTGTGGTGAGGGGTGTCCTGCTCACAGTCTGGGATGGGAATTCCCTCTCCATGCCCTGCTTACAGTCTGGGATGGGAATTTCCTCTCCATGCCCTGCTCACAGCCTGGCACATAAATTCTCTCTGTACCCTGCTCACAGCCTGGATTTTGAATTCACTCTCAAGGAGAGAATTCTCTCTCAGGAAGTTCAGGGAGCTCAGGACAGTGGCTGAGAGTCCAAGTGGGTCCTCACTGACCTTCCCAGCCCATTCTATCACCAAGGGACTGAGGATCCAGGGATGATGATGTGGACCATGGATGATTCTCCTCTGCAGCCCCAAGACTCAGGAGAGACAGTGGGGTGTAAAGGGGGGCTTTTTCACCCCAAAGGCCTCTATGCAGTCCCATCACCCCTGGAAAGGCCAAGCAGCAGCTTTGGATGGGCTGTCTGTGATTCACAGGGAATTGTTCTGCTGTCCCAGGAGACTGGGGACAGTCAGAGCAAGGGGAGGTTTGGGGACAGCCAGGACTGTGTCTTGTCCTTCCACCAGCACAACAAATCCTCCTGCCAGGTCCAGTTTTCTCAGTGCCCACAGCAAAGCTCCCAAGGCAACCAAGCAGAAATGTTTCTCCAAAAGAAAGATCTAAACCAGCCCTGTGGTTGGTATTTGTTGTTTACCCCTTGCTCCAGGGTTAACAAGATCTGAACAAAGCTCCCAGGAAGAAATCTTTCTCTCAGGTAAACATCCGGCCCTGCTCAAGTCCAAACAGCTTTTACTGCCGACTTCAGAGGAGCCAGATCCTCCCTCAGTGTCTTCTCAGGCAGTTTCACACCAGGCAGGGGTCTGAAGGCACTTTGAAGGGGTCAGGCTCCTGCTGGGACAGGTAATTTCCCAGTGGGAAGCAGCCTGAGCTCTGGCTCACGGCTCTGCCTGGGGTGGTTTTGGGAAGAAGAAAGGAAGGAGCTTCCTTGTGAGGGGTGGCTGGCTCAGGGAAGGGTCTAAGGGGAAGAAAAGCAGTTCCAAGAGGGGAGCTCAGAGCACAGCTGGATGAGGAGGATGCAGGGATGGAGGAGGCTGGGAAGTGCAGTGAGGACCAGACTGGAGTCCTGAGCAAGAGGAGGAAAGCGAGAGGAAATCAGAGGGTGGGCACATTCCCAGGAAGAGCTGCCATGTTCTCATGACCGAAATTTTGCCTGTGATCCTGGCTTTTCCTTCTTGCCAGTGACCTCTCCTTGTCCTTCTCCTCCTGGGAGCAGGAGGTTTGTGCTGCCTCAGCCTTTTCTCCATCACTCACCCCCATCATTTGGGCATCATCTGCCTCAGCCCTGGCTCGGGCTGTGCACCCAGACCCCCTCTGTTCCCCCAGCTCCCAGGGGTGACCTTGCCTGTCCATCCACAGCCGAGTTTCCAGGCTGTTACCTCTCCATGGCTTGGTTTGACACATCGCTGTCTCGAGCTGTGACTGATGGCAGCCCAGCCTGCTCCAAACCAGCCTGGGCTGCTCAAAGCCAGCCAGGTGCTGTTACCAAGCTCATTTTTCTGGCCCTCAGCTGGGACTGCAGCCAAGCACAGCTTTCCCTTCCCTCACCCACCTTTTCCCTCCCATCCACGAAGGTGTTTGTCTTCATTTCTCAGCCCCTCCTGGAGCCAACTCCCCCCATCACTCTCCCAGACAGAAGTGCAGGGTCAGCTCTGCCTCTCCCACCCTGTGATAAGCAGCTTTTATCACTCACTACCTGCAGTTTCAAACCACTCTGCATTTCTTCATCTTCCCTCAGATGCAGAAAGGTTCCCAGACTGCTGATGGTGCTTCTTCATGCCCCTCGTTCAAGGGCTCCTTGAACCTGGGTGCAAAAACCCCCTGGCCAAAGCTCCCTTTCCCTCTCCTCTTCATTGCCCTCCTACCTTGCACTGAGTGCAATAATTATAATAATTAATGATGGAATCAGAGGATGATTTGGTTGGCAAGGGACCTTGCAGACCACCTTGTTCCACCCTCTGCCATGGGCAGGGACACCTTCCACTATCCTGGGTTCAACCTGGCCTTGGGCACTTCCAGGGATGGAGCAGCCAGAGCTTGGCCAGGTGGGACAGGCCTTGGAGCATTCAGGGATAGTGGAAGGTGTCCCTGCCCAGGACAGGGGGTGGCACTGGATGAGCTTTAAGGTCCCTTCCAGCCCAAACCATCCTGGGACTCTGGGATTCTCCAGGCACAGCCCTTGCACAGCAGCACTGAGCACATCTGGCAGGTGCACAGCTGGACCCTGCTCTGCCAAGGAGCTTGGTTACCCCCATTTGGGAACCTGCAAGAGCCCCTCAGGAGAGTTTGTTGGAAATGTGGCTCTGCACTCCCGGGATGCAGCTTTCTCCAATGCCTTTATCCAAATGTTAGTGTTTTGAAGGGCATCAGGAACACTGCAGACACCCCCGGGGAGTATCCTGGATCCTTGGGTCTAAATTGTTTCTGTTACCAAATGATTTCACTGGAACTGCTTCCACATCTGTCTCTTCCTGCCCTGACCAACATTCCCACGTGCCCACAGAAGGACCAGCTGCCCTTGGACTCTGCCAACATCCCCTCGCTCGTCCTCATGAATCCAAGGAAGCCTCAATTAAACAGGATTAGTGATAACACAGGGAAGTGGAGAGCAGGAAGCCTGAGGTGTAAACAGAGCCGTGGAGCAGCTCAAACACACAAACACACAGAGCAGCAGCTCCCCGAGATCCTCGGGCTGCAGAAATGTTCCTGTAAATCACTGGGAGAGCTCTGGGAATTGCTACAACAAACCTGGGGGCAGAGCCTGCTGCTCTCCCTGCTTGGGCACACCTCGTTCTTCGAGCCTCCCCATGGATTCCGCCGGGATTTCCCTGGAGCGAGGCACTGCTGAGTGTGAGGAATTGCTCCGGCAGGGGCAGGGTGATGGATGGACTTGAACTTCCCGGGAGTGATGAGCCCCTGACAAGCTGAAATGAGAAAGGTGCTGAATTCCCTCCCTCACCTGGAATTGAAATGGAAATGAAACTGTTTTCCAGATAATCCGGCCAATTTTAGGCTCATTCCTGCAGCATCCCGGGGCTGCACAGTGCAGGCACTCTGCACTCACCTCAGGATCTGCCTCCTGGGAAACATTCCCAATTATCTGCTCTCCCTGCCTGCTCTGTTCCTCACAAAATGACTTGCTCAGACTTTTGCAATGCTGTTCCCAGAGGAATCAGAGCATTTCCAGCGGGATGTTTCCTGGGTGAGATGTTTCCAAGGTGGTTGGAACTGGGGGGGTGGGGGGGGTGGTCTGCAGAGCCCCCACTTCACCCACCCACAGCCAAAGGTGCCTTCCCATCCCCCTGGAGGAACCAAAACTCTGTGGAACAGCTCAAAAAAAAAGGATTAAAACCCATGGGAGAAGTCAGGGAGCACCAGGGGTGTCAGCAGTATCCCTGTCCCTGTGTCATCTGAGGTCCCTCAGCCACAGTCTTGTCCTGGCCTTGTCACTGAGCCACGAGATCATTGAGATCTCATAACAGGCTGGAGTTCATGAAATGATAAAGCTGAGCGATTTTAGCCTGATTGAAGCAAAATATTTAGAGAAGGCTTTCCAGTGTTTATTGTAGGGGTTTGGAATTTTTATTTCATTGGAAATTTGGAGCTGCTGACACTGTTGCTCAAATCTGGGATGAAAGAAGACTGGAACAGTGGTGTTTTTGGCTGACTGGGAATGTTGTGCTGCAGCCAGCTCTAACAGCCTTGTCTTATTCCCCTCCAAGCAGAGGATAAAAGAGAAATAGTTTCACTTTCCCAAAGAAAGCCAGAACAAAATTCCTAACCTAGGTTCGTAGCAGCTGGGGAAGGAGAAGACTCCTCAGGTGACTTCCAAAAGTTTGCAGTGATTGAAGCGTCCAAGGTGACGCTGCAGGTGAGCTACAACCTGGGAATGTCAATATTTTCCATACTGGGCTGCTCCTTCCGAACCCCAATCTACTGGACACTGCTTTAGGAGCATTCCAAGGTGCATCTGATTTGGAATAATTTTATTAGTAGGAATGGCTTTAGATTTAAATGGGATATTGGGAAGGAATCCTTCCCTCTGAGGATTGTGAGGCCCTGGCACAGGTTGCCCAGGGAAGCTGTGGCTTCCCCATCCCTGGAAGTGTCCAAGGCCAGGTTCAACAGGGCTTGGAGCAACCTGGGATAGTGGAAGATGGCCTGTCCATGGCAGGTGGAGGGATGGGATGAGTTTTAAGGTCCCTTCCAGCCCAAACCATCCCGGGACTCTGGGGATATCCCTGTTGGCTTGAGCTCTTGCACATGCTGGAGCGATGTTTTCAGCTTTGGAAGACTTCATTCGTTTTTAAATTTCCCTTCCCAAATCTCTTCCCTCCTGCAGTGACCTGGACTTAATAATTTGAGGAATTTCACTGAACTGCTGTGGAATTCTGAGCTGCGGAGCCAGGGAGAGCTGGGTGCTCCCTCTGGTGGGGCTGGCACAGGGGGCTGCTGCCAGGTCCCACAGCTGTTCCTCCAGATGTGACCCAGCCCTCAAGGTGTCAGGGACTGGGCAACTGTGAGGGATGAAACCCCATTTCCCTTCCCTTCCCTTCCCTTCCCTTCCCTTCCCTTCCCTTCCCTTCCCTTCCCTTCCCTTCCCTTCCCTTCCCTCAGCTGGGACTCTGCTGGGAGAGCTGGGAGGAGCTGGGAATGCTGTGAACGCAGGTGGATGGAGGGAAGAATTTCCATTTCTTAGAATTTCCATTATAAGGTGATCAGTCTTATTCCAGGTGTGGTGGAAAGATGGAAGGGCTTCTCTTCTCCCTCCAAGGAAATCCCAATCCCAATGAGCTCACTGTGTCCTCGTTTGGAAGCTCCCACCACGCTTCTGTAAAGAGCCAAGCCTCAAGCTGAGCTCAGCTCCTCCTGCTGCTCAATCAATACTCCCTTCCCAGGTTAATGCAGTCAGCAGCTCAATTAAGGGAAAACCCCGTGGGAATGGGAATAAGCGTGGTTTTGGATGGAGTGAACAGCAGGTCCCTGTGACCCGGCTCCCAGAGCAATCAAACCCAGGCTGCTGTGCCTGGAGAGCTCTCCCAGAGCCAGGTGTCTGCATGGGACCCGTCAGCACCCCAGATCCCCAGGAAATTGGCTTTGGGAACAGCCTGCAGAATGCTCCTGAGCTTGGGAATGCTCTGGGTACGGCAGCAATAGGAGCAGCAGGGAGGGACACAGGAGCCCCTTTGCCAGGGAGTGATGGAGGTGGGAGAAGTCTCCGGCTAAAACACAGAGAATTTTGGCTCCTTGTGCCCACAGAGCTCTTCGTGTCCCCACGCTGGGCTGACAGGATGAAACCTGCAGTAAATGAATGCAATCAAAGTGAGGAGGGAAGTTCCTGTCTCTGGCAGAGGACATTGCAGGGAGGGAGGAGGGCGGGGATGATGTACGAGAGACAGGAGCGTTCCCCCCCCTCCTTCCTCTCTCTAATGATTTTTTCCCATTAGCTTGAGGTGATTTTGTGAAATCCATGTTGACTCTGATGTCACAGCTCCTTCCTCCTTCTGTGAGGACAGGAGAGAGGGACAGCACTGGAGAGATCCAGGTCTGAGGCTGTCACCTGGAATGCAGGAGTGTGGACCCAGCAGTGACCTGTGTGAGACACTCCTTTATTGACCCAAGTGAATAAAGTGTGCAGGGAACAGACCCTTGGTGATGTGGGGAGGGAGGAATGGGATCCATTATTCCCTTCTGCGATAAGTCCTTGGCTGGGCTGGCAGTTGGAATCAGGAAGATCATTTCTCTAATCCAGATGGTTAATAAATGTGGATTGCTTTGCTAAAACCACTTGACAAAATGCAATTACTGCTGGCTGCAGAGCTTCCAGACAAGGAGCCAGGCTGGGAGCAGGCTCTGCTCTGGCTGGAAAAGCCACGGGGCTGAGGGAGCTGCTGTAATTCCTGGGGCCATCCCAGCGAGGGACCCCAAGACGTTTCCTACACTCGCTTTTCTTTGGGAATTTGAGGTGTTCTCCTGCACCTGCACCCCAGTGCTCAGCACAAAGTGCTGGTGCTGATCCTGTTCTCTCTCTTGGCACGTCCAGATTGGGATATAGTTCTGGGGGGCCTGGCTGAGGGAGAGATTGTCCTGCTCTGCTCTGCTCTGCTCTGCTCTGCTCTGCCCTGAGACAGCCTCATCTCAAGCCCTGGGGCAGTTCTGGGCACTGCAATATCAGAAAGAGCTAAAGCTGTCAGAGAGTGTCCAAAGGAGGGACACAGGGATGGGAGAGGGTCTGGAGGGGCCAACAGGATGAGGAGTGGCTGAGGGAACTTGGATTGTCCAGCTTAGAGAAGAAGAGACTGAAGGGAGATTCACCAGGGGCTGCAGCTCCTCCTGAGGGGCAGCTCCAATCTCTGATCTCTGTGACCAGGGACAGGATCCAGGGAGTGGCTGGAGCTGTGCCAGGGCAGGCTCAGGCTGGAGATCAGGAAAAGGTTCTTCCCCCAGAGGGTGCTGGGCACTGCCCAGGCTCCCCAAGGAATGGGCACGGCCCCGAGGCTGCCAGAGCTCCAGGAGCGTTTGGACACCATTCCCAAGCACAGGGTGGGATTGTTGGGGTGTCTGTGCAGGGCCAGGAGTTGGACTGGATGATCCTGGTGGGTCTCTTCCAACTCAGGAGATTCTGACTCTCTAATTTCATGTCGTATTGGTTGGGCTCCTCCTGGCTGGGAGCCCCGTGGGAAACGTCCCCAGCACCGGGGGAAGAATCCATGGTGGGTGCAGGGTTGGGTTCTGGGCTGGAGCCCACTTTGAGATTTCATTGCAGCCTTGCACAAGAAGCAGTTTGGAGGTTAAAAGCAGCACACTTGTGTTTATTTCTCCACTTTGGCACATCTGCTACTCACTAAAGCTATTTTGGGGGCTCTAAAAGTGGCAGTTTTAGAGAGCTCTAAATGGGTCAGCAATTTCCGGGTTTTTTCTTTTCTGAAAAAAGCATAATTTGAACCACAGATGGAAGACATTCAAAAGGGTTGGGAGAAGGGTTTGGGGACACCTCTTCCATCCCCAGGTGAGACAGGTCTGGGAGGGAGATGAGTGAACATTCACATTTGGGGCTCTCTCCTTTTGATTCCAGCTCAGCCCATCCTTCCACCAACCCTGGGGCATGGCTAGGTGGGATCCTATAGAATCCCATGTCCTTTAATAAGGACTGTGATTCCAGGTGGATTTTCCTTGACTTGCCCTGGTGGGAAGTAAACCAGAGGTGAATCCATGGTGAGCAGCACTTTCCAGTCTGAGCTCAAAGCAGGGATGTGGTTCTCTATGTTCACACTTTAATTCCAAATCCCATCTCCAGGCCGGGCTCCTGGAGCCTCCCCAGCCCCAGGAATGCTCCCTGGGAGCTTTCTAGGTCAAACAGTTATTTTTTTAGAGGAAACACTTAAAACTAAAACGCAGCAGAATTTCCCCTGAGGTTACAGAGTTTGTTTAGGCTTCCCAAGCAGAGGATCTCAATCACTGGGAACTGCAAACCTCCCCCAGACGTTCATCCCGCTCCCGTCGCAGGCACAGCCGGTTTCCAAGTTTGAACAGCAAACAACAACACCAGAGCTGCTCCCTCCACAGATCAATGCCCAAGGGAATGGCAGAGCTGATGAGGAAGAGGAGCAGGAACTGAGGGGTCCAGAGAAGGCACAGGTTGGATCAAGGATCTTAGAGGTCTTTTCCAACCCAAATGATTCCATGGTCCCACAAGGCCTGGGAGCTGCTGTCCAGCCCCTTGGCAAGCGCAGCATCCAGGGAGGAGGATGGGGAGGCTCTGTGGGAGGGGGTTACCAGCGGGTCAGGAGGAGGATGAGGGGCAGGGATGAGGGAGAGGGCAGAGGGGCAGCACAGGCCATGTCTCCCTCCTGTCCTCAAATGCAAAACATTCCCTCTGACCTCCTGGTTTTCCATCTAAAAATAACCCATTCTCAGTGCAGTGGTGGCTCAGAGAAACACAATTTATCACAACACAAAGGCAGGGTTAGGGATGAGCATTTGAGGGTGGCAAGAGTCAGGTTTGGACCCTGCTCAGTGAGTTCTAAACGAGCTTTTTGGGGACAGAGAGACCTGAGGGTGGGATTTGAAGGTGGATTTTGGTCTGGAAAGGTCATGTCCATTTTGAACCCACTGGATGGGCAATGGTTGTGCCAGTGCCATTTGCACTTGGGTGTCCTCAGCACCAGCCAAACCTTGTGGGCTCTCCACAAGCATTCCCTCCAAAATCCATGGAAATCAGCACTGAAGCAGCTGAGGAGTGACCCCACACTTCCACAGACATTTCTGCTTTCCAGTGAACCTTGGCCTGCTGGAGCTGCTGCTCCTTCCAGGCTGCTGCTTCCCGGGCTCATCCTCTCGGAGCAATTATCCCGCTGTGGATCCGCCCGTGCAGAGCCGGCTTTCCAGTGGGGAGAGCAGCTCTGGGTGGAAGGACCGGAGGCAAGTCAGAGCTAGGAAAGCAATCAATTGTTCGTTAATGGAGTTACAGTAAAGATGTTATCCAAAACCACCGTGGCTGCCTAATTATTCATAACATCCCTCTGGAGATTCTCCTTTTGGCAAACTGTGAATCTCTGCTTTGTTGCCACAATAAAAGCAGTTTCAGGGCTGTAAATGAGAGGGTACAAATTACCATGGAGCCCCTGACAATATGGCAGCTCCCGAGCCTTGGATTACATGGTAATTTCCATGCAATATCCAGGTTATTACATGGTAAGTGCCATGTCATTACAGGCTAAATGAATGATTATCACCCCTGCTTGACAAATTCACCTGACAAATTTTCCTCCCTCCTCAGTCTCTGGGATGTCTGCGGGCAGGATGCTGTTTCCATGAGGAACAGCATGGTGGGGGTGGGCTCTCCCACCCCTGGATTTTCCCAGTCCCACCTGGGCTGTGCCCGTGGGCAGCACAGGGCTGGATGGGCTGTGTAAGGCTGTGACCCAGCTCTGTGTGTGTTCCAGACACAAAATATTGATAAGAATTTTGGGATATCCGTGCCAGTGGAAACAGCTTCAAAGTTCCCCAAAGGAACAGAAATGCTCCAGCACATCTGAAGGAACTGTTTGAAGATCCTGAGTTAACAGGAGTAGAAAATTATTTACAGTCTTCTCTCAGCTTTATCATTCATGCCCTGAATATTCCAAAGCTCCTCAGCACACACTCGGAAACAGCTCCAAATGGGGAGCAGAATTTTTTCACTTTGTACAACTTAGGGCTGCTTAAAACTGTCACAGACCTGATCCACAGTTTTGTGACACCTTTAAATTCTCTTGCATTAGGCTTGAGGAGGTCTCATGGATTTAAGGAATGGCCACAGCCTTGTGCAGAGCAAGAATTCAGCTGTTCAGGGAACTCAGGTCCTGTGAACGGCCACGGTTTTTCCATAGGAATATCTACAGGTGTCTGTATTTAACCTTTAGATCTTTCTAGAGCATGATCAGGCCCAGCCTGGTGATGTTTGATGGGTGTTAGGGACATCCAGCCTGAATATCATCACAGGGAGGGATGTGCAGCCACTGGCAATCAGTGCCACTTCCCAGACTGGGAGTTCTACCCTGGAGAATAAACAACCAACAAGAAACGGAAAGATTCAGAAATGTCAAATCCTTTAAGCCCTAACACTTCCCTGGGCCTCAGAACCTCCAGCCCCCACATTCCTGCAGGGTCTGCATTTTAATTGCACTGGTATCCCCTGGGAAGCCAAACTCTGGATGGGCCCAAAGCTCCACATCTACTCCTGTGCCTCCTTAACGTGTTTCCCTCCCTGTCCTGCTCCTGCTAAGGATTGACAATGCAGGAAAAATGCTGCAAATATTTGTCCCATGTCCCCTCCCCAGGCAGACTGAGAGATGAAAAGGGATCTCTCTTTGATATTCCAAACACCCCATGTGCACACAGCCCCAGATTCCACACATGGCTCCCAGGTTCCTTGGCAGGACACCTGTATCTCCATGGGAAGGCACTTCCATGGGAAACTGCTCTGCTTTGGCCCTAAAGCCACAATTACAGCAGCTTTGGAAACCTCTTTCTGTCCTGCACCATCACAGACACCAGAGCAACACCCTGGTTATTCCTGGGTAACCAGCTCTGTGTTCTCCCTGCCCAGCCTGGTGAGTTTGGAATTGGGAGATCATCACCAGCCTCTTGGTGACAATTATCCTGCAGTGACTTTAAAAATAATCACAATCCACGAGGACAAGCAACATTCCCAAGCCTTCTGATGGTATTTGCAAAGCTCAGAGTAGGCTTGAAATGGAAAAGGAGAAAACATCCCAGGTAGATCTAGAGCTGCTGAAAGGGCAAAGGAGAGAATCATGGAATCATAGAATCATGGAATCACAGAATCACGGAATCCTAGGGGTTGGAAAAGACCTCAAAGATCATCAGGTCCAACCATCAGCCCACCCCTGTGTTCCCCAATAAACCAAATCAAGAGCCACATCCCCATGAGGTCTGAACACTTCCAGAGATGGTGAGGAGTTGGCCATTTTTCCTCTGCTGTCCCTGCCCAGGAATGAGTCCCCAGTCCCTCTGCAGAGTAACGAGCGATGCCCATTCTGAGACTGTTCCTAATAATAACCACGGATAAAATTGCTGCCCCATGGCTCCGGCAGCATCCCAGGGCAGGCTGTGCCAGCTCCCTGCCACCAGGGCCCGCGGGCTCTTCCTGCGGGTGCCGATGCTGCTGCAGCAGCTCCGAGGGACAATTAGGCTTCATCAGGCAGCGCTGACATTTAGCATCAACCCGCCCTCCCATCTCCTGCCTGAATTTCCTTGCTCGCCTTTCAGAGCAAGAAATAAATGGTGCATTAGAGAGAAGGAGAGAGAGATGAGCTTTATTAGCTGTTTATGGAAGAAATTAAAATTGCTCATTAGTAACCACGGCACCGGCAATGCCCCCCTCCCTGGCAGCGCCCCGATGGTTCCATGGGGAGCACTCGCCTTGTATTTATTTGGGCTGGCACCTGCCCGGCGCCTCCCTGCCCTTCTGCAGATGGGCACGGGGGGACTGTGGGGAAATGTCACCGCTCCTTCCCCCTCCCGAATCGCTGCTTCCCCCTCCCGAGTCGCTCCTCCTGCTCGGCAGCGGCGCCGGCAGCTCGGGATGCTCCGCTGTGCCGCAGAGCAGCCGGGGCTCGCTGCGCTTTGGTGGAGAGGATGCGAGGGGCGAGGAGGCGACCCTGCCGTTCCATGCCGGGGTGTCCCGCACCAGCCGGAGCAGTCCCGGGGCTCATCAGGGTGGAGACGCGGCTCTTCCCCTCCATCTCTCACCTCCTGGTCGGGCAGTGGATCCACGTTATCGTTTTATGCCCAAAACTTCTAACACCAGGCGAGTTTCGGGGCTGCGCGGAGCCGGCTGAGTCAACTCTGCCCATGGCCAGCTCGGCCTCCTTCTCCTCTTTTCCTCCTCCTCCTTTCCCTTCTCCATGCCTTCCTGCCCTTCCCACCAGCCCCACCGTGCTCTGCCCACCGAGCTGCCCGTCCTGGTTGTGCCGTGACCCCGCCTGTGCCGCGCCGGTGGCACCGGGGGCAGGCGGGGAGGAAGCGGGGCCAGGAGCACTTCAAAGGCTCTGTATCTCCTCACGCAGCTGCCATAAAAAACAATCCAGGTTTCCGCTCCCGAGTCCCGCGTTGCCCTCGCAAGGGACATCTCTGGGGGCAAACGGATAAATCTTTCATCTCCTCGCTCTGGGTTTTATTAAATGCCTCGCACATCCATGGAAAATGCAGATTGCTGATAAATTCGGGCTGGTTACGGGAGAGGCAGATGGAGATTAACTCGCTGAACTGACTGGAAGTTGGTTCTTTCCAGGAAGATGGAGAGCTCCGGGATGTGCCGACACCAAAAGGCACAGCCGGTCCATGTGGCACAGCCTGGGAGAGCACGGAGCCCACCTCGGGAGAGATGCTGCTCTCCTGGAGAGGTGCTCACACCCTCCTGGCTCCAGGGTTGGTGCAGCATAAGCTTTGCACAGCTCAGGATCATGGAAAGGGTGTTTAACCCTGGGGCAGGGACCAGGGGAGTCCTGCCCAGAGCAGACACAGCTCGGGGAAGGGGTGGTCCCAGGGCTCTGCATCACCTGGCCCTGCTCAAGGTGGGCTTCAGCAACAACCCTGCTCCCCATCACCCCCCATACACCTGTATGAATATTCCTGGGGGATCCCTGGGTATATCACGAGGTGTGGGTGAAAATGATGCCTCCTCACCCAAAAATCAGGCACAGCTATTGTGACTGTCACAGCTGAGAGGGAACCAGGCACTTGGGGAGTGCAAGGCTTGCTGCTCACGTGGGAGGTTTGGGGTTGTTCATTTTCCCTGAGCTCTTCAGGGAATTTCAAATCTCACTGAAAGGGCTGAATGAACTTTTTAAATCAATAGCTTCACAGCTCCAAAGGGTCCTCAGACCTCTAAAACTGGGCAGCAAGAACAGAGAAACAGCATCTTCTCCATATCTGGGATGGAGGAAGGCAGGAAGTCATGGGACAAAGCTGTAGAAAAAGAAATGTGGGTTCACAAGGAGCAACACTTTCTCCAGCCTGGCAAGGTGACTTCAGATATGGAGGCTCCATCTCAGAGGTCTGCTGGAGCAGTTTGGGCAGCCGTGGAGGGCTGGGATGGGGACAGCTCATCCTGCCACTTGAGGACAGACCCAGCAAACGTAGAAAACAGTTGTCCCAAGATGTGAGATGAAATAAAATCAGGAACAAGAAGCTCAGGAATGAACTTCAAATGCCCTTTGGGGTAGCAAAGCACTCGGGGCTGTTCTAATCAGTAACCTCCCCATTCCCCGGCCGCTGCAGCAAGCCCTGCTAAGCAGACAGATTTTCCATTAAGCCTGGAAGAAATGGCAAAGTGCCTTAATGAATGTCAGAGTTAATACCCCGTTTGTTATAGGCTGCGACTGCAATGTGATGGGTTTATAAAGCCGGCCCCTCATTACCCTTATCAATATTATTCTTACTCGGTTCCCGTCTGCAGGCCAGATCCACATCCAGCCCTTGGCTGCGGCTGCTTGACATGGGAGCTGGCTGCCTGAGGATCTGCAAGCCATCCTGCATCAGGGCATTTTCAAACCAGTAAAAAAGGGAATAAAAATCCAAGAACTAAGGCAGGTTGAGCGTATAAAGCGTGTGTCTGAGCGAGCGCGCGGTGCGAGGCATCGCTGCAGCCGCTGCGGCTCTGATTGAAACCAGACTCAGGAAAGAAGGGCTGTAAACGTTTTTTCACTGCCTGTCCTAAGAAATTTATGTCTCACCCACTCCATCATCTCCTTCAGGGCTGCCTTTTTTTGCAGCTGTCTTCAGAGACCATCGGCTGAGCCCCTTTATGAAGTCCAGTCCATGATGTCACCCGGAACCATAACTCACTCACCTCCCTGGCTGGGCTCTGCGCGGGGGTGCCCCATAAATAACAGCCCAGGCCGGGGGGAAGCCTGCCCTGCTCGAGAAAAACCTTCCTGACATCGGAAAGAAGAGAGAGGAGCATGCACACAGGGCAGGGGGACCCAGAGCAGGGTTTGATGAATACAAAACTGTGCAGGGCAAATGGAACAGATAAACCACTGATGTTGTGTCAGGCAGAACCTGCTCAGGAGAGGCCAAAGGACATCCTTTGGCTGCCTGGAGGAGCTGCCTGGACATCCATTCAACCTTCCAGGGCTCTGCCTTGTCCATAGAAATCCAAACCATGTGCTGGAGCCCCAGCCCAGGGTGTTGTTTGGTGCCTGGGATTAAAATGACTCAGCAACCAGGATGGGTCCATCCTTCAGTAGCACCCCATTGGTCACGGCTGAAATGTGCTCTGACTTTGGGGTGTTTTTGGGCCCCACGTCCTGGTGGAGTTGCTGCTCACCCATCACACTTCTTGAGAGCAGGTGTCCACATCAGAGAGCGCCAGGCCCCTGCCACGGCCCATCCCCACGGTGGGGAAGCTGAGGGTAATTGTTTCATTGTGTCTGATAACATGTGGTTTTGCCATATTTATAATCCAGTGCTATTAAAAGGGGAAAAAAGAGATCAACTCAAAATCCCTCCACCGCAGTTGGCTCTAATTGTCCCTGTCCCACCACTTCCCCCTTTCCCAGTCCTGCTTGTGGGCTGTTTTGGCAGCAGAGCCAAAGCAGGAATGAGCTGTTGGGATGAAGTTTATCCTTCGGTGGGATGGCCTCGCTGGGGAGGACTGAGCGCTCTCGGTTTTCCTGGGAAGCCAGTTTTCCTGGACTTCATCTGCTTGGGAGCAGAGCCCAAGGAGTGCCACATCCCCAGGACACCTTCACTGCTGTGCTGGAGCCACACCAAAGGTAAGTCATGACCTTCCCCCTGGAATTTCACCAGTTAATGCCACCAGAACTCTACAGTCAACTGGGCTGGTCCTGGCAGCTGGAAAATGCACAGCCTGAGAAGAACGGGCTGTTCTCACATCTTCTGCGTTTCTTCTCTTCCACTTGTGGATTTGCAGGGGTTGGATCTGTGGTCCCCAGACACTTGTTGAAGCACAGAAGTCCCCTCCCCATGATGGCTGTTGCCAGGAAAATAAACAAGCAGAAAGACTCCAACAGCATCTGCAGGACATCCCCTGAGCCACACATTCCAGAAAGCTTTGGAGCTTTGGAGGGCAGGAGCAGGTTCTGAGTGCTTGGTGGTGTGGGCCATGTTCTCAGTGCCTGGAGCTGTGCCACACAGACAGTCAGTCCCACTGAAATGTCCTCAGGGACTGAGAATGCTGTACAGCCATTCTTCAGTGCCTGGGCATCTGCTGGAGTATGGGATGCATCCAGGGATTTGGTTCTGAGCTGGAATTTATTGCCCTCTCCTCTCCTTTCCTCTCCTCAGTAGGTACAGAAGTGGGGGAGGGTAGTGGTGTCTTTTTTCCTTTCTTTCCTCCCAAACTGAAATTAAAACCAGCCAAAAGCCCACCATGATGGGAATGTCTGAGAGCTGGAGTGTGCTCGGGGTGGCCACACAGGTCCATGGGATGTTCCAGGCAGCTGGTGGTCGGACCTTTCTCCCACACCAAAGGATAATATTTGTGGAAAGGGCTCTCCCATGTGTCCCCAAACCCCCACAGCTTTCTCAGGCTTCTCTTTCTCCTTTTTTAATATTCCGAGTTGCACTCAAAGCCCTCGAAACCACTCCAGCAGAGCTTGTCCATTATCCGTGGGATGCAGAGGAGGGCTGTTGCCATGGCACTGCAGCATCCCCTCCTTCACCGGCTCCTGAGGGGCTTCGCCACTCCGTACCTGCACAGGGGCTCTGGTTTCCTCACCAGGGAGGGCCCTCCTGGCGTCCCTGGAGGCTGCACCACCAAGGATTCCAGCAGCCTCTCCCTCCAGGGGCGTTCCACTGGTCCTTGCCAGCTTTTGCCACTCGGTGATGACCAGCGCCTATCAGCCTTTGTGCTCCCTTCCTGTGGAATGCGAGGGATCCTCAAGGAGGAGCACGGCGCAGGGATGGGGCTGTTACCCCCCAGTCCCTTTCGCCCCTCTCCCGTTCCTCCCGTGCATCCCGCTCCCCTCGGCGCGGCTGCCGCCCGTGCTGGGATAATGACTCCAACATTGCCGTGGCATTCGGGATTCCAGCAGCACTTGTAGGGTTCCTCGTTCCTGCCGCGTCCCTGCGCTGCCGGGAGGGCTTTTCAGCGCGGCTCGGCTTTGCTCCCCCCGCCACACAACGCAGACAATGGCGCTTAAAAAGCCGAGAATGGAAGGGAGGGAAGTGGCTCGTGTTTAACCTCTCGCAGGCAGCGCGATGAGCCGGGGCTGGCGTTGTCAGGGGGACGCGAGCGGAGCTCTCCGCCTGCCCTCGCCGCTGCCCGCGCCCGCTGCCCGCCGGAGCTGTCAGCTCCCATTACGGCCCTCAATGGACGCGGCCGTCCCCCGGCACAAGGAGCCTTTATTCCTTTGGATGGGAACCAGGAGAAGTGGGAGAATGTGGCGCTGCGTGGGCTCGGATCCCCCAGCTGGGATGTTTCGGTGTCTGATTTTACAGGCAACCAGCGAAGGGGGCAGGGACCCCCGGGGTGGGAACGGCTCTTCCTCCCTCGCGGGCCCTTCCCGGGGTGGGAGCGATGGAGACTTTGTCACCTGGTCCCTGCTGTCGCATGAGTCACCGCGCAGGAATTAGAGCATGTAATGGTCCCGTTTCCATCCCGCCGTTCCGGGATCTGAGTGTTGCTGATGGATCCGGCCCCTGTGTCCCACCTGGCTGGGACAGCACAAGGTGACACCTGCCGGGGCTGTGCCGGGGGTGCCGAGCACGCCGAGGGGGCTTTGGCAGGGCTCGGAGTGGGGCTCGGTTTATGGGGTTTGTGGTATCGGTTGTCAGGGAGTTCGTGCCTGACGTCGGGAAAACGCTTCCTGGCAGCTGTGCCGCAGTTTGGAGGCTGCAACCTGAACGAGGGGATCCGTGTGCGGACCGTAGGGACTGTCCCCGTCCGGGGAAGGCGGGACAGGAGCCGCCTGTGGATGCTGCTCAGGGAACACCACGTGTGAGCATAAACACTGCGAGTAGCAGGATGTTGTCAGATCCAAACACCACTGGTGATCCACGGCTGACCACGGAGTGATGGGGAACTCTTCCCAAGCTGTTTTAATTTTTCTCTTTCTGGAGAATTTGGAAACATCTGTGCCCGCCTCTCATGTTACTCTGATTTTGGTGTCATCTTTGCCTTCTGATCCAGAGGAGTTATCGTGGTTTCTTTTCCCCCGATCCAGATTGTGCTGAGTATCCGTGTCGCTGCCTTCCCGGGAGTTCACACTTGATTTCTCCCTGAAATCTTGGATAAATACCATCCAGGCCGGGGGATTTACTACACTTTCTCCAGTTGCTCCCTGATTTCCTCCTTAGAGACTTCCCTGCCCGCTAAGGTCACATTCTGATTTCCTATGCATAATGCCTTTGAAATGGAAATGTTTCCCCTCATTGTCTTCTCCAGTAAAGATCAAGAGGAAGAACGCATTTCTCCTGGCTTTTCCACCCTCCGTAATCGTCCTCTTCTCCCCAGGGACCAAACGCGTGCCACGGTCCCTCACGCCACAGTCTCGCAGGCAGTATCTTGTGTGTGAAGTCCTTCAGCGAATTTCCAGGCTTATTCTGGCACCTCTTGTTTTGGGACACTCTTGTTTCTGATCCACAAAGAAGTTGCTTTCCAATCCAGGAAGAACATTCCCATCTGATTTGAAACGGGAATTTTATGTACCTCCAGTTAGCACAATCTCCATTCCATGGCCAGAATGGATTCCCCTTTTTCCCTTTATTCCTGACTCACCTCCCTGCCACATGGATCCCATCCCCATGTCCAGCTGCCCAGGGCACATGATCACATCCAGAATTATCTCTAGGAACTTGTCCCATCCCTCCTGCTCCCAAGGACTTGTCAGGAGAGGAGGGTCTGCCTGAGAGGCTCAGCACCCCCAGCACTGATGGGCTGGACCCGGGCCAGGTGCCTCAGCCCCCAACCCTTCATCTGCAGCTCAGCTCCCGTCTCGTGCCGGGGCCGTGCCAGCAGAACTCCATGGAATGCCATTTCCCGATGTTCTGCTTGTTAACAGTTGCCCACAAAGATTTAAAAGTCTCAGATGTGTGTCCAATCTGTTGGCTTTGGTAGAGTGATCAGAAGGGACCCAAAGGACTTGTGACTATCTTGAAATGTTATTAGAAGTTTGCCTGAATCGCTGATTTTTAGAACAATAACCTTCCCAAAGACTTCAAGCCATTCCTCTGCAAATTGGATTTAAAATAAAATTAAAATGTGATGGAGGGAATTTTCTATATGCTGGGGGGAGGATTTCTGCTGGAGCTCAGCGAGCAGAGGGTGTGGTGTAAAATGCACAGAATTATTTTAGCTGCAGCATGCTTTCCTCTGTGCCCTTTTTCCCAGTCTCTTCTGGAACAGGAACTCCGTAACATTTGATCCTTTAGACAAACTTTCAAACCCATAATGTTCAAGTGGGTTTGAAATTAGGCATAGACAGTTTGTTCATCCTGAGGAATCTCTGAAATGGATTAGTGAGAGCTCCTTGTCTTACACTGGGAATCCGAGAAAGCAACCAAGAATCACCCAGAGCTGAAAGAAATTAGAATTATCCAGTGAAGTGATGCACTTTTACACATCCAGCTTGAGAACCTCATCCCAGGGCAGCGTCTGCCCAAGGACATTCCCCAGGTCTCATTAAACTTGTCCCTCTCATTGCCCATCCCTGCTGTTCCCACCAGGAGATGATCCCAGAGCGCCACTGGCTATTGCTGTTATTAGTGATGGAACGGGGAGAAAATTGGCACAAATCATTAAGAGTGTCTGATAATTCTCCAGGTGAAAGCCCAGCTGGGCTCAGCAGCTTTTCCAGATCCATTTCCCTGATTTACAGCCATCATTATCCTGGGAATCCTCCACCCTTGCAGCGCCGCTCAGCCGAGAGCCCTGGAGCCGCCTCTCCTCATCCTCCTGCCACAGGAGCCTAAAACCAACCCTACCTCCACATTCCCATCCCGTGGGATCTCCAGGGTCTGCTGGTGGGAACGGGGAAGAGACAGGGGCTGGTTTCCTCTGGTGGCCAAAGGCTGCACTTGGTAGTCACTGAAAAAGGACCCTGCTCATGCTCTTCAGCTGTGTTTTAGTGGCAAATACATGCAGGACTGGAGTTCCTCCAGGTCCTTCCCAAGACAGAGGAAATGCTGATGAACACAGAGCTGAGGGTACTTGAGCTCTCAGGTTCCTTCCCATGTTCACTATTCCCAGATAATGGGGATCTGTGCCTCATTCCTGCCTTCACTTCCCCCAGACAATGGCAGTCGTTGGCTCATTCTCATGTTCACTTTTCCCAGATAATGGGGATCGTTGTCATTCCCACTTCTGCTTTTCCTGGATGTTGGGGGTGGTGGAGCACTCTCAACCCCTGCAATGCTTCCTGGAGGATCTTGTTGCTCCCCAGCCCCCAGGGTGTTTGTTGAACCTGAGCTGGCAGGAACGATCCTCACCTCTGGATCCTCACCCCTGCATGGCAGAGCCAGGTCACAGCAGGGACAGGGACAGAGATGCCACCACGCCATCAGCCACCTTCCCCTCCCCACCCTGTGCTGGGGCTGCTCTCAAAGCTTCTCCTCTGCAGGTTTTCCACATCTACTTTCTGGGTTTCTTTGCCAGCCAGCATGAGGGAAGGATGCTTGGCAGGTCCTCTCCGTCTGGGAGAGCTTTCCCTATGGAACAGGAAGGAACACCCAGCAGAACTGAGGGAATATTTCCATGTTGTTCATTCAGACACCTGAGCCTGGACTTGGTTTGTGAGCCCCGAGCTGAGCCAGGTGTGGGGACAGAGCAGGGGGACACAAGAAAACCCCTCTGCACAGAGGCCCTGGGACTCAGCTTGCCAAAATAATGTCACTTTATGGAGCTTTCAGGTGACACCAGGAGAGAGGTGCTGGCTCTGGAAGTCCCTGACAGGGCTGTCCCTGCTGCCTGTGGCCCCACAGCTGCAGGGCTTTAGGCAGAGCAGGGGGATTTTCAAGTCCTTCCTCGAAACACAAATTTAGATGAACATGATTGTAAAATGAAAATTATTTTATATTTAAAAGTCAAAGTGTTTCTCTTGGAGGAAATACTGAAATGTCTTAGTTCAGCCCAATTTGTTTTTCCTTTAGGGACAAGGGAGGCAAAATAAAGAAGCAAATACAGAAACAGGTGGAGCATGCCAGGGTTTTTTGGTGGTTTTGTTTTGGTTTTTTTTTTCAAATCTGGCTTTTGCACCTCTCCTAAATTGCTGATAGATGCATTTGTCCAGCTTCAGCTTCTACAACATCCATTTATCAGCTGTGGCCAAGCCTCCAAAGCAGCATTTCCCTGCTGCATGGCTCCTACCAGGAAAGCAACAACCTCAATGCTTCCTGCCATTGGGAAAACAAGAAAAAAAACATGGAAACACAGGGCTCCCACCCCGCCTCATGTACCCATCGGTGCCCTTGAGCAGGTTTTGTGTCCTCGGTGTTTCCTGTGTTTCTATCCATGCCCAGCCCCCGCTGCCGCCGTGCTTTGTGCGGCTGAGCTTTCTCCGGGATGGCTTTTCCATTGTCATCCGTGCAGGGCCAAAGGCAGAATGCATTAAAGCCAAGGGGAGGGGGGGACGGCGATATTTGCGTCTCTTGGAGTTAATTCTCCAAATCGCTTCACATTGGCTCCCTTCTCATCCATTTGGGGCACTTGGTGGATGTTCCCGGGGGCGCGGGGGGAGGTGAGGCGCTGGTTTGACCCTCAGCTCGCCGGCTTCACTGCAAGGAGCTCTGCCTTTGGAGCAGGTGGGATGGGGAAGAAGTGCGAGGGCGCTCACCTGGAGGGTGTCCAGGGACGTGGGAAAAGCCGGCTCTGGGCTGGAGTTGCTCCTTTGGGGAGGGCAGTGTGAAACCTGGCCCAGGGTGGAGCTGCTCCCCCGCACTCCCCGGAGCCCGGGATGTCTCCTCTCTGCTGACAGTGACTTTCCTCTTCATTCAGAGCACGAACCTCGGCTGCATCAAGGCCCTGCCGTGCCTGTGCTGGTGCTGCAGCGAGCTGGGACCGGGGCAGCCCCTGTGAGGGGCGCAGTGTCTGGCACAGGGTGGGGCTGCAGCAAACAAACCCCCCTGGGGACATCGCGGGGTCACTGCAGGTGGCAGTGCAGGCTCCAGAGAAGGGACAAGGCTCCTGCACTCACCAAGGGACGAGGGGACACTCAAGAACAGCAGCCCCCAAAGCAGCTTGGTCCCCTCCTTCAGCTCTCCAGCACGGAGCCGATGGCAGCAGCCGCCTCTCCACTGTGTTCCTGCCCAAAACGTCAGGATCTGGAGGCAGTGGGATATTTATTCCTGCCTTTTGCCCCTCGGCTCTCCCCGGAGCGATGATATATGAACAGTCCCAGGTTTCCATCCCCTGAAGCTGCTCCGCCAGCCTGATCCACACCCCCGCTCCTGGGGGTACCCCAGAGCTTTCTCCAGGTCATGGGGCTACCTCTGGATTTCCTGGATTGTCTGAATTCCTCGTGCAAAGATGTACATTTCTTAAATTCTATTTTTGGATTAATGAACATTTGGCAACAATACGAAGCCTGTTTGTAGCCAGTGGGGTGACCCTCCTAATGTATTCCCCATGCCTCCTCTTCCCTCTGGCCAAATTCTTACCCCCAACCCCCCTCCCAACCAGGAAAGCCCTGGAGCCTTTCCCAAGTTTACCCCAGGAATGAAATCAGCTCCATGTCTGCCACAGTGAATTTTTCCTCTGTCCACAGGCACTTTCTCTTTTCCCCACCTGCCCAAGAGGGAGAAGGGAAGGAGGGGAAGCAGATGGAGGCAGAGCTGCAGACGTGAAGGGTGAGAAAGGCAGTGGGGAAGAGGAAATTTGAGCATCAGGAAATTCTTCCGAGCACAGCGAGGTGTCAGACAGAGCAATTGCCTTCCCGGGAATGGGGACCAGCCCCACGTCTTGGGAAAAGAAGGGAGATTCAGGTGAGAGCAGATCAAAACCTGCAAGGCTCTGGGCTGGCTAGGCTGGGATCAGCATCTGCTTGTTTCCCTCCCTGGAGTAAAGGAGGATCCATGGGTTCAGCTCACTTTCCACCTGAATCCCCTCTGCTCTGGAGCCAGGCTGGGAGAGCTGGGGGTATTCAGCTGGGGAAGAAAAGGCTCCAAAGAGACTTCAGAGCCTAAAGGGCCTCCAGGAGAGCTGGAGAGGGACTTGGGACAAGGGATGAAAGGACAGGACAAGGGGGAATGGCTTCCCACTGCCAGAGGGCAGGGTGAGATGGGACATTGGGAAGGAATTCCTCCCTGTAAAGTTGGGGAGGCCCTGGCATAGGGCACCCAGAGAAGCCGAGGCTGCCCCTGGATCCCTGGAGGTGTCCAAGGCCAAGTTGGACAGGGCTTGGAGCAGCCTGGGATAGTGGGAGGTGTCCCTGCCCATGGCAGGGTGTGGGATGGGATGGGATGGGATGGGATGGGATGGGATGGGATGGGATGGGATGGGATGGGATGGGATGAGCTGCAAAGTCCCTTTGAACCCAAACCAGTCTGAGATTCCATGATTCCCAGAGTGTGGAGCCAGAGCTGGACTCTGTCCACCTCCAGCCACCTGGTCCCTGGTCTCTCAAGCCCTGGGAGTTGAGGACTGCTCACAGCTCCTGCCCAGACTCACCTCAGCTCTCAGTGGGATTTTTGATGTTGCAGGAGTGGAAATTCCATAAAACATCCCGAGCTCTCCCTGCACTGACACTTCCCAAGAGGATCCCCCTGTGTGGGCTGTGCTGAGGTGACACTTCCAGCCCGCCACCAGACAGGAGGAGTAGCTCATGCACTGATGTAAACCAGGGGATGAATGGTCCCCTGTGACTTTTTTTTTGCCTATTTCATCCCCGAATAATTCTGCGAGAGAATTTTTGTGTAATTGGATTAAGTGTGGGGAACTTGTCCTTGCTGACAGATTGCACAGGCACCAAACCAACATCAGGGGGGTTGTCACTAAATCTTCTTTCGCTGGCAAAAAAAAAAAGCAAATAGTAATTCAGGTTTACAGCCAAACCAGATTCACCCAGCCCTGATCCAGAGGATGGATTGTTCCCCATTAGTCCCACAAAAGCTACTGAGACTCCTTTTTCCCTCTAGTTTCATTTTATGGGCACAAGCAACTTCTACATAGCATTTTTTGTGAGAGGGGACTATTTTTTAAGAGCAGCCCACGTTTGAGGAACGCGACGCCGCGGCAGATCCGCTGATATCTCTGCTCTCCAAAAGAAGGGCTATTAAGGAGATAAGAGATTGGGAGAACACTCTCTCTGCGGCGCTAAAGAGCGGAGGAGGGAGATAACTTGGGAGCTCTGGTAAAGCCACCAAACGTTCTGTGAATAAAACTGTTTGAGGAATCAATTTTCCTCTCTGCAGCGATTGTGTTTTCCTGAGGGTGATGTTTATCCGCTGGCTCTGTTCCCGTGGCTCAGACACATCCAAGGCTCGCCCTGGGCCCCATCCAGCGCTTGCTGCAGAGCCCAGAGGAGCAGGGGAAGCCTGGCTTGAAACCCACTGTCCTGCACACCAGGGGACATTCAGCTTGGACAGCAGGAGCAATTTCTTACTGGAAAGGGTGGACAGGCCTTGGAAGGGGCTGGCTAGGGAGGTTTGGAGTCCCCACCCCAGGAGATGTCCAAGGAAGGACTGGACATGGCACTCAGTGCTCTGGGCTGGTGACAAGATGGGGATCGGGCACAGGTTGGACTCTGTGATCTTGGAGAGCTTTCCCAACATCACTGATTCTGTGATTCCATGAAGTTCTTCCCACCGAGTGGCTGCAGCACCCACAAAGGCACCACCAACTCATCCCAGGGCTGAGCCAGCACTGCAGGGCCGGTGTTGTCTGCCCAAGCCGAGCCCTGTGAAGCTTTTCCCTTTACAGGGGTCTCACAGCAAAGCTGGGAGCCTGTGGAACATGTGGAGAGCTCCAGGACACCCCAAGCTGTCTGTGCCCCTCCAGCTCCCAGCCCTGAGCGTGGAGCCAGCTCCACTGTCAGTTATTTACAGAGCTCCATGGGCTACATCCAGCACACTTGGATCAGCCCCCAAGCTCTTAATGAGATTACAAAGTTTATTTTAGTTGAGAAAGAGACCAATAAAAAGGATTTAAAAATCCCTCGGAGTCTCGCCATACCCCAGAGTGCTCGGCCAGTGGGAGAGCTCCTCCAGCTCCAGTTTGTTTTCCTTTTGGAGCAGCCGAGGCTGCTGCCTCCTGCATTCCCGTGCATTAGCAGCTTCTTCCCAGGCTGACCCCATGTATTATGGATGCGCTAAAATCTTCATGTTCTGAATAGGAGCTGCATTATTCATGGCTCTGCTTAGAGTTTGTCTTTAAAAGCCCTGCAGCCTTTTAATGAAATGCTCCGATTTTAACAGCAGCCAAGACCAGATATTTTGCTTTAAATTTTTTAAATGTCATCTCTGTGGATTTTCCCCCCCTGCTCTCCGCCTCTCTTTGAAGGCTCAAGGCCACTCAGAAGATGGGATGGTGGTGGAGGACAGAGGGGGATGAGGAGGTGTGAGGGTTCAGGGAGGGGAGGATGGGATGTGCTGATGGCCCCGAGCCCCTCCAGCCCCACATGTGGGGTCAGGGGTGCTGGACATCCCCAGGTCCCCGAGGGGAGTGGGTGCTCCATGGGGCATCAGGGATGCAGCCAGAGGATGCACTGAGTGTGGCACTGAGCCTCTCCCAGCCTTGGGCAGTGGTTTTGCCCCTGATTTGAGTGACACCAAGGTTTCCTTGAAATTGTAAGGAGGGAAAAGGAGAAGATGGAGGGAAAAGGAGAAGATGGAGAGAGCAGCACCACCTGGGCCCTGTGGGGTGGGGTCACGGTTCAGTGTGGAAGGTGCAGGCAAAAGGGGGTGGGTGGGATGAAGGGTGAGGGGACTCCACAGAGAAATTCCTAAGGCTGGCATGAGCTGGAGCACAGCCAGCGTGCCCTGCCTGGTCTGGGAGCAGGGAAGGAGCTCCAAAGGCTCTGCCAGGGGTGCAGGAGCACAGCATGGAGCGCACGCAGCCCCCGCCTGGGCACAACCCCAGCCCTGTCCCGGGGCTCCCTCTGCCTCCACCTGCAGTGAATTTGGCCTAATGACTTAAACACAGATCCCGTTTCCAGGCAAACATCCCAAGTGTTCTGTCCCTGGTGGCAGGGAAACTCCTTAAATCAAAGCAGAGCAACCCGATAGCCAGGGCCACAGCTCGGGGCTTTATTGATCACATCTGGGCTGGGACTGGGGCTGGGCTGGGCCAGGGCTGGGACTGGGATGGGACTGTGGGGAGCTGTGGACTGGGTCCCTGGGGGGACACTGCCCTCCTGCCCTGCTCAGACCCTGGCCCTGCAGCCCCTCACGCCGAGCACTGGAAGGAGAGAGAAGAAATGCTGGAATTTCTGACAGCTCCAGCCTTTCCGAGCCTGATGCCACAGATTCCTTTTGTCTCTCCAGCTCCCAGGAGTTCCGGAGCGCACTGAATGCCGTTGTTATTGTTTGGTAGGGTTTTGTGCTAATTCCTCGTTACCTCTGAGACTCGGGTATAGAAAAGTTGGAAAAAAGCAAATGGCTGGAGGAATTTCCCTTGCTCTGCACTCCAAATGCGATTAAACACCAAGGTCCCCTCGGCGCGGGGCTGTGACATGTGGAGCTGGCAGTGCAGTGCTGGGGTGGCCGCTTCCCACCCAGGCTCATTCCTGAGCTGCTCCGGGTAACTCCTGGGAGTTAATGGTGTGGGACACACCAGCAGTGGCAGGGTCCCACTGCGCTCTCTGCTGTGCCTCAGTCACTCTCTGGGATGGAGATCCCTCTCTGCTGGGGTTTCAGCTGCATGGGAAGGAGTGTTTTGAGGCAATCACTGGTTGTGGACACCCTGGGAGGAGCAGGGAAAGATGGGATGGGGCACTTGGAGGGGGAAACAGGGCCAGGCTGCCTGGCTGAGCTGTCTGTGCTGGTCCTGACCTGTGCCCAAAGGCAGGTGCCATGACACCTTAAGTTTTAGCTTTTATATTTTTCAGATCCTGTACTGCATCAGTGTATAACTCTGAGCTTCATAGAGAGTTAGCGAGCTTTCTTCACAGTTTGGTCAGACAGAACAATCCTCCCAGGGCTCAGAACCAAGGTCACAATCACAGCATCAGGCCCCAAAAAGTATAAACAGAAGTGAATTGGGGGGAACGAACTGGGGGGATGTGACTTCATTACCTGAAGCTGTAATTGGACAATTTGCCTCTGATATACAAATAGACCAAACTTGTATCTGTCTGAAAAACTCATGACCATTGTCCATCTAGGGTGTAGCCTCTTGTGAGGCTCCTGCACTGCCCAAGGTGTATCTGTTAAAGGCGTTTAATCCTTTTTAGTCCACTTTACTCTCTAACTCTGTCCAGCCTCTGTTCAAGGCAGCCTCTCCAGGCATCATCCACACACTGACAGCACTGGCAGGACAATGCCACCGTGTCCCAGACCATGTGCCCGGGTGTAGGGTGCCAGTCCCCTGTAGCTCAGCAGGATTGTGGCCCCATCCCTGTTCCTGGGACACCCACACTCCACATCCTCCCTCTGTGCTCATCAGGAGGCTCCGAGAGCTGCAGCCCCTCGGGGGCACCCGTCATGTCCCATTTGGGAGGCAGGGCTCTCCCCGTCACATTGTTGTGTCTGGAAGCAGGTCACCCCTCGCTTCCATAAGATCACATTTCCAGGCCAGCGCTGCCCGCAGCCCTGCCATTCATGCTCCATTGGAGAGCTGCTGCTGCCTGTGCAGGATAAAGTGATGTCTTAATTCACTGCACATTCTTAAATAAAGGAGCGGGAGAGAAAGGGAGCGGCTCAAGGTCAGCACTCGTTGCTGAGTGAGATTTCTTCAGCAGATTGTCTAAAATAGCCTGGAAAAAGATAAATAAAAGCAAATTGATGGACACGCTATATTGAGGCGATGGGAAGTGAAGATGAAAAGAGAAGTGCCAGCTTGACTGCCAGCTTGGTGTGAGAATAAAACCTGCAAAAATATTCTCAATTGGTATTTTAATGGCTGACCTGAATGCTTAAAAAACCCCAGGATTGCTGACTTGAGCCAGGCAGATGCTGAAGCCATTTGTGCATGGATAACACTGGGAGAATCCTTCAGAAATGATTTAATGATCAATCTCTCCAATTCTGACTGGAGCTGACCAAATTCATTTGAAATCAAAAGAAAGGCTCTCCATTACTTCCTTGAGCTTTAGATCAGGACCCTGAAGGCATTTAAGAGGCTTTGTTTTGGTTTGTTTTGTTTTCCACAGATATTCCTGTGAATACTTTGAGGGGGGGGTTAATTAGAACTCGTGGCGGAAGCTGGAATTTGCAGACTGTTCGTTTGACACCCTTGACCTTAAAGCCCATCCCATTCCACCCCCACCTCCCACTATCCCAGGCTGCTCCAAGCCCTGTCCACCCTGCCCTTGGACACTTCCAGGGATGCAGGGGCAGCCACAGCTTCTCTGGGCACCCTGTGCCAGGGCCTCACCACCCTCATAGGGAAGAATTCCTTCCCAATATCCCATCTATCCCTGCCCTCTGGCAGTGGAAAGCCATTCCCTGTGCTGTCCCTCCATCCCTTGTCCCAAGTCCCTCTCCATCTCTCCTGGAGGCCCTTTAGGCACTGGAAGGGGCTCTGAGGTCTGCCTGGAGCCTTCTCTTCTCCAGGTGAACATCCCAGCTCTCCCAGCCTGGTTTGTGCTGTTTTAATGAGTTGCAATTGTTATTTTGGCCCTTAAAAATAAGCATTTAAAAAAAAAAAAAAAAAAAAAGATACTCTAAAAAAATGTAAAGACATTGCTGGGACGGGATGGAATTATTCCAGTAGGAATTACAGCTGACCGCCCTGGAACAGAGGCTGGATGGGGTCACATTCCCCTTCCCAAAGCCCAGGGCCTGTTTTTTCCAGGTGTGAGCAGAGCAGCCCCAGGGGGATGAAGAAGGTACCAGACATCCCTTGCACATTCTCTGAGGTGAATTCCCAGCCGGACATCAACCCCTGTCCTCTCTTTGGAACAACTCTGGGGGTTGATCTGGCACAGGTCCTGTCCATGGTGTGCTCAGAGTGTCACAAACAGTGTCAGGGACAATCCCCAGAGCACCTGTGTGACAAACATTAAACATTCCCTGGCTGTTCGTGCTCGGATGTGACACAGCAGGGAAGCTGGAGCAGCCTGGAGAGAGGGAGAACCAGCCTGCCAGGAGAGACAGGGAGTGCAACTGCTGCCTTTTTGTCCAAAACAGGAATTTCTGGTTAAAAACAAAATATGGCTGAGATAAATAAAGATGAGTTAAAATATAGGCAGCTGCCTCGGAGATCTTTCCTGCAGGCAGATCCTGAGCCTGCTGACAGCTCCCTGGCACGGAGAGGCTTCAAAAGCCACAACACCTCCAGTGGCTGGGAAGGAGGTACTCCCTCAGTACCTCGGGAGGTAAGGGTTGAGGTGTCCTGTGACAGCAGGAGCCCAGCTGTGTGGGCTGGGAGCAATGCTGAATCCTGGAATCCCAGAATCCCAGAATCACTGAGATTGGAGAAGTTCTCCAAGATCATCCAGTCCAAGCTGTGCCCAACCTTGTCACCAGCCCAGAGCACTGACTGCCACCTCCAGGCCTTCCTCAGACACCTTCAGGGATGGGGACTCCAAACCTCCCTGGGCAGCCCCTTCCAGTGCCTGACCACCCTTTCCATGAAGAAATTCCTCCTGATCCCACAGATGGAGGGGTCTCTCATCGCACTGCCCAGCTGCCATTCCCACTTTGGCTGATCACTGCTCATGGAAGGACATTTATCACATTCCAGCAATACACTAGCTCAAACTAAACCACGGCTGGAGCTGCTCAGTGTCTCCTCCCAGGCTTCCCTCTGGATACCCTACCACAGCCTCCATTGCCTGGAGCAGGATTATTCCCCCATGGATGTGAGTTCCTGCCAGCTCTGCCACTCTCTGACCATGCAGATATCCTGGGATTAAAAGAATTGGCAATTCTGAGTGCCCAGTTTGAGGCAGGGGATGTTTTTGATGGCACCTGACCTTTTCTCTAACAGCCTGGCTGTTCCAAGCCCAGCTCCTGATGGCTTTCCCTGGAGCCAGGGGTGTTCAGCACTTCCGAACTCAGCTCCCAGGATCTCGGATTTGGATATTTAAGGCACAAACTCACATGAGATGTTCTCTTCACCAGCAAAAATCGTGGCTGGGGACACCAGTAGACATCATGGCCTGAGCTGGGGACTGCTCCCCAGAGGGGTGCTGGCATGCCTGAATCCCAAATCCATCTCCCATCCTTCCCTTTACTGCTTCACAGCCCCCATCCTGATCAGGATTTTAATGGTAAAGATACAGCAAATTTTGATGAGCTGTCCTTGCTCCAGGCTCAGCACGTGGCCAAGCCCAGTCATGTTTTCCAGGCAGGAGGACACGAAGGGCATGTCCAGACACAAAAACATCCTCCCAGTTTGGAAACTCCTGCTGTAAAGAGACCTGGGGAAGAGTGAGAGCATCATAAAGAAATGATTGCCAGAATTCAGCACATTTTTTCGTGGGCTTCATTCCTGGGAGCAGATTTCAGCATTTTGGCTGAAACTTTGCAGAGTGATTTCGCTCCAGGCAGACACCGGCCCAGAAAATTTCATCTCCAACCATTCCAGTTTGGCAAAGCCGAGAGCAACTGCAAACACAAACCTGTAATGTGTGCACTGGGAGCAGCCCGGGAGCCAGCACTGCACCCTGCACCCCATTCACTCCTCTCTTTCTGTAATTATTTGCTTAATCACAGCACACTTTTAATCCTGTGCCCTAATTAATGTGCTATTAGGAGCCATGCAGGCCATAAACCTCCCCGTGGCATGAGCAGGATCATTTGCATTTGAGCTCGTTTTTTCAGCCCAGGATCTTGAAGCACTTTCTGAAGTAGAGATCATTAACTCCAGGTTCCAGCTGGCGAGGCCCAGACAGAGGGGATGTGACACCGATTGTCTCTCCCAGCACCAATGTCCTTGGCTGGCAGGTCACTGCAATATCCACTGGAATGCACAATCTGGGAGTGCTGCTGTCCTGGGGGATCCCAGGAGTGCTGAGCTCAAGCATCACCTCTCTGTGGATGTTCTCCCTGTGCTCTGGCTTGAGGTTGTCACCACAGCCAGAGAGGAATGCCGGCATTGTCCTGCACATGGAGGAGAAGGATGACACTGGGATGGCAGGGGGGAGGGAAGAGCAGAGGAACTGGGAACAGGCACAGCGGGACAGTGGGGACAGCAGGACAATGGCCCAACATCCCTCCTGAGCCTGGGCTGCAGGAAGTGCTGGCCCTGCTCCAGGATGGGCTCGGGGTGCTCGCCAGCAGCTCCTGGTGGATGCGCTCGCTCCAGGGCTGTTTGCACAGGTGCTGCTTTGAAAAGCAAATGTTGCTGTTTATAAAATACTTTGCATCCATTTCCTGAGGAGCAGAGGAGCTGAGCAAGGTGGCCGAGCCCTGGCAGTGCCGATGTTCCGCTGCCAGCAGCTCCCAGTGTCCCAATGCCCCGTCCTTGGCACATCATCCCTGCAGACTGTGCTGTGCTGATGGGCTGGAGATGGATCCAGGTGAAAACAGAGATCAGCAAAACTCTCCCAGGCTCTGTCTTAAAGAAGCTTGCTGGAGAGAAGGACAGTTTCCTTTTTAGTCTCTCTGGGTAGAGACAGCCGGAACTGCCTGGAAACAGCAAGAGGAATCTTCACTTCCTCTGGATGTGCCTTCCATGACTCCCAGTGAGCTTAGCTTTGGGGTGCACATGGATTTCAGGCTATCCCCCTAAATATTTAATAGAATCATAAAATTCCAGAATGGTTGGGTTGGGAGGGAAATTAAAGCTCATCTTGTTCAAATCCCCAGCACAGTGGCATCTTCCACTATCCCAGGTTGCTCCAAGCCCCATCCAGCCTGGAAATGGACACTTCCAAGGATGGGGTAGGCACAGCTTCTCTGGACAACCTGCTCCAAATTCCTACAGAGGGGAGGAGAGGGGACTGCCCCAGGCTCAGCCTTGCCTCAACCCCGGTCCTGGCTCTCCTTGCTGAGCTGGCTCAGGGTCGTTTGTCTCCCCCAATGTGTCTGGGTTTGATCAGCCCTTCTGTCCTGGAGCTCAGAGACTTCCCCCGATGACAGTCTCGTCAAAACCATTCCATTTCCACACAACTCCTTGGCTTTGACAGCTCCACATTTTCTGACAAAACCTAAACCAAAACAAGGCACTCTTGGAAATTTCTCAAGCAGCTGCAGGGGAATGCTGATGAGATTGGACATATTTGGGTGAGAAAAGGAACGGGGAACAACCCTCAGCCTTCCTACTTTGGTTCCCGAGGATTTGATTTCAAAGCACAGACAGAGCCGCCTCACTCCGGGTGAGGTGACACAGAGCCACCATCCGTCACCTTCACACCACGTGGGGACCACCTTGGGCACAGAGAATGACAGTGGTGACGATTTAGGGAGGAAAATCAGAGGTTCTGGATACCAGAGCGTGTGGAGGAGGTTCACTGTGGGAGCAGTGACACGGCTCCAGCGTGTTCCCATCCGCTCTCCGGTGCCATCACCTCCCGCCCGTCACTCTCCCAGTAATTGGCCAAGAAATGTCAGTTGTTTGAACCCCTCTTGCTTTGTAATATTTTTCCTGTGTAACAGCAACCTGCTTGCCCAAAATGTGAAGGTCATTCAAGGCTGAGATGTGTTAACTCTGTTTTTCCAACAGTCAGGAGGCTCTTCTGGCCTTTTCTCGGCAGTTTCTTTACGCCTCCTGCATCCTTGGTCTGGAAAATGAGGTTTTACTGAAAAACCTCCAGCCCTGCTCATGTATGAGAGACACAGGTGTTTCTCTGTTCCGCAGGTTGCTGTGAGAAGAGAAAAACCTGACAATAAGAATGTAATTTTGGTTGAACCCCACTAAAGGTCGTGTTGTTAAAAAAAAACAATTATTTGTCTTAAATGAGCCCCAAAATATTTATCGTCTGCCTGTTTACCCAGTCAGCCACCAGGATGAGGAAAGGCAGCACTGGGAGGATGGACAGGGACCACAGCAACAGGAATTGAGTCCAGAGCCGTCCCCACAGCAGGGCTCTGCTCAGAGCACCTCCTTTGGGTGCTCCTGTGATTGCTTAGGGCCAGTGCAATAAATTGAATTATGGAACGATTTGAGATGGTTTGGGTTGGAAGGGACCTTAGTGCCCAACTCATTCCATCCCTTCCACCATCCCAGGTTGCTCGAATCCTGTCCAGTCTGGCCTGGAACACTTCCAGGGATGGGGCAGCCACAGCTCCATGACCTGGGATTTGTTCAGGGCATTCAGCCTGGCATCCCCAGCAGCAGCCCAGATCTGGCTTCTCCAATCCCCCATGTCCCCTTCCAGCCGGGAGCTGCTCCAGGAGCTCTGTCCCCTTCCCAGCCCCAGCTCTCTGCTTCTACAGCTGATGCCAGGAGCGCCTCTCCAGGCACTCTGCTGACTCCCATATCCCAACCCTGCCATTCCTTGTGGAGCCATCGGTGCCAGCAGGACGGGGTGGCGCTCAGCCGGCAGAATTCCTGCCTGGAGCTCTTCGGCCTCGCTGGGAATCCTGCTGCAGGCACGGCACGGCACGGCACGGCACGGCACGGCACGGCACGGCACGGCACGGCACGGCACGGCACAGCCCTCATGCAGGGCAGCTGCCTGCGGACACAAAGGAATGCTCCAAAATTAGTGGATCCGCCACCTCCGGAGGGGTTCAAGTGTGCAGCAATTATCTCCTGAAACACCCGTCCCACCCTCCTCTGGGAATGCCCCCAGGCGCCGCCTCGCAGCGAGGGCTAATGAGTGGATTATTGCGGCATTTTAAAACTCAGCTGTTTTGTAAATTGGGATTATCCAGTGAAACCAGGAAGACTTTCAAGAAGGAGCAGCCCTTCGCTCCCGCCTCGCTCTCTGCAGTCGCTGTTACAGCAGCACGGCCACGAGGAAGGGCTCATTTTTCAAATTCTCCATCTCAAACACTTCCTTCTCAATCAACATCAAGCCTCTCCCTCCTGCTGCACTTCTCCAGTGCCGAGGAGCTGCACTTCTCCCTGTCTCCATCTCTCACTGAAAACATGGCTAATCCAGGCAGTTCTGAATTGCCAGAGATCTGTGAGCTTTAAGTTTCCTGCCAACCCAAAGCATCCTGTGAATCCATAATTCTGTGTGGGGCTCCCAGTCACCCCCTCAGCCCCCGGCCCCGGTGTCAGAGCAGTGTGGGGCGCCCAGGGAGCCACCCCGGGGCCCTGGGCAGGGCCATCGGCTTTCCAGGCACCAGGCAAAAGCAACCCAGTTGTGAGATGTGGCTGGGACTCTGCTGGCAGCATCTTCCCAGACCCAAAATATTTTAATGAAATATTTCAGTTTCAATGAACTGGCATTTTCTTTCCAAGCAAATTTCCCCCAGCTTTAGCTGGAGGAGCCCAGCATTGGGAGCACGTCCAGATCCCACAGCCCTCCCTTCCCCATGCTGCTCCAACCACCAGCAGGGCTTGGCTGAGCCAGGTCCTGCACCCCTGGCTGTCACCTGCACCCCCGGCCAGGCTGGGATGTGTGACCAACAGATTTGAACCTGTGCTGGAGTCAAGCTTTGGACAAAAACCCCTGTCTGCTCCCTGAAATACCCCAAATAATTTGCTTTCCCAAGCCCTTTAAAATGGGATATTCTAATAACACTTCCAGGGGAGAATTTCACACACACCAAAGGTACCAGTGGGCTGACTGCCCCTAACTTCTTCCAGGAATTCCTCTTCTGAAGGATTTTTCCTTTTTTCTGAGCAGCACGGGGAGCTGTGCCTGTCCTGTGGGGCTGTGGCTCAGGATGACCATCAACCAGAAGAACCTAATCCCAAACCCAACACCAACCTGACCAGTGGGGTGAAACTCACCCCCTCCCCAGAGCCCTGGCAGAGCAGCACAACAAAGGCAGAAAAGCATGGAGGTTTCTTTGGAAAGCTGTTTCCATTTTCCGGAGCATTGTTCCATGGGTATGAAGTGGAGCTATTTCCCTGGGGTTTATCCCAGCTAAAACCCAGGAACAGCAGATTTTACCATAATGGGATGTGCCTGCAGAGCCCCCGGCATAGGGCGGCCCCTGCCCAGGAAATCCGGGGTTTGCTGTAGGGAATGGATTGTCCTTGTCCAGGATGGTCCCTAATTTGCTTTGGGCATTGAGGCAGGAGGTCCCAAGGGACACTGGGCTCTGAGGGCTCCTCAGCTGGCAAAGGTTCATTTTAGGCAGAGATTTAAAGGCTGCCAAAATTATTCAGCATTTCTCTGGCTGGGTGTGATGCCAGCCCCTGCCCCACCTGGCACAATCTCTCCTGATTCTCCAAAGCCTTGTGCCTCCGTGGGTGACGCTGTCTACAGGTGCTTGAAAATGTCACAGTTCTGCCGTCTCTCATTTGCTTCTCTTCCTTCCAGCTGCTTCCCAGTGAGGAGGAGGAAAACCCCTCAGGTTGCCCCTGAACACCCTTCCTTGATGTTTCTGTCCTCCCATTAGCTCGGTCCTCCCCCCCACGATGCCATCGGGAGCCAAGGTCGCCTTTGGCTCCCTTTCATCCCCTCTGTGACATTCAGGAGCTGCCGTGAGGGGCAGGGAGGATTTCCATTTGGAAGGATTTCCATTCTGAAGGATGCTGCCGAGCCCCCAGGGGCCTGCCATTTAAAAGAAGACAAGAAACGAGACAAGAGGAGAAAAAGGCGAGCCCAGCCTTCCCAGCTCTTTCTTTTTCCTTTTTCCCCCCAGTCAGAAGTCCCTAATTGGTCTGAACTCTGTGGGTGTCATGGGGGCCCTCCTGGACCACCGACCCTGCTCAAGACCCTGGCATATCAGCTGTGGAGGGAGAGGCTGGAGCTGCTCATCTTCCCTCCCTGCTCCACCAGAAACGCTGATTCCTGCAAAGCTGTGACAGAAAAATGTGGAATAAATAATTGCAAAGATCTGAAAAATGTTATTTTTGTGGTGGGAAATACATTAGGGGGAAGGGTGAAAAATAAATAAGAGGGAAAGGTTTTGAACTGATGAAGAAAACAGGGTCTCAACAGAGCGTCCCAGAGAGATCCCGTTTGCCATTAATGGGGAAAGCAAATTGGAGGTTAATTGCTGGATTTGGAGAGGGGGTTTATGTCATAGGAAACAGGATCTGGGTTATGATTGCTGTGTTCTGGGCACCAGTGAACATTGGAGGGAAGCTGCTTTAGCCATCAGGTGTCCAGGGTTGGGAGCATGGGGATTTTGGGATGCAGTATCACCCTGGCAGCAGCAGGTGGGACAGGGCAGCTCCTCCTCCCTCCTCTGGTGCTGTGACCCCACTCCATGCTAGGCTGGAGCACCTGATGGTCCTGCAGCTTCACCCAGCACCTCCAGCTCCTCATTCCAGTTCTCCCAGCACCACTTCCTGCCCTTTCTGGGGCGATGGGATGCTCATGGACTCTTGTCACCCAAAGTTGACCAAAACTCTTCTCCACTGGAGATGCTCTGGCCTGGTGGGAGCACCAGTGGTGGAAACATCTCCTCCAGCACTGCCTTGTGGGAGGCATCTCCATGGGAATGGCAATGGAGAAGAGAGGAGACAGTGGGACACAAGGACACTGTGGGAGCAGCACAATTCAAAGAGGGGGTGCAACAGCTCTGTCCTGCTCTTCCTGCTTGGAGGCAGAGAGAAATAAAGGACAGGGAGAAGGAAATAAAGGAAGATGAAGTGCAGAAAGGGAAGAAGACAGGACAGGGCTTTCCCCCTTGCCTGTTGGCTGTGCAGCGTTATTTTTGGGGCACATTGGGCATCTCAAACAGGAACAGCCCCTGGTGCCTGGTGGCTCTTGAGGGATGTTGTTTGAGTGCAGAAGGACCTTGAGTCCTGGTGGGGTCAGACCATCATGATGGGGAAAGAATCCCAGAGGCTGCATTCACTCACTGCCCAAACCAGGACATCCCGTGTGTTCCAGCTGGGAAAGTGATGAGCAAATTCCAAGGCTCCTGAAAGCCAGCCCCAGCTGAGCACTGCTCAGGAGCCGTTCTGAGGGCTCCCCCCACCAGCCCACCCAGATTTCATTCCCAACAAGCGATTCCCACTCCCAATCCAGTCACCAGGAGCACTGGGATGAGGCACAAACGGTGCTGGAACTGAACACCCCCGCAGGCAGCCAGGAAAAGGAGCAGTGTCACCCTCGGAGGCTGGCACCGTGCTGTGTTTCATAGTAACGAGGAAATATTTTATGCATCAAAAATAATATTTTGGCAAGATCCTTCCCGGGCGCTTGTAAGTGCTTATCACGGCGCAGGAGCCTGGATGCTCCAGGCCCTTGGACTCAGATGCTCTTTGTTCTTGTACAACCTGATGTAGGTGCTGCTGCAGAGAGAAAAATAAACACCGAAATCAGAATAAACACCCTGTTGTCTGCTGCCCCCACCAACTGTGTCTGTTCCTAAAATAATTGCGTCTGTGGTAAACGCCGACTAATTAATGCGCACATATTTAGAAGAGGATTAGCATCAATAATAATCAATGCAGATCTATTATGGCTAATTACGGATGTGGATCTATTGCATAGCTCCTAATCTTCTATAAATATGGTTTTTATAATCACTTTGTTAGCAGGTATCTAAAGCAATGCAAAGAATTTGCAACACAAGTTAGAGCCTGGCTCTGTTCCAGCTCAGGTAATTACACCCTGCCTCAGTCTATCCCTCTGCAGCTCCCCCTGGGAATACATTTATTTTTAACTTCTTACCCAGAAATGTCTCATGTCACTGAGGGCCGTGTGCTGTGTGTGACACCCCGAAGGACGCAGAGCACAGGGGGGAAGTGGTGAACCTCTCTCTGGGTGAACCTCAGGACACGCTGGGTATGTTTAGTCCATCACAGCTCGGGATTAGGTTGTTATTAGTCCCTACAGAACATCAGGAGCAGCTCTTTAGTCTGGGGAAAGAAGCAGTTAAATAATGAGGAGGATCTGAGAGCTTTGTTGGACGAAACCCTTTGCTCTGTGTGTCTGGGCTCCTCACAGCTCCACTGCCACTGCTCTCCTCAGGGACCGGTGCTCAAATCCTGCTGGTGCTGCAGCTCCCATGGGGCTGGTCCATGCCAGCAGAGTTTGGTGCACAGGGATCCCAAGGAGCCCCCAGATCTGGGGGATGCTCGGCTGCTCAGCCGTGGAGCCGTGGGAAGGGGCAGTGGGAGCCCTGCAGAGCCCTGAGGGACGCAGGGTCTGGGCTGGGAGGAGGAAGACCATGATTCAGCAGCAAAGAGGAAGACCATGATCCAGAAGCAGAAGCCTGGGAGCTGGATGGGCAGCAACTCCCTCCCACCTCTGCCCAGGCTGCTGAGCTGCTCCTGGAGTTTGGAAGCACCAGCCTCTGTTGGTTTCTTTTTTTTTTTTCCCTGTTTTTTTTTTTTTCTGAGCAATGACCTTGGGAAAAGTGAGCTGGGGTGGGAGCTGTCACAGTGTGAATGGGAAAGAGATGGCAGCTGCACAAACCTCGGGCTGTCCGGGAGGCTCAGGAAGCAAAAAACAACATCCATGTTTCACAACAGCCCCAATTACAACGGGGTTAAGTTTGGCACTTCAGCAGTCAAAACATCTTTCCAAATCTCCTCGGGCTGGAACCCCCTCTGTAAGAGCCATGGGAAGGAGGACTCGTAACCCAATCTGCTGCTCCAGATTATGCAGTGTCCAACCGTGTAATTGAGATTAATCACTTCTTCCCCCATGCCCAGAAATACCTTTCATGTCTGGAACACTCTTCCCCATCCCGAGGCACTTGAACTTTGAGACTTGTGGGCGATGGAGATGGAGGGGGAGAGGGCAGGGTGGGATCCATCAGCCATGCAGCACTTCCTGAGTGTCCCGTGCTGGTCTGCAGGCTGAGACACCACTCAGGACCCTTGAGGGAGCAGCTTTTCTGCCTCCATCCCACCAAGTTGTGTCCCCAGAGGTTGTTGATGTGACACTGATCAATGATCATTGGCAAACCCAGCTCACGGGACCTTCTCAGGTGCTGTGGTAGCACCAAGACAGGTGGCAAGGGTGACCTGAAACCTGGCAGGGTTTTATTTAAACCTAAACTTGGGCTCAGCAGTGCTGAATTAACAGCTTCACTCGATGATCTTAAAGGTCTTTTCCAACCTAAACTATTCCATGGTTCTCTGAACCATCCCTGCCTGCTCCCACACAAGAGACAGCACAATTCCACCAGGCAGCTCTGGGGAGGTAAGGGACCCTCTCAGCTGCCGGGGGGGATAATTCTCCTTCCTTCAGCAGTGGGAGTGAAGCAGACATGAGGTTTCTTGTAATTCTCCAGGATTTGGTAATGTTGATGTGCAATAGCCTGAAGAGCTGCAGTGGTTTCCCAACCTGGAAGAGGTGGGAATCTCCCTGCAGTCATCATAAGGAAACTATGTGTGACCTTGCTTGTTTGTTCCTTCATGGGGCAGAAAGGGGAGATGCCCACCCCAGGCAGTCCAGGTTAGGGTCAAGAACATCCCAACCCACGGATGTGTCACTGCAGGGACACAGAGCATGTCCCGGGACATGAGGCTGGGAAAAGCAGCCTTGTCAGAGTGGGATGATGAGGGCAGCCCGGGTTCCTGCTCCAAGAGCTTCTGGGGGTGCTGAGCTGGGCTGGGTGATGGTGAGGGACACCCAGGCTCCTGCTCCAGAAGGTTCTGGGATTGCTGGGAGGCTCAGCAGGCCGTGCTGCTGGCACAGCCATGCGTGCAAGCTTTGCTTTTCCATTTTAACCTAAAGACCCGAAAAGATTGGGTTCCAGCTGACAAGTCATAAAAGCTGTCGTGTCCTGTATCACAGCAAACATCTGCCAGTGGCGTGGCTCCCAGCGGGATCAGCGCTCCGACACGAGTTCAAGGGCTTTTTGGGGGCTTGCTGGAAGAGAGCCGAGGGAGGAAGAGGAGCAGCAGTGCCCTCGAGGTCCTCTGGGCCAACCGCAGAGGAATTGCAGCTTGGGCTGGAGCAGGGGCAGACCCAGCGAGACTCTCCAAAGGTCAGCAGCATTCCAGCTGCGGGAGCTGCGGGACACCCGCTCCGGGTAACTGGAGAAGGAGCTGGAAAAGCTGCTGGAAGACACAGTTTAAGGCAGCTTGTCCCTGCTGCAGGGGAGCTGCTGTGTTCATGGGTTCTGCTCTCAGGTCAGGATAGGTTTGCACTTTATCAGAGCTCACCTGGAGCCTCAGAGCCCCTTCTTGGCACCAGCAGTGCTCGGGATCGTGGGCCTTGGGGCTGAGTGTGTGAGGGTTTATGGGAGCTGAGCCCCACAGACTGCAGGGGGTGGGAGGGAAGGACAGGGGGAAGGAGATGCTCAGACCTGAGCCCTTCAACTTCCTAAAGCAACCCTGGTGAAGGGAACTGACTCCCATCCCTCTGCCAGACCTTGCTGCCCTGTGTGGCCATGTTGGGGGTGCAGGACACTCACAGGGCTGGAGCATGGGAAAAGTGGCTGGGAGAGGAGGGCTGGTGACCAGGCTGCATCCCAGAGGTGGCACGGTGCCTGTGTCCTGCTCTGGTGTCACAGTGTCCCTGTGCTGCTGTGGTGGCACAGTGTCCCTGCCCTGCCCCCAGAGAGCACAGACTGCACAGACCATTGCACAGACCCCCAGTGCAATCCAGCCCTCCCAGCTCCCCACGCAGTGCAGGCAGCAGCTGCCATGGAGGAAAAGCCCCAGTGCCAGGAAGGGAAAGCCAAAGCAGAGCCGTGTGTGGCAACTGAGGAGGAAATGAGTGCAGACCCTGCAGGACTCACTAATGGCCTCCACCGCGTGCCTCTGCCTCGTACGAGGCCTTCACTCTGCGAGTTTGGACACATCCCATTTCCCACAGACCCTCATTATCCTACTCGTGTTCACCGCAGTTCTCCATAAATATTTTATGAGCATCCTCTTTGCAAGGCTTTCGTTTGGATTTGCCCTGTGAAAGCGTCTGCCTGGCAAGGAGAAGAGAGGGGAAATGAATAACAAGAATGATCACGGAGAAGGTTTGGGGGGGGTGGAGGGGATGGCGGGGAGAAGGAGCCTCTCTCTCTGTCTCTCTCTCTCTCCTCGATAACTGTGTTGTCTCATCTCTGCTCTTGTGTGATAACAGCAGAGCAGCTGCGTCCCTGAGCCGGGATCCTTCGGAGCGCTGCTCTCGGGAGCGGTGCCCAGCTGCCTCTGCCACCACCCCGCGGGACAGAGCCCAGCTGTGCCATGTCCTCCTGGGGCTGGGGAGAGGGAGAGCGAGGAGAGGAAACAGCCCCAGCGTGAGGAGACACGGCCACCTGCAGTGCCCTGCCTCGCTGAGGCCCTGACACATGGGAATGGTTTAGCACTTCCCATCCTGACCATGCCAGGCAGAGCAGAAGCCCTGGTCCAGGCAGGGCACAGGTGTGTGGGACACAGGTGTGCTCCAACAGGGCACCCTCCAACACAGATTCCCACATGTTGCCTTTTTCCCAGCCTGGAAATGAAATTCGAGATAATTTTAGTAAGGAGGTGATATAAAAGAGCATTCCACACACAGCATTCCCACACACAGCATCCCTCATTCCCCCCACACAGCATCCCTCATTCCCACACACAGCATCCCTCATTCCCCACACACAGCTTCTCTGGGCTAGTGTGCAGGTGGGGACATCCATCATCAATTCCATCTTGTCCCCGTGGCTCAGGCACATTGGCCATGTCCCTGTTTGCCTTTGGGACCTGCCCTTCCTCCCCTCCTACCCCTGGGTGCTGCAGCCCCAGCCTGGAGTTTGTCTCCTCTGGTTTCCAAGGCAGAGTCCAAGCTCTTTCCAGCCCACCTCCACCCAGGACAGCCTCCTGCCTGTCCTGCTTCACAAGTGAGCTGAGGCTGGCTGGGAAGCAAGAATTCCATTTAGGGGGAAAAAAAACATACCAAACCCTGAGGTTTGGAAATTGGTTTTCATCATCATTTTGAAGAGGGAGCGAAGTGCTGATGACACCAAGGCAGGAAGGGAGCCGCTGGCACCGCTCTCCCTCTTTGTGACCGTGGCCCTGCAATCCTGCATTTCTGTGGATGAAGGACCTGGGGCAGAGCTCAAACCATTCCTAGGCTCTCTCCAGAGAGCTCCATTTATGGACCTCATAAATCTTCTCAGCTCTCTGATGGGATAACCCTCCCATCCCACTGGAGGAGCTGCATTGCAAATTCCTCGTCAGCCAAAGCTTTTTCCAGAAAGGGGCTGAGCTGGGCTGAGTTGGGTGAGCAAGGGGTGACAGGGGCCTGGTGCTGCCCCAGGAGTCACAGCCCCAAGCTCAGGGGGTTTGAGGGTCTCTTGGGCCCCTCTGGAGTTGGAAAATGTCTCTAGTAAAAGAGATAAGGCAATAGGGATGTTCCAGAAAAGCACCCATACCCAGCACACAGCAAATCCCTCTTCCCTCCCCAGCCCTGTAGCCCACATAGACTCGATGGCTTGTCAGGAGAGAGATTTTCCTTCAGAAGATGCTTTTTATGAGTGCATATTTATGAATGAGGAGCTGGGCTTCCACCCTTCCCTTTGCACAACGGCGGCTCTTGCCGCTGGGGTTTTCCTGCTGAGGTACATTCCTAAATAAATAAATAAAGCAGTTAAATAATTTCCTGTCTAATTGGTAAGAGGATGGAATAAGTGACCTAATCAGCCTTTTCTGTCTCTCATTTCTGCGAAACTCTGACCTTACTCGCCCCAGCTTGGCAGTGCAGGGAGCCCGGTGTGTGTGGTGGGGTTGCCCCCATTTTCCCTGGAACAGACGTGGGAAGCGTCAGGCTTGTGGGCTCTGAGCTTTCCTCAGCTCATTTCAATCCCATCAACCCTTACCTGGAGCTGCAGAGGCCATAAAGCTTCTCTGTGCATCCCAGCTCTCCGTGTGCAGCTGTTGGGAAGCAGGCCAGCCCGTATGTTTGTTGAGATGCTCCCATAAAGCTAAAAAAGCCTGGAATTACCCCAAACCAGCCTGCTCTCCTGTGCCCCAGCAGAGCCAGCGCTGGCTCCAGGGTGTGGTGTCAGTGTCCAGCCCTGGATGGTGCAAGGAAACTGCTCCAGGATTTGTTACTGACAGGGAGGAGAAGCCAGGAATGCTCCTCTCAGGACTGGGTTGGGTCCCAGCATGCAGGAGCAGAACCGGAATTAGGTTCTCTGTCCCTGACAGGAGGAATTTGGTGTTTCCCAAGTGGCTCTGCAGCAATGAGCCATCCCAGCTCCCTGTGCCACCCCCAAGGAGCTGCAGGGCTGCAGACTTTGGAGGTTCAGCTGATCTCCCAGGGCCACAGCAAGATGGTCCCATCTCTTCCAGAGAGGAGTTTCTCACTCCTCTGCCTCTCTCTGCTGGATTATTTCCCTGAAATTTATCATCTGTTTTCCTTTTCTCAATCCCACCTTCCTAACTCCACATTCCTCTACCTTTTTAAATCATTCCCCTCCCTTCTGCCTGCTGACACCTTGAAACCAGCTGAAGGTCAATGGCTTGACACCTCTCCCCTGCTTTTCTGCCTCTTCCACCCCAACACGAGCAGGTTCCAGTCTGCAGACTGTCCCCATGGGGTGTCCCCCACTATAAAGCTGATTTTCCCTCCTGGTTCCATGGGCCAGCTCCCAGGTGATAGCCACGAAGCAAAAAAGCCTTGGGGTGAATTGCTCAGCTGCCTGGAGTGGAGGTTTCCCAGTTTTCCAGCAGCTGTGCTGAGGTGTTGGCCATGCATGGGTGAGAACATCTGCCACTCCACCCACATGAACATCTTCCTCCTCTTCCTCCTCCTTCTTCTCCTCCTCTTCAACCCTCCCCATCCTTGTGCCCTGCTCTCCCCCTGCCTGTCCCTTCTCCACGGTTCCCATATGTCCTCCATCCCTTGGTGTTTGGGGTGTGTTCCCAACTCCTGGCCGAGCAGGGGCAGCTCTGGCTCCGGGGGATGTCAGGCAGGGAGGGCTCCCTGCTCCGGCACTGCTGCACCTTCCAGCCCCCCCCGAAATTTGTCACTCTAATCCCGTTTGGACACTGCTAACTCCGGCATCCTCCCCCTCCGCCTTCCTTCTCCGGTGCCTCGCGGTGACTCCCGCAGACGCTGCCTTATCTACAGCCCATTTGTTATTCCCATTCCTATTCATCCCGCGTTCCCGGGCTGCCTGTGCCGCGGGAGGCAGGAAAACAAAGTCAGCTCTGGCCTCGGGGGACCCGGAGCTCGGGAAGAAGAGGCACACGGCAGAGGGATGCGAGGATTCGGAACAGCACTGGCGTGGGGCGCTTTCACCGTGGATCTGTGGCCAGCTCATTTCCCACGGCTGTCACGGAGGGAACGGGAATGAGAGCAAGTGGATGCACAGGAGAACGTCTGCGAAGCTCCACCAGTGCCCTGGGCCCTGCCCCGGGTGTTGTGGCACAGCCAGGCAGCCCCGGGAGCGGTGACACGGTGACAGTTCCCCCGGTGGCACTGCCGCTCCCTGCGGCTGCCGCTGTGCTCGGGAGCCGACATCTCCCGAGATGGATTTCAGAGCAGGGACCATTCGTCACCCATTATTCCTGTATTTGTTGGGGGCTGGTCTTGAAGTGTTGTTGCTTTTGACAACTCGCTGTGTGCTGGGGAGGGATGGGGGGATGAAAGCACGGGGGGGCTCACCCATCACCTCCCCACATCCATCCCTGGATCCATCCGTCACCTGCACAACCCCACAGGGGGGGTTGTGTCCTGAAAAGCCAGGACAGGGGGGATGGAATCCCAGATTATCCTGACTCAGAAGGGACCCACGAGGATCTCTGAGTCCAACATCTAGCCCTGCACAGGACACTCCAACAATCCCACCCCGTGTTCCTGCCCAGACCAAAGGCTGCCTCCAATGAGAACTTCCATCCTCCTTCATCTTCCCTCCAAGAGCCGATGCCTTAGGGCTGCTTTAGTCTTATCCTTAATAGGAGAAATTTAAGGCTAAGGATGGCTGCAAACTGGAAAACAAATTCCCCAAAAGTAGGGCAGGCCACAGAGCTGAGCCGAGCCCGTCACATTGTCTTTTCTCAGAGAAGTTCACATTTTTTCAGTGAAAAACAAAATTAAAGCAAACAAGTTGTGTTTGTTGGGATTTTGTTCTGGCTGTGGTGTGCCCCAGCCTGTGTCTGTGTGCATGCGTGGAATCGCTTGCTCCGGCTCTTTTCCCAAGGGAAGCCAAAGTAGGGAAATAAAAACCTAAAGTGTTTTTTTTATCATTGCTGCTCAGAAACTAAACAATTTCAGCTATGCAGGATCCTCACAGAGGAAGGTAATTGAGATCACAGAGGCTTTTTCCTTACACAGGCATTTCCATGAGGAGATTTTGATCCACCAGTGTTAAGTGCTTTATTTTTAAATACGTTTTTTTTACATGGCAAAAGGGTTTGCCCCAAACCCTCCTTTCAGCCTGTCCCCACACCAGGGATGTGCTAACCCAGGTGACTCAGCCTCAGCCTGGGCCACGCCCCTGTGTCAGGGACGATGTCACTGATTGAGGTGGCATCATGTGTCTGGTGACCCATGTGGAGGAGAAGAGAAAGAACTTGGCCTAAAAAAGTGTAAATAAAGGACATCAGGTAGAGAAAGGTCTGATCAGCCCCTAATGGACAAATGGCCCAAAGCACACCTGGAGCTCAGGTCCCAGAAACACCAGTGACCAGTCCCAGTGACCAGCCCAGCCCCTCAGGGTCACCATGCCACTGGTGGCACCACAAAAAGCCTGGGAGCCTCCACAGACACTGGTGGGACAGCCACAACCCACCTTGTGGGACCTCGTGGCTGCTCACCCCTTCTCCACTCCCTCCATCCTCCCTCCTCCAGTCAGGATGAAGATGGATCTGTGTGGATTCATCCATCCAGGGCTTGCTCCACCTCACCTCCCCCAGGATATCCTGCCAGGCAGGACCAGAGCTGGGCTCCTCACGGCAGCAGTGCCCCAATCCCCCCACATACCACTCCCAACACTTTTTGTGAGTCTCCTGCTTTTCCCCAGGCCCAGAGCAGCAGCCCCGGGATGGAGGGAGAGATAAGGCCCTGCTCGCGTTACCTGACGCTGCCTTCCTGCCACCTGATAGCATTAATTATGACTTATTCTAATATGAAAGGACCCCTTTAGAAGGTTCCCCCCTGCTCTGCCTCCATCCCCATGCCCACCACGGGGACCCCCCACCCCTCCCGCCTCCCCTTCCCGAGCCCACGGGACTTCCCAGTTTTCAGCAACACGAGATACAGGAGGCTCTTTGAAAACGCTGCACGCTGGCAGCTTTCCCACCTCAGTTTCAAATCTCACTGGATAATATTCTCCATATTCCTTTATGGAAACCAGAAATTCTGGCTTTGCTGTGCCTCAGCGTGGCTGTGCTAGCGCCTGAGCCGTGGCTGCGGGGAGCTGGGGGACAGCAACAGTGGCAGCAGGCACAGCCCTTGCCACTCAGGCCACAGAATAAGGCAGAGCTGGGGAAAACTCCTCTGCCAGACACATTACTCACCCAAAAGTGCAGCCGCAGGTCAGCCGTGACACTGACACAACGTGAATGACCTTGTACCCCCCAAAAAGGGAAAAATCTGATCAAATCAGCCAAGTTCTGCTGGCTTTGAAGGAAAGCTTCCTGAAGTTCTGTGATTTGGGCTGGAATGATGTTTTCAGGAGAAATCTGCCTGTGTTTAACTCAAGCCCACTTAAGAAGCTTAAAAAGGAAAAGCTCGGAGCGCACACAGAATGTTTGCTTGATGATTGAAGCAAACGTTCGGTTTGACTTGAGGCAGGTTTTGGACAGGGGATATTTTCAGTTTGTTTTTCGTTTTACTGAGTGCAAGTTTGGGTTTTGTCAACATCTCCCAAGTTCCCCATAACCCCTGTGGAAAGATGGGCTGCCAAGGGCTGGGAGAGCCCCATGTCCCAGTGCAGGGATTATTGAATTCCTACCATCCCCACAATGGCCAGGGGCCGGCAAATATCCTGATGTGCTCTCCAGCTGCTAGGAATTCCCAGCCTAGATTGTATGGGATTACTCAGAATGGGAGGAACTCTGCTGGGGCACAGGGGAACACTCCAGGGTCTCCAGTTCTGGGGTTGCTGTGGAGAGAATTGCTTGGAAAACCTTCCTTGTAAATGTGATGAAAACAGGTTTTCTCCCAGGATATCGGTGTGGGAAAACCACAAACCTGCTCTAATTTGGCTGGGAGAACCTGTAAGCATCTGCCTGAAGGTAGAGGAGGGTGGCACGTCCTGTGGGGTGACAGGGGGAAATACATTTGCATTTCCATATGATTTAGAAATGGGCCAGACATGGGGATAACTGGGTGAGATGCTCTCAGGAACAGGGGCAGGTAACGGAGCCATCCCGAGGGGAAAAGCCCCATGGGATGGGAATGGAGCTGAGCACGGGGGCAGCAAGAGGCAAAAAGGCACATTTTCAAGCCCCAAAATGTGAACTCCTCCCCCTGCATAAGGACAGTGCCACTCCAAAGACAGGGTCTGGTGGAAGGAAAGGGATTTCACAGCACAGCAAAGGACAAGAACAAACCCTAAAAGGGGGCTCTTTGCCCTAAAACACCTTCAAAACCCTTAAAACCTTCATGGCTTGGTGCAGAAGCTGCTTTGAGCAGCCAAGTGACAGCAGGGATGGGAAGGATCCTGCCTGAGGGCAGAAAGAGGGGGACACCCATCCAACAGGTGCTGGGAAGGGAATGTTAGCTCAGCTGAACGGGAATGTTCCCTCCCAGCCCCTGAAGTGGAACTGCCAGGCCTCCCGCTGCTCTTAATCCACAGCACATTGAAGAGCTAAATATATTCCCAGCCTAATGCAGCAGGGCCTTGCTAATCTGCCCTTCATCACTTGGACACCCAGGACCAGCTCTCTCCACATCCCAGTGCAGGTTTAGCAGCAGAACCAGCAGGATGAGGGGCTCCTGTTGCCGGGAATTCCCGGCTCTGGCAGGGGTGGCTCCGGTTGCTCCCGAGGATGTGCAGCAGTAATTGAAACAGAACCGCACTTGTCAGAGGGAATGAGCCGTGGGCTTCCTGCCGGCCTGACCTTGCCCTGTGCAGGATTGGGGAACAAATTGCATTTGTTAATTTGCAAAACAATTCTCCCAGTCATTTGTCTGACTCAGGTCCTAATCCCGGGGTGTTTTCACGGAATCACAGACCGGTTTGGGTTGGAAGGGACCTCAAAGCCCATCCAGTGCCACCCCTGCCATGGGCTGGAACACCTTCCACTCTCCCGGGTGGCTCCAAGCCCCATCCAACCTGGCCTTGGACACTCCCGGGGATGGGGAGTTCACAACCTCTCTAATTTTCCTTGTGGACCTCAAATCCCCATCCCAGGTCCTGGATCCATCTGCATGGAATCAGTGCCATTTGGGGAACAGTGCTGAGAGAACTCCCTTGGGCTGGGCCTTTGGAGTCAGGAATGGGACAGAATTGCCATCCTTGTGCCTGGAAAGCCCAGGATGCCCATCATCCAGGAGTGAGTGTGCAGCACACCGCTCTCAGCACAGCCAGGCAGGCACAGCCGCCCCCAGCTCACACCCCAAAATATAACTGACTTCATCCAGCAAAACCGAGCAAGAAATGTTCCCCAAGGACGCTGGGCAAGGGCTGGATGCAGTGGAGATTCCCCACTCAAGCCTTGCTTTAGGAGAAGAGCCCAGCCAGCCCTGCTCCCACATCCCGGGGGAAACAGGAGCCGGGGAAGGGGGAGCCGAGGTGCTGCCTCGTGCTCGGCCACCCGTAGCCAGCCAGTCCCATCTCCCACTCCCCGTGCCTGCCTTAGCATTCCCCAAATCCTTTTAACGCGCTGATCTGATAAGGGATCTGCCCGTATTGGATTTTTTTTCCCGGTGACACATAACCCAGCTGGCTGGGTGGCGGCTCGGGGAGGAATCAAACGGTCAGGAACAAATGAGTAAATCAAGTTACCATTTTACATCTCTTTAAGTTGTTTCCCTCTAAGAGCTCCCCAGATTTTATCTCAGGTAGCTTAATTGGAACAGGAGAGCCGGGGCTCCTCGGAGCGCCGGGCTTTCCAAGGGAAGGGCAGCCCCCACCAGGTAGGAGGGAGCTTTGCTCGGGAAAGCGCGAGGGAAGGGGAAAGGCAGGGATAATTTATCCATTCTTGTGGGAAGTCCAGTAAGCGGCCAGGAATCCCCGTGACGGTGAAGGAGACGGCCCGGGAGCAGCCGGAGCTGAGCACTGTAGGGAGGGGGCTCTGCTTTTTGGGGGGATCTTGGTCCCTCAGCATCACCTGCCTGGCACCCTCACCTTCACCAGCTTATCCCGGGCATCCCACAGTGCCCTCTCTCCCTCCCTGCCAGCATTTGCTGGATGCTTTTGTCTCTAGAGAGTCACAGGGCGACTTCCCCAGGTTTCACCTTACCTGCTTCAGTCTCCCCTGTCGTTGTTCCCTGGGACCAGCTGTCTCCAACCCACAGAGCCAGAACTCCTGGGAATTTGTGCCTTGGGACTACAAGTTGCTCATCCAGGCAAGAACCGAGCAATCGCTGTCCCTCCCTGAGCCCCTGTGGGCACGAGGCCACTCGGGAGCCTTGTCCTGGGCTGCTCCATCCCACTGTGACCTTGGATGAAGCCCACACCAGTCCCCGGGGCTGGGAATTCTGTGCACATTCCCTGCACCCCAGGGAAGAGCTGGCACATGGCTCTGAGTGTGCAGACACACCCCCCTCCCATGGGCACAGCTCCCAGTCCAGGCTTCCCCAGACTGGGAGAACTGGGCAGCTGCTGCTGAGCTCTGCTGTTCTCTGCTCCTGAAGTGTTTCCGGACAGAAATTTGCCCGGATTTCCCTAACCTAAGAGATAATAACCTGAGGAATTTCTAGTCAGGCTTCATTGGCCATGGCATTTCACTGCTCTTTCACAAATCCCTGATGTCTTCCTACCCCAAAACACAGCAGAAACAGAAAACAAATCAATCCACGTAACAACAGCACGATCAGCTTTTGTCTGGCCTGGGAGAGAGGAGAGGGCAAGGGAAGAGAGGAGAGATGGAGTGATAGGGAGAGAAGGGAGAGAAAGTGCAGGGCTGAGGAGGGGCAGCATTTATGGACTCGTTGGAAACCATCAATCACTGTTAGTGCAAGAGGCTGTTTAGAGCTGGTGAGTATTAAATTCCAGCAGAATTTGATGAATAACAGGAGGAAAAACATTCCTGTTGTAGAAGAATAAAAACAAGCGTTCCCTCTTCTCCCTGTGCCAAACATCCCCAACCTGAGGGAAAGTCCTGGGAAAGGTTGGTCCTGGGTAAGGGGACACGAAGCAGCCTCACTGAGAACTCCAGAGGGGCTGCAGGGCTGAAAGGGATCTGAACTGGAACATGCAGGACCACACTTTCCCAACCCAAACCTCCAGCTGGGGTGGGGAGTGGCTCCTTTTGCCTTAATGATCAGCCAGCCCCTGCTAATTATTAGCAACTGGAGTGAGTCTGCTCAGATAAAATCAGGCTCCTGACTCCCCAAGCCCTGCACCCTTTGGGGCTCACAGGGGTTCCTGCTGCCCAGGGGCCTCCTGCTGCTGAACCTGTCATTCCACTGTCTGGGACAAACTCAGGGCTGCCCTCCTGTCTCTGAAGATCCAGACCCCAAAAGCACAGACCCTGGTGATGGAGATTGGCATTTGTTGCTTCCCCACATCGTTCTCCAAAGCAGTCAGCAATAGCATCTCTCCTTAATTAGACAGGCTGGTAATGAGAGCCGAGGGCCCCAGAGGCTTGTCTGACATCACCAGGTATTGCTGTCAAGCAGACACAGAAAAATGCACTGAGATTCAGCCAGAACATCCTCAGAATCAGGGAATGTGTCCTAAAAATGCAGGGGCTGATGCTTTGTCTTCGGTGTGTCTCAGTGCTGGGGAGGAGGGAGGGGAGCACATAAACCCAGGCAGATTTAGAAAACATCAAACCATGGCACAGGGGGCACTTGGGCTTCTGATGAAGAATTAATTTGGCATCAGCATAAATGTGAAAGGGAAAGGCTGGTACAGCTCAGATGACCTTTTCCTGGAGCTGTGTGGGCTGTCAGAGTGACAAATGGGACACCTGGGCGCTGGCACAAAGGGGCAGCACTCCAAGGTCACCTCGGTTTGCTAAACAAGGGGTGGCTGCACTTTGTGGCCAGAGCCTGGACCCCCAAGCTGCTGTGGGAAGTGAGACTGAGGCATTCCCATTCCAGCCCCATCCCAGAGGATGGGCAGTGCCTGTGCACGGCTCCAGCTGGGCAGAGATCCCAGCGTGGCCATGGCAACGTGAGCATGGCATGAACATGACATGGGAACATGAATGTGTTCATGATCACTCAGCACTGAGCACCAGGCTCTCACCCAGCCCCCTCCTGCCTCCAGAGGTGCCAGTGCTGCTGTGGGAATGGCATGGCTGGCACGGAATGTCTCCTGAAGGCACCGTGCCACCGAGGGCAGGCACAGAATTCCCAGCACCCAGCATGGCACTCACAGAGAGGTTGGAGTGATGGTGTCACAGCTGGGAGCAGGGTCCCCCCAGGGCCCTGGCCCTGTGTCCCCCAGGGCCCTGTCCCTGCCATGTGGCAGCAGCCCAAGGACCGCTCCGATGAGAGAATGACTCACAGGGACTCTGCTGTGGGTGTGTTTCCTATTAGGGCCGCTCAAGTCTCCACAATTAGGAATGCAGCTCAACCAGAGTGTGAATCCCTAATAGGAAACATTCCCCAGATGCACATGAGGGCCCCGAGGAAGATGCCAGCCCTGGAAAGGGCTGGGGGGCGAGAGCTGCCGGGATGGCTCCCACATGAGGCGGCATCAAAGGCGAGGCTGCAGTCCCGGGGTCTCCGTGGCCACTTCTGCCAACTTTGATCAGGGTTTGTCGTCTGACTCCCAAACAGTTTTTTCACACTTGTTTCCCAAGTGTGAAGAGCCCGAAGTCATGTTGGAAACTCTGAGACAATTTCGGATTCCTTTGCAACAAAGCCAAGGGCAGGACAATGGGACTTTGATGTTATTGACATATTGGTTCAGAGTTTCCTTGTTTCCATTTCCCAGCATTAGGCCGGAGCAGAGGGCTGCTGCCTTGCTCTGTTTAATTAGGTAATGTTTGTTCAGTGCTCGGAGAATATAAAGTGCTCAGCAAGTGGAAAGCGTTATCCTTATTACTATGCCTTCCATATCCACTGGCTGCGTTTGGTGGAGCTGCAAAAGCTTTGAAAAAAAAAAAAAAAATAAGGTCAAGTTTATTTTATTTAAATGTAAAATAAAATTGTAGCACTGAGCAGAGGTAATGGACTGGCAGGGGCGGGGAGGGAAGAGCTCTGTGTGTGTCCAGAGCAGGGGGAGCATAGACTGTGCCAAGCTGAGTCCCCTTGATGTTGTCCCGAGCTGTCCTGTCACTGTGTGTGTCCAGTGTGGCCTGGGCAAGCCCTTCCCAGAGGCAGCAGAAGCCAGGACAGCTCCCAGCCTCCCTGCTGGCACTGCCACCAGTGGAGCTCCTGGTGCCCATCACCCTTTATCAGGTGGAGATGGGACAGCTGTGGATGGGGCAGCAGGGCCACCACGGCACTGCCAGGCACAGCTGGGCTGGACAGGGGGGCCCAGCACTGGCACATGCTCCAGGCAGTTCCCTGGCTGCTGCCAGCCCACGGTGCAGCATTCCAGAGACAGGGAAATCATCCCACTCCCGCTGTTGCTGATCTGTCTCACAATCCCAGGCGCTGAGGTGCTCTGAGAGGTCCTGGAGGATGCTCTGAGCAGCTGAGAATGAGCCCCTTCATTATCAGAACTGTCCCCCAGCCCAAAGTGATGCCAGGGATGCTCCCACCCAGGACTGCTCCACTTGGGCCCCAGGGCTGGGGCTGGCTGAGTCTTCTCAGGCTGCTGTTCCCTTTTTCCTTCCCCTGGGTGATTTCCCCTCATTGTGATTCCTCTCCTTGCTGGTGATAAAACACTTGAGGAGTTGCACTGAAGGCCCGGACTCAGCAGCCCACCCCAGCCCTCCCACCCCAGCCTCTCCCCCGCCAAATATGTTTGTATTTTTAACATTTTTAGGCAACAATCTTAAACCGAAGCAGATGTGACAATGAATATTTATCTGCAGCATCTCAGTATGGGATTTTCTCTTAAACTCGATAAAATAAACTGCTCAGGATACAGAACAACATTTCTCCTAATATACAATACACAAGGGGCAGGAGGGGAATTAGCAGATGAACTCGGCATTAAAGCCATTTAAAATCAAAAGAGCAGCAGCATTTACATGCGAGGAGAACAGTTGGTGCTTTCAGTGAGATCCTGGCGTGTTTTCCTTCCCATTCCTGGAGGCTCCCAAACACCGGGCAGAAAGGTTCCTGCCAGGGAGGGGCGGGTGAGCAGGGGGCTCTTCCTGCAGGTGGGAGAGGCAGGAGCAGCCCCTGTCCTGAGTGGGGCACAGCTCCCATGGGATGGGATGAGGAGGGGAAGGAGAAGGCAAACACTGCTCCAGTGACAAGGAGGTCACCAGGTCCCAGTTCCAGCCTCGTGTCTCTCCCATGGGACCATTGCTGTCCCCGTCCCTCTTGGGGGCTCACAGCAGCCCCTCCCTGCTGACTCCATCAGGGTTTGTTTCTATCCAGCAGGAGAACGGGATTTGGGGGGAATTGTCCCCACCTGTTCCACTTCCATGCTTGGAGGGTGCAGATTTACCCTGCTGGGACTGATGCACACAGGATGCTCCAGGCTCCCTGGGCTGGGACTTCTGGGCTTCCAGGGCAGGATGAGACTTCCCTGGCTCTTCAGCTGTGGGATCCCTCATGCCCAGGGGTAGGATGAACTCCTGTCCCACAGGGCAGCCCCATGGGACCAAATGCTGTGCTTGCTCTGGTGCTGAGAGCCCCTTCCTCCCCACCCTGCTCATCCTCAGGGCCTCGCTTTGGGGGCTCGAAGCGAGGAGTGAATAAAAACTGCTGCAATCCTTGGGATGAGCTCTGGGGCTCGGCCCAGCCCTGCCGGATCCGGCGGCTGCTGGAGGCAGCGCGTTCTCCTGGAGCTGGAGGGCATTGCCAACCTTGCCACGCTGTGCTCCCAGAGCCAGGCACGTTCCTCCAACCTGCTGTCTCTGACGCAAATCCAGAACAATACGCAGATTAAAAATAACAACCACAACAAAAAGGCTCCACCACCACCCCAGAGAGTCCCACGGACACGGAGCCCCCCCAAAGCTGGAGCGGGGAGCGGGCACAGGGGGTGGGTGTGAGTCGGGGTGCTTGGGCACGGATGGGAGGCTGGAGGGGCAGCAGGAGGACCCTGAGGGTCAGTCCTACCCTGTGTCCAGGGCTGAGAGGCCACCAAAGCTCCTCATGCTCATTCACTCCCCCAGAGCTCTGCAAAGGGAGCAATTTGAAGGGACCAGGGACAGCTGTGCCACGATGGTGGCCCTCTGTGACCAGTCCCCAGCTGAGCTGAGCCAGTGACAGCAGCACCACACACTGGAACAGCTTGTTCCTCTTTGGTCTAGGACCATCTACCCTCCTGCTCTCCCAGAGAGGGATCCGTGCCTCTGGGTCCTGAGGGACCCCTATAACGAGTCAAAGGCACAAGGTCTCCTTTGGTCTGTGGAGAACATGAACTGGAGCCAAAAAGCTGCTGCCTGAAAGGGCTCAGCGGCTTCCCGAGGGCAATGGTCCCAGCTGGTGGCACTCAGAGTGTCAGAAATGGGATGGTGATGGTTTGAGCCTGGAGGGAGCATTTCCCATGCCGAACAGAGACCAGCCTGGCACAGGAGATGCTTCCAGTCACCAGCACAGGCCCTTGGGCCAGCGAGGGCAATGGAAGGCTTTGGAGTCCCTGTGCTTTCAAAGCCTGGGAAGGGTCCCTGCCCCATCGCCTGCCCAGGAGGATCCTGCTCAGGACTTTGTGATCCAGCCAGCACTGGATCCCACCCCCAGTCCGCCTGCCCTGAGCAGGGATTGTCCCTTCATGCTTCAGTTCCTGAGCTTGGCCTGGGGCAATGAACCTTTCCCTGTCATCCTTCACCTCCAGAGCTTGGCCAGGTCCAGGCTCTCTTCGTGCCTTCCCGGGATGAGGAAGGTTTGATTTCCTGAGCTGTGCCCAGAGCCCCCAGGGAAGCAGAGGAACGTTCCCAGCCCAGGAGTTTCCCAGCATCCTGAGACAGGTTTTGTTCATTCCCAAACTCCCTGAGAGTGGCCTGATGCGACGCTGCAGCCACAGAACATTCCTTTGTAAGGAAATAAAGTGTCAGTGCCACAGCTGTGACATCCAAGCTCTGCTTCAGTAGCATGCCCTGGGCAGAGAGAGGCAGTGGGTTCCTGTTTAGGTTTTCGGTTACTGTGTTTGTAAAATATTTATTTTTCTTGGTGTTTCTATCCCAGCCTTTTTAGAATCCAAATATTTGGAGGCTGGAGGAGCTGTGGCTGGGCCCAGCACTGCTCTGCTGGCTGGGCTCGGCGTGTGCCAGGCATGCTGATGGCCCCAGACCCCCCCAGCCAGCCCTCAGCATCAGACAGTGTTTGAATGCAGTCTCCAGGGGTGGAGAGGGTGGTATGAGGCACTGAAAGAGCTGGGAGAGAGAAAAAAAAGAAGAAGAAAAAAGAAAGGGAAAAAAAAAAAAAAAAGAAAAAAAAAGCGAGGCAGTGGCGTATAAATGAATAAATAATAGTAATAAAAAAGATCATTGGGAAGCAAAGACATTCTTTATGGTGCATTAATGTGTTTTCTCAGCTGCTCTCTTGACTCGGCACCAGCTCTCGCAGTTCCTGTCCTCAGGACACTCCGCTGGGCACAGGAAGGTTTGTTCTGGCTGTTCTGTCCCAATCCTGCTGCCCCTGGAGCTCCTGTCACCCACTGCCTCGTGGGGGGACACAGAGCCCCCACCTGCCCCTTTTCCCCCTGGCCTCCACGCCCATCACTGTCTCCTGGGATTTGGTTCTTTGGGACAGGAGCCTCTTGCTCCAGAACAACCATAGAAACCCAGCATTTTGTCCCCTTGGTGCCGCCCGGTGCTTCCTCTCCCCACTCTCCGAGGTTCCCTGAGCCCATGCTTTCCTCCTCCCCCATCTCCAGCAGCTTCCCGGGGAAGGGATCCATGCACAGAGCTGGTGGGACCCCAGCTGAGGAGGCAGCAGCTCTTATCAGGCGGCTGCCAGCTCTGTCACCACGCTGTGCTGAGTGACGGGCGCTCCCACCTGCTCCCGGCGCCGAGCACGGGGTGCTGCTGCTGCTGCTATAGAAACACCCAACTTCTTACGCTCACCTCCTTTTTTCTTCCTCTCTTTTCTTTTTCCCTTTAGACCCTCAAAGCCGCTGCTGAATTCCCTCACGATTCAAAGGGAGATCCGACGGGCTCTTCAGCGCAGCCGCGTCCCCGCCGAGGCAGCGCGTCCTGGCTGTGACAGGGTGTGGTGATCCATCCCCACCTCACGGAGAGGGAACTCCGAGTCATCACCTGCTTTCCAGGAGCTGAGCTGAGCCCTCTTATGCTCACACCGGGGCCACAGGATACATTCCCTGTGCTGGCACCACCCTGTGAGCTCATCAGCTGCTCCAAAGCCCCACACAGAGCTCTGGTGGGTTTATTTTGCTGGCTGCTCTCACCCAGCTGCTTATTTTCTTGAGTTTCCCCTGTGAACCCACTCCACACCTGGAACTGTGCTGACGAGTTGGCTTCAAAGCTGAGCTAACTCTGCAAATCCCTTCCATGCGTGACCGTGGGGAGCAGGTGCTCCTTGCTTCCCCAGGGCTGCGGAGCCCCCCAGCAGGAGAGCAGGATCCATCTCATTCCTCATTTGCCAAGCAGAGACACTCACATGGAAAACCAGCGTGTCCTCAAGTCATGGAATCACAGAATGGTTTGGGTTGCAGGGACCTTAAAGCCCATCCAGTGCCACCTCCTGCCATGGGCGGGGACACCTTCCACTATCCCAGGGTGCTCCAAGCCCTGTCCAACCTGGCCTTGGACACTTCCAGGGATGAGGCAGCCACAGCTTTCCTGGGCAGCCTAAGCCACCCAGTCTGAACTCATCCGGCATCACCATGGTAGATCCAGCACATCCCTTCTCATCCCCTCCTCACCTCATTGGCCTTGGCTGACAGTGGCTTGTTTTGGGATCCGTCTCTGTGGACACTCTGCAAAGCAAGCCAGCTCAGTGTAAGATCCAAGGAGACATTTACTAACGGGATTTGGGCTGAAATTCAACCCTTCCTGAAAAAAAAAAAAAAAAAAATTCTTTCAAACTAAAAGGTTCTAAACAAACCTGACTTGAGAGTCATTTAATACCCTGTCAGCTTCCCTTCCCACTGCTCCCGGCTCTGGTGAGGTGAGTCGTGTCCCTGGGATCGGGGTCCTGCTCTCCTGTGCTTGCTAGGAAGGTGCAAACAACTCCTGAAGTGCAGATGCCAGAGTCACTGACCCAGAGAGATCCTTCTGGAGCCTGGCTTTGGCTCGAGCCTCAGCAGAAGGCCAGGACAGGTCATTTCCCAATCCCCCTGCTTTGGTTTCCATTGTCACTGCTGTGATTCCACTTCCCACAGAGCAGCCCAGCACTGCTGCATTCTGGAGGCATTTCAGAGTCCTGGGGCTGTTGGTCTGGGCAACTGGCACCAATGATGATGCCACCGAAGCAGGACAGACTTTCCAGCTGTGACACCTGTAAGAGTTGGGTCAGCTGTGTTTCTCCTGCCTCAAAGCTCAGGAGTGACCACCCAGCCTTCCCTCTCCCTTCCCTCTCCCTTTCCCTTCCCTCTCCCTTCCCTTCCCTTCCCTTCCCTTCCCTTCCCTTCCCTTCCCTTCCCTTCCCTTCCCTTCCCTTCCCTTCCCTTCCCTTCCCTTCCCTTCCCCCGGTCCCGGCTCTCCTTAGCCGCGCTCTCCCCCTGGCGGCAGCGCTCGGTACTGCCCGCCCCAGGTGCCGCCGCCCCGCCCGGCCCCGCCCCGGCCCCCGGTCTCGGCCCTCCCGGTCCCCTCGGGACCCTCCATCACCAATTCCATCTCCCGAACCTCCATGGACCGCGGGGCTGTGCAGGAGAAGGACCCCAGAGAGTCCCCCGGCCCGGGGGGCTCGACTGTGCCCCGGTCCCCCGCGGCCCGCAGGTGACAGTCCGCAGGCGCTGCCGGTGACACCTGACGGGGAACCGCTGGCTTCTGGAATCTTTGCTCTTTCCAAGCGCAGGGAGCCCCCACGAGTGACTCCCAGTCATGAAGATGCACCTTCTAACCCCCCACCGCTCAGTGCGACCCCTCACTCCCCCCCAGCCCTAAAGCTGGTGGCCTCCTTGGAGCATCCTCACTAGAGACTCAGGGAAGAGAAGAGAGGGAGGCAAGGGAAAGGAGAGGGAGATGAAAACAGAAAGAATTAAACCCCCTGCTTTAAATGATGGAAAATATCCCAGCAGTGTTTCCTTTCAAGCCTTATTTTGCTATTCAGGAGCTTGAAAGGCATCGAGCTCCCAGGCCCTCGCAGAGCAAGCAGAGATTTCACGTTATAAAATATGAATATCCTGGTTTATGAATAAACCTGGGTTTGCTGCTCACTCCAAGCCATCACAACCTCCTCGGTTCTCTCTGGAGTGATTTGGTGGGGCGTGTCCCAGGTGTGGGGTGTCCCGGGTGTTGCGTGTCCCAGGTGTGGGGTCGGCAGGGGAGGAGGGGGATGGGAGCCAGCAGGGAGCAGCTGGAGGCACCGAGCCCCCTCCCCTCCTGGGACTGCGAGGGGCGGAGACACTGCTGGGCTCTGGGGTGATGCCAGGTCTGGGAGATGTCCCCAGTGCCAGGGCTGGAGCCGTTCCCGACGCCAGGGCTGGGAGATGTCCCAAATCCAGCGCTGGGAGCCGTCCCCAGAGCTCGGAAGCGTGTCCGGGGGGAGATGCTCAGGATTCCCAATGGCTGGTGCTGCCGATGTTGAAGCACCAGCCCTCGGCAGAGCAAGTGGAGAGATCCAAAACCTGCCTCCGAGTCCTCCCAGGTCCCACAGTGCTGGCAGAAGGAAGAGAAAGGAACGCAGAACGAGAAAGTCTGGGCTCTCCCTCCCCATGTGGGGACAAAGGCAGCAGGGTCGTGGCAGGGATGTGACAGAGGGACCCACCCGGCTCCTCCGGGGCTGGCGCTGGGTACGGACCGAGGCACCGCGGCTGCGGCTCCACTGCTCACCTGCTTTTCCCCACCTGGGGAGAAGGAGGGGGTGGCACGGGCATCCTTCAGCCCCTGCCCACCTCTGGGCACAAAGCCAGGGCACAGACCCCCGTCAGAGCCCCCTCCCCTGGCCCCGCTGCCGCCCGAGCTGCGCTGGCGGGGGACGGACCCGCACAAGGAGCAATGAAAACTTCAGAGGCGCTTTGCAGGAAAAGGAAGGAAGGACAAAGAGAAGCTGGGAAGAGGCCATCCCTGGTCCCCTGATGCACTTCAAGAGAAAACAGTCTAGACTTTTTATTTTTTCTTTCCCAGACCCTGTTTTCCATTTCAAATCAGCCCTGACATTTTGGTTATCTTTTCTTTTAATAAGCCAGGTTTGGTCTGTTAGAATCCATTCATCTGTGAGGCACAGGCAGGTTCAAAGGAAAATAACACCTGGGGACGAGGGAGCTCCCCAGTGTCTCAGTGCCACCAGTCTGCCCTGGCACAGAGGCCGGGGGGCACAGGAGGACGCCTAGCACCTGTGTCACCCCGCTGACAAGGATCTGTGAGCCCCAGGGGACATCAGGTTCACTCAGGCTCCTCTCTGCAGCCTCCATTCTCCCGCGGGAGGTTTTGGCATGGGGCAAATCCCCTTGTCACGACCGAGGACCGCTCCTGGCCAAGGGTGTGGGGAATCAGCTGAAGATTTGGGGTCCCTTGAGCCTCCCTCACCCCTCCTGGCTGCCGCCTGGCAGAGCTGCCGGAGCACAGCCGCTCTCCGGAGCGCACCCGCTCTCTGGGGCAGTGCCAGGGGATTTCCAGCTCCTCCCGCCTGACCTCGGCGCAGTCCCTTTGGCGATGTTGAGAGAGCTTCCCAAATCCCGCCCCAGGAGCCCTTCCCTGCTGGCAGCCCGGCTCAGCCTCTGCCCGGCCCCAGCCCCGGCCCCGCTCCGCGCTCTCGCCCCCCGTCCCGGAGAGGCTGGAGAGGGGGGAAGGCAGATGGAGCCCTGCAGGAGAAGGCGGCTGGAAGGAGGAAAGCAACGACCAGAAACACGGAGAAGAGGATGAAATGTTAGAGAAAAGTTGGCCTGAGGGAAATAAGGGAGCTAAAAATAACCCGCCAAAGGCTGCGATGGGAGCGAGGGGAAAAGTGCCGATCCCGAGGAGAAACGGGGTTACCCTGCAGCTGCCCCCACGCTGCTCCTGCTGAGCCCCCCAGCTTTGCGGGGGTGTCCCGTGGCAGGAGGGGGCCCGGGGACAGAGAGCCCCAGCAGAGTCCCTGAGCCGGACCAGAGCTCTCCGGGAACGGGGCACATCCCACGGGAACCGGGCGGGTGCCCAGCCCAGCCCGCCCAGCCCTGCGAGCCCTCGCCTTGATTACATTTCTGTTTCCTCCCCGAGCCGAGCACAGGAAGCTGCTTTGCCATCCATTTACCCAGGGACTTCACTGGTATTTAATAAACTCGATTAAGCAAGCGCCTTAATTTGCTTTGGTAATGAAAACATAATTGTTTCTGCAGCTCCAGTGCGGGGACTCTCCACGGCGAGTGGCGGGTGCAGGCAGCGGGATAATCGAGCAGAAGAGCCCAGAGCTGGGGAGGTTGTTGGTTCTCCCCTGAGGAAATAACCAGGTTTTCACCTCGGCGGGGCACGGCTGGGGAAGGGCAGGGGAGAAGCTGCTGCCGTGGGAGGCTGGGCTGGGCTGGGTTGGGCCGGGTTGATTCGGGGCAATCCTGCCCCCTCATCCTTCTCACCCTCATTCAGTCCTTCCCCATAAAAACATGCACCACACACCACCGGTGACTTTTCCTATTCCCTCACCTCGCAGCTCCAGCCACACCCTGGGCAGGATGCACCATCTCACAGGGGGTGATCCCACGGGATGCTCACATCCCAGACACCGTGATCCCATGGAGGGATGCAGGTGGGATAAGGCAGGGGCTCACCTTGGACCTTCTCAGACATGAGAGCACAGCCGTGCCAGGCCACAGATAATGCAGAATTCTGACCACAGATGTGTGTGCAACCCTCAGCACTTGACTCAAAAAGCAGCAATGACTCCAATGTGGTCCCTCCCAATCCCTTTGGAACTGTGTGAATGGAGCACAGCAGCGCCCAGGGACACATCCCACAGCAGCCTGGGGACAAATAAATGGGAAAACATACGTTCCTTGTAATGGTAACCCCCGAAATGAGCAGCCAGGTGCTGCCTGTGCAGTCTGTGTGACACGGGAGGTCCCTGCAGGGACCAACTAGCACAACCCTGTACTGGTTGTTTTAATATGAGATATTTCTCATGATAGATGATTTAGGAATTACTGCAAACCCTGCAAAGGTGGGGAGAGCCAGGGGTCACCATGGCCAGCAGGAGCTGGGCGAGGTCAGAGCCCAATCGTGCTCCCCAAGGAAGACTTTAGGGAAGAAGGGCCCTGGATGTGCAGTGAGCACAGAGAGGGAAAATGGGAGGAGGAAGAGACAGATGGTCCCATTTTGTATGAAAAGGCAGAGAGGGAAGATGTAACTTGGGAATCTCCCCAGAACAAGCCATCTGTGAGGTGTGAGGCCTGAGCTGCTGCCGGTGCAGCCAAAATCCTGGAGCAGCAGAAGATGCTGCACTCAGTCCAAAGATTTCATTACCTTGTCCCCGTTATTTGTGACTCGGAGGTCACAGGTAGTGAAAGCAGCAATTTAATCCTTTGTCTTTTTTATTTTCTTCTGCTCTAATAGGTTTGTGTTTTCCCTCACCCCTATCTGATGCCAGCCAGGAGCTCTGGGAACTCTTGTGAGCCTGAGGCAATTCCCTCCACTGATTTAAGGAACCCAAATAAATAAATGTTGTAGACAAATCCTTTAAAATATTAGAAACTGGGAGCAGCTCTAGAGGCCTTGTGAGCCAGCCTGGCTTTCCCACTGCAGCTCCAGGATTGGCTGTAGAAGCTGCTGGAACAAGGACTCAGCCCCAGCACCCTCCCCGTCCCTGGCAGGAGGAATGTCCCATCCTGTCTGGAGAGCTGTCACAGTGGGAAGGGACATCTGGGACAAGGGCAGCTCCTGGGTTATCTCCTCTGGACATTTCATATCCCTGGAAACCTCTGGAAGGACAGAACAGCCCTGTCCCTTGTGCAGTGCACCCATGGGGGACTCACAGGTCTTTCTACCTCCAGGGGCAGCCAGGCCAGCGATGTCCCCATGCCCGGGGACACTGCGTGCCCCAGCCCCAGGCTGGGCCCCTCCTGCACAGGGACCTGCACGTGAGAGAGGGGAGATAAGGACATTCAACCTCCGGCAGCCACACTGCTACACCTCCCCACCCTTCCCACAGCTGGGTCCCAGCACTGACAGATCTGCAGGGCCACCAATGTAGGCAGGGTCATGGTCCATCCCAGAGCCCAGCCAGGCTCAGGAATGCAGGAGCAGCAGGACAACAGGGCCTGGCTTGCCTGGGCACTGTCCATTGTGTGATGTCACCCAGTTTGGTCAATGGAGCTGGGAATGGGAGCAGCCCCAGCACTGGGATGGGGCCGGGTGAGACATCCTGGTGCCACTGGGCTGGGTCCCTGCAGGCTGCTGGGCTCTGTCCCCATACAGACACCAGCAGGATGGAGCTGCCAAGGATCAATCAAGGCAGGGATCTGGGGTTTTGGGGGGCTGTGGGCAGGAGGGGGAATGAAACAAACCTCAAAAATAAAAGACACCACCCCTATAAATCACTAATATTAAAAAACATGAGAGGGCCGGAGTCTTCAGCCCTGACTAAGCCCTGGGTGGGAGAGCAGGAGCAGCGCTGGCCCCGCTGCTCAACTCTGCAAATATCCATCAGCTCTTCCTGACACATCGTTATTAGCTTTCCTACGCTGAATTGCACAGGGATAAACTTGGGGCTGGGAGAAAAACCGCAGAGATTATTGTCAGCCCGAGCGCTGCCACGCGCTGTGCTTTTCCTCCTTCCCCCCTCCGCCTTTTTCGAGCAGGAACACAAAGGAAATTCATGGCATTTCTACGGCTCATACCGCAGGAAGCGTTGGTGGGCTTGAAAGAGGAGTAAGAATTAGAGGCTCAACCAGACAGTGGGATGTGGGGGGTGAAGGAGGGGGAGCAGAGGGGGGACGTCAGGGAAGGCCGAGAGCAGCTGATCTCAGTAAAGTGAGAGTTTGATGCATTGGTTGGGGGGAAAAAAAAAGAAACTTCAATAAAACAAATTGAATTTAAATCCTTCGGCAGAGCCGGTTCCCAGCGAGCGAGCCCCGGGAATGGGTTTGGGTTACACTGGGACAGCCGTGGGCCCTCATTGCAGATTGCTAATGAAGGTGGGGGTTTGGGGGGGCTGGGGATAGCAAGAGGCCCCCACTTCCCATCCACACCCACCCACTCCGGATCCATGTGTGGCCCCCTTCGTCTTCCTCACACACCAGAGGGATCCCAAACCAGTGCCAGGCACTCAATCCTTCCGCCCAACTCCTGCACAAACCCCCAAACCTCTAGGATTCCCCCCAAAACTCTGTGTCCCCTCCACTCAATCTTGGCTCATTCTAACCCCCTGAACCCATTGTGCCCCTCACAGAATCCCAGCTCTGGCCCTGCCTGGCCCTGGTGGTGTCAATGCTGCCAGTCCAGGAACAATAAAAGCCAACTCTTGAGAAGGACAGTGGGCTCAGGATGCTCATGGGGCTCTGGGGGCTCGGGTCCTCCCTGGACACTGGTGCCATCCCCATCTGCCCGTCAGCACAGTTATGAGATGACCCATGGAGGCCAATGAATAAGAGGAGGATCCACCTTGGATTCCACTCCCCACAGCAGGGCTGGATGTCAGGTCCCCGGAGGGGTGAGGCCCCTGGAATTAACTCCCCTGCTGCCAAGTTAACTGCCTGGAACATTGATGATACAATCAGCAGTAAAGCCTAAAAATAGCCCAGAGCTGCTGTCAGCAGTGTAAATAGAGATTGGTGAGTGTCGTGGAGCGGGATAAATACCGGGGATTCATGGATCAGCTCCCTCATATGGGCAGATGATGCCTGTGGGTTATCTCGGAGCAGCTGGGACTTTGGGAGTCGCCCAGAGACCTGGGCTCTGTAGGAACATGAGGTGACATTTCTACAGCAGCAAGAGCTCCAGGAAAACTGGAGAGGGACTTTGGACAAGGGCCTGGAGGGACAGGACAAGGAGGAATTGCTCCCTGCTGCCAGAGGGCAGAGTTAGATGGGATATTGGGAAGGAATCCTTCCCTGAAGGAATTCATCCTGTGAGGGTGGGGAGGCCATGGCACAGGTTTCCCAGAGAAGCTGTGGCTGCCCCATCCCTGGCAGTGTCCAAAGCCAGGTTGGACAGGGCTTGGAGCAACCTGGGATAGTGGAAGGTGTCCCCACCCATGGCAGGCGGTGGCATTGGGTGATCTTTAATGTCCCTTCCAATCCAAACCATTCCAGGATTCTGTGACATGGAACAGAGCTGGGTGGGGGGATCGAGTTTGCAGGACAGGGGAGCAAAGCTGGGGGTGCCAAGGGCCATGGGGAGGGCAGCTCTGAGGGCCTGATCCACTCCCCTGCTGCACAAGGCTCCGATCTCCTTCCCAGGGCTCCAATCTCCTTCCCAAGGCTCAGGTTTCCTTCTCAGACCAAAAGGCCCCCACTGTGCTGGAGGCCCCCACACTTTATTTATGAGTTTATTCCTGCAGGAGGGCCCCCCATGTCCATGCAGGCAGCCCCCAGGAGAGCACACAGCACCCTCTGCTCTCCGGGGGCTGCCGGAGCTGAGGATTCTCGTGGCACTGGGAGAAATCTGGAAGCGATTGCTCCGGTGCGCCTCTCCAGAGGGAACACCGTGCCCAGTTCATTTCCTTTAAGGAAACACAACCCGAGGGGATAATTAGAGCTTCTTTGCGTACACAATCCCATATTGTTTATCCAACACAAATTAAAAAATGTGGTCCTCAGGAACATGGAGTGGGGAGATAAAGAAGCGATCGCTCCCAGACGGGTTTCATTACTGCCCCAGCACACCAGGCTCCCGACACCACCTTGTGTTCCAGGACAACAGCAGGAAAACCGGGATGTTTGGAGCATGAGTGGGACCCAGGGATACATCCAGGGTGCTGTAAATAAATATGACAGAAAATCGGCTGAACCTTGGCACCAACACCCATCTCTCTCTTGTGCTTTTGTGCCTCTTGTGTCATGTGTCAGGTCTTGGGCGCACATAAACCGTGTCAAAGTCTGCTGGTGATGAGGATCATGGAGTCATGGAATCACAGAATGATTAAGGTTGGAAGGGACCTTTGACATCACTGAGGACTTGGAGAGGTGCTGAGGACCAGAGTGGTTTGTGCTCCCTGCCTGCCCCCTATAACAGGAGCAGAGGGTCCCTGCTGGGGGTGGGGGCTCTCCCAGCACCAGCAGCTAACTGGGAGCTTCGATGGACCCTGGAGATGGGGAAGGAGGTGAAGAGGGAGTGGGGAAAAGCCCCTGGAGTGGAGCCCCAGCTCGATTACCACAGGTCTGGCTCCATCACTGCTGCGGGCAGGCGGAGCGGGGAAAATGCCATCTGGGGTCTCACTTGAAAGGGATTTTACAAGCACTGGGATTTTATTACAAGCAGCCCAGTGCTGGTGTGATTCCTGCCTGGCTCTGGGGTGGAAGGGCAGGGCTGGGAGCGGGGCTGCCCCTCCACACCCAGGGCAGCACAGAACTCATTCCCGGGGGGACACCCCGGGCAGAGCCACCCAGGGCTCCACTGCCAGCATGGGACAAAATCCGTGTCCCCGCTCAGAAATGTGCTGTGAAAGATCCATCCCACAGGGACACAGGCTGGGTTTGAACACTCTGTCCTGCGGTAAAACAATGGGAATGTGAGAGGCCAAACCATGCAGGGACACGCAGAAAGATGCTGGTGGCATCCTCAATGTCTGCAGACCACGCTGTGGGATCAGGGGAATGCCATTCCGGGAAGGGCCGCGGGCATTGCCCCCAAAGCCAGCGCACATGGCAGCGGTGGCAGCCGGTCCCAGTCCCCTCCTCCCCTCGGAGCCGGAGCTCATTAGGGCAACGCTGTTTGTTTGTTTTGTTAATCGACACCAAGAGGCCCCATCTGGGCTCTGCCGAGCCCCCTCTCCATCCCTGGCAGCACGGAACACGAAGCCAATTTTCCAGTGTGGTTTCTGTGGCTTGGGAATGTATTTCAGGATCCTCATTTGGAGACCTCGATCAGAGCTCAGAGCTCTTCCCTCGCCCTCCTTGGTCTCCATCTCTGCTCCTCCAGTGCTGCCTGGGATTGAATTGTTCTTGGACCACTCACAGCCCATCCCCTCACAGCCCCTCCTGGGGCCATGCTGCTGTGGGGAGGATGGAGAGAGGATGCAGAACATCCCTGGACACACCTGGGATGGGCACCTGCAAGAGGTGCCAACCAGAGCTGATGCCAACCAGCAACTGGATACCAGCACACCTGGCAGCAGCTCCCATCCCATGATCTCCTGGAGACACCAGTGGAGAGGCCACCTCTGAATGGTCCTTCTGATAGTCCTGATGCCTTTGGGGGACACTGGAGCCACCCAACTCCATGATGAGGCAACACAGATGAACACAATACACCGTGCCAAAGCCAAACTGTGCCCTGCAGGCAGGGACATGGGCAAGGACACTGGCATGGACACTGGCACGGACACTGGCATGGACAATGACAGGGACACAGGCGCGGACACTGGCAGGAACACTGGCATGGACACTGACACAGACACTGACAGGGACTCTGACAGGGACACTGGCAGGGACTCCTCTCCCCTGGGAAGTTGTCACGCTGGCAGCTGAGTGTGGATGTGACATGAAGATGTGACAAGCATTTGCCACCGTGAGCCACCAGTAGGGACAAGCTGGACTGCTCCCACCTCCAGCCTCCCCTTCATTCCTACCCCCATAACACCTCCCTCTTTTTGCTGGCACAAATGTCTCTGTCGCCAGGAGAGGAAGAGCCCTGGCTGAGAAAAGCCACATTTCAAAGCAGAGCCACCCCTTGTGGCGGTGTCAGCGGCTCCAGCCGTGCCCCCGAGCCGCGCTGCTCCTCCCGGCCGTGCCTCCCACAGCCCCGCGCTCCTCCACGTGCGGATGCTGCGCAGAGGAAAACAAAAGCCAGTGAAATCTATCAGGTGAGAAAAGCTTTTTGGAGGATGAGAATGAAAAGCAAAGGCTTTTCCGAGCCTTCCCTCAGGCTCCCTCCACACGCACATCCGAGGCAGCGTCTGTCCCGCTCCGTGTGATTTAGTGAGTGAGACAGCGCAGAGCGAACGTGCCATGTGAAGTAAGGAAGGGAAGCTGCTGGTGTGTTTGGCATTCCTTCCATCCTAATGACCTTGGGAGGCATTGGAGACACAGGTAAAGGGACACAGGGGCCTGTGGCCACCAACCCAAGTGGCAGCCACCAGTGAGCCCAGCCTGGTTGTGACAGGGAGCCCCAGGGTGGTCGTGCGTGGGCTGAAAGGCTCCCACCAGGTGAAGGAGAGGATGAATCTCAGCACAGGGGGTTCACAGACCCCAGCCCTCCTTCCCGTTCTCTCCCAAGGCTCTGCACATCCCAGCTCCCCCTCCCCTCCCTGGACTCAGGGAACATGTGTCTGGCAGATTTTTATTAACTGTGCAGCTTTCCCTTGCTCGCTTTCCGTCTCTTTTTTCTGCTCCCTGCTTGCTTGACAGAATTTAGATTAGACAAAACATGAGATCATTCCTGCCTGCACAAAAAGGAAACAGAAGAAGGGAAGGAATTGGCTCTGGCTTTTGCACCCCCTTCCTTCTGCACCCCAGCATCTCCACCTGCCCCAGCCTCGTCCCTCTCCCCCAGCCGGCAGATTTCTGACATTCCAGACGTGATGAAGATCCAGGGCAGACCTGCTGCTGGCCACCACCTCATCCTCAAACCATCCCTCTCCCTGTGCCTGATGGAGCTGTTTGCTCTCCCTGGCCTGACGGCTTCACACTCCACATGCACAGAGCCGGCACAGCCGCTCGGAATCCTCCCTGCAGGGACAGGGATGTCCTGCAGGGCTCAGGCTCTGCCAGGGGGCCTCTGGGCCAGCACTACCCCTCTGCCTAGGGCTGAAGACTTCCCCATCCTCACTTCTCCCCACACTCCCCAGAGAGTGGTGGCTTCCAGTGACACGGGAGCAAGAGCCAAACTGGGGACACTGGGACTGGGTGTTGATGGGTGAAGGTGGGAGCTGTTCCCCATCTGCAGGGTCTCCCACTGGAGAGAGCCCCTGGCACAGCCCTGGGTGCTCCTGCCATCCATGGAGCTGCTCCCCTTCCCCAGGAAAACCATGGGGAGGGGGCACTGCTGTGGATTCGGGTTTCCTCCTCACTGCTGCTCCCCTTTCCAAGGAGGAATCTGCAGCTAATTTCATGGACACCTGGAGGAGCTGGAAAAATGATCTAACATCTCCCAGGGCCTTGCAGAAATGGAGGGAGGTGTGAGAGGGGGAGGAAGGCAGCTCTGGAACCATGAGCCATGCGGGCAGCTGGGAGGTGGGAGGATTTTCCCCGTTCCCTGGTTTCCAGAGAAACTTGCCTCTGGGTAGAGAAGAGGTGGTCCAAGGCTCCAGTTAGCATTGGAGCCCAAAGGTTTGGGAATACCAAGATCAGGATCTCATGGATAGGCTGTGAACCCTCCAGGGTGTCCCCAGATGGGTGCTCCCCACATTCCCAGATCCAGGGCATCACCTCCTCTTTATATCCCAGCCCTGTTCACTCCTCCTGGGGCAGCACTAATCCAAGGGGAGGGCAAGGAAGTGCAAGGAAATCCTTCCTTCCTTCCTTCCTTCCTTCCTTCCTTCCTTCCTTCCTTCCTAGCCCCAGGTCCTGTGCGGTGTGTGAGAGAAGCCAGGCATTGAGAGGCCCAATGTCCCAGGTGTGCAGGGACAATGTCCCAGGGGCGCAGGGATGTCACCTGTGTGTGTGCCAGCCCTGTAGGGGCCCAGAGGCTCCTGTCACTGCTTTCCCTGTGCTGTTCATGGTCAGGACGGCACACACAAACTCTCACACCCACGTGTTCTCTCCTGCACACACACAGACTCCCATTCCGTGCCCAGGAGAAGTGCTCACATCCCCAGAAGTGCTCACATCCCCAGAAGTGCTCACATCCCCAGAAGTGCTCACATCCCCAGAAGTGCTCACATCCCTGGACAGGCCAGAGGATGCATCTGTGCATCTCACAGCCTCTCTTGTTTCTCTCGCGTTTCCTTTCCTCTCTCCCTGACCTTCCTCTTGGACAGGACACCTGGATGACTGACTGGAATTTAATTATGACATTTGGATAAATAAACCCCGGCCCTGACAGCAGCAGTGACATCAGCCTGTACCCGGCCGTGCCTCCGGAATGCCGGCTTCCAAGGACCACATCCAAACACCGTGCCTGCTCCAGGGGGAGGAGAGAGCACTGCAGGAGCTCCCAGAGGAGCTCACAGCCTCAGCAGCCCTGAAGTCTGCTGAGACACATCTGATCACCCGGGGATCCTATTCCAGGTATCGGTGACCTCAGGCAGAGGAAATCCAGAGGGGCTCAGCCTGCAGTAACACTCCCAAGGGAGCAGGGATGCCCCAGGTTCAGTTAAATTATTTTGTTTAACAACTCCCCAATGGCAACCTGAGAGACTGGAGATCAAGGCCCACCCAAAAATAGTTTGGGTGAAATCCTAATGTGCTTCTCAGGAGCTGGGGCTCTGCCCCCACCCTTCAGGGTGCTCTGGGGACACCTTGCTCCTGTTTCTTTCCCTGTGGCCATGAGGTTGTTTTTCAACAAAACTTTCACTTTAGATCTGTTTTGCCAGGGCCTGGAGCTTTGAGAAACAAAGAAGAACATGTGAAGTGTCTCCAGACCTGCCGGGAACACAGCTCTGATTGTCCTTTGCATCTCCTTCTGTGCAACCCACTGGCTCCTCCTTCACGAGGGGAGCACCAGCTCTGGGTAGGCAGAGGCTGCATCAAACCCCCAATTCCCACCCCAAATCCCCCACCTGCTGGGAATATCCTCACCCCAAGGACACAGCAGCCCCAGAGGAGTGGGTGGGCCGTGGCTCAGGCTGAGGCACAGCTCCATGAGTGATGTCCCCCCATGACGTCAGAGCCCGGAGCTGTGCCAGGAGCCTGGTGCATCATCTCCCAGTATAGAAGTGTGAGCTGTTCACAAGAGCTGAACATCTTGAATCCTCAATTTCCAACGTGCTCCAGTTCTTTGGAAGCCCAGGGAAATGTCATCTGCTCGCTGGCAGTGGGAAGACAGCCCAGGCCTGGTGCAGGCTGGTGGCTCCATCCCCACCGATGCCAATGCCGGCGCTGTAGCGGCAGGAGGTGTTTGGGGAAGGGGCGGCGTGTGCTGACGTGGAGTTGGTGGGGAAGGAAAAGCAATTCTGACAATTTTCAAAGCACCAGATCCAGCTGGAAGACAACTGCAGCACCCCACAGAGCTGTGCCCCACTTCCCACCATGGGCTGCCTCCATCTTGGTCATGGGATCTCCCTGTGGAGAGACAGTGGGAATGAGGATCTCCCACCATCCCAACTCCCCGGGAGCTGTGGGGACTGTGCACAAGCTCCCCAAGCTTTCCATGGGCTATTTTACCTTCTCCTCCCTGCTGGGCTCCTGTGCCTTGGTGTTTTTTGCAGGAAGGAAAGGAGAAGGCCCCCTCTGTCCAGAAGAGCAGGACAAACCCAGCCCTGGGGGGTGGTGTGGTTCCCCCACTACAACCAGAGCCCAGTTTCTCCCATACATCTCTTGGACTCATTGCTGTTTCCCTTGAAATCTGTTTATTCCTGGCTGTTATTTCCCCTCTCCCCATGTTTTCCTGCCGGGCACCTTCCTTGCCCGTGCTCATGTGCACCCCCATGGTCCCGTGTTCCATCCCCGTGTTTTTGGGGGCGGGGGGGCCCCCCCAGCCCACGAGCTCCGGAGGCGCTCACCAGCCTCCGATTACAGCTTGTTAGGGGCTATTATAGCCTCCCTCATTTAGAGAATTACTCATTTTTTAGGCCTTTCAGGAACTTTAATGAGTTGTTTTAAACACATGCAGCAGATGTGGCCTTGGGATGAGTTCCTTTGAAACCCTCCCTCCCCCAGCACGCAGCCGGGAGCCCCCCCAGCTCCAGAGGGAGCGAGTGGGGTCCCTCGGTGATGGTCCCTGTCCCCCTGTACCTGAGCACCCCCAGACCTGCTGTGGTGCAAAACCAGACACCCCAAACATGCCCAGTGCTCCCTCTGCTCGTGATCTCCCTGTTTTCTGGATGGAGGGGTCCCAGAGGATGCAGAAGAGGGGAAAAACACAGGGAAAATGCAAAGGGATAGGAAGATGAGTGTGTTGGGGCTGCTTGGGGCCAGCCTGGGCTCTGTCTTTGGGATCTGCTTTTAGGAAGGGAAAGAAGTGTCCATTGGTGCATCAGGATCAAGCCTCAAACCTTGCTCCAGGGAAGCCAGGGAGGCTGGGAAGCAGTTGTGGGAAGCAGTTATGTGCCAGTTGGCTGACGAGAGGTGCAAAAAGCTCCCAGCCCTGAGCCCTTCCCGAAGCCCCCGCAGAGGATCCAGCTGGGATTTGCTGAGCTGGTGGCTGCTGTGAGGAGCTGCCCCAGGAGAACACAGCTCAGGAGCTCATGGAGACACAGCCCTGCTCTGCCTCCTCCCAGGAATCTCCACACAAAGCTTGTGTTCCTGTTTTCTTGTTTGGATATTCATCAATGTATTTGCAAAACCTGGACCAAATTACAGCCCATTACTCAATGCAGTCTGTTCCAAATCCCCGGCATCCCTGCAATCAATAATGGGGATCCAGCTCCCATCCCAGCTGAGCCCAGGAGCCAGTAGCTGTTCCCAGCCTGCCACAGGTTCCTGTCACCTCCCTCCTGCTGCACCTTGTGCTGCCTGCCAGCCCCAGCCTGGGGACACCGGGATGGAGCTCAACAAGGGGGAAAAAAAGGAGGGGAAAGGAGAAAGGAAAAGGAAACCAAAGGCTTTGGGTGCAAGGCAAAGCTTCAGTCCGTGCTGGAATGCAGATTCCAATTGGAATTCATGTAAACATGCCTGGAGTGCAGGTTGCACACGCCAAGAAATTGCAGGTGCAGGACGTGGTCCCTGAGGAGACCTTCAGCAGAGGTGGGGATGGGGCAGCTCCCCCCTGCACTGAGGGCATGGGGGACAGTGACAGAGCCCCTCTGAGCCCTGTGCTCCATGGGACAGCCTGTGCTTGTTGTGTCCTGCCCAGGGAGATGCTTCCTTGGGAAGGGGGATGGATGACATCAGCCAGCTGCACAGACAGCCACATGTCACTGCTGACAGGGATCGCTGTGTCCTCTTTTCCTTTTTTTTTTGCCCGTCACTGTGAGGCCACTCGAGCTGAGAGCAGGGCTGAATCACACCCACCAGCACTGCTGCACGAGGGAATTTCGGGAGATAAAACCCGAGGACCAAAGTGGAGCTGTGGAGAGCGGGAGGTCTCTCAGAGCTGCCGGGGAGGAAGGGAAGTGTCACTTCAAATCACACTGACAAGAATTTGCCTTCGGTGCTTCCCCACTGAAGCTGCTCTGCTTCAGCTGCAGCCCAGCGAGCGTGGAAGTGCCTGGGTAATGGAGTTAAGTGTTTCCATGAATCCCAGGGAGCTGCAGCCTCACCTGCAGGAGCTGCTGGGCCGTGTGGTCACCGGCAGCACCAGGGCTGGGACTGCAGTGCCTGGAACAATGCAGGAGTCAAATAATCCCCCCAAAAATGAGATTGGCTCAAAAATGAGGGGGCAGGGGGAGAGGCACTCTGTGAGCCAACTGCTTCCAGGCTGGGAGAGACACAGAGTCCATCAGGGACTGTAATTTGTCTTTGCACTGAGCTGCTGTGGCCCAGTAAAACATGAGGGTAAAAGAGGGAGATGGGTGGGTGCCCGACTGGGTGGGTGCTCACTCAGTGGGTGCCCCACTCCCAGCAGAGGGCTGGGAAATGCGAGTATGAAGATGAGTCCTTGGAAGAAAATCTCATTTTTGGGAGAGCTCTGCTTCCCCTGGTTTATGTGGCCTCTAGGTTATGCACCAGCAGCAGCACCGGCTTGGCCAGTCAGCCCCAAAAATACCTGTCCCATTAACCCAGTTCCATCCCAGCAGGGAGAGGCAGCAGCGATTCCCTGGAGCCCCCCCAGCTCCCCCGTGACCCCTGGCTCCCCCTCCCCAGCAGCCCTGGCACAGCAGAGGCTCCGGGATGGCTGCCAGGAAAACAGCATTGAATGTAAACCCGATGGGCTGCTCCCAAAAGCGCAGCTTAGCCCAGTTTCTCCTACATTCCCTCTGCTCTGCTTCTCCAACATCACCTCTGCTCTGCTTTCACTTGGATTTGCTCCCTGCAAGCAGCAGGAAACTGCTCCATTGGCACTTTTTAAACTCTCTGTGGGGGAGCTGGAGGGTCTGGCGGGGATTTGTCCAGCGTGTCCATTACTGGGACTCAGGGCAAGAGGGACAAGCAGAGAGCCCAGGGCTGCAGGGCTTCAGAGCACCACCCATGATGGAGTGGGTGCTCCCAGAGCCCGGCACATCCCAGCAGTGAGTGGGAAAATAAATGGATTCCAGCAGGGGAGACACCCCTGCAAGTGCTCTGATGCCTTCCCCACTCCTGCTTCCCTCTCCTGCACCCCACATGTGCATCCTTCCAGAGCCCCCTCTCCTTTCCCACTGCCACAGCTTGTCAGGCCTCAGCAAGGGGGGCAAAGAGGGAGCAGAGATGTGGGGAGAGGGTGCCAGGAGAATGCCAGGAGGGAGCTGGGACAGAGCCAAAAAGGAGCTGCAGAAGGGCACAGGCCTGCCCTGGCTGTGCCAACGTGTCTGGAACCAGCTCTGCTCAATCCCTGTCATTCCATTGGGGAAGGGAAGAGGGAAGGGGAAAGAAGAGAAGAGAAGAGAAGAGAAGAGAAGAGAAGAGAAGAGAAGAGAAGAGAAGAGAAGAGAAGAGAAGAGAAGAGAAGAGAAGAGGACTCTATTGTCATCTGGAAAGGACCCACCACGCCCCTCTAGTCCAAGTGCCCAGCAAATGCCAAATGCTCCATTGGTTGGAGGCGTCTTCCCTTGGCCCAGGGAGCCAAGTTCAAGTTCCCAATCAGCGTGAGGGAAGAAAGGCTGCAGGTACCTTCCCTCCCTTCCCTCCTCACGGAGCTGGCAGCTCTCCTGCCACTCTTATCTCTCACTGAGCAGAGCACTGAATGATTTTTGCAGCACGAGAGCTGCAGCTGGAGGCCTGTGTGTAAATAATAAATGCAGAGCCAGTGAGGAGGCAAAGCACAGGGGAGAGTGGTGCCCTGATGGCAGAACAGGGCTCAGCTCTCAGGGAGGGCTCTTTAAGCAGAGCACAAATCGAGAGGGTGACACAAACTGCTCAAGTGGTTCCATCGTTCTCCTCTCCTGGGGCTGAGGTTCCCAGGGAGCTCAGTGCTGAACTCTGGAATCCTGGTGCAGCCCCTCATGCCTGGGATCCCTCTGCTCCTCCCAAAGTCTTGGGGATCCTGATTTGTGACCATGGCTCTGGTGCAGAAGAGCCTTTGTTTTCCTGCTGTCGCTTCCAGGAGATGAGACTTACGATGAGTCTTCTTTTATATCATGACTGTAAAGATATCGTCCTTTCTTAATGCAATAAACTAATAAAAGTTGACAATAGCATCTGTTCCCGGGGTTTAATCTGAATATAGATCAGGAATGTGGTGATTCCAGAAGGAGGAAACAAGAGTTTGATAAAAGAAGATAAGATGGAAAAAATACCATCTGGAAAACAAAGGAAGGAAAGGCTGAGGCCATGACAGTAATGGGAGATTTAAAACATGACAGGCTCTAAATCAGCTCGATCTGGGATTGTACCTGGGCTCCCTGCCCACCATGGGACACAAAGAATTGCTCGTGCTGCTGCCAGGGAGGGTCCCAGCCTGGGCCGTGCTCACCCTGCCTGCTCCGGCCTCTGCTCCAGGGAGGGAGGGGGAGGACAGGCTGGGCTGGACTGGCTCCAGCTTTGGGACTTTTCTCTGGCTGAGCAGCAAGTTTAGGGTGTGATGTGATGTCTGACAGCCTGTCCAGGACACATGGTGGAGACACCAGGGGATGGATGGATGGATGGATGGATGGATGGATGGATGGATGGATGGATGGATCCAGTGGTGTCATGGGGGAAGGAGCAGCAGTAGGGACAGGCAGGAGAGCTCTGCAGCACAGAAGGGCTCATGAGATGTGGAGCTTTTTATCTCAACACCTCCATCTCAGATGGTCCCTGCACCAGGCAATCCTGTGAGATGGCTTCATGCTTTCATCCCGGAATGGTTTGGATGCCTGGAAAAGTAGGGTAGGAATTTTCCCAGGAAGCATTTCCTGCCAATCCTGGCCATGTGGATGGTGCCCTGTGGAAAGGCTGGGCCTTCCATCAGACAACTCGGACCCCCAGGAGGGTTGAGTGGGACATTCAGTGGGACACTGGGAAGGACACGTTGCTGCAGCTGGTGGGTCCTATGGGAATATCTGGGAATGCTGGCATGCTTTAGCCAGACCTCAGAGACACTGGGAAGCCTTGCAGGGAGGCAGAGGAGCTGACCCACACAGAGAGAGCCAGGTCCCTCTTTCGTAAAAGACATCACAGAGCTTTAAAGCCATTTCCACATCTTGTGAAAGCCGTGCAGGATGGAGCCTCCAGCAGATCCTCCCAGCCTGGAGCCCGAGACCAACCCTTGATATGAGACCTGGACCCCCTCCAGGTCTGCAGGCAGCAGTGGGACTGCTGGATTCTGGTTTGGCAGAGCAGTTTGTGGTGATAAATTACCCCTCTCTCGGGGAAGTCCCTCCCCATCCTTCTCTTCTCGTGCAGGGCCCTGACCTCCCTCTGCTCCTTTTGTCCTGCTCTCCCCTGGAAGCCCCTGCCTGGAAAATGGCTCTTTTTAAACCAGTATTCCCAGAAGGTGACGATGCTCTGCACCAGTCACAGCCCTCACAGTCACCCCCTGTGATGGGGGGCAGGAAATTTGGGGAGGGGGGGAGACACAGGAAGGGTGGAGGTGACTGGTAAGGGCTGGGATGGAGCAGTCTGGGAAGGAAAGAGCCGGGATCGCTGTGGCAGTCAGCCCTGCATCCCTGTCCTGGGGAAGTGCCAGAGCCTCGCTGCCCAGCCCAGCCCCTCTCCTGCCATCAGCAAGGTGTCCCTGAGGCCGGTGACATCACGGCGTGCAGAGGAAATGACCTCACGGGCAGGGCAGCAGGAGCCCGGTGCCAGGTGATGGCTGCAGAAGCATCCCGGCCATTCTCATGCAAATGGGGAGGCAGGAGCGGGGAGAGGGAGCCCGGAGAAATCTGATGTGTCGGCAGAATTGTTTCTATACAGAATATTTTTCAAAGACTTCAATAAGGCATGAGCAGCGCTTGCAAAGGGAGTGCGAACAAAGAAAACACAGCTGCATCTTGGGGCTGAAAGGAAGAGCTGGGGGGCGGCTGCGATCAGCTGGGCGGGGGGCGACAATCGGGACAGCGGGGCACAGAATGGGCGCATTTTTCTGCAAATATTTGACGCTTTTGGATGAGTTTGCTTTAGTGCTTCTTCCCCCTTGTGCGCTCCCACTCCACAAACATTAGCACTATCAACTTTTACTGGCAGGAGAGCTCTCAGTGGGAGATCTCCGCAGCTGATTCATTGAGGGTTCGCAGGAAACGGAATTTTAAAGGGAAATTTGCATCGTAAGTGCTTTGCACGTTCGGCTAATCAAGGCGAACATCAACGCCATGAGGCTTCCATGGCCAATTACAGCACAGCTCAAATATTGGCGATGGAGCCAAGGGGGAGACGTTCTCCAAGAGACGCTCCCGGGAGATGGGAGCCGTGGCCGGGGCGTGTTCGGGGGGCTCGGGGGGGCTGTGTCTGGCTGTCGGGGTGTGCTGCGAGCAGAACACGGAGAGGCTCCAAGTGTGGGAGCTGGGAGCCAGAGCTCATCCGTGTCCTGCGAGCAGAGATCTCGTGGCCGAGGTTTTGGGAATGCCGACAGCCGGATTGGAGAAGTGCTGACTGGAGACAAGGCAAGAATTTTCAGAGCAGCTTCCAGCAGTTCCGAGCTCTGTCCTGAACCCTTTTGATCCTGCTCTCGCTCTGAAACCACGGCACAGGAGTTCCCCCGTGGTGTTTGCACCCCACGGTGATTTTCGCTGGATTTGCAGACCCGGGAATTGTTCCTGGCTTTCCCAGCTCAGGGTTTTCATTTCTCATTCTGGCCCAAGCCTGGAGGAACAAAGAGGCCTGGGGGAAGAATATTAAACAGGATCTACAGCCTTGAAAACTGTCCTCGAATGGCAGCTTGTGACCTGTGCCACGGCTCCAGTGAAGGCCTGAGCAGGAAGTTCTGAGTCTGGCTGTAACTTTCTGTTCTTTTTCCTTTGCTTTCTGCCTTGTATCACCAGGCAGGGAAAATGCTGCAATATTTCCATGTGGTATTTCTGGGGTAACACCCAGATTACCCCACACCATGCCCTGGTGCAGGAGGGGGCTGTGGGGACAGCCAGGTGTGAGCCAGGTGTGCAGCTCCTCTGTTCTCCCAAGTCTGGCTTAAATCTTCTGCTTTCCCACTCCTTTGTCTTCCTTTGTCTTCTTTATTTGCCCCAAATTTTCCCTCTTTGGAGCTATTTCAGACTGAATTCCAAAGGGTCTGTACCATTTCTTTCAATTAACCTTCATATCAAAGAGACTGCACCACGTTCAGCAAGTGTTTTTGGAATTAATGCTAAAAAACCCCCACACTATCCTGATTTTCCTTTCTTTGCTGTTATGCCTGGTGGCATCAACACCTGCCCGTCACAGCGCTTTCATTCCTGGAACAGCTCCATCTCTAACACACTCTACTTTTTTTAATTTTTTTTTTTTTTATTTTAATGTTATTGTGCAGCCACTTGTGTTTTCCTGCCTCCTTGTTCCGATTTCTTCCGTGTATTTTCTCTTTCTGCATTCCCACCCAACAGCAGCAGGCACCTGCCTGTGCTCAGGTGATGCTCAATTCAATTCCTCTCCCTGACTCTGAGAGCATTGCTCTCACTTTGAAAGTGCAACAGAAATTCGGGTGGAAACTGTGGAATGGCTTCTTCTCCAGGAGAATTCAGTGCTGTGGTGTTTCGTTCATGTGCAGAAGTGCGAAGTCCACTCCTCAGGTCCCTCTGGCATGAGGAATAACCTTGGGATCTGTGGCAGGAGGGATGCAGCTGAGTGTGAATCTGGCATCGGAAAGGGGTGATGGAAGTGGAGGATCATGGAATGGTTTGGGTTGGAAGGGACTTCAAAGCCCATCCAGTCCTGCCCCCTGCCATGGGCAGGGACACCTTCCACTGTCCCAGGTTGCTCCAAGCCCCATCCAGCCTGGCCTTGGACACTTCCAGGAAAGGGGCAGCCACAGCTTCTCAGCACCCTGAGCCAGGGCCTCCCCACCCTCACAGGGAAGGATTCCTTCCCAATATCTCATCTAAATCTACTCTTTCTCTTCCAGTTTAAAGCCATTCCTCCATCCTGGATCCATTCCAGAAACACATCCAGGAACATGTGCCAGAAACCATCCATTGCTGCAAGGACTCCTTTATTTCAGTTTTATTTTTAAAGAAAACTGGAAAGATGAGAAGCTGCTGAGCACTTTGGGAAACCTGGCCTCATCTCCAAACCTGCAATAACCAGATTTAGTTCCCAGCCTTGGGAATGGAGCACTGGGCATCCCAACACTGACCTGAAGGATCAGCTGGGAGGGACCCTGGTTCCTTTGTTTTCCTTACAGAGGCTGTCAAGAGGCAGCAGTGGCTTTGTCTTGGAGATCCTGCTGTGACAGGAAAGCAATGGAGCATCCCTAAAAATGGTATCCCTGCATCCCTGCATCCCTGAATCCCTGCATACCTGGATCCCTGCATCCCTGAGTCCCTGCATACCTGGATCCCTGCATGCAGATCCCACACATGCAGGATGATTTCAGGTGGAAAATGCCATCATTAGGTTTTGCTTCCTCCACCTTTCTGCAGCAGGGGAAGCCACAGCTCCCAGAGGTGACCCCAGAGCACCAGAAAGTGTCCCCCTGACCCTTGGGGGGTGACCCAGGGACGGGGTTCTGCTGAGATGGGTCTCCTGCACAGCCCCCCCATCCCACCACCATTCAGGAGCCCTTTTTCAGGAGTTTATTCACCTGGAGCATCCTACGGGGGCCCAACAGCCCTAATTACACCTCTTCAAAGGCCTGTGGGCTCAGGGCAATTTACTGGGGCAAAACATGGGGTGTTTTTAATTAAAAGTTAAAAAAAGTTGGGCCAGTTGGGTCAAAGGAATTCTCTGTTGCTCTGACCCATCGTCCGCTTGGAAATTGTTTAGCTGGGCATGTTTTCCCCCCCTTTAATCAAAGCTTAATTAAAACACAGCTTATTTGAGATAATGACTGCAAAAGCCATTTGCATTTTCTGTGGGTTCTGGCTGCCCAATGGACCCTGCAGGGGTAGCCTGGACTGGGGGGAGCCTGGTTTGGGGATAACCAAATCTGGGGGGCCCAGGGGCAGCTCCAGAGCAGCAGGGCAGTGGGACATATGCCAACGTCCCCACCTGGTCCCACAGAAGCCACTCCATGGAGGATTTTGGACTCAGAGTAGGAGACTGGTGATTGGTATTCCCACTGCCCCACAGAGCCCCCGGATGTTCTGGGCTTGCTCTTGGCTGGAGAGGCAAAAGTGGGGGACTTTGTCTTTGGTGATATCTGTATGGGCTACAGGGAGGGCCTGAGAGACCGTGTCATCCTGGAGAAAAGGGGAAAAGGGGAAAAGGGGAAAAGGGGAAAAGGGGAAAAGGGGAAAGGAAGGAAGGAAGGAAGGAAGGAAGGAAGGAAGGAAGGAAGGAAGGAAGGAAGGAAGGAAGGAAGGAAGGAAGGAAGGAAGGAAGGAAGGGAAAAGAGGAAAAAGGAGAAAAGGGGCAGAGAAAGGGACAAAAAAGGAAAAAGAAGAAGGGAAAGGGAAAAGGAAAAGGAAGATGAAGAGGAAAAGAGAAAAGAGGAAAAGGAAAATACAGAAGACTCTGGTTACAGACCTTAGGCCCAAAGAGCCATCAAAATCCTGAGTGCTGAGCTGGGCTTTGCTGGTTCCCCAGCAGGTGATGAGCGGCCCCCACCTGCCCCTCTGCCCACCCAGGCCCATTCTCAGGCCCCTGGGGCTGTTCCCCCCCCAGAACCCCCAGCCCAGGGTTCCATGAGAGGCTGTGTGAGCCTGGCATCTCTGCTGGGAACACCCAGGGGTTGGTGATCCCCCCTGAGCTCTGCCAACACGTGAGGCCAAGGCAGCTCTGGAGAGGGATCACTTTACTGGGGTGAAAGGAACATGGGAAAATCCCTACAAGCCAAGGAAACATCTAAGGAAGCACCGTGGAGCATCTCCCTGAATGCAGAGCACATCAGTGCTGGTGTATTTGCAGCTCTGCTCGGGCACTTCTGGGAACTGCTGGCTGAAGGTTTGGAAATGCAATTATAGGCTTTGCCGGGTAATTTTGGGTTTATTTCCCACTGTGTTTGCTGGTGCTCTGCGGAGAGGGGAGGCTTTACTTAAAGTTCATGGAACACACACATGCCCACTTTGTGCTTTTCCTAGAAAGTTTGTGCCATTCCTCTGTGGGGATGGGCTGGGCCATGGGAAGTTTTCTTCTGGCTCAACACAAATAAATGTCCAGACCCTCGCTGCCTGGGGCTGGAAACAGGACACAGAAGGTTCCACCTCCACATTGTTTCCTTGCACCCAAAGCAGCTCAGGCAGGGCAAGGGGCTGGTGCAGTCTGAGGGCTTGAGGTGTTTTGGGGGGCTCTGCCACCCTCCCCATGGATGGGGCTGCCCTCCCACATAACTCCCGGCAGTCTGAGGTGGGTGGGTGGGTGAATTGTCTCTCCCTTGGAAGTGTATCCATGTCCCTCCATCCCTTGTCCAAAGTCCCTCCCCAGCTCTTCTGGATCCTCTTTAGCCACTGGAAGAGGCTCAGGTCTCCCTGGAGCCTTCTCCTCTCCAGGTGAACCCCCCCAGCTCTCCCAGCCTGGCTCCAGAGCAGCTGCAGCCCTCAGAGCAGCTCCATGGCCTCCTCTGGACCCTCTCCAACAGCTCCAGGTCCTTCTCCTGCTGAGGACACAAGAGCTGGATGTAGAGGAGCTCTGGAGAGGGCTCGTCTGTGCAGGACAGCTCTGCCCCCATGGAGGCCCCATTTAACCTCATACCCCTCACACTCTCCTCTCTATCCCAGGATGGCAGAATCCCTTCCCACACCTGGCCAGCATTCCCCAGCCGTTCCCCCCTTGTTTTCCTGCCATGTTCACTGCTGGCCCAGCTCCCCGCAGCCCCTCTGACCAGCAGGTACTTTGTGCTGGATTAATCATGCGTTATCCCAGCAGTAATTCCTGATGGGATTGAACATGTCACAGCCCGGGGAGCCATCAGGAGCTCGGCAGCTTCATCCTGTGACTCCCCAAGTCCAGTGACAGAGGCTGGATGGGAAAACATCTCCGCATCCGTGTGTGCTCCTGGTCCGGCTGGAGACCCAGGAGGGGCTGGGAGCTCGGCAGGGCTCCAGCGGGATGGAGCCAGCGATTAAAGGTCAGGCTTACCTTAAAGGGAGAGCTTGAGCCCTTTTAATTAAATATTTATTTGTAACAGGCGTTTCTCCCTTTCCTTCTTTCAAGTACCAGGCAGCTGCTAGGGTTTGGAAAAAGCCAAAAAAAATTCCAGCAGAAAAAGAGGCGATCAGGAGGAGAAGGGATGAGCAGTGATGGGAGCAGGGCTCTGGGCTCCCTTCCATCCTCAGAAGATGCTCCAGTGCTTCTTCTTCAGTGCATTCTCTGGAAGCAGCTCCCGAAATTCCCATTAAACAGCCCCTGCCACATACTGTCCTTCAGAGCTAAAAAACCCCACAAGGTAGGACACAGCTGGTGGGAAAACTCCATTTTTGGGGAGAGGAGGAGGGTGTAGGCCTGGCTGCCTCAGGCACACGGTGCTGGGCCAGCATTCCAGATGGATGCCAGAGGAAGGAATGAAACGGAGGGAGAGGCATCCTTGGGGGAGCGAGCCGGGGGAAACGCGGCTTCTTTGCACCTGATTAAACATCGCAGCATTCGCGGGGGGAACTGGAGCGGAGCCGTCTGAGCCGTGCAGGGAGAGGAGAGGGGGTGGAGGAGCATCCTCCCGGGGCTGGGATGACATTCCTGCTCCTGCTCCCGGAGCTTTCCAGCCCAGCACTCATCCAGGGAGATCCCAATGTGCTCCTGGCCTGGCCGGTCACCAGGGCTTATCCATCAGTGAGACGATACTGACCAGAGCAAGATAATGCAGATTATCCATTGGCGAGGCAAAACCAACCAGATGAGAACATTGAACTTTGGTGCATTAGGCCAACAAAATGATAATATTTGGGGTTTAGACACTGGAGAGCCATAAAAGCGACCATTGCCCTGCCCAGACCTTGCTGTTCCCTCCTCAAGCTGTTCCCTGGGCTCAGACTGAACCTGCAGGCTTGGGGAACCTGGGGTTCAACAGAAAATGCACTGAGGGACAACATGAAGGCCAAAAATTTATACATATCTAATATAGAAACAAAAAAATATGCAATACATACATGATAAAATATATAAACATAGAGCAATTAACATAGAGAAAATACTGATTATACATAAATTATTAATATCTAAAATACTGATTGTATAAACTATGAATCTATGATATGTTGTGTAGAAATAAATATATTTAATACAAATTTTATTTCTCATTTGTTTTAGCTGATGCCAGGTGGAGCTGGCACTCCCAGGTGTGCCCATTCTGCAGCCCTTGGAGGGGATGTCCCAGTTTGTCCCCAGGGCACAAGGACCCCGCAGGTGCCCATTTCAAATGGAAGTGACAAAGCTCTGGAGAGCCGGGAGCACTTCCCAGTTTTAGTTTTTGTTTTGCAGATCGCAGCTCCTGAACAGTCTGGTCTTGTCAGTATTGACTTGATAATGGCAAAACCAGGATCTCCTGGGGTGGAGGGAGGAAACACTGCAGGCAGATTTGTCCAGGACACCGCTTCAACCGGTGGGTGTTGAGGGTTCAAAGGCTCCTTCCTTTCTCCTCTGCTGCTTAAAATAAGCAGGTCAAGGTATCCCCACTCCCAGGAAAAACGAGGATGCGGGAGAAACGCAGCCTCCGGATGAACCCAAGGCACAGACAATCAACTGGAGCTCAGGGGTAATTTTCGTTTCTGATCAATCTCAAATCATTTTGACCCAAGGTATAATTTGAAATGTTCCTGTCTCGGTTATTACAGCCCCAGGGCCCTCTGGGTTGTTTTCACCCTTTTGCCTGCTTGTTCTCTCTCGCTGCTTATAAGATCCCGGGAACAGTTTAATGAAAAATGAGTGTGTGGCTGGAGGGGTCAGTGGAGAGTCATTTTGGATCCTTTAAAAAAATCGGGCAGGGTTTGGTTGTGTTCTTTTAAACAGGAGCTTTCACACTGGAGAAGATTTGTGGGAAGGGAAAAGCATTGATCCCTTTGTCAAGTCTTCTGGCTGCCTGCCCTGCTCTCTTTTTCATGGAATCCTGGACTCACTGAATCATTAAGGTTGGAAACACCCTCTAAGAGCATCGTTTCCCCAGCACTGCCAAGGCCACCACTAACCCATGTCCCCAAGTGCCACATCCACATGGCTACACATCCATCCATCCATCCATCCATCCATCCATCCATCCATACATCCATCCATCCATGTGGGATGTGGGTTAGGGAAGCCTTTTCCCATCCCACCAGGGCAGGGGCTGTGTCACTCCTGGCCAGGACACTTGGTTTCACCTGGGGGTGGTCCAGACTTGGGGACCCTTGGGAAAGGTGCTGCAGCCTTTTCTGACCAACAACCAACACCTAGGGAGTCTTGCCTAAGGACAGGCTGCTCCCCTTTTGTCCCTTCCTGCCTGTCTGGAGGCCTCTTTCCTCCCGGGAATGCCATTCCGTTGGGAAATGGAATGAAAAGGTAAATGAAGGACGTGGCCAAGAGCAGCCACTAAAACCTGAATCAGCACAAAGCCGGGGCAGGCTGGGCTGGAGGGTGGAGGGTGCTCAGCGAGGCACCCGGGGCTTGAGGATGGCAGCGAGCAGTTGGCAGGATAATTATTACAGGCGGAAAACAAAGGAGAGTGACAATTTTCCTGTGGCTGGATTCAGCCCTCGTGCTTCTTAATTCCAGCGGAACAAAGAGCTATAATTGTTCTCAATAGCGAGGAGGGGAAGAACCTAATTTCCAATGTGAGTCAGAGAAGCTTTCAAGCAGGGGGTGGGTGGAAACTATTTATAAAGGACCATTAGGGAAAATCAGATTTCTACGCACAGTAAACAGAACACAGAAATAAAGCATCTATTTATATGTGAGTGTGGAAAGCTTGTCCCGAGCAGCACAGCGCCCTGGTGACACCCAGGGTCACCCCGTGGGGCCATGGAGGGTTGTGGTGGCTTCGTGATGGAACAATGCCTTCCTCCAGGCAGGCAAACAAAGCTTGTTCCATCCTTCCTGTGCTGCCTTTAGAAAGAGAGGAAAAAAATTAATTGAACAATTGTCTTTCTTTTGGCCAAAAATGTGCAGAAAGCAAACACCAAAGCGCTGTGCCAGAGTCGTCGTGGAGATGAGCTCCCAGTTTGCTCAACGCTCGTGTGCCCAGGTAAACTGGCATCCTGAGCAGCCAGCACTCATGGAACATTTACAGTTCTGTATTCCCAGCACGGAGAAAAACCCTATAAATAAATAAAATGTAAAAACAAATTCTGGTGGTTGTGCGGGATGGTGAGACCGCAGGCATCGGGTGTGAGAGGAGGCTGCAACACACACAGAATGTTTTCCTGGGAATTGCCTGACTCCCTGGACTCGTGTGCTAAAAGCATCCTACTGGAGTTGCAGGAGTCCCACAGCTAAAGGGAATCTGCTCCAGGCAGGGCAGGGGGACCTGGCTGTGAGATCCCTTCTTACAGGAAAGGAGATTCCCAGTGATGGGAAGGGCACCAGCTCTGGGTGTTCCTCTGTGCCGTGACTCTGAGCCCAGCTCAGCCCCGTGGGCACATTTCGGGACTAGGATGGGAATATTTCACTGCAGCCACTCAACAGAAGTGAAATGCAAGCAAGAAAAATCCTTATGTCACAGATGAGCAATGTGGGCTCCCTCCTCCCTGCTCTCCATGAGGGAATTGCCTCCCTCAGCCTAAATCCAGGCTTGAGCAAGGTCTGGAGGCTTGGCCAGGATAACGAGGACATGGAACAATCGGAGTGATAATCTGCTGATTAGCTGTGGTTTAGTGTAATCTGTTAGGTATCAACTTCACAGAGAGCTGGCAGTTTTCCTCCGTTACTTTTGGAGCACTAAATCAACTGGGTGAGCAGATCCATTTAGTATTTTGTAGTGGATTTATTCCTGTTTTATGGGAAACCAGTGAGCACAGCCATGCCTTGAGCTGTCCCCACGCTGCAGCTCGTGCTCCCCACAGCCCTGCCCTTCCTTCTGCCTCTCCCTTCGCTGGTGTCTGTGACTGATGACACAGCCTCTGCCTGTGGAGCAGAGCCCGGTTTATGGGATGTCTGCCCTCGCTGCAGAGTTGTGCTCCCAGGCTTGGAGCGTGAAGGAGAGCTGTTCCCGATGTGAGGTACTTTATGTGCACACAGGCCTGATTTATATCTCTTCCAACAAGCTGTTCTTTGCTATCATGAGCCAACAGGACCCATAGGGTGTTACAAGACATATTACACACAGCCAAGAGCTTTAATCCCCTTGGGGGAGTGATTACAAACAACTACACACGTCCCAGAGTTGCTTAATCACTGTTAAGAAATTTCTTTATAATCTGAGTAAATTACTTTAATTACTTGCAACTACCAATTAGCGTTTGAATGCTTCCACTGAGAAGTTTGCAGGCATTAATCTGCTCCCTTGGAATGTGAAATCAGCGGCTGGAAGATGGCTTTGGTCTGTGCTCAGGCAGCAATCTGGCAGGACGAGGAGGCAGCAGCCCCTGCCCGGCAGCCCCTCCGCAGCCGCCTGCCCTCCGCTCTGATTTATTTAGGAGCTTGAAAGGAGAGTTCAGCGCTTCCACGAGCTTTAGCAGCTGGATAATATTGCTGGATCCTGGGAAAGGGAGGGCCTGCTTGAACCCTGCGGTGGGCACAGAGGCTGTGCCTTTTGTACCCGGACAAAGCAAACAATCGCAAACGCTCCCTACCTGGGAGATCACGCACTCAGACACATCCTACAGCCTCTCTGCTCCCATCCCTGCCTGTGCAGCCCCAGTTATTCCCTAATCCCCAGCATCCCCCAGCATGGGGTGGGTTTTGCCAGCTCCCAGGTCTGTGCTGAGCTTCCCCTTCAGATGTGAATGCTGGTGAGGTCTGGGCAAGCTCAGCTCCCCCTTCTCCCACCAGCCTGCTCTGCCAGGAACTCTCTAACTTGAAATGGCAGGATTGAGGTCTGGACTTGCTTTTCTGGCCACTTTCAAGGCTTTGCCGGCCTGGATCAGGTTCAAAACGCTTTTTGTCTTTGATATTTCAGCCCAGGGTGGCTGCTCCGTCTTCTTTTGCTCGTTGTTAGGAGGGTGCTGGTGTGAGGAGTCTGGGCACGGCCCCAGAGTGGCACGGCCTGTGCCCGGGGTGAGGCAGAGCAGCTGCCATGGAGGAGGCTGGGGCCATGGGCAGGGATCCTGGGAGCTCCATGGGCAGGGATCCTGGGAGCTCCATGGGCAGGGATCCTGGGAGCTCCATGGGCAGGGATCCTGAGAGCTCCATGGGCAGGGATCCTGGGAGCTCCATGGGCAGGGATGGGCAGGGATCCTGGGAGCTCCATGGGCAGGGATCCTGGGAGCTCCATGGGCAGGGATCCTGGGAGCTCCATGGGCAGGGATCCATGGGCAGGGATGCTGGGAGCTCCATGGGCAGGGATCCTGGGAGCTCCATGGGCAGGGATGCTGGGAGCTCCATCCCAAACCTCTGCCAAAAGTGCCCCTCCAGCTCTCTCCTCCAGCCATGGCTGGGCCTCTGTGCCTGGGGCTCCCACTGCTCCAGTCCAGGCACCTGCCTGGGGCTGGGGGACAGGAACTGCGTGCCCATGTCCCCAGTTCATGTCTGAAGGTATGAGCACTCACTTCCACATCACCCCAAAGGTGTGGGGGTGCATCAGCCTCGACCCCTTCCACAATGCAACAAGCACAACTCCCCATAAACGACAGAGTCACCAGTCACATGGCTCTTTCCCACGGCACTGGCACTGTCATGGCCATTCCTGGCTTTGTGGGCAGCCCTCAGAGGTTTTCTTTTGCCCAAGAATTCGCTTAGCTGAAGAAACCTCTCCCCTCGCACCAAGTCCTGCTGCGAGCAGGTGAGGAGCAGTTTGGAGCAGGTGTGTGGCTGCTGACTCACTCCACCCCACCTTAGGTCTCCTCTGGTGCTGGTAGCGGTCCCGCCACCATCCCATCCTTTGGTGGCTCCCAGGGGATGGAGCGTGGCCAGCCCCTGACCGCTGCCCTGGCAAGGCTGAGTGCTCCTCCCAGCCAGGGTGGATGTGGCCCAGGCTCCACCAGCCTCTCCCAGCCGCTGTTTGTGCCTTGTGATACTTTCACATGAGAAACAAATAACGGCTGATGGTATCTCCTGCAGGAAAAAAACAAGGTTACTCCCCTGACCTGATTAATGCAAATAAACTGAACGGAGTCCTGTTGCCCGGGGCTTGCAAATTTAATATCTGTTCCCTGCCTCATTTCATGCTGGTTTAGCCTCTCGCCCTGTGACTGCAATTACCTCTGTGGCTCTGCCTGGGCGTCGGGGCCGCTTCCCCCGCGCCGCACGTGATGCAGCTTGGGCTGGGGTGCCTCGCTTTGGTGTTTGGGCTTCTTTCTTCTTGTGGTTTAATTTCCTTTGAGTTTATTAATTATGGCCAGGGGTGGGGGCCAGGAATGTTTGGCTGATGCTTCCTCTTTGCGTGGTGCAGAACTTCAGCCCTGTAATTCCCCCTTTATTGGATGCCCTGGGTTGGGTCCTGGCTGCAGGGAGATGAGGATGGGAACATCTTTTTCCCTATTCCTGCCTGTGATCCCTGTGCCCAGCTCCCTGTGTCACTCCCTGAATCCCCTCCACCCTCTTGCCCTGTGTTTCCCACTGTCTTCACTTGCATGAAGTGACCACTTTGCAGGAGGCTCTGAATGGTGTTCAGAACCATTGCATTGGGGCATTCTGTTGGTGTGCCTTGACTGGATCCCTGGGAAAGCAGGCACAGACACCCACATCCCCCAGGCTTGGTGAGCCAAGAGATGCTCCAGATCCAGCACTGGGCACTATCAGCATGACCCTTCTCAGGGCATGAAGCAGATTTTTATTCCAGCCCCACCTGCCACAGGCAGGATCTGCAACCAGAATTCATCTGAGTGGCAAAAGTCTCACGAGAACAACGGGCAGGACTGTCCTGGAGGGACTGGATTTCTTCCCCCTTCTCCCAAGGCATCCTGCACCCCTGCACTGCATTGGGATGGGTCAGTGTCCAAGGCAGAGCTGGACACTGGTGCTGTGCCAGGCAGGGGGTGTGCAGAGGAGGCTGCAGCCCCTTCACCTGTGCTGTACCTGTGCCCAGGAGAAGCAGAGACTCTGTGGCCACAAGCCCAGCCCACCTCTCAGCTGCACAACATTCAGTTTAAAGGCATAAAAGCGGCTCTGTGAATGGCTCATTATAATTTCCAGGCAGGACTGCGAGCGGGGGGCTCCCACCCTTCTGTTTGCTTACATCTTCCTTCGAGTTGGGAGCTGTCAAGGAGGTGAGAATGAGGGATGGTGACTTCCCGAGTGTGCCCGGCCCCACGCGAGCGCTCGCACACGCAGCACTGATTGCACTGATTGCGCAACTCTTGTTTGCTTCCAGGCCCCGGAGCTGCCAATCTCTGCTGGTTTTCAGTGCTCTGTGCGTGTCTGTCACAGCCTTAATGGCTGTATCACCTTGTGAAGCTCTCAGACATCCTCCCTCCTTTCATCTGCGGTGGGAAACCTGCCAGGCTCTGACAGGTTCTCCCAAACAAATCGCAGCGTGGTGGGAGCGGGAGCTGTGACCGGCACTTTGGCCCCGTGCCCGGTGCCCGTGGTGCCCAAAGCTCGGTGTGTCCCTCCAGCAGTGCCCAGCTCAGCCAGGACAGTGCTGGCCCCAGCCACGAGCTCCATGCTCAGCCCAACGAGGGACAGAGGCTTCTCAGCCCTCTGAGTGGCAGTGAGACCCCACTGTCTCATCCCAAGCTCCCTGTCCTTGCAAGGTGTCCCTGGGGCACTGTCCCCCTGTGCCCAGCACTGGACACCCTGGAGCCCTGTCCCATTCACAGCTCTCTGCATCTCGGCAGTCCTGCTCTACAGAGGGCTCCAAAGGTTTTGATTTGGGTATTTAGGTTTGCCTGGCATCAGTTTTGGAAGGGGCTGCCCAGGGAGGTTTGGAGTCCCCACCCCTGGAGGTGTCCAAGGAAGGCCTGGAGGTGGCACTCAGTGCTCCGGGCTGGGTGACAAGGAGGGGATCGGGCACAGGTTGGACTTGATGATCTTGGAGGGCTTTCTTTCTTTCCTTTCCAGCTTCACTGACCCTGGCATTCTGTGGTCCCAAGAGACTCCAGAGCAGTTTTGGTGTTCCCTGGGCAGCCTGGCCATGGCTGTGTGAGTCTCCACACCACATCCTGGGGCTGTGCACGGAGCTCAGAGCAGCTCTGCATTACTCAGGGCTTGATCCCACAGCAGCATCCAGGCCTGGCTGCATCCCCCTCCCCCTGATCCCTCTGCAAGAGCCTGCCTGGGGGCAGGAGCAGCGAGCAAACTGAGAGCTCCTGGAAACTGCAGAGGACACAGCATTTCATCATTTTGGGGCCCAGACTGTCTCTGCTGCACCAACAAGGGAACTATTTGTGTGGTTCAAAGCCTTATTCATTCTGTTGTGGGTTTCTTTTCCAAACCACCCACTTCAAGTTTTGGGTGAAGGTTCAGTTCCATTTTTCTTATTCCCAGCTCATTTGCCCATCCCTAAAACAAACATACTGGAGCAAGCATGTGGGGGAGAGGGAGCATTAATCAAAGCAAAGGGGAGGTGAACGTAACGCAAACAGGGAACGACAATGCACAGAGTATTTGCATAATCCAGGGAGAAAGCTTTCCTGCTGAAAAGCCAAAGCTACTGGCATGGAAAAGCAAAGGTCTGAACAGGAACTCCGGTCCTGAGCAGCAACAGACACCGGGGGTAATAAATCAGGGATGTGGGCACAGAGGTAGCGGTTCCAGCACGCTTCCCAAACTTTGCATTCCGTGCCTTTGGAAGAGGGCAGATCCTGCCTGCTTTGAAGCTCCCAGCCGAGGTGCCTGGACAGCAGCAGGAACAAGCCCAGGCCTGAGGAGCAGGTGCTCAGGTGGAGCCTGAACCCCTCAGAAATCAGCGCTGGCCTCGTGTAGATGCTTCCCCAGGACAAGGGTGTCCTGCCAGCTGATAGAGCCAGAACAGGGCCCCGAGCACTGGGAGAGGGTAATGGATGCAATTCCAGGGCTAAGAAGTGCAGGGATTTAATAACAGTTGGCATTTTACAAAGGAAATGGCTTTGTGGAGGTGTCTATGAAAGCGTGGGGTTTTGGGGAGTGCCCTGGCTGGCATTCCCCACTCCTGGATGACCTTGGGCAAGGTGCTTCACCTTGCTGTGCTTGGGTTTCTGCTGAGCTGCTCCGCAGTGGGATAATTTTCCCTGCTCCACAGATGTGATGTGGCTGCTTTTGTTGGTATTGGTGAATAGTTTGAGAACCCCTAAAGGGATGTCTTAGAGGAAAGGAAGGGAAATAAAAATCCAGCCAGGATCCTGCCCCAGCGGGACTTGCAGAGGTGTCAAGGACATTTACAAGTTGAGTTCCCATCTGTGCCAGCTGCAGGCAGTGCCAAGGAGGGAGCAGGGAGGTTTCTGGAAGCCTCAGAATCACAACCTGAGCTGAACACCCAGAATTTGTTTAGCCTGGAGAGGACAGATCCAAGGGGGATGAGATGGTGCTCCTCAAAGACACAAAAGGAGGCTGAAGGAGAGAGGGTTCCAGGCAGGGTTGGACGGGGCTTGGAGCAACCTGGTGTAGTAGAAAGTGTTGGAACAAGGTGAGCTTTAAGTTCCTCCCAACCCATTCTGTGATTCCATGATTACGGACATGGAAATAACAGGATGAAGCAGCAGCAAGGGAAAAGCGGGGTGGAAAGTGGGAAAGGCAGGCGTGCCAGGGTGTCACAGCTCACACCTGGGGACAGGGTTCCAGCCTGGCCCCACTGCAGACAGAGGCTCTGAATCCGAGGATCACTGACAGACTGTGGGAACACGGAGCCCCAGGAAGGGCTGGTGAGAGGTGGCTCTGCTCTGCATCAGGTGGGTGCCACCTGCCCTCCCTGAGCCCTGTCCCCAGCACTCTCCTCTCCCTCTGTGTGACCCAGGGCACCAGTGCCACACACAGTCCCAGCCCTGGGAGCTGCGTCCCTGCCCGCCCGGCATGCGGGGCACACGTGGGATGTGCCATATGTTCCCTTCCCCTGCAATTCCCTGGCTGAAGGTATTTGATCGGACCAGTCATTCAGGAGCCATCTGTCCCCTGCACAAACACAGCCAATTCTCCCTCCAACCTCCGAGGGCAGCTCCAGGAGCACTCCCAGGTTAGCAGCATTTGGAAAATGCATCCCTGTAAGAGCAGGGGCTGTCAGGCATTCCCAGGAATGCAGTGACAGAATATTTAAAGCCCATTCTACAAATCAGTGCCTTGGACACTAATATAAGTAACTCTAAAAAAGCAGAGAGAAAGGCAGTCGAGAAGATAAAACCCTGTCATTTCCATTTCTAAGGGATATGAAATGGTGCTTTTGAAAAAAAGCAATTTGTAAACTTTAGATAGCAGCAAATTCCTTGTTTTTTGGGTACAATACCAGCTTTGCATATGCACTGAAAGAAAGAGGGAGAGAAAATAACCCCGAAGCATCCTGCCCACTGCATTAGCTTTTAAAATAAAACCCATTTATATATAAATGTTGGCTTTTTTCCCAGTCTCTGTAGAAAAGCTTTTTTATATTAAATGCTACAATGAATTAAATTAACCATAATGATTTCTTTGTGAATGGAAACCCTTTTTCCTGTGTGACATGTTTTTGATCATTTTTTTTCCTAGCTACAACAACCCCTGCTCCTATCAAGCCGAGGATTTTGTTTGTTCTGCTATTTGCACGCTCCGATACAATTACTACGTGCACTCCTTGTTCTGAGGAAAAATAAGCCACAGATATTCCGGGTGTTCTCTCTGGGTGCAGAGGTATGGGAGCCTCTGACAGCCCCACGCTCACTGTGGCAGCAGGGTCGGGACAGCCCTGTCACCTCCCATGGCCAAGTGCCACCACAGGCAGCTCTCCCAACAGCACAGCCAACAGCCCAAATCACTTTGGACAAGGACTGGAGGGACAGGACAAGGGGGAATGGCTTCCCAGAGGGCAGGGTTAGGTGGGATATTGGGAAGGAATCCTTCCCTGTGAGGGTGGGGAGGCCCTGGCTCAGGGTGCCCAGAGAAGCTGTGGCTGCTCCATCCATGGCAGTGTCCAAGGCCAGGTTGGACGGGACTTGGAACAACCTGGGATAGTGGAAGGTGTCCCTGCCTGTCATAGGATGTGGAACAGGACGAGTTTAAGGTCCCTTCCCATCTAAACCATGATTCTTTGATTCACCTGTGACCCACAGCCACCACTTCCCCTGGATTTGCCATGAAGGGAGTCGGCATCGTTCAATGTTTTCAGCTGTGAATGTTTTTAGTTGCTGATGTTTTCAGTTGTGAATGTTTTCAGTTGTGAATGTTTTTAGTTGTTGATGTTTTCAGTTGTGAATGTTTTCAGTTGTTGATGTTTTGCCTGCGGTGCCCTGTGGCTGTCCCTGGGCACCCAACCCCTGCCCATGCACTGGGTGCTGCAGGGCCCAGCCTGGGCCAGGGGGCACTGGGGGTCCCAGGGCTCCTGGCCAGGTGGTTGGACCTGGGCACGGAGTTCTTGCTGGGGGGAGGGAGTTGGCTCATCACTGGAAAGGAAAATTAGGTCACATTTCTGGTTTGAAGAGCCTGGATGGCGTCCCGTTTATTTTGGGTTTCTCCTAACGAGTGACAAGCTTCTGTTTCCTCCCAACCCCATTTCCTTGTCTAGTTTTTTTAAAACGTTTCTCCTGTTTCCTGCCTGTTTTTCCTAGAAAACAGAAACCGAGCCATGCCGAGCTGAGCTGAGCTGAGCCAAGCCACAGGAACATGCCTGGGGACACCAGAGCCATCTGCAGATCCCAAAGAGCCCGGGGTCTGGACTTGAACCAGGCCAGCCTGAGCCCTCTGTTAAATCATCCCCCATTGTCCAAGGCAGCCCATGGCACAGTTTGTCCCCAGTCTGTTTGGGAAATCATTCTGGTTCAGCAAGAGTCACTGGAAGGCCTTTTAATTTCCTCCCTGACATTCATTCCTGATTTGCTTCTGCTGGATTCAATTCCAGCACTCCTCCTCAAGCCCTGTGAGCCACCCCTCTCTTCTCACACTTGGTGTCATCAGATGGTTTTGGGTAATGGCAAAGCCCTTGTCCCTCTGTTTCCACCTCCACAGCGGCTCTTCCAAGACAGGAGACCCCTGGGGATCCCCCATTTCCTGCTGTTCAGCACCCCCAAACCCCCACAAACCAAGTCTTTTAGAGCAAATGAAACAAAAAGCCAGTCAAAGCTGGAGGAATTAATTTTGGGGGTTTGTTTGTGTGGTGGGAAGCCAGGAGACAGCAGACTCAGAGCTGTTCCCATCCCCACACACGCAGGGGGTGCCCCGTGTGAGCCCTCACTTCTCCCAAAACGTGAGCATCACCCCCTGGGATGTCACTGCAAAGCCGTGTTTCCTTGGCAATCCCTTATCTCTCATCTCAGCCATCAGCGTAATGAGCGGCTCTGCTCCTGCATAAACAGCACCTGAACACTCCTGGTGGAGCAGTGAATTGTCAGCCTGAAGGAAAGTGCCTGAAATGGAGAATCCCCTCAGGATTTTCCCTCAGGATCGGGGGTTGTTCCTGAAAGGACAGGCCCTTCCTCTTTTCCAGGGGTAATGAGGTAATTAGGGAATGAGTAAAGAATGTCTGCATCAGTACCTGAGGATTCCAGAGGTGGGAACTGCCTTGGATTAAGGTCAGGGCTTGTGCTGCCAGTCACCAACTGCGTGTGGAAGAATGCCTGGTCCTCCAAGGAGGGAAATAAACAGTCCTGGATTTGAAATATGTTTAAAGAGTGGTGGGACTTGACATTATTGGAGTCATTTCTCACCTCCCTGCCAGGGAGAAGTGAGTCTGGGATGCTGGAGAAGAAGCTGTCAGAGCAGGCAGCTCCTGTGGCCATACAGTAGAGTGTTCTTTTGTTTGCACCTCCAGGGCACTGGCTGGGGAGTTCAGAGAATGGTTTGGGTTGGAAGGAACCTTCAAGGCCATCCAGTTCCACCCCTGCCATGGGCAGGGACACCTTCCACTATCCCAGGCTGCTCCAAGCCCCATCCAACCTAGCCTTGGACACTTCCAGGGATGGGGCAGTCACAGCTTCTCTGGGTACCCTGTGCCAGGGCTTCTCCACCCTCACTGTAAAAATATCTTCCCTGTATCTGACCTAAATAAAACTTTTAGTTTAAAACCATCCCCCCTTGTCCTAGAAATGGAGCTCTGCCCAAATTCCTCATCAGGGCTGAAGGAAAAGCTGTGGTGCTGTGATTGCTTCATCTGAGGCAGCGGAACTTCGCAGATCTCAGAGCCTTAATTTAGATGATTTAAGGTCCTTTTCTTTATGTTTTCTCCATTTGTAATTGCAAAGAGGCTGCGAACCAGGACACTGAGCTCGGTGCTTATCGATGGCTCCGAGCAGCCGCAGACTCTGGGGTGGGATGTGGTCAGGCAAGAAAAAACCATCTCTTCCCCTACCTAATTAAGCGCCTCGTTGGGCTCTGCAGGCACACGTGGTTGTGGTGGCAGCGGTGACATTTTCGGCTCACTGGGGCAATGACAGGGAAGCAGAACAGAGAGCTGGGGAAGGCACTGAACTGGGAAAAAAACCCACATTTCTGTGTGCCCCAGACATGTTCATGTAAGGGGATCTTTAACCAGAGCCCCCGTGCTGGTGAGAGACCCTGTGGAAATCTGGATTGCTGGCATGGAAAGGACCAGGTCAGGGCTCTGGGTACCATGGGGATGCTGGACAAGATGGTGAAGGCACTGAAAGTCCTGGGAGGCTCTGCTCCTCTTGCAGCCCTCTGAGAGGAAGCCAAGGGGGAGAGGTCCCAAGAGGAGGCAGGTAGGAAGTGGGTTGGGGAGATGAAAGCGCAGGGAAGGGGTGGGGAGCTCCAGGTGCGCTGGGACCTGACCTGGAAACGGGCAGGGAGGAATCTGAGCATCAGCAAACAGGCAAAAATAACCCTGCACCTAAGGAATGCCTGAGCAGCAGGAATGCCACGTGCTCCACATGGGGAGAGGAGAGGCAAAAATCTCAACACGAGTAAATCGGTTCCGTTATTCTCCCCTCCAGACCTTAACATCACCTGGGAATCTGTAATGAATTCCCTGGATTTTCAGGGAAAATCCTTCTTTGGAATCAGCTGCTCCAAGGCTGGGCTCTGGAAATAGATGGGACACGGTGGGAAGCTGGAGGCTCTGCTGTCTTCAGCCATCCCAAAGTCTTCCATCCTTCCAGGCAAGGGCAAGACAGGACAAGAGGAAATGGCCTCAAGTTGCTACAGGGAAGGTTTAATTGGATATTAAGGAAAATTTCTTCCCCCCCAAGTGTTGTCCAGCCCTGGCACAGCTGCCCAGGGCAGTGGTGGAGTTCCCCTCCCTGGGGAGATTTAACAGACACAGAGATGGGGCACTTGGGGACATGGCTTAGTGGTGGCTTTGGAACAGTTGGAGTCGATGGTCTCAGAGGGCTTTTCCAACCTTGATGACCCAGTGATTCCAAACCCGCCTTGGAGTCAGTGAGGGGAAGTGCTGAGTCAGCAGCAACGCAGCCTTATCTGTCTTGTGCTGATTGTCCTGGGTTTTGGCAAGAGCAGGTTTTGCTAAGTAGGACCAAATGTTCCAGACCCTGGCACGCCCCTGTCTGGTGTCAGCCCCACTTGGCTCTGCCAGGCCCGGGGTAAAGGCCCGGGGAGCTCTGTCACCCCGTGACCCGGTGGGGACATCGCTGCCAGGTAGCACTCAAAAAGCTGCTGGTGCTGTTGTTCTTGGTTTCCTCTGGGTTTTATTTTCCTAACCATCTTCCAGATGCTTCAGAATCCCCAGATGCAGCCACAACAAAGTTCTTGCATCTTTAACTTTAAAAAACATAATTGGGTAACTGAGAATAATGACTAAAGAGTGCAATAAATCATGTCTCCACCTGGCCTGGAAGTGGGGGAGGGGCGGGGGACGTGTTCCCTCCCCCGTTAATGAACAGCGCTGAGCCATCGGCACAAAACACTCCCGGAGTCAGCAAATCTGCTCCAGCCCTCGCACGGCTCTGTGCTCCCTCCTGGGGACCTGGGGACACGAACCCCTGGGCAGGAGGGGACTTGGGAACCCCCGGGGTTTGCCCCAGAGACAAACTGAAATAGAAATGGCACTGGGTAAGAGTTGGAGACATTAGTGTGTCCTGGCAGGAATTTTTGCCTGCATGGTGCAGCTCCCCTGTTCTCACCTGTCCAGCACCACGGCTGTGCCCGAGCCTCGGGAACTGTCTGGGACAGGAAACAGGAATAATTGTGCTGGAGCTGTTAATGTTCCCATTTTTGCTCCTTCATCCATCCAGCCAGGGCTGTCACCCCTGGTGCCAAGATCCCCCATAGCCAAAGGGCCTGGTGGCAGCGATGGTCATGGGGCTGGGGGCAGTGGAGCACCAGGAATGTCGGAGTTTCCCTCACTCTCTGTGTTGTGTTCCCAGGACTGGGGTGGGATCTCAGCAGCCTCCTGCCTACCCCAAGTTTCCCTCTCTGCAGGGCAAAGAGAAGGATATTTTTGGTTCTTTCCCCAGCAGCTTTCAAAAGGAGATGTGGGATGGATTAGGAGGGAATCCCATGGAGAAGGAAACCAGTGACATCATAGAAGAGAATCATGGAATCACTAAGCGTGGAAAGGACCTTTAGGATCATTAAGTCCAATCATCAACTTAACCCCACCAGGTTCACCACTAAATTGTGTCCTCCCATGCCACATCCACACCGTTTTTGAACACTTCCAGGGATGGTACTTCCCCCACTGCCCTGGACAGCCTGTTCAATGCTTTGCAACACGTTTTGTGAAGAAATTGTTCCTAATGTCCAATCTAAACCTCCCCTGGTGCAGCTTGAGCCCATTTCACTGTTGTTTCCCCCCAGATACGACTTTTACACACAGAGCACTCCTGGGAGAGTGGAGAGAGGCAACAGCCAGAGCAGGGACGGGACAGGGAGAGGGGCAGAGCTGTGAGACCCTCGTTCTTATCCAGGGGAAGGGCTGGGAACAGGGATTCAGCACGAGGGGAGGTGTCATGCACAGGTCAGTGACACTGCAGGACATCCACAGTCTCTCTCCAAAGAGACATTCCCAGCCCAGGCTCCTGTCACTCCCATGCTCTGGCATAGATTCCTCCCAGCTTGCAGCTTTATCGGCTGTTCCAAGGCAAGATGCTTATCTGCCCGAGCCTCTTCAAGCTGATAGTTGCTCTTATCTCAGCTGCTCTCCAGGGCTTTGAGGCTGGGGGGTGGTTTGTGGCATAGTCATGGAAAAATTTCAACTTTGGGAGACTGAACCTGGGAGCAATTTCTGGGTTTTTATCGCTCATTGTTCGTTGTTCCAGAGCCTGTGAGGGACTCACAGTGGCTGTGTTAAAGGGACATGGAAGCATTTTCCAGCCCATGACAGACACAGCCACGCGTGTCCCAGCCAGGGCAAGAAGTGTCCCAGGGGCACACAAAGGCCACAAGGGGGTTGGTACAGGAAGGCCAGTGAGAGACAGGACTAAAAAACTGCCCTGAAAGCTCAAGGTTTGGCTGATGGTCATTTAAAGGCCCTTTCATCCACCTTTGCAATTAAATGTTTGTTCTTTGTCCGCTTTGACCTCGGCCAAAGCTCTCCAGCCTCTGTGGCTTGGTCTCCTGACCTTCTCCATCCTCCTGGGAACAGTGCCTCTGCCCACGGGCTGTTCCCGAAAGCTGCAAGGAAAACATAAACATAATTGAGAAAAAGTAATTGAAACTTGTAAGAGCTGATGAGAGAGTTCTCTCCTTGGCCCGCCATTCGTCGCCAGGAAATAAACACCTTTATGGCTGCTGTAATTAAGGCCTAAACACAACGGAGACAAAATTTCTGTCATTAAAAGTACCCTCAAAGATCTCATGCCTCCACCTGCTTCCCTCCAATGCCGCTTTCCCAGACTTCAGCCACTTTCCAGCCGCTTTCCCAGACTTCAGCCACAGCAACACCTTTCCAGACACAAGCGTCACCTGTAACCTCAGCTAAGCTGAAATTTTCCCAGTTTCTCAGCAGTTTTTCTCCATTAAATCCACCTCATACTGCAGTGCTGCCCTGAAGCTGTTGCCCTGTTGGGCGCTGTCCCATTGTCTGGTGTGACCTGGCCGCCTGCATGTCCCCATCACTCCCTGCATCCACGATGCCCAGAGACGTTGGTTGCCCAAGGATGTTGTGGACTCTCTCCATTCCTGGAAATGTTCAAGGCTGGGTTGGACAGGGCTTGGAACAATCTGGGATAGTGGAAGGTGTCCCTGTCCATGGCGGGGGGTGGAAAAAGATGGATTTTCCAACCCAAACCATTCCATGATGCTGGAGCTGATAGAAGCTTTTTAATGTCTCATCTCCGAGCAGCTTTGCTGGTCCACAATGGGGCCAAACCACGCAGTGGGGCTCTGCTGGTCTGCAGTGGGGCTAATTCCACGTTTTCTGGAGTGGCTGGACACCCCTGGGCATCGTGGAGCTCAGAGAGCACCGTGTTGCTGTGTCTATTGTATTTCTAAGCTCGTTAGCTGATTAACCACACTGGCAAGCTGGCAGCCCGACTGCCTCGCTGAGGGGCTTCAATGGGAGCCTGGAACAATGCAATGACACAGACAAAGGGTTTAATGGATAATTAATTGTTCCAGCGTGTGAAGTTTCTGTGCAAGGATCCTGGTGAATCAGAGTTTCCGATTTCCACCCCTTTTACAATAGAACTAAATAGTAACACAGAAATCATGGAATGGATTGGAAGGTTTTTGAAAAGAGAAGGGCCAGAAATGAGGCTCATTTGGGGTGGGGTGCCCCAGCACTACAGCTCTGTATCCTAATCCTGCAGCAGGCTCCAGGCACCTTCCACACACAGAGAAGGTGCTGCTTCCAGGAAATTCTAGCAAAATGAGGGAAAGGGAAGGGCCAGTGGGGGCTGCCCAGCCCTGCAGTGAACCTGCTGCCAGCACTGTAAAGGAGCAGAGGGGCTGGATGTCTCCTCCATGCCCCTGAGCTGCCCTGGCACCACCAGGATCACCACCAGCACCACCTGTGTGTGCCTGGCATGGCAGCATCCCTGTGCCAGCAGATCTGCAGGGACAGAGCCCGGGAGCCACAACCTGCTGAACACCCAACTCATCCTCCCAGTGCTACATCCACACATTCCCTCACAGAGCCCTGATCCCACCCCGGAATTCCTGCCATTTCCCTCGTTTTGCTGGGTGTTTCGACACCTCAAAAAGGCCCAACACCAACACCCGTCCATGCACAGGGTGAGACTGTGCACACACAGATACACACAAGCACACACGAATCAATGCTTTCTCCTGTCTGTGTCCCCCTCTCTCGTCTCTGAGCTGTGCCCAGAGCCGGGGAGAGGAGCAGCTCCCAGCCCAGGCCCAGCACAAAGCCGGGCTCAGCGGGGGCCGGGCACAATGGCAGATTACATTAGAGACAACAGCCAGACGTGTCCTTGTCATCCCAGGTTAATATGACTATGGATTAATGCTGTAGCTGCTGATTGTTATGGAAATCCCCCCATTTAGCTCCTTCCCAAAGCATTGACAGTTCTAGCCTTGCATTCCGAGCAGGGGTGGAACTTGTTAATGGATTTCATTTTCCTGCAGGAAGCCAAAGCGTTTTGAGGGAGAGGCAGCGCCAGGGTGCTGACTTCCTGGAAGGTTTCCAGCTTGCATTGAGGCACCGTGGATGGTTAATCCCTTGCTCGGATGCAAAGCGATGCAAAGAGCCGCCTTGGTCTTGCCTCTCTAGGAAAAAGGAGGAATTTGGGTGTGGGGAAGTGAGCGTTCATGGGATTGTTTCCTCTTGAAACCTCTCGTGGCCTGGGTAATGAATGTCCCGGGCACATGCCGCTCCCTGCTCGCAGACACGCCTGGCACTGCACCTGCTGCAGGGATGGCTCTGCCAGCCTTGGCTGCCGGGTGCCAGCTCGGGGACCGGAGCTGCTGCCATCCCTCTGCTTTGTTGCCATCTTGTAGCTGCTGTGGGTGTTCCTGGCTGTCCCCTGGCCGATGGGAACGCTTCGTGTTCCCGCAGTGCGGCTCAGCCGCGCCGCTCTCTCCCCGCACAGCTCCCTCCTCTTTCACCGCTTTGTCCCCATCCCCCTGAACAATAGGAAAATATCCAGCTGCTCCTGAGAAAACCTGGAATATGTCTGTACATCCCTACCCCAATGAATTATTTAGGATTCAGATGGTGACTCATGGGACAGGTCTCCAAAAGCCTGAGCAAAGGAGGGCTCTGACGCCGACACGAGGAGCAGAGGGATCGTGGGGCACAGACACTCAGAATTAGGTTTTCTTTGCAGGTATTTCTGTAATGTTTAAAACCAGGGCCCTCTCCCCTCCCTTCTGCTCCCTCTCATCAGGAGGGATCATTATTCCTTGCAAGATGTCCTAGGAGCAGAAAGTTCTCTCTGACATTTTTCCTGATTTTGGCCGGGGAAGTTCATGGATATTTCATCCTTCAGCCAAAGGCCACTGTCCATGGGGAGGGATGAAATCCCGTCCATCCCATCCCAGTTCTGCCACAGCAAAACAAACCAAATGGAAATGAAGCCACAAGAAGTACCATGGCTTTTTCCAGGGTGCAGGGAGTTGATTCCCGAGCGTTGGAACAGAGCCCTTGGTGGGGTGGGAGCGGTGGGAGGTGACAGCAAAGAGACACCCGGGGTCCTCCCCACCGCTGAAACACGTGTTCCTTGGAGAAACCAGCGGAGTTTCCAGAGGCTGGGGCTGTGTCTGACAGCAGTTTTACACGCTCCCAGCACACAGGATACCTGATCCTGACGGGAGCTTTGGGATGCTGCTGCAGCACACGCCGTGCATAGTAATAACGCTAATGAATCCCGTCCCTAATTGTCCCACTCCCGGGGGTGACAGGAGCTGCCTGTCCCAAGCCCTGCTCGGGGGAGGAATGGGGGGGGGGCGGGGGGGGTTGCTGTGGAGATGCTTTGAGGGATCCCACACTTTGGAGCCTGACTTCAGGTGCAGGAATAAGCATCACGAACAGCCCGGAGAGACAAAGTTCCCCTTCTCATGGAAATGCCTCTGGTGGTGCCGGGAAGGGAGGGAGGGAAGCAGAGGGGCTCTAGCCATGGAGATGCTGCATTGTTTCCCGGTAATTAGCATGTTTTCCAAAGCTTTCCACAAGCCATCAGCAGCTTTTTAAGGGGATTTTGCCAAGGAGCATTTAAATGGAAATCCCCCGGAGATACAGATCCTCTGTTCGGGGTGTCCCTGGAAGGTAGCTGCTTCCCAGGGGAAAGCAGCCCCCACCTGCTCTGTGGGTTTATGTGGATCTCAGATCCGGGGCATTTTCATGTGCTCCAGTATGGGGACAGCATTTCCGACTCCTCTGCCCCTGCTCCTGCATCGATACAGGGGGGTCACTGCTGCTGCCTTCCATCCGCCACACCCGGGGGGTTCCCAGGGCACGGACACACACAGCGACTTCCCAAGGGAGTAGAACCATGGAATCATGGAACAGTCCAACCAGATTAAGTCCTTTCCAACCCTAAGCCTTCTGGGATTCCATGTGTGGCAGCAGCGCTGTCGCAGTGGTGGCTGAAGAGATCTGGGGGGACAGTGCCAGACTCTGGGTGGGACTGGCAGGGAGGTCAGTCCTCCTCAGGGAAGCCACGAGGAGACACCTGGAAGAGTCACGGGCTGGAGCCATCCAGCTTTTGGTCATCCGGGTGAGCAACACCAGGTCCCCAAACCAGCATTTGGAGACAGAAATGACATCACCTGATGGCCAGAAATGATGGGGACCCTGCAGCACCACCCCACAGCTCCATCTGGGTGCAGGTAGAGGCAGGTACAGGTCTGAGTGCAGGTACAGGTGCAGATGGAGATGCAGCTACAGGTGCAGCAGACGCCTGCCCATGGACAGCCCTGAGAGGTGTGGGCAGTGAGTGCCAGTCCCAGTGCTGCTCTCAGGGTGGCCAGGCTGGGTCTCCCTCCTTGGATGAGGATCCTTCTGCAGTCTCACTTTGCCCTTTTCCACTCTCTTTCCCAACCCTGTGGCAATCCAGACATTCCCTGCCAAAACCTATTGTGACTTTCCCAGCTGAAAGTCTCAGCGACCAAACTGCTGGATCCAACTCAACCCCCACTCACTTCCCCACACAAAGGAAGCTGCAATTTTGCCCCTTTCCTCAAGGACAAGGAATTTCAGCCCAGTTTATTGTGCAGGCCTGTACCTGTGAGATTTTCCTGGCCCAGTGATTTATGCCAGGGCCTGAGTTATAACTCCCATTTCTGTTTAAAAGCTAAACACTCCAACAGTGGGGGCTATTACTGTCAGCACGTCCCAGCTCCCGAGATCCAATCGAGCCGGAGCCGACATCATCTGGGTGTTTGTCTGCCTGATGGAGCTGCCTCGCTTTCCCCTCCCTCACATATTGCTGTCTCAAGGACTGTTTTCCAAGCAACAATTCATGTCTCCTTCAGTCATCAGCGAAAACAATCAAGCTCAATTTTATTTTTGGCAGAAATCAAATGCTAAATGAGATCTCGGAATCATAAACAAGAGTGATGTCGACAAATCAGAGGGAATTCAGGGAAGAGTGGCACAGATGATGAAGGGGCAGGAGGGATTGATGATGGGGAAAGATTAAAATAAGGAAATACAGCCAGGCCAGGAGAAGACTAACAGGGAATATAATGGCTGTCTAGGAATATCCGAAGGGTGTAAACACTGAAAAGGAAGAAGTATTGTCCAGAATGGCCCAAAAGCAGTGGAGCTATGAATAAAGGTGATGAAGCTCAACAGAGGGAAATTCAGCCTGAGCACCGGCAGAGATTTTCCCCATTTCTGCCGATCCAGCCTCTCCCAAGGAAAGCAGGATAAACACCATGCTTGAGTGTTCTGAGCCCGCCAAGGAGAACATCCCTTCAATAAATAATTGGCACTGGAACATTTTCAGCTTTCTGCTCTTTCCTCATAAGCAGCTGAGATGAATGAATAATCCATGATGGAGAGTTTACTCAGTGAATTTGGCTGTGGACATCACTCATGCTATGCCGGTGAATGGATCACACTTCCCTTTAATTCATCTCAGGTTGGGTTTACCTGATTAATTTTTTTTGGCAAAGGGTTGTACTGGATGCACTGAGTGCCCTTGGAGAGCTCTCCATGCTGGTGGGTCCTGGACCTGCCAGCTTTTCATAGAAGAAGGAAAAGTCCACTGTCCTGGCACTGCCTCCCCTGGGACACAGGGATGCAGTGGGGAGGTTTATCTTTTGCAGGAAGGCTGCTTCTGCCTCCAGCTCGTGCTGTGTTGGAGCTCCTGGATTTGAGGTTTGAGTGGGATGTGCAGCCTCTTGGAAACATGAGAATTATTTGGGTTATTTCAGAGCTGGCAATGGGCTCATTACCTGGCACGGCTGGCCAACAGAGAGCCAAAAACCCCCGTGTCAAATGAACACGAGCCAGGACCCACCTGGAGTCCTGCAAAGCTCTTCAGAGCCCTTTTCGGACCAGTCACAGATTCCCAGAATCACTGAGATTGGGAAAGACCTCCAAGATCAGTGAGTCCAACCTGTGACCAATCCCCACCTTGTCAACCAGCCCAGAGCACTGAGTGCTCCCATGAGCATCACCAATCCTGCTCCCATGGGCATCACCAATCCTGCTCCCATGAGCATCCCCCATCCTGCTCCCACACCCATCACCCATCCTGCTCCCATGGGCATCACCCATCCTGCTCCCATGAGCATCACCCATCCTGCTCCCATGAGCATCACCCATCCTGCTCCCATGGGCATCACCCATCCTGCTCCCACACCCATCACCCATCCTGCTCCCATGGGCATCACCCATCCTGCTCCCACACCCATCACCCATCCTGCTCCCACACCCATCACCCATCCTGCTCCCACACCCATCACCCATCCTGCTCCCATGGGCATCACCCATCCTGCTCCCATGAGCATCACCCATCCTGCTCCCATGAGCATCACCCATCCTGCTCCCATGGACATCACCCATCCTGCTCCCATGGGCATCACCAATCCTGCTCCCATGGGCATCACCAATCCTGCTCCCACACCCATCACCAATCCTGCTCCCATAGGCATCACCCATCCTGCTCCCATGAGCATCACCCATCCTGCTCCCATGGACATCACCAATCCTGCTCCCATGGGCATCACCAATCCTGCTCCCATGGGCATCACCAACCCTGCTTCCATGAGCATCACCCATCCTGCTCCCACAGGCATCACCCATCCTGCTCCCACACCTCCTGGTACCAGTCTCAGCTGTCCCAGTGCCTGGGTGATCCTTCCTGCTGTCCATGAGCACTCACACGTTGCTCTGTGTACACACAAGCCACCACAGCTGCTCACTCCAGCCCTGGCTCTGCCACGTGTCACAGGGGCTGCATGGGGCTGTCCCAGAGCACAGCCCCCCAGTTTGGCCCCCCCAGGACCCCTACGTGTCACAGGGGCTGCTTGGGGCTGTCCCAGAGCATGGCCCTCCTGGGTGAAGCCCCCCAGGTGAGGTTTGTCCCCGGCTGTGCCCCAAGGCCACCACGAGGTTTGTGCTCCCCAAATTGCTGGCTGAGACTGCTCAGGGTAAAGAATAACAAACAAGGAATAATGCAAATTCAAACTGCCAGCCTGTGTTTAGGCCGAATAAACAGCAGTGTAAGGATGGATGGAAGGGGTGGGCATGGAGGGGATTCCCGGGGCAGCCTGCGGAGCTGCTCTGAGAGGTGCCAGGGGCACACCAGCCATACCAGGTTGTGCCAGGGGGACACCCAGCAAATCTGTCACCCGTGTCACTGTGGGGACACCCGTGTCTCCACTGTGCTGCTGCCCCAGTCATGGAGATGGTGCTGGGAACACTGAGCTGTTTTCCTGACAGCCACAGTGGAGCCAGAGGGGTGAGAGGACAGAGTGGTGCTGCTGGTGGAGCAGCAGAAACTGCCTTTCCTTTGTCATTCAGGAACGTTCCTGGTTTTCTTTTTCCTTTTTCTTTTTCACTTTCTTTTCCTTTTTTTGCTCTTTTTTTCTTTTTCCATGACAAATGGAAAACCATGACAAATGGTTTTGTGCTGGAAACAAATTCATTTTTGTGAAGAACAAAATCACCATGAAGGTTTACCTGTACAGTCCCTTGCTCCCTCTGACTCTGGTTAAAGATGAGGATGACAGGACGCCTCAGGACGGTCCTGCTCCTTTCCCTGTGCTGCTGGGGAAGGTTCCTATTGCATCTCAGCCACCCTCTGCCCCAACAGTGCCCTGGGCACGCACAGTTCCTTGCTCTGACCTTAAGAAAAGAGACCAGAAGCTCTGGGAGCTGCAGGGAGCTGAACCATCTGGGGATCTGGGGACTGGGATGGTCCTGTTCTTGGGATGTGGGGGCCCCCAGTGGGATCATCCCCCTGCCCTGACAGTCCCTGTCACCCTTCCCCAGAGCCCCGGTGCCAGCAGAGTGGTCCCAGGTGTTCCTCTGGGAAGGAGGGCTCCAGCCCTGCCAGTCCCACCGTGGGCTCACCCAGGCTGCTCCACAGGGAAGCCCAGAAGAGCCCAAATAGGAAACACATTGGGGATTAGTGGGAGAGATAATTCCAGCAGACGGGACCGGGCTGGCCTTGATTAGTGCAAATCACAGCGATCGCTGCTGGTTGCAATCCCAGCAGAAGCAATTCCTTTTTATTGTACTTTCTTCCTGATTGTGTTTGGGGGTTTTCTCCCTCTGCTGTGGAGGTGAAGGGGCCTTGACGTGTTGTTTAGGATCAGATCTGGTCCTGTGAGGGAACTGCTGTAATCTGATTGCACAGGACTGTCCCCCACGTCTGCGATGTGACGGCTTTAATTGCACTTGAACTGTCCTAAAACTTCCCTTGTTTTATTGAACAAGCAGAAATATTTCTGTTGAACACATCTCGGGCTGCTACTAGCCAGAGCAGTGTCTTGGTCCCACTTTGCTCTGGGGGTGTCTGGCAGCTGAAGGCACTTCACCTAAACCACCCTCAGGTGTGGCAGCGATGCCACCCAGGTGGTGCCAGGGGGACAATTTGGGCAACCCAAGCAGCAGTGCCAGTGCAGCCCCTGTCAGAGAACCCAGCTGCTCCAGTCAGATGTTCCCATGGCTCCTGGGATGTGCCTGGGGTGGCTCTGCCAGGCTGGAGGCCGGACCCTGCCATGCCTGGGGATGCTGCAGGGAGAGGCTGAGGCAGCTCCCAGCCCTCCCCTCTGTGCTCCCCACACTCCTGCCCCTGCTCCTGCTTCCCACCAACCATCACCTGCAGGATCTGGTGATTTCTCAGAGGAGCCAAAAACCCTCCAAGCAATTAATTGAACTCCTGCACAACCCGGTGCTCACTGCAGGGACACGCTGGGGCCAGTGCTGGGTCAGCAGCCCCACTCCAGGCAGAGCTGGGACAGCAGCACCGATGTCCTGGGAGCCACCGAGGGCTCTCTGATTTGGGGAGAGTTGGCAGCAAGGGCCAGGGGTGCCAGCTGGGCTGGTGACCCCAAATGCAGCTGCTGCATTTGCGAATGTATCAAAGTATTCCAAGGGGGTGGGTGAGAATTCCTTCATTAAATTGCAGGATGGTTTCTTTATCTAAAAAAGGGGATAATGAGTGCCATCCTTCTGGAAGAGACAGCTTTTCCATCGAGCAGGCTGGAGAGAGCTCCCTGGGCAGGAGTTCAGCCCTTTTCCTCACTGCCTCCCTGACCTTCCCTTTGTCCATCCTGATCCATTTAGAATCACTGCTCATTCATCCCCACACTTCTCTCCCCCTCTCCCTGCCTGTCAGATTTTGCCCTCCCTTCATACCTGGAGAGATGGAGTTGGAAGGTTTTGAGAATCACTTCTGGAGACAGCCCTCACCCTTTGTTTCTCCGATGGCATCTGGTGATAATAACAGTGCAGCAGCCCCAGACCTCCTGGCTTCAATTACTTTACAGGATCAGCTAATCCCAGTTAAAATTACCTTTGTAACTGAAGGATAATTGTAAATCAGGCTCTCTCCTGCACTCGGGTGTGCTGAAAAATCGTTGCCGAGGTGCTCTGTGTGCCAAGGTTGCAGAGAGCAGCGGATGAGGAGCAGGCGCTGGGAGATGCTGTCCCAGAAGGTTGGTTTTCCTTTTCAAAGCAAACTCCAAACAGATGGGCCCTTTTTCCCTATGGCTCTGTGGAGTGGATGGGATTGAAGTGATGGAGAGGAGACATTTCATAAGGGGTTTTGCCTGGGCTATTTTCAGTCTTCAAGGATTGAACTTCTCCCGGGGTTGCTCCAGCTTGACAGATCTGCCATGAGGAGGGTGATGCAGAGGTTGGCTCAGGACAGCTCTGGCAGTGCCCTCCTGCCTCAGGATTCTGGGATCAGTGTCCCCAGGGCAGCTGTGCACCCCCCAAAACACCAGCACAGAGTCCCTGGTCCAGGGAAACACCACATGAGGCTGCAGGCAGGGTGAGGGTTGGGTTTGTCCATCATCAATTTTATCTCCCTTTGTTGTTCTCAGCTGTGACTGGAACAGGGGAAGGTCTGATGGGACAAGGGGATGGTTTTAAACTGAAGAAGGGTCCAGTTAGATTGGATATCTTTTTAAAATGAGGGTGGTAAAACCCTGGCACAGTTGCCCAGAGCAGCTGTGGCTGCCCCATCTCTGTAAGTGTCCAAGGCCAGGTTGGACGGGGCTTGGAGCAGCCTGGGATAGTGGGAGGTATCCCTGCCCAAGGCAGAGGGTGGAATGAGATGGGCTTTAAGGTCCCTTCTAACCCATCCTAGGTTTCCATGATTCCATGATCTCTTCTCTTGTTGGAGCCTCCCTGGGCTCTCCACCACCTCACAGTCTCAGGACATCTCTCTGGTACTGCCACTGAGCAAATCCTGCCACAATTCTTCCTTACACGGCAGATAAATCTCTCCTGAACTGCTTTATCCAAGCACTGTGTTCTACTTTATCACTTTGACCTTACAGTAACTTCCATGGCACTTTCTGCAAATTGTTCCTTTAAAAGCTGAGATTCCCTGGCTGTAACCCAGCTCTCATTGTGGTCACCTCCTCTCTGCCCAGCCCTCCTGCCAGCCTTGCCTCAGCATCCATGGCGATTTCACCACCTGCCCCTGAGCAGCAAATTTATTTTCCCTGGCAGTTTAGTTGTAAGTCCTGATGAAGGATCAGACAGACTCTAAAGGCTCAAAGACTCAATAAACTTTATTAAGTCCATGACAAACTGAACACTCTCCCCACAGATTCCGATATGGCCCCAGGTCTCAGGCATTGCTTGCTGCATCCCACAGAAAACTCCAGTCCAGCATTGTTTGGCAGAACTTATTCACAACTGCAGAACAGATCTCTAAAAAACCAATAAATGAAGCAGGTGTATTCCAAGAGAAATCTGTTCAGGTGCTGCCAAGAACAGCACGGAGTTAACCCTGAGCACATAACTCTTCCTGGGAGCTGCCATGGGGCCGTGTCCTGTGACCACAGCAGTGCCATCAGGGCAGCTCTGGCTGCCTTTGGCTCCCTGGCAGGGATGGAGAACCCCTGGCACTCCAGAGGGTGCCTGGGCAGGGGAGGATGTGTGTTCAGCCCCAAAACTCCCACCAGTTGTCCCAATGAGGGTGTGGGGCAGTGTTATACAAGAGCAGAGCAACTCTGCCCCACTCCCTGTGTGCAGGAGATGCTCCTTCCTCCCTCCAGTCTGAGGGTTTGACAGTACAGGAAGGGGGAGAGGGGGCCTGCCCAGGGAATTTTCCTAATTAAAGTAAGGGTTAAATCCAGCACAACGCACTGGGAATTCAAAGAGCAGCAGTGCCACGTGCAGCCTCCGCTTGCACCGGAGCTCCAGTAAAGGTTTGTGATGTCTGGAGTTAGCTGAGGACTTCCCCAAAGAAAGATAAAAATGGGGAAATAGTGGCATGATCAATGTTGCTATTTGGTCCTCCTCAAATTGTTTTTCTTGTGTAAGTGTAGCCCAGCACTCCGGTGCCATTAGGCCTCTCCCCTATTTTTCAGTCTGCTTTATGAAAGCTATTGATCTCCAGCTGCTCGAGGATCCGTCAGCCCCGGCTCATCCCAGCCCATTACAGACCCTGCTCTCTGCGGTGACGAGGGATCGATGCTGTCCTGGGCACACTCACACTCCAGCCCGAGTGTGGCTTATTGATCTGTGGGCTCTGAGGTCCCTGGGGACACTGGCAGGTGACAGGGGTGCCTGAGGCAGCGGGGAGCGGGCTCGGATTGCTCGGCAAAGCCCCGCTCCAGCAGCAGATCTGGCTCTCTGCTGCTGGACTCGCCTTAATGATCTTTGATTTGCCTCTTCCAGCACATAAATAATTGTGTAAGGTCAGGAGCCTGCTCAGAGGGAGGATGAGGGAGAAGGCAGAGGTTTTTTCCTGTTTCCAGTCACAAGCTCGTGACGTTCTGCACAGGAGTGAGTCCGTGTCTGTGCTGGCACCATCTGCCCTCACCTGCCCCACTTCCTCGGCACCTGAGGGGTGCAGGTCATTGTGCAGGGCCAGAGGATCAAGGAGATTTTCAAAAGTTCTCTGGGATGGATTTACATGAGTTTGTTCAGACACAGACCCCAGGGGGCTCCATGGCTGGAGTGTGTGCCCAGGGAGAGCCAGCATTCCATAGTCCCAAGGCGCAGGGACCAGCCACGTACCCAGGGGTCTTTTATTCTCTGTTTTGAGAATGCTATCCTGCTGCAGAGGTGGAGGTGGCAGCTCTTACAGATGTCCAAAGGGTTTTGCTAAAGGGGTGAAAGTTTGGGTGTTGATGGGAGCAGAGTACCCAGAGTACCTGACACTGCTGGTGTCCAGCAAAGCATTTTCCCTACACCGCTGGTAGGGATCAAATCCTGCAGCAGCTGCAGCAGCTGCTTGTCCCCATCTCCATCCTCCTGCCTGCAGCAACAGAGCTGCTGAGGAACATCTCCATCCACCCCGGCACAGCAGCCAGGCTTCGCCAACCCGGGAGAACCTCATTTCACAAGGTGGCAATTAAAATTTTATGCTCTGAGTTTCCCCTGAATGATTTTAAACCATCTTTTCTGATGACTTCCTAGTAGCAAGTTGAGTAAATTAGAATCTGAATGCAATCAACATCCTTGATTCCGATGCCAGCCAGGGTCCGTCGGGGAAGCTGCGTCTGAGCAGCTCTGCCTGACGAAGAAGGTCAAGGGCTTGGGGTCCTTGGAGGTTTTGCCCTTGGAGTATTGTCAGAGAGGGAAAGAAACACCAGAAAGTAGGACACAGTCCTACAGGCAGCACAGAAATCCCACCCTGCTCAGCAAACTTTACTTCTTTGCCTCATCTGTGTGTTTTCTGTCACGTCTCAGAGATGGGACTTTGATGATAAATGAATAAAGGAGCTGCAGCAGCAGCCGAGCCAGAACCAGTCTGTTCCTGTCTGTGGGAGGGCACAGGGGTGATGCTCAGCACCCACTGCAGGGCCAGGGGTGCTCTCAGGTCATTCCTGGAGGGGTCTGGCACAGAGATCTCATTCCCTGAGTCTGCTCCCTCTCCTTTCCACCACTAAGAGCTCCCAGCAGTGCCCACTGCTCCAGGTGGCTCCGTGCTCCCATTTCCACCTGCAGCAAGGTGATGTCTCTGTGGGAGGATCCTTGGGGGCTCTCAGGCTCCTCCACACCTGATCAGTCTGTTCAACCCCCCATGGCACAAGTTGTGCAGTGCTCAGGGGGGCTCAGGAGGCACCAAGGATACGGGGAAGGACACGTTCCTGGGCTCAGGACCAGCAGAAGGCACAGGCTGGGCATGGGCCATGTGCCCTGCACACACAGGGATGGGCTGTGTCTGCTGGCACTGGGGGCTCTCAATCGGGGCAGCCTCGCAAACACTCAGCTGTGAAACTCCCGGAGCACAGTCCCCAGGAGAAACCTCTGGATGGAGACCATCCTGCTACACGAGGAGAGGGATGGGAGAGTTTTCCTTCCCAGTTACCAGCTCAGAGTGAGTGGGGTCACTTCTGCCAGCCCTGGTGAGCTCGGGATGGCTGGGACGAGCTCAGCTTTTAATAATTCACAGAACAGCACAGGGAGCTCAGGGAGGAGCTGCTGGCAGCCCGCACTCCTGCACCAGCCCTGGTAAACTCAGCTTCCAACCAGCACTGCCATGGGATACCAGGGGTGGGACCCTCCATGGTGGGGAGATGCCAGTGGCCATGGGCAAGGAATGTCCAGGATCACCTCGAGCCAGCAGCCGGGCTGGGCATTTCCCCGTGGAGGAGGAGTCATCCCAGAGGCAGGAGCTGTGTCCTGGCACGGGGGAAGCGTGGGGGTCCCTGGGGAGGAGCAGCTTGGCCATCCCAGGCGCTGTGGTGGGTACCACGGCCTGGGCTGCTCCATCTCCCGGTCCCCTCCATGGAATGAAAGCCGGGATTGTTTCACCTCCCGCCCCAGAGCCGGAGGTGTGTAAACAGTGAGAGCCGCTCCCTGCACACTCGGAGCAAGGGAAAAACGAGGTGTTGAAAAAATGACAACCGGCTCTGCCCAGGAGTTCACCTGGCCAGAGAGCGGGGGCGGGAAGAGCGGGGAGCGAGGGATGGGGATGGTGGGAGAGCCCCAGGAAGAAAGGAGATGCTTAGAAAATTGTGCCCTTTATTTTGGGAGCAGGAAATATTCTCTGTCGCTTCCTGGCATCAAAGGATCTTCATTTTCTTCCTCCTTGAAGAAGGAAAGGCAGGAGGTGGAGCGGGGCGGGCAGGGGCCGGGCAGGATGAAAAGCGCCCTGTGCGGCTCCTCTCTCCTGGGGGCAATCCGGGCTCGGGAAAAGCCCAGAAAGAACCTTTATCATGGAGTGTTCAGCGCTGAGATCATTGCTGCCCTTCCCCTCTCCAGCCTCCTCCTCTCTCCCCTGCTTGGGGCACCAAGCTCGGGGTTTCCCCAGGAAAACCTGCAGCGTCCCAGGCCCTCCCGCCGTGCTTTTTTGGGACAGTCACAGTGGGGACGCGGCTCCATCAGCGCAGTGGTTGGTCAGGGCAGGACCACCGAGGCTCCCACGCTGCACCGCTGTGCACGGGGCTCATGCAAAGCCCTTTTCCCCCAAAAGCCTTTCGAGAAAATTGACATTTGGTAGCAGCTAAGATCCTTCCATCCTTCAAAAGCATTCCCCCATCGCCATAGAACATTCCAGGGAGGATTTATGCTCTGCCGCTACTCCCTGGAGATCGATGTCCCAAGGCACAGGGATTTCTTTCCCAGCCACCAGTGCCTAAGAGCAGCTGTCCGGGACCGGGTGGCAAGAGGGGACAGCCGGCTCCTGCACGTTGTTACCAGCTGGTGGCACCAGAAAAGGTTGTCAGAACAAGAACTAATTAATTCCAGTCGCAGACTTTGGCTTGGGAATTTCCGCGAAGTTTTTCGGCTCGCTGTGGTTCGCCGTGCGGCTGTTAAACACCGAGTCAGGTTTTATAGCCTCAGGGTTAATGTTCGTGGGCTTCAGCCTCGCAGCAGGGGCTGAGCACTCAAATAAGGGAGGGGGGGCTTTTCCTGCAGAGCTCGGCCCCTGCAGCCCCCGCGGGGCTGGCACGGCGGTGCCACCGCGTCTCCACCGGGTCGCTCACAAGAGTGACACTCGCTGCCTTTACCATGGCAGGCCGTGATCCTGTGGGATCCCAAATCCTTTAGAGTGATCCCAAACCCCACTGGGGCTGGATTGTCCCCTCTGCTTTGGGCACGGCAGGAGTGAGGACCAGGGATGGCTGCTGGGACCAGCGGCACCCTAGAGCTGCCAGCAGGAGACCTTCGGGGCTGGGCTGGGTCGGTGGGGGCAAACCCATCCGAAATTCCTCCCCAGAGCAGGAGGGAGGTGTCAGCACTGCGGGCCCGGGGGTTGGACCTCCAGGAGCAGAGGTCGGTTCCCCGCGGGGCTGTGTCGGCGGCTGCTGACAGCAGCTGGATCTCCGGGAGCCTGGAAGTGACCCTAAAACTGTCCAAACAAACCCCGTCTCACATCTTGGCCGAGTGAGGCACAATCTGTCACTGGCTCTGTGTGGGTGCAGGGGGAAGGGCCGAGCTCGGCAGGGCTGTGGTGTTCCCCTTCCTCCCGGGAGCGTCCCAAGGGACAGGGCTGGAGCTCCCCGTCACAGCCACACCGACACCTCGTCCCTCCCTGCTGAAACTCCTCTTCGTCCCCCGGGGTGCATGGACAGGCACCAGGAGAGGGGAGAGGAGATGTCGGGCAGTGTCTGAGGCACCCAAGCTGGTTCCACCAGCTGTGCTGCCCTCCTGAGAGGTGACCCTGGGGCAAGGGCTGCTGCTGGAGGTGACGGAGCTGCAGGGACGGCCCAGGACAGCAGGACTCACCTGAGCTGTCTCTGCCCACGTCCAGCCCCGTGCAAGGCTGCAGGAGCCTCCCCCGTCCTTCCTTTGCCGGTGATATCGCTAAGCAGGAGGTAAATTGAAGGCAGGACATCTGATGAAAGAGCTTAATTGCTTCAGGTTACATTCAAAAAACACAGCCTAAATGAAGAGGTGGGGGGAAGTTGCAGCTCTTGATGGCTGGAGAGATTTATGTGTCTCAGCTGCTCCTGATCAGCCCTGGTCACCTCCAGTTCCCCATCGCCTGTTTTCCACCTTCCAGGGTTGCCCCATGTGTTGAAATGTTTGGGTGTCCCCAGAGGGCTGAGCCTTGGCCCCCATTAATCCCCCCTTGCTGACCCGACAACAGGGAGGAAATTTGCCTCAATTAAACGTGTAAGGTCTCATTTCCCTTTGAAGTCAGAGCAGCACCAGGAACTGCTGGGGAGGTCTGGAGAATAACCAGAGAACTGAACCCAAAGTCTTAAAATTAGGGAATTGCATGCCAGAGATGAGCCTAAGCCTATGGAGCAGCCCAGTTCCCGTCTCATCTCCCTCAGGAGGGTGCTCACATTCCCAAAGCAGAGCTGGAACACCCTGGCAGGGAAGGAGAGCAATGTAAAATGCCAGAATGACCAGTAAGAGACCCCTAATCCCCTTCAGCCGCTGTCCAAGGGAAGGAAAACCTCCTCTGCTTCCATTTGGGCTCAGTTCTCCAAGGATGTGGAGATGGCAGCTGGCACTGACACCTCCAGAGAAGGGGGTGAAGCCCCCAGGTCCTGCTGTGCCTCGAGGGGTGTCCCCAGCCTGTGAGTGTCCCTGCAGGGTGTGGGCTGAGCACCAAGCTGCTCTGCAGCCCCATCCATGGACCTGGCAGTGCAGGGAAGGCTCATCCAGCCCAGAGCCACCCAGTGCTGCCGTGCTGGAACGAGACCTGAACTCACCCAGCCACATTTCCTGCATCTCCTGGCGCAGTGGGAATAACAGATCACCAGCTCCTGCCTGTCATCCATCCTGCTTATTTCCTGCACAGGGCCTGATTTATGCCAGCATCTCCTTTCCCTGTGCCATCGGCGCGTGCTGATGGATGGCCCCGCTCCCTGCTCTCGCTGTCCCCTTGCGCTGCATCAAACCATTAATTCTGTGCCAATGTAAACCTGTCTCACCTTCAAGACTTTAATTTTGCAAAAGCATAAACACCTTATAATCCCTCTGTCTTTATCTGGCTCTGGAGCTTTTCCTCGCCTCCCTTGGCTGGGGTTATCTGGGGTGAGGATGTGGCCGCAGAGGGGGAACAGCAGCAAACGTGGCTAGTGGAGCTGCCCCAGGCCCAGCACAGGGGACAGCTGGGGGAGCTTTTCCCCACCCCCATCATTCCTCTGGAGCACAGAAGTGCCTCTGCATAATTCTGGAGAGATGCAGGAGGTGCAGCCAGGCCCAGTAAGTCATTAAATCCCAGGGTCAAGTGCTTGGAGAGCCACTAAGTGGCCTAAGCCCAGCTTCCAGACCCTGAACGATGCCCAGACCTTCTGTGCAGGGAGGGTTCTTCCCTGGACAAATCCCAGCATATCCCGGGGTTTTTGGTCCGGATGACAGAGTGAAAATGGAGCTTTGTGAGGAGCTGGGAACAGCCAGGCAGCACTGCCCCACACTGCTGCTCCCCCCTGCTCTGCTCCCAGCCTGGCTGGCACTCAGGGGTCCAGCTGAGGAGCTGTCCCCTGGGTGGGAGCCAGGCAGGACTCGTGACACTGCTTGGAGGCACCACACAAGAGTGCCCAGGGTCCCCTCCAGCAGTGGCAATGTCACCATGGCCAGAAAGGAAAAGAAAACTGCACTGATGTGGCAGAAGCAGCTGTGTGAGCCCTGGCACTGCACAAGGGTTGGACATGGTGAGCTTAGAGGTGTTTTCCAACTTCATATTAATGGTTCCAAGGGACACGTGTGTCACTGCCCTGCTGGCTGCTGATGAACATGTTGGTTCCTGAGAGAGGGACACAAGGAGCTGCAGCCACCAATGTCCCTGGCCAGCCCTGGGGCAGAGCTCTGACCTGCACAGCCCAGAGGGATGGACAGAGATGTGGCATGTCACACTCAGGGCCATCACTGCCCACCCCTCAGCCCCCACTGAGTCCTCCAGCATTTTGTCCTTCCCTCCCCAGCTTTCCTCTTTCCCCTTTTTGATTCTTGAGCCATTTGTCTCAATCTTTGGCAATTCCTACAGCACAAAAAAAATCTGTGCCACTCCTCCCTTTGGGGAGTAACGTGCTGCAGTTCCGTGGCTGCCATCCATTCAGTGCCAGGTTATGAAAATGAAGATATCTTTCAGCACTACAGACCTGTTAATCAGGGGAATGGCTTCGGAGGGCTTTTGTGGGCTCTGTTAATTTGTGCTGCATTGAGCCACGCAGAGCTGAGAGGAGCATTAGGGGCAGCAGAGAAGGGAATAAATCAATGCAGGGATGGAGGAGTGCTGGGCTGGCTGTGCTGGGGCTGCCACGCTCTCACTTAAACACTTTCCATCCATCAGAGCCTGCAGGTGGAACTCTGCCTCCCAGGCAACAGGTTTTGTCCTTAACAGCTCAGCGTGTGCTGTGCAGGCTCCTCAGGGTGGGGAGAAGCTGCTCCTGCCTCACCAGGCTGGCCCAGCCCTGAGCATCTCCAGTCTGGCTGGGAGGCTCTGCCCTGGGGTCAGCAACTCTGGGGTGCTGGGAGGGGCTGGGGGACTGGGAGGGGCTGAGGTGCTGGGCACCCCATGGTTGCTCGGTGATGATGTTCACGGACTCATGCAATCACAGGTCGGTTGGGTTGGAAGGGACCGAGGGATCTTAATGCCCATAATTTTCCACCCCCAGCCATGGGCAGGGACACCTTCCACTAGCCCAGGTTGCATCCTTGGACACTTCCAGGGTTGGGGCAGCCACAGATTCTCTGAGCAACCTGTGCCACCCTTACAGGGAGGAATTCCTTCCCAATATCCCATCGATCCCTGTCCTCTGGAAGTGAGAAGCCATTCCCTTCTGTCCTGTCCATCTAGGCCCTTGTCCAAAGTCCCTCTCCAGCTCTCTTGGAGCACCTTTAGGCACTGGAAGGGCCTCTAAGTTCTCCCACTATTGCCCTGAGACAGGAGAAGACAAACCCACCCCTCTTCTCAGAGGCGGCCCAGTTGAAGGTTGGGTTGCCTGTTCCCTGTGTGAGCGTCCCTCTGGAATGCAGCTGCAGGGAGGTGAGATCTGGCCAGTGCCCTGTGGTCAGTGCCACCATCCCGTGGATGCCCTGGGAAGAGAAGAACCTGCTCCATGTTCTGCTGGGCAGCTCCTCCTGCACATCTCACAGGCAGCCCGGGGAGGAAGTAATTCAACACATCCATTAATAATCAGAGCTTCCCGTCCCCCGCCTGCGCCAACAGCCTGACTTTGGGAAATTCATAACTTCTGCTAAGTGGGATTTTCCTTTTATCCTAATGGCCTTCTGGCAAACAGAATCCATCAGCCTCCCTCTGCAGTGCCGGTCTCCCGTCCTTCCCAAGGGGAGACCAAGGGGCTGCAGTGCTGCAGTGCTGCAGGGGTGCAGGGAGAGCCCTCCTCACTCGGGATCACCAGGAGCACGTGCCCTTCTCTGTCCTCCTTTTGGCTGAGAGGGAGCTCTTGCTTCTGAAGGAAATGTTGCGTTGTCATTGGGCTTCATTCTCTAGGAAAAGGAATCATTCATGTCTCCTGCCTTTGAAACCTGCAAGTCTTATCATCTTGCTGTTAATAATGTTCTTTTTTGCTGAAATGTTTCAGAACAGCGGCTTTTAAGTCTTTGCTGTGGTCAGACAATGAGGAGATGGCATCAGCTCCATGCCTGTGAGCGGCCTCCAGGGAATTTTAAGGGAGAAAGATGCTGGAAGTTCAGTACCAAAGAGATGGATTAGGATTGTTACCAACTCCAATAGTGCTGCTCAGGGTGAAAGGTCAAACAAGGTTATGGCCTGGCTGGGGTGATGGAGTTCGGGTTTTCCTACACAGAGGGGAGAGGAGCCAGGTGTGAGCTGGGACCCCAGCACTGGCACAGGTGACAGAGTGTGACCCAGCAGGAGAAAATATCTGGATGGTTCAGAAGAGGGGCAGTGTCCAGAGAGCTCATCCCATCCAGAACATGGATAACTCAGGGAGCAGCCATCTGCAGAAGAGCCTTTTCCAAGCACGGTTTGCTCCTGGTATTTCACCAAGTACTGTATGGACCACGCAGTTTCCTGGCATATGGAGAAATGGGTAGAAAGGAAGAGTTTCGGAGTTCTCACTGGGAATGAGGTGCCTGGTGAGGGCAGGTTTTACACTTTGGAAAGCAGCAGCACCTCTGGCTGCCACCTTCCCTGGGCTGTGGCCATGGGGATTTGCCCATCCTTGCCACAACCCCTGGGGAGGGAACCCCAGTTGTCTCTGGGACTCCCTTGCTGTGGATAACCCTGGAATATCCCCCCTGTGGGGAACACAGGGAGATGCCCAGACTGCAGGTCCTCCCGGGAGCTCTGGATTTGTTTTCCCTTTGCCTGAGGATGCTCTGGATGAACCTCTGCAATTTGCTTTGGAGTTTTCAGCAGCAAGGAGAGCTCGTGATGCCTTTGGAGAAGACATCAGTGGCTGGCAGCCTGCAGCCCTGCCCTCAGCACCCTCCCCACAGCCACAGGACAGAGGAGGCTCAGGCATGAGGAGCTGCGGCTGAGGCACAGCAAAACACTCTTTGTCAGAGGAGGAGCAGAGATTTTCATGCATTCTGTGTACATTCCTTCTGGGCTGGCTCTGGCTTTGTGTTTCAAAATCTCCTGGTAACTCTCTCTCACTGCACCCTGCCATTCAGCTTTGTGGGTTTTGCCTTTTTCTTCCCTCCAGGCTGGATTTCCTGGCTTGGTTTGGGGCTCTCCCCTGCCCACCCTCTGCAGCTGCTCTCAGTGCTCTGGTTGCCTTTGGCTGTTTGGAGGCAGCAGGGCCTGGGGTGCTCTGATCCCCCTGCTCATTCCAGAGGATGGGATACCTCTGCCTCTGAACGTGTGCTCCAGATCCAATGGGAGGTGGGAGAAATCACTCAATTCCCATGGGTGTTCCATGAATCCCAGCACCTGCCCTCAGGCACGGAGCACCAACCTGGCCTGTGTGCTTGAGCACCAGGAACAGTCCCAGCCACGGTGTCAGGGATGAGTTTAGATGACATCCCAGGACACAGGGAGGCTGCTCAGGGCATGGAGCAAGGCACTGATGGAAAATCCATCTAAACACAGAGGTCCTTAAGGACAGGGCTAAAGCACCTCCTGTGCAGTGATAAACCTGCCTTGCCCCAGCTGCCCCGACACTTTGCTTCCTCCCCCTTCAGTTCTTAACTGAATTTGACAAACATTTGGAGATTAGGAGCTATCATGAGATATAAAAAAAAATGTAGAAATCAACATCCTCCAGTATATCAAAGAGGTTATCAAAGTGCTTATTTCTTCCTACCAAACAAAACTTAGCTGAAGATAATTTCTTCCTGCCGAAAGGCCTGTGTTCAGTGTTGGGAAGAGGATATAAAACCTTGCTCCCCTTCTCTGTTGAAGTGGGGGGGGGGGAAAATGCCAAAACACCAAAGGCTTTAATGCTTCTCTCAAGGAATCTGTAGAAACCATGAGGCAGCCTGGGGACTGCCAGGGGCTGCAGTTGCTGCTGTCCCTGCCATGTCCCACTCAATGGAATTTCAGCGCTTCCCAATCTGCGGGAAAAGAAGGGAACGGTTTTCCTTCCCCTCATAGGATTTTGCAGACTTGTTGTGTGGGCCCTTGACTCGGTTTCATCCATCCAGACTCTGCCTTTTTATTTTTTTTAAAGCAAACTCTTCTCAGAGATGATAAATGCCAGCCCAGCCTCGGCCATTCCCCTCATGCCATCCACCAGACCGTGACACCAGCCCGAGCTGCAGAATCCCCTCTGGGTGCTGGCAGCCCACAATTAGCTGTGATGAATGGGAGGCTCCAAAGAGAGATACTGAAAGATAAGTTGCTCAAGAGGTTTAAAAAATGAACTGTAAGGATTTGGGGTAAAGAATAAGCCGGTGTCTGCCAGGAGGGAGGGAAAGCTGGCTTTAACACCCTCATCATCCAGCCACATCAGTCCCTGTGCGTGCACAGATCTGGAAGGAAATTTTGACCAATTCGTGCCTCTTTTCTGAGAGCACATGGAGCACTAAATTTGTATTCTTATGTAAAAAACAACTGCTGTTTAGCTGGGTTTAAATCCTTATCAGCATCGAGGCCCTGTTTGTTTTCAAACAAGGAGAGGCCAGTGTGGAGTGAGATTTCTCACTGGTTGAAAATTATTGTGTGGGACAGGGCAGGAAGGGAGTTTGCCTTTTAGCCCAGACCCTGTGTAAGAGAGAACTTCATATTCTGAAATACAATTATAAAGAAGCTCTGAAGCACAGAAAAGGGGCTGTTAAATATTTACTTTGCTTTCCCAGCTGAGGAGCCAGAGGTGACAGCAGTGGTTTTGCTACAACGAGAGCACTCATCAGAGAATCAGGGAGCCACAGAATGGTTTCTGTGGGAAGGGACCTTAAAGTTCATTCAACCCCACCCCTGCCATGGGCAGGGACACCTTCCACCATCCCAGGTTGATCCAAGCCCCATCCAGCCTGGCCTTGGCCTTGAACACTCCCAGGGACGGGGCAGCCACAGCTGCTCTGGGCACCTTGTGCCAGTTCTGTGGCATGTCCCTGCCACACAGGCATCACTGTGGATGTTTCTCCTGGGTGTACTGGGTGTACTGGGCCCCTATGATCATTTCTAGACCTCAGACCATTTTCTTTTACTGCAGAAAACTTGATTCCAAAGTTAATTTTTCCAGTCGACACACTGAGCTCTATTAACTCGCCGGCCTTTGTGAAGCTCATTAGGTGTCTGGGGTCTTTCCCTTCTGCCTCGAGGCCAAGGGAATGGTCTCGTTAAATAAGATGGTAGAATCTCCACAGAGGAGTTTTGCAGTTTGTGCCAATTAACAAATTCAGCAATGCTTTCAGCTTTTCTTGTTCAGGTAGCCCAGAGCCCGTGGGCCAGGCACACACTGCAGCGGGCTGTGTGTGTTCAGAAAGGGCTGTTAATAACTAGAATGGCTGCTTCAGGATTGGGAAGAGTTTGAAGCCCCCGGGAAGCTCTGAATGCAGAGGACTGTGGCTGTGGTGGAGGCCACCCCACAGAGAAAAAGGGAGCTCTGGCCTGCAGGATGTCCTGGGATGGAGGACTGAGGCAGGCTGGCTGTCTGAGGCCTCTGCTGGAAATTGTCATAAAGCCTTTAAAGCAAACAAAGTCCCCTGAAACTGAAAAGGTACCATTTGAATGTGCTCGGAAAGAGGAGGTTTGAGCAGCACGATCCATTCTGACTCCGAAATGTCACAAAACATTTATACAGCTGCTCAGCTGGCATTAAAATCTAGGTCTTGTGCAGGAACATGGCAAACAGCTCCAGGTCACTGGGAGAAGTCCAGGACCTCCAGCAAGGGGTGGCTGGGGCCGCTGGCGTCCGGCAGCTGCGGCGGGAGCAGCTCCTCGGAGCAGATGAGCCACGGGCAGTGCCAGCAGCCACCGCTCCCGATCTTGGCAGAGCAGCCCGGGCTGGAAAGCGCTTTCCCTGCACAGTGCGAGGCACGGCTTCCCGAAGGACTGCCTCCCGAAATACCGCATCCAGTGCAGGCAGAACTGAAAAGGATGGAGAAAAAGAGACAAAAGGAGAGGGAGGTGCCAATATGGGCAGAGATATCCCGTTCCCTTGGCTGTGAGAGCGGCAGCGGAGCTCCCTGGTGAGCGCACAGCCTCTCCTGATGGTGGGAGCCGGGAAAACACCGAGCAGCCGCTTCGGAGAGCTGGCTCCATCGGCAGGAGCGTGGCGGCTCTGTCTGCTCGTCACCTCCTCTCTCCACAGGTCCTGTCCCTCACTGCCTGTCTCACCCTGTCCCCCTTCGCTGTCCCCTCCTTTGTCACCCCGCGAGAGGCCGATCCCGCTGCCGGCGCTCGCAGGTGCCTCGGTCCCTCCGGTGTCCGCGGGCAGCGGAGACCCGTCCCTGTGTCCCATCCTTTCGGAGCTGCCCCGTGCTCTCCCTGGCAACCCGGGGCGAGCACCGGCGCTTTCCTGCAGCCCGGAGTAGAGGTCTGCGGCTTTGGGTGAATATCCCAGCTTTGATCCTTTCTCCTGGCTGCGGTTCCCTGTTTACACAGACAACCACAGCTCTTTGTATCCGCACTCATCAGCTCCTCGGAGGCGTTTCCTGATCCCCACGATACGGTCCCAGTGTCTGCGTGGGGCTGAGCCACATCTCCGCGCTTCCCAGCCTGCCCCGACACATCCCCCCGAGATTCTCGGCACTGATCTGGGTTTGTTGATGGTGGCAGCCGTCCCAGACAAACCCAGGGGGGCTGGAGCTCTCCTCCCCGGGCAAGCACGGCTTTTGTTCCCCAAAAGGCCAACGTAGGAGGAGACCCACCTGGAGCAGGCAGCGCACGGTGAGCGGCGGGCAGCGCTCCATGGAGGACATGCCTCGCTTACTCTGCCGCTCCTTCACGTGCATTAGGGAGTTTTTGGTTCTGTTTTATTTTTTTTCCTTCTTTCTTTTATCCTCCCAGCCCTTCTGGCAAGCTTTTGACTACACATAATGACTTGGAAGGTGCGGCGAAGGTTCTGGCAGCCGCGGCGCGGGGCGGGAGCTCGGCCAAGGCGCGGGGCCGCACAGTGGTTTCATCCCATTTGCAAACTATAAGGCTGCCTTTGAGCGGGGGGGCAGAGCAGGGAACATGTGCTAAACATCATGTCGGGAAGCTTAGCGCATTATAGGGAACAGCGCCGGCCACGCACACACCGAGCTGCTCTGAGGGCTGCGAGAGGCAGGCGCAGGCAAGAACCGTCTCTGTTGATTTAGGGCTGAGTGAACAGCTCTGGCAGGGCAGGTAGGATGGGCTTCTCCAGGTGTTACAGTCGAGCAAGTGTCAGAGTGGCGTAAATCTGAGAGCTCTGCCCGTGTCTGTCAAACCCTCGAGGAGAACTCTGCGGTGTCTGAGGGCGCGAAAAGGAGAGCAGGGTAACGAGATGGAAAGAGAGTCCTTGGGAAAATAAAAACCCAGACACCAACCTGCAGCATGTGCTTCCAGGCTGGGCCCCAAAATCCTCCCCTCGGCCACCTGGGGTGGCACAGAGGTGTCTGCTCCTGCTCAGCACTGCTGTGTCCCCAAGGGTCTCGTGTGCCAAGTGCCTCCAACGGCCCTGGAGTAACCGAGGGACCATAACATCAACCATCAACCCACCCACGGTGTGTGTGTGCTTCCCTTCCTGCCTTTTGTGTGCTTCCCTTCCTGCCATCCAGAGGCCACGACATTCAATGTCCTGAGGTGGACCCCGGGTGCCCAGGGTGCTCTCACAACCAAAATACCTGCAGGACTGACAGGATTCATCCATCATCGTGCTCCTTGGGATGGTGGCACGGATGGAAGAGAGAACTTCAGAGCTGGAGTTGTGTGTGCTGACTGATGGGATCGGCCAGGTCAGGTTCCCTGGGATTTCAGAGGAAGGTTCAAAGCTCCAGTTAAGAACTGACATCTCCCCTTCAAAGGAATTCTGGTGTGTCCCTCACTTTCCCCACTTCATGCGGCAGGAGAGAGCTGTGTCCGGGCTGGGGATGAGGGCAGGGGCTGCTGACAGCTGCAGCCAGATGAGAGCCCCAGGATCCTGCAGAGACAGAAGGGCTTTTCCAGACCTTTTTGAACTCTGAGCACCCACAAAATAAAATTCTGGGTATCACTTTTGGGAAAGAAAAAGGATCAAAGCAGCAGAAGGAAAGCTGAGAGTCTTTTGGCAGAGGGAGGATGTTCTCCCTGCCAGGCCGAGGCTGAGCGCAGGCCATCCTACACACCCCACTGCAGCCACAGCTCCTGCCCTGCTCAGCCTAGGAGCATCCATAGGGCCAGGCAGTGGGACCAGCTCGGGATCAGGGGGATTGGGCTGGGCTGGGCTGGGCTGGGCTGGGCTGTGTTAGGCAGAGCTGGCTGCTCCCAGCCGGGTGACAAAGATGCTGGTCCAGCATCACCGAGGCTCAGAGCCTCTCCCAACCACTCCAGAGCCCATCAGAGAGCTGCACATCAGGGAATGTAGGCCTAGGGCTGGACACAACTCCCCTTTCCCTGGCCTGGTAGATCATCTTGGTGATGCTCCCAGTGCACACAGAAGAGTCCTCAGTGGCATCTCAGTGGCCTTGACGTTCCCTGCTGCTGTCCCCTCACCCCACACTGAAGCAGCAGCAGGTCCCACATGGATGCTGCATCACCAGGGCTGGAGAGATGCTTGTCCTGGTGCTTACTTTCCACCCCAGCACATGAGCAAAGGGATGGACCCCCAAACTGCCAACCAAAGCCTGTGGCTCCTGATGCCTCTAGTGGCACCTGACACAGCACTCACCAACCTGCCCATTGCTTGGCAACCCTGCAGCCAGAAAGATTTGATGCCCAGGAGCCCGGCAGTGGCTGGGTGGTGACAGTCACACAGGTGGCACAGGGAGAGCTCCTTCCCTCCAGCATTCACAGCTCCAAAGGACAGAGGGAATAACCCCCACCTGACAGGTTTGGAAGTGGCGTCTCCACTCTGTGACCCCTCTGGGAGGATGGAGCAGCAATTCCAACATCAGTGCTCCCCAAAGCAGTCTGGCTCTGCAGGAGGCCCTGGCACTGCCCCCCATGCCAGGCTGGGTGACAGGAGCCCCAGTCAAGAATGGGCAGGGGGACACAGCCAGCATCACCCCCTTTCGAGCAGCAGCCCTCTGTGCTCCACTGCTCCCTCCCCTTCCCTTTTTCCATTTGTTTGTTCATTCCTTCTTTATTCGCCACAATTGTCCTTAATGGAAACAGCATCTCAGCAGAGTCACCCCGCAGGAAAGCTCGAGCACAGAGGGATTTTTGTAGATGGCTTTAATAAAAACATTGAAGGTCTGTTGTTCTTATGGTGCTGTGTGATCCATTAAGTCTATTAAATACAACAGAGGAAAACTGTGAAAAAAGCCAGAGGAGGCCATGATGTCACAAAAAACAAATGAGCCAGGGCTGCTTTCCTGCTCCTCTCCAGTTCCACGGCTCTGCCCTGTGCCTCCCCAGCCCTGCCCTGTGCCTCCCTGGCCATGCCAGCAAAGCAGGGGCCTGTCCTTGGTCACCACCCCTCACTTGCCACATGTGCAGGTCTGTGTGTGTGTAATTGGGTTCCCATAAACGGGTAGTTCCTAGATATTAATCCAGAGATCTGCTCCTCCCTGCTGCAGACAGGCTCCTCCTCAACACGCATGTGCTGGGCCACATCAGCCGTGTGCCAGCCAGGGCCTGGCTGTGCTTCCTGTGCCCCTTAAAACATCTTTGTGCCCCCTGAAACATCTTTGTGCCCCAGCAGCAGACAGCCATGGACATGGGGATATGTATCCCCTACCACCTGCCACAGCTCAGGTCTGGCCAGAAGCTTCAACCTGAGCCTAAACAAGGCTGGAATCCAGCTTTGGCTCCAGGACAGAGGCTCCATCCCACTCAGTACCAAGGGGCTGTAGAGGGAAATGTCCCGGGCGAGGAAGTTCTCATGGCTGGGCAGCAGCTGCACGGGTGAAACTCCTTCTGCCAGGGCAAGAGGTGAAGGTGAAGCCAGGAATGAGGTGACTGAGAGCAGGCAGGGGCATCGTGGCATGGGATTGGCATGGCATGGATCATCAGTGTGGAATTGTCATGGCATGGGTTCCCCCCTGTGTGCCATGCACAGCTCCAACTCTCCTGCACCACCTGGGCAGGTGAGTGCCCCATCATCATCAAATCCTCCTCAAACACAAAGGCTGAACCTCCCTGAGCTCCAGGTGTGATGTGCCCTCTGGCAAAGCTGTGGGTGTCACCCCCAACCCCCTCCTGACAGTGCAGTGACGGTGGAATGCCTGGGAAGTGCTTGGAGATCCTCTGCTTGGAGAGGATAAGGATTACTTTGCATTTAGCGCTTTATCTCCTACACGTCTTTGTGCATCCTGGTTAGATCTCACTCTGATCTAAGCCTCTCTTCCTAGAAAAGGGATTTAAGGAAGGCTGAAGGCAGGAGGCAGGGAAGGAGGGATGCTGGAGGTCTGTGCTTTGTGGTTCTCCCAAGAGCAGGAGTAGAAGATGCCCGTGGGTACGTGCACAACACCAGGGGCTGAGCCCCCTGCACGTGGCCACACCACAGCCTGGGAAGGTGACCCAGAGCAGATCCCTCCGCCAGCCCAAGGAAGCAGTGGGACAGGCTGGAGCCAGCCTCCTGTGGAAAACCAGCCCGGGCCCCCAGCAGCTCCGGGGAGCGCCACAGCGAGCAGGCATTCCAGCAATTCCCTGCGCAAACAGCGTGGGATAATCCATCTCTTCTGTTTGTTTGCACAAGATAATTTTTTTGTTGACACTCAAGAACCTTCTTCCTCTGGTCCCTCTTCCCTGGGTTCCAGAAAATGTTAACTCTTGGTCTTTCAGCACCACCAGAGCCATCCCAGTGCCAAATTGGGAAAGATGATGGGACCAGGACAGGCAGTGGCCAGGAGCCACCGCAGAAGTGGCCAGCGCTGGGTTTGAGCCTGGGCACGGTGAGCAGGGAGAGCTGCTCCTGCTGTGTCCCCAGTCATCCTCTGCAGTGTCCTGTCCCCTCCACAGCAATGCCCTGGTCACTGCCTGGTGACTGCCCTCAGTCACTGTCGGGTTGCCAGAGCCCACCTGCTCCCACCAAAGCCCCTTTGTTGGTATTTCAGCTGTTAGACAAAAATACAGCCCCTAACAAAGCACCCTCAGAGTGCTCCTGCCCCAGCCAGATGGGCTTTCTCCAGGAAGAGCACAAGAAATCAGTCACGTACAGGGTGATTTTATCCCCTGGGTGTCCTCCCACATTCTGCCAGGCTGTGGTTTGTACTTCTGGAGCTGCTTAATCACCCCTGTTGGACCTGCCTTCAAAGACGGTGCCTAATCCCTTCTGGAAACCTCCAAATACCTTTGGCTACTTCCCTGCTTTGTGGCCATGAATTATGGTGGGCCTAGCCAGTCCTTCCTCAGCATCAGCTCTCCTGGCTATTTGCCACCCCAACTGACTTCAGAGGGGTGTTCAGACTTCAAACAGACCCCCGAAACCTGTCCTGCCTGTGCATTCCTGACTCCAGTCACCAGCCATTGGAATGGTATTCCGTGCCTGTGGCACTGGGGAGCCATAGGCAGTATTTGGGACCAAAGCAGCAGAGAAGGGCTCTGTGTGTGGTTTCCAGCAGAAGAACAATTTGTAATTCTGCTTTTATTGTCCTGGTACACGAGGGAAACATCACTTTGCCAGGAAGTCGTGCCACAATGATTCACAAGGATCAGCTTGGGCTGCTCAAGTTAAAAAAAGAAAAAGAAGTAAATCACAGCATCCCAGAACAGTTTGGGTTAGACAGGATTTTAAAGCTCATCTCGCAGGTTTATGTGCCCACAATTCCACCCACCACAGCCACAGCCCCAGAGGGTCATCAGCTCCTCCGTCCACCCGGCCACGGGGACAGCTCAGCACGGCTGAAAGCAGGAAAAACCCAACACAAATTCCAGAACCCACATCAAAACCCACTCACAGCAGAAATACTGCCATTTTCTCTTCCTTTCTTGGGGCACATACAGACCCCATACGGCAGCTTGGCCAGACCAATCCTCAGATTAGGACCTCTTAAAGCATGAGGCTTTTCCTTTTCCTCTAAGGACAAGGTGCAGGTGTCTCTGCAGGGCTCTGCCTCAAAGCCAGCTCGAACAGGAGACTCCTTGATTGCAGAATTGGGTCTGAATAAAGAAGTCTGGTCTAGGAATAACAACACTCACAGCAATAGAGTGCATTATATAATGTCCTATAATAAACGATATTACAGCATTACCAGGAGACAGGAATGCAGAGGGAAGGAAGGCACAGACGTGACAGTGATAAATCAATCTGGAGAAGAAATACCAAATGCAATATTCTCTTTGTCTCCTTTTGTTTGGGGCTGTGTAGATGTTTGCAGGTTCGAATAACGGAGCCTGCAGGAACCTGCTCCTGCGTAGAGAGGAATTTATTAAACCCCTCTGTAAACAACCTCTGCAAGGCACCTCTCCCGCTCCCCCTGTTCCACCCTGGCAGCTGTTGGACAGATGTGCAGCGCTGCCGGGCAGGAGGGGCAGCACTTCCAGGTGAGATAATTCATCCTTAAATTGCTCCCGATGAGGGTAATGTGGGATGCAAGGAAGCTGACAATAAAATTGGTTCTAAAAGTTGCCAATTAGGGAGGAAACGGCGAAAGAGGCGAGAAGAGACGGCGACTCCCTGATGTGAAAGGCTGTGGTCTCAGGGGGCTGGAGCTGGGGGCAGAGCCCTCCCCCAGCCTGCACCCCAAAACACAGAGCAGGGCTCTCTGCAGTGGGGCAGAGAACACTCCCCATTCCCGAGACTGTTTCACTGCTGAGGTTATAATTTAGCTTTCGAGGCCTCCCTTCAGCAAGGGGCTTAATCACACATCTCATTTCCAACACTTAAGTGAGTCCATTGACTTCAATGATTTTCTTCAAAGGAACAACAGAGTCATTTAAGGCACTGAGCCCCGCTGGATCAGCCCTGAGCTCTCCTCCCAGGGCTCCAAATTGACCACTTGCTTTTATGTAGGGCTGGGTTTTTCCCCTATCTTTGATGCTGTTAATTTACTGCTCTTATGACTTTTAACCAGAGGGAACAAGAGGGCTGCGATTATTTTTTTTTTTTAACTCTGGAAATTAGGAGGAAAAAATGGTGACCTGTGACTCCATCCCAAGGTATGAGGTTGTCATTCCTCATAACATCTCCTGGAGTTTCACTCGGTCTGTCACGCTGCTCTGGCCAGGAGTTTTAATATTGGCACAAAGGAAAATGATGGGATAACTGCCAATGCTTGGAGCTGCTATCTTAAGTAACATTAATCCAGCATTTCTAGGGTATTCCAGGTGGATTTGGGGTTTCCTCGCACTGTTCTGGGGTGCAGCTCAAAGGCCGCCAGCTGGTGGGAGGCTGCAGGGCCTCAGCTGTCCCTTCTCTGCCAGACAAATGGGCATTTTGGGGACAACTGAAGGACACAGCCTGGCCCAGTGCCACAACTTAACCCCACCGGTCCTTGCCCCCCGAAGGCTCTGAAGAGCAAATGATTCACAGCCATGACTTTAATGAGCTTTGACTCTCCATTCCCTTATTTGTCTTTACAGAAAAAAGCAACATTTCTTCCCTTCCTGATGAGCCAGGGAAAAACAGGAATGATTGCACCTTGTGCCACCAGCGGTGACCACAGGACAAGGAGCCGGACCCTGGAGAGCCGGGTCCCTGCTGCCCCTGGGTGATGACACCCATGGTCCAGGCTTTCCTGGGATGGGGAGGGAATCGGGGGAAGGGATGGGGCAGAGAGCAGGGCTGGGCTGGTTTTGTGGCACAGAGATCACCTGGGCTTAGCAAGGAGGATGCTCCTCCAGCCCTTTTCCCCTCAGAATGAGGGACAGGAGCAAAGCTGGCAGGGCTGTGTCCCCTTCCCTCTGCCTCGTTCACTCTTCAACCAACCTCCCTTCTCCTCTCTGCTCTTTCCTCTTTCTCTCCTTCCATTTCTACTCCTGCCATGACTTCCCCTCTCCGTCACCTCCACGCACGCCCTCCCCCGTGCTTTATCTCTGGATACCAAGGCAGATTAGACTTTTTTAATTACGGATCAGTTTGGCCGCGGTGTCTCCGAGCCCGGCCCGGCAGCCGGGCTGGCTCAGATGTTCCCGCGTGCAGCCTTTCTGCCTGGCTACACTTGTTTATTCCTCGTTCATTAGCTTTTTTACATTGCTGGAGATCTGAGGCACTCACATGGTGCAGGAGGCTCGAAGTGACAGCAGTGAAAGCCGCTGCTAGTGAGATTATAGCTGCTCTGAGCTGCTGCTGGCGCGGGTGGGAGCGCTCCGAGGGCAGGGGCAGAGCACTGCCTTTGTGCCAGCTCAAAGGGCCCTGTCAGAGCGCGTCAGGCAGCCTCCTGGAAAAAGGGAACTTTCCAAAACCCCATGAGAACTGGTTAAATTAACCCTTTCCCTGGTGGCCACCCCTTGGGAGGCTCAAGGCAGAGGCAGGGAGCTGCCTGTGCTGGCTCTGGGTGCCACGGTGGATGGTGAGTGTGCCTCATGCTCAGCACAAACCCGCTGCCCCCTTTATCAACAGGCTTATTTTTATCAAATCAGGACAGAAACTTGGAAATCTTGCCGTAAGTCAAGTAGAAAATTATCGGTCCACAATCAAAACACTCTCCCTTGTCCTAAAGGCATTAATTCCCTGAGCTGGCTCTGCTCACACACAGGGCACCACAGAGCCCTTGGCACTGGCCTGGTGGCCACCCAACTTTGCAGCCACCCAACATGGTCCTTTCTCTCTTTCCTGCCCTCATTCCTGTGAGATCCTGGGGGAGAGGAGCAGGAGGGGGTGCAGAGCCCAGCTCTGCATGTGGCCTGCAGTGGCAGCAAGGAAGAATATCTCCAGATAACCCAAATTCCATTTAATTGCAGAGGATCCTTGAACTAGTGGGGCAGAGGAAGCTGCGTGGTGAAGAGGCTGAATGGTCCTAATCAGCTGCTCCACAGCCATCCCTGGAAGTGTCCAAAAACATGTGGATGTGGCCTTAGCAATGCTGGGGGAACAGTTGGACTCGATTGTCTCAGATTGGCCTTTTCCAACCTTCTAGATTCTGCCATTCCATGGTTGTACAAAAATCCAAGCTCCCTGTGGCCAGCCCAGGGACAGCCAGCTGTGCTGGCACAGTGCTGTGATCCCTCAGGAGGGTTGGAGGGTCTTCAGACAGCTCCTGTGGTCCCCTGGACACTGGGGGAAGAGTCCGGATGCGCTGTCATCCCCCAGAGCCGTGATCCTGGGAAAGGGGCTCCCTGCTCCCACTCCAGGGTGTTTACACTGAGCCCTGACAGATGGGCCCGGGCTGGGGATGTTTATACAGCATCTCCCAGAGGCTCCAGATGGCCCCTGAGCTCCAGGCCATGCTCCCCTCTCTGCTCCCAGCTGGGCTCCCGGACTCGCAGCTCTGCCAGCGGGGCAGCATCGGGACAGGGATGGTGCTGCCCTCTAAACACCCCTGGGCTCATCCCTCCCCATCAAACACTGCTGGCAGCAGTGCTGGGGACTCTCAGGTGTCACCACTGCCTTCAAAGTCCCCAGTAACCATTGGCTGAGGTACCTCCAAAGCCAGGGAGGAACGGGAAGGAAGCCCTGGAGGGTGGGGAACATCCCAGATCCCAGCACCAGCTTCCCGAAAGGGCTGTCCCCACAGGGCCACCCAGCACCAGGGCCACCCCAGGCTGGAGCAGGAGGACATTGGTCCCCACGGTTGTGCATGGGGAGTGGCTGTAGGGACACTTGACATCAGGGGAGACAAAGCCCTGGAAGAGCAACATTCCTGTGCTTTGTGCGGGTGCCACGTGGTGAGGTGTGCCATGCTGTGGTCCCGTGTGGCGTGGTGTGATGCCACGTGGTGTGGCATGGTCCCCCCTGATGTGGAACTGCATGGTGTTGTGGTGTCCTGTGTTGTGGTGTCCCAAGAACTGGTGTGGTGTCCCTTGGACTGGTGTGGTGTCCCAAGGAGTGCTATGGTGCCTCACTGTGCCATAGCCAAGCTGTGGCACAAGCAGGAACAGCTCTGGGTCTCGGAGCTCCCTGCCACCCCCAGCCCCGGGGCTGCCATGGCACAGCTGCTGTCACCCACACAGTGCCAGCCTCTGCCAGGAGCCCCACAAACAGCTGGGCTCCTCCAGGGACCTTTCCCTGCAGAGGGAAAGTCTCCTCCAGGGACTTTTCCCTGGCAGAGGATGGGGCACGGGGGGCACCACCACCAGCGGTGACAATTCCCTTCCCCCGGCCCCGGGGGCTCAGCCCTTCGAACGAGCCCAGAACGGGCTGAAGGGGGATAATTGGTCCCCTCCACCCCGTGCACAGCGCCCGGGGCCACACGCATAAGAACGGGTCCCTTTCACAATTTGTATCGTTCCAAGGGAAGCACATTTTTTCCCCAAGTCCTAATGAATATTGCGAATTCCAAGGGCTCGGGGAGATGAGTCCTGCCAGGCCGGATCGCGCTCTGCAGAAACACTTTGTCACTTGCTGTTCCCATCACGGCGCTTTAACAGCCCGGCACAGTCGAGCTCATGATTCCGGACAGCGAATGCCTTCAAAGCCAGCACGGCCCCGGCTCCGCTTTCAGGTCATGGAAATGCCACTGTCACTTCGATGTCGAGATGTCCCCAACACGTTGTCAATAGGGATGTGAAATGTCCCGCTCAAGGGGAAGGGAGACAAAGGGAGCGGGGCAGCCGCTGCTCCCGGTGCCCCAGACGGCGTCCCCAGAGACGCAGCGCCCACACTCCCGGAGACAGTGTCCATATTCCCGGAGACACAGCGCCCACACTTCCACAGACACAGCGCCCACGTTCCCGGAGACACAGCGCCCACACTTCCACAGACACAGCGCCCATGTTCCCGGAGACACAGCACCCACATTTCCAGAGACAGAGCACCCACATTTCCAGAGACACAGCGCCCACGTTCCCGGAGATAGGCACCCACATTCCGGGGGACACAGCACCTGCATTTCCAGAGACACAGCGTCCACATTCCCGGAGATATGGTGCCCACATTCCCAGGGACACAGCACCCACATTCCCGGAGATACGGTGCCCACATTCCCAGAGACACAGCGCCCACGTTCCCGGAGATAGGCACCCACATTCCGGGAGACACAGCACTTGCATTTCCAGAGACACAGCGTCCACATTCCGGGGGACACAGCACCCAAATTCCCAGAGACACAGCACCCACAGTCCTGGAGACACAGCGCCCACGTTCCCGGAGACAGCACCCACATTCCAGGAGACACAGAGCCCACCAGTCTGGCCCTGAGCCAGGGCGTTCAGCACCTCCCTCAGAATTTCACTCAGCACCTCTCTCAACACCCGAACTGGCACCCTGCCACGGGGACACCCCTAAAAGACAGGAGAAGGCCTTAAGGAGCAGCTCAGCCTGGTGCCACCCCACTGCAGCACAGGGACAGTGCCAGCGCTGCCACTCCCTGTGTGTGGCCATGTGTGTGCCCTTGATTGTGCACAGGCATCAACACCATCCCGCACACATCCAGCACATACCCAACATGTATCCAGCATGCACATCCAGCACATCCAGCACACATCCAGCGTGCATCTGGCATGCCACCACGATTCAGTGGCATTAGGACATGTGCCAGTCTGTGCAGGGACAGACAGACGCCGGGGTGAGGGGCAGCATCCCCAAAGCTGTTTAATGCCCGGCCGTGGAGCAGTAATTGCTCGGCTGGGATACGAGCATGGCCACAGGGGTGAGCAGGGCAGCAGCGACAGCAACCACGGACGGGGAGTGCAGTCCCTGCCCAGGCAGGGGATTCTCGGAGAGCGGGAATGGAGCTGGCAGCGCGCCGGAGCTGTTCCATTAGCGCTCGCTGCCTCGGCTGCTGCCGCTTTGCTGAGCTAAATAACAATAATATCTCTCATCCCCAGAGGCAAGAGGCTGCTCTGAGGAGAAGGGACAGCAAGGAGGAAGCTGCTGTGCCTCATGGAAAGGCCAGGGATTTGTGCCAGCAGGCGCAGCCCAGGTCCTGCAGGTGACAGGGACAGGGTGGTGGCATTGCCCACTGCACCCAGACAGACGCTCCCGTACAGGTAACACTGCTGACACCTGGATGATATTTACCAACAGCCCCAAGTTAATCCTTTTTTTTTTTCATGGTGTAATGACGCCACATTTTATGACAAATCATAGTAAAAATTGCTGTGAGCACATTATCTGCTGTTCTCCTACAAAATACAACGAATTCCACATCCCAGCTGAGCCTCAGCACTTGTAGGGACACACCTCCCATGGCTGCAGGATGCTCACAGGTTGCCACTAATATTTACTACTCGTGTTTAGAAATATTTAAACAAACCAGGCAAACGTTGGCCCAGTGAATCAAAATGTTTTGCTGTTGCTGAAGGAAATGTGGGGAAAACCCAAGACAAGGTGGTTTCATCCTTGTCTTCCTCCCCTGCTGGCACGTGGATCCCAGTCTGCTTTGTTCATCACCAATGGAATAGGATACAGGCAATTAACCCAATAAATGAAATACTCACAATTATTATTCACCAGGAATGATCATCTCCACCAGGCTGGCAGGAGTGAGGGGTTCCATCCTTCCCAGTGCTGCTGGAAGGGCTCAGGGAACTCCAGAAAGAGCATTTTTCAGCAGGCAGAGGCTGGTGATCAACCAGTCCTTGTGGTTTTCCCTTTTTTTTTTTTTTTAATAATTGACACAATAATTTTCTTCCACACCTCTCTATACTTTAATCACCTCTAACATGGGCGCTTCTCGGGTAATTTGACCTTTTCAATCTCTCTGTGCACGTCCCCCAGCAGCCTTTGGGCTGAGAACAAAACAAACGCTAAAATTAAACCTTGTCTTTAATCCTGGGTATTTTTGGTAGTGCTCTGCACTGCTGCTCCTTATTCCTCCAATCCGTTTTTTGGCAATCGTTTCTCAGATGCTTTAAACTCCTTCATCCATGGAATGCTCTCTGGGGAAACAGGAGCCAGAGGAGTTCTCTGAAACCCTCAGCATCACCTCCCTGGTTTGGGTAATTTTATTTGTTGGTTTGAAAACTGTCATGAGAAATGAACTGCCAAGGGAAGTAGCTTTAGTGTGAGGGGTAAATAATTAGAACCTGGAAAAAAATCCCAAATTTTCAATACAATGAAGCAAGAGGGAACTTCGTCATTTCCACCCTGGCCAGAGGAGGTGATGCCCACACCCCTCAGCCTGTTGGGGACATCTTGACACATGGACCCAAAGACAAATCCTCATGGTCTTTACATAAAAAGAAAATATTGCAAATGGCCAAGTGCTCCCAGGACGGAATATGAGGCAGTTTCTCTCTGCAAGGGCACCCAAAACACCACAGCCCTGGCCTCTCAGGACAGCCAGGAGAGCTGCAGGTGCCTGACCCCAGTGATGGGGCAGAGCAGCTCCTGAACAGATATTTCTTGGATCATCAAAAACATTTCTTTAGGCATTTTCATCTTGTACAGGGAGATTTGTAGTAAAATCCTTCATTTCAATTCTAATACAACCAAATTTTAAGGAAGAAACAGGAATATTGGTTTCCTGCATTTTGATTTTTTCAATATTAAAAGAAAAAATAGACAAAGAGTAATAACTGAGCACAGCCTCACATAAAAAAACCCCAACATTTCCAGTCCATCCTCTTTGACTGTGATTAAACTGAGCTGGTTTGGTTTGTAGAGAAGAAAGACAGTGCTGGGGGTCTTGGGTTGGGAAAGAGCCCACAAGGGTTCCCAGCAACAGGAATGTCCCCACCTGTCCCCATGGTTTGTGGATTTGTTCACCTTGTGCTTGCATTGAGAGGCCAAGAGCACAAAGGGGTCATACAAACGTCCCTGACACATTTCCGTGGGCTGGCAGAGCAGGGGGAGTGGGAACAACAATAGCAGTGATCAGTAGAATTCTCCCCAACCCCCAGAAGGCAGAGCTCGTGTCGGTGCTGCAGATCTCAGGGTCTGATTTATGGGGTCTGCACACCGAGGGGGGAGGTGAAACCCCTTCATTCCCGAGGAGCTCCTGCCGTGGTGCTCAGGGTGCGCCGCGCGGGCGCTGCCAGGGCAATGCTGGGCAGCAAAGCCTCCCGAGCTCCTGGGCATGGCCCGCCCTGGTCCTGGAGCCCCCCGGGTGCTGGCTGCTCCTGCGGGAAGTGGGTCAGGGGAGGGGGCTCTGCTCCCCCCATGGACGTGGTGGCAGCCGTGGGGCTGCTCCAGCGCCACTCTGGAGCTGTCAGGAGCCATCGCTCCCGAGCCAGGGCCGTGCCCCGTCCCCCCCACTCGGGGTGCCTCACCCAGGGCAGGGAGGCGATGGTGCCTGGGGGGTGCTCTTATCTCATTGTGATAACAAACTGGGGGGGTAATCCAAGCCCTTTCTCTGCTCGTCCCCGTGGCCGCCGGCGTCGCTTCTCCGGCGCGCTGGCTGCCAACAATTCATCTGCTGCCTCAGCTCATTATCTCTGTGGCGCAGCCAGGACGTGTTCTGGGTGGGAGAATTTGGGTCAGTGGGTTTCACAAGTCGTTCCTTGAGATGCCCTGGCACATATTTAGCGCTTGGCATTCCGTGTGGGACCAGCCACCCATCCCCGTGCCCGTGTCTCTGCATCCTCCCAGCTCCCGGCGAGTGTCACGGGGACAGCAAGGGGGGCTCAGGCACCCCCAGGGAGTGGGTGGGGAGAAGGCTGCGAGGGACAGACAGAGCTGGGATGTTTTCAGTCTCCTCCTGTTTTCTTTTGCACAAGTCTGAATATTTTATCTGGCTGCGTGCATCGTCCCTGAACTTAAAAATAGCCGGGTTCCTTCCTGGTGGAATGGAGCAGTTTGCTTTTTCTAGATTTTTCACGCAGATTTCTTGTTCCCCTCACACCCAGTAATTGCTCCTGGAGCCAGGAGGGCGCGGGGAGGGTGCCTGGCCCTGCACACACACACTCCCCTCCCCTCCGTGCCGCGGGGACAGGGCAGGTTTGGGCAGGAGGGTGTTTCCCACCTCTCCCGGTCCGGTTCGTGCTGGTGCTCCGGTCCCACGGGGTGCTCAGGACAGGGCACTGATGGGGACAGCAGATCTCAGTGAGTGAACTCACAGGGTGGGCAGGGGGTGGTGAGGGACACACCGGTCCTGGTCATGGAGTGATTAACACTCAGTGCTTTAAAATAAATGGAGTTTTGGAGATGGCTCCTGAACTTTGGTTGGCTCTCGTGATCTATCGCATTCTCTTTGGTTTTGTGCAGGGGGACAGTGAAAAACAAGGACTGACAGACTTACAGACACAAAATCTCCTTTTCCTGCCACTGTGCAAGTGTTAGGGACCATCACAGGACAGGAGTGGGGGCACACCAGAGCTGCGGTGGGGAAGCAAATCTGTCTCCAGGAGCCACACCCAGGGTGCTTCTCCCCTCCTGGCTCTGGGCTGTTTGGGGCCAGGGTGAGTGAGGAGCCTCCACCCTGCGCTGCATTTCCAGAGTGGGTTGAATTGGTACGTGGATGCATCTCCTGGCATTCCCAGGACATCTCCCTGACAAAGGCAGTTTGGAGGCTGGGAGCAGCTTTCCCTTAGTACATGGGGTGAAGGAATGGGTGGTACCACACAATCAGGTGCCAGCAGCACCTCCTTCCCTTGTGCACTGTGAGAGCTGTGCCCAGAGCCGTGTCCAGAGCTGTGTCCAGAGCCGTATCCAGAGCCGTGTCCAGAGCCGTGTCCAGAGCTATGTCCAGAGTCCTGTCCAGAGCTGTGTCCAGAACCCTGTCCAGAACCCTGTCCAGAACCCTGTCCAGAGCCGTGTCCAGAGCTATGTCCAGAGTCCTGTCCAGAACCCTGTCCAGAACCCTGTCCAGAGCTGTGTCCAGCCCCTGGCTGGTGACACAGTGAGCAGACTGGCAGTGCTGGTGTGGCCCATCCCCATGGCCTCTGTCACACACTCTGCTCCCCAGCCCTGCAGCTTTGGGAGATGGGATGGGTGAGGACACGTTGCTGGGCCCATACAGGACGTCAATAACTGGAAGTGACACGTGCCAGACTCTGTCACCCTCTCACTGGCCGCACGCGCAGCCCTGCCAGAGCTTCTCTGACATTTCTTGTCCCAGAGTGTATTTTAAAGAAACGCGACATTCTAGCTGTGCAAATGCCCTTTCCTGGGCTGGGAATGCTGTGCTGTAGAGACGCCTGTGTAGGCAGACAGTCCCCATTCCCTGGAACTCCAAGGCCCTGCCGCATCCCAGGGATGGAGCGACAGTGCCAGGAAGAGCTGGGCAACAGCACCACATCTTCCTTAGCTGGTGCCTGAGCATGGTGTGAAGGGACATGCGGGGTCCGTGTCCCCTTGCTCAGCCCACCCCTGCAGTCTCTTGACCCAAATACAGAACTTTTCCCTTCTCGTGTTGCTGACATAGCAGCAGCTCCAGGCTGGGAGCAGAGGGCACAGGACCCCTTAACCTTAGCAGGGATAGGGAGGGGCTGAGCCACCACCTGCGGCATCTCAGAGCTCTGGAATTCCATCCAACCCATTCCCTTGCTCCCCTCCCTGTGGGGGATTCTCCTCTCGTGTTCCTGGAGTGCTGAACACGCGTGACCCTGAGCCCCCGTGCTCCCGGTTTGGTGTGAGCAGCTCCCGGCGCCTTTACAGCTCCTCGGACGTGCTGCGTGTGCTGAACTTTTCCCTCCCCCGGCTCCCCCATCCTCCCCCAGTCTCTCCACCATACGGACACAGCTGAGCAGCTACCAGATATTCAGAGCCGTGAAGGTTGATAAACAAAAGTGAGATAGGACATGGCACCAGAAAGACCTCAGCTAATGGAATTTTTAAGCTACTTAATTTGGGGGCTTGTCAACCTTGACAGCAACCCTTTAATAAATGATGTGTTGTAATTCCCATCCGGTTCCCCGGGTGCGGGGGCCGGTGCGGGGCTGGGGGGGTGGAATCTGGCGGCTGGAGATCCCAGCACGGGCAGCGCACGGGATGATGCTGAATGGGGACTGCGGGGTAGCAGCGGGTCCGGCTGAGCCGCCGCTCTCCCGATGCTCTCCCAGCTGGGAAGGGCTGGGGACTGGGATAGAGGGACGCAGCTGTAGCCCAGCGTTGGGCAGGGATCGCCGGGCTGTGCAGGCTCTGGAAGCGGGAAGCAGCCGCCGAAGGCACCCCAGGGCTGCTTCTCACAGGGCAGAGCCGCGGGGTGCGCGGGGTGCGCAGCGCCCACGGACCCCAGGGACCCCCGGAGCCGCGGGCTGGCCGGGGGAGGGGGAGGGCGGTAAATCCTCCTCCCACCCCTCAATCTCTGTGCTTTCCTCCGGAAGAATCCTGCTGGCAGCTCCGGTGCCAAGGCGTGCGAGTGCCACCCAGTGTCTGCAGCGAGGGGACCCCACGGGGGCACAGCCCGGCCGGGGGCTGGGGAAGGGGGGCACCGGGGGGATGCGGTGCCTCAGTGTCCCCACAGTGTCCCCGCAGAAGCCAGCGAGCAAACCCCCAGCCTGGGGTGCCCCAGAAGGTGCTCCAGCCGCCACGGTGGCATCGGGGCTGCTCCAGGGGGGGCTGGAGGAGGCTGTGGGCAGAGCCCCACAGCGCTGCTGGGTGAAGGCACAGCCCCGCACCCCGTGTGATGCAGCAGAGGCATCTGAGGCCCCTGCCAGCAGAAATGGGGGACATGGCTGGGGGGGCACAGGGGGAGCCCCGGATCTCCGGGATCTCTGTGAGGAAGCAAAGATGGGGTGTCCTGGAGCCTTCTGCAGGAGGTTTTGCTCCTGGCAGGATGAAGGCAGGGAATGTGCTTGGGTACATTTAGCGAAGGATTTAAGGTGCTCTGGTCCACTTCTCATCATTTTGTTGTGGCAACTGAGATTTGGCTCCAGAGTCACTTTGCTCCACACCCTGGCTGCTCCCAGCCCTGGAAGCCCTTCCCCTCCTCGTGCCCAGATGCTGCAGCACATCTGTCACACCCTGGGCTCACATCTGTCACACACAGCACCTCAGCTGTGCAGGACCAGGCTGGGCTGGCAGAGCCAGGTGGTGGCACAGCGACACCCATCCCCTCCCAGCTCTGCCATCCTGGGGGTCTTGCTCTTGCTCTGGCTCTGAAAGGCTCCCCAGAGAATGACCCAGAACAGCTCAGTTTAGGAAGATGAAGTAACATGGAGTAAAACTGAAAACATGAGGTGCAGCCAACCCACTGGGCATTCCCCATGGGCTTCCCGGGAATGGGGCAGGAAGCAGCAAGGGGGGTAGAAACCAACACTTGTCCCTGTGGAAGGCACCCACAGACACTGTCCCAGCCAGAGCACTGAGATGATTCTGGAGTGCTGATGGTCAGGAAATGGCAGCAGCAGCCAGGGCTCCACATTCACCGGAGCGGCAGAGCCTGGGGGAGATGCAAAGGTGTGAGGAAAATGTCCAGGCTGGGAAAGAGCCAGATGGCAGCAGCAGGGAGCAGATGGGAGATGGAAAACAACCTGCACAGCCCAGAGAGCTGAGGCCTTGGTCCTGTGGCTCCATGGAGGGACATCCCACAGCCACAGAGCTGCCACAGGGACAGTGAGGAACCTGCCCAGGCAGCACCTGGAGTGGGTTCTGTGGGTCTCCTGCCCACAGCTCCAGGCTCTTGCAGCACCTTCAGCTCCAGCAGCTGCCCTGCTCTGCCGTGCCCATCTGCTGGCAGCTGGCTGTCCTTGGAAAGCCTCTTTCCTTTGGAAGGTAAAGTGTTTAACTATGAGGATTTGTGAGGAATTGGCCTTGTCTCCCACAAACACCATCATCTTGCAGAGCTCCATCCAGAACATAGTGAGGATGGATGGAAAAGGGTGTTCAGTATCCTGGGAATGGTACCAAGGAATGGCACCAGCCCCGTACCCCAGCCCCGGGCTGCAGGATGGGAAGCTTCCACTTCTGGTGGCTTGTGCTGACCCTTTAGCCCTGAGGCAAGAAGTCTCCAGCTAGGAATATTCAGGGAAATCAGCTGAAAATCCCGCCTAGGTGTGAGACGGCTGAAATCACATCTTAAAGCAAATTTCTCATTTCCCAAGTCACTCGTGTTACCTTTAGAAATGTGTACAGGAGGCCCCGGTCCTGTGGGAAGAGGGAAGTAGATGAAGAGCTGGAGGAGAAGGTGGGATCAGCAGCACAGGACCCAGGCCTGGCCGGGGGGCTCGGGCTGGGCCAGATGGCTCCAAATGCTGCAGGGACAGATCCTGCCAGGAGCCAGCCAGGCCAGCTGAGCCCAGCACTCAGCAGCACTCACCGGGGCTTTATAGCCAGGGAAATTAATTTTTTAAGAGTCCCTCTATGATCCCTGGTCTCTGGTGTTTGGCTGAGCAGTCAGGTGGTCTCCAGCCACCCGACTCCATGTCCAGATGGCAGGGAGAGGTAGGGAAACCAGAGCCTGCTCCAGGCCCTCATTCCCAGGTGTTTGCTTTGGGGTCCTCACTCCTGGTGTTTTCCCTGGGACCCTCATTCCCAGTGTTTTCTCTGGGACCCTCATTCCCAGTGTTTTCTCTGGAATCCTCATTCCCAGGTGCTTTCTCTGGGACTCTTACTCCCAGCGTTTGCCCTGCAATCAGCAGCAGCTTTTCCACCCATCCCACAGTTTGACACCAGTGTTCTGGAGATGCCAGATGGACACGGCTCACCCTGCAGCAGGAGGAACACTCAGAGTCCTCTCCCTGTGCTCATGTTGGGCTCCTCTCTCCTGCAGGGCGCCGGGAGGCTCAGCCCGTTCATCCCATGATCCCGGACAGACAGACAGCTCTCTGGGAATCAGCAGCCTCTGCTTTCCCAGCCACGGCGGGTCAGGGTGCCGGGGAAGCAACACTTCACCACTCCAAGCAATTACTCGGGATTTTATCATTCAAAACTAAAACCAGAGCCTATAAATAACCGGGATCTCTGTCCTAATAGCTGCATTTCAGCGTATTTTTAATTATCATTTTATGAATGGGTGCATTAGAGGATATTTAAATACCACGTCAGCCGTGCTGGTAATGAGGCAGGATTGTTACAGGCCAGGGCTGGCCATATATTACCCCAGCATATACATATGCTTCGACATCACTTTTAAAAATTAGCTATTTCAAGCGTAAAATTATAATTGGTTTGTCTAATAAAAGGATAAATAAATATCTATTTAACTTCATTACTGTCAAAGGCAGGAGGCTTTTCTCCATTGTCTCCTTAGGGTTTTATGGCAGAAAAGCTAATTAGCTGTAATTGGGTGGATCCAAGGCAAGGAAGGCAGGGGCAGTGGTGGTGCTGGCTGGGAATGGGGCACTGGTGGCTTTCCCGGACTGGTGTCCCAGTCTCTGCAGGGGTGGGAGTCCTGCTGGCACCTCGGGAAGGCTCTGCCCCAGTGCCCAGCCCAGGGGTGTCTCTGGGGTGGTGCCCGTGCAGTGGGGCAGTGCCAGGCGCTGCTTTCCACTGTCACCCTGGGGTCCTCGCATGGCTGTCTGTGTTTTGATGGTCTCTCTGCCAAATATCCCTCCATCCTGCCTCGCCTGATGGACACTGGGATCCCATCTGCTGGCCAGGCTCAGCCAGGGCTGGTTCATCCCTGTTCTGGGAGGGATCATGCTCAACACCCATGTGTGCATCCCTTATTTTCACCTTTAAGTACCAAAGCTCAAGTGTCTCCTGACAGCAGCCACTTGCATGGTACAGGTGCCAGTCAAGACCCCACCAGCCAGAAGAAGGGATGTAAATGTCCTTTTGGGGCAGTTTCTGACCCAAAGGAGAAGTTGCCAGGAGCCCCAGTGACACCTCACACAGTCCAGGCCGGGGCACAGCCCCTGCCTGATCCCCCACTGCTGATTCCCCAGAACATTCTGAGCACCGCGGTCCAGTGGAGGCTGTCCCTGCCCATGGAGGTGCTGGAATGAGATGGTCTGTAGGTCACCGCCAGCCCAAACCATTCCAGGATTCTGTTCCCTGTTTTTCCCTCCCCCTCTCCCCCCAGAAGCCTCCCTGCCAGGCACTGGGAGAGGGGGCAGCGGATGTCACACACAGCGACGCCTTGTGCGTGTGTACAAATCTCCTTTGCATACAGGATTTGACACGAGCAGAGAGAGGAGCAGGCCTGACACCCGTGGCAAATCTCTGAGCTGCCAGCAACAGCTTTCCTTTTTTAATTTTTTAAAGGAAAGAAAAAAGAAGGGAGGTTAATAATGGCACGTTCACCCCTCGTGATGTGCTGGGGGGGGCGTCTGCGCGGGGGCATCAGCGCAGAGAACACGGTCTGGGTTTGCTTATCAGTTCTGCTTGTTGAGTGCGATCCAGGGCTGGGAGAAACACCAACAGACAGCGTGGAAAATTAATTTTTAATGCCTTTTATTAGTGCTTAAGCCATTCTGAGAGGATGAAATAATCCCTGTTTAGGAGGAGTGCAAAGGTCTCGCAGGGCTGTCAGGAGCTGAGTCACTCCAGCAGCCAAACTGATCCAAATGCGTCTTCCCAGTCTGAAATCTCTGGGAGCCCAATCCCCCCCACACACCCCCAACTCCTGCAGCATCTTCCTACACAGCCACTCAGAATAGAGCTTTCCTCCCATAGAAAGGAGCAAAGAGCTTTGTCTCTCCCCTTCCACTCTCTGTCACAGTGTGTCACCACTGCCACCAGTGCGGGGATAAGCATTGGCAGCAGGTCAGGCAGATCCTGCCCAGAGTGAGGGCAATGCCCCGAGTGATCCTTGCAGGTGGGATGCACTGGATCCTCCTCACAATGGGCACCAGCTCCTCCATCCTCTGTGGCACTGAGAGCCGAGCAGGAGGTCCCTGGGCCGTGAGTTCTCTGCCCTGCAGAGACACTGAGGCAGCTGGGCAGGGCTGGAAACAGCTGCCACACATCCCCAGGAGCCCCAGCAGCCCAGGCTGGGACAGGCGGTGGCAGGGAGGGGACCCCATCCCTGTCCAACGCTGCCAGCACAGTCACTGCTGTAGGGGAGGCTACAGGTCAGGATGGTGCTGGAGAACCAAAGCTTTCCATTGCTCCTCCTTTCCCCAGGCCCTGGCAAGAGCTTCTTAATGAGGACAGAAAACAAATTCACCAAGGCTGGAGGACAGGAAGGGTTGGAAGGGGATCAGGATCCAGCACTGGGCAGCCTGGGGCTGTTTGAAAGAGGTTTGTTTGCCTGGGGCTCACAGAGTGATCTTGGTGATGTCACCTGGCCCCAGCCATCGCCTCTCCTCGTTAGTGTGGCAGGAACCCAGCTCTGAGGGGCCGTGCCCAGCTGTCCCAGGCAGAGCCAGCAGCCATGGCCAGGCACATGGAGCATCCCCCACCAGGACCACACCAGCTCCGGGTCCCCAGCACTGCCAGCACCCAGCTGGGGTGATGATCTCTGCACACAGCCTGCCCAAGGCTTGATTTCCACAGGAACATTTCAGCCAGTCCCCAGGGGGAGCAGGAAACTGGGCTTCTTTCCACATTAAAAATTATTGTATCCATTCAGTGAGGAATTAACACACGCCTCACACATGAGGGTTGAGGGCTGCCCCGCAATCAGAGCTGCAGCCCTGCAGGAGGGACAGCAAGAGCTGAGAGAATTAAAACCTGTATCATAACACACAGGCACAAGAGGGGCAAGCCAGACCCATGCAGATGACCCTTCTTTGTTGCTGGAATATATTCCCTGCTGCCATCTACTTGCCTTTCAGTGCATGTATTAAGCACTAATAATACATTCTCTGCCCACTTCTAATGAATTTTATCTCTGTGTGCTCATGAACGTGTGGATATTGCACACACAGAGGTGCATCCCCACACAACCTACATGTGTGGGTACAGCACACACCTGCCCCAGCACCTGAGAACTCACCCACATCCCTGGAGGTGCCCAGGCTGAGAGCAACAGCACAGCAGGGTGAGAGCCCAGCCTGCACTGCCCACCTGCCCCAGCATCTCCCAGGCTCGGACACTCATTCCAGGGTGCCAGAGGAGGCAGAGGTCTCTCCCCAGGAGGAAGGAAAATCCAAAGAGCCTCTTCACATGATGAATTTTAACATTTCTCTCCACGTCCAGCCCGAGCACAAATCCCCTCAAAGGTCCAGCCCAGTGCAGCAGAACTAATTTGAAATGTCACTGAGGTCAAGCCCGGCTTCCCCAGCCATTAACCTGCCTCTCAACTCCACACTCCTATTTATTTACATAGGCACATATTTATTTAAGCCCCCGATCCCAGCTCCAGGCAGGGATGGTGTTGGGAAAGGAAGAAACTCCCTGCCTGCAGGGCCCTGAGCCCCCTGTGCTGCTGCTGCCTGGGGGACTCTCCTGAGGGCTCCACATTCAGAGCACAGCGTGCAGGATGAGAAGGGGGCTCTGCAGAGATTTGGTTGTTCCAGCCCAGCTTTTCTGGTCGTGCTTTTATTGGATCCATTCCTGTCCAGACATAGAGAGCACAGCCTTGCCTCTCCGGGCAGATCTTCCACAGGCACAAACCAGGGTAACTGCTCCATAGATTCGTAGGAGCTCTGCATTCCCTGTCTTTCCATCTTTGCCTCTGCTCCCAAGCAGATGAGAGTGTAGGGAATTTGGGAATGCTTCTGCAGGTGCATTTGCTGCAGAAACTTGATCTTATTCCTGTTTTATTTCTGGCTTCCCAACCACCACGATGGACCAGGAGACCTGGAGAGCATCTGGATCCAAACTCCAGCAGACCCCACCTGATCTCTGTCCCTGTCCCCTCGCCACTGTCCTCAGAATTGCTGCAGCTTTGTGCTACCCATGGATAAAGCCAGAATTTCTTTCTCCTTGCTGTGCATTTTGCTGCCCTCAAAGTCCTCATGCCAGCCCCCCATATGTCCTGAACCCCCCTGGACCAGCCCCACTGTCACAGGTGAGCCAGCCCAACCTGTTGGGCACAGGACAGACACCAGCACAAGCACTTCCATGCGAGAAGGACCTCCTGAGAGCACCAGGATCTTCCTAAATGCTTTTCCACTGGGATGTGCCAATTAGGAGATTAAAACCTCCTGCTGAGACATGTCTGGGACCAGCTGGGACTGCTTATATGTGAGTGGGTGCAGAGTGGGAAAAGGGAGACCCAGATGGATGCTGGGGCTGCTGGGGAGGAGGAAGGCTGGAATGGGGATGGTCTGGCCTGGCTGAGCCAGGAGTGGAGCATCCCTGACACAGAGCTGTGTCACACCAGCCCCGCTTCCCTCCCCCTGCCTCGTGCCCAGCAGGTGCTTTGCAGGGAAAGCAGAGGAGATTGGCTGTTCCCCACTGATTCCTGTGAGCTCACATCTCCTGGATCCCCAGGGTCTGGGCAGGCTGGACCAGCACATTGCCAAGGGGGCTGTCCCCCCTCCCCCTTCCTGCTGGGCAGCAGCTTGTGTGCCTCGTGAACACAGCCTGACCTTTCTTTTTTTAAATTCCTGTTCTCATTGCTCCCTTGCATGTTCAATTCGAGGCTGTGGAGCTGGCTAGCCTGTGGTTTAAAAAAAAAATATTTTGAAAGCCCTGGCAGGGAATTAAAGGAGTTTGGAGTAACTTGAAATTAGCAGGACGATGTGAGACAGATGTTGTGAAGGCGGGAAGAGACGCTCACTTGCTGTGTCTCCTCTCTGCTGTTGTTTAAAAAACCTTAATTTTATGCTTTTTTCTTAAAAAGAGGCACCTCTAGGTCAGGATAATCAGATCATATTGTCCTTCTATGATATTCCAGCACCTTCTTCTCTTGCTTTCTTCCTCTTCTTGTGTGCCTGGCTCTCAACCCATGGGGCCACGGGGCATGGATCTGACTCCTGCAGCCTGAGCTGGCTCCAGGGTGTTTGGGTAGGGGATGAAAGGGGGGAAAGGCAGTGAAAAGTGAGATAATTCTCCCCTTTCCAAGCTGATCTCTGGTGTGGTCTGAGGGAGAGCAGGTGAGGAGCCTCCTCGGGGTGTGGATGCTCTGTCCCCTGCAGCAGCAGCAGCGTTGGGAGGTTCATTCCCAGAGGGATGCAGTGGCTGCACAGAGCATCTGCCCCTCCACAGCTGCAGCAATTCCCCTTTCAGGGGTGCCCTGCCACCCTCACCTGGCTCCAGAGGAGGGGAGCTGTGAGGCCAGGGGGAGAGGCTTTTAACCAGGTTAATCTGCAGCTGCTCCTCCTCAATAAGGCTGGAATGGGGCAGGGAGAGAGATCCCAAACCCACAGGAATAAAGGCAATACAGAGATTTTGAGGGGATAAAAGCCTTTTGCCAGCAAAGCTTTCAGTGGGTGAGGGTACAGAGCACCTGCCACTTTCCCAGAGGTGGTGGCTGCTCTAGAAATAGCCCCGTGCTGGGCTGGAGCAGGGATGTTCTGCTGAAAACCAGTGTCCTGCTCTGCTCTTGCCTCCTCCTCCTCCTCCTCCTCACTTTAAACTTCCCTGTTATTTGGGAGCCACACCCTGATGGTGCCGAGGGGTGGGCTCAGAAGGGATCCCCAGCTCCCAACCAGCCAGGGGGCCTGGCCAGGGAAATTCATGGGTTTGGACACTGTAAATGGCTGTGAGACCTCCTCCTCTTGCACGAGCACCCACACGAGGCAGGCTGGCTCTGAGGTACAGGATTCATGCAGGAGGCAGTGGTGTCTGTGGGCATTTTGCCCATTGCTTCAGAACATCGGGTGCTCCAGCAGCCCAGGGAGGTCACACCTTGGAGATCCTCCACCAGCTGTGTGCAAATCCAGCCTGACATCACTCTCAGGACAGCTGGGTGCAGGCTGCCTCTGCTTCAGCCCTTCCAGCTGCTTGGGGGGGATATTTCCTGAGGGGGGAAAGCATTCTCCTCCTCCCTGTTGTGGGGAACCAGGCACGTGGGAGGCACAGAGCAGATCCTCAGTGCTGTAACACCTCTCTGGATGCTCCAGTGCCACTGCTCTGTTGGTGCTGGGTGTTATGGAGCACCCAGAGGCTGGATTGACTCCAGGATCACGGGCTGGAGCTGTGCAGGAGCTCATCTGGAAAGGGAAGTACCTGCCAGCCCCTCCAGTGCTCCCAGAAGTTAATGAGGCTCAGTGTCTGATGTCTGGCAGTCAATTCCACTCCCCATCACTGTGCCAGAGGTGGATGGCCACACTGCTGGGATGTGTCAGCCCCAAGTGACAGCCCCACTTGCACCCCTGCTGCTGAAGGGGATTGCTGGATGGCAGCACAGCTCAAGGCAGAGCTGGGGAGGGAGGGGATGTCCTGGATGCCTGGCCCAGGGAAGGTTTCCATCCAAGGTACAATCACCTATGAAAACTCTTCCCTCTCCCTCCCCCAATTCAAATCCCCCTGTGGCTGGGAGAAAACATGCCAAGCTCTCAGGGAAGGTGGGTGTGGGAAGGAGCACTGTGGGGAACACGGTGAGCTGAGGCTAGTTACTAAAAACAGGAGATCAACCAATTCCTCCTCTTGGGTGCAGGCTGGGGTCCAGAGCCCTGATGTGGGAGAGGGATCCCCAAATCCAGCTCCTGCCCAGGTGGAGCCAGTGCCAGGTGGGATGCTCCTGCTTGGAGAAGGAGCTGCTGGGCAGGAAGGACTTTTCTGGCCACACTGAAGCCTCTGGAAATCTTCCCTTGTGGAAGAAGCACCAAGAGATGTTAACAGGAACCAGGCTGGTCTGGACTCAATAGTCTCAAAGGTCTTTTCCAACCCAAGTGATTCTCTGATGGAATGAAAAGGAAAGGCACATCCCTTTGCTCTTGATTTTCCATCACTGAAGCTGCGGGTTGGATTTTGGCTGCTCAGCACCCGTCATTGCTCTGCCAGGCTGGAGGTGGGGCCCACAGACACGTGATGAAAGCGACGTGTTCATGCTGATGGAAGTGTCGTGTTCAGCTCCTGTCACCGTCTGTCACACACGGACCCGGCGGGCAAATCCCTGCAAGTTTCCATAGGAAAGGAAGGGTCGTTTTCTCCCCTCGCTTCTTGCAAGTGGGGCACGGAGCAGCACAGTAAGGACCGGCACACTGAGGGACAAGCCCGGCCAAGGCCACCGAAGGAGGGACAGGGCGATGCTCCTGGCTGTGAATGGATGCAGCCCTGACAAGAGAGATGTGAGCCATCGCCCTGGGGCTGCCGGCGGTGCGAGCCAGCCGGGCTGGGCCAGGCACCCACTGCGGCTGCTTGCGGGGCTGGTGACACTTGTGCCTTTGATCTTGGAGCCATGAGCGGCTCCTGGAGCGCTCTGTGCCCGGGAGGGGCTGCTCAGGGGCCGGGAGCACCGCGGTGCCCGGGTGCTGCAGGTGGGGTGGGCGGTGGGGAGGGGACAAAAGGCAGCTCCTGTGACGGTGGGGACTCGGAACGGTGCCTCGTGTCACACACAGCTCAGGTGGCATCAGAGGTAAATACCAGCCCACGAATGCAGCTTGCTTTGTCATTTGGAAAAGTAAAATCCTTGTCTCTGTAGCCAGAGATCCCAGAGACAGCAGGAGTGTTGACTTTGCTCCCAACGGGAACAAGCTCTTCTCCAGATAACTTCAGAAATAACAATGACAGATGATCCTGACCACTCCCAGGGGATCAGTGCAGGCTCTCACTTTTCCCTGCACACTTGTCCCTCTCTGCCCAGGCAGAGGAGGTGACAGGAGCAGTTGTGGTGGCTGTGGTGGCAGCAGGTGCCTAGCTCCAAGGCTGCTGTAGGTGATGCTTTCCCCATCCTCGCTGTCTGCTGCCCTGACCCCCCGGTCTGTTCAGCTCTTACCATCCCTCCTGCCCAGAAACAGCAGCTCAGGCTGTTCCCAGTCCTGCATCTCTGCTGCGGAGAGGGAAAGGGCCGGGAGCTGCTGAGTTTGTGGGCAGCCTGCAGCAGCCGGAGGCGTTCTGCTCCTCCCTGCTCTGCCCCGCGGGGTCCTGCTCATCTCTGTGAGTGCTTGTACTGCCTGAAAGGTGCCTCAGGGCTGCTGTGCTCCCACGTGTGTCTCGCTGTGGCATGGTTGAGTGATGGCAGTGAGGTTCAGGTGTGACGGCAGTGAATCTCACTGTGCACTCCCTGTCCAGGGGGGCCCATCCCAGGGGGTCCTGCAGCCATCCCCTGTCCAGTTTGTCTGGTGTAAGAGGCTGCAAAACCCTCCTGTCTTTGTGAGCACCTGCAGAGCTGCTCTGCAGAGCCTTGCTGCCTCCCAGTGCCCCTTGACCAGCTCTGGAGGGCCTGGAGCCACCTGCTCCTGCTGGTGAGGGCTTCCATGGAAAGGCAGCTCAGAGCATTTCCCTGCAGCCCCAGGGCACTCAGCACTGCCCACAAAGGCCTCTCGGGTTCTGCAACAACAGCCCCTGTCAGCTTTCAGGATTCATGAGCCCTTCCTGTGCCTGTGCTGAGACAGGAGGAAGGGCCAGTGGATGGAAATTATTGGGAGCTGTGCTGGCTCTGTTCTGTGGCACAGAAACCCCTTGGCTCAGTGCTTCCCCCAGCCATGGATGAGCAGCAGCTCCCCCAGCACTGGTTCTGCTCTGGGCCCGTGCTGGGAGAGGAGCAAAGTCTGGGAAGTGTCTGTGCAGAAAAATCTCCATGTCTATGTGCAAGCTGATGTATAGATCAGATAGGTGCGTTTATAGAAATGTTCCACAGGAGCCAATATTTGATCCAGCACGACCTGCAAGTGTTAATCATAATAAATGGGAAAGAGAAATAAATCGAAATAAATGGGAAATGGCTGTTAATGAAGAGGTGTTGTGGTGCTGGTGGGATGAAAGGTGGTGAGCAGAACTCCACCCTGCAGCCCCTTCCTCCAGCCTGTCCTGAGCCCACAGCCCCCCAGGGCTGCCCCACTGCTGCTTCTGCAGCTCTTGCAAGGCCCCTCATTCCCTGGGGTGGGTGGGATGTGCCCCCAGCCTTCCCCATGGACATGGCAGTGAGGGGGAACAGGGCCAAGCGCTGCCAGAGAGCTGGAACACCTCGGGGACTGCCCCAGCTCCCCAAGGACCCTGCTCTTGGGAGCTACAGCCACCACCCCATGGTTCCTAAAGACTCTCCAGGGACTCCTGGAGGATCATTCAGCTGGAATTCCCTGGGCTGTCAGGCATCACCACCCCAGTGCCAGGGGACTGTGCCTCATCCCTGTGGTTAAACTCCATGAGGGTCTGTGGTGTTTGCTGCTCAACCCCCAGCGAGGTGGGGAGGGAAACTGAGCCTTGTGTGAGTGCTGGCCTGGCCTGGGGACAGACACCCCATTCCGTTGTAGGGAGTCATTGTAGGATTTCCCCCTGTTCCCCACTAGTGCAGCAGAACCAGCCCCTTTCCCTCTTTCCCATTTCAGGTCCATAAAACAGGTGCTGACAGAATTATTTGACAGGCTGGGGGCAGCAGCCTGGGGCTGGCTGGGTGGCCCCATGATGCTGGGCTGTCCTGGATGTGTCCCCCATGGCCCCACAATGCCAGACTGTCCTGCCCCATGCCCCTCACAGGTCCCCTGCTATGGAGCACAAGGAGTGGGTGCCTTGCTCTGTGAGAGAGGGACGTGTGATTTTATCACCCTTTACAGCATTTTGCCCTGGCAGCTTGTCACCAGCCAGGCTGTTAAAATTCCCTTGAGAAATGAGGGATTCGTGGCACTTTGCTGTTTATAGGATGGTGCTTTAACCCCAGGTCCAAGCCAGCCCCACACAGCCCTTCACTCATTGTGTCTGGGCTGTCCTCGGGCTGTGCCACCTCCTTCTGCTTGGGAAAGGGACAAGGACGGGGCTGGGGCCAGGGAACAGGAAATTTTAACCACCTGTGCCACAACTTACTGCCAGCAGGAGCCGTGTGTCAGTCCTTCCCCTTCCCCAGACTTTTTGGGGGAGCAAGAACAGGACACGGAGGGTGGGAGCTGCAGGGATTGCTGCGCCTTTTCCTGGCTCTTCCCTTACATCCCCTCCCACCATCAAGGAGGGGCAGCAACACGGCAGCTCTGGAATGGCATCAGAAGGGGAGGGGACCCCTCGGAGATGTTGAAGCAAGTCAGGAATGAGGAGGCACTTGTGGAAATCCAGCGTTTCACTTCGTATATTTGACCACACCAATTCCTAACAAAAGAAAACCCGAGCTCATTACACAGAAACATCAAACCAGCCAAGATAATTATCTCTAATTAGTGCTAATTTAAAAGCGAGGTCTGTTCTAGAGCTGAATTGTTGCATATTTCATTAGTTCATTAGATGCTGAGCAGACAATGCAGATAAGAGGATCAGTTCACTGGGATGATATAAATTTCATCTTCTCTTCACCGCAAAGAGCTTGGGGGTCCGTGTTCACAGCACACACCATGTGCTGGGCCACAGAGCCCAGACAGCCCCCCCAGATCACTCTGTGCTTCATCCTCTGGGGAGGGTTTGTGGAATGCTGCATTAACTGCAGGAATTAAAAAGAGAGACAGAGAAACAAGCAGTTTGTCAGTCAATGTTGTCATCTCACTGTCTCCACAAACATCAATCAAATCATTCTGGCTCTCCTGCAGTGCCTGGGTGGGGAGGAAAAATGTTGGGCCCTTCTGATTCCCCCTTGGGAAAAGGAGAAGCCTCCAAGGGGAGTGGGTTCCAGTGAGGATGTGCCTTGGGCTGTCCCATCCTCCCACAGGCAGCAGAGAGGGGGCAGAGTGATAACCCGGGGTGAATTATGCCCCAGGTCACCTTCAGTGAGCTGTCACCCCCTTTCCTGTCTCTCCTCCATCCCCTTTTTGTTCTCCTCCACACCCTTTCCCATCTCTTCTTCACATCTTTTCCACCTCTTCCCTGTCTCCTTTTCCATTTCTTCTCCATCCCCTTTCCTCTCTCCCCCATCCCACAGAGCAGTGGAGGTTCCCAGTGCAGGAGAGTTGAGTTGTGCATCCTCTGGTGTCACAGCCGTGAATTCCAGCTGTTCCCTGAAGAGCCTCTGGAGGAGCCAGTGCCAGGATGCTGCCGTGGGCATCTCCCCTTCCAGCTCCAGCACCCTCATCCCCAGCTCCACTCCCATCCCTGGCCCTTTTCCCTCCTGCCACAGCCCTGCCTGGCCCTGGGCAGCCACTGATGATGAGATGAAGAGCAAAACTGGGCACCTAAATGGTGATGTGAGAGCAGGAATGAAGGATTTGGCTTTCAGATCCAATCCAAGACTGCAGGAAAGTGACCTTTGCATGGGCAGGATCCTTGGGAGAGAGGAAAACAGCCCCTCTCTGCACACTGCAGGGTTTTAGTCAGATTAACCTGAATTTATGGCTCTTTCAGCTGTAACTGCCAGTGGGGCCTGGGCCTGGCTCAGAGCAAGATTTTGTCAAGTGAAAGGCAGAAGTTTTAATCCTCAAGAAGTTCCTGAGCAGAATCCCGGTAATTGAAGGAAGTTACTGCAGGTGTTTGAAGCTATAATTAATCTCTGAGAAAGAGAGGAAAGCTTTGAGTCCTTTGAAGGAGCAAACCTGGGAGCTTTAGAGCATTTCAGAAGGGAAAATTGAACAGGAATGAGCTGTGCAAAGGAACAGTTACGGGTGTCAGCTTTGGGAAACGAGGAGCTGGGATGGGGGAGAGCAGGAGTGCAAGGGGGGTTACTGAGGGTACCCCAAAGTACCCAGGATCAGCACATTCCAGGCATCAGACCCAAATCCCACACCTGATCAGTGAGGTTCCTGATGCCCAAATGCTGTTTGTTTTCCCAAGTGCTGCTGGAGAGGCTGGAGGTGGCCAGGGGCGTGCACACCCAGCAGTGACAGGAGAGAGCAGAGTGTCAGTGGGAGCAGCAGCAAAGAGCCCGGGCACAGCACCCGGAAGGATCAATTAGTTAATGGCTGCTTTTCCAGACAGGGAATGGTGATTTAATGAAAGCAAAAGTCATTTATTGATTACTCAGGAAACGCTCCTTGCTAAGGAGACAGCTCATTCCTGCCTAGTCCCTGCTCTCCCTCACTGCCAGCTGGGCCAAAGGGCAAGAATTTGGGGAGCAGGAGCTCAGGGAACTGGCACAGGAACAGGCTTGCTCATGTCTGAGCATCCTCTGAGTCCCATTTCCACACCACCATCCTGAAATCTGCCTTGTTTGTTCTGCTTTAACCATGTGTGTTCTGAGGATGGAGCTGGAGATGCTGCACTCTGAGAAGCCACCACTGGTGGCTGAGGTTTGGGATGATCTCTGAGATTTTGGGAAGGTTCTTTCCACAGGCTGGGAACCACTCTCCCAAACCATTCTCCAGCAGCATCCCCCGGCCTCACCCGGTCTGGATTCAGGAGAGCTCAAGGTGGGTCTGGGAAGTGACCACACAACCTCCTGGCCAGGTGAGGCTGTCTGTGGTGCACATATTAGAGAGACCATCTGACCACCCTCTGACTGGTGGGTTCCTGCTGCCTCCACAGGACACAGCCCTGCCCAGTGTCCCAGGTAGCAAAGCTCAGGTGGCAGAGCCCTGGACATGCTGTTTGTAGTCCTAATACAAAAAACAACCTCAAAGTAGTTCATAATGTGGGTCTGGTTGGTGCTGTGCCCCCCCAGCTCTGGGACTCCCTGGCCCCCTTGGTCTTCCTCTCCCTCAGGGAATGGTAGAGGCCCCTCCGTTATCCCTCACTGTGTCTCCCAAGGCTGCCACCAGAAGGAATGTTTGGATTTCATGCTCAATATTCTGGATGCAAGCCGAACATCAAAACCTCAGCAGGGTGCCTGGGAGCATCTGAGGCGGAATATCAGAGGAATCTGTTTCTACAAAGGAAAAGAAACCAACAAAGCCTCTGTTTGGGGATGGTTTTTTCATCCTCGCCTGTACATACAAATAATAACTTTAGACATGGGGTTTTTTTATTATTATCACCCTTCCTGATATCAATCTCTCTTTTTCATTATAATAAATATTGATTTGTGCTGTTAGAAAATGACTTCCCCAATCAGCTGCTGATCTTCCCTCAGGCACAGGGATGGGGATGAGGAGAGCAGGATTGTCATCCCCAGGAACAAACGTCCTGCTTGTGCCCCCCTCCCTGCCAGCAGCACCGGGGGGATGGAGCTGAGGAGCAAAGGGGACCATGAGTGACATTTGAGCTCCTCTGGACTGAGGTGGCTGTGACCTGCTGTGGCGGGGGATGGCTAAAAGAACCCCCCCAAATTCCACTTCTCCCTTCTCTCTCCTGCCACAAGGCAGGACAAACACCTTCATAAACCACTAATGACAGCTTTTCTTGTCAGGGAACATTTTCTTACTCCCAGGCATCTTCAGGGCTCTGGCCTCATTCCTCTGCCATGTCTGTATCATTCCCAGCACAGCTCTGGGGCCACATTAATTCTCTTCCACGTGGAATTTGTTTTGTGCCTGCAGAAATGTGCTCGGGTTGGTGTAAGAACTGAAATAAAAATAGCTGCTTTCCCCAGAAGAGCTCTCTGGTTATCCAAGATGGATCAAACCCTGAAGCAAAGGGAAAGGTAACACCAGGGGCTGGATTGCAGAGTCAGCTCTCCCTGAGCATCCCAGTTCAGCTGTAACTCAGGATGGATTTGGAAACAGGGACAGCTGGGGGAGCTGGGGAAGGAGGATTGCTTGGGAGGAAAGCATAAGGCAGTTGGGAAGAAGAGGAGGAAGAGGAGCAGGGGATGAAGGCAGTGGGAGCAGGGTATCACTGAGCCCTGGGCTTGATCTGCATCAGGAGGAACCTGTGCCCTGCTCCAGTGGGAGAGCCCTGGCACTGTAAAACCCCAGAACCGTTCACAAAAGGTTGGAAAAGCCCATGGAGTCCAGCGGTTCCCCAGCACTGCCAGAGCCACCACTAACCCGTGTCCCCAAGTGCCACATCCACGTGTCTGTCAAATCCCTTCAGGGATGGGAACTCCACCACTGCCCTGAGTAGCTGTGCCAGGGCTGGACCACTCTTTCCATGAAGGAATTGTTCCTAATATCCAACTAAACCTCCCCTGGCTCAACTTGAGGCCGTTCCCAGCATCACACACCCACAGACACTGCAAATGAGGTCCCCACCACCAGGAGGGGACAGGAGAGTCCAGCCCCCCGTCTTCCCTGGCTGGGATGTGAGTGGGAAAATGCAATTTTCCAGCCCGGCAAGGCCTGCACCACCTTTGCCGGAGGCTGGGGAGGAGGGAGAGTGAGGAGGGGGTTTGGCAGCCCCAAGATTTCCAGCCTGTGCTTGGCAGAGAACAGGCTTTGCCCTCGGATGTCAGAGCTCCCAGCTTGAACCATGAGTGCAGCCAAAATCATTTTCATGAGATATCAACAGGATCTAGAGGAATAAAGGATAACAGTGTTTGCTTCTAATCCAGGGAGCCCATTTGAGAGCCGGAGCCTCGGCTCGGAGCACCTGCCAGCCCTGGAGCAAACCACAGGCAATTTCTGCTGGGGAACAAACCCACAACCTTCTTGTTTCACACCCTCTCTGCGCCCTCAGGCCCTCCCAAGCTACGCCTGAGCCTGGGGGGCCACGGGGAGGGAGGGAAAACAATCGTGTTGCATTTTAAGAAGTGATTTTTATCAGAAAGCTGCTATTTATCAGTTTTATTAAAGTGCCATCTCCCAGACTCCGGGGTCATGAGTTAATCTCAGCTTTCATTAACTAAAAACACACATTTCTCACAGTGGGAGCTGCGAAGTTGGCTGAAGTGAGGAGAACCTGGCAATGATTTCTGCTTCCCAGGACCCTGTTTGGGGGGAAAGTGGCTCTGGAGGCTTTGCAGTTGATGGAGCAAAGTTGGGCAACCAGAAAAGCTTACGGGTGCTGTGCCAGGTGTGGGTGCCTGCCTCTCCTGCAGCACCCAAAGGGACATCACCCTGTCCCCTGGCCTGGGGCAGTGCCAGCCCTCGGTGGCCACTCCTAGAGCCTGGGCAGAACCATCCAGCTCTGAACAGACCCACTGGAGGAGTTTTTGCCTTGCCAGGAGCCCTCTGCCCATCCTGGCAGGAAGGCAGCCCCCTCCCAGGCCCCCATCCCCGGCTCCCCGCCGGGCAGGAGCAGGATTTGCAGGCTGCTGACACGGACATCCTGCGTGGGCGAGGGAGGCTCTGCCGTGGAGCAGAGCCCTCCAGCAGCCGCTTTCACTCACAGATTTATTGGTGCTGCAAGGAAAGCGAAACCATGTGCAGCCGCCGCGCGGAGCCGGGCAAGGAGCTCGCGGAGCAGACGGAAATTTCCTGAAAGGTGAATATGGCAGAGCATTAAAAGACAAATAAATACAAAAGCTTTGCTTTATTCCTTCGTCTCAGCTGTGCTCCAGCTTGCCCCAAAGCCCAGGGAATAGAAGAGCCCAAGATTTTACAGTGGATAAAAGGCCAAACCAGAGCTCCCTGTACCCCAAACACCCCAATGTCCCCCAATACCCACAGCCAGAGGCACATCCCATAAAAAACATTGATAGGACAGCCTGCCCAGGTGGGATTTTCCTACCCAGCCCCAGGGAGGCTGGGGATGCTTTAGGAGTGGAGGGGGGAAGGTTTATCTCCCCCATATTTCTCTCCTGTTGCCTGCCTGGCAGCAGCAGGACTGTTCCTGGTGGATCCAGAGCACGGCTATTCCCGAGCAATGCCATGGGGTTTGTCTCCAAGGGGTTCTCTCCTGGAAGTCACGGGGGAGTCAAATCTCCCCTCCCTGCAGCAAATCAAGGATCCTTGGCCAAAGACCCCCTGTCCCACCGAGCCCATGGCACTGCCAGGAGGGTGGGCACGTCCTGGCCACCCAGCCTGGCACAGGATGAGCTGCCCATGGATTCCATGCAGGAATGGTGTTTTTCCTGCACATACCTCACCCTGCGCCCATCGCGGCTCTCCAGCCTCTCCCCTGCCCGCCACGTTGAGCCCAGATGTCTCCTTTAAAGGGGAACGGCAAAGTTTTGTTTAAAATAGCACTATTTAAAAAAAATACAGCCCTTCCAAGATGGCCAGCAATTAATCAACCCTCTGTGCAGGCTCTGAACGTGCACACGCATTTGAAAGCAAAGCCCGTGGAGCCGAGCTCCCCCTGCTCACCTGCCCTTGGATTTTGGGTGTCCCCTGCCAGGAGCTGATGGAGCCTCACTGAGCCAGGCCTGGGTCCTGGCCCAGGCACAGCTCCAGGAGATGCAGAGGGAGGATTCCAAGGTTGGAGCTACCCTGCTCCTGCATTCCTTAGGCATGCAGCTTTAGATTGTTAACTGGGAAAACGGGGAGAGCTGGATGCTCCTTGCTTGCTCATTCCCCCTGTGCTCCTCTGCAGCAGGAATTTTAGGTCTGAAAAAATGAGAATTGGGTCTTTTTCCCTTATGCATCCCTGTGTGCCTCTCCTGTGTCCCCCTAAACCAGCCTTGCACAGGCTGTGGTGTGGGAGACAGCAGAGACCAGGTCCTGCAGGGCTGTCCCAGCTCCTTATCCTCATCCCCAAGGGGGAAGGCCCATGGCCCCATCTCAGCCCTGGACAGCTTCCCAAGCCCCAAATCTCTAAACAACTCCCCTCCCCCATGACCTGCTCCCTGTCCCCCCACCCGAGGTTTTCATTTATCAGGAGAATTATTAAAACAGCCATTTCTCAGCTGTCTAACGTTTCAAACCCTGCTCCCATTCATCTGATAAATATTTACAGAGCTTGACATTGTCTTCAGCTCGTTCCCTTCTGCAGCAAACAATCCCAAACACCCGCTTCCCTTCTCCTGGGGCTCACGGAGCAGGACTGCCCACCCCAGCATGGCCAGGCCTTTGTGCCCCCTCCTGCTGCCCCCCTCAGGGGTGTGAGAGGGGGAATTGCCCACCCCTCCTTTGGAATCACCCGCTGTCCCTCTGCAGGGGAGGTGGCACAGTGCCAGAGCTGCGGGGGTGCCCGGCTGGCACTGCCCACCCTGACCCCATCCAGCACCATCGGTGTCACCAGCTTTGTGCCACCCACCCAGAGCCATCACCCCAACAGTGACAGCTATCCCAGGCTGCTCCAAGCCCCTTCCAACCTTGCCTGGGTCACTTCCAGGGATCCAGGGGTAGCCACAGCTTCTCTGGGCACCCTGTGCCACGGCCTCACCACCCTGGCTCAGCTGTTTCCCCTCTCAGAGCCGATTTTCTGTGGGGGACAGAGGTTCTGTACCTTCACAGCTTCTTCTGCCACCCAGTATCTGATTACTCTGCAGGCAAAGGAGGAGGCACGAGAAGCTGGAGTGCTCATTTGTTAGACATCATGTAGAAGCCAAACTCCACGAGGTTTATGTGGTGAACTGTGACCCAGCTGAGCCCAGCCATGACCACAGGGAGCCCCGTGGGATCTCTTCACTGCCCCGATCTTGACCAGACCTCACCCAGGAGCCCACCCCAACCTGTTCTTTGGCTGCCAGCAGCTCCACAGGCGTCACCCCCATGGTCATTAACTCCAGACAACACCCCTCACCCTCCCATCCCTCGCTGCCGCTCCGAGCCTGCTCAGCCCGTGAGTGACAGCGAACACGGCGACGGTGGCAGCAAAGCCATCAAGTGACACAGCTTTAGCTGCAGCTGGGGCTTTGCAGCACTGAAGTGATGTCTCACTGCTCTGCTGCACTGATCGTGTTAAACGCCAATTGAAACCCTGATCACAAAGGAGCCGAGCCTGAGATTCCAGCCCGAGGAGCGATGGATGGCAGGACAGGGAGATCTGCAGCCTGCCCTTCACTGCAGTGCCCTGGAGAGCAATGGAAGCAGCCTTTTTATCTCTCACCTCCTCTCCCCAGGCCAATACAGGCCCTGCATTAACCTCCAGGGCTTCCCAGCCTAAATTTAAACAGCTCAAGGTTTCAGCATTCCCTTTAGGATACTGCTCTGCAGCCTATGGAGCTGCTCTGCTCTGTGCAGTTTCCCTGGGAGTCAGCCTGAATACTTCATTTCTCCCCCCTTTGTCCTAATTAGAGCTAGCAAAGTAATGAGAACATTATTTACAAATTATTTGAAGCTGAGGTTTGCACACAGAATTCCGGGCAGCCGGAACACGTTTGCAGGAAGCACGTGTGCCACACTCAGTGTGTGACACCCAGTTATCACCCACCTGGACCCGTTCAAGGACCTTCCCAAGCCACTGGGTGCTCACAGCCTGCCAACCCTCAGATAAACCCTCAGAAATGCCTTTTCCACCCCCTGGAGGCCAAAAGATCAGCTGGTGACACTGCAGGGTACCCCCATCCCGTGGGGTGATGGCCCGGGGTACCCCCCAGGCAGCCTCAGGACACACAGGCTCCTTGCCATACACCAAGCACGGGGCTTTTTGGGAGCTGCTCTGTCCTGGGATGTGGCTGGAGCTACATCTCCTCTGTCCCTGGTCCCCTGATGCTCGCCCAGCCAAACTCTGCCAGGTCCCTGCCTGCCTGGGAGCCACCTGCAGCAGGACACTGACAGCAGAGCTGCAGTGCTCCAGGGTACACTGTCCCTGACACAGAAAAAAGCCTTCAGAAGAGGCCGAGCAGGATTTGAACACATTGCAATCCCCCACGTGCTGCCCTTGAGTGGAGAGGGTCTGTGGAGACTCCAGTTTTAAGCCCCTCTTTCAAAGGCTTTTATTACAGACTTAGTCATAAAACTCTGCCTGGGGCGGATTTGGCACTCGGGGCCTCGGCCCGGAAGCCAAACCCTTTTCATTTTTTAATAACATTTCATGAAAATCCATTTGGCCCTTTGTAACTCGGACAGGTGGGAAAACAATAGAGGTTTTTACTCCCAGCCCCTCGCTCCAGCCCCGCCGCTCTCCCAGCGCGCTGGGGGCTGCTCCCTGCCCCGGCACCCTCAGGACCCTACAGCCACAGCCAGGGGTGGGACAGGGCTGTGCCCACAGGGACCCTGTGGCAAAGCCCTGAATTATTGAGGGGTGTGTGAGAGCTGCACATCCATCCCAGTCTCCAGGCCCATCTGCTGGAGCCTGGGATGTTTTATCCACCCTAGAGCTGAGCAGGGGGGATGCTGTTGTCCCCCATTGCCTTACCCAAGATGGGAGCCCCTGGCAGTGCCAGCACCCTGTGCCTGTCCCCAGCTGGGCACTCACACATCCCCCCAGCCCTTCCCTCTGAGCCAGGATCTGGATACTCCAACTACCCATCACTCCAGAGCCACTGCCACCCTAAAGCCACCATCACTGCAGAGCCACTGTCACAAAGATGCTGTTCTGCGTTCGGGATGTAAAACCTGAGCCCCGGGGGCAGCAGCGGGACGGCGACATCAGCCCCGGAGCCGTGTGCGAGGGGCTCCTGGCGTCGGGTTCTATTTTTACAGCTTGTACCTTAATGCTCCCGAAGTTTAGACAATCGGGAGGGAGCAGCAGCTCTGTAGGGAAGAGCACACTGGGTTTAGCACAGCCAGTGTGAGCTGAGCCCTTGGGGAGGGGAGGGCAAAAACCCAGGAGCTCCCAGTGCAGCATGACAGAGTCCAGGACTGTCCCAGGGACGAGGGGGGCACAGCCTGGGGAGCAGGGGACAAGCTGTGCCTGCTGCCTGCACCTGGAACAGGGATGCAGCAGCCCTGGGAGCTGGGAAGAAGGGTCTGAGAGTACAGGAGTGCCCGTGCACCCCGTGCTGTGGGCTCAGTGCCCTGCAGAGGAGCAGTGTCCCTGGCTGGGCAGACGGGAACAGCCCCCCAACATCAGCCCCATGATGCTCTCCCCTGTGTCACTCGAGTCCCCTCCTCCGAGGGCTGCAGGGGCAGTTTAACACCAGATCTGTGTTTGAAAGGTTGGAGTTATGAGTCTGTCAGCATTTCCATTATGGGCCCTGATTAATTTGGGGGTACAGGGTAGGGTTAGGAGTTGTCATTCCAGATGTGAATTTTTGCTTTAATTCCCCTTAAAAAAAAAAAAAAAAAAAGAAGGGGGGATTTAAATCCTTTAACGTTGTGTTTTCCCTTTCAAAGGAAGGAAAATATGTGCCGTCTGGGTCTGTTTTGTTTTTGCTGCAGAGCTCCAAATGCTGTTTGCCAGGTTCATTGCCATGAGGGCTTTCACTGGAGCTGGGATCGCCTCTGTCCTTTATGGGATCGCCACATTTTTGTCAGGGAATCCTGACTGGGGGACCTCCCTGGAAACAGCCCAGGTGTATGGGAAGGGACCACTGAGCCTCTTGGGGGAACACTGGGGCAGTGCAGTGGGTACCTGCTCCCAGAGAACACCCTGCAACTGGAAGTGGTAGGTTTAGATGGGATATTGGGGAAAAATCCTTCCCTGTGAGGGTGGTGAGGCCCTAGCACAGGCTGCCTGGAAAAGCTGTGGCTGCCCCACCTCTGGAAGTGTCCAAAGCCAGGTTAGACAGGGCTTGGAGCAAGAGTCCCCATGGCAGGGGAGTGGAAGAAGATGAGCTTTAATGTCCCTTCCAACTCAGATTTTTCTGGGATTTGATGATTCCTGCCATTGGATGGAAGCAGTGTGCTGGCAGCTGACAGCATGAGTGCTCTGGCAATACAGCCAAGGCAGAGCTTTGCATTCACCCAGGAAAAAGGTCTAAACCCTGTGGAGGGGGCTCTCTCCAGGCTGCTCCATTCCCCCTGGCTCTCGAGCCACGTGCTGCAGCAGCACTGGAGGAAGGCTCCCAGCTGCCATCTCTCCCTCCTCCGCTGCTTGGAAACATCTCTGAGAGCTGCTGGGCTCAGGATGCAAGAAATGGGCCCGGAGCTCTGCAGAGACAAGCCCAGAACACCAGGACTCACTGCAGCTGCATGTGGAGGTGGGGGCTGTGCCATGGACAGGGCCCTTTTATTGCCATCTTTTCACTCGAGAATCTGCCTGGCAGCTTCTCAGCTCCTTGCAGAGACACGGTTGCTGCTGCTGCTGTTGCTGCTGCTGCTGCTGCTGCTGCTGCTGCTGCCAGGAGAAGACTCACAAATAAACTCTCCATTAATGCTGCCATGTATCCAAGTTGGTTCTACAGCAAGGGCTGAAGGAGCTGCATCTGCTCACATGCCCTTGGGGGGCTGTGGGGCTGGCGGGGAGCACGGGGCTGCCAGTGGGGCCCAGCCAGCCCCTGCTTCCCTTGTTCCACTCCCTCCCTCTGTGATGGGGTGGGTGGAGGAGTCAGAGGCAAGTCAGAGCTGGAGAACCAGGGTATCCCAAACAGAGCTGGGAGTGAGAGCAGCTGACAGCAGACCCTGAAACTTTTCTATCTGTACGGGTCATTTAACAAATAGCTCTAAAACCAATGGCATTGTAAGGCGTGTGACCATGCAGGGTCTCGCATCCCCAAAATCCTGCAGCATCATAACCTCCACAGTCACATCCATCCCACAGGCAGTGTCTGTGCTTTTGGGGATCCATGGGGACCTTCCCTGCCACCAGCCCCTCACATCCCACATGTGCTCCTGCCCTGTTCACATGTGACACAACTGATTGACTTTCTTCCCAGGGAACTTCATGTTTCATCACAAGGGACAACAGATTAATTGCTGACATAAAGAAAAACTGCAGGAAGAGCAGAGTTAAAAACCCAGGAGTGATCAAGGGAAAGGAAACCCTGTGCAAACACGGGGTATCTCTGGCAGATCTGGTGCTGCCCCTGAGCCCAAAGGGCTGTGCCTCAGCCTCTGTTTGCTGAAGGTCCCAGAAGCAGCAGCAGCAGCAGGAGCCCAGGTTCCAGGAGGGAATACTGATGGACAGGGCTGCTGAGTGGACGCAGGGGGAACTCACCTTGCCCCGGGGACGTGAGCATGCCAGTGCCCACACCCACTTCCCTGCCCCCTTCCCCTGCAGGTGCTCCACAGCCCAAACCCCAACATTCCAGCTCTGCACCCTGCCAAGTGCCAAAGCAACTCACAGAATGATCCTCACAGCTATGGAAAATCATTCCTTTGGTCTCTAAGACTTGATATGATTTAGGAGCCTGACTGTGGGAATGAAAAGTCCAGGTACACATCATCCCCAGCTCCAGGCCTGGAAGGTGGTGCTGGGTGCACTGACAGCCTGCTGCCTTTTCCTGTCTTTCCTTCCTCTTTTCTGCTGTTTTTCCATGTTTTTGCTGTCGCAGCTCAGAGTGTGGGGAACAGATGGAGGTGGAAAAGGGTGAAGGGGAGGGGGCTTCTCGGTGCAGATGAAATTAGTCATGAAAACACAGTCAGCATGTGCCTTCGCACGTCAGCCCGCAGTAAGTGTGTGGGGGTTTATGCTTCCCAAATGAGGTTGGGAAGTGGACAAATAATTGTTTCAGGGTTTGGTTTAGCTAATTGATTTTTTATTTTTTTTTCCCAGTGAATTCTCACAATGTGGGAAGCTGGAGCAGTGGCCAGATGAAAGAGCCCTCAGCGAGAGCAGCACTGCAAGCCAGGGTGGGAGAAACCCACGCGAGCCCATTCCTCCTCCAGGGCTGTGGTCACAGGATGGGCATCACAGAGCAGTCCCTGTGCCACCCCCAGCTGCCCCGTGCTGCCGGTCCCGGGGGTTGTGGCATGTCCTGGTGTGAGCAGGACCATCTGTCTGCCCCGGCTCCCTGCGATGTAGTTGTGATTGCCCGGAGAAGCCCATTAATTAGCGGGCAGCCCGGGCTGTCGGAGCTGCCGGCCGGGCAGCGCGGGGAGGAGGAGGCACCAGCCAGGGAGAGAAAACGAGTCATTTTTCAAAGTGATGAATGGGAGGAAAAGAAAGTGGAAAGGCGGACAAGGGGAAGAGAAGGGAACTGATTTCCAGATAAAGTTTTCAGGACACTTAAATAAACATCTCAGCCGGCGGAGCAGGGGTGGGGGCGCGGGGGACGTGTGTGAGCTGGGCAGCGTAGGGAGCACTTCAGCAGGACACTTCAAATAAACAGCATTTTAAACCATGTGTGCTCTCCCTCCCAGGGGTTTTCCTTCGAGATTCCCTCTCTGCAATTCCCACTGTGTTTTCGGCGTGGCCCAAAGCTTGACAGCATTTCTAGTGCTACTTTGCCCCCTCAGCAAGGCGGGTCCCAGGCAGGGCGACCCTTGCCATGGCTGAGAGGTCTCTCCTTGCTCCCAGCCCTCCTCTCTGGTGTGGAGAAGAGTGCCTGTGGATCCCTGGGACCCCATTCCTGGAGGAGGAGGAGCGGAGGAGGCAAAGCCATCATGCCCATCACACTCCACTGTGTCCTGCTGCCTCCTCTTCCTCCCATCAAGAACAAAAGAGCAAAGGAGGGAGAGCAGGAATTGCTGAGCCATTAAAATCAAAAATGAAAGCCCATCAATGAATTAATACAGCATTAAATGTTAATAATTAGGGGATCATAAACGTTTATGGGAACAGATTAAAGCCGAGTTCTGCTCCATTAAATTGCTCATGTGGGCTCTGCTTCCCACCCACCTCAAGGGAGGAAGAACCACAACAGGAGAGGAACCCTGGAGGTGCTCAGTGCTCCGGGGGTCCCAGCAGCTCCAGCCCTTCCAGCAGCTCCAGGGGCATCCCTGGGAGCAGGGATGGTGGATTCCATGGACAGTTGGGTGGGATTAGCTCTGAGAAGCAGAGCTGTGTGTGCCGAGAGCCCGGCTGCTCCAGGGCAGCACGGTGGGATGTGATGAACACCCCGAGATGGGGATGTTCACAGTGGAAATTACATGGTTTGAACATCTGAGAGGTGATAGCACCACGATTAATCATCCACACTGAGCCCAGTGTTGTTCACTGGGCTTATTTAGGAAGTATTTGGAATCAGGAGAGTTGGGATGAGGTGTTTAAACACCAAACACAGGCAGAGCATCCCCTGGGCTACATTTGCCTCCGAGCCCTTCTGCTGTGTGTCCCTTTTGGAGTCAAAAAGATGTGAGGTTCTACCCCACAGACAAAAAAGATGTTTTATTTTTGTTATTTAAGTCTTTGTTTCTTGAGGAAAAATTTCTGTTTTTTTCAGTGACAGGACTTCTTTCCTAATAATTTTTTAAAATTTTTTTAAAACAGTTTTTCAAGCACTTTCATTTACCAAAGTCTACTGAAATTTTTGTCAACAGAAAAAAAAAATCATTTTTCAGTAAAACACTCTTGAAAAAAAGGAATGTCAGAAGCTCTGAGGGCTCAGCAGGGCTGCCTGTGCCAGATCTGATTTACCTATCACTGCTCGCTGCTTCTCCTACCAAAACAACCACTTCCAAGCTTGTGGTGGGATCACAGGAGGAACAGGAGGGATCTGTCAGCCGTCCCTGCACTGCTGGGAACACCTCCTGGTGATTCCAGTCAGGGCTGGCAGTGAGAGTGTCCCTGGCTCTGTGATGTTTGGGGGGAGCAGGGCAGCTCTGTCAGAATTCCCAGCCATGGGGAAGCGACTGGAGAAGGAGGAAGGTTCCCCACACTGACACAGCTGGAAAGCATCCCAGCTTTGGACTGAGGCCACGCTGGTGAGAAGCTGGGTGGGATGCATGAGCAGCCAAACTCTGGGCTGCTGGAGATGGGCAGCTGTGGCCATTTCATGGGAGCCTGGTCCTGCCCACGGGGCTGCCCCTGTCCTGGCAGGGATTGGAGTGGGCAGCCAGAGCAGCCCTTTGCTTCATCCCTTGGGAAAAGCTCCATGTGCAGCTGGAGCACTGCAGGGCTGTGTGTCCGTGGGCAGGGAACACATCTGGGCCCCCCGGAGCCCATCCCAGTGGGATGATGTTGTTGTTGGCCGTGCTGGGGGCTGGGGTTGGGGGTCCACGGCAGCGGGGGCCCTTTGCAATCGAAAGCTTCCTGCTGGGGACCCTTCAAGGGCAGCCCTTGTAGCAGATCTAATTATACAAACAATTTTGTTCTGCTTCTCCAAATAAACACAGTGAGGTCTGCGGGACACGGCACGACGGGAAATTAGAACGGAGAACACTTGCTAATGGGCTCCTTAGCTGCAGGGGTAAACAGATTATTTGAAAAGGCCCCGGCCCCTCCGACAGATCCACTCACTCTGCTCCCCTCTCCTCCCACCCCTTGCTCCCCCCCGTTGCACCAAATATTAACCAAGCTTGCAATTTAATCAGATCTCTGAACTGTGAAAGGAGACTTCTGGAGATTCGATTTCAAGGCTTTTCCCTGTTAAGATTTGCATTGAGAAAATTAGATTAAAATCCTGCATGTAAAAGGAAAAAGGGTCTGGAGGCGGGGAGCGGGCATGGAGGGAACCGGGCAGGAGGAGAGGGGGCACAGAGGGGACCTCAAGTGTGGCTGAGGAGTCAGGAGATGACTGGCACTGGGCACCACCCTCCCACTGCTCCCCAGAATCCCAGCTGGGAGATGCTCCAGATCACCTCATACAGAAAAGTAGCTTATTTTGGGCTGGGAATGGGTGATGCCAGGAATGAGGCTGGGTGTGGGGGACACCATTGGCATCCGAGGATGAGAATCCCTCGGTGCCAGTGAAATGGGAGAACATGATCCCATTCCCAGCACAGCTGCTCCCAGAGTTGGAGCTGAGCTCCTGGCACAGCCACGCCCTCGGGAGCCGCGGCACTGCCGGATCCTGGTGCTGGGATGTTGTGGCTGGGATGTGGCTGGGATGTTGTGGTCCCTGGCAGTGCTGGTGGCACAGGGTGTCCATGGTCCTCCTGCCATGTGCAGACTTTAATGGGGTCTATCAACACCCACCACCCCAGCACCGATTGGAGCCAGAGCCCTGCGAGCGCGCCTTGGCAGGAGCAGCTCTTGGCCCAGACTTTGTTTTCATTCCTGCTCCATGGAATTTCTAATTGTATCAAACTGAAGAGCTGATTGCTCTGCTGGTCCATCCCAGCCCTGCCAGCAGCAGGATACAGGAGGGCTGCTCCCACCCTGGGCTGTGGGACAGAGCACTGTGCCAGGGCAGAGCCAAGGATTCCCCTGGGACTGGGGGGTCCCACAGCACTGGAGCTGCCATTGGAGCCTCCACAATGGGAAATCATCCTGTTGTGCACAAGTTCCCTTGGCCAGATACTCCAATTCTGCTTTTTCTGCCTTCATTTCAGTCACACTGAGATCCTGAAATTAAATTTTCTTTTTCCCAGATTAAGAACCTCCCTTTGACATTTCGACACCAGAATGTGTTGATTTTGCTCTCCAAAACCCGTCACTTTTTAAAAACACCCTTCAATCCTACTTTTCAAAAACCAGCACTTCAGAACAAACCAAACGTTTCCTCACGAGTAAAATGTAACATTTCATTAAACCTGGATCAATTTCTTTTTCTTTTTTTGATTCCCTGAGCCTGAGCTTTTCCCAGCAGCAGCTCTGACCGAGTCCCTCTGCTCTGCCTGAAGCACCCCAGAGCGGGAAGCTCCAGGAGCAAAAAGTGTTTGGGACACCCAGGCCAGCAAAATTCAGTGAGAAAAGTAAAAAAAGGGGGGGAAGTAGACTGAGGGAGGGAAATAAGAGCTGGTAAAGGAAGCCCAATGTTCCAAGCACACCAGAGCGGGCACTGGACCTTCTGCTTCTCGGGCGGCTGAATCCCAGAGCGGAGTGGTTTCCTCTCCACCTCACCGGGGAGCAGCTTTTATGTTCCGCTGAAAAGGTATCCTGCTCAGACAGGCGGAGGCATAATGGGAGAGATCCATTAACCGGGAGGAAACGAGGGCATGTTAAACATGAAATATTCATGGGGGCTCTCGCCAGCTTGTTAATGCATTTGTGTTTGCAAAATACCTCTGGCTGGGGAAGCGGGGAGGGAGAGAGGGATGCGGCAGGTCGGGGGCACCCTGGGCACGGCGCCGGCAGGAGGAGGGTGCGGAGAGCAGGCTGGAGGGGGACAAAGGCAATTTGTGCTTGGTGGGAGAGTGGTTTGGTCATGAAAACCTGCTCGATACTGCAGAGGGAAATAAGGGCAGCTGCCTCTCCGTTCAGCCCAGCCCTGTCACAGGGGTCCCCGGTGCTCGGGGCTCGGGGGGTCAGGCACTGCTTTCCCTTCCCTGCACACCCTCGAGCCCCTGCTCCCCACAAAGGCTTGCCAGCATTTGTACAGGGACCTCACTGTTCCCACAAAACTCACTTCCACACATTTACTGGGACATTATGAGATAGTATCAATAATTAAAAATAAACTGCAGCTGTCGAAAGGGGCAATCCCAGAGCGTGTGGTGATGGATGACCCTGGCTGTGGGACGGGACTCGCTGAGCTGCAGATTTCAGTAACTCACCCCGGGTCCCCCAGTCATTTACTGTAGATTAGGGAAGCTCAATTGTATTATTCTTGTTATTATTGTTATTGTTCTGTAACACAGACTCCTGGGTGAGTGTCCCTCTCCAGGGAACAGATGCAGGAGAGTGTCCTCTGGAACAGGGACAGGTCCCAGCACCATCAGCCCTGGGTTGTCCCCGAGCACTGTGGAAAACCCTGGATTGGGAATTTGCCTCTTCCCAGTTTCGGCAGATTTTCCAGGTCTCAGACCACAGCTGTCCATCCTTTCCTTGTCCCTTGTATTGCCATCATTCCATCCCATCTTTCCAGGATGTTCTTCCCAGCGTCAACACTTGGCAAACTCTGTCGTGCCAGGCTGCCTACCCCTCCTGCCACTTGGTTTTGGTGACAGTGCTTGGAAGCCAGGACAATCCCGTGTCCCCTGTGGCTCCACTGTGGGAAGAGGAGCTGGTGAGAGGTTAGATGGGAGGAGGGAGCCAAAGGGGCTCTTCACAGAGCAAAGTAATGGGATGGAGCAACAGCAGATGAGAAGGGCAGAAGAGAGAAATTGATAAAGAAACCATTTTAATGATTGTTATTTTTCCTTCCTAATTAGAGAAAGTAGGTTTGGGACAGATAAGGAGGAGTGGGGCAGAGAAGGCTGAAGTGGCTCTGTCACTGCTGTCACTGAAAGTGGCTGGTGGCTCCCAGCCCAGCAGAAAAGGGAAGTGATACCTCTCGGACCTGGGCTGATAGGAGTGGGAAAATCAGCATGAGATGGAACTGTAAAAATGCTGATAGTGCTGTTGTAAAAGTCCCTCACTCAGAGAAGGAGGCTGGGGAGGGTGAGGGTCCCACTGGGGAGCTGGAAGGCTGGGAGTCCCCTGGCCAGTGGCAGGGACCCACAGACCAGGTGACAAACCCTTCACAGGATGAGCTTCTCACACGTCGAGACCTGGGAAATGGGACCAACGTGTAAAGGGGAAAATGTTGATACAGATCAGGTTTATGCTGTGCAAATACATCCTTGCACTGGTATTTGGGAAATGCAATCCCAGCCGTGGCCAAGAAGGGATTAGCAGCAGGTTCAAAAGCAGCTCAGGCTGAATATTTGATAGGAAATTGTCTGTTTCTGCAGCGCTTGCCTGACTTTGCTCCCTGGCCCCTGAGAGTGGGAGTCCACCCGAGCCCAAGGCCATGCACCAGCAGCTTTTCCCAGGCTCATATTGAGGTTCTTCCAGCCAAAATCCAACTGGAATAAAAGCCAGAGGGATAGAAATAGCCTGTAGGGTCCTGAGGGGCTACACTAGGGGTACTACATGTCCAGCCATGCTGCAGCGCCAGCCAGCCACAGGGCTCATGAAGACCCCAAATCTATCCCCAACTGTTTCCAGCCAAGCTGGGCTCTCCTTGGGAAGCCCAACCTCAAATGCTGCTCACGAGCCTAGCCTCTTCTTCAGACACAGCCACATGCTTGGCCCGACACAAAGTTCTGGGCCATTAATTAGTCTCCCCATTGCAAACTTCCCAGGGATTTGCTTTGTGAAGGGGAAGTGAGCTGATTATTCCAAACTGATGTTCGGGATCACCAGCCGAGCTCCTTCCCACAGACAGTAACTCCAGCCAGCTCCTGCTTGCTCCCTGACCTCAGTTCCCACCAGTCCTTAGAGCTTTGACATCCCCAGGATGGTTTATCCCTGCACCATCCCGTGCAAACAAAAACTTGATGGAACATTTATCTAAAATTTCTCTTCCTTTTTGATTCCAAAGTTCAGAGCAATTAACTCAGTAGGTGATTGGAGCAGACCCCAGCTAAAGGCATTAACAGTGACTGGGGAGTGGGCAGGGAGCTGCAGGCAGAGCAGGGGGGATGGATGGCTCCACCTGCAGAATATGAGGATCAGGATTGGGAGGGCAGCAGAGGATGGGCAGGATGTGGTGACCCTGCAGTAGGACAAGCCTCTGGGCTATCCCTGAGCCTGAGTCTCTGCTGACCCTCCTGAACTGGAGCCCTCCTATCACTCCAGTGTCCCCATCCAGCCTGAGGCACATCCCAATAGGTCCCCTGGGAGAGGCCCCAGCCTGAGGCCTGGGGTGCCTGGACACCCCTGCTTGGACCTCAGGTGGGATTCACTGAGAAGAGCAGCTCCAGATGTACCTTAAGAGCTCACCCCAATTCCACCCAGACCCAGTTATTTACCGCAGGGTTTATACTTTCTTCTTATCTTTTTTCTCCCTTCTTTTTCTTTTCTTCCACTGGCATTAAGAGCCTAAAAATAGCCTAAAAATAGCCGCACTTCCCAGTGCAGCCAGCAACACAAAACCAGGTTACCAGAGCCGCACAACAGCAGCCAGCTCGTTTGCTCTGAAATCAAATTTGTTAAGGCATTAGTCTCCTGTTCCCTCTCTCCTCCTGCTCTCCCTCATCATAGCCAGCCCAGGCTTCCCTGCAGCCACTGCTGGCTCTGGGCACAGGGGGATGTGACGGGGTCAGAGCGAGGGGCAGCCACTGCCAGGGGCTCAGCATGTCCACCCACGGGCACCTTGGGGGTCTCATTGCTGGCCGTGCCCCACCAGCCCCATCAGAGCTCATCCCTCAGCTCTGGGAGCAGCCTGGGGGCGAGGGGATGGATGGAAATGGGTGGTTCTCCCTCAGGCTGCGGCGGGGAAGGGACGAGCAAATGTGCCTGGCCAGGACAGCTTGAGCTGGAGGCTCCTGCCAGCCCCATCTCAGGACACGAGGAGGAAACGGCTCCAAGGGGAGTGACCCTCAGGCTGGGCAGAGGCAGAAGGCAGCTGGGCAGAGGCAGGAGGCAGCTGGATGCTCTGGGGGCTGGCAAAGGCTGTGGACAAGGCTCACTGTGTGCTCTGACCACAGGTCGTTACAGACCAGTGGGATCCTTCATGAATTATGAGCCGATATCGATCGTCTTTGCCAGTAAACACAGAGTGACCTTTATTAAAAATACACGAAAAACTCACTCAGGGAAACTCACTGACTTCTTGCTGCTGACAGATTTACACAAAAAGCAGATTTGTCCCACAACAGGAAATGTGGTGAATGAGGCAGGAGAGGGAAGCAAGGCTCCAGCACAGCAAGTGCTGCATCCCTGCCAGCTCCTGCTCCTGCACACCGGGACCAGCTGCCCACTCATCTGGCAGAGGTACCCACCTGGGCACCCACCAGCCCCCATCAGACCCTCCAGGGCAAGGGTGCAGCTCTCTGCCCTGGGGGAAGTTGCAGGGCACAAGATACTGGCCCCTGATGGATGCAGTTATTTGGGACAGGAGAGGGACAGTGTAAATCTGGGAATTTGCTGGGAGCTGTCTGCCATCGGTCAGGTCTCCTGGGGTTAGAACAATTAATTCTGTGCTGTACAATAGCACAACGGTTCCTTCTGGCCAAGGTTAAACATCCCAGTGCTGCAGAACAGCCTTTGTGCAGTCCTATGTAAACCCCTCGTGCTCCCTCAGGAATGCTGCTGCTCCTGATGTCTTGTCCATGGATTAGAGAGAGGAACAGCTGTGGCTCAGAATTGGATGGGGATGAAGAGCTCCTCACCCCTCAGTCACCACTTGAGCTGTGAATGACCCCTTGGACCCACCTGTGGGCAAATCACTCAGGATCCACAAGGATCACTGGGTCCAGCTCCTAGCCCTGCACATGACCGCCCCAAAATCCTTCCATGCCTGAGAGCATTGTCCAAATGCCCGGTGAACTCTTGGGGCTGTGGTCACTTCCCTGGAGAGGCTGTTCCTGTGTCCAGCCACTCCCTGTGCTGCTGAGGGTCACAGCTGCATGGTCTCCAACCAGTAGATCCCACCAGCCAGGGAGCCCACAACAGCCACAAGTGCATATGAGATCTAATTAATTTATAAATAGGAACACATGGCACCACCAACTCAACAATCTTGGAGGCCTTTTCCAGCCTAAATGATTCCATGGTCCTGTGATCCTACCCAGAGCATCCTCAGGATGATGCCTCAGGATCTCTCAGCATCCCAGCTCAGGTGTGGGAACCAGTCCCACAAAGTGATCTGTAGGTTTCCCTCATCTTTTTTTGCAATTCTGTTTTCTAGACATCAGCAAAAATCTGTTCTTAAGGCTTGTGGGATTTTTTTCGGACAAAAAAATAGAAACCCATAGGTAAATGCATACATGAATTTAACAATCAATCAATCAATAAATGGCTCAATTTGCACCTTTTTTTTTACCCAGTGCTGAGGAGAGCTGAGTGTAATAAATATGTACAGAAATGGAAATGATGGACCTGTTCCCAAAGCAGCTCAGGTGTTTGGTTTGGGAAGCTGTGATTACCTGGGGCCATGTTTGCTCCTCACCTCCATGACCTGCACTGTGCTGGGATCCAAACCACAGGGACAGGATTTGCATTTTGAGCAAATTTCCCAACTTTGCAAGTTGATTGTGCTGAGCTTCCTGCAGACGCCTCTCAGCAGAAGGGCTTTCTGGCAGACAAAACCCCCCTTCTCTCTAGAACCCTCGAAATATTCCACTTTGGAGCAGCCGGAGCAGATGATGGAAGAGAACAGACTCTCCAATCAGTGCCGGGGCAGGAGGGCTGGGAGCGAGCGGATGTGACACGGATTGGGATGTGCAGTGGGATGAGATAAACTCCACAGCTTGTTTGGGCCCATTATGGCACATTATTCATCAAAACACTCAGCTGAAATCAGCCAGCTCCGGGGTTTGTTAATTCTCTCTGTTTAAAAAAAACCCTCGGGCTTCAGGGTAAAAAAAGTGCCCAAAATATCTCTTTAACAGACTGCAGCCAAGTGGTCCTAGAGAGGAGCCCCACATCCCTGGTTATTGCCTCGCTTACATCCCTGTGGTAATTTGGGAATGGTTTCTCTGAGCCGAGACAGGAGGTGAGGAGCTGGATAACACTCTGCCTTGTTAAAACATTTGGGATATTTTCCTGCATGGAAAGGGGCCGCCAGGATTAAGCCCTTATCCCGGGAGGAGTGTTATTGCAGCACGCCTGGGTGAATTCCTTGCACAGACAAAGGTGATCCCTGTGTCCTGTGGGAGGGGGGCCCTCTCCATGCCCTGATTCTGCTGGGGAGAGATAAATGAATCCAAGAGAGAAAACCTAGGGGCTCATGAGGAAATCTGGGGTCTGTGAGCAGAACTGGGGTCTGTAAGCAGCTCTGGGGTCTGTGGGCAAATCTGGAATTTGTGAGCAAATCTGGGGGTCCATGAGCAGATCTGGAGTCTGTGAGCAGATCTGGGGTCCGTGAGTACGTCAAGGGTGCCTCTAAGCACACCTGGGGTGTCTCTAAGCACACCTGGGGTGTCTCTAAGCACATCAAGGGTGTCTCTAAGCACATCTGGGTGGCTGCACCCACTCTTTCCCTGCCTGGTGAACAGGGATGCTTTCCCAGGGAGGGAGGGCAGGGAGCAGGCTGGGGTCCTGCACCAGCCACCCTCCCTCACCCCCCAAGCCTGTCACTGTCCCATCAGGGGCAGAGGGACAGTGCCAGGCAGGGTGGTGCCTCTGGTTTCCAAGTGCTGGTGTTTTTGGGTAGGTTGGGGCTTGCTGGAGTTCCTTAGCAACACAAATGCTGACACTTGCCCTTCCCAGGAGCTGCAGATGCAAACGAAGCCCTTCCATCAGCCCCTCCACAGCATCCACACTGGGACCCTTGGGAATGGTGTGGGACCCCAGGCATGCCTCAGCAGTGACTCAGAGGGTCCCAGTGCAATCCCCTGATCTGTATCTCCCCCTGCTACATTAAAGGGCAGTCTGCCATGGCTGGAGGGTTTCATCCTGTTGCCCACCTCAATCCATCCCTGCGGCCAGATGAGCTCCCTTGGGGACCCCATAAAAGCCCCCTGGACACTCAGAACCCTCCCGAAGCTCCTCGAGGCTCAATCCCAAATCCAGGTTTGTGAACTGAGAACAAATCCTCTGGTTTTGTTCAGACTTTCCAGCCCTAGCACCAAGTGTGTGCCAGCACTTGCCAGCTGGTGACATCACTGAGCCCCCACGTGAACCTCTCTTGTCTCTGCTTGGCTCACCAGGGCTGATTTCCACCGGTCAGGAATCTCCAGGTTTTGCAGCATTTCTAGGAGAAATCCAGTTTCATCCTTGTGCTCTCTCAGTCCAGGGATGCTCCAGTGCCACAATTTCCCTGTGCCACCACCACCAAGATAAGGGATCCCAGGTTTGGATGCTTTTGCTCATGAACTCACTGTGGAACAGTTTCAGTCGTGACTTTTGGGATGAACTTGGGCTTCCACAGGGGACTGCATGGGAACCGTGAGGGCTCCAAGGAGCCCCTCCAGATCCTGCCAGTGCCTGATCCACCTTTCTAAAATCATGTGTCCACATTGTGAGTGTGGGCAAGGCTGTGGTGGGAACATGGCTGGCCAGCCTCTCCTGTGTCCCCCTCGTGCTCCCCTCGCAGTGCGGGCAGCTCCCGGGGGCTGCTGGACGTGCCGAACCTGCTGCAGCAGCAGCTGCGGGATGGAGCAGTGATCTGGTTTCAATAAAACCAGCAGATTGTTTCATGGCTGGATGGGAAAGTTGTGAGGCTCCAGGATTTGCTCCTCTGGCAGCTGGATCCTGTTTGTCCATCGCTGCAGCTCCCACCCCATGTCTCCGGAACAGGCTTCCCAGAGAGGGGGTCGATGTCCCAAACCTGCCAGGGTGTCAGAGGCATTTGGACAGTGCCCTTAACATGCTTCAGCTTCTGAAAGAGTCAGGTGGTTGGAACGGATGAATTTTGTCAGTCCCTTCCAGCTGAAAATATAATATTCTATTTTATTTCTATTCTTATTTTTAGTCTTAGTCTTGGTCTAATTTTTATTCTATTCTATTTTATTCTACTCTATTTTACTTAATTCTGTTCCATCCCATTCCATCTCATCCCACTCTGCAGCAGCGCCTGCCCTCAGTCCAGGTGGAGGCAGCACTTTGAAATATTGCAGTTTTCTAGGTTTTCTCTATACCTTTAAATTCCAAAAGCACTGTGACTTCTAAGGGAAAAGCCAAGCCTTTAAAGCTGTAAACAGCTGGTTTCCCTCTTCCTATATAAGAGCAATCTTTAAAAAACCACTAAAAATTTAACAACCTTACTGTTTTTTGAAGTATTTTGTGAAGCTAGGCCATTCCTGGGCTCGGTCTGTTATCCAGGCGGACTGGATAGCAGCAGGACGTATCCAGAACAGCATCCCCAAGAGCCAGCCTGGCCTTCCTCCCTTGTCTGGCTCTATTGCAGTCCCCAAACTGGCCCAACAGGAATTTCTGCTCCATACTGAAATGAACTCGAGGCAGTAAAGGAGTAAATGTGTAGAGAGGGCTGAGCGCTCTGTCAGCTTGGTGCAGTGAAACTCCTTCACTTACAGCCCCTTTATCTTCTGGGTTCTGGCAGTGGCAGAGGCACTGACTCACTCCCAGAGCCTCCATCCTGCAGCGCCGTGAATCCCAAACCCGCGGCTGCACTCTCAGCGTTCTGCTCCTGCCAGGACAGAAAAAGCGCAGAGCAGGACAGAGCAGCTGCGTTTCGCGCCCCATCAGCTAAATTTCAATGAAATCATTTTGATGAATTGTTTAGGAAGGGAAAAAGCCCCATTAACTGTACATTTGCTGTTAATTAATAGGCTGCTTTTTTCCTCCTCTGGCACAGCACTTCCGAGCTGCCTCACGCTCCGCTCTGAGCGCAGCATCCTGGGGGGCACAGGGAGGTGGGGAGGGGGATCTGGGTAGGGTGGGACCTGCAGCAGCCTGACCCTGGGGAGAAGGGCTGCCCCAAGCTCCATGCACTGCTCCAAAGGTGAAGCATGAGGGTGGGAAAAGCAAATAGCCCCATTCTCGGTCCCTGGGCAGCCCCCCTTGCACTGTGCAATGCCAGCAGGGCAGGCAAAGAGTTCCACAGCTTCTCAGCTTTATTATTTTTAATAAATTCCCTTTCTGTGTATTATTTTCTGTACATATCCTGTAAACGTCTCTGGAATGTTATTGGAGGGGAACGTTGGCTGATACTCCCCAGGAATCAGACACTGGAGCTGCTGGAGGTGGGAGAGGGGCAGTGCCTGATGGCTCAGGGTGCTGGGTGACCAGAGCTTGCACCAGCCACACGCACAGCAGGGAGCTGGGATGAGGAAAAAGTCTTACCAAATCATTTTCATTCACAGTGATTCTGTCAAAATGCCCACAGGATGCCAAAACACATGGCAGAGGAGGAGCAGTCACATCTGTACATCTCCCACACAGCCTCTGGCACCACGGCTGAAGGGACATCCACAGCGTCCCCAGTCCTGGCCCTCGGTAGCACAGGCAGAGCTTCAGCAAAGAGTTCAGGCTGGGAGAGCTGAGGGTGTTCACCTGGAGAAGAGAAGGCTCCAGGGAGATCTCAGAACCTCTTCCAGTGCGTTAAGGAGCTCCAGGAGAGCTGGAGAGGGACTTTGGACAAGGGCCTGGAGTGACAGGACACAGAATGGCTTCCTACTAACAAAGAAAAGGGTCAGGTGGCAATTCTTTCCTGTGTGGCGAGGCCCTGGCACAGGGTGCCCAGAGAAGCTGTGGAAGTTCCCTGGAAGTGTTCAAGGCTGTGCCACTTGCTTCACTGCCCAGCCTGGAAAGAAGAGCCCTGGTAACTTTTGGTCCAAATTAAAGATGGTTTGTTTTGAAATGAAAATTGTTTGTAATCAGAGGGGGAAAGGTTGAAATAGCCACAACTTAATTTCTGCAGTCTAAAATGAATCAGGAATCTGTGGGGAGTTTTTTTTAATATGTATTACTTTTAATAGGGTGAGTAACTTTTTGTGTGGGCTGAATTAGCTCTAAATGAAAGCAAACAAGGCATAATTAGAAACTGGTTCACTTTTTTTCCTGGTTTCTTCCTCTCTGGAAGAGCAGCAAGGTGTGCATTCAAGGTGTGCATCTGGAAGAGGTGGATGAGCCCAGCAGGGGGATCCAGCTGTGGGGATGAGGAGGGGCAGCTGTGCTGCCAGCACAGCTCACACGGGAGCTGGGCACACACTGGGGACCAGCCAGTGGCTTTAAGGTTTCTGGAGGTGCAGGATAAGGCCCTCTCTCAGCTGCCAGCCCCTCCAGTGGCACTGTGGGTCCCTGTCCCCACAGCCAGACATCCCAACTGCTGGAACCTGCCTCTGCCAAGCAGCAGGAGAAGGGCTGCTTTGCAAAGGCAGCTCCACGTGTAAATCTGGGAAGCTCCCACTTGGGAAGCCCATGAGTTTCTCATTTAACGTGGTACCACACTGCATTCTTTCTTTATAAAGAGCCCTCATTTAACTTTAGGCGTGTTTGTACATCTAATTAAAAATGGGTCATGTTTAATTGATTTCATATATCACTGCTGCCGCCGCCAGTGCAGTCCAGTGATGGTGGCAGAGCTGCATCCCCGGCACAGGCACATGGTTGGTGTCCCTTGTGCTCTGCCCTTGTTCTGTTGGCATTGCCACAAGTGTCACCAGCCCCCAGTGTCACCATCCCCAGGAGCTCCCCCTGCCCAGAGGAGCACCAGGCTGAGCAGGGCAGGGCGAGCCTCTCCAGCTGTTCTATGGCTTGGCTCCAGCTCCACGGTGCCCACACACAACCACTGCGGGCTGGTGGTTTCCAAATCCTCAGGCTGGGGAGGAGGACGCTGCTTTCAGGGCAAGGCAGGAGCTGGAGAGCTCTGTCCATGTCCCTGCCACCCCTGCATAGGTGCTGGGGCTGGGGCTGAGCTGGGGTCGTGGCACTGCCCACTGCCCTGTGCTCGATGTCCCCAATGTCCCTTCTCTGGCACTACTGTGGCAAGGGATATGCCAGAAGTGCCAGATGCTCGGGGCAGGAGCCTGTCAGGAACACAGGGACAACAGGACAGCACTGAGGGACAGGGAGCATCACTGGGGAGCCCAAGCCTCGCAGGACATGTCCCCGTGTGTGTGCCCAGTGATTGTGCCCGCCTGCCAGCAGTGATGGGCACTGCCCGTCCTGCTCCTGTCACAGCTCTCTCAGGGAACTGAATCCAACTGTCAGCAAAGAGGGGATGATGAGTCAGCTCCCACCAAAGGCTACACTATTACCTAGCAGCTTAATAATGAAAACTGTCATCATTCCTGCAATAAGGAAAGATAAATAAGTTATTAAAAGAAGAGCCTGCCACCCTGCCTGGGCAGGGCACTGTGCCAGAGGGATATTAACTGCTGGCCACAGCGTGTCTGTTTGGGGAACAGAGAGGGATACCCTGAGTGCTCAGAGGAAGAGCTCTTTCTCCTCCAGCTGGCTTGGAGAGAGCTCATGTGCCTGGCACAGTGAGAGCCACCACTGCTGCTCCTGCCACCACTGCTGCTCCTGCCACCACTCCTGCTCCAGCCATGAATCCTGCTCCAGCCACCACTCCTGCTCCAGCCACCACTCCTGCTCCAGCCACCGTTCTGCTCCCACTCCTGCTCCTCCTCAAAGGTGCAAATACAAATACAGCCCCAGGAAGGGAGATGGGGCTGGGGGAGAGGACTGAGGGTGAGGAGGGGCCAGAGCAGGCTCTGAAGATGTGATCACCCCAAATCCAGAGCAAGGAGGGCATTAATGAGAGCTTTGCTGAGCGCTGTCAGTGGGACCCCGTGCTGCAAGAGCACCAAGGGACCAACCACCAGAGCATCCCTGCGGCAGCAGCTGCGGCTGATGCTGTGCAGGGAAGGGACCAGTGCAGCTTCCACGCTGGATCCTGCTCACCTCCACAACCAAAACCACTTTCCCCTCCCTGCCAAGCTCCCCTGGTTGGGGCTCGACTTTAGCACCTGTCAATATGTGACACAGCAAAAGGCAGTTCTGATGTGGTGAGAGAAAGGTGTGAAATGGTAAAGAAAGAAGGAAAAAAGTGACCTTCCTTGCCCTGCTGTATTTCACTGGGAAAACCTCCACGAGCTGTTCCACCTCTGGCTGGGAATGGTGAAGCCCTGGCTGCTCTGGAGAGCTGAACAGAATAAATGACCTTCATAACACTTTCCCTCTGAAATCCTCCAACTTTCCACTAATAAACAATGTGGTTGTCAGGGCAGTCCAGTCACTTTATCTAAAAATTGCTCCTTCCTTCCTCCCTGAACAGTCAGAGAATCTTCCCTGGACTCTACAGCAACAAATTCTCCTCCCTGCTGCCTTCTGGGGGTGAGTCCTCCCCCGGCCTGCACCCCATCCCCATCGCTGTGAGCTCCTGGGGGCTTAAAAAAATACATCAGTTATTGTGGCACCCCTCTCTCTCTGGGCTACCTCAGTGCCATTTTTAGCCTCAGCACAGCCCCTGGAACCACGGGTTTTTTTAATCGCTGTGTTTACACGCACCTTCTGGAGCTGCTGAAGTGTCCTGACAAGCCTCTGCAATCAAAGGCTCGGAGCCGCCCCGGGGGCAGGGAGCAGAGAGAAAGAATCACCTGGGCTGCCGTGGGGATGGCCCGGGAAGGGCTGCAGGAACACGCCTGGCACGGGCGGGGGGATGGCCCGGGAAGGGCTGCAGGAACACGCCTGGCACGGGCGGGGGATGGCCCGGGAAGGGCTGCAGGAACACGCCTGGCACGGGCGGGGGATGGCCCGGGAAGGGCTGCAGGAACACGCCTGGCACGGGCGGGGGGATGGCCCGGGAAGGGCTGCAGGAACACGCCTGGCACGGGCGGGGGGATGGCCCGGGAAGGGCTGCAGGAACACGCCTGGCACGGGCGGGGGGATCGGGGCCACGGCCCTGCCACCCACGGCGGCGGCGCAGGCCCCGGCACGCTGCGCTCCGGAGCGCGGCCCGCAGACGCCACAGGGACCACAGGCGAGCTCCCACTCTCGGCCAGGAAAGAGCCCGTAAAGTTGGTGAACATCTCAAAAATTAAGCAACTAACGTGGCCCATCCTGCAGCCAAGGGCTGGGTGCCAGCTAGGGGTTGGCTCCGTGCTGTGCCCGGCCCATCAACACCCCCGTGGGTGTGGGGCTGTGGGGACAGAGCAGGCCCCAGGACACTGCCACCACTTCAGTAGCCTGGGGACACTGGGGGGAAGTGGGGAAGATCTGGCATGACACTGAATTGTCTCACCAAAGCCCTGCTCTTCAGCTCCCAGAAACATTTTACTTCCTGAAAACACATTTTCAGCTCTTGCTGTCACTGGCTTATGTCACTGACTGGTGACTGAGTCACCCTCAGCCACCAAGGGGTGACTCTCTGGGACAGGTCAGTCTCCTGAGCCCTCAGAATAAAACCAAGAGCTTGTCCGTGGTGCCATCTCCTCCATGCCACGGTGCCACCTCTGTGCCACAGTGCCACCTCTGTGCCACGGTGCCACCTCTGTGCCACGGTGCCACCTCTGTGCCACGGTGCCGTCTCTGTGCTGTGCATCCTCACTGCCGGAGCTGGGCTGCAGCAGTCCCCCCTGTGGGCATCTCAGAGGGACCTGAGGGCTGTGCTGAGGGGAATTTGTTTAGAGTTTCCATCCCTCTGTGCTTTCCTGGCTGTGAACAATGCAGCATCCAGCATGTGGATGAGAAAGCCCTCAGACATCCTCGCTCTTGCGGCAGGAGAGGACAACCTCACACCAGCCCACAGCGCAGGATTTCCTCTCACATCCCACTAAGCAAAGCTGACCAAGGCCATGCCTCCTCTCCAGCCACCCCTCCCTCCCTCCTCCTGCTCTGCTCTGGCCATGCTGAACCTGACCCATCCCTCCTGCAGGTGCTGCTCCCCTATCTCTGCCCAGGGCCAGGCCCTGCTTCCAGGGTATTTGCCCACCTGGGTGCTCCTCTGAGGACTCCTTCCCCCAGCCTCCCTCCTCCTGGCCAGCCTCCTGCCCTCTACTGCTCTCCTGCCGCCCATAAAAATATATAGAATATAGAACATTATTTTATGATGTACTATAAAAAAAAACAACAACCTGGAACTGGGAGACACGTGCCAAACCTCAGCAGCACATGCAGGAATGCTTTTGTCCCAGCTGTTGCTGGATTGCTTCAGTCTGAAGGCTTTTCAGGACAGGAACCTTGTTGTCTTGATTTATTGATTTTTTTTTCCTGGCACTGGGCAGCAGTGGTGGCAGTGGCTGTGCACAGTCAGTGATGCCATCTGTCCTTTGGGTCCCATCTCCTGAGGTGCTGCCCAGGGCTCCCCAAACCAGAGCTGGGAGCTGCAAAGTGTGAGGAGGGGCAGGGGCGTCCCATTGTCCTGAGGATGCTGCTGCAGTTATTGCTCCTCAGCTCCTCTGCCTGTCAGAGCCCTCTCCATCCTTCCTCAGGGTTGAGCCTGTGCCCATCTGGGGCCCCTCAGCTTCTCCTGGGATTTTGCTGAGCTGCTGGTTCCTGCACAGGTGATTTGGGGCACCCACGAGCAGGGAACTCTCTATCTTTCCTATCAGGGCTGACGTCAGACCCTAAATAATCAAGGGATTCCATCCCACACCGGTACCCACACCCTGAGGTGCCAGCCCCACTCCCCAGGGTGCCAGCCCCACACTAGGAGGTGCCAGCTCCTGGTCCTCCCTATTTCCCTTCCCCTCCTGGGCTGGTGAACTTTCCTACAGCCCTTTAGCCCCAGCTCCATAAAGCTCCCGATTCATTCCGCAGATATTTCCTGCGCTGGGGCTTTCCGCAGCATCTGCTGGTTTGAAGTGCTCCGTTTATTCGTCCTGGGGGCACCATTACTTTCTGCTTTAGCAGTTCTGCCTGCTCTGAAGTCTCTGCCAGGCTCCATCCACGGGAGAGAAAATTGATGAAAGAATAATAATGATGATTGTTATAAATATATATTTCATTGCGGTGGCCCTTGGTGCACGTGTTCGTCACTGATGAGGAGACCAGAGGGTGAGGGGGTGCTCAGCTCCCAACAGGCTCCCAACGGCAGATGTGTGTCCTCACCCTGCTGCCCTCCTCCTCCTTCTCCTCCTCCCCTCTTCCTCCTTCTCCCAAGGCACTTGATAGGACACCTCTGTCTGTTCTCTGTAGAGGGTCTCAGGTGGGTCTTGTGGCCAGAAGAGCTGGACATCTCTGGTGACAGGATTCTGATAGTGCCTGTGGGACATGTCCTGGGCAGGCTGGAGCCACTTCCAAGCTCGTCCATTGGGATGGCAGGAACGGGGAGCAAAGGGGAGAGCAGCTAAATTGGGAATAGAGCCTTGCAAAGTGGGGCATGGGGAAGAAGTGCACAGCCAAGTCTCCTGGCCTTTGCCTCCATTTCTCCATGGGTTTATGCTCTCATCCAGCTGAGTGGAAACATAAATCACCAATAATTTCACCCATAAATGATCCCCATCGGCACCAGCAGCACATTTCCCCTCTTCTCAGGGGATTATCCAACCAGGGATTCTGTGAGTGAATGCAGAGGATCTTTCCCCTTCTCTTAAAGGAAATCTTTTCCCTTTGTTTCACCAGCTGTGGATAATCCCTTTCCCTCCCCATCCTCAGCCACGGCAGACTGAGGATGCTCTGGGCCAGTGTCCCGGCCCTCGCAGCCACTCAACCTCCTCCACTTCCATTTCCTGCTGCAGAGAGTTTCAGGTATTTCCTGTAGACACTTTAAAATTCCTCAAGGGCTTCTCTGTTTCACCCACAGTGGGATGGCCTGGAAGCAGGACAGCAGGAGCCACGTGGAGTGGGGTACCTGGGAAGGCTTTGTGCGGATCAGCATTCCTTGGCTCATTTTTCCCGTCCTTCCCACTCAGAGCAGCTCTCCCCTCCCTGCAGATCAGCTCAGAGAGTTGTACATGGGCCCTCCTGGGTCTGAATATCAGTAAATGCAATTCCATCTGCAGCAAGGATAATGTTACCACTGCTGGCTCATCCCTGCTCCAGCCAGGAGCCATCTGTGGGGTGGGGGCTGTGCTGGGGACACACGGAGAGCACCAGCCCGTGGGGGTACTGTTACCTACAGATGGAAATTCATCTCCAAGGTACTTGATCTCCCCTAAACTCCTTTGCTGTAACTGTTCCAGAAGACATCTGTTAAATCCCTCCAGGGTTGGAGACTCCACCACTGCCCTGGGGAGCCTCTCTCAGTGCCTCACATCACCCTTCTGGGGAAGAAGTTATCCCTAATATCCAACTGAAACTCCCCTGGCACAGCTTGAGGCCATTCCCTCTCATCCTGTCCCTGTTCCCTTGGTGTAGATGCCGACTCCCACCTGGCTGCCTCTCCTGTCAGGGAGTTGTGCAGAGCCAGAAGGTCCCCCCTGAGCCTCCTTTTCTCTGAGTGCCCCCAGCTCCCTCAGCCACTCCTGGTGCTCCAGACCCTTCCCCAGATCTGTTCCTTTCCCTGGACACTCTCCAGCCCCTCAGTGTCTGCCTTGTCTCTCCAACTCTACATCTTGCAGCCCGGGAAGGTGGGAGAAAGAGATGGAAATACATCAATCACCAGAGCCTGCGCAAATGTAGATGCAAAATCTGGGATTTTTTATTCTTTATATGCTGTTAGACCAGTCATAAACCCTGCTGGAGCATCCTCCCAGTTTGGTCAGAGGCAGCAGAGCTCTCGTGTCACTTCGGGGTCATCCTTCCCAAGCTCCAGTGGTGCTCCAGTGGTCCATCCTGCAGAAGGGAGCAGCTCCCTGCAGAGCACCCTGCTGTGGCCATCCCAGCCTCACGCTTGCCAGCAGATCCTTCCCAAACACTCTCAGATCCAAATGTAAACGGACAATTCCATGGAAAACCCGCAGCTCAGCTCAAGCAGCAGGTCAGGGATGTCAGCTGAAAGGCTGATTCAGAGCCCAGAGAGAGACCATGCAGCCCAGAGGGTGTCAGCTTCCCTTGTTTGCTCCCGAGGAAGTTGGTTCTTATGGCAATTTGTGCTTCAATAAACGTGAAATAAAATCCATTCTGCCCTTTCCCTGCTGGCGTCATCCCCATTTCCCTCTGTTTATCACATCATATCCATTGCCCCGGCAACCGCGGCAGCCCAGGCGGGGATGTTGGTGGCAGGTGGGGCCCGTGCCAGCCCCACACCCCGGCACGAGGATCCTGCTGTGACACGAGTGTCCCCAGTGGGACACACCATGGGGAGGGAGGGGGGCTGGGAACAAACCCAGGATGGGAGAAAACAGCCCCAGAAGAGGATGCTCTTGGCAGGAGCAGGTGCTGGCCGCAGGCAGCACCCACGGGAGTGACTCTGGAAGTGTTTGCCTGTGGGATCTGCAGGTGTGGACATCTGCCCCCATGGCCTGGCTCTGGCTCCAGGATGGACACAAACAGAACCCCCAGCTCAGACAGGGAGTCTGGGAGCAATTTGGTGACTTGCTCCCAGTGTAGGTCCCTCTCTGCACTCACTCGTGCCCTCACACATCGTGGGGCCCATCCTCTGCCTGTGCCTCCCCTGTCCTGTCCCCTTCCAAGTTCCCCCTTTGCCCCCGCAGTCGGGAGCCCATTCCCGGTGGATTTGTTCCCTTTAGCCCTTTAGTATCGGTTCGGACTCAGAGCTCGCTGTCGCACCGAGCGGTGGGACAAGAGAGCTCGCGGACCCCTCTGAGGCCAGCGCAGCCCGCGGAGTTCCCCCTGCTCCAGGCTTCGCCTCCATCCCGGAGATAATATTCCCAGAGGAGCGATAGCCCGGCCCCACGCTCCTCCCGCGGTCTCCGCCTGCCCCCGCGCGGCGGCTGCGGGCACGGACCCGCACCCAGGGAGAGACCCAGGGAGAGACCCACGGACAGACCCACGGACAGACCCACGGACAGACTCACGGACAGACTCACGGACGGACCCGCACCCACGGACGGAACCGCAGACAGACCCGCACCCACGGACAGACCCACGGACGGACCCGCACCCACGGACAGACCCGCACCCACGGACGGATCCGCACCCACGGACAGACCCACACCCAGAGAGGGACCCGCATCCACCAGGGAGCCGTGCCCAGACACACGGACAGACAGACCCGCAGCAGTCTGAGACAGACGAGGGTCGCCAGGAGGGAAGAACGATGGGAAGGAAATGCTGAACCACTGCGGAGATTTACTTGAGAGAGAAGACTGAGACTGTGCAGAGGGTGGGGAGGTCCTGGCATAGGGTGCCCAGAGAAGCAGTGGCTTCCCCATCCCTGGAAGAGTCCAAGGCCAGGCTGGACAGGGCTTGGAGCAACCTGGGACAGTGGAAGGTGTCCCTTAACTTAAGCTTTTCGTGCCAATGGGGATGGGATGGGTGCTGTCTGTGCTGGAAATGGAACCTCCTGGAGTCTCCAGAGGCAGCCTCATCTGGATTGACCCTCCAGGGAGCTGTCATGACTCCCTGCCGCACACTCTCTATGGGCACCAGAACCTCACTGCCACATGCCCAGGAGGGACACAAGGACTGTCGAACAGCCAAGGGAGGGGGTTGAATGCCGGGGTCACTGAGGGACCCTTGTGCAAGGCTCCACTGGCAGAGTCAGTGAATGAAGATTAAGCAGCCGCGGGAAGTTGCTTCACCTCTTATCAGAGAGCTGCTCTCTCCTCCCCTGCAGTGACTCATGCTCTGCTGAGCCCTTCCCACCTCATCTGGGACGTGTTACAGCCCTGGACCATACTCATTCTCCATACAGATGAGGATTCTCCTGGAATGTCTGCCTCTTCCCCCTCCTCCTCCTCCTCCTTCTCCTCTCCAGTGTTTCTGCTTCTCAGGTCTCCACTGTCCAGGTAACACAGCTGTCCCCTAAGCAGGGCTCACTTTGGCTTGTCCCCAGCTCTGGAGCCACCCCTGGAAAGGGGATGCTCCCCAAAGGCTCCCCCTTTCTCAGAAGCTGCTCCTGCCCGTTTCTGCCTGCTTGGTTTGGCTGCCGATCCTCCCCAGGCCGGTGTAACTCTGCCCTGCAAGGGGAAGGAGGCAGACACCCAGATTCCAGGAAATGAACCCACATCCATTGGCTCCTGGTGACGAACTGCCAGATGACATTTCTGAGGAGCTCTGCACGTGCCCCTCGGTTGGGTGAGGTTTAATTTAACCGTCTCAGAAGCACACACGTCTTTCAGAGCCAGGGATGGTGGTGACTCGAGGAGGGAGCAGAGCTAAATCAGATGTCAAACACTGATTCCTCCACACATCTCCAGGGACTGACAGCTGGAGTCACTCTCACCATCTGTCTTCCCGCTGCAGCCCCCAGAGAAGACACACTCTGTTAGCTGTTCCTCCAGCTAACAATGGAGACAGCGAGAGAACAAATCAAATGCATTCATTTCCAGCCCTATGGATTTTCCATTCAGGGATTTCAGGAACACGCTGCATTGGGGAACGTGCTCTGCTCATCCCAGTAACAGGACACAGCTCCTGTGCTTTGCTGTGTTACAGGGACACCGATGAATTGTCTCCTCCTTATCCCCTGCCCAGGGCACCCTTCAGGCAGATGTGTCTGGGTTTTCTGATCCTCAGAGGAAAAACTGTCTGAGAGATCATATTTAATGTTCCTCGTGCTCTCGTCCTCACCCCAGGCAAGCTTGGAGACCAAACGGGTTGGCCAGAATCTTGGGACACATGATAAAAGCATTTTGTCTCTAGATAGGACACATCTCCTCGGGAACGAGTCCAGAATTAATAAACCATCTCCCAGCAGCCAAGTGCGTTGTGTTAACTCAGAAGTAATGAGGTCGTGGTGAATCACCAGGAGTCTGGGACACAGGGGGGAGAAACCAGCTCAGAAAAACACTGGCTTAGACCAAATCTGGATGCAAACCCTGCTTCTTTCTTCATGACTGAAACCACTTAATAGTTTGTGTTCCTGTCATTAGAGCTCCATCGCAAGCTCCTAGGAAAGCAGGAGGGGAAAACCGAGGGTACCACAGGAACCAGCCCAGCCCGGGGGGAGGCAGGAGCTGGAGAGGGGGTGGGGGGCTCAGGCAGGTCTGGCCTCTGCCCCCGCCCCCCCAGCAAAGGCCCCCTCAGGGATCCCAGAGCCCTGCCCTGGCCCTGCAGGGACCTGTCCCCACCTTGCCCATGGCCGGGCTGTGGGTGATACTGCTGTGCCAGATGAGCTGTGAGGGAGGGCTGCAAGCTCTGCCAGCCCAATGCATCCCAGGGAGCAGGAGGAGGAGGAGGAGGCTGAGGGCACCTTCCTGCTCTCTCGAGTTGTTCCTCTCCACAGCAGCTATTCCCAAAGGGTTCTTGTGCCTTGGTGGCAGTGCACTCACAAAATGTGGGCAGAGCATCCCTTTGCAGAAGTTTTCCAGGTTACTGGGGTCTAGGGCTTTGGGAAAATTACTCCATGGTGGGGTGACATCCTAGTCAAGAGTTCCCACATTGAGAGGGAGCTGCAGTGGGACAAACCCTTCTCCCCAGATTTGCATATTCATTTATTATGATTTACAGGCTAATCCCGTGCCCCTCCCTGCACCCTGACATCCTCAGCACCCACCCATACTTGAATCACCTTTTTCCGTGCAGACTCTGGCTTAGACCACCCACGAGAGTGCCAAAGCCTCCTCCTACCCCTTGCCCTCTGTGTCTCAGGGGAGTCACCTCCCTCTGAGAGTCACTCAGGGCTATGGAAAGCGGCTGGGAGCAATTCCCAGCTCTGAGCATTCCTGTGCATGAGGGGCTCAGCCTCAAACTCCAACCATGGCTCAGCCGGAGCTGCTCTCTGCTCTGGTGTGTCTCTGCCACGCTGTTCCCCATTCCTTCTTCCTATTCTTGTGTTCTGGCAGGTTTTCCTCACCTTCCTCATCCAGCCACTCCAGATACCTCTTCCTCATCTTCCTCCTGTCCTCTCTGCAGGTCCCTAACACTCCCTCCAGTATTCAGCTGTGCCATCAGTCCCCAAATCCTTCAGGCAGTGCCTGCAGCAGGAGCATCATTCCAGGGCTGGAGAAAACTCCCAGAGGCTGCTGGACAGAGGGTTTCTTCCCTCACTCCTCAGGAACCCTCCGCCTTTGTTCTGGAAATGCTCTTGGGTAATCCCAACACCGTGGAGGTTATTCCAGATTCTTGGGTGTGAAAACCAAGCCAGAAGAAGGGATGTATCAAGCTCTTCAAGCTGCAAGAGACAGCAAACCCAATGGACCAAGAGTTCAGACATGCCCCATTCAGAGCAGTGATATTTTATTCAGCACAGATTTGCAAGTCTTTGCATTCACAACAATATTGAAATTACTCTGGTTTCCAACAATGGCAAAACCAGGCTTGGGTGGGACGGGAGGGAGCTCATCCTCTCCCAGCAGCTCGGCTCCCTCAGCATTTCACACTAGAGCAGGGAACAATCCTGCAAACCGTGAGCTGAAAAGTGACATATCGCCCTCCTTTGTTTCCTCATCCATCTGCTCAAATTTTCCTCCTCCCTAGTTCCTGGAAGGCTCTCTTTGTAATTAACTTCCCAGGAACATGTGAGCCCCACAGTGCCGTGAGTTCCTCGGCAGCAGAGGCGGCTGGCTGAGCAGGACAGTCCATGGAAAGCTGTTTTGGGAATGCTTGGCCTGAGCCTGGTGCTGCCCTCGCCCCAAGGTCTCCCTGGGTGTGTGAACAAGGATGGGCTGTCCAAAAAGGGCAGGGCCTGAGCACACCCTGACCCCTGGGGCTCATCCCGCATCGGCCCTGGCGGCTCCCCCATCCCAGGGACTTGTTCAATCCAGGTGCACTTTTTATTGGATTTTGTTAAATTAAACATGTGATCCCATATTATCTGACCCAGCTCTGAAGTCTCCCAGGCCCAGGCAAACTCTGCTGCCTCAGCTGTTCATTTCCATGTTTATTTACTGCCTTTCAGATCGCCTGGGCTGCACGGTGCAGCCTCTGATGAATAAATAACCGGTGCCCTTCCAGGCCAGATTGATTAGATGGATTTAATTAACGAGCCCAGCTCCCCTTGAGGACTATCCCAACTAAAATACTGGAACCAGCCAGTGTGTTAGAGCGCCAGGACCTATTGATTTACGGGAATATGAACAAGGGATCATTTAGTGACTTCATCGATGCCATAACAAGAGGCTGCGAGGGGCTGGGTCACGGCTGGTTCATCACAGGGAGATTGTTCCCTCCCACTGCTCAGCCAAGCAGTGCCTGCCAACATCCATCCCTCTTCCCCATCCCAGCTGGGCGTGTGTGGCCAGGGGGACAGGGAACCAGAGCAGCCGACTCGATCTTAATGGGATTGGGTGCATACAGGCGCTGGAAGCCACAGGGATAAAGGCAAAATCCTGAGGAGAGCTCAGTGGGGGTTTCTCTACACAGAGGTCAAACCTGGAGCTTTGCCGGGCAGGGGAAGCCGGGCAGGAACATAGAGCCCACGCCGGGATGGGCTGGAGGGAGCTGAGCTGTTCTGTGCTGGGGGGAGCTGCCAGGACCAGCCTGAGCCCCCGTGTGCCCAGGGCCATCTCTCTGAAGGGGACAGACGTGTGACAGGGCGCTCAGCCCAGCTGTCCCCCTCCCCAGCTCCATGGCAGACGGCAGCTCCCACACAGACCTCACCCCGCCCGCCCCCGCAGCACCCCGGAGAAGGTGCCGCGTGGGTTTATTAATTAGCCCATTAATTTATTGCAGAAGTAATTGAGACCCACGTGTTCTCCCCGCAGGTCCCTCCCCGCCAGCCGTGGCACGGGCAGGAGCCGTGACACGGGATCGGGAGGTGCGGATGGATAATGAGGTGCCACGGGGAGCATCCAGCGCCGAGCGTGCCGTGCCACCTGTCCTGTCCCTGTGCCACCTGCCCTGTCCCTGCCCCCGTGCCGCCTGCCCTGTCCCCCCGCCGCCTGGCACGGGCGGCTGCCAGGCTCGTCCCGGTGACAATCGTCAGGTTTTAATTAGTCTCCAACACGATTCCTGTCACAAACACTCTGCTGGGGGTTGTTTGTTTTAATTTGATCAGGGACAGGCACAGAGAGGGGGAAGAAGGAAGGTAATTAAATTTGACTAAAAATCTTGCAATGCCATTAAAGCGAATGTCCTCATTTGCAAAATCCGCTCCCCGCGGCGCCCTAAACTGCCACCAGTTTATTGTCACTGCCTTTCCCCCCATGAGGACGCTGCCCACCCGCAGAACCTGCCGGCACGGCCGAGGGAGCGCAAGCATGTGCAGGGATGCGAGAGTTCAGTGGGGAAAGGGAAAAATTCCTGCCTTTCTTTAGCAATTTGGGGAGCTGTGGGTGAAGTACCCACACCTGGGTCAGGTCGGTAAAACATCGGCACCTGGGTTGCTCCTCTGCTGGGAATGAGCGCTCCAAAGCTCTCCCGAGGTGTTCCAGAGCAGCCTGGTGTGGGTGCCCGAGTCCCAGCCAAGGGACAGGAGCACCGGGGTGCCATGTCCTGCTGGGGGCAGGGTGACAAAAGCAAATGCAGCCAGCTGTGCCTCCAGATCCCAGCCTCGGGAATGCCAAAGCTCCTGGAGCTGTAGGTTCAGGCCCCTGCCCAAGGCCAGCCCAGCAGCAGGTGGTGTGGAGTCAGAGCAGGCGTCTCTCCTCATTTTGTAGCTTTAAACAGCAAATTTTGCCCTTTGTTGCTTCTCTTTCCCTACTTGTGTTTTCCTGTTTAACATGGAGAAAGTGGTGTTCCTGTGTTCCCTGCTTGGCTGTCCATAGAGTGATTACCTGTAATTATTTCTGCTTATTGGCACGTTGTTTCTAATGATGTTTGCTAAAGGTTTGATTATTACTGAAAACGCTGCTTCTCCATCTGGAGTTGGGGCTGGGAAGCTGGGAAGCAGGTTTTCCAGGGAGAGACTGTGCTTTTTGGAGATACCTCAGCTGGAACCAGAGATTGTGATGCTGTTGGAGTGGGTTTTGTTTGGTTGTGGGTTTTTTGTTGTATTGATAAAATAACAAATGTGATAAACTCACATCAGGTGGCAAACAGGGGTTTGAAGATAGACAGTAAAAATCCTGGATAGTTTGGGAAAAAACATGAAATGCCACCAGCTCCTGCCTGGGCTGCAGAGGCAGCAACACCTTTGGGAGAGCACCCACAGTGGAACTGCCTTTTCTAGAGGCACTGTGGGAACAACAAGAGCAGGGCAGGGCCAGGGCAGCAGGAGCCGCTCGCCTGCCAGCTGTCCCAAAGCACACACAGCCTCAGCAGGTGATGTGACGTGTCCTGCCCTAGAAAGCCTCTCCTAGCCCCCAGCTGAAACAGGATGTCATAGAAATGAATTGCCTTAGGGAGCAGGATCTCTGTCGTTACCATGGATGTGCCCTGGGGGTGCCTCAGTGCAGCCCCAGCTCCGGCAGCAGCAGCAGCCACATGCACTGAGGATGGACCATCTGGGAGAGGAGGGGATCCCCTCCTGACCTCTGCAACCACAGCAAAGGATCTGCAGGGTGTCATCATTCCAGTTAAAAACCATGGGACTGACACACTGACTGTCATGAAAAGGAGAGCTGGAGCATCCTCTGAGCACCTTGCCCAAATATCCTCCCATCCTGTTTGGTAGCTGTACCACTAAACCATCCCTGCTTCTAAGAAAGACTTGGTCTCCTGCTTCTTTCAGCACCTTCCCCTTGCCACAAGGACCATCTGACTTCACTTACCTACAGGATCTGGTCAGATTTGTGCTATCTGCTTCCAGCATGATTTTTCCTGTCTTCCTTTTTTAACTTTCAATGTCCCAGTTAAAACAGTGTTCTCTCCCATTTGTCCACTGCCATCCCTTTTCTGTCTGAAGGAGCTTCTCCTACATCTGAGGACAGAAAAGGAATGCAGAGCACAGTGAAGTGCCTCAGGCTGGGAGCTGCAGATGGATAATCTGTTTTCTGAAGTGGGCTGATCCCTTGGGATTCCTGCTGGGACCACTGACCATCCCATAGGACACATGGCAGGCCCTTCTCCAAGCTGGGTGTGTGATCCCAGGAGAAGCCGTGTCCATCAGGGTGCCAATGCAGCGCTGACAGGGTCAGGAGCACAGCACAGGTTCACAGCCCTTTCTTTTATGTACAAATTAATGGTTTGGTCCCAAATCTCTGCCAGTGGGGTCAGGCAGTGAGGATGCCTGAACTCCCATCTTGTCCATGACCAGACAATGTCTGTTCTGCAGGGAGGCTGAAATCAGAGTGCCTGTTTGTGGGACTGCCAGTCCAGGCACATGGTGTGGTCTTCATCCAGAGGGGGGAAGCCAGGCCAGAGTGAGAACTGAGGGATGATCCCAGTGGCAAAGAAAGCAAAAGGAAAAACTGGCTTGGTTTGCTCAAACGTGACGTTGTCCCGGTGGGAAGGTGCCTGCATGGCTGTGCTGGAGCAGGGGCTGCCTGGGACATGACTGCAGAGCTCTGCCACAGAAGGTCACACCTTTGAAATCCCAGGATACAAATCTGTGCCATGAGGTTGCACAAGCCTTCCCCAAGCCCCTTGGGGTCTGTATTCTACTATTTGCTGGGCTGCACGGCCCAGAGGCTGAACCCATGTGGGGAGGTGTCCAACAGCCCTACATCATCCCAGCTTGGGAGGAGATGCAATCCCAGGAGCTGGACAGGGACTGCTGCCAAAGGGTGGGAAATTCTTGGACCACTAACAAAGCTCATGTTGAGAAATACAACCAGAGTGTAAAGATGCTGTGACAGCAGGGGGTGGGTGAATGCACTGGGCATCGCTTGTTTCTCCTGGGTTTTATTTCTCTCTCTTCATTAGCACTATAATCATATTTTGTATTAATTGCTAAGCTGTTCTTATCTCAACCCACAAAGATTCCCTTTTCTTTCCCATTCTCATCCCCACATGGGAGGTGGTGGGAGTGAGTGGCTGTGGTGCTGAGCATCTGGCTGGGGTTAAAGCCCGATTTGAGTGCAGGAAGAGAAACCATTTCACTCCTACCCCCTGAGAAAGTTATTCCAGCCCACTGGAAGCCCCCCAGCATGAAGATACTGCTGAAATCCCCTGGGACAAGAGGGTCTCTCCTGGCTGGAGATGATTTAGGGCAAGGGGAACATTCTGCCCATGAAGACAGAGAAGTTGCTGAGCCACGGGCGCCCCATCCTGGCACAGATGTGAGATGGATTTGGGAAGGTGCACACAGGGTAGGGGGGAGGGGGGGGGGGCAGGTGGGTGTTGTGTAGGTGATGGGGGTCAGGTAGACTCCACCAGCCAGGTGCTACCAGTGCACTGAGAGCTGTGGTCGAGCAATTCCTTTAGAGATCCTCCTGCCAGGTCTGAGATAGCAGCCCAAGGATCCCAGGGATGGGCAAATGGTCAGGCTGGACAAGCATCACTCCTGTGCTGGGGATGGCCCCACACAAACAGCTGGGATGGCTGCAGCTTCTCTTTGGAGGGAGAAAATCATCATTAATTTCCCCAGATACACATTTTCAAGTACCTGTAATGAAAGACAACTGTGCATGTTCTTCCCTGTAATTGGGCTGTTTGCACTCTAAATACAGTACAGCTTCTACCTGACTGGCTAATATGGAATGATTTTCTCTCCTTTTATCTCTAATTAAGCCGAACTGAGCCTGGCATTGCTGCTTTGCAATCATTTCCCAATGCAGAGGTTTGCTAAGTTGTACGGATTGGCTTTTATAAGGTTTGAAAAGATTAATCTGTAATAATATGCAGGGGAAAAACATAAATCTCTGTTAATGAAACTTGGAGGATTTCAGCAAGAAATTGATTTTAAATGTTTTAGCTTCTGCAGAGCAGGGTTTGGAGGAAAACAATCTTGGACTGAGCAGCTGACGGTGCAGAGTGGAGACAGATCTGGGAGATCCTAAAAGCCCTGGGATGGCTCCAGGCAGCTTTGCAGAGGCTTTGGGGTGTTTAGTGTCTGCACCCAGCACAGCATCCTGCAGAGGTGTGGGGAACATCTTCATTCAGTCCACTGGGAGCTTGGGACCTGGGGATGGGGACAGTGTGAGGCAGGACAGGGAGCCCTGTGGGAGTGGGGGTCACTGAGAGCTCACATTCCTCCATCAGTGGGATGCCTGCGTGGGTCTGTGGAGTGCTGCTATCCTGCTGGGGCCCTGGAAGATGAGAAGCCAGCTTGCCCTCCATCCCAGGATGGGAAGGGTACCCTCTCCAGCCCAGTGCTGGAGCCCTGGCCATGGGTGGATTTGGGGTGAGCCACAGCTGCCCCAATGTCTCTGCCCCCATTAGTGCTAAAAGCCACACCAGCCAATCCCCACTTTAGCCAAGGTCAGAGAGGGATTTCTTCCTCTCCAGGCTTTAATCTTGCAGCCCTCATCACCATCATCTTCACCTCCTCCTGCACGTTCCACCCCACTCCCATCACTGCTTCTAAAACAGTGGCAAGAGGCATCTGCTCCAGAGAATTCGCCAGCACAACGTGGTTCTTTCTCATCAGCATCACTGATGCTGGATGCTCATCCTCCTCCTCAAGGTGCTCTTCCTGCTGCAGGTGGCAATGCCAGGAGAACCCCAAACCCTGGCAAGGCCCTGGAGCACAGCTGGATGTGGAAAATGCTGGGTTTGAGTCCCTTCACCCTCGCAGGGGCAGCCCCAAGGCTGCACATTGCTCAGCATTGGCTGTTCCAGTGCTGGAGAAGCCCTGAGCATGGAGGTTCCCTCATCAGCCAGCAGATCTTGTTAGTATTTTATTAATTGCACGGATGGGAACAGCAGCCCCGATCCAAGTCAAACAACTGCTGCAGTTTCATATGATACAAAACAAAAGTCCCTTAAATACAAAATACCCGGCTCTAAGTGAGCATCACCTGGTGCTGAGCTCTGCCACCAGAGTTATATATTAATATTCCACCTGTACAAGTATTTATAGATAGAAAAAAAAAAAGAAACACTTTAAAAAAATATCAGGAGAAAATTCACTCCCCCACATGTTAGTCATATTTATATATATATATATATATAAAATACATATATATAAAAACACAGACTAGAGGCTGATTTGTGCTTTTCTTTTTACCAAAAGACAGACAGACAGTTAGGGCCATGCTGACACTGGGGGTCCCCAGCTCATGGGCCATGTTGCCTTCCAGTTGGAACGATGTCTGGGAATTTGGGTCCCTGCCTCAATGGAGAAACCAGGTCATCTCCTGGGTGCTGACAGCTCTGGTGAACAGTTCCTTCATGAAGGGAAGGAAGGGGTGGAAAGGGGAACGGATGTCTCTGCAGGGAGTAGGCGGGCATGGACCATGTGTAGCTGCCCAAAGAGGGGCGAATCCCAAACAACTGCCCCTCCTGCCATCCCTCCTTCCTCTCTGGGTACAGCCCCCAACACTGAGGGCAGCACAAAGGGGGAGCTGCTTTGGGGGTCTCTCCCCAGCTCGATGCCTCTTTCCAGGCATTGCCTCTTCCTGCTCAGGTGCAGCTGCTCCAGGACTCCAGCAATGTCCTGCCCCATGTAAATAACGGGTTGGCTGGTTGAGGGGTGGCCTTGGCTTGGAACGTGGTCCATCCACCCCTCCTCCCAGTGGCAGAGAGGGCTTTTAGCCAAGGAAGAGCAAGGCACGGGAGTACAGGGCTGCTTCTTCCATGAATTCAGCACCAATGCTGCAACAGATTCCATCTGCCCCTCAACAGGAGCTGGCACTTGAGCTGTACCCATGTATCTATAGGCAGCCCCCTCCTCCCAGAACAGCTGCCTCTTCTACTACTACACAATGACTCCCTGGCTGTCCCCACCGGGTGACACCACACACACAATCCCCCCCTCGCTGCCCACCCTCCACTTCCCGACCCCGCACTGCGACCTGCGGACATGGCCCCATTTTCCCCGCTCGCTCCTCCCACCTCACTCCACGCTCCTTTGCCCCTGCCGTTGCTCCTGGCTTGTGTGGGGGGCCCCAGCTCCTGCCACAGGCTGCATCCAGGGGTCACCCCATGGCCACTCTCCCTCTGCTCCCCCGGCCCCTCCTGCGGGACACCACGGCTTCCCCTTCTCAGCACCCGGGCCGTGGGACAGGAACTGCCCAGCCCGGGGTGAAAGGACGTTTATAAATATGTGCCTCTGTCTCCCCCTCCACGGGCACTGCCCACGCCGTGCTTCCTGCTGAGAGCCCCAGTCTGGATCCACTGGCAAATCCACGTCTGACAGGACAGAGCATCTTCCTGGCGCCTCAGATCTTTGTCTCGGGGCCGTTGGGACTCAGGGCTGGGAAGGAGTCTCGGATCCTCGCCAGCTCCATGGCACAGAGGTGGCCAAAGACCCTGTTGTACCACTCGGGAGACCGGCCCCTGGAGAAGGGAAGAGACAGGAGGGAATGAGCGGGCGGGAAAGACCCTGGCAATAATCATAGAGCAGCACGTCCTGCTGCTCCATCCCGTCCCCAGAGCGCCGCGTTACCTGAGGTCAGCCCTGCAGATGTGGGTCACCCGGGAGCGGCCCATGGCGCTGGGCTCGATGAGGTACTGGGACGTCAGCACGATGGCCTTGACTCCTCCCTCCACCGGCACCTTGTCGTGCTCCACCGAGAGCGAGCTGAGCAGGCAGGCTCCCCGCGGCAGATCCGTGCGCCAGCGCCTGCGACAGAGCCGGAGTCACCGTGTGCCCACAGCTGTGCTCGCAGTGCGGGAGCCCACGCAGCCCGGCAAGGGGGAGAGGGGCTGGAGCAGAGGGGATGCCCCAAACTGAGCCCAAAGCCCCGCGGGTCCCTCACCGGAGCACCATGCAGTCCCGGCGCGGGTGCGGGGCCATGCTGTCCGTCACGTAGTGGTACACCTCCATGTCCTTGTCCAGCGCCTCCACCACCCTGCTCTGCAGCAGGTCCTCGTCCCACAGGTGACGCTCCCGCAGCACCCGGTGCAGCACCGTGGCAGGAGGGGCCTCAACGTCCGTGGAGACCTTCCACAGGCGCAGAGGGTGCCCGTCCCCAACCTGAGGGGACAAGGTGAGGGTCACACAGACTGCCCCGCAGGACCCCCAGTGCTAACCCCTGAGAGGCTTCACTGATGGCTCCCACTGCTATAGAGCAGCACAGTCTCATCTGCTGGTTAGTGAGGGATGGGGTGGGACTTGCTCTGGCTACTGGAGAGGTCACCCAATACACATTTCCCTGCGTGTTCTCAAGCCCCTCCACACAGTGGCATTTACCTTTTTGCAGGACAGCTCTGTGTTCAGGGGCCCTGGTGAGCTCAGCCATCCCTTGAATTTCTCTGATGACTCTTTGAGCAGGTTCTGGACACTCTGCTCAAAGTAGGAGTGTAAATCCTTGCTCTCCCCCTGGCACACCAAGTCAGCCAGGGGGTGGGGATAAGTGTCTGCAGCCATATAGGAGCTGCTCAGCTGCAGCAAGATGTCGTGGGAGACCTGCAAGCCAAAAGTACATGGACGTTCAGTGAGGCACAGAGATCCTGTGGGGACTTTGTGAGTGGTCCCGGACAGACAGAGAACTGTAACTCATTCCCCAGGGAGTGGGGAGGATGGACATACAGCCTGCACCATCACCTGCCCCAGGACATGCAGCTGGGCTTGGCCCTGGGGTGACTGGCTGGTGGTTGCTGTCCCCCTGAGGGATGGGTGCCCTCAGTTCGCCCCAGAACCAGCACCTGCTGGCAAGATCACACCTCCTGTGGGCAGCGCTGGGCTGGGACATCACTGCCACCCACCTGGAAGAGCTTCTTGCAGTCGGTGATCATGTGGGAGAGTCCCTGTGTTGCGGCCATGTTCTCATTGAGGTCCTTCTGGTCCGGCTTCCCCATGGTGCCCCTCTTGTGGATGGCCCTGTGGGGGATCAGGTAGTGCTGGCACCAGTGGGCACCTCTGTACCCCCATGGCTCTCATTTTTGTCACAGAGCAGAGCCCTCTGTGTCTCACCATCCCTTGCTGGCCCCCTCCCACAGCAGGCAGGGAAGGGCACTGGGGAGCTGGGGCTCAGCCAGCCCTTACCTGGGCGAGGTGCTTTCCTTCTTGGACACGTTGAGGTGGAAGATGGAGGGGGCCAGGCACACAGCCAGGTTCCCAGCCGTCATCTGGTTCTCCTCGGCCGAGGCGATGTCGCTCAGGAAGTAGAGCAGGGTCTGCAGCACCTCCCTGTTCTCGTCCGGCATGAGGATGATGGCAGCCTGCACCGCCTGCAGCCGCTGCTCCTTGGACACGACTGCGGGCACGGGGCAGCGTCAGCGGGGCATCCCCACAGCCACCACCCACCTCCATCCAGAGAACAGAGAGACCCCTCCACCCCAAAAACCCTGAGGTGCCCCCAGGCCAGCCCTTACACTGGTAGATCTGCAGGAAGGTGTCAGTCAGCTTGCTGGTGAAGATGGGCTCGGGCAGGTCGCGGAAGTACTGCTTCAGCAGGTCGGCCACGTCGTACGCCGACTGCCCTGAGTAGTTGACATTGTCGGGGCTGGTCTCGTTCATGTGCCGGAGCGCCTGGATCCGGGACTTCACCCCGGACTTGCGGAAAATGCCAACCTGCAGGGGCAGAGCAGAGGGTGAGCGGGTACCAGCCTGGGTGGGCACCCGTGGGACAGGCAAAGACACTCCCTCCCCAAAGGGATCATCCCTGAACCCAGAGGAGACACTGAGTGAGGGATGGCCAAGGGGATGCTGCTGGGCTTCCACAGACGATCCCACCCTCCCACTTCAGCACGTACCACAAAAGGACTCCCTTAAAGCTTTTTTTTCTCCCCAAATCCCAGTGCTGCCACCCAGTAGCCGCGGCCTCACCTGGTCCAGGCACTGGCTGCGCAAGTAGCGCATGGCCTGCTGGATGCTCTGGGGCAGGGGCTGCCCCGTCCGCTGCACGTTGACGATGGGAGGCACCCCAAAAACCATCTTGTCCCTGTAGTCAGGGACTTTACTCCGCTTCATGAACTTGGGGACAGTCCTGCAGAGTGGGACAGAGAGACATCAGTGCAACCATCGGTGCCCTCAGCACCCCCTCAGAGACAGCAGGACCCTGAGAACACATACACTCATTTCTGCAGCATTTGAAATACAAGCAAGGCACCTTTTATTAGGCCAAAATATCTTGATACTTGGCTATGGAAAGAAAACACTGCCCCACTCTCTTATGTTGCTGCAGCACTTTTAATGCCCCAGGAACACCTGCAGCCCCCACACTGGCAGATGATGCCAGGAACCCCCCTGGATGCCAGGATGGTGCCCAGAGCCTGGGGCTCAGCCCCGGCTCACAGTTGCCAGAGCAGACAGCCCTTGGTTTGGCTTTTCCCCCTTCACACCCCAAAGCTGCCCAGGCGGGCAGCACAGTGCCAGCTGCAGCCTGTGGGCCCCATCCTGGACCCCTGGCCCCAGCTCACCATGTCCAGGCCTGCTTGTGGGGCACAGAGTACTTCTCCATGATGGCAGTGAGCCGGAGCAGGGAGCACTTCTGGAGCAGGTTGAGCTGGGCTGATGACTGGCGGTTGATCTCCAGCGAGGCCGAGTTCAGGCTGGGCCGGTGCGAGTTCTGGAAGCTGTGCCAACGCAGCTTTCTGGGGACACACGGGACATTCCCAGCTAAGGAAACCGCCACCGCTCTCCACTCGTTCATGGTTACTGCCACGTCACCCTCCAGCACCAGCCGCAAGGTGAGGAAAGCCACAGAACTCGGCAACAGCCGTGGCTCTCCTGGGGAAAGCCCCAGGGAATCCTGGCACGGGGAGGCACGTGCCTCCTGCATTTACGCTTGTTATTAGCTAATGAAAAACCTTTTAATCATGGGTCTGTGCAGGCAGACGGGGCCGGCAGTGGCGGCAGTGCTGAACTGCTGGCAGCGGTGGCAGTGGTGTCCTGCGGCCACCAGAGCGCACCAGCGCCCCGCGCTGCGCTCCCCTGCCCGCCCGTGCCGCTCCAGCTCACTCCCCTCCCTCCGCCCACTCCTGCCTCCCGGGATGGGACGATCATCCAGGCCCCTGAGGATGCGATCCGGCGCTGCTCCCCCGACCCATGGGCTGTGCACCCTTCCCTGCTGCAGCAGCCCGTCCCTGGGAGTGTTCATGGCCAGGTTGGACGGGGCTTGGAGCAATCTGATCTAGCGGAAAGTGTCCCTGTCCACAGCAGGGAGGGTGGAACGAGATGGTCTCTATGGTCCCTTCCCACCCAAACCACCTCGGGATTCTGATACCTGCAGGGTCTTGTGAGTGATGCTCCCACGCCCGAATCCCGGCGCTCCCGTGTCTCAATTTCTTCAGCTTCGTTGAGGGAGTTCCCAGTGCTATCAAAGTCACTGGCAGAGGTGCCAACGTCCGACATGGACTGTTCTTCAAAATGCAGGTTGGAGGGTTCCCCTCCCGAGTCCAGCTCCTCCTCATCCTCCTCTTCCTCGCCCCCTTCCTCCCCATCCAGACCAGGGGAGACGGCTTTACACCAGAGCTCCACCTTCTGCTGCAGCCCCCACACGTGCTGCAGGATGTCGTCGAGGTTCTCGTAGGTGACCTCCCCGTCCTTGCAGAAATCCTCGCTGCTGCCGAAGTCCGGCACGTTGTCGTAGACGCTGACGCGGCTGCCCAGGGAGCTGCAGGAGCCCCGGCGCCGGCGGGCGAAGCCCCTCGGGGAGGACGAGCCCTCCACGCTGCTGCTGCTGCCGCCCCCACCCAGCCCCACGGCCGCGCTCCCGGCGTTCCAGTGGCTCAGGGAGCTGCCGGCCAGGGGACACAAGCTCTCGAGGGAGAGGGATTTGGGGAAGGTGCCGGGCTTGTGGTCACAGGGGATATAGACCAGGCAATCGCCATGGCGAGCCCGGCGCTGGCGCTCGGCAGCAGCCCAGGCACCGCCGGCGGCAGTGGCCGTGTCGTAATCCTCCAGGTAGACTCCACTGCGTTTGGGGTCAGAGCTCCCCTTGGTGCCCCCGGGGCCAAGCAGGCGGTTAGTCCTGTATGATACCGAGAAGAAGTGTTTTTTGCTGTGGAAAGAGGAAGGTGTCCCTCTTTTAGAGGAGTTGGTCCTGGTGGCTGCAAGGTCCCCATTACTCTTGAGAGAGCCCCATCCCGGTGGGAGAGTGGCGCTGCTGTGCGGAGCCACCCTCCTGTCTGGGCTGGATTTCTCCTTGTCCTTCCAGCGCAGGGACTCGATCCGCTTCAGGAAGCTGCGGGACCGCCGCTTCTTCAGCTTCTCCTTAGAGCCGTCTCCCTGGCCCGAGGGCTGCTCCGGCGCAGAACCCTCGCTCTGGCTGCAGCTGGAGGCGATGGCAGTGGCACGGAGAGGGGATGGGGGCTCGGATGGCATGGCCGCAGTGCCCAGCGTGCCGCCGGTGCCACCCACGCTGCCCACGCTGCCCGTGCTGTGCAGGGACGTGGCCTCGGGGTTGGTGCTGAGGTCCGTGAGGACGCTCTCGCGGCTGGACACCGGGTGCATGGTGCAGCTCAGGCCCTCCGAGCCCTGGGACAGGACATCGGCGGACCCCACCCGGGACCACCTTTTGCTGTCCCTCTGGAAGGTCCAGCGGTTGCTGATGGCACACTGCTCTTCCTCCTCAGAGTCTTCATTCTGTGGGTGGTTGAGAACAGGGGATGATCAGCTGGCTGGAGCAGAGGAGGGTCAGCACGTCCCCCCACCTCAGAGGGGCACAGCCACCAGCACGGCCCTAGCTGGGGAGGAGAGCAGTGTGTTCACCCCCTTAAGCCAGCTCAGGACCCCTTTGGCAGCACAGACCTCCAGCAGCCACTCTGTGCCCAGGGCAGTCCCAGAGCTCACCAGGACACTGCCCCACCATCGAGCACATGATCCCCTGCACCTCTCACCTGCCTTGAGCACCCAGGACTTACCTGCTTACGCTGAAAGTGAACATCCAGCTTCATGGAGGCACAAGTGTTCAGGGTCATCAGCCTCCTGCAAGAAACAGAGCGGCTTTACCCTGGTCCCAGCCCCTGTCCCAGCCCTGCTGCAGTCACAGGGATGGCTTTGGCTTCTTTTGATTTTCCTGCCTTAGAGCCTTGGCTGTGCCTGTCACCTGTCACTCACTGCTGTGGCTCCATGGCTCAGAGGGACACCTGACTAACAAGGGGACAATGCCAGCAGATTACAGCGCAAGCCAGGCCATGCCCATGCCAGCTGCTGAGGCCACTGGTTCTGCAAGTGGGCAGGGGTGGCCTGTTCTGGGCTATTAAAGCAAAATCACTTCAGAAGCTCCTGTGCCCCAGACAGGGAATGACTAAAGGACCTGATAGGCCAGAGAGGGAGGGACAGGCAGAGACCTCCCATCACCTCCTGCCTCACTGCACCCAGGAACTGGCACAGGGATCCCCTCCTGTCCAGCACAGCAGCCTCTCTACTGGGAAAACAAATAGGAAACAGACCCTGTTCCTGCCTCTTCTCTGTTCTGGGTGGGTGGGACAGCATGGAGCCAGTGCAGAGACACGGGTGTGATGACGTGTCCTGAGAGCTAAGACAAGGCTGAGTCACCCGCGGCAGCGAGTGACACACAGCCTGTCCAGACTGACCATCCGGTGCCCCGCTTTGGCTGCCAGCTCTGGCTTGTGCTGCCTGAGTCCCCCACACGCTGCTCCCTGCACACCATTCCCAGGCAGCTCCCAAACCTGCAGCTGCAGCAGCAGCAGCACCGTGCTCAGGTGGAAATGCACGACTGGGCTGCATTGCCTGGTACCGGCACAACCAGCGTCACATGGAGCATAAAAACCCTGGAACCAAACAACACCAGCAATGTTCCCTGATCTGAACGACTGAGTTCTCACTGCAGAGGGAGCAACAGTGCTGGAGCAGGCTCTGAGCCCAGCCAAGGTGCAAGGCAGGCACCCCCTGAGCCCACCACCCCATCAGGCACCCCACTGAGCCCACCACCCCATCAGGCACCCCCTGAGCCCACCACCCCATCAGGCACCCCACTGAGCCCACAACCCCATCAGGCACCCCCTGAGCCCACCACCCCATCAGGCACCCCCTGAGCCCACCACCCCATCAGGCACTCTGCAGCCACTGCCCTTGTCTATGGCACATCCCTGTGGGACAAGGGAGCGTTACCTGCACAGGGATTTGAGGGAATCCTGGTCCAGGAAGCTGTGGTCCTTCTTTACAGCACTGATGTCAAGAGGGAATGACGACTCTGGGGAGGGAAGTGACATCAGTGGAGGATCCCAAGCCAGCTGCTCCAGCAGGGACAAAGGGCAGCAGTGGGCATGGGAAGAGGAGGAGAAACCCAAGTGGCCGGAGAAGACCTAGAGGTGGTGCATGCCCAGGGTCCCTGGGCATAGCTCTTCCCACGTACATTGGGTGAGGGTGATAAGGTGCCCAAGAGCCTCCATTCAGTTCCCTGCTCATCCCTGTGCACTCAGAGACAGCTCTGCTGGGATAATGCACGTGGGACCTGAACCCTCAGCCCCAAGGGTCTCAATCCATCTGTTCATGAAGCCATGGAATGTGATCACCACGGGAAGGCAAACAGAGGGAAACACTTGGAGGATGTGGGAAGTTGTGTGGACAGAGGCTGGAGAAGGGCTGGTTCATTCGTGGACTCCAGCACCAGCACCGCTCCTCGCTGCCCAGCTGTGAGCACTGTCTGGGGCCAGCACCTGGGGCTGGGTGTCCCAGCAGGAACCCAGCCTGTCCTTGCACGTGGGGCCTGCCCCTCAAAATAGGCACTGGCAGCAAACAGGCTGCTCATAAAGCCATCACCAGGGGGCTGTTGCTGCAGGGGGTAGGGGAAGTGCCCGGCTGAACAATGGCCGTGGCTGCGGCCGCAGAGCCCCACTTCCCACTATTGTCCAGCCAGACAGGGCCGGCTGCAGCCCGGCCAGGACCAGGATCCCACCATGGCTTCCAAGCAAACACAGCTGAGCCTGAGGCAAGAGCCGCCACTGGCCAGGAAATGCCCACGCCCCGTGCCCAGGGAGGCACAGGGACATGGTCTGCTCCAGGCAGGGCTCTCTGAGCGCTCAGGAAGGACAGGCTGCAGCAGGGCAGGGGTTGTGGGAGTGGGGAGGGATGGAAGGAGGGAGAACATGCTCACTCTCCACATTACCTACACTGGCTGTCCCTATGCTCCCACCCACGGCAAACACTCCCTGAACCTCTTCAGAGCTGATGGCCCTCCAAAGCCTGGCTGCCCTTGGCCAAAGCAGCCACCCCTGGATTCCTCAGAGCCCTGCCTGAAGGGGAAAAGTTCAGGAATGCAGGGAAGTTGGGCTGGTTCTCCAGGCCATGACCAAGGGCTCAAAGCATTATACACAATCATGTAATCAGCCAACAATCCCCTCTGTCCTCTCCTCTCCCTGGAGCTGTGGGCGCTGTCCCTGCAGCCTCCCCTGGAATTCAGATGGGATACAGGCTCTGAGCAGGTGCAGAGCAGGGTCAGTGTCAGGAGGCAGCTCTCACCTTCGTACAGCTGGGCATACTGGGGGAATCCTGCCCTCCGTAGCCAGTCACACGCTTTCTTGGCTTCGATTTCTGGAAGAAAGCAAAGAACCAGCCTGAGCCTCCTGCCAGCAGCAGCAGCGTCCCCAGAATGCAGCCCACTCCCCCCAGAGCCCTGACACCAAGCCCACGTTCCATGTGCACAGAGCAGAGGAGCCGTGTGGCTGCACAGCCGGGGGCCCCACCAGCAGCGGGGTCCTGGGCAGACACAGCTCAGCTGCAGCTCTCTGCCAGCACCAGGCAAAGAGCAGGAGGTGACAGTGATGCCACCTGGATGGCAGGGCCACAAGACACAGTTTTAACCTTCTGATGAAACATTTTGTTTCTGAACCCACCAAACCAAACACAGCTCTTGGCCAGGCAGGAGAGGAAGATCTTTCTTTGTAATCATGAGTTCAGAGCTCGTCAAAGCTCAGGGCTGATCACTTCTGCAAACATCCCTGAGCAAAGGCTGCCAAAGGAGCCCTTCCTCCCCACCTCCTTCCTACCACCCAGCCCTCCCCACCTCTTCTTTCAAGCTGGTGTTCCTCCCAGTGGGCACCAAGCCCCTGGTGGGGTTCTTCACCCCTCGCCCAGCTGGTTCCCACCCCTCACACAGGGATCAGCCATCGCCCAGATGAGCCCATTCAGCAGCCAGCATTATTTCCTGGGAAATTCCTCCAGTTGGGACAACTTGAGGGAAAACAGCCCAGAGCTCCCGCAGCCACAGCAAGTCATTGCCAAGTGTCAGCACCCACTGGCCTGATGACATTTCTGCTGCTGAGGGTGACAACACTTGACCTCAAGGGTAAAAAATGCCTTGGCAGCCTCAGGGTCTGGCCTGTCCCTCCTGGAGGCAACACCCGGCACAGAGTGGGCTGAGACCAGACCCACCCAGCACTGGAATACCCTAATTCCATCCCCATCCACCCACTGCCTCAGCCCAGAGCTCTGGCCACAGTTTGCAGTCCCAATTCCAAACTTAAAGCAGCGAAGAAAAAAAAAACCTCCAAATAAGCAGCTCAGTTCAGGACAGGACCAAGCCAAAACCCCGGACCCAAATACTTGGCAAGTTTTGGGAAGAAGTTTTGGAATGAGCATCTGGATCTGGGTCCAAACCTCACAGCTGTCATTAGTCCTGCCATGAGTCCTGCCAAAACCCAGGGCTGACCCCTCCTGGCCCAAACAGGGCTCAGGCCCAGCAATCCCAGCAGAGAACTCAACCCTGGAGCTATCCTGGGTCAGCTGGTCCATGTGGAACACCACATCCCTCCCAAAGAACCCAACACCCCATGGGGAGGGCACCCCATGGCTGCATCTCTGCATCAGCAGGACACCAAGCCTGGTGGTCCCTGGGAATGCTCTCTGGCCATGCCAGCTCTGGAAACAGATCCCTCCCACACTCCTGGGGTGGGCAGGACCCAGGCACAGGCATTTCCCACAGCCCCTGCCAGCAGAGCTGCCAGTTCCCACCCCTGCCCGACTCTGCTCCCCCTTCGCTCCCCATGGAAATTCCACGGGGCCAATCCCAGCCAGCAACCACAGTTCTGCGAGCCCCCAGCCATGAGCAAAAACACCAAGCTCCCACCTGAGCCATGGATCCTGCCCCAGGGATGGGTCTGGCGGAGGGCAGCAGGAGCAGGGCCGTGGCTGAGCTTACCCCTGCCCACAGCGGGGCTCAGCTGGTACCAGAGCATGGCTGGGCACCAACTGAGGCCACACCAGAGCCCAGTGACACCCAGCGTGGCCACAGCCACCCTGCCAGAGCAGGAGCAGCCAGGAGCAGCCAGGGCCCAGGGCTGCAGCAGGATGCTCTGGGCTTGGCCACCCATCATCGTGGTGGAAACGCGGAGTCAGAGCACGACATTTCCTTCCCTCCGCCACCTCCCCCATGCAGGGGCTGGCCGGGGACCAGGGCCCTGAACCTCCCCCTCTCCTCTCTTCTCTGGGAGCCACGTCCCAGGCTCTGCCTGCTGTGGCAAGCCCTGCATCCCCCCAGAGCCCCTCAAACAGGGGGAAGTCCCCTGGAGCAGCGGGGGCTTTGAGCAGCCCAGGCTGAGCCCTCCTCATGTAGAAGTGCTGTCACAGAAAGGGTTTCCAAGTGTCCTGTCCCAGAGGGAGCCAGCAGCCAGCTTCCTCCTCTTCCCACCCTTCCCATGGACGTGCTTTCCCAGGGAAGTGCAGGAAAGGCCAGGCAGGCTAACACTCCTGCCGAGGGGCATGGCCGGACGCTGGGCACAGGGTCACCCATCCCAGCCATGTTCCCAGCCCTCCCTGTCCCCTCTCAGGAGCCTCACTGTCAGGCAGGGTGATGGGACCTGAGCCCAGCACACATCCCTGGCTGCAGCCTCCACTGGGAATCCAGCCTGAGCCCAGGGATTGCTGCCTGGAGACCCTCCACCCTCCACCCAGCTCAGCCTGAGCCCCAGGCAGCAGTGACAGAGATGGGTTTCCAATGTCTCCAGATGCCAGGATTCTCTGATATCTAATGTAGGCTCATCAAACACAACACCCACCCTCAGCAGGGCACAAAGAGGGTCTCTTTGCCTCCACTGGTCAGAAAACGATTTCCAGGAGCTTATAGCAACTCAATATCTGTGGTTTAAAAGGTGCAGAAATCATCCCACTCCAGCTGCATAGCAGGAGGAGCAGGCACAGGGCACGGGCAGAGTCCATGCATCCCTGAGAAATGAGGGGATAAATCCCACCAGTTTCCAGACTGCAAGCAGGGAAGGTAGACCAGCAGCCCCATTATGTTTCATGCTCCAGGGAAAGCTCTCATGGGACATGAGCCCTCAGGAAAGACCTGGACAGCCCCACAGGGGAAACCAGCACCAGCACCCTCAGTGGAAAAAGCTCCCAATGGTGCACAACCCTATGAGCCACCAGAGAATCCCCCTGCAGCAAAACCTCTGCCCTTGTCTAGCAGCTCCTGAGGCTGGATGGTGTTTCCCAAGGAAAAGGCATCCACAGGTGCTCTCCCATCCCTGCACCCAGCAAGGGGCAGAGGCTGTAACCCAAGTGCCACCATAGTCCATCAGAAATGCCCCCCCAGCCAGGAAATCCTGACCCCCCTACACCCCCAGCAAGTGGTGGAACTCAAAAATGAAGGAAAAGAAGAGGCTCCCATTGTGCCAGAAGAAAAGGATGAAAACCAGTGAAGTGGGGAAAAAAAAGGACAAAAATTCCCCAATCCCCTTCCTGCAGTCACTGCACTGTGGCATTTCCCTGGTGCAACCCACTGGTGGCTCCAGCAGGGATGGCTCCTGGCTGTGGGGTGTCTGGAGCCTGACAGCTCTCTCTCAAGTGCTTTTGGTGCTCCATCCACCCCACCCTGGCCTGGAACAGGCGTGGACAGGGAAAAGCCTGGGACATTCCATAAAAGCTCTAAAATGGGCAACCTGGAACACCAGAGGCCAGCAGAATTGCAGGCAGGAAAGGCCCTTCCCAGAACCCCAGACCTGCACTTTCACTTTAACAATCAAAACTAAGAAGAAGTCCTGGGCCAGGCTCTCAGCTTCCCACAGCAAGGTTCCAAAATCCCATAAAACGTCCCACACAGCCAATTAGTGTGTGAGGAGAAAACCCCACCACAAAATCGCTCACACGTTACCTCATGGAAAGCTGGAAGCAGCTGCCTGGCACTGCGGGGGAAGCTCCAACCCCAGCACCAAGGGGAGAAAATTGCTCTTTTTTTTTCCTTTTTGGTGTGATTTCTTTCCATCCTGCCTGAAAGTAAAACTGCCTGCAACGGGGACTTTCCTTCCTGGCTCTAAGCAGAAGTTTCGTGCCTGCTTTTTACAGGAATGGCAGAAAGTCCCAGCACCTCTCCTGAACCAGGAGAACATGAGGAGCTGGAGCAGGTGTCCCATGGGGGCCAAAGGGGCCAGGGACAGAGGGACTGACTCTGCCTGCAGGAGTCAGAGCTGCCTCCCTGAACAGGGCATCACTCCCACAGCAGCCAAGGGCCAACTCCAGACTCTCCCAGTGGGCTTTGGAGGGAGCCCCCACGCTGCCCTCCTGGCACTGGGCACAGCTGGGATTCACTGCCCACCCGGCTGGGCTCTGGAGCTCCATGCAGCCACGGGCACCTCCCAGCCACGGGCACCTCCTGCTTCCAGCTCCCAGCTCCCCTCAGCAAAGTGCAGAGATTTTGGAGCTGTCAGCACAGACATGGACAGGGCTCATGGACAGGAATGAGGAATGCTCTTGGATGTTCTCCCAGACACGGCCTGTTTCCATAATTAACCTTCACACGGTAAATAGGTCTCATAAGCTTTGGGAACTGCTCCTTGCTGTGTCACCAACCAGGAACTGCTCAAACGCCTCCTTCACCTCCAGCCCTGAAATGTCTGCTTCAAGGGCATCACTCCTGGGGATGGCACCTGGCAGGGGGGATGGCACCAGAGCCCTCTGCCACCCCACTCCTGTCCCAGACAGCTGCTGTGTGGCACGGAACACCATGAACATCCAGGGGTAAAAATGATCCTAGAGGATGCACAGAAATTGCTGCATGGTGTCTGCGAGCACCGGCTGGTACAACCCAGACAGGAACCTGGGGCAGGGAGACTGTAGCTGCTGGGTGTCTGGATCAGATCTGGATCATAATCCATGCAGGGTGAGCATGGAGACCCCCAGCAGCACCGTCACAGCCCCCAGAGCACTCCCCTGCCTTATCTCTGCCCTGCTCATCCCTTGGCTGGGCTCCAGGGCTGTGTGTGACCACCCTTATCAGCTGGATGTGCCGGCTCTCATTTCCTCCCCTCAAACGAGCCCAACAGCTGCCTCAGGTCTGGTTTATTCTGTTCTAAAAGCTCAACCAAGCCCTTTGCAGCCGCAGTGTGCAGAGCTTTGTGCTGCACAACGTAGGAACGCGGCCGCCAGGAAACCGAGGGGATGCTGCGGCAGCTGCCCGGCCAAAAGCAGCTCCTGCCCTCGCAGGCTGGCACCTGGGAGAGGAGCTGGGCCCCATCTGCACAGGGAACACCCCTGCTTCCACAAACATCACTCAGAACAACCCAAGTTCAGGTTTGCAGCCTGTGCCGTTTTTAATAAAGGTCAGAAGGAAGCACTGAAGCAGACACCTAAGCCACAAAAGAATGACACTGAGGATGGTGGAATGGTTTAAGCTGGGAAAGCTGTTTCAGATCACTGAGTCCAGCACTGCCAAAGCCACCACTAACCCAAGTCCCTTCCTCACACCAACGCATCTTCACAGACCCCACAGGGCAGGGTGCAACAGGGGACAGCCACACTCAGGGGCATGGGATGCACCAGGAGGGAAGGATCCAGAGGGCTCTGGGAAATGCCATCCAATGGACATTGGCAGCAGGACACAGTGGAGTGGCAGAGACCAAGTCAGCGTCCCCTGGCACTGCTGTGATGGCTACAGGAGTGTCCTACAGCACATTACAGATTCCTGCTCCTCCTCAGAGTCCTGTAGCCCCCCAGGCTGACAGGACACCTCCTCCCAGCAGCTTCAGAGCACTCGGGAGCAGGAGCACTGCGGCAGCTCAGGGGTTACACGTCCACTGCTCGGGCTGCAGCTGCAGAGCAGATGTCTGGGGGGAACAGGAGATGGAAAGAGAGAGGAACAGAAACAAAGGGCCAGGAAGGTGAGGACCCTGATCCATCCTTGCCTCCCCCACCTGCATTTCTGCAGCTGCTCTGACCCCAGAGGAACAACAGAGAGGGCAGGACCATCCCACTGTGCTGGGGGCACACAGCAGCAGCCCCCCATGTTTGAGGGGAAGTCCAGGGGAGTCCATCTCTGAAAAGGCAATGGCAAAGCAAGCTCAGAACAGAGAGAGTCTCTGGCTCCAGCCCACCCTGTGCACCACCCCAAGAAGGTCTGTCAGTGCCAGCACAGCCACCAGCCACCTCTGCCACATCTAGGCTTGGGGTGAAATTCCTGCCTTCTCTTTGGTGTTTGCTGAACCCAGAAAGAGAAATCCAGAAGAGAATCCCAGAACAGTTTGGGTTGGAAGGGACGTTAGAGATCATCTCATTCTAGCCCTCTGCCATGGGCAAGGACCCTTCTACTAGACCAGGTTGCTCCAGGCCCAATCCAACCTGGCCTAGAACACTTCCAGGCATGAGGCACCCAAAAAGAGCAGGATTAAAACAGCTACTTGGATGCTGAAGAAAATTAATCCATCTTGCCCATCCTGTGGTCCACCCTTTCTAAAATTGCACAGTTTTCCTGTTGACCATCCCGCGGATCCCACACGCATTTTGTTTGGACAGGCGGACGCCGTCGCTCTGAGGGCAGCCAGAGGTGCTGGAGCTGCCACCACCCACCTCAGGTACCAGCCAGGCTGCACCTCTCGAGGAGGAGACATCCCAGCTCATGTTTCTTTATGTGGACAACAGCAAAAGTCCAGTTTTCACCACCTGGAAGAGCGCTAAACCCAGCACGGACTGAGGTCAATGTCCGGAGCGCTGCACGCTCGCGGCACAGCACTCTCACCCCAGGCTGCACGAGACCCAACACCAGCCACCACCAAAGGCCAAGGAAGGCCAAGCCAAAGGAAAACACCAACAGTTCTGCTAAAGAAAACAGAACCAGCAGCAGCTCAGGCTCTGCAGGGAGCTCTCAGCTCCAATCACCCACTGGAGCATTTGCATCTCCCATGGATGTGACCCGCTGCAGCTGCTCTCCTGCTTCCCACGCTGAGGAGCAACCCCCAGCTCCTACTGCTAAATCCAGGCACTAAAGAACTTCCTTAACACACCAGGGAATTCCCTCCTACTTTTGTGCATTTATTTAGCATAAACACGAGTGTTACCAGAGGAACCCATGGAGCAGAATTCCCTCGTGGTCTTGCTGCAGCTTTTTCCATGTTGTACAGAATCACAAACCCACCCCGTTCCTGGCTGAAGAATGGTCAAGCTCCAGAGGCTTTGATGGGAGCCCTAGACTCCCCCAGGGACAGGGAGCCCAAACCATGAGTGTCACACCCAGCCAGTGACCAATGCCACAGCCCTGGCATGGGCACAAGCCCTCGCAGGAAGGAACTGGCACTGAATTCCCAGCAGAGGCACCCTGGGTTACTTTAGGGCTCTCTTCTTCCCTTCTTACAGGCTGCAATACAAAAATAACCCCAAATCAAGTATTTCCCAACTCTGCACAAGATCCTGCCTCCTTCCCCACCAGCCTCAGCTTTGGTTTATCAACTGGTCCCTGCTGCCTGGGGGGAGCACAGGTGCCTGCATGTGCTCCTTGCTAAACTCCCGAAATCCCACCCCACATCAGAAAGATCTGCAAAATTCAGGAGTTTAACCCCAAGGATGTGCAGCCGAGCACAGGGGCCCCCCCTCAGCCCGTGGGAGGTGCAGGCACAACTCCTGTCTGTGCAGGGACCCCACCAGCCAAGGCAGAACCCAAACTCTGAGTTCCAAAATGCAGCCAAAGGACATTTCTCCGGGGGACACAGGTCTGTGTGTACCGGGGCAGGGCTGTCACCAGCTCACAGATATCTCCCACCAGGACCCCCTTCTGCTGCACCCCACACCCACCGGCACCGCTCGGGCATCGCTCACCGCAGCTCCAGGGGCATTTCCACCCCCACCCCACAGCCCCAAACCCCGCTCCCTTCTCATTCCTCCTCTCCTCCTTATGAAAACTGCTTCTAAATCGGTGAATTGGTGTCAGCAGGTGACACATCCCAGAGCACAGCTGGCACCGGCACCATCGCACCCCTGACCATGCCGGCTGCCGCCCTGACCGCCTGGCAGGACCGGGGCTCGGGCTCACACAAAGGGATTTGGGGTCGGGCTCGGGAAACAATCGGAGATCAGGAGGAGCTGGCAAGCGGCGCTCCCCGCGCTCCCATGGGCTCTGGCAGAAATAAAATCCAAATATTGTCAGGGCTGCAGGTCTCCTCTGCCTGCTGCACCTTCAGCGGGGAGCAGAGCGGGGAAGCAAGAGCCCCAGGCGGTGTGACTGAGGCCAGCCCGAGCTGTCACTGCCATCGCCCCTCTCATCCCTGCCCCGCTCAGCCGCGTCCCCGGTGCCAGCGCCGTGTCCCAGCAGGGCACAGCGCTCCCCGCACACCCCGCTCCGGGCACACGCTCCCGCAGGGCGGTACCTGCAGAGCCCTTCACGGGAAAGAAAGGCGAAGGAAATTCTGGTTCTCAAGAAAAGATTAAAAAAACCAAAATCAACAACAACTTAACAACAACACAAGCGACACCTCTGAACCCTGCCCTCGCCCCGCTGTGTAAAAGCCAGAGCAATCCGCCCTGCTGCACAGGAAACGCTGCTTCCAAGAAACCTCTAACAAGAAAAAAAGGTCATTTTACAGCCTTTCCCACCTCCCCCGAGAGCGTTTGCTGGCTGGAGCCTCCCAATCCAAACACAGAGCTGGGACACGAGCGGACTCACCATGGCAGGAGCTGTTAACCCCGGCTTTGTTCATTGGAACCCGTGGATTAAACACCGAAAAAATATCAGCATTGACCCCCCAGCCTCCTTCATGCCCTCCTCGGCCACCCAGCGCTGTCCACCGGCGGCAAGAGACCTTCCCACGGGCTCTCCATGGCAGAGCCGCAGTTTCTCCCCGCAGGGCTGTGCCGAGCCGAGCCGACGTGTCCCCGGCGCCCCGGCAAACAGGACATCCCGGCCGCGCAGGGCTGAGCGCCACGGCGGGGGTGGGAGCGGCGGGGAGGCTCCATCCGGCCCCGCTCCCGGCCCCGCCGCAGCGCGCCCAGCCGGGGCTGCCCTGCCCAGCACGGCACCCTGGTCCGGCCAGGTGAGCTGCAGCTTTCCGTTCCGACCGGAGAAATTAAAGGTTCAGAGCAGAGCGTCCCGCAGAGAGGCATCGTGCCGGTTCCGGGCGCTGGGAGCGGAGTTCGGCACTGTCCGGCTTTACACCGGGACGGAGGAGAGGGATGGACACCCCAAAACCCCCTCTTCATCCTCAGATATCAAAGACTCAAACCACTGGCCGTGAGCCCCAGCTGAGTCTCCTCTCAGCCGGCTCCAGCACGTTCTGTGTGCAAGGGATGGGAAAACAGACAGCCAAGGCTGAGCCGTCATAAATTTCCCAGTCCCTCAGGATACCAAAGAGGACTAAAAGCTCAAAAAGATGGTTCAGGGACAAGAGTAAGAGTGCCTGCAATATGAGGTATCCAGACTAAATCACCCAATTCCCTACAAATTTTCAGTCTGTGCTGAACCCAGTGCGCTCCACCTGCCCTGGGAATGCTTCTTCCCCATGCAGCAGGACTCAGCTCACCTCTCAGCCCAAGGTCAGCATGGTCCAAGCAAGAAGGGTCAGCATGGTCCACGCAAGAAGCTGTGCTTGACACAGGATTTGTTTCCGCAATGAAATTCCCTGTGCCTGCACCTCCCAAACTGGGGCTTCGGCACAAATAATTCCCAGAATGAGTTGTGAGATCCCTGCAGCTGAGCATCATCTCACCTTGCTTCTGATTCCCAGTGAGAAACACGGTAGGTCTGTCATCCCTATCCAGGGATGCAGCATTGGAAAACATCCCTCCTGCCCTCAGCTCACACCTGGCAGGTCAGACCCTGCAGGCCCAGGGACCATGGGGGCACCCCAGCCCGTCACACCTTGCTGTCCTGACAGGCTATGGCAGCGATGGGAGCCCAGGTAACAGGCCCACTATCACCCCAAAAACATGGGGGGCAGTGAAACCTGCAGAGGGGTGGAAACACAGCAGGGACATCAGGTTTAGGGAGGTCACTGAGTCAAACAGGAGCGCCTCATTCTTTTTTCCCCTTTCTCCCAACTGGCAAGAGGCGTTTGGGCTGGAGTTGAAACTCAAGACTTCATGTTCTTTATGGAGCTAACAGGAGATGCCAGGACAGCAGGACAACGGCATTTTGAAGAAGTCTTAAAGGATGTCACAGTTTTCCAAAGAGATGAAGGAATATTTTAAAAAAATGCAGAAGTCTCCTTGCCAGGAATGTGGGGAATGTCAGGGAATATTATAAAGCAGGATGCAAAAACTAGCCTCAAGCAATATTAGAGACTCTTGCATTGGCCTGACAGTCAAGATGCTGAATCCCAGTGGAAGACCAGTCATGGGAATGGCAGAGTCAGCTCACATGGTCCCATCCGTCTGCCTGCCAGCAGAGAATCCAGCACAGCCAGGTCTGCGTGTGCCCCCTCGCAGAGCCAAGCCCACCCTGCAACTGGGCATAGACCAAAATGGGATCCTTTACATAAAAACCAGCATTTCTGAGGAGCCAAGGCAATCAAAGCCTTGTGGGACACAGCAGAGAGCCATGGATCAGGAAGGATCCAAGGATGGACGAAGGGATCTGGGCTGCTCCATGGCCAAAAGACAATCCCAATCCAAAAACCCGAGACCTTTGCTGTAAGCCAGGTGGAACGCTTCCCAAAGACGGTTCAAAAAGCTCTTCTTCAGTCCGGTTAATTAGCCAAGCACTTCCCGGCCTTCCAAGGCATTTACAGGCACAGGAGCTCCCACCCCTGGCACAGCCATTCTGGCTCACGGGAAGTTGTGACGCCGAGCACGCCGGAGCTGGATCGGTGGCTGCCACAGCAGGGTCAGGAGCAGAGGAACAGCCCCCGGGTCAGGCCAAGGAGAAGCCCAGGGGTCAGCAGGCAGCAGGAAGCCCCAATTCCACACACCAACCGCTTGCAGTAGGAAACAGAGGCCAGTTACTGGCAGAGCAGCGCCTTTGGCAGGAATGGGCATGTTTGTTCCAGCTTCCCTTCCATGTGAAAGCCCCTCTGTAAGGAAAGGATTTGTCACAGCAAGACTCGCTTGGGGTTTTCTCATCTGGCCCCGACTGCACAACGGCGTTGCTGGTGCTCACAGCCGGGCATGGTGAGGATGGGTGACAGACCCCTCCTGATGGTGGGCGGATGCCAGGGCTGGCAAAGGCTCCAGCCTGTGCTCAGGGCTTCCCAGGGGTGATACTAAGAACACTTTGCCCTAAGGACAGTCGTTCTGGAATAGCCACTGCCATCACACAGGGAGGAACCTCCCCAGTCAAACCCCCCCTGCAGTAGCTGTGCAGGGCAGGGGAGCCATCCCCAGCAGTCAGAGCTGTGTCCTTCAGAACAGCACTCTAAAATGCTCATTTTTTCCCAAGCAAATGTTCCTCTCCAGTCCCAGCAGTGTGCAGCAGCTGCCCCACTGGTGTTTCTGAGGAAGCCTTTGCCTCAGCAAAGCTCTCCAGCAGTGCTGCTGGCTGACGTGTTTGTGGTCAATCAATCAGCTCACACCCTTCTAGAACTTTGTCCATCTAATTTTATGACTAATTTTTGACTCACATGCGAGTTTTCAGAAGGGACCCAAAGCCCCAGCACAGCTCAGCAACCTCAGCATCTTCAGGACGAGCAGCACCTTCCCGCAGCCCCCAACGGCCACCCCAGCCCCATCCAAGACAGCCTTGATTTGCCAAAAATCCCCAGTCCCAGTGCCTGGACGCACGGCTGCTCACCCAACAGCACCTCACTGAGCCACAGCCGTGCACACACGGCCGGCCACGCTCCCCTGCCCTGCCTGGCACGTGACAGGTGACACTGACCCGTGACCACTGCACACAAGGACTCGCTGCTCTTCCCGCCGGCTGCTCACCGAGTGTTTCATTCCCACCTGCCCACAGAGCTGTGCAGTGTCACAAGGTCCCTGCAGGCTGAGAGCACCAAGCGGGGCTGCAGGAGCTCTCCTCAGTTTCTAGAACATTCTCAGAGAGACGTGGGATACGGCATCTCCTCCCCCTTCCACTGCAAAACACCTCTGCGCCCATCCCCACCCAGGAGCATGGCAGAGCTGGAGATGAGCTGAAGGGGAGCAGCGCTGGAGAAATAGGGAAAGCACCAACAAAGCCACTGGTGCATCACTCCGTGCCACAATGGGCTGAGCAGCCTGGCCAAGAAACACAAATGCTCAATAATCCATGGAACCCAGCCTTACACAACATCCTCCATGCTGCCAGGAGCCCTTCACGGCTCAGTCCCTGCTCAAGGAGCAGCACGAACCACCTGAGAGCAGGTAAATCCCAGGTGAAGCAGCTGGGCAGGTGACTGGCTCTGCCAGCACAGCCAGAGAACAGCCCAAGGACAGCCAAGATCTCTGTGGGTGCTGGCAATAAGGAGAGACTGGGATCTCTGAGGATTTGCGTTCCATCCCAAGCCAGCACTAAGCACTCAGGGGGGTTGTGGCTGTGCCAAGACAGATGTTCTTAACTCACAAAGTTTCCTTCTGTTCTTGGAGATCACTGATAAAATATCAGTGAACCTTATCAAACACCAATCACTGAGACTCCTGACCTTGCTATCTCTGCCTTCTCCAACCACTGTGGCCGAAGAAACCGACACGAGACCCAGGCTCCTTCCCCAGGACCCTGCCTGGGGGACCCCAGCCCAACCCTCAAAGCAAAAACTGACACCCAAAGCAGGGAGGGAGCAGGGGCTGAGGTGGGGGCGGCCACGGCACAGCAAAGGGAGTTTGCTTTGCTGAGGAGGGCAGGAAGGAAAAGCGTCAAACCACGAGCTCAGCCAAGGGTCCGGCACCGCTTCCTGCCACGGTTCTGCAGAACTTCATTAATGAGCCAACAGCTGCAGCTCCCCAGCCTGTAACAGTGCTCACAGAAACAAAAAATTAATTAGAAAACAATCCCTGCTGCTCAAGCAGGTGGGAAGGCCGTGGAGAGCAGGAGAAGAGAGGCACCCTCAGAGTGTGGCTGCAGCAGGACGGCCGTGCCCGAGCTCCAGGGACAGCGTGACCCCCGCCACAACTTCCTCAGTCAGAGGAAGAGATTTGGGCACACCCAGCTCCTCTCAAAGCAGGCTCTGCCGGTGGGGAAGGGTGATCCACCCAAAACTCGCCTGGTCCCAGCCTGCTCCTGCTGCACCTCCCTGTGCTCAGGATCCTGCAGCCACCCAGAGCCGGCTGGAGCTGCCGGACACTCACCCAAGGTCAGGCTGACAGAGACCACGTGCCCAGGGGGAACGAGAGGCACGAAACTGCAGCTCATCAACAAACTCTGACTGTTACCACTTCTTCAATCCCACACCACATTTCAGCCACCACCACAGCAAACACAGAATTTTGGAACTACAGGACAGTTTAGGTTGGAAAGGACCTTTCAGCTCATCCAGTTCCACCCACTGTCATAGGCAGAAACACCTTCCACCAGACCAGGTCATTCCAAACCTCGTCCAACCTGGCCTTCAACACTTCCAGGGATGGGGCTGCCACAGCTTCTCTGGGCTACTTATGCCAGGGCCTCCCCACTCTCACAGGAACAAATTTCTTCCCAGTGTCTCAGCAGCACCTGAGGGTCACCTCCAAACCCTCTCTTTGCATTTAAACACTGAAAAAACATAAATTTTAAATTAAAAACATGTGCTGCTTCTTTTGTGCTGGGAACTCTCCTCACCACTCAACCAGCATCACCTCATTTTCTTTACCCCCTCTTCCCTGCCATGCAGACACTGTCCATCAGACCAGCGCTACCTCTGTGCCTGGCCTAGCACACAACGACCCCGGTTTGCAGGTGATGTTTGCAGCCAACTGAGCCAGCTGAGGCACCCCCAGGGAGCCCCCCAGGTGCTTTCAGAGGCTGCCTGGAGAGCATCAGGGCTCCCAGTGCAGCCATTCCGTGGCTGGGACCACCACTCCTCCGGCTGCTGGAGCAGAGCGACACCCCAGCGCTGCCGGGGCCAGGAGCCAAGGCAAAACAATGGGAACCATTTACAGGGCAGGAAGCTGCATCTGCTGGATGAAACGCTATCTTCAAACAAGACGTGTTTGGATAACTCCAGTTTCATAACTCGCCTCTTCCGATGTTAGGAAATCACGTAATAAAAAGAAAACAAAATGGGGGAAAAGAAATTTGGCACAGGGAACATCGGGGAGCAGCTCAAGCCCTGGCATTGTCTGGGGGAGCCCAGCCTGTGGCGTTGAGGTCTGGCTGCTGCTCCTGCCCCAGGATCAAGGTCTGATCAAATATCCTCAGGGAAAGAGTTAAATCTGCACCACCGACCCCAGGGGCACATTGAATGTTGATGATCTGGTGCATTACCACGTGTGCTTGTTTGACTTTTCAATGGAAATCAAAGCCATCCTGGGGGAGGGAAGAGAGCCACACCAAGCACAGGATATGGGGTCCAGCAGCTCTTACCTTCATCATCTTAAAGATAATGGAAGGGATGGTCTGAAAGCACCCTTGACACCCTGGGGATTCCAGCTCAGCCTCACTACAGTGGCAGCAGCACTGCCGGGGCACACGTGGGACCCTGCAGGACCCTGCTCCTCGCCCTGCTGTGACAGCCAGCCCGGCCAGCGCCTCCTGCAGCTGCCACCTCCACAATTTGGGACAAGGAGCCAAAAGCTGAGGTCACCCGGCTCGGCTGCAGACCCTCCCCAGCACCCACCTCCTCTCCCCACCCTCCCCAGGCCAAATATAAACTTGCTTACAGGAAATGCCTTAAAGAAAAGGCACCTCCCTGCATCCCGAAGAATGCCCAGAAAATAAACTGTCTCTGGACATGAAGGAAATGGCTTTTTTATTTTTTTTTTTAATCACACTGCAAAGCAGCTTTAACCCCTTCAGTCCCTGCTGCAAATGTAGCCTGTGAGGGCCTCAGGGAATCTCAAGGTGTCTGGACTCTGGATTGGTGACGTGAGAGGAGCCTCTTGCCAGAGGCCATCTGTGGCATCACCAGATCCTGAAAAAAATGCCACAAAACCCAGAATCCAAACATAAACTCTCTGTCTGGTCAGGAAAGCATGGGACCCTCAAAAAGGGCTCATAGCTGGGGACCCACTCTTGATTTCACAAAAGCGCTGGCTCCATTCCCAGAGCCATTGGGCAGAGCAGGAGCTTGCACAGCTGCTGGCATTGCTGGAGATCCTGCATTGCAGCCAGGGGGGCGGGGGGCTGCACCTGTGCCCCCTCCCCACACACAGCCTTTCTTCAAGGGGCCTGAGTGGGGTGTTTCAGTCACCCCCCACTCCGAGGGTCCCGCAGGGGGAGTGCTGGGATCTCTGGCAGATGGAAATGTGGATCCTCAGCTTCCTGCAGATGGCAGGGATGGGGTACCCCAGCAATGCAGCCCCCTGCAGCCCCTCCCCAGCCCCAGCAGCTCCTGCCCTGTGCCAGCCCAGCCCTGCAGCTGCTCCAGCCCAGCAGGGACACACGTGGAGGCTTAGGAAGCACAAACGCTGCCCCTTCACACCACTGTCCTGACACAAGGCACGAGAAAGCAAAAAGAGAAGAAATACAGGAAATCCAGGATGTGGAGAAGCAGCTGCCTCAAACAGCCAGTCAAGGACAGAGCAAAGCCAACAGCCCAGCGTGGAGAGCAGAGAGCTCGCTCTCCCCAGACCCTCCACCATGGGACAGCACAATAAATAAAACAATAAATAATCTGGCAGTGTTCCTGTGCACTCACAGGTCACAGCCACAGAGAGGGTGAGTCCATTCTCTCTGTGCAGAGGAGGACACTGAGGCAGGAGCAAGGCCAAGGGCACAGCCAAAGCCCTCCCTGTGTCAGCAGCACCCCCCTAAACGTCCCCTTAATAACCAAGCACTTGGAGCTTTCAGCCTCGGAGGCTCTCTGTGGTTTGATCCAATTCAGCTGCTGCTGCAGAACGCCTCCAGTGCCTGCTGTGGTTTGGAATTTCTCGGCGCAGCAGCGGCGCTGGAAGAGCCGTGTGGAGGTGTGAGGCCAGGCGTGGGAAAGGGAAGCGTGGGGTCAGCTGCCACTTGGCTGGGAAGCAAATGTCTGTCCAGAGCAGCAGCCAGGGCTCAGGGTTCAGCAGGAGATCACCTGCCTGGAGGAGAGAGGCAATTTCTGCCTTGTCCCTGATTTTTCACCTTGTGTATGTCCATTATTTTTAGCTGGGGGAGAACCACTGCTTCCTGCATCCTTGCTACTCTCAGGAAAGCATCACCACAGCTCCCAGGACTTCATCCCAGGAGAAATCACACAGCCACTGTCCATGTGTGGCCCCCAGCGTGTCTGTGCCCAAGGGGCTCTTGTCATGCAACAGCCAACCTGGGATTTGCCCAGGAAGGTATCCAGTGCCATTGAGGCAACTCTCTGTCTGGAAAAACAGAGCTGGAACATCAGCCCTGGCTGCCCAGACGGCCCATTCTTGCCTAATGACAAAAATGAAACGAGGTCAAGTGCACTCTGCGTCACTGCTGTGGCACCATCCCTCAGCCTTGTGACACCTCTGCCTGCCCCTGCCCAGGGTCAGTTCCAGTTTCAGCAGCAGCAGGAGCAGAGGGAACCGGCTGCCAGCCAACTCTCTGAAACTCCACAGAGCAAACCCCCTCCTGCAGCCTCAGAACCACCCCCACCCCCAGCCTGGCCCACTGCCCCAGCACTGGCAGCAGTCTCGTCCTTTTCACTCCTTTTCTTTTTTTCTGCCTTTCTCCTTTAAATGCCAGCTTTCTTGTCCTTTCCACCTGCAGGGCAGGAAACCCCCCAGCTCACCCAGGCTGGGGGGCACAGGACCCCTTGGGTTCAGCACCAGGATGTCCTGGGAGAAGCCTCCAGCTCCCACTTAAGCAATGGGACCGAGCCCTGGCTGCAGCACCCATGGACATCCAGATGTTCATCCCAGGCCCACGCCACAAACCAGGTCTTCCAGGACTTGTCCTGACCGCCCTACCTGCCTCTCATGGAGACCCCCAGGCCTTGACACTGCACCCCTGCTGGGATCCCATGTGCCTGCAGTGCACTGGGATCAGAACTGGCTGAGCCCCTGGGGAAGGTGCCCTGAGCTGTTAAAGCCGTTCCCAACACTGGCCGTTAACGTTTGCTCTGCCCGTAACTGGCACGGGTGACAAGTGCCCTGTGCTGATAAGGGCTCTGCAAACAGCCAGGCCAGCGCCCACGTGGCACGGGGGACCTGTCAATGATTAACCCAGCAGCCACAGGGGACAGCAGCAGCCTGGGGACAGGGCCACCCATAGGTGTCACAGCACCCAGAGGCAGAGGACACATGGGGACCCATTAGGAGCCACATCCCTTGCTCCCCTGAGATGCTGACTCTCATCCCATTGGGCAGAGGGTGACAAGCATGGAATGGGGCAGAGTGAGGCCAGCACAGCTCCACACTGACACAGATCCCACGCAGAGCATGCAGGTAACACACCCAATGAATCAGAAAGCAAACAGACAATGAAAACCCAGAAGCCATCACCTTCCAGCACCAGAAAAGTATCCTCTTACTGGAAATGTAGGGACAGACCCTTTCTTTTTAAGTCCCCACGCCCAGCCCTGCAGCCTGGAAAGGTTCACACGTTCCCGAGGTGCCTCTCCAAAGGGCAGGAACCAAAGGGCCGTAGCAGCTCAATCATTAACCGTGCAGAGACCCCCGGCCTCGCTGGAATGTGCCGCCGCTGCCGGTCCCCTCCGGAGCTCTGCTCAAAGGTTCACAGGAGCTCCTCTGCCCTGGCCGCCAGCCCTGGGAGGCTCCAGCTGCTTTCCAGCACAGCTTTCCTCCAGTGCTGAACCCCACCGAACACCTCTGTCACACGTCCCAGCAGGCTGGAACAGCATGTGCGAGAAGGGAAGCTGAGAAACAAGAAACCCCAACTTCCAGGGAGACATTCCCATGCTCAGTGCACCTGGGACATGGTTTGGGGAGCTGTTACTCCCCGTGGCTCCTCTTGCCTTGGAGTGCCATTGCTGCTGCAGCAGGACCAGCACGGGCATGGCGTGGGATGGGAAGATTGGCAGGAGCAATGGCATCCCAGCTTTTACAGCCCCCACACCACTTCTGAAGCTTTTTACACACACAAAACCAGCTCAGCTTTCATCCCTTGATTGCTCTGGCAATCCTTGTCACCAAATCCAATGGACAGAGGGATGGAGTAACATCCCTGCTATGGGGCTAGGAAGGAGATCCCTGTGTTAGGGGATGCTCTGCTGGGCCAGGGAGATGAGTCCTGGCACAGGGCAGGGGTCCCAGCACACCACAGGACCCCCCAGCTCCCCACACATCAGGGCCACAGCAACTGCTCCAAAGGCATTCCCTTCCCCACAGCCCCACTGCCAGCACACTGCCTGAATTTGGGGATTAAACTCCCACAGACACCAGATGCAAAAGCCCTTACAAAGCCACACTGAGGGCAAAGGCAAACCCCAAACCCCTGCAACAGGCAAACTATCTTGGGCTTTTCATGGGGTGATCATTTGAAGGAAGGAGACTTGGTTCTTCTCTCTGCTGGCAGTGATTTACCCTCAGCACTGCCTACACCCCTCAGTGCCAGCCAACTTCCCAGCTTGGTCCTTCTGCCCAAAGTCACGCAGCAACCTCAGCATGCCCTCGGGGAAAGGGCGACCTTTCGTTCCCCCACTCACTTCAATTGACTTTGAGAACCTTCAAATCTTTTTCAAATTAGTCCAAAACCAAAGGGAAGTACTGACGTGCCCTTGGGCACAACCACATTTTGTTCTCTTATGAAACTGAACCGCTGGCAGCCTGTCCTGTGAGCACACACTGGGGTTTGGGCACTGGAGGCGATGCAGACAAGGAATGCTCAACGGAAGCACGGCTGGATTTATGCAGTCAGTCTTTTATCAGAAAAGGATTTCTTGGAGGAAGTGCGAGCACATGGCACGAACGTGAGCTGCTCCTCAGAAGCAGCTTTGATACCTGCTCTGTGCCGGGATTTCGTGTTTTGCCACACATGGAAAGTATTGATAAGCTTTCAGGAGAAGGGTGGGAGCTGATTTTTCCCCTGCAAGAATAGAGGGAGACTGATGGGATGGGAGATGATCCGTGGCCCCCGCTCCCGTTGGCACACACGTGCCAAGAGTGGCAAGGGGTGGCTGCACAGCCACCTCCCCAGCTGGGCTTTGGTGAGAATGCAAACAGAAAAAGGCACAGCCATTGATAACAGTTCACGTATGCAAGTGGAAAAGAGCGTGGATCTCTGCCAAAAATTCACGATATGCGCTCCAACACCCAGCAACTGTACAAAGGTCTTTAAGTAAGAAGAGGCTCTGCTACCCTCGGCACACGGAGCATTTCAGAGCACAAACCACAAATCTGAGCACACAAAGAGCTGGTGTTTGAGCTCGGCACGATCAAACAGCCTCTGAGGAAGCAGCCTCTCACCTTGGCAGCACGCTTCTCCAGAGCAGTGCTGGGTCACAATGTGACGAATGACACACGCACGGCAAACCCATTCATCCCTGCCAACAACAAAGGGCTCCAAAGGAGCCAATCCACTGGAAACGTGTGCCCATGGCACTGAAAGCCAGGACACAGAGCCCAGCCTCCCCCACTGCAGTGAGAGGGTCTGATCTGGAGTCTCCTGATGTCACACAGTTTCTCCAAGACCTCGCTGACTCTCTGAATCAGATGGCAAATCTGTGTTTTCCCAGCCAGCGGGTTAGTTGTCACTAATTCCAGGCAGAGGAGGTGAGAAGGAGCCCTGGGAAAACCCAGGTGGCTCAAAAACCCCTACACCTCTCCTGAACCCTGCCGGCAGCGTGCGGGTCAGCGCGGCCGAGCCGGGAGCCGAACATGCCAAGCCCGAGCCCAGCCGCTCCAGTGGCAGCAGCGGATTCTCGCCCCACACACTGCAGGGACTCAGGCCGGGAGTGACAGAGGGGGATCCGGTTACTGCACGAGGCTGTCAGGAGCTGTGTGCCAGCTCCAAGCTTCTCATCCTTCCCGGCTGCAGCCACAGCCACTTCATCCAGCCGCCGTGTCCGTCCCGACACGGACACTGGTGCCGGAGCACGCTCATCCCTCCTGGCGACACGCCGGTGCCGCTGGAGGCGGCGGGGCTGAGCAGCTGCTGAATCTCTGGAGCCTCAGGTGTATCACTGGATCTCATTCGGGTTAGAAAAGCCTGCTGAGACCACCGAGCCCAACTGTTCGCCCAGCACTGCCAAGCCACCAACCCACGTCCCCAAGTGCCACATCTGCACAGCACAGGGACAGTGACCCCACCACTACCTTGGGCAGCCTGTGTCAGGGCTGGACAGTCCTTTTAGGGAAGAAATTGTTCCTAATATCCAACTAAACCTTCCCTGGCACAACTTGAGGCCACTGTATCTCTCCCTCACCTCCCGCCTACTCACTCCATTACACACAGAGCTGAAAGTGATTTCAGGAAGGAATTCTGCCCTGCATGTGCAACATTCGGAGCACAGCCCAGCCCGAGCCAAGGGGCAAAGCCAGGAGGTTTAGCAGATTGCTGGATTCTCTCTCCCAAAACCCACCTCCTCCTCTGCACTCACTCATCGCACCCAGCCGCAGGTTCCCGATTTACCTTCAGGCTATGCCCCTTCCAGCCGCGCTCTCGGGGGACCTGTCGAGGGAGGGGGAGGAAAGAGGGGTCTGGAGGAGGACGGAGGGTGTGGAGGGGAACCTCTGGTGCCCGGGCCGCCGCGGGCAGCGGGCGGGCTCGGGCAGTGCCAGCCGACGCTCCGGCTGTTGTCGGTGTGAATGCGGCAGCGGCAGGTGCGGGGCTGAGCTGCAGGGACCGCCCGGGATCCGCCCCCACCCCCGGGATCCGCCTCCCCATCCCCGGCACCGCCCGCCCGGGATCCGCCCGCCGTTCCCGGGACCGCCCCGCGCCCGCAGCCCCCGGCCCCGGGCTGGAGGTGCGGGGGTTCCCCGGTACCACATCGGCCGCTGCCGGGGGAGGGGCTGCCGCGACAGAGGAGGGACATGGAGATGCTCCGAGGGCTGGAACCCCTCTGCCATGGAGGCAGCCTGGGAGAGCTGGGGTTGCTCACCTGGAGAGGAGAAGGCTCCAGGGAGACGTTAGAGCGCCTTCCAGTGCATAAAGGGGCTTCAGGAGAGCTGGAGAGGAACTTGGGACAAGGGATGGAGGGACAGGACAAGGGGGAATGGCTTCCCACTGAAAAAGAGAAGGGTTAGGTGGGATATTGGGGTGAAATTCTTCCCTGCGAGGTTGGGGAGGTCCTAGCATAAGGTGTCCGGAGAAGCTGTGGCTGCCCCCTCCCTGGAAGTGTCCAAGGACAGGTTGGACAGGGCTTGGAGCAACCTGGGATAGTGGAAGGAGTCCCTCCATGGCAAAGGTGAATGAGATGAACATTAAGGTCCCTTCCCACCCAAACCATTCTGTGATTCTGTGCCACGTGTGAAACCCAGTGCAACCCCAAACCCTGTCCATGTCCCGCAGTGCCCCAGGCCCCTGTGCACCCCCAGCTCAGCCATCCCCCTCCCTCCACTCCCAGACTGGCAGCAGCAACTGCAGGGCCTGGCCTGGCCCGTGGGACTGCAGGACAGGGACACCAACAGCTGCCACCTCCCTGCAGGGCTGAGCACCCAGGGGGATCCCTCAGGCTGTTCCCCCCACAAAGAGGCGCCCCAGGACAATTTCTGGACACACCTGGCTGTCCCCAGCTCCCCCTGTCTGTCAGGAATGGATGGAACAGCTGGGGTGGAAGGCACAGCGAGGCATTGAGAGGAGCAGTGGGGCTGCTCACAGGGACTCATGTCCCCAGAAATCCCCTAGCACTGCTCTGCAGTTACTATTCCAACAACACAGCGTGAGGAGGATCTTCTTCATGGCACACACACCTCACAACCTGACTCTGGACCACAGACTCTTGTCACACCAGAGGAGCACAGTCACAGGTGATTTGCAAGAGGGAAAAAACAGTGTTTGGAACTGACTTGAAGGAGGAATTTTTTGTGAGCAATGAGAGGTGAAAGGGCTGGAGGTCAGGAAACACCAGCCTGAGCATGGAGGGAAAGGCAGAAGAGGCAGAGGGTGAGATAGAGGCAGGCAGCAAGGTGGGGTGGGATGACCAGAAAAGCAGGAGAGAGACCAGGGATGCCAGAAAACAGTTTTCCTCTGGAAACCACTGCTTGGAGGGATGCCCAAGCTCCCAACACGGGAGAATCAAGTTAAAAAACAGGATTTTTTTACCATTGTTTTCATAGTCTGAGAGGCACATCTCCTTCCTTCCTTCCCAAGCTCCTGACTCTCCTCCCACCAACCTCCCTCCTGCCTCTGCCCCACCGCAGCCCCCCCTGCCCTGGCTCTCACCACGGAGGGAAGGGACTGCAGCACAGGCTGCTCAATGCAGCCCTTGTTGGCTCCAAAGTCCTCCCGCAGCTTTGTGCGTGAGAACCCCTCACCAGCTGGAGCCCAGGGGCAGGCAGGGGGTGGCAGGGGGGTGACAGCAGGCAGCCGGAGCCCCCCCGGGGTCAGCCCCAGCGAAGGGAGCAGCTGTTGATCGGGGGGGGATCACTGGAAGGTCATTGCAGCGAGGAGTGAAGGGCTGTGAGCACCCGCGGGCAGAGGAGGGGTCAGGGGGAGCTGGGTGTCAGGACCCAGCCGAGCCTTGACCCCCACAAATCCCAACCCCCCAGAGTCAGCTCCCCGGCTCGTGGAGAGGGGAGAAAAAGGGACAGAGGGCGAGCAAAGCTGCTGGAAACACGAGGGTTGCAGAGCTGACCGAGCCCCCAGCCAGCACCCAGGGGACACCCGCGATGGTTGTTTCACCCGGGTGATCCCAGCACGGTGATGGCCACTGGAAAAGCGCCGGGCTCAGAGATTTCAGGCATTTTCCCGCTCGTTCCTTGCGTGAAGCAGGAACAGGGCGGGTGTGGAGGCAGAGAGCAGGAAATCTCGCGGAGACGCTGAGCTGGAAAGGGGCGGCGGCGGGGGCAGAGCGGGGCGGCCGCTCCCGAAACGCGACCCCCCCACCATGGCTCCGCGGAACGCAGCGCCCTCTGTGCCCTCGACAAATGAACCCCCCCAGAGGAGCCACAGCAAGGAAACGGCGGAAAGGGACAAAAAGTATTCTGGATCCACGGGAAAAGCACCTTCGCTCCAGCTGAGAACCCCCGGGGAAGGGAAACCCACGCACCTCCACGGACACATCCTTCGCCAGCCCGCCACAGCCTTTTCACTGCTGCTCTTTTCCAACTACCAAAATAAACAGGAGGGGGAAAAGGTTACCGTTTTCTTTCAGGTGTATAAATACAAACAGAGCCCAGAAAGGCACCCATAGGCGATGGGGTCTGGGGCACACCCAGCTGCCAGGGGGCTCCTGCTCTGCTGATGCATTATCCATGCCTCTTATTTTTCCACTACTGTGGATGGAGAACAGGAGAAATGCGTGTTTTTTTGACATGAAGGTTGTCACCCCCTGGCAGAGCTGGCCCAGCCTGTACTGGCACTCTTGCCCACCTTGGGATGCCCCATTTACCTCTCTGTCCAGCCACCCTAGTGCAGAACACTTGTTGGCTTTTCTCAATCCCCAGCCCTAAAAGCAGCACCCAGGTGCTGCCACTGCAGCCTTTCCAACCACTGGGTACCCAGCAAATCCCACAAGGCACCCCCAACACCCCTGAAAAAGGTGAATCTGCAGCACAGAGAGCCCAGAAACCACCTCTGCCCCATCCACCTGGAGCTTCCAGGACCACAGGGATGTTTCAGTGCTGGTCTCAGTACTGAGCCTCACAAACCAGTTCCAGCACAGAGGAGGAGGAGGATGGCTTCAATATCCTTCATGAGAGGAAAATCAGGGGAAAGAGGACGACTGGCACACCCGAAATGGCAGCTGGAGCCGTGTTGCCAGCTGCACGAACACAGCAGGCGGGATCTCACCAGCGCCGAATTCCCGAGCTTCCAAAGGAGGAGGGTGAGAGGGAGGAAAAGAGAAGCTCAGAGACACACACACAACAGCATCATTCATGGGAGCCGGGTTTGAGCAACAAGGGTCCTGTGTCTGGCTCGGAGCTCCGGGCAATTAAAACAGCAGCCACAGATCTAGGAGAAACAGCAGGAATTTATCCGAGGAATCCAGATTATGTGACCACTGCTGAAGCAGAGCAGAAAGCCCCCAGCTCCTGGAAGGCAAAATGCTGGCAAGTGATGAGCAACCAGCTCCATTATTCAACAGTTCCTGCCTCACCCACCCGAGTCAGAGCCTCTTCTCGCCACATCGGGGGTGGGGGAATCACTGTCCTGCCTCCAGCCAGTCCCACCAAGGGCAGGGTGAGGACCCTGCTCCCCAGCCCACACATGGACCTGGCTGCAGCAGGCAGAGGCAGTGGCTTCGTGCCTGTGGCAGGGGGCCCGAGGGGCTCGGTGCTGCAGGGCTGCTCGGGGGGCACACGGCAAACCAAGCAGTCTGTGGCCCCAGAGATAAGGGCGGTGCTTTGTAAGTCTAAGAACGTGGTTTTTCATTCTGAACCATCCTTTGAAGCATGCACGGGGTTACCAGCACATGTGAAAAGAGACGGGATGCTGAGCAATCTCTTGAAAATCTGCCTGGCAGGGCTGGCTCCTGGGAGCAACCACAGACTCTCCAAGAGACCCCAGAGAGGATCTCCCTGCTTTCATGTGGATGATCCCAAAACAATCTCCTGTCTCCTGCAGGGACTTTGTCCCCCGATCCGTGGGGCCAACAGCCCCTGGCTACAACTTGCCTCATGTGCCAGCACTGAGCTGGGTAAGGTCACTGGCACAGGGTCTGGCAGCAGATCTTTAGAGAACTCAGCTTCCCCCTCACCTACAACAAACTAAGCTTATCTTCTCACCCCTGAGGAATAGCCCCTGTCCAGCCAGCGTGTTTTGGGCCATTCCTGAAGGGATCATTTATCAGCAGAAAGAATGAATCTCCAACATGGGTCTTGGGGCAGGTTTGAGGTGGAATTGTTCAATAAGCATCACAGCCAATGGACAAACCAGGCAGCAGCAGTTCCTCCTTCACACAACTCAAAATAAATGGCTTTCAAGATCATTACCCACACCCTGTTATCACAGGCATCTTTACAAGCCACATCAAACCAGTTTTAGCATTGGAGTTCCAAATGAACAAAAAACTCCTTAAGCATTTTCACAGCCTTGACAAGATGACTGATACAATCATCATTAAAACATTATCAAATATAACATAATGCTCTTTCTTTGATGAAAAGTGGAAGTTCTTTTCACCTGACGGACCTTGGGCGGGTGATCTGTTTCACCAGTCGACTCAGGACAGTTTCCCCCGGCTTTGGGACCGGGATCACTCAGACACGGCAGACAGCCGGGCACGGCCCAGAACACCGCCAAAATCGCTCGCGTTTGGAAGGAAAGCAGAGCCCGAGCCCCTCAGCCGCGTTCCCTGCCCGCGCTCGGCCCTTTGCATGCACCGCACTGACACGCACGGAGCCCCCCCTGTGCCAGCCCCTGTCCCTCGCCTCAAGCGCAGCAATCGCGAAGTCCCCGCTCCCGGCGCTGCCCCGCACGGCGCTGCTCGCAGCCCCCGCGCCGGGCTCGGCCCCGCAGCCCCGCACTCACCTGCCCGCCCGCGCCGTCCCACCCCGCACGGAGCCGCGGCCGCGGCGCGGCGGAGCCGCAGCCCCAGGGAGCGCCCGGAGCCCCGGCGAGGAGCCGCGACCCCGGCCCCGTCCCGGCGACCCATCGCAGCTTCGACGGGACGGGCGAGAGCGGCGGCTCCTCCCCCGCCGGGATGCCGGCACGGGACCGGGGGCGCTCCGGGGAACGCCCGCTCCCCTTCCGCCCGTCGCCCGCAGCCCCGGCGGAGCCTCCCCGGCCGCGCCCCCGGCCGAGGAAGCCGCTCGCCCCCGCTCCCCCTTGGGAGCCGCTCGCCCCCGGGACGTGCTGGCCGGAACCCCGCTCAGCCCCTTCCCCCGGGGTCGGGCATCATCAGGGGCCGAGGCGAAGGTGATGCTGAGCCACGTGTTCCACCTGCACCCTCCCAAAACTGAGTCACCCCCGCTCCGGTGCCACCCCGCGCCTGGGCGCGCTCGCTGCCGCCTCCGCTCCCGGGGGCGGGCGGGTGTTCAAAGCCCTGCGGACGCGCCGGGCAGCGCTCAGGGGCTCTTCATTAAGAGGAGAAGGAATTAACGTGATCAGACTGGCCTGCCAACACCTCACGCTGCTTTTTCCCCATCTGACCTCTCGGGCTTTGAAAACAAACTCCCGTGAGCATCACACAGCCCCAGGAGCCTCCCACAGCCCCATGCCGGCTCCTTTTGCACCAGCTGCTTCAGAGGGGCTACTTCAGGCACAGAAAGCATTACCTTCCTGTGCATGTTAGGGCAGATTGCATGTCAAAGCAAAACCATTGCCCAGCCAAACCTTTCCGCCAGTTTTCAGTGTATTTTCTCATGGCAATTTCAGGGAAATGACCACACTCGGAACTTCCCTCTCGATCCTTTCAGTCTCATGCAAACCACCCGAGGATGCAGATAGTAATGTACTTTCCTGCCTGCAGTTTCTTTCCAGTCCATCTCAACCGCTCCTTGCTGCCATGGGAAAAACCTGGCGACACTCCGGGCACGAGGTGGCTAAAGGGGCCTCTTCCCAGCTCATTCCCTGCCCATCCCACGTGCTCACCAACACAGGAAAGCCTTCTCTCTAACCCAGGCTCTTCCTTTCTGGCCTTCAAAGAAAATCCTCCAACCTGTGAGCGGATCCTGCTGTCCAGAAAGGGGAATCTGTATTTTGTTAGCTACAGGAAACGGGAAAACTTCCAGCCCTGGAATTAAAGCCCAGAAGGAAGGAGCTGAGCTGGGGGAGGGGGCTCTGTCACTGCTGCAGTCATCAGGGGGTCAGAGCTACACAGATTTTACAGGCAGAGGGGCGCAAGAACGAAAACTGATGATTCACCAGCCAAGCCTGAATCCAGGAGGGCAGGGAAGAGGAAGAGGAAGGAGCAGCACAGAATCCCCTCATCACATGTCCCACCAAAGCCACAAATAATCACATTCGGTTCAGCTTTTCTACTTCCCACCTCTCTGACCCACACCCAACCCCATGACTGCCTTTTCCACCATGTAAGAACAGCAGTTTCCCAACGAGCTCCAGAAGTGCCCAGAATGGGTCCCTGCTGCCATGTCCAGCATCCCACTCACCCCATGGGTCCCCTCTGATCTCCCTGGCTCTGACCCCACAGCCAGAGCGTGACCCCAGTGCCGAGGGCAGCAGCACTGGCCCCTGCACAGATCCCAGGACAGCCCCCTGCCAGACCCCAGCCCCTCTCCCTTCCAACACATTCAGACCATGGCAAAACCACATCTCAGTCTCTGTTTCTCCCCCAAAAGCCAGGGAACCCTGTGTGGGCACAAGTCAGGTGAGGAATGGGGGCCTCGTGCTTGGGCCACAAACCCACCAAGTCAGTGCAGGAGATTTTTGTGCAAGGAGAGAAGAACAGCTCAGCTGTGACAACGCATCAACAACAGCTAAATTTAGCAGGTTATTTTCGGTAATCCAGATGCTGGGTAAATACAACCTTATTATTTCATGCAGGGGCAAAAGTTCAGCCGAGTCCCTTGTGCTGCTTTTCCCTGTTTGTTCACCACATGCAGCCACAGGAGCCCACCCTGAAATGCTGCAATGTCACCACTGTCTGGCTGAGCTGACAGGAACTGTCAGCTCTGTCCCTGTCTTCAGCAGCAAGAGGAGCCACTGTGAAAAGGGCAGAACACCACCCAATCCCTTTTGGAGGGGCCTGGTGCTGCTGTAGGTAGGAATTTATTCGGACGATGCAGTTTTCAGGTGCATGGCCAGGCTGCGAGCCTTTCCTTTCTTCTCCAAGCTTTTCCTTTCTGCTCAGTCCAGAACAATACACAGGAAGTGAATGCTGGAGAGGAAGCAGAGGGTTAGGAAATCCATGGAAACCCGACCCAGCTGGGATTGTTCCAGGGGTTCGGTTTGGGGCTGTGCAGGGGCTCTATGTCCCACCCAGCCAAGGGTGCTGCCCGAGGGGACTGCAGGGTGGGCCAGGGAGAGTTTTGCCACAGAGCAGGGCAGCAGGAGGGAGAGTGGGGACAAAGGAGTCCCCATGTGCTCCACGACTGAAATATCACCTCCAAGAAGGCAGATTAAGTCCAAGCTGTTTCCCACCATCACTGCTGCAGGAGCTGCAATGGCACACCCAGGTATTTTAATGCCGGGGGAAGCCACAGTGACCTCACCCAGCTGGTGTTCAGGGAAGGGGATGTGACAGCACAGCCCCAAACAGGGTCTGGGAGTGGGTCTGTCCATGCCTGGAAAGCGGCTCAGGGGGTTTTGCAGGTGCGCTGGGAGAGCAGCAGAGCCAAAGGGGGAAAGTCCGAGGCAAGCTCTGGGAACTGATGGAAGAGACGCTTAGCCAAGAGCTACTGGGATAAACCAGAATCAATTCCACTCTGCCTCATGCCACCGTGTCGGGACCTGAGGTCCTCGTGCCACCCATCCAAAGAGACTGAACATCGTCATAAGGGAGGGAACGGTGTCCCCCAAGCCCATGGCCTGAATGCCCCCTTTGTCTGAGCACCTTCTGGGGACAATGAGTGAAAAGGACAGCAGGCACCTGCCCTGGCCCCTTCCCAGTGGAGGGCACTACCCCCCTGCAGGCCTGCTCCCTGTCCAGTGTAATCCAGGGAAAGGGAGAATTCCAGCACTGAGCTGCTGCAAGTCCAGTGACACCAGGAGCTGCTACAGCCCCATCATCACATCAAGTCACAGGTGACAAATCCCACAGTGGGAAACTGTGCTCAGGACACGAAGCTCCTGCTCGAGACATGAGGCTCCTGCTCCTCCTGCCCCCAGAGCTCAAGGCCACCCAGCATCCCTGCAGCAGCCAGAGCTGGGACAGGGACATGTGACAGGCAGGTGTCAGCTGGGGTCATGTGAGTGTCATTGAGCCTTCACCAGGAGAGACCTGGATTCTACAGGCAGTTGTAACCAAGGGGAAAACACATATAAACATTCTTTGCCCCAGAATCCCAGTCACAGCGTGATCCATAGGAGTCTTCCCTGACCCTTCCCTTCCACAGGGCTCTTTAACTCTTTTTAACAAGCTCTGTACATTTATGTTCTTAATCTCTCCCTTGCAAGGGCCAGAGACCACCCAAGATACCTCTGGGGCTCTCTCACAAAGCACCTTTTGTTACCCAGAGCTCTCCTGTGCTCTGGGCTCTCGCCGGCCAGACTCAGAGCTCACCTCAGCCTTGCATGCATGAAAACAAGAGGCCCTCAGTGCATCACCCTTCGGGCAGGGAACTGCCTGGAGATCCCCAGGCACATCCCAGGGCTCCCTGCACAGTGAGTTTCCCTTTTCATGGTGCCAGGGTTCCAGCCAGCAGTGTGGGCAGCCCTGCTCTCTCCACCTCTGACTCCAGAGCCGCCATCCACGGGCCCTGTCCTGAGCCCTGTGCCCAAAGCAGCAGAGCCACCCCAGCTCCAGGTCCCTCTGCTCCCAGGGCCACCAGAGCCAATGGCCATGGGCAGCCCTGTGTAGGATGGGACAGGTTTGATTCCAGGGCTGTCACTGCACAAAGACCCCCACGGCACTGAGCAGTGGGATGATGAAAAGCAGGACCTGCACCCCTCTGTCGCAGCCCCGTCCCCATCCCTGGTTCCTGGTCCTGCTGGCACACACACCTTCCCCCTCCTCTTCCTCCCACAGACACCACCAGCCTCCCCAGCACAGGAACCCCTCAGGCTTGGCAGCCCCAGCCTCTGCCCCCACCTTGGCAGAGGTGTGTTCAGGGCAGCAGCAGCAGCAGCACAGTCCCCACGGATCAGCCTGGAGCTGCACTGTGAGTCCCTCCTGCCCCACAGTCATGGGTGAGACACTCCAGTCACACAAAGCCGAGGGGCTCCGAGCCAGGGGTGACCTTCCTGCCCATGGCACTGCAGGACCAAGGCTCTGGAGCTCCCCATGAGATTATCTGCTGAGCACAAAGCTGCTCACCACCAAGACAAGATGAACTGAAAATGAACCAAGCCCCCATTGCAAATATATCCCCTTAAAAATAACAGTTTTGAGGGAAAATCACACCGCTGGCAGAAGAACCCAGCAAGGGGATATTCCTCTTCCCATGACCCCTGCTCACCCCACAGCAAGAGCACTCCTGCCCCAAAAATTATTGCTGCAGCTTACCTGCATCTTTTTTATCTTCTAGCAACGAGAATTTCTGTGAAAAGAAAGAAGGAAAAAAAAAAACAAAGAAAAATAATTTTTTAAATCATTTTGATTCTCACATTTGTGGAATGCCACCCCTCACATCTGGGCTCGGTCCCTGCTCCAGCCTCCCCTCTGCCCAGAGGTGACCTGAGACCAGATCCAGAGCTGGGACCAGCAATGCTGCTCCAGGCACAGGACGAGCAGGGCCCTGGCAAAGGCTTCTCCCAAAAGCATCAGCCCCATGGTTTTAAAACACCATCACCAGTCCCAAGGGCCCAGTATACACCCACCACCCCGGCTCCCAAGGGCAGCCACGAGAAATGGGATTCACAGCAGCAGAGCCTCGGCAGCACTCGGGAGACAGCAGCAACGTGCAGAGGTGGAGGAGCAGCAGAAGGTCCCCATTCTCAGTCCTGAGGTGAGCACAGAGCCCGGGACGCTCCCCAGTCCCTCTCTGGGTGCAGACGAGCCCCTCCAGTGCTGCGGCCCCGCGGATGGGCCAGAGGTGCCGGCGGGATCACTGCAGGAATGTGCTGCAAAGCTGAGCCGGCCTTTCCCACGGACCCCCGGGACCCCTCTTCCTGCCGGGCCAGCAGGGCTGAGGATGACCCAGGGAAGACAGGCTTAACCATGTCCCTGCTGCTGTGCTTCCTGCAGCACCGCCTGCCCAAGGGCTGCCATCACCAGGGCTGGGGCCATCGCTGTGACCTCACAGCGTGCCCGTGCCCACAGGGAGGTCACCCGGCTCCTCTGGATCCTTTGGCATTGCCCAGGCTGTTCCTACACCTTCCTGTTCCCACAAAATCTTCCATCAGCCACAGCTCCACCTCATTTAACCTGGAAAGCTTTAATCCCACACCCCAAGCCCAGCACATTTCTCCCTCTTCAAGAAATTCCTCAGCAAGGAAGGTGAGAATTCCTCGCCTGTTCGCGGTGAGCAGCTGAGCAGCACTGGCACGGGGAGGAGAGCGGGGCGAGGCTGAAGCAGAAGCCTCAACCCCACAGGAGGCCACTAGTGTCCAGTGAAGGCAACCAGGAGGGTGGTGCCCTGGCCAGCTGGGCCACCAGACCCCATTTTGGGCAAAAGAGATGAGCTGAAGCCAGTGGTTTGCCAGGTGCTTCCAAGGAGGCTGAAACTGGTGGGCACCAGAGCCTGTGCAGGCCAGGCTGGAGCCATCCCAAGCTGCAGCTCTGCCAGTGGCGATGCAGGACCCAGTGTCCAAATCTGTGCCACCACCAGTGTGATGGCAGTGCCAGCAGGCAGGGACAAGCGGGGTTAATGAGGACAGCTAAGCTCTCCAGAGACAGCAGGGACGAGACAGCAGGGACAAGACAGGCACTAATGTTACCAATGAATTTCACAAATGTCATTTTTAGACTCAACTATTTTAAGCATTGCACTGAAAGCCCGGGGGACAGCGTGCATTCCACTTCCATTTCACCACAGCAGATCCACTCACCCAGCACAGCCCGGTGTACAGCACTGCCTGTAAAGGGATTTTACCACTTTTCCCAATCTGAAATGCCCAAAGTTCACACTAACCATAGCTCCACAATCTCCCCAGCTCACCTCACACTGCATAGGCTGGGACACAATAAATCAACAGTGATCAGGAGCAGGCAGGCGGTCACTTGTTATCAAGGTGACAGATGAAGAATTAAACCCTAATGAAAAATCTCGGATGCCACGCCATGAGAACTGCTGCTGCAGGAAATGAAAAACTGGAGGCCCTTGGCCTCGCTGCTCCTTTGTCACCCTTCTCACAGCTGCCCTGACCCTTCAGGTCGGCTGTGGTCCCACAGCCACGCCACAGATGACCTGAGCCTCGGGGTTCGGAAGGATGTCCCAGCCCAGCCACACCACACAAGCAGGCACGGCAGGACCCTCTTGGCATGTGCTGACGATCTCGGGGGCCTGAGGGTGCACACACACACACACACACACACAGCCCAGGGCACAGTCCCCTGCCCGCCCAGGGCTGCTGGTGCCAGGACACGGTGACCCAGTAAAGGGCAGCGGGCGAGCTTAGGGCACAGGGACCAGCGCAGCCACACATGGCCCAGCCAAAATTAAAACCTCTCACACGCACGTGGGGCGCGGGCACGACACCCCCAGAGCAGACGCCGTGAGCGAGCCGAGCCCCGCCGGGGACGCGTCCCCAGCGCCCCTTCAGAGGCTTCTCCTGAAACAGAACGGTGTCGGGGACGGAGAGCTCGGAGCAGCTCTCCCTTACCTTGGCTCTCTTGAAGCAAGCCCAGAAGAAGTCCAGCAAGGGCATGGTGTGCGGGCGGGGGCCCGGCAGACCCCCCTAGACCGCGGGGAGAGCCCCCCGCGGCAACCCCATGGCAGCGCTGCGGCCGCGGAGCCGGAGCCGGGGCCGGGCAGAGCCCAGTGCGGGCAGCGGCGGCCGGCGCGGAGGGAGGAGCAGGAGGCAGCGGCGGAGGCGGGCCAGCATTCAAACCCTGCACCGTTATTCAGTTGGTTGCGAACGGGCTTGGACGCGATTGAAAATTCCCTGAAGATTGCGAGTTTTAAACAGCTCCAGGCTTTCCTTCCTGCCTGCAACTCAGCGAGCTGCTCCCATTCGCAGGCGGTGCGAAGGGGCGAGGGGTGACGGACACTCCAGAGCAGGAGGAGGGGGAGTTTGGCTGTCAAAGGCACACGTAGGACGTCAGAAACCCAAACCCTGGGTGGTTCAGATTGTCACTCCGGTCCTGCCCGAGCTGACTGGCGGCTCCCGGCGCTCTCCTGTGCGAGGCACAAGGTGTCCCCAGCCCTGGTGCCATCCCTGGTGCTCAGGTGCTGCTGGCCTCACTGCGGGCACAGGGACACCCAGGCTCACCGCAGGCACCCTCACCACAGAGCAGGGGCATCCAGAGCCAGCCTGCTGATGGGACCTCAGAGGGGAGAGCAACACAGGGGAATCTCCCCAGCCATCAAATATGCTGAGCCCTTCACCTACTCACAGCTCCTGATCTGCCTTCTGCAAACATCATTCGTTCACAAGCGCCACAATAAAAGGTCACTTCACAAACATTCGTGCCAGCCTCCGCGGCCAGGATTCTTCTTGCAGGCACATAAGAACACCCCACAAACTGGTGATTTGTGTCAGCAGTTCGGAAGGAGCAAGGGCAAGCAGACCCACAGCGATGCCTGGGCTCAGCCCTGCTCCCACAGGACCCTCGGTGGCTGTCACCCACCCTGGACTGGCATCAGGCTCCCCAGTGGCATCACCCCTGCCCACCACCCATCTCGGGCTGGTGTAAGCTCCACTCTGACAGGACCTGCAGGTGGGAACACGAGCCAGAGCACAATGGTTCTGCTCGGGATGTGACCCATCTGTACCCAAGCCCCAGCAGTTGGTGCCTGTGGCAGCTGTGTCCAGTGCCACGTGTCAGACAGGGCAGGCCAGGATGAGATCCTGGGGCCCCAAACCATAAGGACAAGGGGGATAAGGCAAGTAAAAAAGCACGGAAGGCCATGGCACAGCAGAGCCAGAGAGCAGATGCACCTGCCTGGGGAGGATGGCATGAGGCACTGCCAGCACTGCAGCATCCAGCAGACCTGACCAGCACCAGGGCTCTGGATTGGCAGCACTGCCCTGGTGGCACTGGCACAGCTCTGCCATGGCCTGGCACAGCCCTGCTGTGGCCCCAGCCCGCCTCACAGGCAGCATCAGTCCCGGTGCCGGCTCCAGCTGCCTCCTTCCATCTCCCCCTCACTCATTCCTCAGTGGGCTCTGGCACCACTCCCAGCCTTGGCACCAGCTGCAGCTCCTCACCCTGTCCCCTGCCTTACTGGTGTTACTGGAGCAGTGCAGCAGGGCTGGGGACACCAAGACACAGCACAAACTTTGTACATTGATCCCTTTTCTCCTCCCTTAAAAACCCAGGGCTGGGAAGACAGTCTCACCTCTGGCACATTGCCCACCAGGGTCACCTCTCCTGGCAAGGATTTTCCCCAGAGGACTTAAAGCCCAACGCTGCTGGCTGACAGCTGCCCACCCTCTGTAACTCACTCACCACTGCCTCAAGGGCTGCAGTTTTTACCCCAAGCACTTGCAGTTCCCCCTGCAGGGATGAAGGCAGCTGGGGCACTGCCAGACATTCCCATTCAGCTCACTGGGCACTGCTGTCGAAGGGCTGAGGCTGCCAGGAGACCACCGCTGCAGCCAGGACATGGGAGGGCACTGCCAGCTCAGGGTCCTGTGAAAGGCTCTGCCATCATCAGTCCAAGGAAACTCTTCAATGATTCTTCAGGCTCTGCTCCCCCAAAGCAGGACATCCAGGCCTGGGCTGGGACTGAAGGCAGCTCTCACAGGAGGGACTGTCCCTTCAGAGACGGTGGCACTGCCAGGCCTGGTGGCACTGGGCTCACTCTTCAGCACCAGCCTGCTCCAGCTGGCAGAGGCAGCACACTGGAGGGCAGACAGACATCAGACCATCCACCCATACATCTGTCTGACCATCTGCCCATCTGTCTGTCTGACCATCCACACACCAGGCTCTCAGGACAGGCCAGGGGAGGTGGCTCTGTCCTGCCCCAAACCAGGCAAGCCCTTGCAGACAGGGGGGGCAGCCCTGCTGCGTCAGCCATAACCCTGCCAGGACCCAGAGAATTGCCCCTGCTTGCTCCAGTGGCATCAGGTCCTTCTCCCACTTCCTCCAAAATCCAAAAAAGCCAAGCCAGCACAAATAGAAGCAGGCTGTCTCCTTCCCAGGCCTGGGAGACAAACCACAGCGGTTTCTGCATACTTGTGTAGCTTCTTCCTACCCGGTCATCCCAAAAGCATTCCAGTAATGCTACATCTTGGATCCTTCCTCAGCGTGCCAGGACACTCTCCTCGGCAGGAATAGCTCCTGGGGACTGGATCCATGGGGAAGTGACAGGAGCTGTGCACACCAGATGGGTGTTTCTGCTGAGTGGTGCAGGGACACAGACCCCACTGCTGCATTTGGCTCTTCCCAAAATTCCCAATGCACCGGCTCCACAGACAAGCTACAGGACAAGCAAAAGCAATATCCATTCATTCTATAAATAAATATATGTGTGTGTGTGTATCACTGTCCTCCTTAGACCCTCATGAGGAGGTCCTAACTTGAATTAAACTTGAGTTTTTTAAACTTGAGTTAATTTTAAACTTGAGGCAATTTTAAGAGGCTTCTTCTGAGGAAAATGTCACCCTGTACACATTCACCAAGAACTTCCCACTGCTGGTTCCCGGAGCTGGGACGGACACCAGGATGTCACCAAGCAGCCCCAGCACTGCCACACACACCCCGCGTTCTCCGAAAGTCACGGGACAGGGCCGGTATTTTGGAGGACAGGTACAGCCTCTTCCCACAACAGATCATTCCCTGGAGGATCCCGTGTCCCCACGGCCGGAGCTATTTCTGAGCACCGATGAGCTATTGCTGTCCCGGCTGTCGCACAGGATCAGTGACAGCTCGGGCTGGTGGCGGCCAGGCCGTGTCCCCGCAGTCCCCGCTGGCCCCGCTCCCGGGCTGGGGTGTGCGCAGGGGCTGAGCGGGGGGCTCCCCTCGGCCGGCCGAGGCCCGGGCCGGCGGCACACGGGGATTTTCCACTCGCACAGGCATTTCCCCAGGCTGGGAAGGGCGCAGCTCCCGCCGAGCTGGCGTTTCCCCATTAGCATAGCGGGAACAGGGACCCTTTTCTTCTCCTGACGCCGGGCACGGGGCGGGTGCTGGCGGTGCTGGGACACCACGAGGGCGGTGAGAGAGGGACGGGGGGAGGGAGAACACGGGGAGCCTGCAGCCCCCGGCCGCAGCAGCAGCGGGGAGGCAGAGAGGGCAAGGGCAGGGCTGAAGCCCCCTGTGCCCCGAGCGAGGGGCTGCGAGGCTTTGCCCGGGACACAGATCCCGCACTCAGAACCCCATGGAACCCCACAGCTCCCCAGGGATGGGGCTCCTCTGTGGGGCCACCCCTGCTCAGACCTCGGCACCCATCTCCAGCCCAAGAGGCCAAATGTCTGCTGCCACCAAAGAGGCAGCACCCCGGCCAGACCACGAGAAGTCAGCTGAGGGATGTGAGTGCCCAGGGGCAGCAGAAAACATTCGCCAGCTCCCTGCAGTCCCACAGCTTCCCCATGCCACTAGTGAGCCCCTGCCCTCTTGCCACCACTGCTTCTCCATTAAAAAGCTCCTCATTTAAAAGAACCCCGATGTGCTCCGGTCTCCAGTGGCTCTCAGGTGGGCTGTGCTGGGCGTGGGCATTGTCTGCGAGGCTGCAGGACACACGCAAGCCTCAGGCTGCACCGGAGCCCCAGCGCTGAGGGAAAGCTTCTCTCTGGGATGCACAATTAGGCAATTAGGCAATTACTTAATCCCCACGTGCAGCTCCTGCGGCCGAAGGAAGCGCTCGGGTGAGCAGGGCAATACCCCGGAGAGCCTCCTGGGGCCAAAGGCATCAATCCCCCCATCCCACAGGGATGGAGCAGCCAGCCAGTCCCATGGCATCCCCTCAGCCTGCCCCTTCCCCAGGGCTGAGGTGGCACAGTGGCATGTCCCCTCTCCCAGCGCTGATGGCCCTTGTGTCCTGCAGAGGCTTCACCCTCCGAATCCAGTGACCCTTTTGCTTAGCCCAGATCTGGACTCCCAGAGACAGCCCAAGGGCTTGTGGCCTCAGGCGGGGCTGCAGGGAGCCCCCAGCACTCCCGGTCTCCAGAGGGCTCCTGGCACAGTCGGGTCTGTGCATTTCCCCACACAGGATGCTCCAGTTTGCAAACACCAGTGAGAGAATTCACAAACACCGACTGATTTAGCACACACACAAAAGCCAAACAAACTTTGCAGCTGACTAATCCTCACAGATTAGCAAAACCTCCCAAGTTTCACTGAAAAAAAAAAACAGACCATGACGGTTTTGGGGAATTTCTGCTGCATGAGCTGGGGGGATGCTCCTGCCCCCATTCCTAGAGCCAGAAAGCTTAGGGAGTTCAACAGGAGCCTGGGGCTGTGCTCAGCATGAGCTATTTAAATGCACTTAAAGAGCATAACTGATATGGTGACATTTCTGAGATACTAGAGACGAGATACACAAATTACAAATACACCCAAGTGATACAGAAGGAAACTGAGTTTTTTTGAGAGCTGTATTGCTATTCAGTTTTAACTCCATTTGTATTCAAGCACCCAAAAGTTACTGTCTGGGGGCATCTGCAGAGACTCCCATGCAGGACAGAACTCCAGCAAAAACCTGCTTCTGCTGCTGCTCTTTAGTTCTCTTCAAGATGCCTTTGTGAAACAAGAAATATAAATCAGGCTGCATTTTAAGCACAAAAGGCGACATAAACAGAATGCTCACCAGGCAGTTTTTCCTACCCCTGGGAATAGCACTGAGCTGCTGGAGCCTGGCTGGGACATTAATCCTGGGACATTAATCCCCTGCCCTCAAGGCAGGCACCAGAGCAGCCCAAGGAATTGCAGCAGCTCTTATTATTAGCTGGAGCAGGGAGGCTCCCATGGCAAAATGCCCAAGCACAGCACGGGGCGGGCTGGCAGCACACGTGTGTGCTCACACTCACACTCACACCCCTGGTACCTGCTACTAACAGAACACTCAGCAGCGAAAAAACAACCCCAAGCAGCAGGGATACCTCCTCCTCCTCCTCTGGCTGGCACGATGAAATGCCATTTAATAAACTGCATCTGAGCTACTTGGGTATTTTTGCACATAGTTCTGGTGACAGCTGCTGTCTGGGGAGGATCCCAGCCCTAATTCTGGCCAAGGGTTGGGATTAACTCCCAGGACAGAGGAATCTTGTCAGGTGCAGTGCTGGCTCCATGTGAGGGCAGGTGTCTGCAAGCTGAATCTCTGGCATGAACTCACACCAGCCTCCTCTCACTCATGGAGGGTTGGACCATGCACGTACCAAGTTTCCCACACCCAAATCCAGAGGTAAACCCTGTCCAGAGCAGCTCCTCAGGCAGAACTGGGGGCATGGCACCAGGACTGGGACACAGGAGGGGGGACTCAGCAGCTCCTGGGTGCCAACAGCCAAATCTCCTGATGGCTCCGAGCATGCAGCCCCAGGCAGGTGGGAGCATGGAGGTGACAGGACCCAAGGGTTTCTGCAGGGCCACCAGTGGCCAGTTGGTCACACTCCAGCACTCTGGGGTCTCCGGAGGATTGCCACCATGACCTGCCTAGCTCCACCCCAGTGCAGAGACCAGTGGCCAGTAGACTCTCCCCAGTTGCCCTCAAGAGTTTGGGGTTGCTGTCAAAGCCCACCAGAGCCAGGCTGGTCTTGTGAGCACCCCGAGAGCAGAGCTCTGCAGAGCTGAGGGGGTTCGGGGCACGGGCAGGCAGCAGCAGTGGGGGCTGCCAGGGACAGGGTGCTCCTCCCTGTCAGGAGCATTCAAAGCAGGGTTTACAGCAAACAGCATCAGGCACATCTTCCCTTGGCACCTGTTCAGTCAAAACCTCTGCCCAAAGATGTCCTTTCCTTCAGGCATGGACAAGGAGAGGCATTCCACCAAGTGCCCATCCTGTGCCCCCGGGCACCGCACCCCAGGGTATTTCTAGGCTGGACAGGAGCCACATGCCACTGCCAGCCTCCTTTGGGGACGCCAGGAAAGGCTCTGAGGCAGCTTCAGAAAACCCTTTATGCCAACCCTCTCACACACAAAGCCTCATTATGTGACAGCGAATTCTTTTTGCCCCCTGCGGCCGCGGGGGCTGCCAGGCTTGTCCTGGAGAGGGATCCTGCTCCCAGCCCCGTGCCACAGGGCTGAGCTGCAGCCACGTGCTTCCCCCCTCCAAAGGCAATCAAGAGGGAGGAGAGGTTTTTTGGGGACAGACCCTGGCTGCAGGCAGGGTGCAGAGCGGGCTGTCCCCACACCCTGTGCTGGGCTGTCTCAGGATTCTGCTCCTGCTGCTGGGAAGAATTCCAAAGCCCTGAGGAAGAAGAGGCAGCAGCCCCAGCCCAGACCTCAGCCCTGAGGGTTTTGCTAAGGGAGGACTGAGTTATGGGGAGAGGAAGGATTTAAATCAGTGCCCAGGATAAATAATTGCATGTTCTGTTTATGTTCCTGAGACAGTGACACAAAACACCAGAAAAAAGACTTGAAAAGAACCAGACAACACAATCCTGGTGAAATCCAGAAATTCTGACTGAGCTCTGAAATCCGCCCTCTGCCTTTCTCCTGTAGATATCAATGAGCCTATCAGGCTCCTGCCTTGCAGCAGCAGGAGCTGTGAGGAGCATGAGAACAGAGATAGGGATGGGGAAGCATCAGGAGAACAGCCATGGGGGTGAGGCTGCTCCAGGGGCTCCATTGGCCCCCACAGCTGCTCTGCTCTGGGGGCTCTGGAGCCTGGAGCTCTCTGCAACCAAAATAAGCAGGACCAGAGGTCTCGAGGAGCACTATGCTCACACGAATTTCTTGTAAGCACAGGGACTCAGAGGGTGTCATTGACAGAGATGTCATTGGGACCCGACAGACAAGCAGGTTGCACAAGGAGCACAGACCCTGCAGTGAGGGAGCCCAGCCAGGAGCCTGTGGGCTCACAGGCACAGGAGGAGCTGAGAGAAAAGCCCACAATGCCCAGACCAAACACAGAGGAAAACAGTCAGTGTCAATTCCCCTGGCCAAAGTGGCTTGTCCTCCCTGCAGGGCCTTGGGGGACACATTCTGCACTCGGCCCCTGACACACTCCCTGTTCTGCTTGGCCACCACCCCAGGATGAACAGAAACCCAGTTCCTATTTGAGTAGAAACCCCTCAAGGTAGTAAGATCAACTGTTAAAGGATACAAAGGCAACTGAACACCCTGGATTTGAACTGCACATCACCAGCCTGAAGCAGGGGTTTAGAGTAAAAGAGGAGACAAAGCATCTATGTCTGCCAGAGCATCCCAACCTCAGGAGCAGCTGGGCACCTCGAGGGAGCAGGGAATGGGGCTCAGGGGACAGGCACCCACAGCCACCATGTGGAACACTTACCAGCTGTCCAGGACATGTCTTCACTTCCCCAGGAGACACAGAGAAGGCATTAACCTCATCTTCCTCACAGTCCAGGGCATTGGGGGCTCTCCCCAGGTCTGCCCCAAGCAGCCCCACCAGATATGTTTCGTTGCGCCTGAGCATGTGCCCAGGCTTTGTCTGGGAATGTTCATCAAAGGCCAACACTTTACTGCTGATGAAAAATTTATTGTGGCCTGTAGCATCCCCACTGTGCCCTGCAGGTCCCTGTGGGAGGCTGATAAATCTTGATCGGTGCCTCCTGGTTCTCCTGGGAAAAGATCCCCACAGGGTTGGCAAGGATTCATCGTGGATCAGCTCATAACCAGGCTCATCCTTAGGACTGCACTCGCTGCTCCTCAGACAGAGGAAGCCTTCCTCATTTTCAGCTGATGAGGAAGAGCATGGGGTCAGGAGCTCATCCTGCTGGCCTGGAGATGCTGGTGGCTTTGCTTGGTGCTCAGCACTCTTTGGCTCCATCATCCGTGGATGGAACCCTCGCCACCACTGGCAAAGCTGGCAATGCAAAACCATAACTCATTAGCAAGAACCACTCAGGAGACTACATTTGTTTTGCTTTTCCTCATTTTCCTTTCCATTCCATTTGATTAGAAAGGGGTATTATTGTCCTAACTCCAGGAATGTCCATGCTGTCCTCACCAGAGCAGGCGGACCCACGGTTACAGCTCCACCAGCTGGGTTTGTATTCTTCATTTCTCTCTTAAAATGCCAAATTCCCTCTATACTTTCAGAGGAGCTTGTGCTTCACACTGTGCCCTTTTCACTGCAAGGGGAAGAGGGGGTTTTGGAGGAGGCTCATTGGGCTGGATTTCAGGTGCTGTCTGAGGTGCGTTTCAGGCTCCCGGGAGGAGCTGGGGCTGAGCCTTCTGCACAGGCAGGGGAAGTTTGGCTGAGGAAGGGAATTGCTCCGTCTCCTCCTGCCTGGGCACAGTGGGGAAGAACAGAGTTCCCAGGTGGCAGGACCCTGCCTGCCCACGTGCCTCACTGTCCCCAAGGCTCTGACAATGCTCCCTTGCCTCTGTCAGCAGCACAGACAGCAGCTCCTCAGACACAGAGAGCTCAGATGTGCCGAGGCACCAGGCATGGGGAAGCCGTGGCACTCCAGAAAACCTGCCCTGTTCCCTTCCCTGAAACGTGGGCAGAAGGGACAAGGTTCAGAGGGAGGGTAAGTGGAGCAGAAACACCAAACCTGTCCTTCCCACATCAGGAAGTGCACTTGTTATTGCTTTTTATTCCAACTAGGATTCGGAATAAATAGAGCAAACCTTCACCGCTGTCTCCCAGAGACCCTGAGCCCCCCAGCACAGGCATTGCTCCCTGACAAGGTGACAGCAGAGCAATGCAGTGACCCTTGTGTCTGTCCCAGCTGCTGCCCCCTGTGCTGGGCTGTCACACCTGCCCTGGGTGACATCTCTGCTGAGGAACCCTCCATGCTGGACACAGCCTGTCCCATCCCACCCATCACTGCCCTTGCATTGAGTACCTGCAGTGGAGATTCAGCAGCCTCCAGCCCGACTTCCAGCTCCTGCAGCCATGTCACCTAATTCTCTGCCAGGAAAGCCAAAGGTCGGGAATCAGGTTCACAGTCCCAGCTGTCAACAGCTGCACCATATGGGTTATGGGTTACTTCCTGATTTTACTGGAAAAGTCCTTCCTTCCACTGTCACCTGCCCCATTCATTTGCCCTAGGGTACAATTCAGCATGCAGAATATTTCAAAATATTTCTCAAAAGATTCACCTGGGGGACAAAAATGCTGAATTCAAGCTTAATCCAAAGTGCAACTACGAAGCCCGGAGCTGTACTTGGCAACATCTCTTTTGAGTGAAACAGTCACATTTCCAGGACTGGTAAACTATCTTTTTAAAAAAATAAATTCCCCTTGTTGAATGAAAGTGTCTTCTTGCCCATCATTGAGCAGGCAGAAACCCTGCAGCAGGGGCTGGTGAGGCACCACAGCCCGAGCTGGTGGCGGCAGCTGAGGCTGGCAGCTCACAATTCACCTCCCGGTGCTGGCTGCGGGACCGAACACACCGGCTGAGCTCCGGAAACCACGGCGAGGTGACAACCAAGCTGCAAAAGGCTGCCAGGGACGGCGCGGTCCTGCCGCCCTCTGGTGACCACCGGGCTATGGTGACCTTCCCCAGCCCATGCTCGGCACAGGGGCAGCGTGTCCCTGCTGCCACCAGCTCCGGGCCAAGGCTCCCTAGCCAGGGTCGTGTCGTGGGTGTCCTCACTGTCAGCCTACAGCACAGCGCGAGAGCACGGACGAACTTCTGGCCACCGCCTCAAAGCCTGGCGTGGCTCAGGGATGGGTTTAATTGCCGTCGGTTCATTAGGCAGGGCAGGAATTGGGGTTAATTGCCGGTGGTTCATTAGCCAGTCAGGGATGGGGTTTAATATCTATTCACCCATTAGGCTCGTTCCTACCAGGTTTCTGCTCCCCCATCATCCCTGCCTCGTTCAGCCCCCGGTGATCCCTGGCCAGCACCGCTGGGGCACACGCAGGTCTCCTGGGTGGCTCCCGAGACTTCCCAGTCCTGGATCCACTGGAACCCTGATTTTGGGGTACAGCAGCACCACTGCTCCTTCCCCGAGCAGTCTGTGAGCACCAGCAGGATCCGAGCCTGGGCAGGGCAATGTCCTGCCTCAGCTTTGGGGACTCTGGCACATGTGGCCCATGTGTCCTGCTCTCCATGCTGGGCTGGGGGACATGAGCATAGGGAGTGAGAGCTCCTGGTACCACAGGTGCTACAGGTACTGAGCACAAAGCTTCCATCCACATGTCACATTGCCCACGTGGCTTTCAGCCTGTTTGAATTTTTTGAAGTTAAAACAACGAAATTATTTTCCTTTTTAATGGTATTAAATAGATCAAAATTAAACATATACAACAGCTTCTGCTAATAAACAGTATGAAAAAAAATCTGAGTAGGAAAGAAAGCCTGGTCTGTGCATTGGAAAATCAGCCATTTCTCTGCAGAGCAGTTCAAACACTCCATTATAGGCGACACAGCTGCTTCTCCTTGTGGCCCTTCCCCAGCAGCTTTAAACATGAAGGAAAAGCCATTCCCCTTGGAAAGCACAACAGTTCTTACCACAGACATTTCCAGCACAAATTAAACCTCTCTGTTGTGGTGCAGGGCCCTTGGGAGGGATGCGCTGCACACCTCGCTGGACAGGATGAGGGACATTCAGGGAGCACTCAGCACTCGCAGGTGACACCAGCACTCTAAAGAACCATCCATCAGCTGCATTCATTCTAGCCATCTGCCAATATCAAACAAGCTTGAAGCATTTTGTTTCCCTGAACCAAAATGGTCTGGTTGTGTTTAATGTGCCCACTGGCTCTGGGACCAGCCAACCACCAAGGGACAACCAGTTCTGTCACAGCAGGGGCTCTGCAGGGCCTCCAGGGGTGGCTGAGGAACAAACCCTGGGTTGGGCTTTTTGACTTCCTGAAGTCACGTAAAAAAATTCAAAATATTACTGGATCAATTAAATGCTACTCCAATTACCCAGACAGAGCAGCAGCTCAAGTCATGAGACCCAGAGAGAATTCAAGGATTTCTTTGGAAGTGTGGTTAAATTCTTGTAGGACTGAAAGATTTGGCTCAAGGAATCCCACCATAGCCATCAACAGCTTTACCATCCACTTCCCTTGAATAGTTCTTTTCAGCTTCAAAAAGCTGAACTAACATTTAAATGAACGAAAAACTGCACACTTAAAAGAAAAACCATATTCCATACCAGCAATAATTTAATGGAAGCTTAAAAATCCCCCTTTCCATGGTTCCCATGTCCGTGAAGCACTCCAGCTCCCCTCCAGCCCCTTGGTGCCATAGCCAGGCCCTGCCGCACACAGCAGCTCATTATTCACAAATGCAAAAATGCACTTTTAATCTGAAATTCAGCAATTTCCATCCCAGCTCCCACCCACAGCCAGTGTTTACAGCACAGACTGCTCTTGCACATACAACTAGAAATCAGGCACATTCACACCTCAGCAGAACCCACAGACCTCAGTTTCAATCTGCACAAACGTAGGAAAAAGGACATTTTACAGCAGCTTTTTCACCCCAGATATTTCATGGATTGCCGACTGTGAACAACAGACAACAGGAATCATTTCTGTACAGTTTCCAAAAGCAAGTCCCAGCTCCCAAAATCTGTGCCAGAATACACCTGACTCTTGCACACCTGTACCAGGAGAGGTACACGATGCACCTGCAGTGACTGGAGGAGCCCCCTCCCTTTTTTTAAAGTATTCAGCAAAACTAAAACCCCACAAAACAACCCACAGAACAGTGTCTGACATCTCATGGGAAGTACAAGGGAACAAAAAGCACATTTGCACGCATTTCTTTGCTGTCCCCATGAACAACCAAAGGAACAGTCATATAGAGGCAGGTGAGAACAGAATTCACATCCTGCTTCAGAGCAGCCACCACCTCTAGTACCATTTACTTCCCTTCCTTCAAGCTGATTTAACACTTTGGGGCCCAAGCCCTGTAATGGTTTTTCAGACCCAAACAGCCTCAACTTCACTCACAGAATCCCTTGTTTTTATCACACATAAACATTCATGGTACTTTCCAAGGAATTTTCCCTTCCCAAGTGCAGAGTGAGAGCCCAGTCCCTGCTACAAAGCAGTCTCAGCATTCCTGCAGGACTCTGAGCTCTGTCCCCTGTGGTGACAGACCTGTAACTTGCAGTGAGCCCACAGTCCCCTCACAGATGCAGGCACCAAGCTGGAACCCTCTTCCCTGCCACATGAAGGGATGGACACGCACAACACACGGACATGGGCAAGAGCAACTCCCTGCCACCAGCTCCAATTCCCCGCAAAGGAACCCAACTGAGTTTTGGCTGAACTCTCCTTTCCTGGGGAAGCCCCACAATGCCCTGGGTGTGCATCCCACCACTCTACGAGGGAATGAAAAGGAATCAAGACATGTCTCTTTCCTCTCCACACATCATTGCAGTGAAGTTCTGTGGTTTGATAAGGCATTTTTATCTTCAGTGAGAATCCAAGCACAGGCAGGAAATCTGCCAAGTCGTATGAACTTCATCTCCCAGCTTGAACATCCAGGATCTCCTGCTCTCTCCTCAGATGGAACAATCCCTGTCCCAGTGGGCATTGTTTATTTAACACCAGTACAGAACAGGGCTAAATAAACCCCTCAGCAGCTGGACCTCAGTATCTTTTCACAAACAGGGACACACAAATGAGCACTTTTCGCAGCTCTCCGGCTTTATCCCACAACCTGCCTTTTTACAGTATCCCTATATATAAATTAGAAAGAGATAAAGCCAAGGATCCACTGCAGCGTCCATGAAAAAGTCCAGTCCGTGTCCCAGCCCCTCGGGATGGTGCTCACTGGGGAGTGAAGGTCAGGATCATCCAGCTGATGACGAAGTAGAAGAGGAAGATGGGGTACACGACGAGCGCCTTGCGGTTGGGGGGCTGGCTGTCCGCCAGGAACGCCGTGGATGCTGCAGAGACACAAAACGTGGAGCAGGAGCAGCACAACACTCACAGAGCAAACTGCAGTGAGGATCTGCACTGCAGCTGTGTTGGAAAAGAAACCAACTGCTCAAACCAACGGGATGTAATCACCAAGTGCAACTTTCTTTGGAATTCACAGAATCATGGAATCACAGCACAGTTTGGTTGGAAGGGATATCCAGTTCCATCCCCTGCCACAGGCAGGGACACCTTCCACTAGCCCAGGTTGTTCCAAGCCCCAACCAGGCTGGCCATAAATGCTGATTAACACTGTACAATGAGAGCCAGACTTACAGATAAAGAACAGGAGAAATAGTGCAAATGCACCTCTATAAAAGCAGCGTTTTCTAATAATATTTATAACATCATCATAAAATAAACCACCCAACAGTCTCACAGAGTTAAATACTAAATCATCATCCCACTGCCCAAGGCAATTGGTGTATGACCATGGAAATCACCAGGAGCAGAGACAGAGGCTGAACCTCTGCCAGCTCAATGATCACAACTATTTCCACAGCCCTTCAGCAGCCCAGGGACACCTAAGACTGGAGCATCCCTTGATTTTGCCCGAGGGAATGAACATGATCAAGCTCCCCAAGCACAGGCACACGTGAGGGACTCACCCAAGGTGGACCAGCCGAACATGGCCCCCACCACGATGAGGCGGATGATGAAGCTGATGGTGCCCGCGCTGGCCAGCAGCACCAGCCTGCACACCAGCATGGCCACAGTCAGAGGCATCACACAGTACCCCAGCACACACAGGCTCTGGAAGAAGGAGCTGCACGGGGAGACAGCGACAGGGAAACACCAGTCAGACCAGAACTCTGTGCACAGGAGGGTGAGAACTGCCAAGGAACAAACCCACACTCACATGGTCCCTCCCAGGAGCTTTGAGTTGAGCGTGATGACAACGGCCCCAAACCAGATGATGACAAAGACCTCGGCAAACTGGGGCCCTCCATCGTCCTTGCTGTCTGCAGAGCCCCCCTGCAGCATCCTGGAGTGGGGAACACACAGATGGAGGCACTGGCATCGATGGAGTTTTCCTAGACTGGAGCAGGTGCCAGAGCAGGAGCCCCAACACTGATCCCCATTTATGCTGCAGGCCCACAGTTTTTAATCCATTTTTTTATTTTCATTATATCCTCAGTTTTGCACAGGAAAGGAAAATGGTTGTGGCTCCACTGAGGTGGTTTCAGTCTGTTTGTTTCCCTGTTTTGAGGGCTGTGAAAGCATTCAGAAGGGAACCAAGCCATGGACAGCAGGCTGAGATGGAAATTAAAGTACCAAAGTTTTGGTACCTCTCAAAGCAGCAGAGTAGTGCGTGATTGAACAAACCAGCCTCAGAGAAACCTTGGAATAACTACAGGATGCAGGCACCACAGCTGAACACCTTCAGTAAAACCATTCCTAGGACAGGAGACCAGGAAGAGTTCATCCTTAAATCCTGAATTTAAGGACAGGAGGTGCTAATGGGCCTGAAGTGTCACAAACACATTTTATGAGAGAACCCAACCAAGCAGTGCTTGCACAAGACAGAGAGGGATAAGATGAAGTTGATCTTAACACATTAATTAGCAATATTTGCCATCTCATTTCCCTCATGCACCAGGCTACAAAACCCCAAATTGCCCTGGAATACTCACAGAGCCAGGGAGACACACAGCACCAACGGGCCCCACAGATCCCCTGGAGGGAGAGGGAAAACACATCACAGTAGTCACAGAACCATCTCAGTTCCACTTTCCTGGGAGTGACAGAGCCCCTTGCCCAACTCCCAAGCTGCCATTTTCCACACCTCCCTTTATGACTTTCTTATTCAGCATCTTACACCATGATCTGTAATCAAATTCATTCAAGACCCAGCAGTTGCTAAAGCTCCCAGTTCCACCCATCCTGCCCTGTCACAGAGCCCTGGTGACACCCTGCCTGTCACCCTTGCTGTTCAGAACAGGATGTCCAGCACTCCTGAATCCCTGTCCCTCCCCTGGAGACCAGGAGGGCCCCAGCACGTACAGTCCCTGAGGAGCGCGCTGCTCTTCCTGGGGTACATCACATGGACAAACTTCTTCCCAACAGCCTTCAGGTCCCTCATCTGAAACAGACACAGAACACCTGAATTTATCCCCTCACAGAAATTACAGCTCCCAGCTAAAGCAAAGAGACAGAAGTAGAGAAACATTGCTGGCAAATCAGGAGAGGCTCCAACCCAAGAAGTTCTGTGACATCCTGTAACAATTATTGCCTTTCCAACATTCAGTAACAACCACAGCCTCACATCCTTTTCGTTAACAGCCACAACATTGTATCCTTTAATAACACCAGAACACAACTAACAGTTTGTTTGCTCCTCCAAGTAAAGAAAATTAATTAAAAACACCTTCAGTCAGTGGAGTTTCTCACAAGCTCCCACTGAGGCCTCTGCCCTCACAATGATTTCAGGATCACAGAGAAACTTTGGGCCACAGTTCAGACACTTTTTGACCCACAGGAATTTGTTTTACATGACAAGTTCTAAAACAATCCCTGCTGAAGTACAGGTTGAGCAGAGCTGTGCAAAAACACAGGTCTTGCACAACAGCTGCCAAAGGCACCAGAAAAGCTGAGTTTTACCCCAGCCACGGGCTCAGACTCACAATTGTGTCCTTGACTGGCTCGTCCAGTGTGGAGAAATCCTCATCAGGAGAGTGAGATCCCACAGGTACAGTGATCTCCCCTTCCACTGGGATATCCTGGGATATCGACACATCTGCCAGACCTGGGAACTAAATGGATACAAACCTTTAGGAAGGAACACTTCAGATGTGTTGGGGACGGACACAGCTGCTCAGAATTCAGGGATACAATGAATAAAAGGTTCTGCAGTAGGGCCGGGTGTTGCTGCCCGATGTGAGCAGCTCATGGTCTGAAGAGCCAAGCAGCTCTGTGTGAGCCTGTCCCCTGTCACCCCCAGAACCCGCCCTCTGTGCCGGCAGCAGCAACTGAAAGAAGTAAAAAGCCGTGTTTTAAGGGAGGTGATGCCCGAGGGCCGCACAGCCGCACCTCCCGCGGGTACCCGCATTTAACAGCCCCGGAGAGCTGCACGGAGACCCCGGCCCGGGCACACACCGAGGCTGCTCAGGGACCAGGATAACCGGGCTGATTCCCTCCCCGCCTGCGGGCAAGGAAAGCTCTGGGGTGCCCGGAGGTGAAGGCAAACAGGGCACAGCCCGACCGGTTCTACGGCAAACGCTGGGGCAGGCGGGGCAGGGAGGGCACGGCGGAGGCCGGCGGTTCCCCGTCCCTGCTCCCGACCCTGTCCCCTTTCCTGTCTTCTTCTCCCGCCGCCTTCCGCGCCCCTGCCCTCAGCCCCTTCCCCCGTCCCCGCCCTTCGGACGAGCCGCCGCCCGCCCAGGCCTCCAGACCCCGCTCCACCTTTGGCCGGCACCTGACCGACTGCCCGGTCCTGCTCAGGGAGAGGGGAAGGGTCGAACGCTCCCAGCCCGCCCGGAGGCCGGCCTCCCCGGCTCCCGTCCTTCCCCCCCGGCTCTCCCCAGCTGCCCCCGGCCGCACTCACCAGGGTCCCCCCGGCCCCGCTCCCCTCCGCCGCCGCCATCTTGGCCGCCCGGCGACGTGGAGGCCACCGACGTCATCACCGCACGCCGCCGTCGCGTCACGCGCCGCCGCCGCGGCGTCCATGGCAACGCGTGAGGGAGGCACCGCCCCCTTCCCCCCCGCCGGCAGGGGGCGCGCGCGGGGCGGCGGCAGCGCCCGGCCTGGATCGCGGGGAGCGGAGCGGAGCGAACGGGCCGGGCTGGGCTGGGCCGGGCGGGCGGCGGCCCCGGGCGGCTCGTCCCGGACTACACCTCCCGGCGGCGGCGGCACGGCCGGAAGCGCGGGCGGGGGTCCCTCGCCGAGGCGTGGCCGCGGGAGGGGCGGGGAGCGGCGGGCGGGGCGGGGCGGGGCGGGGCGGGCCCGGGGATGCCGGCGGCGCGGGGCGCCCGGGGCGGCGGCGGCAGCGCTCGGTAGGGGCAGCGCGGCGGAGCCGGGCCGAGGCGCGGCCATGGGGCACCCGCCGCTGGAGTTCAGCGACTGCTACCTGGACAGCCCCGACTTCCGAGAGCGCCTCAAGTGCTACGAGCAGGAGCTGGAGCGAACCAACAAGTTCATCAAGGAGGTGATCAAGGACGGCAACGCGCTCATCGCCGCCATCCGCGGTGAGCGGGCCGGGGCGGGGGTCCGGGCAGGGCTCGGCCGGTCACCGCGGTGTGTCCCCTTCCCCGGGCATCGCCTGCAGCCCCGTGCTGGAGCCGCTTTGGGCCCGTGCCCTGCATCGCTCTGGGGAGGGCTGGCGATCCCCGGGCAGCGGCCGCCACCCCCGGCGTGAGGCTGTCCCTGCAGTGCCACCGCCGGGGCCACCCGCGGCTGTCCCCGCGCAGGGACGGGCCGCATCCCCCGTCCCGCTGCGCCGGCACCGGCGGCGGGAGCGGCCGAGCCGTCCCGGGCGTGTGCTGGTTTGGGGACAGCGCTCGCTGCTCGGGGAAGGTGATCCCTGCTCCGCTGTTGTGCATCCCCCAGCGCGGGGGGAGCGCGCCGGGGTCACCCCTGGGCATCTCGTCACCCTGGGGACCACTGTGGGCATGAGAGGGGCTCTCCAGAGCCCTGCTGTCGTCTTCCTTTTGTTGTCGGTGTTCTGTCATTCTTTAAATCACGGTGAGCATTCTTCGCAATGAAATGTCGATTTCATGTTGACTTTGCGGGAGTCGCCTGTTCAGAAGCGCTGACAGATCACGAGAGCACCTGGGCCAGGTTGTGTCACCTGAAACCAGCGAGTCCCACGTGTTTGACACTGACCTTCTGACTGCTTAGATTTGTTTTCCCTCCCCACAGCTGTAGATACACCTTCATACACACCTTCCCTGTGTCATCCCCCACGCCTCCCTGGACTCCATGATCTTAAAGCTCTTTTCCAATCCAGATGATTCCATGATGCTCTGCTGTTATCAGTGCAGTAGAATCCAGGCCCAGGCCAGCAGAGCATCCGTGAGGGCAGTGGAGGGACACAATCCACGCTGCTCTCACAGGATTTTCCTGCCAGCTGGTTGGTTTCAGTTGGTGTTAATAGGTTTAGCTGCTGCCCTTTTGTTCAGAATAATTCAGAGCTTCCTTGTTATCGAGGCCGTGGCCGGAATAGCCCGTGTTTGCCCATCTGGAAGCAGCAGAGACAAAAGCTGGTGTGACTGAAACTGCCGACGTCACAGGGCTGTCAGACCTAACGTGGGTACAAAAACCCAAATCTCTGCACAGTCTGGGGCAAAAAAACCCCACACCAAAATGGAAGAGGGATTAAAAAAACCTGCTTGTTAATGGAAATGCTTTTCTTCATCACTTTGTTCAAAACCATTTCCCTTTTCAGTGTTTGTAGTGCACAGGGATGTGAGGGATTTCGCTGGGTCAGCAGAGCCGGCCCAGGGAGCCTGGCCAGGGAGGAAGGGCAGAAGCAGAAGAAAGCAGAGCACACCCAGACAGCACCAAGAACCCCCAGGGCTGAGGATTTCTTGCCTGAAATGCTGTGGGGCGTTTTCGTAGCTGATCCAGCAGGCTGCCAGGGTGGTGCTGGGGCCAATCCTGCCTGGGCTTCCATCAGCTCCCTGTGTTTAGTTAACAGATAACTTAAAATAATAGATATATCTCTGAATTCTATCCATGGGGAGCTGTGGGTGGGAGTCTGGGGTACTCTCTGGCCATGGCCTCACCACAACCAGCTGGCAGCTGGCAGATCCCAGTGTCCACTCAGCCAGCCATGGCTGACAATCCCTCTGTGCCCCTTGACAGGGTGGGATGGAGGTGCCCTCAGCCACCAGGATGCAAAGGTGGTGGTGGTCCCCTCAGGAGAGTGAGATCCAGTGAGGATAGAGGGGGAAGTACCTGAAGGGGCCTACAAGAAAGGAGGAGAGGGACTTTGGACAAGGGATGGAGTGACAGGACAACGGGGAATGGCTTCAAACTGAAAGAGAGCAGAGTTAGATGGGATAATGGGGAGAAATTCTTCCCTGTGAGGGTGTGAGGCCCTGCAGAGATTGCCCAGAGAAGCTGTGGCTGCCCTGTCCCTGAAGTGCCCAAGGCCAGGTTACCTGAATGAGGGGGGCACTTTGGGGGGGGCTTTAAACTCCTGTGGCCTTTCATGGATTAAGAGAAACCGTGTCATCAGATGGAGCAAATAAAATCCTGGGGTGAAGCTCTTGCAGGGGCCTGCAGCCCACTATATCCTGGGAAGGGTGGTCCTGCAGTCACAGCCCCACCAGTGCTGCCTTTGAGTGTGGTATTTTCTCTTGCTGACTGACACCCCCCAACAGCTGAGTAGTCACAACTACGTGGGATATCATAAAGGGACAAAGTATAAGGTATTGCCAAGTGGGGAATTGAACTGACTAAAGCAGAGAATAATATTGTTCATTTTTAAACAGTCTTGGGTGTGAAAGCCAATAATAGAAAATAAAACTTTGAGTCAGAAATGGGAATTATTTTTGTTGAAAATTTGGCTGCGCCCCTTGTTTTTCATGCCAGGAGTGTGGAGAGTCACTGGCAGTGCCAAGTGATGATGCTGGTCCCACATGTTGTGCTGGCAGTGCTGAGACCACTGTGGCCTGTCCCTGGTCAGGGAGGGAGAAGGACTGGGAGGTGTCTGTCCCTTCCTCTTGGTGCCCATCCCCTTGGGCTGGCCAGGATCAGGGCCTGATGTGGGCACGGGGGATTCAGGTCCAACAGCAGCCTCCATGCCCACAGCTCGCCATGGGCAGCACTGGTGTGACAGAGGAGCCTCGCTCAGGGCACACGCTCGAGGCCACCAGGGTGTCAGAAGCTGTGACTCCATGGCATCCCTGTGGCTGTAAGAATGGCTGCTTTACAGCAGCTTCTTTCTGTGCTTCAGTGTGGGTTTCTTTAATCTCTCCTCCTCACTGCGCTCTGCTGAGTGTGTGATAATGCAAACCCACCTATTTCCACCGGTCTTTGATCTTCTCTCCCAATTAAATATCAAATGGAGTTGGAGAGATGTCAGATCGAGGCTTTTCTCATTAGTACCTGTGAGTGCTGTGATGGTGAAAGTTGTCCTTTGAAGCTCGAAGAGCTCTGAGTTCTCATGCAAATGTTGTGTACGTGATTTTATACTTGATTTCTGTCCAGCATGGAACTCTGCAGAGTGCCTGGGACTGTGCTGGCAGTTTCCAGCCTCCCCTGGTGCTGTGAGCGCTTCATGCTGAAGGATAACATGGTAAAGGAATGTGCAGGGCCTGTGTGGGCTTCTCCCCAAGAATGGGGTTCCCTGGGCACCCAGGGAAGGTCCCACCATCATCATCATCCCTGCAGGTCCTGCAGGGAACAGGCATGTGCCCGCAGGGAACTCTTGTGTCCCTCAGCTTGGCAGACCTGTTCTGGGCAGGTTTCTGTGCTCTCGTTGGATGTGGTGCCTGGGGGTTTAATGCTGTGGAGTGTGGGAGGCAGCGTGGCACCGGAACAGGTTATTTTAATGGGATTGAAGCCACCCAGAGCGGCCTGTCTGCCCAGTTCCCCAGAAATCCTGGTTCATGGGACGGCTGTGGGGACAATGGCTGGAATCTGTTCCTGCAGTGTGTTACAGCCAAATCCTGGGGACTGTCCAAACAACCCTAAAGCTCCTCTGCAGAAGGGGGAGGAAGAAGGAGTCTGTCCCACCCCAGGAGAAGCTGCAGCTCTCCAGCTTTACTGGGAGGCACAGCTGGGCTTTGGGGTGCTGCAGTGACAATGTCCTGCCCCACAAAGACAGCTTGGCCATGAGACAGTGTGCAGCAGGGGGGAAATGACCTGCTGGAAAATACATCACTCTCCAGCAATAATGTGATCTCTTGTACTTGTCAGCTCCTCACTGGTCTTTCTCGTCCTCACTGGGCATTTCAGCCAGTAAGGGCACCAGTTACTGCTGATAACTTGTAAAATTGTCTCCTGACTTCCCAGCTCTGTTTTAAGAGACATCACACCCACAGCCAGACCCCAGCTCTCCCTGGGACCATCTGTGCCCTGCAGGCGTCCTCAGCACAGGTGGGCAGAGGGGGTCTCTGCAGCCAACAGCTGCTGCTGAAGCAGCTCCTGCTCCTGGGATGCAGACCCTGAGCACAGCACTAGGGCCCCAGTTGGTGCAAATCTAAACCAGACACGCTTTAACCGGAGACTAAAACACAATAGCAGAAAAAAGAACAAAAACCCTCCCAAAAGCCAACTCACCCCCAGCACCAGAGCCATTTCCTCAGTGCAGGCGGGAGAGACGAGGGGCCGGCACAAGATCTACCAGATCCAGCTGTGAGGTGGATCCCACCCCTATTCCGGGGCTCAGGGATGTGTTTTCTGGGGTTTGCTCCCCCTGGAGCAGCTCTCTGGCCAGGAAGGTTGTTGCTGTTGGGTTTGCTCTGCTGGTGGCTGAAGCACCAGGCTGGGCATGGAGCAGTTTGGCTGTGCCATGATGGCCCCAGGCCCAGCTCGGTGTCCCTCCCTCCCTCCCTCCCTCCCTCTGTGGTCCTGAGCTCCCCAGCCTCCCCTCCAAGAACCACTGCTGGTTACAGCTGCTCCATCCCTGCCCAGGTGTGCCCAGGGCTTGGTTTGTTTTAGGAAGCCCAGGGCAGGAATGTGGGCAGGGGCAGCTGGCAACGGCACCAAGCCAGCCCTGACCCTGCCAGCTCGGGGGCTGATGGGAGGGCTCTGGACCAACCTTAGTCCAGCCTAAACAAACCAATGTGCAATATTTTGTGATGGCTTTTTCCAGCCCAGATACGCTTCCTGAGGACTCGCCTGCGTACAGCAGCACAGGGGGCTGGGACAAGAGGTGAAGTTGTTTCCATGTGTTTAAGGATATTTTTTCTTGTGCTGCACATGAGGCATGCAGGGAGCTTTTCATCCATCTTCTACTGCCTTTTCTGGCTCCTTCCCTGGGAGGATGTGGGTGTTATCCATGTTCTGTGTGTCTCACAGCCCACGGCGCACAGCAGCGCTGCTGCTGACCTAACAGTTTCCTCCTGAGTCACTGTGTGAAGACTCAGCTTTTCTGGCTTTTTTACTTGAGATATAGTTGGAATATTTTATTTCCAAATGCTGTTGTTGCCACTGTGGATGTGGCATCCCATGCTTGCCATGCTTTTCACAGGTGGCTTCTGTCCTGCTGGGTGCCAGCCTGGCTCTGTGGAGTGACAGTGGTGTCCCCACTCTGTTCTGCTGCAGACACCTGTGGCACATCCTGGCCACGCTGCATCCTCCTGCCCACACAGCGTGGCTCTGGCACTGATCCCTGGCTGCCCAGCCGTGGATCTGGGCTGCAGGGAGGGGCTACAGTGCCAGCATGGGCCATTCTCCAGGGACAGAGGGACAAGCACTGCTGTGGGGGCTGCAGCGTCCTGAGCGCTGCTGTGTGGCACTGCCTGGCAGGAACACAGGGGTTTGAAGAACTGGGGGTTCATAGAAAAAAACTCTGGTGAGCAATCAGCACCATTTACAGATACTGAGCACCAAAATGCTGCAGCTTTGGAACCGCTGGAGAAGTTCAGCAGGCAGCAGTTATTTTTCCTTACTCAGCATTAAACGAATCTTCCAAACACATAAAGCTTCCGTCTGAGGTTCTGATGCGTGTGAATGAGAAAGCTTTTGGAACCTTGTTGTTTCTGTTCTGGGGATGGTGGATTGTCCACACTGGCCTGTGTTGTGTCTTGCAGTCTGCTCAGTGCCTGGCCAAGCTGCTCTGCTGGGATCCCACGCCGTGCTGGCTGTTTTCTTCTGGGGCACGTTCAAACATGGCCTCTCTGCCCAGAGTCCTTTCTTGTCACCAAATTCTCCATGCAGGTGAACGTACAGTCATGAGTTGTTCAAGTGGTGATAAGAGCAGCAGAATAGCCTGAGATAAAGTCTATAAATATAAGTACAGCTCAGAAGTCAGTTGCTCTCTCAGTCTGATCTCTCTCCTTTTTATCCTGTTCCCCCAGCCAAGCCTGATTTTGAAGAGCCTGGAGATGTTTAAAACAAGAATAGATTTATGAATGTTACTAAACCTTGTAGCTGTGAGAATGGAGAACAAGGGACACAACCTGTTCCTGTGCCATCACAGGATGAACTGGGGACCTGGAGAGCATCGGGAGGTGGAAGCACAAAGCCAGACCCCCAAGTCCTTGCAGAGATACCTGGAGGGGGGGGTAGCTCATGGCAAAGCCCCCCTAAGTGTGCTCTGCTGGTCAGGTTGGCAGTGCAAAGGAGTCTCCCGGGAGGTGCCAGCTGGTGCAGGACCAGCCATGTCCACGCTGGCATCCTCTCCCAGCCTGGATCAGGCGTTTCTCCCCGCACAGACCCGCGTCGGATCGCTGGTGAGCCGCCGGCGGTCCCTCCCTGGCGTGCTGTGTGACTCAGCTGGCCTCCTGCCCGGCCCCGCTGCGCCCTTATCGAGGGAAACTCTGAAATCATCCCCGCTCGGAGCGAGCGCGGCTCCCTCGCCCGTCGGAACCTGCCCTGCCTGGGAAGGGAGGCTGCAGGGAGATGCATGTGAGGGCTCTGCAGATCATGAGATGTCTCCGTGGGGATTGCTCGTGCTCTGCCCCGGATAAGAGTCCGTTGTTTTCGTGTTTGTTTTCCCTGCGTCCGTCCTGCCTGTGCAGCGGGGAGCCGCGGATCTTGGAGCACACCCTCTCCTGCCGCTCTCGCCAGAGCACCGTGCCAAGAGCCTGCTCGGCTGCTCTCGGAGCTGGGGGCTCTGGGTGGCCTGGAGCACTGCAGGCATTTCTGCAGCTCTGCCCTTGCTCTCCTGATGCCCCTGGGAAAGCGGCTGCTGCCTCTCCCTGACAGCTCACTCCTCCCAAGAAAGGGCAAAATCCATTTGTTTTCCGTGGCTCAGCTTCATGTATTTTTATTTCTCTAAGAATCTGTCCTTTATTCCCCATCCCAAGAACCTGTCCCCAGGCTGGTATTCTGAAGGTGGTGACTGGCTTCTGTGGGACAGTGGTATAAACAGGTATATAAATAGGTGCAACAGCCTGCCAGCCTCACCCTGCTTCCAGCTGGCTGCCTGCTTGGCTTCCAGCCCCAAAGTGTCACCTGGCTGCCACTGCCACGGCTCACCTGGCACTGCCATCCCCTGAGCTCACCTTGGCCATCCCTGCTGCCGGGGCAGGCATCCAGCAGCCTCTGTGTTGGGAGCTCTCAGGAAAGCTGCCGCGTGCTGCTGCCCTTGGAGCCTCCCATGCAGGGTTTGGGAGCTGCTGACTGCCCAGCACAGGAACACCAGCACAGGAACACCAGCACCACCTCCACCGGCAGCACAAGTGCCCACGAAGCCAGGCACTGTCCCTCAGCTATGGCTCTCCCTCCTACACCTGGGTTCTTTGTGCTCCAGGGCAGTGCTGAGCAATTCCCTGCTCTGCTGGCAGTCAGATTGGGACACCAGGGAGTCTGAAATTCCTGCAGGAATGGCAACACCAGCGCCGTGGTTGGGCTTGATCCATGGTGAACCAAAGGACTACGATGGCATTTCCCCCTTGGTGACTCTTCTCTGCCTCTGTGACCCCAGAAGCATTTGCTCAAAAAAATTGCGTTATTTCTTACTGCGCATTTCACCACTTCTGCTGATTTCTAAGGCCGCTCATCTTTTCTTGACTTCCATTTCAATTGGCCACGTGTGCTGGGCTGGCTGCCCTGCGTCTCTTTCCAGTTTTGCTGAAGCAACTCCTCCAGCTTTGCAGGGCTGCAAGGTTGATTTGAAAGGCCAGCAAAATGCCAAATGGGAAACAACTGTTCTCTGAGAGGTGTAGGCTTCCAAAGTGCAGTTTTACCCATGGCTCATCCTCAGGAGCACTAAGAGAAGTGCTGATGCCAGCAGGAGTTTCTCTGCTGTGGGGAGAGCGGGGCTGCCCTGGCTGAGCTGGGCCAGGCAGTGCTGCAGCATCCTGTGCTGCCCTTTTGTTTCAGAAGCAAAAATCATTTAAAAACATGTATCCAACACACTGTCCTTTATAAAAATATTGAACAGCCCAAAGTGCCCCTCTCTAGGGAGCCGGTACAAGCCAGTGAGTGTCACTGGGAGAATGGTGTGTTCCATGTCTTTGCTTTGAAACGTGGCTCTGCTGCATGATTCTGTTCCTGATCAGTGGGTCTGTCACTGTGGAGGTTTTGGGAAGAAGATGCTGGATAACTTAATCCAAGGAGGGTAAGAGTGTGTCCTTCTCCCAGAAGCTGTATCCTACATGACTCACTCACAGTTTTCTCCAAAACAGACCAATACACCCCAAAACTTTGTTGTCCTTCCACTTTTGCTTGGTTGCTTTGTGTTTTGGTTGGGGTTTTGGGCTGATGCATTGCCAGACTTCCAAGCTGTCAGTGAGGAGACCCATGGTCTCCTTGTGCTCCAGGCATCCAGGAAAGCCTCTCTGTGTGTTTAACAGCCTTGAGCTTTGGTGCAGCCTCGTAACCCTTGCCAGCTCTTCTGGAGCATGAAAGGTTCAGCAGAGCCGGTTTCCATCAGGCAATGAGGGAGATAAGGCAGGCGTAAGAATTTTATGATGAGTGTGAACCACTGCTGTCTGGGTCCTTAGGTATTTAATTTAACAGTAAATAAGAAAACAAGCCTGTCAAGCAAGTTTGGGCACTTCCATAAGGCTGGCTGGGCAAGGAGAGGAATTAATGAGAATAAAAGATTGAAGTTTAGGACAGGAAACAAACTGTGGAGGGTGGAGGGAGAGTGGGAGGGGGATGTGTGAGTGGAGGTGATGGTCCAGAGGGCAGGTAACCAGCTTGCAGAGCAAAAGGTCACTGGTTAGGGAGAGATACTGAAAAATGTGTTTTTAGTGGGGAGCACAGCCCTGCTTTTCTGGCTGGAGCCTGGGCTGGGCTGGACTGGCTGTGAAAGGGAAGCAGCAGCTTATGAGCAACTCACTCAATGAAGGGCTGATTAGCAGAGGTAAATGTGTGACAGAGTGTGAGACATCCAGTAAATTCCTTTGCGAGGGATTTGTAAAGCCCAGCTAAATATAGCAAGTTATTTTTAGCAGTTCATGCTAGCCACTTACTCCTGGCAAGTGGAAAACCCGTGTCAATGTGGGAAAAATGGCCTTTGTCCAATGTGTCAGGATTTCTGAGTCCCCACAGAGCCTTCAGGGGCACTTGCGGACAGCTTGCCCTGGGTCAATGCCAGGCACTGCCTGTCCTGGGCAGCTCTGTAATTCCCTAGTGGTGAGCATCTCTCCTCTGTGCAGCACCAAGAGGGCTGCCCTCCTTGCAGGATCCTCTGTGGATTTGGGACTACCTAGAAGGCTGACCAGAAGGTTGTTTTTTTTATCCTCATCTGAGAAAATCAACATGTTTCTGTGCTTGAGCAGCTGTAGAGTATTTGGGAGTGTTCCATGAGTCAGGGCTGGTTTCTCCTGATCCTGGTGGCACATCTGGGCTCAGTGGGGGGAGCTCATGGCTTTCCAGGCTGAGGGATTTTTGTGGGGCAGAGACTGGGGACTTCATGCAGGTAGTACACACAGTGTAAATCCAACAGCTCAGAGCAGAGTCTGGACCCTTGGCCACGTCCTTTGTGTGTTGGCTCCTAAAACTCTGCTGCAAGGACAGAGAATTCTGGGGTACTGTGTCCAGAATCTCATCCCCAGAATGGTGATGGGGATCAACTCAATCTCCTTAGTGATGCAACTCCCCAGGGAGTTCTTTGTCGAGAGTTGGTAACAATGGGCACATTATTTTCCCCTCAGGAATCACAGTCTTCTCTGCATGCTGGGAAAAGTGGCATTTCTCATGTTGCATGTATGCCATGCACAGCTCCCCACCAGAGAGGAGAAAATCATCTGTAGGGGTCATTGGTAGGAAAAGTAGGTGTGTCCTCAGCTGTTGTGTGTCAGGGTCTCACAACATTTCCCTGACAAAAATGGGTTTCCAGGGTTCAGATCCTAACCCGAAAACTTCCATGCCTTAAAATGCTCTTTTTAAAGGGCAGAGTGAACATCTATTGTCTTTTGTTTGCTTATTAGACAGGAAAGTGTGTGGCCAGCTTGGTAGTTCTGCTTTCAATCTGGAGCAGAAGAAAGCAAAATGCAAAGATGGAGCTCCTGCTTAGCTTTGCTGTGGTTATTTGCACTGCCACAGTCAAACCCAGGTTGGGTTTTCCTTATTGATTCCTTGTGGGGTTTATTCATGAGTTGCTGAAGCTGTGACTGAGTTGCTCTGGCACTGCAATCTGTGGGTCAGGCAGATGCAGAAGCTCAGGAGTGGCTTTTTCCCCCATGGAAATCTCTGCTGGCTGCTGTTCCCTGAGCTGCCCATGTGTAGGTGCAGGCAGGGAGACCAGTTAAAGTCATTTCCCACCTTCCAGTGTGGGCCGGGACATCCTGTCCCTTCCCAGGAACAGGACAGGGATGCTGCAGCCCCAGCACTGTCAGCTATTCATGCCTTCAGCTGGATCAGATTAAACTCAGGACTGCCTTTGCACTGGGAGTGTCACTGGCCAGTGATTGCAAAGATGATGTGGTTGGGGGGGTATTTTTATTTTGTTTTTTCTCCTTAATTTGCAGTGTGATGCCCAGGGAGCAGCATGCGATGGGGATCAGCCAAAGGGCTGCTGAACCCACTGCTTGCTCAGCCCCTGAGCTTCTGGAGGAGCAGCAATTCCCACCTGGCTGTTTCCTAGGAAGAAGCAGAGTGGTGCTGTGCATACCAGCTGCTGCACAGCCAACGAGTGTCATATAAACAAGGGTCATTTGGGTGTGGATAGCTGGGGTGAGCATGCTGGCAGCCTGGCCCTGGCCAACATGACGTGCACCCCTCGACACCTGCTCTCCTGCACAGTTGGAGGTGTTCTTTTGGTTTTCAAAGTGTTTATTTCAAAAATCAGGCTGCTCTTTGCACCTGTGTCACACCCAGTGTCCCGTTGTGTCCCTGTGGTGTTAAATGAGGCAGCCCAGGCACAGCCCTCCTGTCCTGGTTCAGAGATCCTGCTGACCCCCATTGCTGTCACCGCTTGATTGTCACGGCCACTTCTATTTCCCTGTGCTCAGGGGCATGGTTTCCTCTCTTGGGAGCAGAGGACCACTGCAGTCACACAGACTGTGACCTCTGAGTTGCAATTAGTAAAGCTAATTAAGGATGTGCACCTGTGACACCTCGAGCATTGCAGATCCTTGAGGAGCACTTCTGTGCCTCATTCTCTGTCTGTGTCTGCTCACCCTGTTCCCTCATGGTTCTCTCCTGTGGTGATGGTTTCCTTCTGGTTAAAATTCTAAGCACTAGAGGAAAAAGCAGCAGCACAGCCTGGTTTGGGGCTCTGCTTGTGGTTGTGTTTTGTCAGAGACCTGTGGCTTTTGCAGCAGTAGCAGCACTTTTTTGTTTGTGGGTTTTGGTTACCTGTGGTTGCTGTGAGAGGTTGAATTCAGAGTCCTTCTAGGTCCTTACTGAGCAGGCTGCGAGGCACATCCTTCCAGAGCTGTTGGCTCTGGGGGTGTGTTTATCCACACATAAATACGGCCCTGAGTTCTCTGTGTGTCTCCTGAGGCCAGCACGGCTGGCACTTGGTGCTCCTGCCCCCGCCCCACAGCCCCATTGAGGCCACTCCGTGCAGGGATGGAGCTTCATTTTTACTAGAGGAGTAAATTATTGTGGCCACAAATGGTGAAACTTGGCATTGCTTCCTGACGCTGGGAGGGAGAAGAGTCCTGGAGGACTCCGGATCAAATTCATGTTGGTGTGTTTCCATGGAAACAGGCTGAGCAGGCAGGGTCCTTAGGGCTGCTGAGCCTTGGCGTGCTGCTTACAGGGATGTTCCAGCTTGGAGCATGGCATTATCCACTGATCCTTGGGTCCTGGTGCTGGGGGAGCAGGACAGGCCCTGCAGCCTCCTCTCCCTCCTGCCAGGCTCTGGGGGTGCAGAGCAGGAGCCTTTGGCAACCGAGTGTTTGTATTGGGAGGGAAAACATTTCCGACTGTTAAAACAAGGGAGAACACGGACTTATCTCTCCCAGCGTGGGATGGAGCCCCATTTTTCCACACAGCAAATCTCTTCCTGCTGGCCCCTTCCTGTGGTCAAGCCTCTTTCCTGTGGCTATGGCTTATCCCTTTATCCCTGGCCCCCCTGTCCTGCCCCATCCCTGATGTCACCACACCACCATGAGGTGCCACCAAGGGAAGGGGCAACATCTCACCGAGTGTCTCTGAGCACTGACACCAATTCTCTGCCTCGGGGCCTGGTGCTGGGCCCTGCAGGGACCCAGCACCCGTGAGGGGACATGCTCTGTTTCCACAGTGTCAGTGGTCAGTCAGCCCTGTGTTATGTCCCAGTCACACCCCAAAGCTCTCCTGCAGTGCCAGTGGTCAGTCAGCCCCATGCTGTGTCCCAGTCACACCCCAGAGCTGTGTCACACCACGGCAGCAGTGATGCTGTCCTGTGCATGCTCACAGGAGCTCTGTCAGGAGCCAGTGTTCAGCCAGGGCTCTGTAGGTGTGGGAGTCGAGTTGTGTTGGTCTGGAGGAGCCTGGTTCCCATTAGGAGCTCCTCCAGAGTCTGCCAGGCATGCATGGTGGGGCTCACGCTCCCTCTCCCTCTCTCCCTCATTCCCTGACAGGGACACACGGCATGTGGAGATCGTCTGTCCCTGCCAGGTGCCACCCGTGGGACCTGCATGTGCTGCCGTGCTCACAGGGACACCAGGGCCATGGTGCCTTGTCACCTGCCCCCAGCCAGCACCCATGGAAGGGACAGACACACAGACAGACAGAGACAGACTTTGGCGGGGGGTGTCACTGCTTTCAGAGAGGCTCAAGGACACACACACACTGGGCTGGGAGGGGTGTTTGGAGGGAGGGATTGAACATCACCTGGGACCAGTGGCAGGGGAGGGGCTGGATGAGGCCACAGCAGTGTCAGGGATGGTGATGGGGTTTGCAGGGGGCTGAACAAAGATTCCCCTGAGCAAGGGCTGGAAGAGCCTCCGGCCTGGCCTGAGCGAGCGCTGGGGGACTGAGGGGGAATTATTTGCTGAGGTTTTCCATCAAGTCAATGACATCGTTCTGTGTAAGAGTTCATCCATTTACGTGCTCCAGGCCCTGGCAGCTGGGGCTAAATAGCGACATTCAGGCCTGAATCTGCCCATTCAGGAGCAAAGGTTTGACCCATCGGAGGGAGCTGCTGAACGAGGCTTTTGAGGGAGAAGCGGGGACTGCACTCTGAGCCTGCATTGGGGACCCATCTGTCCCCACCCCTGCCTGCCCAGGGATCTTGGGGGGGGTCAGGAGCAGTCTGGGGACCTGCCGGTATCCCACACAGGCCACTTGATTTCTTTCCCCCAACATCCATTTCAATGTCATCCAATTTTTCTCTCCCCTTCCAAGCAGCATTTCAGAACATCCCATGATTGCCACCACAGTAGAAAGTTTTATTTTCAAATTTAAAAAACCCATCCATGTACACCAACTTCCTATATACACCAATCATGGTGCTGGTTTGGCAAAGCAGTGGTGGGAGCTGTCTGTGCCATCACATCTTCCTCACTTGCAATTCCCTGAATTTCTGAAAGTGGCATCTCTGTGCACCACCACAAAGGAGTCCAGCTTGGGACTGTGCCTATAGCTGGAGTCCCGAATTAGGGAAAATAGCAACGTAAATGGGAGTATAACATTATTCCTTTGCTTTTCTTTTTGTCACCTACGTCCTACTCCCTGAGGTCAGGCAAATGCAGCCTCCTGCTGTTCGTATCTCAGGAATTGTAGCTTTGTGAAGGATGATGCGGTCAGTTCAGTGAGTGTCACTGGTGCTCTCCCTGTTGGCCCTGGGTCAGGCTCTGTTGTGGTGTCACTGCTCTGTCCCAGGGCCCCTCTGCCAGCGCCAGCAGATGCCGTCCAGCCACGTCCTGCAGCCACACATGGTGCAAAGACACAAAAAACCTTCTCAGGAAGGTCCAAAAATAATTTAGTCTGAGCCACAGCCAACATCAGGCAGTGTCTTTGCTTCCAGCCCAGACTGTTCCTCACCAGCGGGTCCCAGGGCCATCTGTGGGTGCCCAGGCAAGCCCAGCTGAGCCCCCTGGCTCAGCTCTGTGCTCTGTGGCACTGTCCTTCCCTCAGGGCCTGTCTGTGTCCATGGCCCCACAGAGGGACAGTTATTTTTAGTCCTGCCTTTTTCCTCACATTTATTTTCTGACTCTACAGATTTTTCTCCCATATTATGAAACAATTCCTGTGAACAGTGGCCAGCCTGTCTGACAGCCCCTGTGCTCTGAGGAGCTGTGCTGGTGCACACACAGCCCTGGAGGAGCTCCTGTGTGTTTTCCTGCAGGGAAGTGTGTCAGTGTCCCTTCCTGTACGTGGCTGGACACAAGGCCATTGATCAGTTTTACTGTGTGGTGCATCCATTAGTGCTGCAGAAGCTTTTTCAGAGAGAGAAAAAACCCAAATCCAATGCTCTCTGCAGCCTCTGAGGGTTATTAATGCTGCAGCATTTTCTGCAGGGCTGAAATTCCCAATGCCTATGGATTTTCATAACTATCATCTTATGGTCTTGTTGCATTCAGGATAAATTCCTAAGAATTGCAGCCTCTGTAGAACAATTGCAGAAACCTCCAGCTGATTGCTGTCTCCTTTTCCAGGGTACTCCTCAGCAGTGCAGAAATTCTCCCAGACTCTGCAGTCCTTCCAGTTCGACTTCATCGGTGACACACTAACAGATGATGAGATCAATATTGGTGAGTCCTCTGCTTTCTGAAGCTGATTTCCAGTGACTGGAAAGTCTCCCTCTCTAGGAATTAGCCTGCCTGATGGTTTTCAAGCAGCCTCAGGAGCCGGGTTCCAGGCAGCTCTTCCACAGCTTATTTTGTGAAGTTGAGCAGTCACGGGTTGAGTTTCATGTTCCCAATTCAGCGGATAATTTGCAGAGGTTTTCCATGGCTCCAGGCCTGCTCCATGCTGCCAGGTGCTGGGGAGGAGGCGGTGTGGTGCTGACCTTCCAGTCAGCTCCTCTTCCCAGGGCTGCTCCCAAAGCTGCCTCCGCTGCTCTGGAAAGGCCTCGCAGGAACAAACTGCCCCACGCTGCCCTGCAAAAGCACCAGGCTGCAAACTGCTGGGAAAAAGGGTTGCTGGATGTGTCTCAAATGGAAAACAATGGCTGTCTGTGCCCTGGGCAGCCTTGCAGGGCTGCTCCCTGCACATCTGTTTGGGGATTAGTGATCCTGGAGCAGAGTTACATCCCTGCCCTCCCCCGGCACAGCTCTGGGAGTCACTCAGCATCCGCTGCCCGGGGCTTAACCCAAGGGCCTGAATGCCCCGAGCCCCATTAGTTTCACATTAGTCTGCTCTTGGCTTAGCCAGGTGGGTGAACCCTGCAGGGGTGACAGGAGGCTGCAGGAGGGACAACAAGTGATCCTCAGCCCCCGAGGTTCTGACCCTGCCCCATCAGACAAACACTTGGGCCACCTGCCTGGGCAGAGGGGCTGGAGCTGCCCACAGGCTCACAGGGCATTCTCCAGGCAGGAGCACAGGGCATTCATAGAGTGGGGCACAGGGCACAGGGTCTTTGTCAGGCTGCTCCCAAGGGCTGCACATAGGGGAAAAGAACAAAAAAAACCAGCTTTTGTCAGGAAAAGTGGCAACAGTGTGACATGGCCGGTGTCAGATCTCTCAGCTGCTGTTGGAAGGGGAAGGAAGTAGAGCCTGTTCTTGGGCTGTTGTATTTAAAGCCATGTGAAGCAGACTGCAGCCTGCCCCTCCAAGGCTTGTTTCCTTTATGGAAAGTCTCTAGGTGAAACCCACTGGAAATGACTCAGCCTCCAAATCTAATGGCAGCAGAGGTGCTGAGCTTCCAAACACACGTGGGTCAGGGAGGGAGAGCTCTGCCATGTAAATGCCCCTCCTGGGAACTGAGGGGTCTGAGGCGAACAGTCACGCAAGGAAAGGAGTGTCCCTCCTCTTGACTGGAAGGGACAAAGCTCCAGCAACCAAGCAAGGCTGCTGGGAATGGCAGAGGTTGAATAAAGGGATTGTGGGATGAGGGAGAGCTAGAAGAGATCGCAGCAGATGTAAAACCCTCCGTGGTGAAAGGAGCACGTTTCCCTTCAGTTTTGCTGGGGAGTATTTGTTTTGCTTTTTCAAGAAGAGGTCCCCAGTTTCCCTGTGAAGAAGCCGGGGCTGTGTTCCTCCTCCCACCCAAGCCCTGCTGTGCCTGCAGGGGTTGAGGCTTCCTTATTCCTGACACAGCAGTGGGGCGTTGACGTCTCCGTAGCAGCTTCCATCTCCTGCAAGGGTGCCAGGGATCTGCGTGGGAGTGCAGAGCTCGTTTCTTGTGCAGGATATGGGAGTGAAGCAGAGCACTTACAGGCACTTCTCATGCGCTGCAAGAGAACGTGTTTGGGTTGTAAATAGAGCTGAAGTCACACTGCTCTCTCGTTGTGTGGGCACAGAGCAGCCAGGCACCCGAGCGGGTGACAGCGGGGACACTGCAGGTGGCAGTCAGGACACTGGGTTGATGTTGTCTGTCGTGAGCAGCACTTTCCCCTGGGGACGTGAAAGGTCATGGATGCACGCGTGTTACTCCACAGCTGCGGCCCCTCCCCTGTCACCTCACAGGACCCAAATCAGCAGCTCCTGCAGAGATGAAGGGGGCAGTGAAATGGGATGGCGTGTTCATCCCTCCCAGGCACAGGAACCTGGAATCCTCTGGCTGTAAGGGCCTTCCTGGAATGCTTCTGGCAGCCCAGCAGAGTGACTCTGGTGTTTCCAGGTGTCAGTTCCCAGGTGGGGCTGGGCAGGCAGTGGCTGCTGGTGACCTCCTTGCTCCACACTGCCCTGCAAGGGCTGTCAAATTCTGACCCAGGCCAGTAGCACAGATCCACCCTGCTGCTCCCAGGCACTGCTGGGCTGGCAGCAGGATCTGAGCCTTGTGTGTGTGGTGCAGGGTCAAACTCAGTGGGCTGTTCTGTGGCTGGAGCCAAGAAACATGTTCCTGGGCTCTTCCTGTAGAGCAAAGGGAAAAAAGCAGCTAGGGAACATTTTAGGCACTGACATATTCCCTGTAAGTTTGGGGCTGGATTCTCTTTCTCCCTGTGATAATTCTTTTCCTGGCTCAGGCCCCTGGTGTCCATGCACTCCAGGTTTCCCATCATCCTGGGGAGCCACAGTGGCAGCCACATGTGTCCCTGGGCACCATGAGCCGTCGGACCATTGCACTGCTGGGCACTGGAGCCCTCACTGGAGGAGAGCTCAGAAGTTCCTGACTCATCAGGAAGGTCTGTTGTGCCACTGCCGGCTGAGTGCCTGTGTCACGAGGCTGCAGTTGTTCCCTTTTGTGTGCCTCAGAAGCTGCAGAATGAATCCTCACGCTGAATTTTAGCAGGATAGGTACCTCTCCCAAGGTGCTGCTGTGGATGAGGGGAGAGGGCCCTCAGCTTGCACAGAGAGCACAGCAGCACTCTCCCTGAGCTGTGGGACAAGCTAGTCCTGTGCCTGCCTTGCTGTACACCTGCTGTGCCCCTTGTGTGCTGCCCTGCCCAGCCCAGCGTGCTGCAGGGAGGGAGGGTCTGAACTGCAGAGCTCTGGGGTCTGACAGAGCCACTCTGGTCTGTTCCCGCCAGGGCAAGAAGGAGCCTGGGACCCACCAGACCTGTCCCATGCTGTGCTGAGCAGGCTGGAACTGTGGGAAACTTTCCCAGCTAACTCCCAGGTAGTTCCCAGGTACACTGGGGTGATCAGGTAGTTCCCCCAGGCATCCAGCACACAGCCATGCTACCTGCATGGGCAGGTGTTTGCCCAGCCTTGCCTTGCAGCCCAGAGAGATGGGAGTTTGGCTTGGCACTCTCAGTGCTCTGCTGCTGAGAGCTTTCCTCCCCGGTGACAAGTTCAGCCCCTTCCCAAGTTCTCCTTCTATGGGCAGGGAGAAGGGCTGTGTGTTCCCCCTTGGTGTGGGGCCAGCTACTCCTACCTTGTCTTTTATTTCCCTAGGCTAAATTATACTTGTTTCATTTTATTAAAGGAAAGGTTTCATGCTATTTTTACTGTAGTTGGATTCCAACTGCTGATCAATGTGAGCTTTTAATTTCACTTTAAACATTTTGTGGAGTGGTGTCATGGTCTGTGACCATGTCTACACCTGCTGCCTTTCCTCCTGTGCATGGACTTCGTGCTTCCTGGTGCAGAATGTGATCTTTGTCATTCCAGGCCATTTTCATTTGAGCTGGCCCTTCCCCGTTTGGCCTTTCCCTGCATTTGCCCCTTCTCTGCTGCCTGCATTGCTACCTCTATAGCACAATTCCTAATAAAAGCTAATTAACATCCTCTTACCTTTCCAGGGCCTTCTCTCCCTCATTGTCCTCCGTAGCAGACCCCCCTCACCCTTGCATAAATAAATAAACACCCCTCAGTGCACATGGCATTGCCTCACGCAGTTTCTGCCAAAAGAGGCCACCTCTTCTTGGTTTTTTTGCCAGCCTTTAGATGGCCATGCTGGGGGTGCAGCCACATTGGGGTGTCCCGGCGTGTGTCCCACACTCCAGTGCCACATCCCAGCTCCACTGACCAGCCTCTTCTTTTCTTGCAGCCGAGTCCTTTAAGGAGTTTGCAGAGCTGCTGCACGAAGTGGAGCTGGAGAGGTCCATGATGGTAAGGAGATAGGAACTGGGCTCTGTCATTCCTGACACAGCTGAATGCCAAATCACAGCCACAGCACCACTCACACAGTGCCTTGGTGTGAGGCTTCTCATCAGAGGGAAGCTGGGGGCACTGGGAATGTGCTTTGTACTCATCTGGTCCATGGTCCCATGGCTATGGGCTGTGAGCATGGGGCAGGCACAGCAATGGGTGTGGAGGGTTATGGCTCTCCCAGGCAGCACAGAGCCCCAGGCCCTGCAGCTGGAGGGGCTGCAGTGTGTGCAGGCTGCTCACCAGCTGCTTCTGTGGTGAAACCAAGGGTTAAAGTATAAGAAGAGTTTTTGCTCAGTTTTTGCTGGGTGCAGGAAGACAAGTGTCCTGAGCCCATCCGTGCTGGCCCAGCTCCTGCAGGACAGTGCAGTGCCATCAGCTTCCTGCTGCCATGTGCCCTCAGCCTCTCCAGAGCTGCTCCAGAGCCAGTGTTGGCTTCCCATTTCACTCTTAATTCCAGGAAAAACATGAAGGTTAGGCTCGGTGGAGAGCCTACAGCGTGCCAGGAATGTGCTGCTTGGCTCTGTGTTCCCCTGCCTCGTGCAGCAGCAGCAGCTCCTGCCAGTCTGGGCTGGAGGGTCCATGGGCAGGCAAGGAACAGCAGGAAATCAGGAAAGCACTGAGATACTTCTTTATTATTAATTACATCCCAGGTACAGTGGCTCCTTTGGCAGTGGGGGGAGCAGTGGAAGGTATTGTTTCAGGGATTTTGGGCACTTTCCAATATTCAAAGTTGGGTTTTTTTGCCCTCTACTTGTAGGACCAGTTCTCTTTTACAGCAGCTCCCTCAGGAGGTTCTACACTTACCATGTTCATCAGCTTTAAATTCCCTGAAGGGCTGTGGCTGTGGAGTGTCCTGTCCCCTTCTCTTCCCCTCTCCCTTCTCTGGAGCTTGAGACAGAGCCCGTTACAGAACTGGGGACAGGAGATGACAGCAGGTTGGTCCCAGTGCCTGGATGGAGCTGCAACCAGTGATACAAACTGGGATGAGCTTTCATGTGGATCCATGGTAAAGGTGTGCAGAGCACCATCCAGGAAAGCCTCTCAGACATGAGACAGGAGTGAAAGGGACACAGGCAGGCTTTCCCTTTTCCCCAGCTGTTCCTGTGGCAGATAACCTGGCTGAATCTCGAGAGAAGGGAAATGCATCCTTTATTTGAGAGCAGCCTTGTTAGATGGGGTGGGGGACAGCCCCTATCATCCTCAGGATACCCCTGAAGCCTCCTGGGCCATGGATGGGGTTTGTTGTGTGTTACTGATGGAGTACAGCAGGTACAGATGGGTTAAATGACTTCACCTACAGAGAAGAAGTTTCCAGTCAAAAACATTAACATCTCAGAGTTCTTGGCTTCTAGCCCTGTTCAGCCTCTGTTTAGGAGAAAATTGATCAGCATCCTGCAATTAAAATGCTTTTTCTTTGCACTGTAGGTGCAGAACGCAAGTGATTTGCTGATCAAACCTTTGGAAAACTTCCGGAAGGAGCAGATAGGGTTCACCAAGGTAAGACTTGTTTGTTTGTTTTCAATGTAAACAGATTTGTTTTCTGTTACTGTGTTTGAATTCAGATTTTTCTCCTGTTGTTATTAACAAGCAGACAGTTGCTCTACTGCATTCTGACTTCAGGCACTCACAAACTCCCTGTTCAATGCTGGCTTTCAGCTGCTGGCATGAGGGTTCGTGCTGTGACTTTTAGTCTGATTTTTCAATCATAAGAGGCTCCAAAATCTTTTCCTGAATTCTTTGGGTTCTCTCTTGGCCTGATTCCAGCACCGCCTCTGTCCTGAGCAAGGAGTGCTTGTTTCAACCAGGAGATCCTCCCCGCTGCTTTCTCTCCTCTCCCCTTTGTTCAGTCAGTGCTATTGAGAATAAAATACTTTCTGCAGAGCAGTGTGCGGTAGAGTGGGAGGGAGGAAGGGAAGGAGGCAAAAAGGGAAAGAGGGAAAGCAGGAGAGGCCAGCAGGCAGAACCTGATTATAGTCATAGGGCTTTTGTTATGAAATATTTACATAAAGCATCTAATGAGTCTTTCAGATGGACCAAACTTTTAAAGAAACAAGCTATAAAAAGCAGATTCTGCACATGTGGAGCACAAAAGACCATTTTTCCCTCGTCTGCTATCAAGAAGTCCAGGTTCCACGTTACTCAGCGGCAGCTTAAAATGGGGCTGGCTCTGACCCAGCTCCGAAATGGAGATGTTTTTTTGGAGAACACTTGAGGCTTGGATCCAGCCCAGCCCATCTGGAGGCTTTGACGTTTAATAAATACAGGGTTTGAGGAGAGATACTCGATGGCCCTCCTGCCCTTTGCCATGCCCTGAGGGCTGGTGTATGGAACCCTCTGAAGAGCCACAGCCACGAGCATGGCAGAGGTGCTGCCCACAGCCCCTGCTCTCGTGTCCTTTGGGATATTTTCATCCTCAAGAGCTCATAAGGTGTGGAAGGGCCACTCTGCCCACAGCCCAGGGTGTGCTGTGCCCTGAGAGCAGAGCTGCCTCCACCCACAGGCCATGTGCCCGTGTCCTGCTCTGCAGTGGCCATGCCCAGTCTCAGCAGGGCTGGTGCCACAGCCCCAGCACTGACACGGATTCACCTGGCAGCCTGCAGCCCTGCAGACAGGCAGGGCACTCCAGGTGGAAGCATTGGGTGGTGACAGTGGCAGGACACTGCTCAGAGCAGCTGGAGAGGTGGCAGGGGGCAGGGAGTTGCTGCAGGTGGCTGAGCTATTGTGGTTGGGTTTGGGGTTTTGTTTCTTGTGAGGACATGAACTGCAGAGGTGCCGGGGCACCGTGGTGGGCAGAGAGCTGTGCTGTAGCTCAGCACAAGTGCCCCATGCAGGAGCACACAGGGCAGCACCTTGCACCGTGCCATGATCCAGGTGTGCCTGTGCTGACAGGGATGCACAGGGAGGTGCCACTGTCCCCAGTGCCACCCCAAAGCCTTGAGAGGGTGCAAGTCTGGGAACAAGTCCCAGCCGCTCCAGCCCCTTGTCCTCAGCTCTGATGCTTCCCAAACAGGAGCCTGTGCCACACCACTGGTGGGCTGCACCCTCAGGTGTCACCTCAGGCATAGAGCCTTCCTTCACCTGCCAGCCTGCAAAGCATTCCCAGGTCATTCCCACCCGGCAGCAGAAGGTGTGAAGTACAAATGAGGCTCCTCACAGTGGGGCTCTGTCAGTGTAGGTCCCTCCCATTACTGCTGGGCCTGGCATTGCCCTGGGGGCCCTTCCTGATCTGCACCAGGGGCTGAGGCTGGGCTGTGGAACAGGCTGGAGACATGACACAGGGAATTTGTGCCCTCTGCTTGGTTTCCGTATTTTGGCAGCGTCGCCTTCTGTGAGATGTTTTCTGTTCCCTTTGCGAGCTGCTGGAGCCAAATAGGAAGAGCCCTTGAATCGGGGCTTTGTGATGCCTCTGGCTGGAGCTCAGCCAGTCTGACCAACACATCTGAGTCTGCATTCAGCCATTCTCCCAGCACGAGTGGAGTCTCCTCGGGAGGCTGTGCTCCCACATGGGGCAGCCCCTGGCTGTCACTGGGACCCCCTCCAGCCACTCCCTCCTGCCACGGCCCATGGGGTCACTGCTCTTCCCATGACTTGCTATCAGCGTGATTTGCTGTGCTGTGGTGTCACATCACAGATAAAAGGGAGGGTCTGAGCTGACCCATTTCCCAGCTCTCATGGCAGGGGGTGAGTCCAGAAAGGAGCTGGCACATATGGAGGCCCCATCCCTCCCTCTCCGTAGCCCTGGGGCTCAGCTCCACGCTGTGGGGCTGGGACACTTGGGGAAGAGCCTGGCCACTGAGTCGAGGAGGATTTGAATAGGAAAAGTTTCATTCCAGTTTGCCTTGGAAGGAGACAGCTTTTTTTTAAAAAAACACAAAGCAAACAAAAAAAGTCAGAGGGAAAAGCTTGTTTGGATGTACTGTAAGGGCAGGAGGAATGCTGAATAGCTGCAGTGTTTGTCAAAATTTCTTCCATAGGAGATAACATATTCCTAAAAGGACTTAGCTAATTCTGTTATTAATTTCATTAATTATAATTTTAAAAGAATGGGAGGATAATAACTTCTGCTTGCTTTCATGTCTGTGGGAGCAGGGCCTAGGGAACATTTGAGAGAAACCAGTGGGTGAGGGAAAAACACCAGGATGAACTGAGTGTGCTTTGATAGAACTGCTCTCTCTACACCCCTCGACTTCTTAGAAATCTGTTTTTGAATTAAATGCTGATTCCTCATAAAAATGAGTTACGATGATCCTCCATCCACTGCTCTTGTACCCAAACCCCTCAGGTGTGCATGGAGGTGGGGGTTCCCAGCAGGAGGACTGTGTTTCATTCCCTATGGAGAGGAGAAGTGGCCCATGAGCTGAGCTTCTTGCTTGCCACTCACTCCACCTCTCCTCAGATAGGAATTTCAGAGGATCCTAATTAGCAGCTAATGGTTAAGGGGGAGTTTTGGCAAGTCTGTTTGCCCCTTTTCCCCTGGTGAGCTGGACCCAAAGTTGCCAAGGGGCTCTGGTGTCACCCCAGTGCTGGCAGCACTCAGGGTGTGGGCAGGACATGGCGCACACAGAGCAGGCAGAGCTGCTGCTGGATCACCTGCCACAGGCAGCCAGTGCTGTCCCACAGGCTCCTGCTCATTCCTGGGCACAGCAATGCCTGCCAAAGCTCCCAGCATGGGGTTTTTGCAGAGCTCCCTCCTGCCTGCCCTCGGTGGGATCTGCTCAGTTGCTCCCAGTGAGCAATAAACAGAAGATGGGTGGCTCTTGGACTTGGCAAACCTTAATGAGAACGTGGTGGTGCTGCCCTTTGCTGAATATTCATGAGGAACTAATTTGTGCTCATGTTTCCAGATTGTGCTTCAGTCTGGGTGATTTTTTTGTGTTGTTTTTTTATGTCTTGGCTTGCTCTGTTCAGCAGCCAGCTCAGAAGGATTTGTAGGTCATCCTTCTGCTGTTCAGTTATATGTTAATTAGCCAGAGTGGGAATGATTGGCAAGCTCCCTCTTAGTGGCCCAAAATGCTATGCTGCACTGTGATTCTGTCACACATGGGTCCATCCTAGAAATCATTCCTAGTCCCTTCAGTCCCCAGAAGGAGCTCAAGTGCTCCATGTCCCCAGTGCTGCTGTGTGCCCCTGCCTGCTGTGGGTGCTGGCAGAGGAGGAGGCACTCCCTGAGGGAGTTGCTGTCTGGCTTCCCTGCTCCTGCTGCAGAAGAAGCTCCACTGCTCTCCCAGGCTTTTCCTTTCTCTTCATCAGTCTTTCCCTGAGCAGAGGTAACCCCTCTGCCCCAGGACCCACCGTGCCTTCCCACAAGGAGCTGCCCACAAGCTGGTGGCAAAGCTGCTGCCTGGTGGTTTGTGGTCCCCCTGCAGCTGCAGCTGTAGCCTCCTGTGGCCATCTGTGGCCGTCTGTGTGGGCACCACAGCCACACACAATTTGTGGCCTCCTCCATGGGTTCTCATTCTTGTGGCCATCTGCACGGGCACCACAGCCTCCCACAGCAAGGTCACCCCTTCTGGGGACAAGCCAGGAGCCACATGCTCCCAGGCTACTGCATCCGGAGGCACATCCCATCCTGCTCCCTGCCCATGGGCTCTACTGGACCATGGTAGCACCAGGCTCTGGTGGGCAGCAGGAGAGGTTGGTCCCAGCTCTGGCCTGGAGGGTGGCTACCTTCCCTGGTAGGTGCCTCTCCACAGGGTGGGGTAGCTGAGCTACCCCACGTGTGCTGCTTGCTGGTGGTGAGAAGCAGGAGAAGATGCCTGGAGTGGGCTTCAGCCCCTTTCCTGAAGGGATGGCACCATTCCTGTGCTGCCACCACCACCTCTGCATGCCACCTTGGTGAAGACAGCAGAGCTCCTGGCTGGGTTTGGAGCTAGCTTTCCATGGCAGCACCTGCTTTTCCACCTTGGAACGTGCTGCTGGCACAGCCATCTCCTCTGAGATGTGAGGAGGTGGCCACAGGAGTGCTGTGCCTGCAGCCCCACAGCTCTGCTTCCCTGCACTTCTGTGGCCTTGGGGGTTGGAGGATCCTCATTAAGGAAATGGAAACCAGGCGAGTTCCTGGCTGCATTAGATGAGGCATTAGTGGCACAGACAGCCCAGGAGTGTGACCTTGCAGACACAGGAACTGCTGCTCTGCAAACGCTTTCGCTGCGCTGGGTTTGGGTTTGCTGATCAGGGCGTTAGTCACGAGGGTGGTGGTTTGTTTTTATACTCCTTCCTGGCCTCAGCCCCGCCGTTGTTGTGCTGCTTAAGTTAGGATTCACCCTTGGAGGACTCTCTGCTCCTCTGGATTTGATGCAGATCTCTCTGTTCTGATTGTGAGGTTGCTAACACGGAGTCACAGGACCTGATATTGCAGGGGGTGATTCCAGAGGATGCACCTCCCTTCAGGCATCCTGTAATTCCAGGACGTGTAATTGCTGAGGTGAAAAGATTTGCTGGGCTAAGCCTGCCCTGCTCCAGACAGTTACACATAAGCAGGGGTAGTCAGGTTGGTGCCATTTCCCCATGGAATTGTGCTTTCACTACAGCCATGTCAGGAATCTTGTAGGGAGAGAACCTTTTTCCCCAGAAGGCAGCTGGTAGGAAGGCTTGTTACTGTCATTGGGAGCCACCTGTGCTGAGCCCAGGGGTTTTGGGAGCCCCCAGGCACCCTGCTGCAGGACATCCTGACAGACATGCAAGTGGAATGGGGAAGCAAAACTTCGGGCAGGGGAAGCTGCGGTCACTGCTGAATTCATGACAAAAATTCCTAATACCCAGCAGTCTGGCAGAGTCCATCTGCTCTGGTTTGGTGGCACTGGTGTGTGCTTGCTTATCCGTGAATTTCTGAGTGGGGGCAAGAGAAGAGGATTTCAGGACCTTCAGGATGTAAGTGTTGAAGGATGCCAGTAATTCCCCAGGAAGCTGGACCTTCCAAATTGCTTTCCACTTTCTTGAGCTTTCAAAAGCCAGACAGAGGATCTGGGCATCCCATACCTACCTGCACTATGTGTACACCAGCTCTCAACTGCTTGGACCTGGCACCGAGGCTGCTGCCAGGCTGGAATTTCCTGATTTTTGTAATTTAGTTGCCTCCCAGGAATCCCTGATATCTCAGATACCATCTGAAGTGGGTATTTGTCAGCCTGGCCCCTACTCTGGTTGTTTTGTGATTGCCAGTGTCACAGTCAGTGCAAGGCAGGAGCCAACAGCTTGGTGCTCAGTTCTGCTGCTCCCTGCCTGCTCTCAGGGGTTCCTTCTCGAGTGTCTCTGCTGCTCTCGCTCCTTTGTGCTCTCTTTGCACCACTGCTGAGAGGCAGATGAGGATTTCCTGCCCCTCTTTCAACCTTCTAGGCTTCTGCTTTCCTTCTGGTACACTTCAGAAACAAACGACTTTCTTTAGAACAGAAAGTTGCCAGAATGTAACAAACCTTTTCTTGACCTTGACGTGTCTCTGACATTGCAGTGGTTGCCCAGTTGTTTCTGGGCTGTGAGAACAGCAGATGGTGAACAGGTTTTTGATGTATAAGTACATCTTCAGTTTCCTGGATATTGAAGAGATTGAGAGAGGGAACAGCACCTCATCAGTGGGGCTTTTACCATGATGCTGGCTTGAAAAAATACTTCTTGTGCCACAGAGTATTGCTAGACTGGGTCTTGAGGTGTAACTGCATCCAAGGTAGGCAAGGGGCTGTGAAAGCAGAGCAAATGAGAAGTGGCCCCCTGTTCTCTGGCTGGGTTGACAAAATTTGTCCATGGGAATACAGAATTGCACAAAGAATCTTGGTATTGATGCATGTTCTTATCTGGAAATTCCAGTAACCGGTTCTGCTTCAACCTCTTGCATTTACAGGAAAGGAAGAAAAAGTTTGAGAAGGATGGTGAGAAGTTTTACTCTATGCTGGATCGCCACTTGCATTTGTCTTCCAAAAAGAAGGAATCTCAGTTACAAGAGGTGTGTATGGAATTTTTCTCAGAGTTGGGCCCAGAAGCAGCAGCACCAGCTGATCTAGATCTTAAAAAAGGGGAGGGGAATCATCCCTTCCAGTAACCTGTTGAACTTATAATCCATTAAATCTACCCAAAGCCTGGATTCTCTGTGTGAGACCAGGGAAATCAAGCTTATAGTTCTGTGTCTGTTGGATGCTGGTAGTGGCTTTAGGCGTTGTCATTGCTGCTTGTGACTGTGATGGTGTGGGACAGTGACCAGTGGCACTGGCACAGCTGGGAACTGGCCACCCTTTCAGCTAGGGAAGTGCTCTGGCTAAAAAGTAACCAGTTATTATTCCTTTTGCTGGCCTGGCATCCTGCCTTGCTGCTGGCGCTTTTGGGAGGCTGTGGGGGCAGGCAGAGGAGGGGGCTCCTTCCAGCTGGTGCTGCTGCAGGCATGTCGCAGCAAGGAAGGAAACCCAGCTGCTCCTGCCCACACCAGAGCAGCTGGATCTGGTCAGATCTGTCAGACCAGTAGTCAGATCAACCTAGAGCATCTCTGCAAGGCAGACTGTGTGTGAGCTCTGGGAGCACTGCGTGCTCCTGCCACTACTGCAGCTCCAGAATTGCTGGTTCTGGACACAGATGGAGTCAGGCCACAGGGTGGTGATGGTGGCCTTGCCCTCACAGGGATGCGTGCAGAGAAGAGGCTTGTGCTAAAATAACAAATGAGCTTTGGGAAAGCTTTGTCCTTGCAGAGTGAGAAGAGGTTTTGGATTCTTGAATGAAAGGGAGCCAGAAATGGACTTAGAAGAATCCAATGTTCCAGTTCACAGCTGGGCTGGACACCTGGCAGGCTGTTCCTAGTGAGGGCAGACCTATCTGTGGGCTGACAGACAAAAGCGAGTCAAATACTTTCAAACTACATGTGATGTATTTTCTTTTTCCACCTTTCTCTCTTTCTTCTAGGCTGACCTTCAGGTGGACAAAGAGAGACACAACTTCTTTGAGTCCTCCCTCGAGTACGTGTACCAGATCCAAGAAGTGCAAGAAAGCAAGAAATTCAGTATTGTGGAGCCGGTAGGAGCTTCCTTTTCTCTCAGTCTTGTTGGTTGGTGCTCAGATGTGCTGGCAGTGGCAGGAAGGGATGAGTGGCCAGGTCCTGTGGGGCAGGAGTTAACCTTGCTCCCGTGGCTTGCTGCAGCTTGACAACCTTAGTGCTGCTTGCTGGAGCTCTGTGAAGCCCCAGCCCTGTTTATTCTGGCTGTCTCTTCCTGAGGAACAGGTTGGACACTGTACAGAGCTACTGGTCTTGTTATGGATTATCTTGGCTCCCTTGGGTTTGGTAAGTGCTGTCTGTGTGCAGAGGGACAGAGGTGTTACCTGCTCTGCTCACCTGTCCCAGCCTGGCCTGCAGGGGTCCCAGACTGTGGCTGAGTGCAGGAACCCTGTCCTGGGTGGTGGCTCTGCCCCAGTGCCAGCTGCAGTGGAGCATGGGATCCTGTGGATATTGTGGATGAGCACGCTGTAGATCTCTGGGTCTCCCTGCAGGGTCTGGGTGTTTCATTCAGACAGCTGTGTGGGTGGTAGCTTGGGCTTTAGGGACACTGTGGTGGATAAGCCATACCAAGGCTGGCATTCTGAAGTTGTAAGGAAACAATAAATGTACATGTAATCCTGAAACCCCACACTCTCCATCTTTCCTTAGATTATGAACACAGAAGTTCAGTGTGTCCCTTCCCTCCCTTGCAGGTGCTGGCATTTCTCCACAGCCTCTTCACTTACAACAACCTGACAGTGGAGCTGACACAGGATTTCCTCCCGTACAAGCAGCAGCTCCAGCTCAGCCTGCAGAACGTGAGTCCCTGCCCAGCTGAAGGACTTTTCCCTGTGACTTCTGTTCTCATTTGGATTTACATGCCTCTGATGGCAAGGTCTTTCCACCCAAGCAGTCTGGCCGTGTTTGCATTGTCGGAGCTGCAGATAGTTATTTCCTTCTCAGTTCACGTGGGTTTTCCCCTCTCCTGCATGGGACAGTTCACAGGTCTATGAAATTGTTTTCTCTGGAAGGGGCTATTGCAGTTGCATCATTAAACCTGGTGCATAAACAAGTCTGAGATTTTCTTGCAGTTTCATGGGGTTGAAATTGTACTCTAAGAAGGCCTCTAACCTTGATCTTAATGTTACTGGCTTCCTACAGGCTTGCTACATGCTTTGGTAAGCTCCTCTGCTGGGCAACTCTGCTCATGGGGTAGAATATCTGAGTCTTGTTTCCTTTATCCTCAGTCCTTCCTGACTGGCCTTCATCCCAGTGGAACAACAGCCATAAATCTGAGCCAAGCTGGTTCTGCTGCTGGCTCATTCATTGGTCCAAGTAGTATTCCATCAAAATGCCTGGATTTTGTATCTCCTGTTAGTGTGACTCTTTCGTGCCAAGCAGTGTAGCATGATCCTTTGGGAATCAACACCTTTGGGAGGAGAATACACCTGTTACCCAAGCAATGATGGGAGCAGGTGCTGCCTCTGCTCCACCCAGCCTTGAAATATCCTGAAGTTCCTTAATTAAGGGAACAAGTGGCCTCCCAGCTGTGGCACTCCAGCACATCTCTGCACATGATGTGTCTCCTTAATCATCCCTTAGAGCCCAGTGATTCTTATAGCCAGTTTCTGTGTGGATTTGTGGAGTGGTTCCCATGTTTTGTACCTTGGGAACTGATTCATTTCTGCTACAGCACCTCTGATTTATCTGGGAATAAATATGTGCAGCTCACTCTTTGCTCATGTTCAAATATGCTTCTGTTACCAGACAAGGAATCACTTCTCCAGCACACGGGAGGAGCTGGAAGATCTGAAGAAGAGGATGAAGGAAGCACCCCTAACCTGCAAGCTGCCCGGGCAGCCGACCATCGAGGGCTACCTGTACACTCAGGAGAAATGTAATGGCTTTGGGATGCACCTGGATGCAATGGGGACCCTGCAGGCCTGGGCTGCCCTGACATAACCCAGCTGTGGGCTGTATTCAGGCCAGCCCTGCAGCACCAGGTGTCGCTGCTGCCAGGGCACAGCATGCTTAGGGTGTCACCTTCTGCCAGTGCCTGAGGTGCCCGGGGTGTCACTGCCTGCAGTGCCTGGGGAAGCACCAGCAGCCTCAGCTGGCAGCTTTGTCAGCACAGAGCTTTCTCCAAGTGACAGATCTGTGACAGCACGGGGTGAATTGCTCTGCACTCCGATGAGATGGGATTTATGACTCCAGAGCCTGCAGCTCTGGCAGGCTCTGCCTTGGCTGTGTTTTACCAGGATGGATCTGGTGTCCTGCCCAGCCTCCCTCTGGCAGCCTCTGCGGGCAGCTGAGCACAGCCAAGGTGGAACCAGTGCTGAGTTAAGCTGCTGAGAGCAAAACTTGTAATTCTGAGCAGAGTCAAATCAAACCAAATACAGCCTTTTCCAAAGCCTGTCTGCAGTTCTCCATGGCCAGGCAGAAGGAATGCTCAGGGGACATAAGTCTGTGCAAAACTGTGACCGCTGAGGCTACAGACAACTCTGAAAGCACTCATTCTTAATGCTATATAGAAATCTATTTATACATATATTTGTATGTCTGTTTATCCTGCTTTTAGAAGAAAGCACAGTCAGTAATTTTAGACCCTATATGTGGCATGTTCCTGCAGGCCAGTGGCTATTTGCTGTCTCTATTTATGCCTCCCTATAAATAAAATATGAAAAGTTGTTCCTCCTGACAACCGCAACTTAAAAACAAGTTACAGAAAAAATACCAGTTGAATTATTTCCTATAAAGGTGTTCAGGTAAGAAAACAGAGAAAAGTGACAATGAATCCAGAAACAGGAATTTCAGAGTATTTTAAAGTTGCTGTTGTCTTTATTATGGAGCTTTCACCAATAGAAAAAAGTAGTGGGGTTTGTGAAACAGGAATTCAGGACATGCAGGATCCTGCCAGTGTAGGTCTTGGCTGGGCTTGGCCAAACCAGCCTGGCTTGTGGCCAGAGTCCCACAAACGCCCTTTCACCAGCAGTGAGTTGGGAGGGTGCTGGAAACAGCTGCTGCCCTGTGCTCCTCTCCTCCTCCTCTCCTGCTCCTTCTCTCCTCCTGCTTCTCTCTTCACCTCCTTCCCTTCCTCTCCTCCTCCTCTTCCTGGCTCTTGCTCATGGAGACACCTGCAAGGGAGATGTCTCCTGGGGCTGTCAGTGTCCATCCCCAGAGAAGGGAGGACATGTGGGCAATACTGACCATGCCTTGCTGGCTGCATCCAGCTGCAGCCCTGTCTCTGATTCTGGCCTCTTGTGTGCTCTGCAGGGGCACTGGGCATCTCCTGGGTGAAGTATTACTGCCAGTATGAAAAAGAGGCCAAAACCTTACGGATGACGCCCATAGACCAGAAGCCTGGAGCTAAGCAGGTGAGTTGGATCTCTGCAAACACTGCCCCAAGCACCAGGCCCACCTTCCACCCATGTATGGCCTCCCTTCCTGTGACAGCTGACTCTGCAGCTGCCACAGAGCAGAGGGGTGGGCTCTGTCCCCTCCCTGCCTGCACAGGGCAGTTTGGTGTCACCTGGAAAAGGCACCCCCATGAGGAGGGGTCTCACTCCACTGGGAGCCCAAGCCCTGCAGGGTTTGGCAGCAAATGTGGGCCGTGTGACATGAGAGATACCAGACAGTGCTGGCCCATGAGTTTGATGTGGGGTGAAACTTGTCCCTCTCTAGAGCAGCTGATGTCGATCCTTCCCTGTGCACAGGGGCTGAGAGCCACAAGAATTGTGTCAGCCCCTGAAGTGCCTGAATGACTCAAGTTACTACAGGAATTACTGCTTCCAAGTGCAGCATTTCCTTGCCTCAGCATGGGCTCACAGCACTGGTTTGTGGTTTGATTTCTGCTCTCAGCACTGGTTCTGTGGGACTGGGACAGTGTGGGGAGAGGAGAGGGTAACAAAGCAGCTCCAAACTCTGCTAAGGCAGCAGTTTGGGGAACTACTTGTTTCACAGAGTGCTTTGGTTTCCCAAAGCCTGGGAGTTCCCTCAGTCCCTCCACATGACAGGGGAGGGGTGGGAGGATGGAGCACAGCCAGTGCCTCCAGCTGAGTCCCCCTCCCTCCTTTGCCATGGAGCAGGTCCCTGGGGCCTTCCCAGCCCGGCGTGTGTGCTCCAGCGTGTGAGCTCATGGTCTGGTTTTGGCAGGGCTCTGCACACTGCAGCAGCAAAATAAAATAGATGTTTTGCAACCCCTTGGCAGAGAGCTGGGCAAAGAAATGTCCGAACTATTGTATGGAGAGATCTGTTGTCATTTATGCCTTAAGCATGTCTAGTAAGGCTCATTACTGCAGGTAAGGGCTTGGAAAACTTAGTGCTTTTCCCAAATTCTGGCAGTCTGGTAGCCTGCAGCATCAGGTCACAGACGGCTACGAACCCACAATCAAATTATGAATTGACTCTGCTGTGGAGCACAGGGACATGAACACCCAGGGCCAGAGCTGAACCTCTCCAGAGGACATCTGCTTTATATGAGGAAATATACATCCCTTTGCCACACAGTGTTTGTGTAAAGCCATTTGGATCATTGGTGGTGTGGGAAATTGGAACTGATGACCGGCTCTGATAAAAGCTAGAGCCCAGCTGTGTCAGAGCATGGGTGAGTGTGGTCCTGGCCTCAGAGACCAAGGAGTGCCTCCTGGGTTGGCTGGGGCAATGTTCCAGCACTGCAGAGGCAGAGTGCTGCTGAGTGGGGTAGTGCCGTGGAGTCCAGAACGTTCTCTGGCTGAGAGCAAGCCTGGAATTTGGAGCCTCTTATCTCTGCCTGTGATGATGGTGGGAGGACCACCTGTGCTCCTGGCACCAATGCCTTCGGAATGTCAGGACACGTGCCGTGGGCAGTGCTGTGCTGGGCTGCAGCTGAGGGGCCTGAGGAGCCCAAAATCTCCCATGTTTCTGTCCTCTCACCTTGGCTTTCATGTTCTCTCCTAGGGCACCTTGGACCTGACCCTGAAATCCTGCGTGAGGAGAAAGACTGACTCCATAGACAAAAGGTTTTGCTTTGACATTGAAACTAATGAAAGGTGAGAGGCTTCGCATCTGGTGGCCCCAAACCTCACAGGCCTGCACAAATCCCTCTTTGCTGTCTATTAAAAACAACTTTTCGTCCTTTCCCTGCCTATTCCTGGGGGAATTCCGCGCAGGTCCGGGACCATCACGCTGCAGGCGCTCTCAGAAGCCAACCGAAGGCTGTGGATGGAGGCCATGGACGGGAAGGAGCCGGTGAGTGTTCCTGGAGCTGTTCCCGGCTGGAATGCGCTGCCCAGCAGTGTCCTCTGCCGGCGGGTGCTGCTCGGGATCAGCGCTGCACCATCGCCGTGGGCTCCGTGCCTTCCCTCAGCTCCCACTGCGGGTTTTGGGTTTTCCCCTTCAGTCTCGGGGTGTTTCCTTGCTGTGCCAGCCCGCCTGAGGACCGGCCTTTGTGAGGCTGGATTGGTGCTATTCCTGCTCCTCACTATCTGCTGGAGATGATATTTTGTCTGTCCCTGCTCTTAGACACCTTTCCAATGGTGTCACTGCCCACCCTGCACCAGTGTTCTCCCACCTTTCTGTGCCTGCTGGCGTTCCCTTCCTTCAGTCTGAGCAAAGCTCAGAGCCCTGTGCTTTGCCTACAGAACAGAGAATTTCCCTAGCAACAGGTGTCACACTGAAATGCAGGAAGGCAGCAGAAACTGTTTGATTGTGCAGATAATGGGTTCTTGCCTAATTATAAAATGACATTTCTATGGGACATTGTCTTTTTGGCTGTGATTGCCTCTGGGTAATCTCTGGCTGATTTATGGGTGATTTGTGGGATACTGCATTTTTCAGAAATAAATACCAAATCATGCTGATAATGCTTTTTTTTCTCCCTCCCCCATTCCCTCTCCCTTTTTCAGATTTATCACAGTCCCATCACGAAGCAGGAAGAAAGTGAGTCACTTCTGTTGCTGTTCCTTGGGTTCTGCTCTCACAGCCTGGAGGCCAGGCAGGATTTTCCTTGCAGATACACTCATCCTCAATTCCTGCTGAGTAGCACTGTCCCCGCTCTCTGACAGCAGTGTCACTTCTGTTCTTGTACCACAGTGGCTGGCACTGAGCCCAGATAAGAACGAGTTGCACACAACTGCAGTGAGCAGTTTTTATTTAGCCAGGAGCAGTGGGATGTGAGGTTCACTTTGCACCTTCAAACCCCAGTAAGAGATTCTGAGAATGTGTCCCTTAACAAAGGTTGTAATAGGGCAGTACAGGTGGCATTGAGTTCCCTGGATCTCCCACCCACCTCCATGTCCCCCCTCTCAGCAGTGGGGTGTACCCTGCAGAGCCCTGGAACACTGAGACACAGTGCAGAGCCCTGGAATCCCTCTGGGTCTCTGTTAGCTGAGTGAAACCTGCATTCTGTCTCAGAGCTCACTTCATCAGCAGTGTGACTAGCTGGCTCTAATGAGCACAGGGGGAGCATTCCCAGAAGCACGAGCACAGACCTGTGTGGCTGTGTTCACATCACACGCTGGGAGGAATGTGAATTAGGGTTTCACTGAACAAACATTCTCTATTTGTAATAGATTAGAGCTGGTGAGAATTCCCGTGGTATCACAGCCCTCTGTATCAAGCACTAAGTGGGTCTATGCTTACTCCTGGGGTAGGGCTGAGATGTCTGAGCTTGATGTTGATGTTGTTCAGAGCAGACAGAATCAGTATAAACAACCTGCTGAAAATGCAGGGATCCCAAAGGATTCCCCAGCTCAGTGGAACAAGCCCTGTGCTCAGCTTTCCTCAGCACATCAAGCTGGATTGGTTTTGCTTTTTAATCCTAGTGATGTAGATAAGCAGAAATTACACAGTCCCATGATGGGGAAGAGCTTTAACTACAGCTTTTGCAATGGAAGTGATTATTCAAGTCTTTATCAGACACAATCCAAATGATATACACTATTATTATTATTATTATTATTATTATTATTAAACACCGATTTGCACTGTTATTATTAAAAACAGAGAGGGGGTTAGGGAGCAGTGCTGCAACTCAAAATACATTTGAGAAAAAATGGGAGAACATATGAAACTAATAATTCCTTGTGAGGGTGTCCAGAATGCTGGTGTTTTCTTGAGGGTGTAGGGGATGTGGTACAGGTGTGAACACTCTGTGTGCTGGGGCACTGCAGCTCTGGGTGCCAAGGGGCTGGGGCTGGGGGGTCCCAGGGGTCTCCAGGAGTGCTCAGGCAGCTAACACAGCTTCCTTGTCCAAAACAGTGGAGCTGAACGAGGTCGGATTCAAGTTTGTTCGGAAGTGCATCAATGCAGTGGAAACCAAAGGTGAGGAGCTGACCTGGCCTGGCCATGCTTCCCATGGCCTTGAGTTACCCTGTAGTTCCTGCAGTGCACTGTTAGCCACTGACTCAGGATTTTTAGTTCAGCTTTTAGCTGAGGAATGTGTGTTCTTCAGTTAAATGCATGTTCTTTGGCAGCAGAAATCCCACCTGATCCAGAATGTTGTACCGAGTCAGTTGGGGTTGAACTTCCACCTTCATGCTGTTTTCACTCATGGTTTCCTCAGTTTTGGCCCTGAGCACACTGCTGGGCAGCAGGAGAACAACTGTGGCAGCAGGGTCGAAGGGTGGCTGCAAGCTGCCTCAGCCCCAGCCTGTGAAGAGGCAGAAGCAGGTGGAGAGGTGGCAGCTCATCCTCTGGGCTGTCACATATTGTCCAGCCCGCACCAGTGAACATCACCAGTGTGGGACAGGGGTCTGGATTCATCTCCACATTTCTGGGACTGTGGCAGCCAAGGCCCGCTGGAGTGGGGAGCAGCGGGGGTGCAAAGACCCTCTTCACAGAACCAGGAGAGACAGTGGTACTGCCTGTCCCAGCACTGGCCAGTGCTTTCAGATTCTATTTCAATGTGTTTGTCTTCTGTGAGGGTTTGAGCAAATCCGTGATAAAGCAGCAGCCCCCAGAACTGGGGTGTGTGGACTGGTGTGTCCCATGCCCTGGCTGTGCTCACCTGGCCGTGACGTGGTGGCCACGGCTATTGGGGGTGAGCAAAGCCCCTGCCGGCAGAGCCCAGTGGGTGGGACAGGGCCTGAGATACGGGACAGAACCCGGGGTGTGGGACAGAGCTCAGCAGCAGGAGAAGAGTTCCACTAGATGGGGCTTTTGGACCACCAGCAGGAAACCTCGGCTAACGCTCCCGGCTTTGTCCTCTTAGGAATCACTACAGAGGGCGTGTACAGGACTGTTGGCAGCAATATCCAGGTGCAGAAGTTGCTGAATGCCTTTTTTGGTAAGAATTAATTATTCTGTGCAATTACACTGTCCTGTTTTTGAATTGTTTGTGAGGGATAGAGGATTGGGTTCCACAAGCATGGGTTTTGGTCCCTGTGACCTCTCTGAGGCTCATCTTCCCCTTCTTTCCTGGGATAACACGATGAGCTCGACTGGGAAGGTGGCCTCTGCAGGGAGCCCTCCACCCTAGTATAAGGTTTTTCCCTGGAAGGATGGGGACACCTCGCTGTGTGTAGTGTGTATGTTATGGAATCAATGTACACATTAAGAAATCAATGGATATGTTCCTGCTGTGAGCCTCCCTGTGGCTGGATCTGTCTGTCATACAGTCTTTCTGGGGACAGTCTTTATGGTCTTGGCAGGTTGTGGGGCTCAGCAGCACTGCTTTGTGCTGGGACAGGCACTTCTGGGCTGGGCCCTGGCTGAGGCCATCATTCCCTCACCTCATGGTCACCTGCAAGCCTCTCGGGGACCTCTGGGGTCAATCCCCACCTGCCCAAGGCCAGGCCATTCTCCCCAGCCCTGCCTGGGGCTGGAGCACAGGGCAGGGATTGCATTCACCTCGCTGCCTGCGTGCCTCGGGCTCACGCCAGCTCAGACATCTGATATTAACACAGCATTTAAAGCCTTTGGCTCTTTCTTATTTCTTCTACGCTGAATGTTGTTTATTAAAACCCTGGTTTGGACTCGTGTCTGGCTGTGCCCAGTTCTCACAGAGCCATGACTTCGGGCATCTGCCCAGCCCCGCTGACCTATGACTCATTGCTGAGCCTCAGGTTCTATTGCTGCTTGATTATCACCCTCCCTGTGAGCAGCTCTGTGGTTTTCTCCTCCGAATCCCACCAGTGAGTGGCTTTTTGTTTTGTTTATCTGCATGGGTCTGGGTAACCACTTGCCATCCCACTGATACGAATGCAAGTGGAAAGTCCAACACCACAGAAATTTGTGCAGCAGGATTTTATCTTTAACCCCTCTAAGGAGATAGATTTAATTCTTTTTTAATCTCTAGTCCTATTTATTTTCAAAAATAAATCCTGCTGTTTATTTCTGTAGTCCATCTTCCCCCCCATCCTACAACCACATCCTTCACTTCGTGGCACCACAGACATGATGTGGTTTATCTATCAGTGGGGGTAGGCAGGAGCAAACTGTACTTCGATGCTGCTGGGCCTCCCCTGAGCTCCCTCCTCTCCATGCAGCAAGAGGGAATGCTTCCAGAACAGCCTTCAGCAGAGTAGCTGCAAATGAGGGATTGGAGCTGGCGAAGTAATCACTTTGGATATCAGAAAGCTTGTCTTGGACCTGTTGAAATGTGTTGTTTCTGCCAGCCTTGGGAAAAAATAAACTATAGAGAGTATGCACTCAGTGACTTCTCAGAACTGCTTAAATTTTACCTTGTGCTTCCCTCTTGGTCCCTCATTAGCACTTCTCCCCAGCCTCTCCAAAATCCCGACACTGGTGCTGTTTTTCTGCTTTTCCCAGCTATGGGAATCAGGAGCTCTTTTCGTATGCTGCTGTGGCTTCTTGTGTCTCAAAGCAAACTGTTTATTAGCAACCTCTGAATGAACTTTATTCTAAAACCTTTTCATTCTTCCTGCAGATCCAAAATGCCCCGGGGACGTGGATCTCCAGAGTGGGGATTGGGACATCAAGACCATTACCAGCTCACTGAAGTTCTATCTCAGGTAGCACTGCAGGTCACACCTGCCCCGAGGAGGCAAAGGGGACTGGGGCTGATCCAGATGAAGGGTGGAATGAGCTGCCAGACACTCACATCTGGCTGTTGAAAAGGGCAAAGTGACAAAGGCTTTGGGAAGAGGAATGGTAAATATGGGTGTTGCAGAACCCCCCAATCCCACGTCATGTTTCACTGATACTGACTGCAGGGGGAGATGCCACTGGGACCTGGTGGCCCTGAGCCAGTTTGCCCATTGGTCCCAGATGGGTCATGACTGGGCCACAATGCCTTGCAGAGCTCAGTTTTCTTTCTGGTTGTTGCAGGAACCTGTCTGAACCTGTCATGACGTACAAGCTCCACAAAGAGCTGGTCCTGGCTGCCAGTAAGTCCCACAGCTTCCCCACTGATGGTCCCTGGCCCTGCTCTCCCCAGCCAGAGTCCATCAAAACCACTTGGCAGAGCTCTGCCAGCCCAGTTCCATGGTGTCCAGCTGCTTCCCCTGTAGAAAGAGCAGTGGCTCTCTCCTCCAAGTGCTTATCTGTGCAAGGGATGTGGTGCTGGATGTTCCCTTCCCTCCTTTGCTGCTCCAGAGCCCTTCCCTCAGACAGGGTCTTGTGCTCTCAGAGGGTCTGGAGAGCTAGAGCATGTCACTCACTTGAAAGCAGCACAAGTGTGCCACAAGAACTGCTTCCACCTAGTATTGATATATTTATTTTAAAACCTGTGAGGGAATGGGATGTGGTGTTCCCACCCAGGTGTTCCCTTTAGGTTGTGAAATTTGTCCTGGGATGTGGAAAACAGAGTGTCTTCCAGTACATGGAAGACATTTCTCTGCTGTAGCTGTTGGGATTGAGTCACAGTTGGGAATAACAAAGGTCAGCCAAGAAGCACAAGTGTAGTGCCAGGGCTTCACCTGTGCTGAGCCAGCCCATCCTCGGCTGTCACCTCGTTGTGGCCATTGCAGATAAGCCGTGACAGTTGTGAGCCAATGCCCTGTGAGGGAGACAGGGATGCAGGGAGCTCCTGACCACCCTCAGCATGCGAGTGCTGGCATTTGGAAATGTGTGGCACTAGAGCATCCCTCATCCCACTGTGCCTCCAGAAGTCACCAGGACACTGGGAGAATGCCTACTCCTTCACGTTTCCCTCTGAAGAATGAGTAACACCTCTTCTTTCTTGGAAAGGGAAGTGTTCTACCACTTGCTGGAGGTGGTCAAGCCCAGGATTTATTAGTTTCAGAGCTGGTTAAGCCCATGATGGCTGGGTGTGGGCAGGGCCTTTATCCCTTCCCTGCCCTCCCTCAGAAACTTGCACGATTGAGCTTCTCAGCCACCCAGACCCCAAACCATTCTTCTCACACTCAGTATTTTATTGTTTCCTGATTATTTATGCTTCTAGGGGTGACCTGTTTGGGTCAGAGACTCAGGTTTTTTCCCTGCAGGATATTTTAGGCGTTGTTCAGTGTCAGAGCTCTCTGGGCTGATAGGACTCTCAGAGTGAGGCTGTGTGCTCCCAGGTGTGTGGGACAAGGGTGCAAACCTCCCCATGCCCAGCCTCTTTTGGAATGTGTCCCTGGGCTCCCTTTCAAGGTCCGTTTCTTCCTCTTTCCACTTCATATTGTTTCTCACAGTGTTCACCCTGTTGCTGTGAAATCTCACTTCCCTCTGCTCACTCCCATGCTGCACAGGGAACAGCTTCCACAGGTTTCCTTTGGCTTTATATTTCCCTGGTGTATATAGTTTGAAAGTGTTGGGTACAAATTCTTTTCTTCGTGTTCCTGCTTTCCAGAGTCCGAGAACCTGGATTACAGGCTGGGAGCCATTCATGCACTGGTCTATAAACTGCCTGACAAGAACAGGGAGATGTTAGAACTCCTCATCCAGCACCTCGTCAAGTAAGCAGATATTTTCCTCTAAAACCACAGAAAGGGGAATTATGGAATCAGCAGAACAAACTTTTTCAGGAGATCGGATTTGCAAAATTTTATCCACTGTAGTCCCCTTGGGAATTTCCATGTGGATTGCACAAAGGGAGTGAACATCCTTCTCTTTCTGGTTGCTCCTTCTATCCCCCTTCAGACATGCACAGAGCAGGAAATTATTTAAAAATTAAACTACTCTCTGAGAGCAGGGGCTGTAAACTATCACCCCTCAGAGATTTATTGCAAACCACCAAAGTGTGCTCCCTATATTCAGTTCTCTTCCTTCAGAGAGAGGGAAAACTAAAGCCAGAAGTCAGTTCTGGATAAAAAGGATAGAGGATTTAAATGATTCCTTTTGTGTATATGTTGTGCAGATAACTTTTGATTGCAGAGTTAAAGAGGAGCTGGGAGTGGGAAGAGATCAAATAAAGATGCTGTCAGCACGTTGCTCTCTCCAGCATCTGTCCCAGCCAAATGTGTGTGTCAGAGCTAGAGCCATGTTTGTCAGTGCTGGGAAACAAATTCTGAAACAAAATGAAGAAAATTGAATGACGGATTCTTAGTGTATCCTGGTTTTAGGGAGGTTTTTTTTGGAATAAGAGCTGTTTGGAGAACACCAAACCAAACTCTGTTCCTCCTTGCCCTGCTCTCTGCAGCGTCTGTGAGCACAGCCGGGAGAATCTGATGTCACCGTCCAACATGGGGGTGATCTTTGGGCCCACCCTCATGCGAGCACAGGAGGACACTGTGGCAGCGATGATGAACATCAAGTTCCAAAACATCGTGGTCGAGATCCTGATCGAGCACTTTGGGAAGGTACGGGGCAGCCCCGGAGCAGCTCCGCCTGCTCCTGCAGACTGTTGCTGTGGCAACGCGGCAGCGCTCCGGCTCCTGCTGGAGTCTCCTTGGGCTGCCTTTATATAACACGCTGCTCTGAAAGGCTTCAGGAGGAAGCAAAGAGTAGCAGGTGTGTTGCTCAGTGTCGCTGTTATCTGACCCCAGAGGAAACAGCGAGTCTGGGCATTTTTGCCTTTTTTTTTCTTTTTAAATCAGGGGAAGCTTTATTGAAAAAAACCCTATTTTATGACTGAACATTACAGGGCTTCACTCTTTCCTTTGCTAGACAGGAGCTAAGCCAGAGCAGAATTGGTTTTAATGGGCACAGTCCAAGACGAGACACTACACAACTGTTAAATCAGTGGAAGAAACATAAAGCAGACAAGTGTTGAACGGCTGATGGAAGTAATTCAGCTGTGGTTGCATTCAGATGCAGATACAGGGACAGTGTTGAGATGGTGTGGGGAGTCTGAAGGAGGTGCTCCCTGGAGTGAGGGGGTGTCTGAGGGAGCTGAGGCTGGTGCCCGTGGCCCTGGACCATGCTTTCACAGGACAGAGAGCCCTGGAGAGCCTCCAGTCCCATCTGCCTTCCATGGATCTGCACTGGGTATTTGAGCCTGAGCATCACCCATATGCCCAGCCAGGGTCTGGTGGCTGGGGTGGTGCTGAAGATGCATGTGCAGACAGCAGCTTTGTCCTGTGGAGTTCTGTCTTTGGAAAGCAAAATATTCTGTGTCTGTGCTCGCACTTGCTCTCAGCAATACCTGACACCAGCTCAGGGGTGTCAGGTGGCTGGGGAATGACAAGAGCTGGGTGTTAATATTGAAAGCTGGAGCATCCAGAGCAGCAGATCCCTAGCAGGGAGCAGGTTACTGTCCTGGTAACAGCCCTGGGTTCCAAGGACTGAGTTTGGTTCTCCAGCTTTTCCCAGCAGAGTACACAATGCCCAAACCTCTCTCGTGCCTTAGAGGCAGGCAGTGAGTGGAGCCATTCATTCAGGGATGCTGCTTGCTGTGAGGGTGCTGGGGCAGCTCCCAGCATACAGGGCAGCAGATGGGCAGGGGCAAAGCCCCCTTTGGAAAAGGAAGAGGCAGCCAAAGCTGGAACAGCAAGGTTCTTGCAACAGGAATGTAGAGCCACAGCAGCCAGATGGGGACCACATGGGGGTGTGAGACCAGATGAGGGGATGGGAGTCGGCTGTGATGCCAAGGATTGAAATGGGATGAAAGAGCTCAGAGAGGCTTCTGAGGACCCACACCAGAAGCTCATGGAAACACCAGCTAATTCCTTTGTAGGTCTCTGTGAACACTTGTAAGAAGTTCCCGCAATAAAACGGGGACTGGTTTGTGTCTAGGATCTCACATGCTCGCTCCAGAGATGAGGCTCTGTGCTCCTCTCCGTACAGCCTGCGGCACAGTCTGAATCAACACACACTGCCACCTCTGAGAGCTGGGATGACAGCTTTAATTAAGCCAGATGTCCTTTTGCTTGCTTTTAATTTCTTCAGCAATAAGGTGAAGTTAGTCACATTTATTAGATTGAGTTTATAAGTTTAGCGTTGGAGCTGAGAATGTCTTCAGCTCACACATGAGCAAACAGCTCAGATGAGTCTTGGAGGAAGAGGGGATGTGGGTTATATGGTGCAATCTGAAGACTCTGAGGACAAAGTAACTATTCATGAAGTGTTTGTGGATAATTGCTGTTTCCACAGCTCATGTTTCAATGCCGTGGTTAAATTAAATAGGTTGATTGTTCTGGAAGCACCTTCTTCCCTGTACAAACCTCCTTAAGGTGAGGGTCTGTCAATATCTTTGTACCTTTAGGTTATTTAACTTGGATTTTTAATTAGCAGTAAATCAGAGCCTGCACCCACCTCTTAAACAGAGTCATTTGTGGTGGGTTTAGCTTGGGTTTCAGGTACTGAAAACAGTATTCTTTGGTACCTGTATAAGTGTCCATGGGGGGCTTAATGTTTCTTTTAAAAGCAGGTTGGGTTCTGGTCAGGATATAGGGATGAGGTTGATATTTCCAAAAAATTTCCCTCCTGCAGGCAATCCTTTGCTATTTTAATAATACACAAGCTACTGCTTTTAATTCATGGGCTGCTATGTCACAGCAAGTCCCTCTGAATCCAGGCAGAGAGAGTACTCCAAACCTTGGGTTTTGGAGCAGGAAACATGTCCTGCCCCTGCCCAGGGCAGAGCCCAGCAGGCAGTGAGCCAGCACCCGCCCTGTGTCACCAAACCCTAGAGTGTGGGGATTTTTCCCAGTGTGGGTGTGGAGTCTTCCCTCACTGGAGATGTTCCAGAACTGTCTGAACACAATGCTGTGCCATTTGCTTTAGGGAGACTCTGCTTGAGCAGGGAGGATGGACCAGGTGACTCACTATGGGCCCTTCCAGCCTGAACCATTCTGTGATTCTGTGTTGTTCCTCCTCTCCTCATGCAGAGTGGGCCAGGCAACTTTGTTGGGAGCAAAGCCTGGTCCCGGCACATGGATTTATCCGAAGCCAGCCCAGGCTGGGCCAGCGCAACCTGACCATGACTGTGGGGAGCTGTCTGCCTCTGCCCACCCTCCCCAGGCACACACTTGGCACCAAGGAGTTTAAACTGGGGACATGTTTTCCTCTCCCATCCCCCATCTTGGTCTTCTAGCCCTGCTCTTTGGCCTGGAGAAGAAGGAATATACTTTTGGTTTGAATTACCAAAATGAGGCACTTAATCAAAGCAGAATGTCACATTTCTTCATGTTAAGATTTTTCTGGGTGATGCAATAAAGTTGTTTTTCCATATCGAATTGTGGCCCAAGGGTGTGGTGACCCAGCATGCTGGTGGGGCTGGCACAGCTCTCCTCCTCTGGGCTGGAGCCATGAAGGGACCAGCTCCACATCTCCTAGGGCAGGCAGTGCAGCCTCTGGGCTCAGCAGCTCAGGCCAGCCCTCCATAGTAACTGAGGCTTTAAAGCCTGATAAAACTTCAATTAACATCGCTGGGAAGAACACAGGAGCAGCTGCTTTGTGCCTTGATATGGTGTTTCAGCTCTTTGGATGTAATTCTTTCAGCTTTTAAAAAGCCTTGTCAGAAATAAGAACTTCTTAATTAATCCAAACCAAATTTATGGTACATGGCCAGTGAGAAAAGGAGATAAAGCTTCTCAGTAGCATTGTTTTTTTGCCAGTATTTCATCCCAGGTAATTTCCTGGTGCCAAGCATGTCACTGTAAGCCAAGAGCTGAAGGGTTTTAGTGTTAGATCTGGAACAATGCAGGGCTGGTTTGGGAGTTTCAGGGATTGTATCTCTTTGACGATGGGAATCTTGATGTTGGTGAGGAGCTGTCAAAGCTTCAAAGTCTCCCTTATCTGCTCATGGGTAATTTGCTTCTACAAATTGTCTGTGTTTGTGATCTTCCTGCTGAGCCACAGGGACAGTGCTGTAGTGGGGACAGTGTCATGGTGGGGACAGTGTCATGGTGGGGACAGGGCCATGGTGGGGACAGTGTCAGTGATGGGGACAGGGCCATGGTGGGGACAGTGTCAGTGGTGGCCACCATCCCCCTCTGTGCGGGGTGGGGGCACCTGCAGCGGGAGGTGAGGCAGCGGCCCCTTTGTGTCAGGTCACCTGAATGTGTCTCCCTTTACAGATCTACTCTGGCCCCCCAGAGGACACCACAGCCCCCCCAGTGCCCCCACCCAGGGTGGCTGCCCGGCGGCACAAACCCATCACCATTTCCAAGCGTCCCCTGAGGGAAAGACCTGTCTTCTTCGATGCCTCTGTGGAGGACAGCGGAGGTCAGTCTGGCTGTTCCCTGATGCCTTACCTGCCTTTCACCCCTCCTGCTTCCTGTAACACCTTTCCAGGAGCAATGGAGGTAACAGCAGCAGGGCTGCACTTCCCAGGTCCTGGACATGGCAGGCAGTGAGGGGTGCTCAGAGAGAAAGGAGAGCCAAAAACGCTCATATATTGGTTGCATCATGTCACAAGTCAGACTTTGTGGGATTTGTGTTTTTCTGATACCTGCTGCTTTCTCCATTAACTAAACTAAGGCTGGTTCTTGCACAGGAGAGGCCCAGAGGAGAGGTTTTGTTGTATCAGAGGCACAAGTGCAAAAGGAACTGCATGGGGAGTTGGTGGGATGAGAGCCAGGGAGGGCTGTGCTGTGGGAAGCCCAAGGTCTCAAGCTGGCTCAGCTACTGGCAGTTCCACATTCAGAGCAAGAACTCCAAAGAGCTTTTTCAGGCCCAGTGATGGTATTTTCTAGACCAAGTTCAACTCTGATATTATGATATTCAACATTTCCTTACAGTCAGCTGGATTAACAGCAAAGGGCACATCAGCTTAAAATCGTATTTGTGCACCTGATTTGCTCTAATTGTCGCTGCAGGCTGTGCCCTGATTCCATAGTCACCAAAGAGCTGGAAAGTCTCCTTCTCCATTAGTTTTCAGAGCTCTGATGATGTTTAGGTACGAAGTGCATTTTGTGATACTGGCAAGACATGATTGATTCACATCGCTTTTTAAAACTCCCAGACTGCTAATGCAACTGGGGCTGGCCTTGCATTTCAATGCTTCCCAGACCTGGGAGAAGAAGCATTCACCTTGGAGCACCCCGAGGCTGCAGGGAGCAGTTGGGGTCATAGCAGAGCTCCTGCTCCTGCGTGTGTAGCACAGCAAAAGGGGTGGCACAAATGACTTTTGGAGGGACATCAAGTGCAGTACCCAACTAACTCCACGGCTCTCTGCCCTCTTGTTTCCTCAGCAGAGCATCTCAGCCAGACTCCCAATGGTGGTGGCCTGGAGGCCCCCAAGCCCCTGCACCGCAGCCGCCTGCCTGCTCCCCGGCCAGGGGGGGATGATCCAGGGCGTCCCCCCACTGAGAGCCGGCCCCAGCCACGGCCTGAGCCCGAGCTGGGCAAGCTGGGGAGCAGGCTGCAGGATGGAGGGGCAAAGCCGGCTGGCAGGGCGGCCAACGGGGTGGTGACCAGCCCTGCCCTGAGGACCGCCACACTGCAGGTCAGGAGACCGGCGCCCCGGCCAGGCATCTGTGGCAGAGAGGGTGAGTGTGTGCCAGGGGCCTGGCCAGAGCCAGGCAGGAGTGCCCTGCTCCCAGGGGAAGCCAGAGGTGCCCAAGTCAGCCCTCCCTGGGGTGGGTGGTGGCCTTCTCCCCTTGAGTCCTCAGCAGGAGGGGCTGGGAGACCAGAACAGCCTAAGGCATGGGCACAGGTAAAGTCTGACACTCATTCCTTGTTGACTTGACTCTTTAAGACTTTGAAGGGTAAAGTGAATAGCAAGGTTGGATCTTGGGGAAGAAAAGCAGCTGAGGAGAGGACAGGTAGTTTCACTGTCCAGGATGAAAGCTCAGCTGCAGGAATCACCAGTTTGTGTTGTTCCTCTCCCTTTCACAGAGCAGCACTGCTCAGTGTTTGGTTAACAACACTTGTCATTCCCAGGAAGTATCAGCTTCACAGTCAGCAACTACACTGAGTTTGTCCTTGCAGGTCCAGCTCCAGTCCCTGTTCCCAGTGCCAGGAAGGCTGTTCTGGGGCAGGTAGTGTGGGAACTTCCTTTGCCTGCACTCTCTCCCTCCATTCTGGCTGTTGAGAGATTCAGTGAGAGAGTGTTGAGGCAGAGGGACAGAACTAAACCCACGGACCAGTTCAGTGCCCCTTCATAAATATCTGGCCTCTGTCAGAGCCTCCTGCTCAGTGTTTGTCATCTCCATCCCTGCAGGTGACTGTGATGGTGTCCCTAAGCCACGTTCCCATGGTGATAAGCCCGTGATAACGCGTCCGCCTGTGAGACCTCCGGATCCACCATGCCGGGCTCCCATCCCTCCAAAGCTGGAGCAGAGGCCAGATCTGATAGCAGGGACAGCAGAGGAGATGCCCTCGTCTGTGTAAGCCAGCACCCCATGGAGGGTGCATGGTGTCACTGGGGGCACCTGGGGGATCAGTGGCTGGAGCCCATGGATGTCCCCTTGGCACTGGTGCGAGTGCAGGTTTGAGTGTCACTTGGAAAGCTGAGCAGAGGGCACAGTCATGGAGGGGAGTGGGGCCACAGCAAGGCAAACATAAAGCTTTGGAGCTGCTCAAGCACAGCCCCAGGGCTGAGCCTTTCCCCATCCCCTCCCCTGCTGTTCTCGGGTTGGTGGAACTGAGCCCCTCCCTGCCTGCCCCCAGCAAATCTCTCGAATGAGACACTTTCTGGGGCAGGACAAGATCCAGCTTGGATCTGCTTAAGGAAACTGGATGGAGTTCAGCTTCATCTCATCCTCAGATTTCTTTCAGATTTTAAGAGAGTCAGAAACCCTGCTGGCTTTAGTGGGAATTGACTGAAAGAAAACAAAAGGTGCTATGAGTGTCAGCTCTGTGCCAGAACTGCCTTGGAGAACTTCTCTGTCTTGAGTTTGGAGGGGAGCATATAAACACTGAAGGAGAGACCATAAAGGGGATGGGTGGACATAGGATTATAGGCAAGAGCACAGAAATAATGACTGGATGTGGCACTCAGTGCTATGTTTTAGTTGGTGTGATGGTGTTTGGTCAAAAGTTGGACTACATGATCTTGGAGATCTTTCCCAACCTAAATGATTCCATGATTCCATGGTTCTGTAAGCAGCCCAGCCAAAGCACTGGTGGGTGGTGTGAGGGCGGAGCGGGCGCAGAAGGAGCCCAGCAATGCCTTGGCACAAGAACTGTCAATTGAAGGTGATCTCTGCAGTTCTGCCAATGCTGCAGCTCATTCCCCTGGCACAGAGCAGATCTCATTAGCAAATTGCCAGGTCGAATCAGAAGAGAAACTTCTCCTGTTTTCTTTGCAGGGTGGCCTCTAGGACCAAGTTCTTTGAGACGGCTTCCAGAAGAACAGGCAGGTAAGGCTGGCATGGGGAAGGTGGCATGTGGATAGCAGCAGCCCTGCAGCACAGGGGGCAGCTCTGAGGCAGAGCCAGCACGGACAGCCCCAGCCCCAGCCCTGCCTTGTCTCATACTCACCAACAGCAGAAATGCTGAAACTAAACAAAGAGCACAATGTGTAAAATGTGAGTCCAGATACAGGCTTGTTAAGTTAAATCTGCCAAGTGAGAAACATCCCTTTGGATCCCTGTTACCATGTGTGTGGATCTGCGTGGTGTACTGCCTGTTGTACTTTGTGGGAAGATCAGGTTGTGGGTGAGGTGATAAGGGCTGGTTAGGTCCCAGCAGCTGCCAGGAGAGCATGGCTGGTCCAGCACAGGGGCTGTGCAGACAGGGAGCTAGGGAATTATGGGGACACAGCATGGGCACCAAAGCCCTCAGCTCTGAGTGGCAGCAGGTGTCATTTGTGATATTTGCCCAAATAAGCCTCAGCTTCCTGCTCTGAAAAGCTGCCAGCCTCTGCCCAAGGGAGAGCAGGTTTGTGTGTAAGTCTGAGAACTGCTGCTGCTGGTACTGAGAGAACACATTTGTTCTATTGCAAAACAGACCCCTCCCTGCCCAGTACTCAGCCTCGAGCAGCTTATGGAGCTGAGTTGGAGCTTGCTCCTTGCATTCATTTTTTTCTCTATCCTTCTACTTCCTTTTATCCAGTTCTTCGTCACCACAAGGCAGGATCCCAAGTGATGAGAGCTGAGGCTAAAGGTAGGTGTTTATGGCAATAAATAATAAATTGGAAGCAGACATGTAAGAAAAAGTCAGTATTTATGGGGCTGTGGGCATCCAGTGGTTTTGCCATTACTGCTGGGTTTGCATCGCTGCACAGAACACAGAGCTTGTTTTCTTCTTCCAGGCTTTGTAAGCACACCTCAGCCCAGCTGGACCCAGGAGACTTTCTGTGCCTGTGACCCAGGAGTCAGAGCTGAGCCTTGCCAGCCCCAGTGCCCTGGAGAGCAGCTATCTTACTGGACGATGATTTCCAAGCCACAAGTGGCTCAAGAAATTAGGAGAGGGAGACCACGATGGAGAGCAGGTCCTGCCCACACATCTGTGTTGAACTGTTCCCTGCCCTCCCACCTCTCCTTCCTGCTGTGACAGTGCCCGTGTGTGCCTGTGCAGGTGATGGCAGCATGGGCAGGGCTGGGGCACACGAACCACCTGTGGAAGGGACTGTGGAGCCACCGTTCACCTGCTCACTTTCAGGAAACACACCTTAGAAAGGGTGTTTGGACAGCACGAGGGCTGAGTCCCTGTGTTTGGATGCAAGGGAAAAACAGCTGCAGTTCCCCCTGGCCCTGAGAAGCGCCTTCCTTTGTGCTTGTGTCCCTCACTTGGTGAGCTGTGCTGTGGTGTCAATGTGTGGGACACCCCAGCCTGTGGTGACCCAGACTGAGCAGGGATGGGGGAACCACTGTGCTCAGCTCTGTGGGATGTGTCCTCATCTCCTCCTGGACGTCCCTGGCCTGGGATACCATGCTGACAGACGCAGCTGGGCCAGAGGCTTGGGCTGAGCCATGGCTGCAACCTTGTCTGGGGTCAGCTCTCAGGCAGCAGCCTCCAAGGGTGCAGCTGGGGGAAGGGAGCAGCAGGTGTTCCTCCTCTTCCTCTTCCTCCACTGCCTCCTCTTCCATGTGAGCCACACTCCCACCAGATCCACTTCTCACAGACCCACCAAAAAGTCTCCATACTGGGTGTGGTGGCCAGCACAGAGGTGCTGAGGATCTGAAACTCACTGTGGGTTAAACCCATTGTTTTTCTAAGAACTGCACAGTTTCTTGTTTGCTTGTTTATTCATTTCCAGTACGAGATGCCCAGTCTGTCCCTCAGCCATGGCCCTGTGGATGATGTCCCTTGGCCCAGGAGGTGTCCCTGGCCAGGACCTCTGTGCAGCCCTGCAGCAGTAGAGGCTTGTCTGTTGCTCCAGCTGCCACCGGGGCCCAGCTCCAGGGCTGTGCATGGCAGTAAGCAGCTTCCCCGCTTCCTCCACCTGCCCAAAGATGACTCCTCCCTTTTGAATGGTTTTCTTTAGGTGCTGAGAGCATTTGCAAAACAGTGGCCAGACATTCCCACAGCTGCTTCCCATGTGCTCCATCCATTGAGCTCACTGTGTCCTGCCATGTCCTGCCCGGTGTAGGCCCTTCCCACCTTCTGGCACTTTGCCTCTGTGTGACCTCATGTCTCTTATTGCTGAATGGCACACACTGGTGCTCACGTGTGTCACATCCATGGTGCTCTCACTCCCTTGGCTTCAGCAGTGCCCCAGCTACTCCTTCCTTTGGTCCTGGCACATGAAAGTGGCTTTAAAACCAAACCGGCTCTGTGCTGTGGCAGTTGAGGCTGTACCACTTGCACTGGTGGCACCTGGGGCTTGTGCTGGGCCCCTCCTGCTGCAGCCCCTCACCAGTGGCTGAAGGAGAACACAAGGTGGTTCTGATCAGGGGTCTCTGTACAGGTAGGATGGAGCTGAAGCTGGTGGGAGCTGCTCTGACCAGCTTGGCAGCGGGGTCACCTGCCCGCAGCACATCAACCCCTGGCCCTGTTGGGGTGTTGGACCTGTTGCTCCCATACAAAAGGCCAGCATTTCCCAACTGTGTTTCTTGCTTTGGGCTGCTGTTTGGGAACCCCTTGAGCCTGTCAGTTTGAGAAGCTCCTTGGATTCTGCCAATGCACGTGGCTCTGGAGGTGACATTCTGCAGGAGCAGTGGCTTGTCACACCCTCCTCCTGCTCATGCCCGCTGCCCAGCACAGACCCCCAGGATAGAGCCGGGCTCTGTGGGTAGGGAGAATCCAAGGGTGGTTGGGTTTCAGTCTGACAGTGTGAGCAGTGGGAAGAGGCAGCTTGCAAACTATTTCATGGTGTCCTTTTAAAGTTCTTTGTCACTTGTATGTCTGTGCTGACTTTTCCTGCACCTGTGGGTGCAGCTGAACACTGGGGACCAGCAGCTGGAGTGATGGGGGGTGCTGGTTGTGCTGGCAGGAGGCTGTGGGGTCCAATCCCTGCTGCCATGAGGCACGGTCCCTGCTGCTGTGGGACCCAGTTCCTGCTGCTGTGGGGCCCAATCCCTGCTGCTGTGAGCACAGTCCCTGCTGCCAGTGGCCCAGGAGTGACAGCTGGGAACATGGGATCGCCCCGTGCAGCACAGCAGCCCCCCAGCATCAGCACCGGAGCCATTGTGATGTGTACAAGCTTAGGTTACTGCAAGTGTTTATAAAGTTTCCATGAAGTGAAACAACCATCTCAGTGTGTTTTGTTCCTCTTCACCCCGTGCCCAAGTGCTGACCCCGCTGCCACCCCCTTTGCAAACAGGTCCTGCTTGGGGGGCCCAGCTCTGTGCCCTGGGGAGACCACACAGGGCTGTGTCAATGGGATTGGGAGTGCCCTGGGCTCTGCCATAGCCCCACTCTGGGTTTGCAGTCCCTAAAGTTGGTTTTCTGCATTTTCTGACTGAAGGAGCTGCCCTGCCAAGGCTGAATATTCCTGCGCTGCCACAGTGCCTGGACAGCCTCCTGTGCCATGTGTCACTGAGACTCCGGTTTTCCTGTGACCACCAGTGGCTTCTTTCCATCTATCCACCACTCTTTCCCCCTCCTCATGTTTGTTTTCCCCTGCTTTTTGACTCTGACATTATGCACCAATGCTTGCTTTTCAGGCCTCTTGCTTTTCTTTAACAGCGAGCCCTCTCTCAGGAGAGAACAGCTCTCTCTGAAATGGGAATCTTGCAGCCCAGATTTCTGGAGGAGCCTGACGGGGATGATCACTCCGGAGGGTGTTCCTGGGAGCCCAGGGACAGCCGAGCTGCCCCCACAGCTACGAGAGTCCCCAGCTGGAGAAGGAGAGCATTCCCACCCACACCCTGCTCAGGGCTGGTCGCTGTTTTCGGGATCCTCCTGTGATTATTTCGTGCGGGCCCTGCCCCGCCCGCGGGCTCCTGAGGCAGCCCGGGCCCGGTTTGCCAGCTCGGAGGGGCCTGTGCCGTGCCCTGGCCCCGGGCCCAGGCAGCCGCGGCATTCCCGGCACGGGCACGGACACAACGCACCTGGAGCAGCAGCTGGAGGGTTTCCTGCTGGTTTTTTTCTGGCTTCTTGTTTCTCTCAAAAGTTTCCTTTTGGGGCTGTAACTTTTCCAGGGCTGGATGCATTCAAAACAGCGGCTTTAGTTGGGAACTAAACTTTTCTTTCCTCACTAGGCCTTGTATGAAGTGATCATGAACTGGAATGAGCACTGAGGCACTGCCCCAACAATCCTCATCTCCCAACCCACAGGTGCCTGGCTTGCTTTCTTCCAGAAGACATTTGGATTTAATATGGGCAAGAAAATTATTTTCCAGCACAAGTAAAACCTTTCAGGTTTTTATAGAGAAGATAACAAAACAAGCAGTTCCAAAGTTTGAGCCTGAGCCTCAGTGAGTTCTTCCCAGAGGAAGAATTTGAAGAGGCCAAAGACTCTGCAGCAGACACATCTGTGTGATAAATTTAGAACTGAAATACACTTAGTGGAGCACTGACATCTGAAATGTACGTGCTATGCAGAGACCCATGAAGGCGCCGGGATCCACCCACGTGGGACTCCTTGGAGGATCAGAGACGAAGTTTTCAGCTCTGTAGCTCTCCCTGACCCATCCCACTGCACAATTACCCATCTGGATACTCCGAGCTGGGAGCAGCTCCCCGCGCTGGGCGGGTTCCTGGCAGCCCTTAGCAGGTTTCTTGGCCCGTACACATGGCTGTAAATCAGGTCGGGCCTCCAAAAAGCCCTGTGATTGGCTTAAACAATCAGGAGATGCTTTGAACCAATAAAGACCATAATGTTTTTCATTTTGTGTGTTTTCAGAAGTTTAAGAAATGCTTTAACAGCCTCTGCCAGTGTCTCTAAGAATTCCTGCAAGGCAGAAGTCCTGAAGATTCTTGAAATCCTGTGTAAAATGTGGCCATGCCCATGAAGGCTCAGAGAGGCAAGGCCCCAGGAGCTCCATCCTCCCACAGCTCCATCCTTCCTCACTCTGTGTCCTGCACACCCTCGCTCCCTTCAGTGCCTTGGCCCCACAAGCTCTCCTGGTGGCCACCACACCGTGCCACCACACCGTGCCACTGCACCCACCCTGCTCCTATGGGATGGGACATGGGGCATGCCAGGCCCTGCCTGCCCCCCCCCCCTTGGTGCCTGCCCAGCACTGACAGAGGGAGGCAGCAGCAGTTTTGGGTAAGAAGTGAACCCCAGCGTTGGCTGATGTGCCTCGTGTCAGGGCACTCGAGTCAGTGTGACCCCGCTGAGGTCTGTGGCTGCCTGAGCCCGTCCTGGGAGCACAGGCACAGCCCTGACACCATGGAAGGCACACCGGGCTGGCTGCCAGCACAGCAGGGTCACACTGCTGGCACTCCCCAGGGAGGGGAACCGCTGCTGAAAGGGCTGTTTGACACAACTCATCAGTATTTTACAAAACAGAACTTCTTTCTGTTTTAGAAATATCCCACTTCCTGCTATGAGGAGAAGAACAAATAAATGACCTTAAAGCATGGGGCCATTTTGGGGTTTTCATGATGTTTCCATGATTTCACTTGTCTTCTTCATGGTAACTGGACTTTCTCCAGTGAGCTGCTTGGTGTGCCGTTCTGCCAGGGAGCCAAGGCATCCCTAAGGGCAGCTATGGAGCCCACCAGCATGTGGCTCATCCCCAGTGCTGGCATGGTGCCTGTCGCCATGCTGCCAGGCCCCACAGTTCCAGAAGTTAGGAATGGTCAGGGAGGTCAGCAGCTTCCCTGTGACCTGTAGCTCCTGGTGACCAGTGCAGGGGGGATGCAGGGTGTAGGACGTGGGATGCAGGATGTGCTGCAGAGGTGGCTGGAGCATAATGGGACAGAAGTTGAGTGAGGTGGATTTGCCCTTCAGCCAGTTCTGACCTGGCAGCCCCCAAACAGTGGCCTCACTGTCCTCCTACAGACACTGTTCAAGTCACACGAGTTTGGGGCCATCAGAGACTGAGGCCAGTGTAAGCCCAGGATGTGTAGCCACTGAGGGTCCAAGTCCATCATCCCATAAGGCACTGGACCAGTGGCTCCTGAATGTCCCTGGGGACTTTGGTGTCCAAGTGGCCATTTGGCAGGTAACACAGGGGCTGACCCAATACACCACACCAGCCCTGAGGAGCAGAGGCCTGCTAAGTGTCCATTAAGGGTGAATTTTGAAAATAACACATTAATTTTTCACCGTGACTCAGAGCAAGGGATGGGATTAGATTCCTTGCGGATGACAAAACCAAAGATTTTTGTTTTCTTGGCACACTGTTCTTCAGTTCATGGGGCACAGTGTGTGGACTGCTGCTGTGCAGTTACACACCAGGCATTGCCAGCTATTTGTGGCCCAGTGAACTTTTTTTTTTTTCCCAAGCTCTTTGCTTTGTCTCAGTGAATCAAATCTTGGCCCTGGACAGGATTCACGTCTGTGCCTTGAATTAACAAGTGGCTGATAAGCGTCTTCTTTATTACTTGGAGAGCATAGGTCAGTTTTATAAAGACGTTCCAGAAGAATGGATTTACAACTGTTCATAAAGATACCAAAACCAATGACAAGAGGAGGAGGACACTGGCCTTTATTAGCTCCTTGCTTTGAGAAACACATTAATCAAATGAAATTCAATTTAAAAGACCCAAAGAGAAATATATGAAAGGATTAGCCAATTGATATGTAATTGAATTACGAGTTCAGATGTGATTAATAGTGAAATTTGACTGTGAAAGAAAGCCCACAATGACCCAATGTACAGCCTCATCCACTGGCAAATGACCCACTGATTCCCGGCGCCTTTGCTTGCCAGCAGCCGTCACACCCACAGCAATTTCATGCACAAAATCAACACAAAAGCCAAGTGCAGGCAGAGGGTAGAGCTCCAGCAAACCGGATTCTGCATTTATTGGACTCAGAACAACAGCAGATTTTCAGGTTACAAAAAGAGCTGAACACCAAGCGTGAGGGGCCGCCCCATGGCATGGCCGAGGGCTCGTTTGGGCCCCAGGCATGGCTGAAAGAAAAATGAGAATTTTCATTTACCCCCAGCGCAGTGTCATTGGTTTCTTTACCTGGGTGCCAGGCAGGCCCCTCTCTTTGGTTACACAAATAAACTTCAGTCCTTCAGTCCCTCATGGGGACTTGTGAGTTGCAGTTGTCCCCAGGGCATCCTGCACTGCACCCGCTGGCCCCGGCAGCATCTGTCACCACAATCCAGTCCCCACGGTACCAGAACACTCTGGGGCTCTCTCTTCCTCATTCAGTGCATTCAGTCCCAATCAAAATAAACAACAAAAACAAAACAGCTGTGTCAGCAATCCACCTAATTCCTTCTCTGGGAGAATTTACCCTCAGGTAATGCTATAAATTGGGCAAAGCACTGCGATTCCAAACTGGGCCAGACCAGGCTGTGTGCTCTGCACCTGCATCACGCGTTTTGTGGGGTCTCCAGGGTCACAGCCCCACCATAACGGGGCCAAGGCATCCCCAGTATCATGCTCAGCCCTCACCTTGAAGCCAGGCTCCAGGAAAGAACCAGCATCATAGCCCAAAGTCTCTCTGCCATTCCAAGGCTGCTGGCTCTTTTTCTTCTGGCAATCCTGAGGCACTGGCTTCTCTCTTTCCCTCAGCTCTGGTGGAAGGAGCACTTGTAGACACTGGCCTTTGTTACTCCCAGGAACACAGCTGTGGGCTGGGAGGCCCCCCCAGGCAAGAAAGGCACCAGCAATGAGCTTTTTGGCTTATTACAAAGAAAGTAAAATATATCAAATAGAGAACTCTTATTATTACAGAGACATGTTAACAAAGAGAAACAGCATAAAATTGCCACAGAACACCAAACATCGGGCACAGAGAGCAGCTTTTATCCACTTGCCAAGGGTTTATGTGGGTGCAGAGATTTACTCTGTGAGTCACAAGCACAGTGTCCCTCTGCTGCTGAAGGGAATGAGCACAGGGAGCAGTGGGCAGGGGAGGCTCTGACCCACCTGAAGGGGCTGGGACACCCTGCCTGCCCGAGGCCATCTGCAGTGTCCACAGCCAGCCCTGGACCTGCAAACAGGTAGAACACAGACACTGTAATCCCAGCATTCTGCCCAAATGTGTGAGGATACTTTGTGCAAGTCAAAGAGGGCAGAAACAAGGGATACTCCGTTGTTCCCCACATGCAAACACTGTTCCTGTCTAACCTCAAGAAGACACAGAAAAGCTGGAGAAGCTGATACTGACCCCAGCCTATGCCAGTGTGTGCTCCATGCATGCCACGAAACGGAGGACCTTTGCAAACGGGGCAGCACCCATTATTGAAAAATAAAAGTCTCCATTAAATTGGCACATTCTGACTCATCTCCAGCAGAGCATCCAGTACCTCAGTGTGCAACCAGAGAGGACTCTTAGAGCATGTCACTAAATAGATATCTTTAGCAATAGAAAATGGGCCATGCCTTTATTTTATACAGAGATAGATAATTTTAGCATACATTATGTTATTGAAACATCTAGGGTAAGAGCTCAGCAAGAGGAGGGACACTACAGGGACTGCAGGGCTGGCCTGTGGTGGGAGGTGACTGTGAGGGCAGCAGCAGGTGACACCTCGGGTACCCCTCAGCATTCCCTACAGACCACAGGGACAACCCCACAGCCCAGAGCAAGGAGTGGCACCACTGGGAGGGGCGTGCCCCAGGTTCACCTCCCTCTCCAAGCACCCTGAGCCAAGCACAAAGGGCCTCCTGGACATTATGGCAATAGCATGTGGATGCTGCTGGTTCTCCAGACTCAACCACAGCCTCTCCAAGCAGAGAGCTGCTGCCCTGGCTCTTGCTCCTGCTGAGGCAGGGGGTGCTGGCAGGAGCCTGCCAGGCTCAGGTAGGCACACATCCCTGCCCGGGGAATGCCGCATGCCATGGCACCATTTGATCTGTCTCACTGCTTCTGGCATGACACAGGGCTGAGGAAACGTCCCTCCTGCCCTCAGTAAAGGCAGGAGACTTTATCCCACACCCTCTGTTATGGAATGGTGCCTATCCATGCACAAACACTGCTCCCAGTGAGATGCCAATGTGTGCATCCCTTGTCTTCCATCTGCTGCTTTGGGCAGGAGCTGAAGGGCTGAACCATGACCCAGCCTGAGCCAGCTCAAACCCCCCCCACCTCTGAGATGAGCCAGAGCAGAGTCAGGGAATCCACAGGGGAACATGGAGATGATCAGCTCCCTACTGCAACACCCAGGGGGTCCCCACTCCAGGGCTTGGCCTGCCTCAGGGACAGCTTCTTTGGGACTGTGAACACGGTGAAATTCTCCTTGCTTTATTAAAGCGAAAATTGACAAGAAAACGCAGAAGAAAACAAAAAGCACAAAGATAAATGGCAGGAGTTGGACTTTGGTATTTCTTAAAGCCTCTTCTTCCCCAGTTCCTGCAGCAGCTCACGAAAATCCACATGGAAATCCCCAGGAAATACACACCCAGGTGCTGCAAGTCCTGGCTCCCACACGTCCTGGCAATTATATTGTAGGAACCCAACCTTTGAACAAGTTGCAGAAATTCACTGTGGTACTGAAGAGACAGAGAACATGACCTCAACACCCCCAACTGCCCCTCTGTCCTGGGCTGGGGGTGCTCCCTGTGAGCTCCTGCCCTGCTCAGCACTCGCTGTCCAGAGCAGCTTCACTCCTGGTGACACACATGGGGCAGGTGAGACACGGGCAGTATCCTTTCCCTGCTCCCCCACTTCTCATTCGCATGGTGCTCCCACCAGCAAAGCAGATGGGCAAATCCCTGTTAGGTTTGGCCTCTTTCCAGTTTCCCAGCAGATGAACACCCAGCAGGACTCTGCCACACTCATTAACCAATAAAACCTTCACCGACATGAGCCCATGCGAAGCACAAAGCTCTCCCAAACCGCTGCTCCAAGTGCTTGGAGCCATCCTGAGCTGATAACAGGGATTGGGCATCACCGCTCATCTGCTCACTAAGCTCTGCTGTGAAGAGCCAGGGAAAATTCCAGAAGACAGGGATGCACCAGCTGGAATTTTTTGCCGGTTCATTTGCAAATCTCTGTAACTCCCACCAGCACTGAAAACACCAGCAGCCCTCTGGCATGGGGGAGCCCCTGAGAGCAGCAACCCACTGGCTGCCAGCCTGAAAGTTCACCTATGGATTCTGTTGCTGCTTACATGAGGGGATTTCAGGAGGACAAGCGGGATCAGAGCCAGATCTAGCAGAGGAAGGAAAACCATTGCAAAGGAAAATCCTCCCCTTCAATAATGAAAATCCCATCAAAAGGTTGGAAAGTATCAGGGAAATTGTTTGTTTTACTGCACGTATGCAGAGGAGCAGCTGCACCATGATGGCATCGGCTGGAGAGCTGGGCACAGGATGGGCACAGGGCTCTGGGTGGGATCAGGGCTCCAGGTGGGCACAAGGCTCTGGGTGGGCTCACTGCCCTGGCTGGGTGCAGAGTTTGCTGTTTGCCTGTGCACAAGGATCCCTTGTAGATGTCTGTGTTGGTCACAGCCCATGATGGGATGTGTGACCCTGGCACGAGCCTGTGCATTTGCAGTCATCGACAGCCCGTCTGGGTCTGAGCAGGTGGTTTTGATGTACTCAGGATGTGCAGGAAGAGGGGAACTAAAATACCACAGGGCACGTAGGCTTGGCCGGTGTGTGTGCTGGGGACAGGCTGAATGTGTGGGGCGATGCTCATGGGATGGTGTGTGTGGGGTGGTGTGTAAGGGATGGTGTGTGGGTGGCGTGTGTGGGGTGGTGCATACAGGACCAGGTACATGGGACAGTGAGTGCACGATGGTGTCCTCCTGGGCTGCAGTCAGCCATTGCCCTCAGCGGGAGCTGTGTGTGCCACTCTCAAGAGCAGGGGGTCTCTTGGTGCTTCCCTTCCAGCCCCCCAAAGTGCCATGGTGACATCAGGCAGTTCCCACAGCCACCTCCCCATGGACAGGATTCAAAGAGGAGTCCCATGGTCCCACAAGTCCCACAGACCCTGGCCTTGATCTTGGCTCCAGAACACTCATCTGCTGGCATTGGAAAAAATAGTTTGGACAAAATATTTGGGACAAATGGAGGGAAGTAGCATAGCTGGAATCTCGGGTCTGCAGAGCCATGGCAGGAGCAGAGCAGGTGCAGGGCTGGGTAGGGGCTGCAGGTGCAGGGCAGGGGCTGCAGGTACCCAGGGGAGCCAGGCAGGTGTGAGGTCCAAGGGCATCAGGCACTTTCGGAGGTGGGTTCGGCTTTGCCAGGGAGCAGCAGCTGGCAAGGACAGGAATGTGACTGCTGAGCGCCCAGGGGTCTGTGGGGCAGACCAAGACCCGGCTGGACAGGCCATAGGAAAAACATCCCAGATGGAAAACAGGAGCCAGCCGCCATTGGGGATTTCCAATGTCATCTTCCTCGGCAGCCTGTCCGCTCCATCGCTGAGTCTCAGCAGGTCCCAGGGCCGAGCTGACCAGAGCAGATGCCACAGTGGCTGCAGGGCCTGTGAACTCTTCAGCCACAAATTCGCCTCATCCCCCAGCTCTGCTTCTCTTCTGCAATGTTTGAATTTATCGGCTTCCCGGCACCATAATGTAATCAAAACGTCCAGAAGAAGGCTGGCAACATAACCCACACCCAAATGTGGAGCTGCAATCTGCTTTGTGTTGCGTTGTTTTTATAAAAATCACCCCAAACCCACCAAACACTGGCACTTCTCCTGTTGTCCCATGGCCCTGGGCCACCGGAGTCACAGTGACAGAGGAGAACACTCAGTGGTGCCGCTGCCCCCACCAGTCCCTGTCCAGCATCATGAGGAGCTGGAGCTAGGCAGAGGCTAGAGCCAGGGGTTCAGTTCAGAGGTACCTCAGGAAAATAGTAATCTCAGGAATCCCAGCAGGTCTGTCACTGCCTGTCCCCTTGGCCACCACCGCAGAGGGATTCCCCAAGGCACTGCAGGACAGTAGTGCAGAAGTAACAGGCAGGAGATGGCTGGAATGGGGGTGGCAGCACGGGGGTACCTCCAGAAGATCACTGTGCATGGAAGTAGATAGGCTTGACTTTTCCAGACAGGATCTTGGGAACCTGCACAGAGATGATCTCGGCCATCATTTCCGGGTAGTCCACGCTCACCATGTGTGCCTTGATTAGGAGATCAAATGTAAACTGATGCAGGTCCTTGGCAATCTGGGGAAGGAAGAGAGCTGGTTAAACAAGTCCCTGGGCCGTGCTTTCTCTAGGAAGACACACAACAGAGGTCTTACCTTCCCTGGGAAAGGGAGCCTGGATGAGACGATCCAGTGCTCTCTCCAACTGCATCTGAACTCCTCCCATGATGGGGAGGTGGTTCCAGGGAATGATCATTCTCACTGTGAAAATTTTCTTTCCTATATTGTTTCTTAGGCATTTAGATGGACATTATGTGTATAGATGGATATTTCCCTGTCCTCTCTTACCGGATGCACCGAGTCCAGGACCTTGGTGAGCTGGTAGAACCTCCGGGAACAGGAGGTGGGATTCTTCCTCTTGCAGGCAATGATACGGTCAAGTTCCTTGATGTAATTCATGCGGAGCTCATCAAAGAGCTTCTGGTTCTTCAGGCCATCCACTGGAACTGGGTGGGATGGGAAGGAAACAGTGAGAGGAAACCAGAGAGTGACAGCAGGAGAGCAGGAGGAAGGCTGAAGCAGGGGACATCCCCAGCCTCCTCCTGGGAAGTGTAAGTCCAGGCACAGGAAAAGCACCAGATACCTCAAGGGCAATCCAGCAGCAGGTGGAGGAAAGGGTGTGGGTACTTACTAATACTGAAGAAGAGGAGAGCCTTCATACAGAGGAATTCCTGGGGTGTGATCTGAAGCCACCCAAATTCCTGGGAGAGGTGCCGCATCCTGATGCACTGGCTGTACATCCTGGATTTGTGCATGCGGTACCTGGCAGGGTGAGATGGGTATGGATGGCACAGAGCCCAAAATGCCCGTGTGTGACAGGGAGGACACTCCCTGACCCAGCAAACCCCCCTCGCCTGGCACACCCCACTGCCAAGGGCCCAAGCTCTGTCCCGGGGAGGCCACATGCAGGAGTGGAGCATTTTTCAAAATGCCTGTGTGTGATCCTCTCTGGACACAGATGGCTACAAGGGACTTGCAGCATTTGTCTGAAGAGCAGCTGCAATGATTTCCCAAACATTTCTGTCTGTGAGGGATATGAGGCCAAGTTGGAGCTCCCAGGCAGGTGGGGGTTTGCCTGCTGCTGTGCTTGGTTGTTGGGTTCAGGCTCTTCTATCTGAGTGCCAGCAGGCACACATGGTGAGCGTGGACTACCCGGAAATGATGGCCGAGATCATCTCTGTGCAGGTTCCCAAGATCCTGTCTGGAAAAGTCAAGCCTATCTACTTCCATGCACAGTGATCTTCTGGAGGTACCCCCGTGCTGCCACCCCCATTCCAGCCATCTCCTGCCTGTTACTTCTGCACTACTGTCCTGCAGTGCCTTGGGGAATCCCTCTGCGGTGGTGGCCAAGGGGACGGGCAGTGACAGACCTCCCCAGCTCTAAGCTGATGGTCCACCAAGGAGTGCCCACCACAATCTGGTACAATTTTATAGTACAATTTGTCTCTGTCTCTGCTCACTCCAGCTGCCCAACAGAGCTGGAAGCTGGAATTCAAACTCCACAGCAGAAAGGCAGGTCTGTATGGAGCAGCCCCTCATCCCACACCAGCTTCTGCTGCTGCCCCAGTGGGTGTCAGTCCACAGCAAGGCTGAGGGAGTGGGCAGAAGGACCTGGAGAGGCATCACAGTGTCCTCACTGCTACTGGAGGTCACCATGGGTGGTGGCAGTGGGGAGCAGGCTGGGCAGGGCCAGGCTGGGCAGGACCGGACAGGCCTGGGCTGTGCAGCTCAGTGTGACTGCTCCAAGTGTAGTTTGTCACCTGGGCTGACCCAAAGCCCAGTGTTAGGCTGTTGTTGTTTCGCACTTACTCATTGAAAACCAGGTCTGGAGCAAAGTAAAGCATCCTGGAATTGACGTTGGTGAAGGATCTCCACCCCATAGCAAACACCATCAGGCCCATCCAAGAGTACTGGATTATTGACATCTGGTCATCCACATGCAGGTTGCGAAATCCTAATAAACAATGAGGGAGGGATGTCAGGAATTACTGTTGGGTTCCTGCAGTTCCCAGGGCAGTTTCCATGCAAACTCCAGCTCTCCTGGAGCTCCCCTCTTAGGACAAGGTGGTCAGTCCACAGCCCAAGCTCAGCATGTCTCAGGACACAAGCACACCAGCCTTGACATGGAGCTCCTGCCCTGACTGGGAATCAAGCACAGACGAGCACAAACCTGCCCCTGAAAGGGAAGAAAGGGGACTTTGGACACAAGGAGGGGAGAAAGTCCCATTAGGACTTCACCAAATTTAGATAACTGGATTTTAATGTGGCACTCAGAGCCAGCAGGCAACCCCGAGGCCTCCCGCCATGGTTACAGGTGCTCCAGTTTCTGTCCCATACACACTGCATGGATCTAATGACTGTAGAAATGAGCACGGAAACCTCAGCTACATTGCAAGAGACACAAAAATAGCAACTAAATTCAAATTATCATTCCCAGATGGTGGCTCAGAGTTAAACCCCAGGCATGCTTACACCACCTCCAACACTGCTTTTTTCAATGCACTTGTAAATAGTCAAATATAATTGAGTTTCAAGGCAATCATGCATTATTTCAGTCAAATATTAAAGCAATTTAACAGCTCCAGTGTATAATTACAACCCACTGAGGCAAGGATCCCTGTGGTTTGGAGAGCTCTTCAAGGCAAACAAGCCGGAGAATGAGAATGAACCTTGCCCAGATGCCCTGGCACAGTCGACGCCAGCCCGAGGCAGCAGGGCAGCAGCTGGCACCACTGCACAGTGAGGGGTCGGGCATCAGGTACAGTTCAGGAGAGTAAAACCCTCTGATAAGGGGGTGGTTATGATACAAAACATTTTCCAAAGCAGTCTCCCTTTCCATCAGCACTACTGCAGTGGTAGAGCCTCAGCCCTGGATGCCAGGTGGCTTTGGTATCTCTGTGTCTGGGCTTGATGTCTGGTGTAGATAAGCCAAAGAGGAAGCAGAATTTGTCCCTGGTTTTACAAGCCAAGTGACTCAAGAACAGCAGAAACAGAATGGGCTACTCTGCATTTAAGGGTATCCAGACCAATATCCCCCTGGGAGCACCAGTCCACGGGGTTGCTGAACTCCTGGGAATGTCAGACACCTGACCACAGTTCATCACCAGGGCTTGGCAGAGAGTGGCAAACTTACTGTGCCTCAGTCTCCTCCTCTGCTGTATCACCCCACACACAGGAGAAGTGGGGTCCCTCTTTTCTACAGTGTTCCCTGAGGAGTGGGGCCAGAATGGAGAAGGTTGCAGGAACTGGCCCCATGCCCCAGTCTTCAGGATGCTGGGAGATGAGTTCAGTCCTGCTGTGCCCAGACTGAGCTCAGCCCTCTGCAATCCGACTCACTTCCAGGATTACAACCTGGAACAGGCAGCATGTCACCAACCTTGCAGTGACACCTTGCAGATCCAGTTCAATAAATACATCAGTCACCAAGATGCTCCATTTACTGCACCTGCTGACCAGCATCTGGAAAATTCCTGGCCCGTGTTAGCTCTCTGAAGGCATCATAAGTCTATCCCCTGCTATCACATGGGCAACCTGAGTGACTGCCAGGAAAGAGCCCTTTGGGATTCTGCATTGCTCTTCTGCCATGTTGGAATTTACCCTTTTCATCACTTCAGGTGGACCCTGGAACAGGGCTAATCCTTGTCTAGAGGGTAGTTCTGTGGGGCTGGCAGACACGGTCTGGAGGTGGAGCAAAACCTCCATGGAGAGAGGGGGAGGAGAGCAGGACCCTGAGCCTGGACCAGCAGCAGCCCTGCCATAGGGGGAAGTGCCCTGTGCCCACACTGCATCACTGGCCAGGGGCTCTCTGAACCCACAGCGTAAGTTCCAACACACTCCATCACCTCTCAGTTCCCTCTCCCATTGCCAGCCCCTCTAGAGACAAGTCCCACACTACTACAGGCTGCTTCCCAGGCAGGGGACACACACAGTGCCCATGGAGATGGTCCCCCAGGAGCTGTGTGATGGCACATGGGCTGCAGATCAACCCCTTCACACCTGCCTCCAGCAGTGCAGACGGGGCTTTGGAACTTGGAGGGGATTTGTTTGCTTTCCTTCTCACCTGGCAGTGCCTTTGCCCATTTGACCACATAGACCAGCTGCCGCTCCCCAAGCTCATTCAGACTGGTCAGCAGGTTGGAGAAGGAGTCAGGCTGGCTGTTGTCGTGGCCAGCACACACCACACCAGGCTCGATGGCCTCCAGGACGTTGAGGAAGATGGGCTGGCACTCGTAGCCATCGATGCGCGTCATCACCAGCTTGGGAGCTTGCTCCTCCGTGGGGCTGGACGAGCTGGCTCCCTCCATGTCATCCTGTGCCTTCAGGTTACCCAGCTTCTTCAGCTTGCGGGCTGTGGGAAGGACAGTTTAGTGTGATATTTAAAAATATACTAAAAAAAGAGCCAGGGCTTCTTGGCTCCATCATTATAGTTGCAACAAAAGGAAAAGTGATGACCAGCAGCAGCTCCTCCCTCAGGGGGCACTGCCCAGGGAGTGCTCTGGCTTTGCAGTTCTCACCTGAGACAAGAACACACTGTGTGACAAAACCCATTTCCTTGGTAATCTGACATGGAAAAGAGCCAACATTTACATCCTCAGCCACGACCAGTCTCTAACTCCCACTTAGAAACAGAGGGGAAGATCCAGGGAAGAGAGACAAGAGGTTTTGACTTGACTCACTGCTGCTCATATGCAGTCAAAAAGAGGAGCAACGCAAGATGGTAAACTCAGTACACAGTCATGTTCCAGGGAGAAAAACCATTGCACTTGGATGCCCAGGTGGGATTGTTCCATCCCAGACCAGGGTAGAAGTGGGATGCATGGGATAAAAGCCATCTCCCTGCAATGCCTGCTGCCCCACAGCCAGGATCTCCCAAACACTCTGCACATGTATTATGGAAAACACATTTCAGAAGCCAGCAGATGATTCCAGGGTTGTTTCCCTAGAGTCTCCCAGCCTCTCCACCTGAGCAGGGTGGCCTCACTTTGCTGTGCAGCCTCACGAGCCCCATCAGAAGTTCGGGCAGGTTGTGGGGGGACCGCAGCAGCCGGTGACTGTGCCTGTGCCCAGCACAAAAAAGTATTTTCCCCACACACCTGGCTCTTAACCACAGCTGCTGATCTGCCTGCGAGGCACACCAGCACTCCAGAGGTGTAATGCCAGAGGTCTTAGAGAGTCTGTGTTCCCCTCATTGATACCAGCATGACATTGCTCTGCACAGGTAGCCTGCTACTGCCACCCCTCACCGACTCCAAACTCTCACTAATTAGAGAACAAAAGCCCATGGCTTCCTTCAGCAGGGAATACACATCAAACCACTTGTCCTTGGGGTTTTGGCTCCTTCATTATATGATACTTATCTCGAATTTCCTTTCAGCTGTAATTAGAAAAACAAGCAGCAAAACATAAAAATGTCAAGTCAAAGTGCAGCTCTGTAAATTAACTGCAAACGTTGATCTTTAAGCATTGTACTCTGGATGATCTGCTGTATGGGCAATGAAGACAGGCTTCTCCATAAAAAGGGAGGAGAAAGGATTTAAGAAAAATAAAGGAGAGCGAGGTGAAAACAGTGCAGCAGCACAGGGTGATGGCCTCTGGCCATCAGCCACTCGTTTGATACGGCCTCCTGTCTCTCGCCTCCGAAGTCACAGCATTGCCAAGGCCACCACTAACCCATATCCCCAAGTGCCACACCCACACATCTGTAAAATCTCCCCAGGGATGGTGACTCCACCACTGTCTTGGGTAGCCTGTGACAGAGTTTGGATTTAAAAATAACCGGCGCCCCAGGTCATGTGTGAAGCCAATGAAGCCAAACCCACATGTACAAAACACACACATGGTTTGGTTTAAATGTTTTGGGTTTTCTCCTTAATGTTTAATTATCTAGTATTAAAAGATCCCAACTGAAGTGAGAAGACAGCAAGTACCCACTGCTTTGGCACTGAGACTGCAGTCATAAACCAGACTGCTCTGTGACAGTGGGTGATAACTGCTCTATTGGAGGGGCCTTGGGTTTGTGCATTCCCAGGAGCAGCTGTCCCACAGGTCACTGAAAAACTGACATTACCAGGTGGGAAAAACCTTCAGAGGTAAAGACTGGCTTCTACTCAGTCACTCGTGCCAAACCCCTTTGTGGTGGTGGCTCCTTCTCAGCAGGTAACATAAACAAAAATCTAAAAATTGGAATTAAAGACATCTGTAATGTTTTTACTCTAGGATGAGCTGGGCTGGGCAGAAGTCAGCATTGCACTTCTTTGAACCAAGGTGGAGGAACCTTAGGACATGTGACCAGTATTAGGACGTCAGCAGGGACAAGGGGCCCAGGGAGCCTCGAGGTGCAGCTGCAGCACAGTACTGCCCTAAGCCCTGCAAGCTGACCTGGGAGTCTCTGGGGAAGTACCAGATGGATTTGGGAAAAAGCTTGAAGGACACAATTACATATCACAACAAAATATTCACCAGTGCAAGAACCCCCGGGAGCACACTCAGCGCTACAGCCAAAGTGATGCACATTTTAAGCACCTCCCTTACAGGCACTTCTAAAGCTCTGAGGAAGGAGCACTCTGGCCTCCAGCACCAACTTTCATGAGGCCAGGACTTGGGGAAGTTATGGGGACCTGGAAGAAACTGCTCTCACATTGGCTACAATGGAGAGATCCTGCAGCCCCTGGGAGCACACATCAAGCTCAGCTGCCAGTGGGACACTGAGGAGCTGAACAGGGCTTGATTTATATCCTGCTGCCCTTTGCAGTTTTTGTGAACTTCAGCACAAGGCTTGTCAAAACCTGAACCTGTCAAGCTATCAATCTTGTCTGGCACAATAATTGCAGTTGATAATAATGACATTACTGGTTGTAGCAGATGCATTTAAGAGATCTGAGTCAGTCAGGTCCACATGAATGAAAAGAACTTGAAGGATGTAGCAGTAGACAGTATTGCTGAATGATTGCCAACCCCCTAGTGATCCATCTCAAAGGCAATTATCAGTGTTGAAACAACATCAGACAGGTCTGTTTCTTACACGGGCAGCTCATGGCCCTTTGCTTGTGAATATCTACAATCACCCCAAAACCAGACTAAACCATTTTTACTCAACCAGCCTGTGTGGCAGTGTATGGATGGGAAAATGGGGATGAACATTAAGGATGATCACTGGACAGGTGGATTGAGGTCTGCAGGCAAGGGCTGATAGGTATTGGCAAACTGCACAAGCCATGAGGACACTGAAGATTTGACAACACGCCTTGGAGCACAGAGGTAAGGAATGTCACCTGGGTGGCTGTGTAGGAGGCAAAAGGGTTATTGAGTCACAGGTGACAAATACCCACTGTGGGGACAGAAAAATCAATAAAATTAGGGTTTTTAATCAAGCAAACAAAGTTGTAATAAAGATCCAACTGCTGTAAGTCAAGGACAGACAAGATGAAAAATCAGGTACATCCAACACAACACAACACTGATCGTAACTACTGCAGTGGCTCTACCAAAATTGTGTCAGGTTCCCCCTGGCTGGAATTGCTCACATCAACACCCACTGCGTCTGTGAGACATGAGCTCTGCTCTGCCCCCAGCAGCTGAACCTGAAATAGGACTAAACACAGCTATGCCTCATAGTGAAAGCTGCATGTGTGGCTTTCACAAGCTTTTGGCTGTTACTAGAGATTTCTAGCCCTACCATCAACAAAATGAAAGGAATTACACTTGTTTGGAGTTTTGCTCCAGCCAGGACCCACATGGCTGCAGCTTTGGCGGCTGCCAGCTCTGGCTGTGGGCACAGGAGCTTGGAGTTCCCCACAGGAACAGCTCCTGGCACCTCACGTGCTCCCTGGGCATGGGGCTGGCAGAATTCCCACAGCCATGTCCATACCAGGACATTTCCCAGGCACAGGAGCTGGCAGAATTCCCACAGCCGTGCCCACACCAGGACATTTCCTGAGCTCAGGGCTCGCAGGATTCCCACAGCCATGTCCATACCAGGACATTTCCTGGGCACAGGAGCTGGCAGGACCCCTGCAGCTGTGTCCTTACCAGGACATTTCCCAGGATCAGGGCTAGCAAGATCCCTGCAGCATCTTCCCTGGCAGCAGGCACAGTTGCAGTGGGATAGTGGGCACAGGCCAGCACACCAGCAGGACCCAACACACTAAAACAGCATTATCACTGGTTTTTTGCTCTTTTTTGTGGGGTTTTTTTGCTCTTTTTTGTGGTTTGTTTTTTTTCTTTTCCCTCTCTACAGTGTCTTTTCCCTCTCTACGGAGAGAAGATCCTGGTTAGTGGATACCAGCTTGCAGGTCACCGTGATCTCAATCAATAATGAAGTGCTTCAACACATTGCCATCCTGTTCCAGAGCAGAGCCTGCAGAAGGCATTCAGTGTGTCACCTCCTCCTCTTCCTCCTCCTCCTTCTCCTCCCCCACAAGCGCCGCAGGGCTGCCGGGATGTACCCCACCAGTGACTGTAATTAACCACCAGTTAAAAACAACTGCTTAGAGCTTGGGAGCAATTTCAAATGCCCTGCCTCCGCTGTGGGAGAGGTTACTGTGGGCAACCACAAGCTTGCCTGTTTGTAACAATTGCCTTTACAACCACATCCAAACCAAATGTAAAATAGACCAGGCAGAACAGGTCAGGGTGACCCAAAGAGCTGAAGAAAAAAGAAGGGAGCGGGGTATCCGTATTAGCATTAATTTTGTCAGTGTGTCCTGCAGAAGAGGGTTACACTGATGTATGTCTCCTCCTACTTAAGGAACCTTCACGAGAAAAAAGCACTTAAAAATAAGCTAAGAAAAGGGTGTTAGGACTGCACTGCCTTTTGGGACCTTTGGGAAGAAATAAAACTAAACCCTCTGCTTCTTGGTGAGCCACAATTCAGAACCACTTCAGTAGCAAGTCCTTCAAGACAGTGTTGTTGCAGCCCAGCGGCTCTGGAGACTCACCCCATCCCAGCAGTGGGGTCAGGATTTACCACAAAATGCTGACACACCCAACCAGTCTGTGCTGCCCCTGTCCCCCTACGCTGTGCCTGGCACTGCTGGGGCTCCTCCCTACAGCCCCAGGAGCCCCCTCAACCCAGAGCTTCCCAGCAGGAGCAGGTCTGTCAGCCCCCTTTTCCAGGGTATTTTCCTCCTTACTGTAACATCACAGAATGGGTTGAAAGGGACCTTAAAGATCATCCAGTTCCAGCCCTGCCATGGACAGGGACACCTTCCACTATCCCAGCTTGCTCCAAGCTCCATCCAACCTGGCCTTGGAAACTTTCAGGGATGGGTCAGCCACAGCTTCTCTGGGCACCCTGTGCCAGAGCCTCAACACACAGGGAAGGATTTCATCATATGAACTCTACAAGGAGACACCCAGCAATCAACATTGTGGCTTATAGACTTTGTGTAGAAAACCTCAGATTTTGGATATCAGCACTCTGTCAGTTTTGGTAGGGCTACAGGTTTGGGAACAGAGACAAATTGTAATGAGGACCCTCACCAGGGACACAGGAGCAGCTTCCATCCAGCAAAGGAAAACACTGAGCTTGTAATTTCACCAAGAAATTGCCCCTTTCTGCCTTGGAATAATCCCATCAAAAGAGGGAAGCGCTCTGCTCTGAGGCTTCAGGAGCCAGAACCAACTCACCCTGCTGTTCATAATTTTTTTTTTTTTTTTTTTGATTAACAAGGTTTGAAATCAGGGAAAAGTTTCCTGAAACACAAACACAAGGTATTGAAATTCACAGTTTTGCTATTAGAACTCTGCAAATGTTTGCTGAGCGTTTTATCACTGCCCATCAGGCTCATTTTCCAGGCACTTGCTGACTGTTCATACACCAAGTGACACGCAGGGACCCAGGAGGGGACCCCGGCCATACCTCCGAGAGTCATCCCGGCCTCGTAGCACTTCCGCAGGCGGCAGGAGGGGCAGTTTTTCCTCCGGAATTTGTCGATGGTGCAGTCATTCCGGCTGGCACAGAGGTACTTCTGTTTACCTAAAACACCAGAGAAACACAGCATGGGTGCTGGGAGCCAACAGAGACATGGGCTGGGCTTTTCTGGGATCACCAAGGGCAGTCTGGAGAGTTTGGTTCTCGGTTTTTAAATGTCATCCATCTATTGCATGACTTTTAGTGGTTTTCTCCCAGACCACCAAATCCCACAGTTTGATCTTTCTGCCACAATACTCACCTACCAGTCCCCTTATAAACATGACAGATCTTTTTAGGACTGAATTATCTTTTGTGCAACCCATTAATACCAGTCGGGTCTGTTGTCTCCAGGTTACAGATAGTGGGGTTGGGGAGCTGCTGCTCCACAGGTGGGTCTGATGCCACCCTGTCCCCTGGGCTGTACCTGCAGTCAGCCAGGAGGGAACTGGGACCAGCAATTCTCTGTACTGGGCACCTGGTGCAGCCATGGGTTTTGGGGACGTGCAGAAAACTCAGAAGTTAGTTATGGTCAGAGTCACCCACGCCTCAGACTCGCCCTGGACTTGCTCAGAGAGCAGCCCGTGCAGCTCCAGGTCACAGCTCTTTTTTTTCACTGCCCCATTTGCTAGACAAGCCAAGAAAGAACTTTCCATCCTGAATCATCACTTTTCTTGTCAAGTCTGAACACATTCACCAGATCAGGATTTATCTGATATTTGTCAGGCTGTTTCAAACCAAACTGGGCTCAGCACACAACAGAGAGGTACAGCTGGTAGACCCATGAGCAACCCACGTGGGAAACAAGCCCATGGCCTTTATTTATCGCCCCAGAAGGGATTGCTTTCTGCATTCTAATGGGGATAGCCCTTTGGAGTCATCAGAAGTCTCTGAACAGGATGAGGCTGTGTCCAACCCCTTAATGTACCAGTTTTAACATGAGATGTACCAGTTTTGATGTGTAGATCTCACAACCCCCCCACCTCCACCACTGCTGCCCTTGCTGCTGCTGCCTGGGGCTTTCACAGTGCCTTCCTGGGTCCCCCCACTTGTGTCTGGCCACAGTTTTGGCAGGACCAGCTGCCACTGTCACCCCCACAGACCCCCTGGCAGGGCTCAGCACAAACACCTCATGTTTGACCTTCTCAGAACTGTCCCCTTCAAAGTGGGACATCACCCACCCCCATGCCTCAGCCATCACCAGTATTACCCACCACATCTCACACCTGTTAAATCATTTTAACACTGTCCTCAGAACAGCTCTTCTCACCTTCTCCCTGGCTCATTTCCCATGAGAAGGATACTCAGAGAAGCTGTGATGACACCTAAATCCCCCCTCAGGACCCTAAAGGGAACACAAACACCATCCTCCCTTTCAACACTTCATTGAGGAGGAGGAGTAATAAAGAACATCAGCTGAAACTGGGTTACTTGGAGTTATTTTAGTGCCAGGGGCACTGAGCACTTAGGTCACACTCCCTCCATTCAACCTTCTTAGGTACTCACAAATGGGTGCCCTACTTTCTGAGGAATGGAGAGCTGGAAGGAGATTTGGCTGCCTGAGCCCCTTGAGGATGTTCCAGGATCAGGCACAGCTCCTCCAAATTCCTCTGTGTCAGGAGCAGCACCCACCAGCCCCAGTCCCCTCCTCATCCCCAGGATCTGGACCAATCCCAACATGTGGGCTCATCCCCCACTGTGCTCTGTCTCCGCTAGGCACCCACGGGATGGGAGCATGGGGACAGATGAGGGCTGGTAATGGGGTCCTTGCTCAATGAAGCCACTGTGCTGCTTCCCATGTGCTCCTCAGCAGCATCTCCCAGCTCCAGCACTGCTGAGGAGGGACATGGAGAAGGAGATGGGAGCAGGGAGAGTGCCCCAGGGGACAAACAGGGCATGCAGGAAGAGGCTCCAGGATGGCTGTGACACCCCAGAGCACATGGGCTGTGAGCTGCAGCCAACAGCTCTCCCCCCAGTCATGGTACAGTGACATTGCTGAGATGGCCAGGGCAGCTTCATGATTCATGGACAGGTTCTTTGGGGCAGGAACCTGTTCTCTGTTGCCTGGGCCTGCACACGTGAGCCTTGTTTGCTTTATGCTGTTCACCAGTAACAAAAAGAGAACCAAACAGCCACAGCTGGTCATGGGGATGCAGAGATTTCCCTTTAACCACCAGGGAAGGAACCACCAGCTCTAAAAGGCAGGAAAACAAGGAAGGGTGGATGGAACATGGATGAGTTCCTTCCCTCTCACACACAGAAACCTGTTTCTAATTTCAGGGTAGTTGACACTCTTCATTTCACTGCAAGGTGAGACATTTTCTATCAGCTGTTCTTTATTAAACGATAAATGCTGGAGTTTAACACTGAAACTACTACTCTGTTTTCTCCCCTGAAGAGAACAGAGATGTCACTCTAAGGCAGAGGCTCTTGCTTTGCAAACCTGTACACACCAACCTTACACCCACTCTCTGGTGTTCTCCAGCAGTCCCACTCTTTGCAAGTCCCATCACCCAGCCTGTCCTTCCCCCAGGGTGCTGGTGAGATGCCCACCCATAGACCACTGCCCAGCTGAGGACACTGCAGATGCCACCCAGAGAAGCCCCAGCTCCTCCCCTGCTGCCCAGGTCCTGTTTGACATATTCACAGGTGAGGAGGGAAGTCACACCCAGCACCCTCTGCTTTCCCAGACCAGCACAGGCACCCCAAGAGAGCATCTGTGCAGCAGCCCCCAGCATCAACACAACTGCAGTGCCAGTATCCCCTCTGCCAGGAACATCCCCATCACCTTGGGCCCTTCCTGGGCCACCTCACACCAGGCAGAAAGATGTTTCTGCCACCTCCAAGCCCTCTGGAACCACAGAACACACTGGGAGCCAAGGAGAAGAAATGCTCTCCAATTCTTCTTAACTAAAAATATTGATTTACGGAGATGAGTTGCTCAATCCAGAGGAATCATTTAACTAACAACCTGTTGCCACACCAGCTGTTGTGCCCAGACTTTCTCCTCCAGACAACAAAGTAATCTGTGCGAACGTCTGGAGCAAGATATACAACTGTAAATGTGAAAAACCAGTAAATGCCTTTTGGAAGAGAGAGATCCTCGTATTTCAGGGCATAAACTGAACTTTAACAGCTGGGGGATAAGGCCAAGCTTTCTATGAAAGCAACTCCCCCGTGTCTCATGTAACCGTGGAGGCTCCAGCACTGTCCTGGGAAGCCTCTGGGCCTTGGGGCTGTCACCAGCAGGGCCATGCCTGAGCTGAGCCTGTGGGTTTGGTGCTGGCACCCTTCCCATGTGATGCTCCCATTAATAACTCAAGGGGGCTCAGTCACAAGGTTCCCAGGAGCCAGCACGGAACCACTGCTGATGATCTACCTTTGCAAAGTCATTTTCTGAACAGTCCTCTGTATTTACCAGATGGCTGCAGTGAGCACAGGGAAAACACCCAGACCTTTCTCTATGTTCTGTCCCACCTTTTGCTCTCCCCATGGCTTTTTAAGGCAAATAACACCCAAACAGTTGAGAGAAACCCACCAGTGGAGTATAATGGTGCTGCAGCACCACTGAATATTCTGTAGACTCAGTTTCTTTGGGTGTCAGATCAGCCTGGGAAGCAGGAGAAAGCGTTTGATAACATGGCAAGGATCTTTGCAAACGTTTACTTTAACTTGGTGTCATCTTGAAATCTGGCAAGAAACTGTTGAGTTGGCCCAGAGACATTTCTCTGGTGTAAGGCTAATCCTCAGCAGGTCAGAACATAGAGCACTAATCCATATGGAGAATGTGGAGGCACTCAGAGCAGCCTGCACAGCAGCCTGGCTGGGTGCCTGCTGGGAAAATTGCCAAATATTTTTTTCATTTAGCTCTCTGCTATTTAAAGGCAGCCCCATCAGGAACACAGCCCAAAGCATCCCAGTCCTGTGCTGCCAGGAATGCTGTGGAGAGGCAGCTCTGGGCTGGCTAAGGTGGCCTCCGGATCTCAAGCTCAGAGGGACAAGGAAGGTCTGCTTCCCTCCAGGGATATAAGCAGAGACACGAGGATCCCCCTTCTGGATAGAATGGGACAGCAGGAAACCCTGGGCTGCTAACTGAGACACGAGCTGCCTTGTTTGAAGCATTTTTCTGTTTCAGGGACAAGGGTGGCCTTACAAGGACTGAACTCTGACATCTTCAACCCACCCCAGCCATCCTAACCACGCCGAGAGGTGTCCTGCCTTCTCCTGTAGGGAAAAACAACACCTGTGCTGAGCTGGATGAGCTTTTTGCTCACCAAATGAGAAGCAGGAGCCCTCCTTTGTGGGCAGCAGAGGAGCAGCAGCTCTGCTTACAGAGCCCTCTGGACTGTCCCTGCTGGGACCCTGGGGCAGATGACTGCAAGGGAGAGCCCCGTGCTGGGTTTGGTCACAAAACGAGGGTGGTGACCCTGCAGGTGAGGGGATCCACACCAGCGTGGGGAATCTATGGGGTGAGCTTCAGTGCTGGCCTGGACACAGCCTGGACATCTTGAGGGAGTCTGTGAATCAGAGAGCTGGCAAAACGAGATCAGGACAACATTCCTGTCTTTTCTATTAACTCTTCCACCATTTTTCTGGAACAAGCAGTTGAACCTGAATGTGTGAAACCCCTCAAATCTGTCAAATATTTCATCAAAGCAGGGGTGACCTGCTCCAGCCTATAAACCCCTCAGTGTGTTCAGAGGGAAGAAAAATCGTGTCACAACTTTCTTTTCCCTTTCTCACCCCTTAGAAGCCAGTGCATGTCTATAAAACCTCCTTAAATATCCCTGAACCCCTGCCAGATAAGTTCACTAGTATCCCAGAAGAATAAAATAAAAAAAGAAATGATGTGGCCAGCTATTTCCCTCCCCTCCAAGGTGCTGTTTGTGCTGCTCCAGTCACTGCCCTCTGCTGCTCCCTCCACCAAAGGCTGTGGCTTGACACCAGCACCAGGAAGGTAACAGGTTTCTTTTCTCTTGGGGAAGCATTTTGATCTACTGCTGTGAAGTCTCTAAGGGTCACCTAAGGTTTTCTGACAGGTATTTTACGGCCTTTAAAACATGAGAACGTGCTGAGATATCAGCTTTCAGTAATGCTCCTCAGCTTTAAGAAGGAAGAGATCTGCCTGGAAACCCACCAAAAATTAGAACAGAAATAATCACCTGCCATCCCTGCATTCAGAACCCATAAAGGAGCACGATTTATTGTCACTTCTCCAAAATAAAGACTTATCCATGTACCTCAGGGTAATGTAAGATGAAACCTCATGCTTTGGCAGCCCCCCCTGCTCTCCCTGCACACACACATGGCTCCTCAGGAAAGGCAAAGGGCTGCTGCCCAATCCCAACATGACCAAACACTCCCAACCCTCTGCCACACTGCGGCTGAAGGACCAGGAGGGGACATAAATACCATTTAAATTAACGATATAACACAATCAGGAGAGGGAACAAGCCCACAGCACGTGCCTCAGAGCAGAGCGAGCAGCCTGGGCACCTCCAGTCCCTGTCACCCCCGGACAGAGCCCACCCTGGTGCCAGGGGAGCAGGGCTCCCACACCCACCCGCACACACAGGCATTCCAGCGGCGTTTTCTCTGACTGAGAGCCAACACTCCACTTACTATAAATCAACAATAACTTGCTGACTTTAAAGAAGCATCTGTTATTTACTCTGGCTGCACAAGCCAACCCACTTGGCTTGACACAGAGCTGGTGTGCAACAGAGACAGATCTGCAAATGATTTACTTGGGAGAAATATGCAAAATTTATTAACTATTATTTGACTGCCCGTTTGGCAGCAGGGCACTGATGTCCGCTGTGGCACAGCCCCTGTTCTTCCTTGAACCAGCACTGTCAAGTTGGTTCCTGGCACAGAGGAATGAGGGAAATATGACTCCAAAAGAGGCAGGATGATGATAATTGATCTAATTGCTGTAGAAGCAGGTTCTGACAACAGCAGGTGAGCACCCCTAGCCTGGAACCACCGCTCAGTGAAGGGAGAGGTTGGGCACAGGGGAAGGTCATGGTGAGACAGAAGCTCTGTCCCCATCTCTGCTGCCAGCACTCTCCTGGGGACACTACAGCCAGTGACAACAGCTGCCAACAACGTGCCCGTGAGCCACATCAATTAGCAAGTTAGCAGCAAGGAAAAACAATGGCTTGTGCTGGTTCGTCTCTCCTGACTACAAGCCTGGTGAGTGACTACAGGCACGCTGCATTGCCAGACAGTCCATGTTCCACAGCAGAGACTCTCCCTGCTGCCCAAGAACGACGACTCTGAACTGCAGGGAGAAACCAGACACTGCTGAGGCACAGCCTAAGGAAACAGTGGGCTGGCTGCTTCTGCATGGTCATTCCCAAGGAAAGATGGCACAAAGACCTTGCTGGTGAGAGGGAACATTTGGGCTCACACTTGTTACTGGAGAGCCTGACACTACAGAGCTGGACATGAAGGAGAAGTTGCGTTCTCACGGGCTGGGGAGAAGGATCATGGACCCCAAGGTCAGAGCATGGCTCCTGATGGACCGATGGTCGTGGGCAGTCACAGAAGTGACCCTCTGGAAGGGGTGCAGGAGAGGAAAAGCCTCCCCTGAACTGTGAGTTGAGCATCTGAGATTGCAGATGGGCTGATGGGAGCCTAAAGCACTCTGGAGAGTCAAGAAGAGCAACAGGAACTGACTGCTCCAGGGTCTCACCACGTCACTGAGATAATCACGGAATCACAGAAGGGTTTGGTTTGGAAGGGATGTTAAAGACCATCTTCATCCACACCCCTGCCATAGCAGGGACACCTTCCAAGAGACAAGATTGCTCAATGCCACTGAAAAGATTGTATTTTGGCAAACTGTTTTGGCTGCTTTTTGAGGGCAATCTGTAAAATGAAATGACAAATGCAGGCGAGAGAAATCAGTTTATCCTTGATTTTTCTCATTTCCTGGTTTTGGAGATCTTAGAATGCCACCACAGTGGGGCAGTGACCTTCCCTCCCCTCTGTCCCCATTACCTTCAGCTGCCCGTTTGAAGAACACTTTGCAGCTCCCACATGTGAGGGCTCCATAGTGGCACCCGGACGCTTCATCTCCACAGATCAGGCAGGTCTTCTGAGGTGGGAAATAATAGTCAATGGGCAGGACATGGTCACGGCCAGTCTCCAACCTGCAGCACAAAACAGAGAGAGAACAAGAGAAGGGTCAGCAAAGCTGGTCAGGACAAACTGTGGGGAGCATGGTTGTGGCAAACCCAGAACTGCAGTGATGGATCAGCCAAGCACTGAGCAGCAAGCAGGTGAGCAACACTGAGCCAAACCTGGCTCTGACCATGCAGAGACCGTGCTGGGTGCCCCTCCTGACACTGCCCACTGCGTGCAGCATGTGACAAAGTGTGACAAAGGACAGGCACAGTGACAGCACAGCCTGGGGAGAGAAGGTGACTGAGACTTGCTGTTGCAGTGCTCATGGAATTTTGGCTCCAATAATGAGGTTCGTGCACCAAACAGGCAGAGCGTGGCACTGCCAACCACCTGATGCCACATTAACCACCGTGCCAAGACATCCCCAGCACCTGAGTCCCCTTCTCCAGCACCTCACCCTCCCACACACCCAGATTCACTCCTCTCGGCTGGTACCATCCCCTCTCCAACCTGATCTGATCTGATCTGTTTGATCAGATCCATGGAGAAACTGCTTTTCCAGAGGGCATGGCAGGAGGAGAGGGGCTTATCCAAATCAGGAGCCAACATGTCCAGGCAGTTTGGGGAGCACCAGCACGTTGAGTTAATTACTAGAACTCATTTTTCTGCAACCACTGGATGAGGCAATTAGCTTTCAACAGTCTGCAGCTTTTGGGTAAAAATTAGAACCCGCTTAATTTCTGGCATTGTTTGTTGCTTGCAGGTGAGCTCCGAGAAATCAGGTTACATCAACAGTGAGTGTGACAAAGATGGGACTTCTTTGGAAAAAAACTTTATACTCAGCAAAGCCCCACTGTCTTCGCCTGTCCCTCACCTGGGAGCTGTGCAGATCCCACTCAGGTTTAAGCTCAGGAACTGGAGCAGCAATTTCATCCTCAGTTCTTATGGCAGAAATCTTTTGAGTGACTTCTCATCTCCTTAGCAGGAGCCATCAGTGACTCATCTGTAGATGCAGCTCAACCACCCTTCCCCAGCCATCTCCATTTCCAAGGCTTTTCTTGAATTACTGGTTAAATGGAGGAGACACAGTTGACTGCACCGTGCCTGCCATAGTCAAGTCCTGTTGCAACCAACATGTTCCTTTCTTGGCTTACATGGCCTCCCACCTGTCCTCCTGGTGAGATCCCGCCACCCCCACCTCAGGACACTCCCACATCCCCCCATGCCATGGCACGGAGTGCGAGGGGCTGCTGGAGAGCAGACCCTGCTGAGGAACACCAGCAGCACACAGAAAAGCCGGGCTAAAAATGTCTTACTTACCCAGCATGTTTTAGATTCACACATAACAGGCCTTTCTGCTAACAACCCAACACCTCCTTTCTCCTCTCTGTGCAGTCAGAAATCCGACAGTGCTCATTTCCCTGTTTCCATAAGGCTTCCACTCTGTCTCCCCCGTGCTCAGCACTGTGTGTGCCACGAGCAGCAGGGCCTCTCACAGCAGGTGTCGTGACAACAGACACAGGATTCCCAGAGGACCCTGGGTTGTTTTTGAGGATTAATTATCTAAAACTGCAAAGCAGGTTCGCTAATGAGTGGCTTCTGAAGCAGCTTTTAAAGAGCTGCTCGTGTATGGGAAGAGTTGTGCAAGTACAGAAACACTTTCCAGCAGGTGTGCATTGAGAGTACCCCACACATGTGCCCCTGCCAGGGACAAGCTGGGCAGGGCTCCCTGCACACCCTCCATGCCCAGCCACCATGCCATGCCCTCCACCAAGGATGGAGACTGGAGGATGCTGGCTGACATGGGAGGTGATTCCTGGCTCCTCCTGGGGTAAGGCTTGGCAGGGTGTGCACAGCCCCAGCACCCAAAGGGGCAGGAGATGGTGTTTAGGCAGGTGGGGAGCAGCTCGACTACAGCCCCTGCAGCACCAATGTGGTTCTCTGCCAGCAGCCACTGCCCAGAGCTGAAGCATCTGCCCAGGAATGCCCTTGACTTTAAAACAATGCCAATTTGCCTTTTCTCTTTTTTTTTTTTTTTTTATTTTTAGAGAGAAAATTGCAAGAAAAACATAATATAAAATGTTCTAGCCACCCAGAGTGAGCCATGCTAATGGTTCCCTTAACGATCCATTTCCCAGTTTCCAAGAGACATTTACAGGGTGTTCTCAAAACGTGCAGGTAATACATAACACTGGCCAATGAGCCTAAGAAGTGCCTGGAGGAGCTGCAGAGCCCCAGGTGCCACTTGCCCCAGAGTGCCAGTGCACAACAATGCCACAGCCCCTCGTCCCCGTTCAGGGCACAGGAGGGACACGAGGGGTGGCTCAGTGGCCAGCTCACCACCAGCAGCTCCTAAGCGTCCCTTTGGTGGGAGTTTGGACTCAGTGGGGCTGTGCTGGCCCACAGAGCTGCAGGAGTGCCTAGGTCAGACCAAAACAAGCCCTGCCTGCGCTGTGGGGGGCTTGCTGTTGGTGCAATGTGTGGCAAGTGTCAGCCCCACTGCACAGCCCAAAGCAGGGTGATAGCACAGCAGGGCAGACACAACTGGGACGCGCTGACGGTGGCAGCGATGCCAGAGCCAGCGCACGCCCCCAAGGCCAAGGTCATGGCTGTCACCAAGGAGCTTGGTGGCTTTTGGGAGCAGGGGAAAACAACCTTGGTATCTCCTCTGTGGCTCTAGGATGAGTTTTGCTCTCATTTCAGAAGAATTCTGTAAGGAAATTGAGGGTTTGCTGAGCTCCCCTCACACACAAATATTTCTGGGGAGGATAAACTATCATTTTGCAATGAAGCATTTGTTTGTCATTAGTTAAATTTCACCGAACAGCCACATTTCACAATACCCCCAGAAAGCCAAGAGCAAGCACTGGTAAGAGAGGAGCCAACCACTTCTGATCTACAAAGGAAGTTTCCATCTCAGCAACCGCTGGCACAGGCTGCCCAAAACAAGCCAGGGCACAACCACCCCCTTGCCCATGACGTCCCACCCCTAAACCAGACCAGGACAAAATGATGGCAGCTGCCACACACCCCCAGCTCATCCCACACAGGAGCCCCAGAGCAAACTGCCCTGGTCCCATACTCCCCAAGGAGAGGGGATTTGCACCTTCACCATTCTGTGTCCAAAACCTGCACATCTGTGATGCTCAGGAGGTTGCTGAGCTCAGAACTGAATCAGCACTCACACATGAACTCAGGTGACACAGAACCCCATCCAGTCATTTCAAGTACTGTCATTTCTGAGACACTCTGATGTTATCAGGAGGAATCTCTGCCTTTAAAAAAAGCATCACCTGTGCATGACGTTCTCTAATGCAATATTAAATTTAGCTGGCTTCCCCTCAGTGCAGCTGTGGGGCTCCTGCCTGGATGAAGTTCTGTGACTCCCACCAAGGGGCCTGGCCCATGCTCAGCAAAGGACATGACTGCTTACTTAAGGCACATCTTCGTGTCCCCTTGTGCTGTCATTTGGCAGCCACTGGCTCCAGCCAGAGCTGAGCCCAGCCTGTGCTCACAGCCACATCAGGCTCATCCAGATAACAAGGCCTGCACAGAAACTTTAAAGCATTCATCTGTTAAAATGCTTTGAGCCATTTAATCTATCAAGATGCAGCCTTCTGCATTGAATTCATGTCCTTTCTGCTAAATAGCCCTGAGTATGCTTCCAGCCTGCCCGTGCCTTGTTTTTGTGTGTGATGGCTGCGGAGGCGCGATAGCTTCTGAGAGCAGAGCAGGGCCCAGCATGAGCCCCAGGCCTGGTAAACACACACAGGAACTGGATCCTCACGGGATTTAAATACATATTAGCAGATGACAATGGGTTTTCCAGGCATCCCAGCAGTGCAGGCTGGCAGGAGGAGAGTGCCTTAGAGAAAGCAAATGTTCTCCCACCAGGAACTGACAGGAGCAGCCTTGGCTCTCCAGCCCCGGCACTGCCTCCCGGCCCCAGGGGCACAAACAGCTTCCACAGGCACAGCTGCACAAATCCCTTCCCAAATCTCCAAATTAAACTCTGGCTTTTTGTTTTCTAACACTCTGTTAACTGATTTTGACAATTTATTTTTCACACAGCGTGTCCCCACTCCCAGCTCTTGGCTCTTTTCTCCCCTGTTCTCCTCTGCGGTGTATGAAGGCTGCTCCAGGCCTGGAGCTGCATGGACCCAGCCACTCTTTGTCCCTGCACTCAGGAGACAGCCACAAACTGCCTCCTCACCAGCTGAGGCACTGCACACCTGTAAAGGGGACAGGCAACAGAGCCATGATCCAGACTCCTGGGGTGCCCCCTCATTTAATGGCCATCCTGGGCTTTCACCTTCCAACCATCCACAAGGAAGATGTAGAAAACGAGCTTAAAAAGGTGAAAGGTGGCAGGTTTGCTACACCTGGAATGCAAAGCCTGGGCAAATTCACCCTGCAGCCTCTGCACCTCGCCAGTGGCCACCGCGGAGGCTGCTGCCAGCATTTGGCACAGCTGACACCAAAACTCCTGCCTCAAAGCCTGATGCCTGGCCAGGGGCTCAGGGAGCAGCTTAAATAAATCAGCTTGGGGAAGATGGAACACTTGATCCCCCAGACAGAGCAGGTACCTGCAAAAAGAGATGGCATAAGCACATCACAAGGTCACTTCAGATGGGACTCACCTGATTACGAAGCACAAAGGGGGAAAAAAAGCAAACGAGGAGCAGCAAGGCTGCAGGCAGGCTGCAGCCCTGAGGAACCCTCTCGAGGTCATCAGAGCCCTACACTGTATCCTCCTGGTGACTGCAGTCACCTGGAGTGGCCAAGGACAGGACCTTGGCATCCTTGCTGCACCGAGAGCCCTACTTATTTCCCAAGGAAACACTCTGTCCTGGCTGATATTTATGCAGTTAGTTTAAGCCACACCATAATCTTCCACTTTCAAATCCATCTCCTCTGCTCACAAAAAGAAAATGTGCCTGTAAAGAAAATCACAAATAATGAGACACTTGATACATATATTTCGTGCTCCAAGAGACACTGCCATGATGCCAGATGCAGGTCCAGGCTTACAGCTCCCAGGAGAGCACCCAGGCTACAGACCTGTGGTGCCACATACCAACATCTTCACCTGCAGGAGAACTTTTACCTTTCCCTCTTCCAAAATCAAGTGCAGTGATGCTTATGAAATGCTCTGGAAGAGGGAATGTGAGGTTTTGGTGGCTTTTCTCACAGCTGGCGTGCCAGGCAGATATCCAGAGGAACAGAACACTGGACCAATGTCCAGCCATGGGGCACAGCACCTCAAGTGAACCAGCCATGTGGCCCCCAAGGTCCCCCAGCATCCCCAGCTAACCACAGCATCTGGTAGGGCGCTACCAAGAGAAACCCAAGGTAGAACAACTCCAATCAGTGTCACATGGAACTCCAAATGTATTTGGAATTTAACTTGGCAACAAGGATCAAGTTGTCCTAGTGTCCTGAGGTCAGTGGTCAGCTCCCAGCTGGGCTGCTGAGGGATGCCAGGATTCATTCCCAGACTCAGATATTTAAAACACAAAAATATTTTCCCCACTTCCTTTGGCAGTGGAATTATTGCTAAGGAAACCAGTGCTGCAAATTCTGCATTTTTATTTCTCCACTGGAGGAAGCACAAGGCAAAAAAAGTCAGCAACAAGGGCGGGACCCGGCATGGAAACATGAGGAGACCGCAAATACCACGGATTTGGCACCCGGCTGGGGAGGCACACGGCCCGAGCCAGCAGCCTCCCCCTGGCACAGCACGGAGCCCGGGCATGGACAGGGACGGGAGCAAGAAGCAGAACCCCCTGTCTCGGGGAGCAGCCCCTCCCGCCCCTCTCGCAGTGGGGAACGCCCAGGATCACTGCAGTGTCACTGCAGAGCTGGTCCCACAACTTTCCAGCACAACTGGATTATTTTTAGGCACGTTTTTACCGAGACCAAACCTTTGCAGAGACACAGCTGCAGGGGCATAAAAATGCTTTGCCTTATTATGTCTGGGAGTGGATACAAGCTCGATCTGCAGAATTTCCCTTCAGCTCTGCTGGCAAAGCACTGAGTTTCTAGAGGAGACTTCACGACTTGTGCAACAGGATCATCTTCCCGTGTCCTCCAAGCGGATCGTGCTGTGAGTCATCCCCGACATAAACACACTAATTATAATGAAGGTTTCACGTATTTAGTGCCAGGTCTCCCTGCCACTCTTAGCCCCAGTCCCAGCAGAACAGGCAGCATAGAAGCAAATTCCCCAGCAACCCATAGCCATTGGCTGACACCCACCAATCCTTCCTGGCCCGGCCTTCCTGGCGAGCCCGCGGCTCACAGCTGCCCACACCTGGCAGCTGCACAGGGATCGAGGCAGGATCAGGGCATGACTGGGACAGAAGCAGGGCAGGGCTCGCCCCTCAGCAAGGCTTGGATGGTGGGGATGCATGGATGGATGGATGGATGGATGGATGGATGGATGGATGGATGGATGAATGGATGGATGGATGGATAGGCATCTGCATCAGTACCAACCCCAGTGGCACGTACCTGCAACCTAGGGCATCCCAACTAGGCATGGACTAGGAAACAGTGCTTTGATGCCAGTTTGCTCTTTTAGTGACACACGGCAGGGACAGCCACACCTGTCGTTTTAGGGGCTGAGAGCGTTCCCAGGAAAACACAGAGAGCAGAGCCCTGCAGCCCTGCAGCAGTACAACTGGCTGACTCCAGAGAAACATGGGCATTGGGGGGGTCCTCCCATTACACAGACCCAGGCTGGAGTTTTGACTGGCCCTGATGGGCAGCAATGTCCAGAGAGAGCCGTGGCACACTGGAATCAAAGCCCTGCCCACTACCCCTTGGCCGTACTCTTCCAAGCAGCCAAAGAATGAAAGCAGCCAGGACTCATTTTCTTTCAAGCCCGCCTGCAAACCAAAACACAGATGCCACATCTAATTTTAGGCCTTCCAGCCTTGAGAGTGTTCTCCCGAGTGTCTCTGAGGGAGCAGTGAGATAGTCAGCTCAGGACACGCTGCAGCCGCAGCGGCGCTGCACCCGCCTTGACCCCAGCTCTGAAACGGTAGGAGGGCAGGGGCATAGCAGGAGGGCACAGCATGGCTAGGAGTCAACAGATCCCTGCTGATCCCAGGGGATCGTGCAGGTGACACTAAGCCCCTCCACTAACTGCAATCAAGTGTAAAGGGAGTGACCCTGCTAACCCCAGGCTGTCACCTTCTCCCTGCTGGACATGACAACTGCTTCAACCTGGGCCATAATCCAAGGGTTTAAGCATCCACACGGCAAAAGGGAGGGTGAACTGAACAAGAAGAGATCAGCTGCTGCCCAGAACTTTAGCTCCAGTCTCAGCTCAGCTCTGTCCAACCCTCAGCACAGCTCCAGCAGGATGTTCTGTCCTGCAGGATTCCCAGTACTGTGCTCTGCTCCCTCTTCAAACCACCCCCAACACGGCCCAGAATCAAGGACCCAGCACTTGGCACAGGCTGTGCTGTAAACAAGAAAGGGGAAAAGTCCCTGTGCTGCTATTGTTTTTCTAACCATTTAAAGATGCTCCAAGGGACTGGGGAGCAGACTGGGAAGTAATAGATTGCTTTGTAAGGGGAAGCTCCTATTATCAGGGAAAAGACTCTTTTACCACAGGGGACACATGAAAACAAAGCCAATTACAGAGAGCCAGGAAAAAGGAATCCATGTGAACAGGCTGAGTTCATCGGGACGATGTCACATGTTCTGGAGTACAGGAGCATGCACAGGGACAAAGCCCAGAGGCAGCCCACAGGGATCATGGTCTGCACCAGACCAATGGCCCCAGACACGTGTCCCCCAGCCCTGCCCTGCTAACAGAGCTGGCACTGCCAGACAGCAGGAGAGGGAGTAGGGGTGAGCTGGGGGGCTGGTTTTCAGTGTCTGAACAGGGAGAAGCAGCAATGCTGATCCCACACCAAGCCCTGAGCTGCCTGCAGAGGCTCAGGGAGGTTCAGCCACCTCTCCTTCCTGTGGGCAACACAGGGCACCATGCCTGCCCTCCAGGGACATGTCTGCAGAGGGAACACTGCAGGCCACGGGGTGAGGGGTGGGGATGTTCCTCATACAGAAGAGAACACACACATAATCTGTGTGGAAGATGATGAACAAATGTGCACAGGCACACACACAATTCAAGAGAAACAGTAAATCATCTGAGCTCTCTTTGCAGGGGGATTTCATTTTCCAGTTAATGCACTTCATTGCTTCCCAGATGAAAGCTATTAACCCAATCAGCACAGAAATTCCTTCCTTGTGTTTCCCTTTCAAGAGGAAAGTGGAGCTGCTGAGATAACCCATTCCAGCCCTCCCAACTGCAGGTCGGGAGATGCACGGACGCTGCTCTGCTGATTGGTGTGAGGGGGAGGAGGCAGAAGCCTTCATGAGGAAATTTGTGATACAGAAACTTGTGCCTGGGCTCTGTTCTCAGCACACAGGCCAAGGTCAAAGCAGTTTTTTCTGCCATTTCTAACCAGCAAAGAAGCAAACACAGCTAAAATATGTAACAGCAGCCAAAATGCTGAGGGCTGGTAAAACCACCGGAGAAAGAAGTGTTGGGTCATTTTGGGAGAGACAGGAATCCCCCCCCATCCATCCCCAGGCAGAGAGAGCACAAGGGGAAGGAAGCAAACTCCAGAATTTTCCCACCTCATCCCAGGGACTGAACACATCCTCTGTAAAATGTATTCTGGAGATCTGCAGCCTCCCCTCTGGCATTTGTAGGGATTGCTCCTGCTGGCAGCAATTCCAGAAGCACTCAGCAGGATGGGGGTCTGGAAGGTGAAGATGCTGCTCTAACACAGAAGGATTTGTCCAGAGGTTCTTCCCAAAGCCACTGGCTGCAGCCAGCCCGTGTCTAGTCCCTGCTGGAGCATATTGGTACAGAGGGAGAGGTCACCCACCAGAATGCACCACCCATCCTCAGGCGACAAAGCCAGGCAGGCCACGACTTGGAGCAGCATGGTCTGGTGGGAGGTGTCCCTGCCCATAGAAGGGAGCAGAATGAAATGGGCTTTAAGGCTCCTTCCAACCCAAACCATTCCCTGAGTCTGTGATCAGATTCCCCAGGCTCCAGCAAGAGCTGGATCAGGCAGCCACCACCCAGGACATCCCCCCAGCAGTGCTTGTCACAGACACCTGGCTACAGATATGAAAGGTAAATTGTTTTGACAGCTGCGATGCCCAGCACATGAGGGGTGGCTGGGACTCTGCATGGAGCTCTCAAACAGCTCTCCCACTCTGCACAGCCTGAGCAGGACTCTGCCAGCCCAGGCACAACCCAAACGTGTCCCAGGAGCACCCAGATCTCAGGGCAGACACACCAAATGGTGAATGTGCCTGTGCCTGGCTGCTTGCCCTGGTTAAGGCTGCCCACAGCGCTCCGTCCCCACACCAAGGGTGTCTTGGTCCAGCACTGTCAGTGTCCCATTATTGGTGGTTCCGCACTGACTCTCCCATCCTTACTGAAGCCATCTCTTTTTCCCCCAGAGCTGTTTGGGAAGTGACAGCTGCCTTGCCTGTCCTGAGGTGCTCAGCATGGTCCACCCAGCCCCAGCAGCCCCGTGTGCCAGGCAATGCAATGGATCAGCCCCTTCAGCAGAAACAGGGGCTCATCCCAGGAAATCATTGTTTACTTATTAAGATGGCCTCCCTTCCCCTTTGGATGGCACAGGGAAGCCACCAGGACACCTGCGGAAAGCTCGGGTGTAATCCACCCCTGTGGACACCCGAGCTGCCTGGGGCCGGGTGGCCCGGGAAAAGGGCAGCAGCTATAAATACCTGGGGAACTGGCTTATACTTTTAAGATTATTTCTATTACTGCAAATCACTTAATCTGAGGTCTGTGTCCCTACAAACCAACCCCACCACTTTCTGAGGACGTGTCAGCACCTGACTTTGTTCTCACTATTTGCAGAGGTGTCCGTGGGCGGGGGCTGGGGAGCTCCGAGCCGGAGCGCAGCGGGTGACCTTGCTCTTTCTGGCCCCTGTTCAGACTGCACTAACCAGGGAGCCAGCAGCACCATGCGAGCAGCGGAGCCAAACTGACCCAAGCTGAACCGAGCCTGCCCTCCCCGTGCCGTCCTGTCCCTGCACAGGTCCCTGGGGAGAGCGGCGGGTCCTGCGCGATCCCGAGGCGATGCTGCACTCCCGTAACCCCTCCCCTGCAAACACCGCCCCGGCGGCTGGACAGGGGCACTGGGGCCAGGGGAGGTGAACAGGCCGATGGATGGGGTGCAAAGTCCAGCACGCTGCTGCAGGACAGTCCCCAGCACCGGGCACGAAGCCAGCACAGCCCCCGGGACCCCAGCGCTGAGCTGCCAGGGCTGCGGCCACTCACACGCACCGGGGGGGGCTGCTGTCAAATGACAATTCCTTTTTCCACAGTTGCCTGGAGGCTGAGTGAATCGCTGCTCTTGAGTGCTTCAGTAGTAAAATACTACTACCGGGAGTGTTTTTATTCCTGTTAGAGGATACTTTGAATCTCACTTAAAAACGCTGGCAAGGAAAATCAGGGTTGCAATAGCTGGATTTAAAGCGGGACAAAGCACAAGCACACACCTCAGTGCCCCACTGGAGGCACCTGGCCAGGCTGAGCAGGACTCCCCCACAAGGAGATCTCCCCAGCAAGGCTCGTCCCTCCCCCTGCCCCTCTCCCGGAGCAGGCAGGGGGATTTAGTGCGGTTGGACGTGGGTGAGTGGCACGGGCAGATCAGGGAAGGCAGACAGCAGTGGCAACGGCGAGAGAATATGGATGGAGAGCCTCCGTCACAAGTCTTTGCCATGACAACTGGGCCAGTTCCTTTTCATTTCAATGCGCTCCCTCATACCACTATTACTGTTAACAAAAAGGGCTGGCTCTGCTCCCCACAGAGTGCAGCCACCAGCCACTGCCAGGGCCACCACTGGGCATGCCTGCACTGCCACCCACTAAGGGGTGATGTGACCCTATCTGCCTCCTAATTGTTTACCAGGCGTAAATGCTCTGCTGCAACAGGAGATGGGACATCTGCCTCCTGTGCATGCTGTATGCTGGATCTCTGGAGGAAAAGAAAGAGCTGGAAAGGATCCGGTACCCCCACACGAAGCGTTGCTGTTGCTGTTTTCCTATGAGCATGGTGTAGAGCTGGGCTCAGCCAAGGTGAGAGCAGATCACTCTGGTCAATGCTCACGTCTTACCCAAAGATGACCCCAATAGGAGCTGCCTGTGCCCCCTGTGCCACATCACTACGTGCACGTGGTGGCACCAAGTCGCCCTCCCCAGCTGGCCCAGGCTGTCCACGATGGCTTTGTGGCACTTGCTTTGAGTCAGTCTGAGGTGCAGACATGCCGTCTGCAGAAAATCTTCCAAAAAGAAAATTAACTTGCACAAAGTAATGAGGCTGAGCGGCTGTGCAAGGGGGAATCCTTGCTTTTCCTATATATTTCCAATGTTCCAGAGCCGTCCACAGCTGCACAGAGCTCCAGGATCTACAAGGGCAGTTCTCAGAAATAAACAGTTTTTACTAGAAGTCATAGAAAGTCTCCCACGGAATAGTTTTCTTTCAGTGAACACTCACTTGATAGATTTTAAATGTTCCACATGACGATAAAATAAATACAATTTCTTTTTTTTTTTTGTAATTTTAGTCTACAATCACTAGCAGAAAGTATCCACTGCAAACACCAACACAGCAGCCTCCAGTGAGTCTAGACAGCAACTGGCAATGGAGAACTGGCAAACTGGGACAGCCACCTTCAAAACAAGCAATTTATAAAATATGAATGAAGGTCCGTGCCAAGAGCGGAATTCATGGGAATGACAAAAACACAAAGAACTGAGCTACTGCTCCCTACTACAAAGTGTTCTTAACCCCATGCAATGAAACTTTTCATCACACCAAAACACGACTACAAGATATGACTACAAGATTTTCAACATTGTAGGGAATTTTGTGATTTCTTCCTGCAGTACATGGCAGTGTTTCCAGCTTTCCTCCCAGCTCAGGAGCACGCCCCCCTTGCCATGCACAAACTAACTCCTGATCTGCTCCAGTTTCCGCTGTGCCTGTTCCTCCCACTGCCCATCCGCAATCAGCTCCCATTGGGAGCCGGAGGTGACCCCTGGCACGGACACAGAGCGGGCTCTTGTCTCTGCTGGAGCCCAGCGCGGCCTTGGAGGGACGCGGGGAGCTGGCGTCGCCCCTTGGATGCCGCTCCCATTCCTGCCTCGCTACAGTGTTTCTGCTTTCGTTCTTCCCGGGACTGTCCCACACCTTCCTCGCTCTGAGAAAGGGGCCAGAGGCAGCGATTTCCAGGAATCGTGGGCTCCGTGCCACGGGGACACAATCCCGACTCCAGCCCCCACTGATGCCCATCCCCAGGGGCTGGAACCTGTGCCCGTGGCAGGGATCTTGTCCTGGGGGGAAAAACCCATTTCTGCAGTGGGAATCCTGACCTGGGAGTGACCCCTGTCCCCTGGGATACAAAACACACTCTATCTCTTGTCCCAAAACAGTATTTTGACACACTCTTCTGTCCTCAGAAGCAGCACCAAAGCACTTCCTCATGTTAACTGGCTCTCAGTCTGGAATGAAATTCTTCTAGGAGGCAAACCAATGGTTATGCCAGAGACTGGCTGCAAGGAGTGGTGCAAAGCACAGCTCATCTGTGCAATGGAGAAATACCAGGGAATCTGTAAACAGCGGGAAGAATGTCAAAGCTGCATAAGCAGGAGAAGAGCTGCTGTGAGCAGATCCTGTGCAGCTTCCAGCCCTGAAACCTCGGGAGAACACACAAAATACCTGTGTGACTCCAACCCACCAACACTCTTAAAGCTTCTTGTGAATTGTTTCTTTGGCAAAATTTTCTGATTTCTCAGCCGCAGCTTTCAATACCAAGTGCCACATAAAGCCTGTCCTTCCACTCGAGAGGAACCAGGGTGGAACAATCACTGCCGATACCAAGCATGAGACTGTGGAACCAGCTTTCAGGGGATGTAAGAGCTCAAAAATTCAAGACATTTGGAGAAGAGGATGGGAAAGCCCAGAGGAGGATGGGGCAAAGTCTGCCCTTGAGCAGTGAAGAGGCAAAGAGACACTGCACCCTCAGAGCAGCTGGGGAGATCCCACACAGACACCCTCCATGTCTGCCCTCCACAGCCCAAATCCTGACAGGTGATCCATCTCCCCTTCCCAGTGGTGAGGGAAAGCTGGAGCACAGGAGAGCAGGGAGGGACAGGCAGAGGAGGGAGGGGAAAAGGAGGAGACCATTTTATGAGATTTGATATTTGCTCAGGAGCAAAGAGAAGGAGCTGCCAGCTCCAGCACAGCACCTGCCTGGCTGCTCCCCCAGCCCTCAGGGGTTCCCCTTGCTGAGCACAGCTCCAACATCCCTGCAGCTCCAGTTGCCTGGCCTCAGTGTATCTCTCGTTTCACAACCTCGGCTCCAGCCATGGCACACATGCACCCTGCCACAGCCTGCTATTATGCCAGCTCACGCTCACCAAGCCCTGAGCTCTCTAACCCAGCTCCAGCTGGGTTATCACAGCCATCCTGTGTCTCTGAGCAGGGAAAGGGTGAGAGGTGCTGAGGAAGAAATTTGTTTATCTTTTCTCTTCTCCGTTTATCAGGAACCCACAACACATCCCCAACTCTCCTGGCCACCAAAGGTTCCCCATCCATGTGTCCGTAGGGGCTGAAGGGACCAGCTGCCCACACAACGTTCTGCCATGGTCCTCTTGTCTTCAAAGAAATATTTACATCCCATGGCCAACTGCCAGAGCAGAAAGGTCACACCGACAACAGCAGACAGGAGGGTCAGCCCTTCCCAAGGGCTTTGGAGTTCTGCCAGTGCAGCGCTGGGGGTCCCCAGAGCCCTCCTTGGACTGGGATGCCAGAGCAGCTGCTGCTGGGCATGGGCAGGGAGTGAGGGCAGCCCTGAGAATGACCTCCTGCCTCATTCCATCTCTAACAGCTGCCCTTCACCCCTTCATCTCTTTGCCAGTCTTATCTTCTCCCTTATAGGAAGGAATTACTGCAAGTGTTATCTGTAAGCCTATCACAATTACAGAGCTGAAACGATTACAGAGCCATCGAGCCAGGTGATGAATGGACACGTGGTGTTGGCCCAAACTGACCACAGCCAGGCTGGGGAAGGGAACCAAAGATAGATGTAACCAGCAAACACCAGGATTCCAACGAGTATCAGCACCAGGTAACAGCAGGGACAGCAAATGCCACTTAAAAACATCTGAAGCTACATGGAGAGCAGATTTTCCTGAGCCAAAAGCCCCTTAAATCCTTTTCTCCCCTTTGATTCCATTGCTTCAGTAACAGCTCCTTCTCTGATTCCATTTCACTCTAAACCAGAGGCCAACCCCCTCCCACCCGCCGCTGGAATTCGTCTTCTGATGGCAGAACTTTGGATTTATTCTAACAGTGCTGCATCTTGCTCCTGAAACAGGGGTTTTAGTCACCTCAAAGCCTGCTGGTAGCAATGATGCAACAACCAGAGCACAAAGATAAACAGCTCCAAGTCCACAGGATAACAAAACCCGGGATTAATTTGCTAATTACATGTAAGCCTGACTGATGCAGTCAGGGACACTGTACCAAAAGCTTTAAATTAAACCAAATCATGTTAATATCCAGTGTTTCTGAGATGTGCCAGCACCTCTAAACCCTGACACCTCCCCTCAAATATAAAAAACTGCTCATGCTTTAGTGTCATATGAAGGGTGTTTAACTCAAAAAATACCTATCCATACCTGGTCCCAACTGCAGCAGGGTAGAATTGGGGCTTGGGAGAACTTCAACTGTGAGGGAAGAGCCATGGTCCTGCTGGCAGACAGCAAGACCATTCAGAGAGGAAAGAAAGTAGGAGCAGCACACCTTGAAATGCTCCTTATTCTCCAAAGCAGGGGGGCTGTGTGTGCCTGTGCTCCCAGCAGCAGCCCCAGGCACAGGGCGCTGAGGTGCCCATTGCCCAGGGCTTGTAAAGCCCCCAAAGTGCCCCTCACCATCCACAACACTGAGGCTGCCTCCTCTGAGGCTGCGAGGGGAAAGCTTTACATGCAAGGTCAAGTAGGGCAGGAGATCAGACCTAGCACCAGACAGCAGAGGGGTGCAGGTTCAAAAGCCAATCACCCTCCCATCACGGGATTTTACTACAGAGCCTCTCAGCTGCCATGAACCTTTCCTCCCGCAGACACTGCTGCCTGGGATGCTGGTACATGACCCACTGCTCCAGCTCCAGCAGAGGCTGGTCCTGTGCTGGCACCCACAGATCCAGGAGAAAAATGCAGAGCTGCAGGAACGGGCCAGCAGCTGTGAAGCTAATGGAGACTTTGCTAGGATGAAATGTAAACCTGGCAGCGATTAACACATATGGCTTGAGCCAGACCACGACGAGTGTTCCGCTTCCCTTCTGGTGTTTGAGAATTACATCTGAACACAGAGAGACGATGCCAGCCCGTTTCACCTTTGCAGCAGCAGGGTAGTTCTGTACAAGCCTTGGAGTTCAAAGGACAGGATAGTGGTGTTGCAAAGGTTGCTGTGCCAGCTCCAGCCCTGCTGATCCCACAGAAGTCTGTTAGGGGAAGCAGGCACAGCACAGAACAGAGCTGCAAGGAAGAGGAGTATACAGCTCTTCACACAGGAATGAGGGAGATGTCCTTTATCTCTAAGGCAAGACCCGGGCAAAATGTACCTGCTGCTGCCTAGCGCAGCCTCCAAAACTGCCTGCAGACCTCCAAGGGAGCCCACACCTGCTCTCCTCAGAGCAACGTTCCGTCTGTGTGGGATCCCAAAGCACAGGCTCTGCAGGCAGAACAGCCGCACAAACAAACCTGCACCGCCATCACCAGCATCCCAACGCTGAACTTTTCCAACTTGATTCCTCCCTGCCCCCTCTGCACTGATTCCAGCAGAGATTTATCCAGAGGCACACCCGGAGCTTGCATAGCTCCTGCCATGGACAAAGCTCACAGCTGGATGATGCTCACAGCTGCACTCTTTCTGACCTGTCACTACTTTTACCCTTTTTTCTTTTGCCAAGCCCTTGACATCTCTGTACAATCCCCCAGTAAATCGCTGTGTGGATGGAAATTATCCCTGTACCCAAATGAAGCTGTGAGCATTTAAAACACAAACAAGCCCAGAGGCAGCGCACTCGCCTGGTGCTAATTTAGAGGTAAAATCTAATTGTTCATTTCAGCCTTTGGTCCCAGCATCCCAGACATCACGGGGTGAGTGTGTGGATGCAGGACTCCCACGATGCAAACCCTAGTTGAGGCCTCACATACTCCTGGATGGGGCTGTCTCTGAGCCAGCAGAAAATCCCTTGGGCAGCCCTTTCTCCCTCCCATTTCCATCAGCTTGGCCATGTTTCGTTGTGCTGGCAGATGAGCATGCAGGTGCCCACTGCTTTAAATGCTGTACAGGTATTTTACAGAGATGGCTCATCTCCCTTTTTTGAGGTTAATCTACCAGAAAAAAATTATTTTTGATCGAATCCTACTTCTCAAACAAATCTCCCCTTCCCTTGTGCATTCCCAAAACCTGTTCTAGCTCTACTTTAAAATACATTTTCTACATGCACTTTAAACAGCCCCGAAGCACAGGTGATGTTTCTCTGTCACTACATTCGGGGCTCCCTGCTCTGCACAGTGCATTCCCGGCAGGCAGTTCTCGGCGGGACAAGTTGCTGGGAAGATTTTAACTCGATGTCAAGATCCGTCCGTGTTTCGGGAAACAGCGTCCCGATCTCACCCGCTCCCAGGGGCCGGGAGCAGCGGGATAACAGATGCGTGAGGAAACGAGATAAACGCAACGACCCCGCGGGACGGCGGGGACGCCGGGCGTGCACCGCGCTATGCCTGGCAGGTTCTCGCCTAGTTCAGCCCCAAACGACAGCATCCGGCAGCAGAGAGGGGCTCCAAAGCAGGAACAGCCAGGACATAGCGGGGTTGGACCCGCGGTGAGCGCGGCAGGCGGCGGGACGCTGGGGCCCCGGAGTGCCGGAGGGATGCGGATGCAGAAGGTGGCATGAGGGATGCGGGCACAGGACGCCGGGGCTGGCGGGAGGTGGGATGCAGGATGCCGGCAGGAAGCACAGTGCAGGGTGCGTATGCCGGCGGGCTGCGGGACGCGGGTACTCACCGGAGGTCGCCGTAAGCGCCGGCGTAGCCCTCAACCCAGGGCTCCAGCTCGCTCTTGATGCCGGGGGCGGCGAAAGGCGCCCGGCCCGGTGGGTACCAGGCATCGGCAGGGCACTCGGCGGGCCCGGCGGGCGGCTCGGGGCACGGCCCGTAGAGCTGCCCCTCCTCGGCGAAGAAGGTGGGCCAGGGGGGCGCGGGGCCCGGCGGGACCAGCTCGGCCCCGAAGCGACACGGGCCGCCCCAGGCGCCGCCCGTCGCCGGCCCCGCCGCGCTCTCCAGCTTGACGCGGCCGAAGCCGCGGGGCAGCCCCGGCCCGGCGGGCGGCTCGGCGGCCAGGGCGGCCTCGAAGGCGGGCGAGGGGTCGCGGGCGGGCGGGCGCGGGGCGCGGGGCGGCCCGGCGGGCACGGCGAACATGCAGTCCTCGCGGGGCAGCGGCTCGGCCGGCGTCTCCAGCGCCTCCAGCGCCAGCCCCATGGAGGCGGACACGGCGCGGGACAGCTGCCGGGCACTGTCGCCCAACGGGTCTTCCTTGTCCGCCGGCTCGGTCTCGGGAGGCGGCAGCAGCGGCATCGCGCCCGCCTCGCCCAGCAGCTCCCTCAGCTCTCCGGCGCAGGGGAAGGACGAGCCCATGGCAGGGCCGGGGGCCGGCAGCGCCTTACCGGCGGCGCGGGGCTCGGGGGGCGGCAGGCAGCCCGGCGGGGGTGGCAAGCAGGCGGGGGAGTCCGGCGGCGGACGGGGACTCGGCGGGCAGGGCGCGCTTGGCGGCGGCTGCCCGGCGCCCGGTTCCTCCCGCGGCGGCTGGAAAGCGTCGCAGACGCTCTGGAAGAAGCTCTGAAAAGCCCCGCGGAAGGTCCTGCCCGCCGGTCGCGGGTACACGCGTCCGACCCCCAGCTGCACCTCCATGCTCGCCGAGCGCGGGGCAGCGATCGCTGCAGCGGCAGCGGAGCGAGCGAGGGCGGAGAGCCTTGGCAGCGCTCCCGGCCCGACCCCCGCGGGCCGCCTACCCGAGGCGCTGCTCCCCGGCGCCCATGGCAGTAGCAGTGACCGCCGGGCACGAAGCTCAGTGCGCGCAACAGGCAGGGAAAGTTGTCGGCGGGGGCGCGGGCAGGTGCGGCGGCGGAGCGAGGGGCGGGCGGGGGCGGCCGCGGGGAGGGAGGCGCGGCAGAGAGACCGCCCCGGCTCGGCTCCGCCGCGATTAACCCTGCGACGGCCGCGACGACAGCGGCGCCCGCCTGGCCCGGGGCTCGGAGCGGCCCCACCGGCGGCCCTGGAGCAGCGCGGACGCGGAGCCGCAGCCCCGCCGCAGTGTCCGGGCTTGGCGCCTCAGCGGGCGGGTCGGAGCGGGATGAGGCTGCCCGGCCCGGGCCGCTGGGGACATGGCCCAACACCACGGCCCCTGGGCGACCGCTCGACAGGCCCCCGCACCCCGGCTGGGCGGGACGGGGCGGGGAGGGGGGCGCGGCGGCGGCTGCCCCGGTTCCCAGCTGGGCTGCTGGAGGAGCGGGTGCGTGCGGGCCGCCCGCCCCGGGCCGGCTCGGCTGCTCCCCCGCTCTCCCCCCGCCTGACAGCTGGCGCAGCTGGGCGGACTTGGTCAGAAAAATGCTCCTTTTCGCGCTGGCGTGTCGGCGCTCAGCAGCTCCCCGCCCCCGGCTGGGCCCGAGCCGACCCCCGCACCCCTTGGTTCGCCTCCTGCCTGAAGGCCGGCCGCCCGCTTCCACCTCCCACTGCCCCCGCGTCGTGCCACAGCCCCCGCCTGGCAAAGCACGAACCATCCCGTGGGCATCCCCGCGCGGGTCACGCACTGGGATGAAAAACACCTCGCTAGCGGCGAGAATTAGTGCGGGACCTACCGTAAACAAGGCTTGAGCTCCCCTTGCTGGTCCTGCAATAACAATCCTAAAGCAACTTCTGGGAGGCACCATCCCCAGGCAACCTGGGAATGGAATCATTTTCGCTCGAGGAAGCTTAAAACAAGCCCGTTACTTTGAGCCCTTTTGGAGACAAAGGGAAAAAAGCCATAAATAAGCGGAGCCCGCGGGGAAAACAGAGAGACATATCCCATCTTTTAAAAGCCTTTTTACAAGCTGTAGAAGATAAAAATAAAGATCGAAGTCCAGCCAAGGAAAATTTGGCAATGTCCTCCATCCTGCCTGCGTGATCAGAGCAGCTGGAGGAGAGGGAGGAGGGTTGGTGCGGGGTCAGTGCCGCTGGCTGCTGCAGTGCAGGACGGCTCCGGGCAGGGACTGCCACCCCCGGGCTGTGGCTGTCCTAGAACTGTGCCCAGCTCTCCCTGGCCACCAGTGAGGAAGAGCATTTGCAGAGAAACCTCATCAGCTCTCGCGTGTGGCTGAAACACCAAGCTGGGCTCTAACGCCAAGTCCCACAGTCCCTAAAGCACTGAAGGCAGCTCAGCTAACACCTGAGATGGTAAAAACCAAGAGAGATGCAGTAAGATGTGTGCTGCCAAGGGAATGTGGGTTCCAGCGTCTTTGCTGCTCCAGCCTCTCAGAGTTGGACAGGCTTCTGGAGTGAAATATGCAGACTCTGGAAAACATCTAGGGGAGGATTCTCACTATCAGCTTCAAGAACTGTGTTGAGAAGGGCTGAGGGCTGGGGTATTGCTGTGGGACCAAGGGCCTCTGTGCCTCAAACAGGACATGGGTTCTGAACAGAGCTTTGTTTGACTCCACCATTCCCACATCCTCGGTGTGTACACTCTGAAACACCACAGCCTGCAAAGACCTTAGCACAATTCAGACTTTTGATGTTCAAACAACCTTCCTGTCTGGGATGGGACCTGTTTGGGCCTCAGCTCCCATCTCTGGAGCTTTGGCTTTGGTACTGTTTGTGTTCCCTTGCCCTTTCCTCTCTCTGCAGCATCCACAGGGCCCCAGATTTTTCCCCCATCTGAATGTTGCTGTGGGGTTTTTGGAACATTGATCACTGCAGAGGTGTAGAAAGAGAGACTGCAAAATGGTTTGTGTACCTTAGCCTGCAGGGCCAACACTTCAGTTCTGACTGATGATCTATGGTAAAGATGTTTTTAATTAATTTCTCGAACAGGCATTTTGCAAGGGTTTTTTTTTTTTACTTGGTCCTCGTGTTTCATTTTAAATTGATGGAATGGTAGTGGATTTTCTGGCTGTATATGTGCACGACTGCACATGCTCTGCTTAAAGGCTCTGTGCATTTTAATCTTTATACTTGGTTACTGAAGTCATCACACAGTATTCTAGAGATGTCCTTTTCTCAGCTTGAATTTGATATGGATTTCAATTATGCTTCCCCATTCTCCCAGCAATACGTATTCAGGTAATCTATGTAAATGGTTATTAAAGCGTGGATTTAACATCCCGTACAGGCATTTATAAGACTCTCCATGGGCTGAGGTCTGAGCTGTTTTTGTCACCAACAGTTTGGTCTTTCAGTTCAAAGTCAATTGAAATGCACAAGGAGGGAAAAACCTGGAAGATGATGGACTCGACTGTGCGTCACAGAACAGGCACTTTGCCTGGCCTCATCGGAAGCAGAGTGAGCCCCAGTTTGGGCAGGGGGAGATACTGAGGAAGCCTAATCCAGCAAAACACTTCAGCACATCTTCGTCTTGAAGTGTATAAATAGTCCCACTGAAATCTAGGAATTACTCCTGTGCTTAAGGTTAAGGATTTCCTTAAGTGCTTTGCTGGATCAGTACCAAGACGATTATTTACAAAGTGCTGTCAAAAAGATTGGACACCAAGAAAAAACTTTTTCTGATAAAATCCTTTGGCTCTGAATGTCCTGTGTGACTGCTCAGAACTGCAGCAAGCAACCTTTTGCAGAGAGATAGGGGCCATTCCATTAAAAAATTTCCCTCTAGACCCAAGAGTAGCAGGTGGTCCTTTGTTTTGTCGCCTGAAAAAATACTCAGCGCCAGGTGATCTCTAAGACCTCAAATCTACAGCCACAGACAGCTCAAGTGTTATCATTACAGTCCTGCAGAACTTGCCAGGAACAGAATAAATGGTTTTTCACCATTAATCTTTAGTAAAATGAGGCCAGTAACGCAGAGTCCAACAATTTTGCTTCCATTCCTTGAAGCCAGTTGCACGCATAACCCATTACCCAGTTGCTTACCAAATTACCCTGATTGCACTCCTCCTTCTGTACCATCCCAGCTGTGAGGAGATGCCAACAGCTGTCCATGCTACACCTGCCCTCTCAACATCCCCTAAATGGTGAACTGATGCAGTTCTTTCCAGCTGCAGCAGCCTGCATGAGGAAAAGAGGAATCGTTTCTGTGGAGCATTTAAAATAATGGCAGAGATTCAGGAAGAATCACAGGCACAAGAGCTGTGTCCCACTCCCCACTGAGGCAGAGGCAGCTGGAGGAGCCAGAGGCACTTTGAGCCTCAGTGGTGCCTGTGCAGGTTGGAACACGTCTCTGCTCTCACCTAATTGCCACTCAGCAAGGAAGGCTTCGTAATTCAGGGGAAAGCAACATGTACATAGGCAAGAGAGACTGGTTTGTGCTCTCCTGGATGCTGTGGCCAAGGTGTGAGCCCATTAGGGCCGGAGGAGCAGCCAGCCCAGCCCTTCCACCAGCCCTCACCTGTGGGCAGCAACCAGGCAGGAGCCTGCAGAACACCAGGCTCATTAATGCTGCCTCCCACAGCTTTTCCTCATTATTCAGTCCGCTCTATCATTCTTAAGCTGCCTAGAGCTACACAACAATACCATTTTCTTAAGGTTTTAAATATTTTAGCCATTTGTATCAATCCTGGACTGCTGACTGCCTTGTCTCATCAGACAGATATGTGAGTTCACAGGGGTGGGTTAAGAGGCTTCAAAATTTGCCCTTGCAGGAAGGTGCAGACAATGTTTTCACTTTCATCTATTTTAATCCTGAACATTAGTAATGTCTCACATCTCTCATAGCTTGCACCTTTCTGATTCAGGGCACAGGTTGCTTAACTCTTCCTTGCACCTCTCCTTAGTGACCAATGCTGATTCTGCTTTTACCCAAGAAAGCCCAAAGCTCAGGTGCCCCTGGGGCAGGAATCATCTGCCTCCTCACTGTTTTGATCAAGCCTTTGGGACAGATCAGTGAGAGGATCCTGCTGTGCTCATGTCATCCTGCAAGACTTCTCTCAGCAAGGGGGGATTGATTGAGCATTGTCACATCTCAAAAGGCAGGAGAAGAGTTTGATGAAGGCTGGACCCCGCCCAGGAGTGGCATCAGCCCAGCAGCATCAGAGGGAGGCAGACCTGCACGGTGCTTCTCAAATGCCTTTATTCACATCTTGGAACAAATCTTGCTTTAAATACAGGGCTAAGTGATGTCTTAGGTAATACTTCTGGAACAGTTACAATCACCTGAAGTGTTATTCCTCTCTTTGCCCAAATGCATCCCTTTCACCTCCACAGAATAATTAGCATGTTTTCCTTCCCTGACAGCTTGGATTTTCAGAACAGCCTGTTCATGCACCTTAGTGGGATGACTGGAGTGCTTGGTCCATTTGATCAATCCTTGCAGTGCTGAGAACAACACAAATCTTCACTCCTAATGAAACACACATTTGTACCGTTTCCCATGTCTTACACAATTGCCTTTTGGGCAGTTTGGAGTTTCTCAGGAGCCAGGGAGGTGATACACAAGTTTGTGACAAGTTCTGATATGAAATCTGGTACAAGGAAACAACACTGACAGATCCATTTTCCCAGCCTGCAACTGGGATAAGACTGGGATAAGCCCACTTCCATTGCTCAACAGGGATGCCCACCCAAAGTGAGATGCCAGAGGCTGATGGAAGTTCAGTGGCTTCATTGAAACCCATGGGCACTTTGGGGCTGCCTTCAGCAGGCCAGGACTCATCCAAGGTTCAATGTGGAGTTGATGTTTGGTTATTGCTGTGTGTTTGAATACTCTGAGGATTTCAAGAAGCATGAGAATGTTTTCCTTTATCTGCAGTTTCTAGTGCTGCTGCTCTTTGTCCCAGCTCAGCAGGCACAGCTCTTCCCCAGCACACCTCAGAGGTCACTGTGTGTTCCAGCTTCCAACACTGCTGTTTAAAGACTCTGTAACACATCTAAAGAATATCAGAGAGGAAAAGTGTTTCAGGGCTCAGCTGAGAGTGACTGGGAGGGTTAGGTTGTGTTGGTCAAATGTAAGAGCTGCTGTGGGAAGGAAATTGCCCGTTGGAAACTTCAATAAAACAGCACACCTCTTTCATGTTGTTACACACAGCTCACAAAACCTCTGATGCAATGTCCTAGAGGTGAAAGACTGCATAATGTACTTCATAGGCATATTTTTACTGGTACTTGGATTCTGAGGGGTCCATTCTTTCATCAGGAAAACCTCCTATGCCCTTTTAAGTTGTTCCTCTTGTCCCTTGAGTTCTGTCTACATTCTCCCCATTTACTGACTCTGAGCTCCTTGCCTCCCTTCACTGAGCATGGAGCTCTTCCTGCATGGGCTGGTGTGACAAGCACTTTTTGTTGCCTGTAGAGCCAGGCAAGCTGCTGAAGGGGAGAGTTTCCATCTCTCCCATTCTCCTCTGCATGAGGCTCCTTTGCTGCATAACACAAATCCTGGGGCACTCACTTGGAGGCAGGTCCTGAGATGCTGTCACTGCATCCTGGGATAACATCCAGGGTGGACCAGGGGTGTCCCTGGGATTGCTCCTGGAGGTGTAAATGCAGGCCTGGCTGCTGTTCACTGCTTCTTGCACTTTCTGAAGCACTTCCCAGCCCCTCTGGTGTAAGAAGGAAGCGTGCTTGGTTAATAAATTAAAGGAAAAAAGAGAATAGTGCATCCCCAAGGGAGACAGTAGAGATGAACAGTGTTTGTCAAGGCATGCCTCACTTAGATGACCTGGAAAAACATCATAAATACGAGTAGTGTAGTGTCTGCAAAATGCTTCCAGTGAATCAAAATAAAGAAACCTTTAATCGCATGAGTCTGAAGTCACCAGGGCAGCTGCAACACAGAGGTGAGAATAATTTACAGAGAACTCAGAGAGCCTGTATGGGTTTGTGTTCCCCACATGTTCTCCTGCAGCACAAAAGTAACCTGCTGGTGGAACGGGCTTTCAGTGATTTATCTCCTGCTGCCTTTCAATTAGGTTTGAAAACTTTTGACTTACAGTGTAAAAACCTGTCAGTGACATCATTCCAGGGTAGTAAATCTTGGCATAAGGAGGCCACAGAAGCTCCCAGCCCTCTGCACCCTGGGCAGAGGTGTGATTTCTGTACTGCTGCTGCCGTGGGCAGTGATAGGAGGTGTTTATTCCTTTGGCTTTATCTTTGCTGCTCCAGTTGCAGCCTCAGCAGCACACGCTGGGTGTGCACACACAGGCACCAACATCTCAGTCTGGTCCCATACTGGGAGCAGAGGTTACACCAGTGTTGCAGCCCTTCTCTGACACTTCTGACCAGGGACCAGGCATTCTACCCAGCTGAGTGTTGGCCTGGGCCTTGCTCAACCAATACCCGACATTTATTGACTTTAAAAACTTAAATTTGTGTCTGGAACCATAGTGCCCAAAGCCTCCTTTGTAGAGCTCATTATTGTTTCTCGTGTGATGTTCATAAACTGTTGTTGCACGTTTCCTTGGGAAGTCTCTGTGGTTGTAAATCATCAGCAGATGTCTCATTTTTCTGAAACATCAAAAAACTGGCAGCTTTACTCACTGAAAAATAAGGGAGAACATTTTTCTTGTTGTTACGTAGCTCCCAGTTAAGCACAAGAGGTTTGCAGTTCCTGCGTGTATTTGTATTTTGTTGTTCAGTGTTGCCCCCAAGGAATCCACCCCTCTGCTATCCAGCCCTATTTTGAAACAGAGACTAGAAATGCCATTTCTGTGCTGTCAGGTTTTGCAATCCTGACAGATCCCCGGGGCCAGCCTGGTGTCCACGCTGCCCAGAAAGCCGAGCTCGTTACCAGGGTCACTGATTGCCCTGCTGTGATCCCCCGGCTGCTCTGCTGTCCCTGTCCCTGCAGATGCAGAGAGCTGCTGGCTCCTTCCTGCCCGAGGGAGGCTTGAGGGATGGCTGCATGTGCCTCTGCAGCTGGGAGCCAAGCACCACTTCTCATTCCTGAGCCTGGGACCACATCAGCCACAGCTGGCAGGAAGAGGAGGGGAGTTAAGCCATGCCTCAGGAGTTCCTGCAGAACTTCACTTCACTTACTTGAATGATTTTTTTTTTTTTTTTTTTTTTTTTTAATTTTTATTTCATTTAGACACATTTGTAACCCTGCAAAAACAATCTTGTGCAGCATCATGTTCTAACCCAGAGCCAGCACAAAGCACCAATTTTCTGGGCTCGTTGGCACTAAACAGGCAGTGTCCACTGAGAATACAAACCACTGAGGGAGGGTGTTCCTTGCAGCAGCAGCACAGCCCAGGTGTATCACAGAGCTGGTGCAGCATATCAATAAACACACAGCATCTCCTTCGGGCTGGCACATTCTGAGATCCCTTAAAAACACACTCTGCAGTGCCCATCCGTTCTGCAAAGAGGCTTTTGGCTGTGTTAAAATGTGAGCCATCTCCCTGGATTTGGAAAAGGGAGGAGGATTTCTCTCCTGTCTGCCAGGGGATGAATATTGTGTTTGTAAATCTGCAGCAAAAAGCTGGGCAAAACATCTGCGACAGAGAGAACACAGCCTGAATGGAAAATGGAATTCCCTTGCATCACAGTCTCTGGGAGGTGACTGCCAACCTTGTTTATCCTATTTTCTGGCAAGCCAAGAGTTGCAACCAATTATTTAGTGCTTCCTTCCTCTTTACCAGTGCTGCTCACAACAACTCGTATCAGCTCTCATCGTTTCTGGGCTATTGGACAAAGTCCTGTTTGGTGTGACCAAAATTAAGGGGAAACAAAGCATGAGCAGTCTGTTTCAAACCCACTGCCACTGCTCAGCTCCTGCCTCACAGCAGATCTTTGAACACCTTAAATCTGTGCTGTCTGCTGAACAGCACCTGAACTGAACTGCTTTCCACCTGAAAAACAACAGCAACAACAGCAACAACCCAGCCAAAATGTTTTTAGCATTTTCAGCCCAGGAAAAACAAGTTTAGAAGAAAGGCAAAATGTGCATGTCCCAAAGACCACAGTATAGCCAAGTAATTATTTCCCCATTGATATCCATGAATTTACCACAGGACAAGGGAAAGGCAAAGGCTGTACAATTTTTGGCAGCCAAAGAACAGAGAGTTAAACCAGCAGGACAGGCTTCTCTGCCTCTTTCTTTTGGTGGCAGTTGGTCCTTCCTTTCCCTTTCTGATATTCCTACAGCACTGCAGGACAGGAACCCCTCAATGCCTGTGTGGTTTTTCTGAGCCCAGTGAGTCCTGCAGAGCTCTCCTGGTGCCAGCAGCCCAGCTGCTGTCCCTGTGCTCACACGTGGCAGATGCCTTTGTCCCCAGCCACATCCTGTGCCGTGTCCAGAGGGCCTTGGAAGATCCCCCAGCCCTGGAGCTGAGCTGTCATAGGTCAACAATGCAATGAGAAAACTGATTTGAGCAAACAAGAATGGGTCTGATTTATGTACAAATAATTCTGTTAGACATGGAACACAAACACATCGAGCATCAGGTCAATAAGCCATGAGACAAACAGCAAGGAAATGTGAATTGGCTGTTTCACACCCCAGTGTAACCAATACACAGAAAGGCCACAGAGGCCAGGGAGGGGATCTGAGAATGGGATTGCTGCATCCACAATCTTTTGGACGCTGTTGTTAGTGTAGAATCCAAACTATCTGTAGTTTTTGGTGGAATCTAACAAGACATGAGGAATCCCAGAAGAATCAGAGACTTGATTCAAAGAAGGAGAGATTGGACTGTGTTGCAGTGCTGAAGAGGAGGTTGGAGTCTTATTCGTAATCTTCTTGGAAAAAAGATTTAAGAACTCAGAAAAACAGTAACAAGAAAGGAATCTGTTGTTTTTACCAGTGCAAGAGCAAATATTTAAAGTTCCATCAAAAAGCCCCAGAGTGTCTCAGAGGTGTGGAGTGGGCCAATTGATTGCATTTCCAAATCATCTTTTTCTCTGCAGAGAAAGGGTCTTTTCAACAGATTATCTGCTCCAGTCCTCAATAATAACAGTGCAAACCCCTATGAGCTGCCCTTTGGGTAACTGGGACGTGCTGCCTCTGTGCTGCATTATCTGCCTGTCCATCTGCAAGAAGGTGCCAGGTCCTGCCCTGTGTTTACCGAGTGATTGCTGCCTTCATTGTATTGACTAATTTGGCAAACTGAAATACAATTCCTTATCCAGCTCTATCTTCTTCTCAGCTGAGAAAGAAGGTTTTGCATGCAATCAGTGTCATGGAATGCTTCCAGTCTCTTTCAGGGTGGGACCTTACTGCTTTTGGAAGGAATTGTAAATTCTGAGAGGAAAATGGAGGATCAACAGCTGCACAGGCTACTGTATAAAGGTAAATAAAGTAAAAAGATGTTGAGGAAAGAATCACCTTTAATGTCATCTCTCCCTTTCCTTAGGATGGTTAGTGAGCTGCTGCATTGGAAAAGCTGTTTTTCATGGAGAAAGAAAACTCCTTTTCCTCTGTGTGAGGTTGCTGGCATGAAAGACAGAATTCCCTCTGTGAATCTGTCCCTCCGGGTGGGCCAGCCCTTCTGCCTCTGTCCACAGCCCTTCCTCATGCCTCAGCCTTGTTCAGGACTGTTTTATATGTTTGTTCATTCTTTTAGTCATCCCATCACTTCTGCCTCTGCCCCTGCTGGAACTGGAGGGTGCCCATGGCTTTCCTCATTCATCCATCTCCCAGTCCCCACATGTGGGAGCAGCTCATGTGCACCCATGGTGAGGAAATAAGGTGAGATACATTTCTGCAGGTTGTGTTCAATGAAAACAGCCCCAAACTTGTCTGTTGGGTCAACTGGGTTCCTTGAAAGAGAGGGTTTGAAAAGCCACATTTGAAATGATCCCATGGGAAGGAAGTTTTGGGAATGGCAAAGGGGCATATTAAGGTTAATCATAATTAGGAGTTGAGTACAAAGCAAGAGTGATGCTCTTAAGTCATACAGGTAAGGAAAAGGTCCAAGGTAAACCAGAATGGTCTGTGATTCTCTCTGGTGTTTTGCCATAGTTACAACTCACCTGAGAGAGGTCCAGAGTCTGCTGGACCCTCCTCTGCAGCTGCAGGCACCCAGCACAGTTCTTGGTCAGGAGGACGTCAGCACGGCCCCAGGCAGGTCTGTACCTGTGCACACTCTTTAGGCCACTGCAATCACCTTGCATGGATGGAGAAAAGGAATCTGAGTGTGATGTACATGGGAAAGGGAAAAGGACAGGACTCTTCTGTTTCCTCCACCCTCTGATCTCCATCAAGGACCACAACTTAGGAACCTGATAGGATCTGAGCAACTTCTTGTTTCAGAAGAATTCCAGGAAGGGTTTGCATAAACCAACTGAGGAGTTCCTCATTCTGTATGTGACCCTGTGTCTCCAATATCTATCCTGTGCCACTGTGTATAAAGTTACTTTCATTATCCACTTTGTTTTCTTCTCACCCAAACATCTATTCAGTGCCTGTTTCCGAGGACCACCAGATTGACGTCAGTCTTATTTTCACCTTTCACTCCTCCCTGAGGCATAATTAAGGTCATTCCCTACTGCTCAGTTTCAATCCAGATTCCAGTACTGGGCAGTGGCTGTCCAGTGTCCTTGAGAGTCACCCTTAGGAATTCTCACTGTCCATGGTGACAGGGAGTCAAGGCTGTCACTCCTCGACAGCCTCATGGCCTGAGAGATGGCATTAAGTTGGTTTTCTGCACCATTCCCGTTCCTTTCTTGTATCTGAACCATTCCTGTTGCTCCCACTGAATTTGCAACAAACATTTTAAAGCTTTCTCTGTTTATCTGTGGCTGTTTGTAAATGTTACCAGGTGTTGTCCTGGCACCTTTCACATGCAGAACACTAGGAATTACATCCTTATTAACCTGCCAATCTTCCTTGCAAGGTGGGCGAGCTTTCTGATCCTCTCTCTCATGCTGGAGTCCTCTGCTTTCTCCAAGCTCATAAAACAGCCAATGTCAGCACCGAGGTTAAACTCAGAAATCCTCAGCTCCTGTTGCTGGGATCTGACCTTGCTGCTCCCACGGAAACCTCCCCATTCGGTTTGCAAGTGACACTTTGCATATTGCACATTGCAATCCATCCCTGCCCACATCGACAACCCCAGGAGGCTTTAACCCCTTCCTGTCCCCACCACATCAGGAAAGGCTGCAAGGATGTGCAGGGATGGGTACAGACAGGTCCTCCTGCCTGAGAACAGTTCAGGGAGTTTTCCCCAAATGTCAGAGGGAGCCTTTCAGCTCAGTGTGAGATGTCCATGTTCAATTTTACATGCCCTGGACTGGGCACCTCTTATTTGCACTAAAAGTCACAGTAATTTCTCTCCCTGTAAACAAAGAGTTTAATATGCTGAGGGGAATTCACTTAACTCAAGCCATGGCAGATTTATAGCTATTAAATGGAATGCCAGGAGGTTGTTAGCACTTTGGGAATCCTGGTTTGTTATTTCATAATCACATATTTATGGTTCCCACAGCACATTGTTTTTGTCTTGCCGTTCATTTATGGCAGGTCTATTAAACTGCCACCACTGAGCTTCCAGGCCCTGGGCTGTAACTCTCTCCAGCACTGCTCTGATTGCACTCTCATTCTTTTGGGGCTGCTTTGATGGAGATCGATACCAGCACTCTGGAGAATACAGAGGGAGCATGTTCTGCCCTGTGAAGCAGGCACAAAATGAAGCCTGTGAATGATCCATCACCTGAAGAACACATTCCTTACAAGAGGGATTAATTTTTCTGCCAGCCCAGGTGCTGGCTCTTGGAGTGAGGGTGGATAAACTGAGCCCACAGTCTCCAGGCTGGGTGTGCTGCTGGGTCATGAGGGGAGGGAGCAGCCCCTCACCCCTGCCACAGCTGCCCCCTCACTCAGAAACTTCTTGGGCTTTCCATCCCAACAATCACACATCCAGCACACATCCACACATCCAGCACACATCCACACCCACCCTTCCACCCTCTCCAGACCTTTTTAGGTTTTTCAGCACACTTGCAAGCCTCAGTTGTTCTTATTTTTAATGCTGTTAATTTACCTCTCTCTGCCCTGCTCCTCCCCTGCCTCTCCATTTCCATCAGGGCCTGGGGTGTTTGTGAAGCTTTGCCAGAACACCCAACCCCATGGCACTTGTCACATTTATGGAGGAGAAGGAGTAGAGCCCAACAGTGCTACTCAAAAGTTAGGAAATCAGGAATTTCAGCAAGATTCAAATTCTTGAATTTCAGCAAGAATTTCTTCACAGAAAGGCCTCTAAAGTACTGGAAAGTATTCCCAGGGAGGTGGTGGAGTCCCCATCCCTGGAGGTGCCCAAGGAATGCCTGGATGTGGCACTCAGTGCTCTGAGCTGGTGACGAGGTGGGGATCAGTCACAGGTTGGACTGGATGATCTTGGAAGTCTTTTCCAGCCTCAGTGACTCTGTGATTCTGTGAAATGAGATGCATTTTTAAAGAGCTGGTATTTCAGGGGCCTTAGAGAGGTGATCTTATCACAAAGGCAATTCTAGTTCCAAAACTCTCTCAAATTAAAGCCACCAGTGTGCAAATGCCCATCAGTGAGGACAGTGTTTAGGGCAGAGCTTGAGTACACTGCACCACAAAGAATTCATCCTCCCAACAGAGTTTTATCCTTCACTTTTCCTTTTCTTTTGTAGTAAGCAATTCAGATGATGCACTGAAAATCCTTGCCCAAATATTAATTTATTTAGTTGACTCATTCTCACACAGGGAATAACCTGAAGAGGGCTCTTTTGTTTTTCTCCTTCATACCTCTGACTCTTCCTTAGAAAAAACATAAATTTTAAGTCAGTGGATAATCTAGAATGCTACAGCTTTCCAGTCAAGTTTAAAAAGCACATATTAAAATAAACCCAAAGTTTCCACTTTGTACCCAAAACAGAAAAAAAAAGCAGAGCCGTGCATGAGGGTTTTAATTCAGCAGCCAAATCACTGGCTGCTTGTTCCCAAGGACAAACAGGCATTGCTGAGCCTGTGGGAGCTGTGGGAGCAGCTCCCAGAGACCCCCGAGCTCAGGGAATCTGTGGCAATAAGAGATCATAACTGCAGCAAAATAAAATACCAAAAGGCATATAGTGAAACTCAGGATCATTTGGATCATTTAAAAATGGAGAATGGGCCAAAGTAGCAGAAAAATAGAGCAGGAGGAGCCTGAGGTTTATTCAGTTGTTACTGAAAAGAATTCCTGAACAGCAGTGGAACCCGGGCCAGAATCCTGGGCCCCGTGAACTCAGCTGTGCTCCTGTCCTTGAGACTATCAACAGTTTGTTTTCTCTGCAAGTCTTGCACTCATTTCTAGGAAAAGAAGTCAGCAGGAACAGTGGGAGCTGTTCCCTTTTACGTACAACCAGCAAGGTTAGTACCTTAGCACTGATGTGGTCCTCTCTTCCAGGCCTGGTGCCCCCAGGTCGGGAAATAATTACAAGCACATTAGTCATGAGGCCAGGAATGGTGGAATAAGGCAGGTGCCATCAGAGCCCTGCCCCGGGCTCACACTTCCACTGGGGTGAGATGGCAGCCAGCAGAACCAGCACCACTGGCAGCACTCCAGACAACGACACAGATGCTCTTTGATTTTCAGCGCTGCGGTGCCTCAGCACCCCGGGCTGGGTCAGGGAGCCTTGCCCAGAACCAGACTCACACCTGTCCAAAGGAACTTTCAGGTCAGATGAGGATTGGTCCTGGTTAGAAGGGAGCTGAGAGAGGTGGAACTTTCCCCTGGTTAGACTGCAGGGTGTGCATGAAGCATCTGTTGCCTGCCCGTGTTTTGGCTGGGGTTGGAGCGAGTGACCCCGGTGGGCAGACAGAGGCAGGGCAGGAGGGGAGCTCAGCCTCCCCAGCGCTGCTGCAGCAGCAGCAATTCTCCTGCCTCACAGTCTGTGGTGGGTGGCTTTGGCTGTTTTGGCCGACATCCAGCAGACAGCAAGGATATAAACTCTTTTTATTCCGGCTTATTTCCCTGCCTGCCTTCTGGTTCCTTTGTTGTGTGAATGCAGAAACTGCTGTGTATGTGTGTAAAATACAACAGGCCATTCAGACACTTACAAAAAGGTTTAAAACTATTTTTTTGTGTGCTTAAAAAACTAACAGATGAAACTGAAATTCTGCTCAAGGGCCCAGCTGAATAGAGGAAGTAGTGAGTGTTGTGTTTGTGTGGAGGGAGGGTAACAAATAACACAGTGGTTAGCAATTATTGGTTTCCATTTTCAGTATTTTTATGTTTTTCACTCTGGAAGTTTCTCTGTGAGACCTGGATTTTCTAAAGAGACTTTTCTGTGCAGCAAATCAGCATTACCCATGCTGCCCACTGTACCTGTCCCTGCCCATGCTGTGATCAGGATCCTTTCTGTCTGACACCAATGGATGGGAAGTTTTTCACAGGTGTTTCTAGCATCAAGCAAAGCATTTCTTACTGATGCTGATCAGTTCTGGGCTCTCATTAGACAGGCTTGGCCTTGCCCCAGCCCTGCTGTAGTGCCCAGACCAGCCCCAGGCTCTGTCAGTGTGTGCTGGGATGGCTGCAGTGTTCCCGGCAGGCGACTCACCCTGGCCAGCCCCATCTCAGGCTGTGCTTCAGCTCCTTCCTATCCCCAGACACTGCCCTGGCCTTGACCTTTCACAAAGCTGCCCCTCACCAAACCCCAAGGGAGCTCCCACAGCCCCTCCTCACCTCTGCATCCTTTCCAGTCAGCTAAAGCAGCTTAAGCTCACAGCGCCGAGGTCAGTGCTGGGTTGTGTGTGCAGCTGATGGATTTGTCACTCCAAGCAACTCACACATCCCTGGCACCCAAACAGCTCATCCCTGTCCTCAGGAGCCTCCCCTGTCACAGGGATGTGCCCAGTGTGATCCAGCCAGCACTGAAGAACAGAAGTAAGGAAGGGTGCTTCTCCTTAGCAAGAAACATCCTCCAGCCACCCTGCCAGGGCACAGGGGCTCCTTCTCTCCCTGCCTCCACACTTCCAGGCTCACAGCTGTGCAGGCTTTTTGTACTGAATCCATCTGCATGGAATTTGCTGGACTTAACTGCTAACAAATTTATTAGGAATCAATTTTTGCGCAGCTATCACCAAATGTAGTTATGGATTTAGAAGAGCAATTTTGAGGTCCAGTAATCACAGCATGTTTGGAAACAGGGCACAGACACTGGAGTCAATGTTAGAACAGAGAATCTCATGCAGAAGCACAAAATCATGGAATTGTTCAGGCTGGGAAAGATCTTTAAGATCACAAAGCCCAACCATCAACCCAGCATCACCACCGTGTTCACCAATAAACCCTGTCCTCAAGTGCCACATCCACAGGGATGAATCAGGATGCTGAATGCAAACTTCATCCTTCAGCAGAGGGTTCAGCCTATTCTATGCTAAAGGATGGAAATGTGAACTGTTTCAATTGTTTGAGCATTCAAATATTTCAAGTTTTTGATCAAGTCCACAGGTTCACACTGAGTGGGGCCAGTTCTAGAGTAGAATTAGAGATAAGGAGACACTGAGTCATATCCCAAAATCTAGTCAGCCCTCAGTAAATAATCACCCAGCATGTCACAAGCCTCAATTTAGGAGCATTTAAAAGCAAAATCATGCACATAATCAGTCCAACCACTAAGTCACAGCAAAGCTAATGGCAAAAACAGCTCTTGTACCTCTTGACTTTTGCATGCAGCTGAGAAAACTGACTGTGTCAGGGGAGTCCCAGCTCTATGATGCACTGTGACTGTACAGCTGTAGCTTTGCCCCTCAGTGATGTGCTCACTCATGTTTATGGATTGCCTGGGATGAATTTGTGTCTCATAAATCACACCAGCACAGCAGGAAGGCTGAATCTGCCAGGGGTATTTACAAATTCCACCTTGGGCAAGGTGTGAGGGTGCACACTTTTCACCAGGGAGGCTGGAAGTGGTGATTCAGCAGTTCTACCCCATTTTTCAGATTCTGCTCCAGACATAGGAATTTCTTGTCTACCACAAAATATCTCTCTTGAGCACACAAAGATCTGAAATGGGCAGCATCATCAGCAATGGTAATTGCCTGATTTCAATCCTTTTCTGACCAAATCAATCTCTTCTGTCTGAGGCTGCCATTTCCCACCTCCCTGAAAGGAAAAGGTTTGGTGAACCACAGGAGACTGTCACAGCACCCAAACAAGGAGCAATGCCTGATTTTATCTGGTTGAAAGCCCATGAAATCTACTCTGCTCTAAGTCGATGTTGACCTCTTTTACAGTAACCGGTATTTTTAAACATCTGTATTTGTCAAGACCTTTCTTAGCTGATGAAATATTCATCCAAATCCCTCTGTGAGGGAAATGAACTCGATACCTGTGCTCAGACCCTTCTCCTGCCCAGGCTCATCAGCTTGCACAGGCCACACTGAGGGGCAGGATCACAATTGTGAATTCTGTTTCCAGTTAAAATAAATATGTGTTCTGTTATGCACACTGTGGTTCAGCTCCTTGTGTTAGGCTTTGACACCCAGCATGAAAATGTTACCAGTTTGTACAGGATTTGGTTATATTAAACCCAGGTCAATAATTAATGCCCGATTAATATAGATTTAGGAAAGGTTGTTAGTTTAACAGGAGACAGAACTCTCTTCTGGGCTTTGTCACTGGCCTGGGAAAATCTGCTTTCTGTTGCTCTCTAATCTCCAGTTCATGACCTTTCCTGTGCCTGAGTGCCAGCTCTTCTGGATAAATGCTGTCTGCAGGTACAGTGGGGAGAGCTGACCTGGGTGAGGCTCTCCTGGAACACAAACACAACTGCTCAGTGCCACACCATCTGTGCTGCAGTCTGCTGGGTTCTGGTACAGGGTCAAGGGAGGGAAAACCCAACCCTCAGTTTCTTTGCAACTGCTCAGGGAAGGAGTGACTTGGGATTTCTGACACAGCCACTGCCCTGACTATCTTGGTAGCAGGGATTGTCCCTAGAGGTAGCCGTGCTTATATTCAAAGCAGAAAAATCCTTCTTGTCTACTACACTGCTAAATTATTCAGAATTATTGTTTTCCCTGTAAAAAGCTGAGAGAAGACGCTAAACAAAGCACAAATACCAAGCATCCTTTCCCCTGAACGCCCCATGTGGGGTGCAGCAGTTGCTTTATGATCCCTCCATTCCCACAGGAGAATTCAGAAAGCAGAAACCTTGTCTAAATAAAGACAACCTTGGCAAAGCACATCATTCCAGGCAGAGATTTCTGTCAAGGCAGCCCGCGGTCACCGCAAGGCCATGAGGCAGGAACAGGGAGCGAAGGAGCAAGAGAGACATTTTTGTGGAAATAAACAAGAGAAGGAGCAGCTGATGGTGAGAGATGCATGGGAGTGCTGGGGATGCCTCAGTACTGTCCAAGGGAACACTCCAAGAATGGTTATTTCTGACAGGCTCCCTCCAGAGCAGGGTTTTCAGCCTTTACACCCTTTCTAAATCCCAGCAGCCAATATAAGCAGAAGAAAAGCAGCACGGGTGCTTATACCTGTACTACAAACATCACAGAGCTTCATATGTCACATGTACGTGTTAACCCCAACCCTACCTATATGTTATTTTTCTTATAGGGTCTGAATTTCCCTTGAAAATTTGGCAGTCCTTCAGGAACTCAAAAGGAGTTGGATTTCAGCTTCATGGAGCTCAGGGAGAACAGAGAGTGAGCACAGACAGAGGTTACCCCCAGGGATGGTTTGGTACAGCAGCAGCAGCTTCTGTCAGCCACAATGTGAGCTCTACCAAGGATGATTGACTCAGGCACATGAACCTTCTCCCCAGCCCAGCCAGGTGGTTGCACATAGACCTGAGACTAACTTACTTCTCTAAGTCAGGATTTTGGAAAATAGAACCCCTATGTCCCTGCTGTTTAATACAGTCCCTATTTAATACAGTAAATACAGTCTTAGATGAACTCTAACTGCTGTTCAATCAGCTGTGGAACTCATGATAGTTGGGATGAAAATGGGATTGGCAGGGAAATGTTCTGAGATACCCTCAGCAGAAACTGGAAATAAAAGAGTGAAGAGCTCCTTTCACGCTTTGGCAGGAGCTGACAGGAGTGCCAGAAGTAGGCAGAAGAGTTTATCAGAAATTTGGATGTTCATTCTTCTCCAGACCCGTGGTTTCTCCTGCCTACATCAAGGGAAGAGAAATGTAAGTGAAGGGGTCCCAAGTGACTCCAGCAGACCCTGCAGGAGACAGAGCCCTGTGAGAACTCCTGTCCTGTCTCACAGCTCCCCAAACACCCAGAGAGCCTCCAGCCTGCTCCAGGCACTCGTTTCCCTCTCCAGCTATGCACAGACTTCTGCAAATGTGGTTGTCCAACTGCAAGAAACAAGAAAGTGCTAATATTGGTTTAAGCAATGTGAAATGTTGGGGACTCGGAATATTCTGCTCTCATAATGACAAATCATAAAATCCTAATCTTTAAGGGATATTCTGTATATCCTACTGAACTCAACAAATCATATTTGATGAAAGGCTTAACATTATTGAGTTCAACCCATGGTCCAGAAAGAAACCTAGTGAGAATGTGGCACCAAGAATGAAAGATTGTTTCTTTTTTGGGGGGTGTCTTTCCAGGGTTTAATCACCTTGCTTTTAAAAATTAATCCATGTTTCCTATTTCATGTTCGCTGACTCTGGAGTGAATTCCAGCCAATGCCTTTTTATCCCTGTCAGACCAGGCAGGAATGGGCCACATACCTTACACAAAAATGTGATTATGGGTTTTTTTCCTCCTTCCTCTGTTGTCTTTCTGCTTAAGAAATTAAGTGAACGCAACTTTAAAGCCATGTTCCTTTGCAAAGGTTGTATGTTGCAAAATCCTCTTGGCTTTGGAGCGTTTCTAAAACTCTCTGCTGTCCAGCAGTTTTGCTAATCTCAGAGCTGGTGTCACACTCATGCATTCCTACAGAAGCCAATGTAACAAACCAACAGTAGGAATGAGATGTTTGATGACACAGTGTGGATCAAACAGGCCTTCTACTCCCTCCACCAGTGCAGCATCATTGCTTCTGTACCACACAGATGCTCTGAAGACAAAACCCTCAGGTTTTTGATCCTCAGATGCCTGACCCAGCACTGGAATTAAAATGCTGACCAAAAAAGCAAGGTACCAAGGTCATGCACTCCACATGCATGACCTGTCAGGAGTCAGAACACAGTTCCCCAGGGTTCTGGGAGGTACATGCAATTACAGAGGCAAACAGAAGCCCTTTCTGGTCAGACAGGGTTTGTGGCTGTTGTCCTTAAATGAAAAATACCAGTGTGGTCAGGGAAATGGCATACATAGAATTCAGTGTCTAATTTTGTACTGGATTCCCATTTAAACTTCTGAAAGAAACATCAGAAAATATCCATCCTAAGGCCAGACATGAAGACAAATAAATAAATACGTAAAAATATGTAAAAACTGTAATTTCTGTGGATTGCAGTCACTGCAAAATGGCCACCACTAAATTCAACAGGGTGAGTAAAACTTTACAGTTTGGTTGTTATTTGGAACGCTGACAGCAGATATCATCTTGCAAAGAAGAGTGATTCATCCAAGTGCTTAGAGGATGGGAGCCCTGGACAGGTTCTGGGGCTGATGACCAACATAAACAGGCTGTAAATTCAGTAGGTAATAGTGCAAGTCAAGGGAAAAGAGGGAGAGAAAGGAAACATATGGCCAGAGTCGGAGAAGTAATAGATCAAAGTTTGAACAGTGAAAACAAATCCAGAAATTCAGGCAGGGAAATATTTGCTCCTGCCTGAGCACACAGAGCAAATCCTGCTGAGGAGATTGCGTGGGACATCGCTCACAGAGCCTCAAATGGAAACTGAGCCCAGGCACCTCTGAACTGATGGAATCTGCAAGCCCTCATCCATACTGAGGACCAAGGAGGCCCTTGGCTTGAACTCTGAAGGAATCTAATTGCAAATTCTGTGGCTCTGACCTTCTCTAACCAACACCACCCCCAGGCTGTTCTGCAGCATCTCCGCTGTCTGGTGACGGCTGACACGGCTCAGTAATTACATACAGATTTTAAAATGTGAACTGAAGGATTTTGTTCCAGAGCTTCACCACCATTGAGGCATAAAAGAGGTTGTGAAACAATGTAGAGACATGAGTGATGTTCCCCCAGAGCTGACAGTGGCTGGGACTGTGTACAGGTGGCTTCATGGCTTCATCTCTGCCAGGTAGGCAGCAGGTTATAGAAAGCATTTTATTGTTTGCATGTTGCATGGTGAGCTGCAGCTTCCCTGCAGAGAAGTTTGTACATCAACATAATTTATTTTTGGCCCTGACAACTCCAAACTTCTGTGGTGAGTGAGAGCACTTGTCAAAACCCACTCAGATGAAGGTAAAGATATCACTCTTAATGGCTGAACACATCCAGCACTGGCAACTAATCTCAGTTATCTTTGAGATCTCATGACAAAAATAATAATGTTTGAGCGTGTATTATTGCCACAGACCTCAACAACACAGGGCAGGATGTGCACAGTGACAGATCTGTCTGTGCAAAATGACACAGCATTATGAAGTGTTCCTCTCAGGAAAGAAGTCAGTGAGGAAATTGAAGTGGACTCAGGTGGAGTATTGATCCTGCCCAGCAAGGATGAATCTTGTGCATCATCACACCTCCAGTTTGTGTCCCTTGCCTTTCAGGAGAGCAGTATTGGAGACTCCCTGAGCTCTCCAACCAGGCCATGCCCAGTTCTGAGCACTCTTTGCAAACAAGGAGGGGCTGGGGCTGCTGTGACCAGGAGCAAGGGACGTGCTGCATTCCTTCACACACTGCCCCAGCTCCGGCTCCTCAGGCAGCACAGTGAAAGCTCCCAGTGATGCTGAAAAGAAGGAACCAGCCTGGATCCGCAAACCCAGTCTGGACTTGGAGGGAAAAGAAGGGTTCAATGCACCACAGGGAAGTGCAAACAGCTAAACCCCAGGTAGGCAGAGGGGCAGTCAAGGCTGGAATTTGGGAAGGAACTGATGCTGGCAGAGGATAAGAAGGTATCAGAGTAGTGAATTCAGCCTGGAGTAAGTTTTTCTTGGGACGAACTCCCTGTGTTTGCCAGCACTGTGTGTATTGACAGTCTGCAGCTGTAGACAACAGCTGAGTGTGGCTCTACCTCCTGCCTGAGCAGAAATCATGGGCTTGGAAAGTACTTGTTCTGGCAAGCAAGTGTAGAGAGCTGGCGTTAGGGAGCTGGGTGACACAGGCACAAATACAACCCAGAACCCATAGTTAATTGTTGGTGAAGATTTACCCTTTGTCCTTATTAGCTTGCCTTTAAACAGACATGATAAATGCTGTTCATTACTCAAATGTATTCTGAAGGAGTCTAAACTTCCCCAGCTCACTCTTTAATCATCCTCTGGCTTACACGTTTGTCTTTCCTTCCAAGATGCTGGTAATAAATAAAGCTGCTTAAATGGTCACAGTGCTGTGGCAAGCCTGCAAGCCCATACATCTTGCCTTTGAGCTGTTGGTGTTTTTTAACTGCCTCTATATTTCTTAATTTCAAAGACTTGAGAGGTTCAGCACTTGTTTTCTGCCTGAAGACATCTGGTGAAATGTCTGCTGACATCTTGTCTCCAGTGTTGGTGGCAGTGGCAGGCAAATAAGCAAAACAAGAGAGCAGCTGCCTGGTGCCTGGGCCAGCAGGGAGAAGTGCTGCTCATTTGTCCCCATCTTGTCTCCACAACTGGACATGGAGAGAAGGTGTGAGCTTGTGTCTGATGTACATTTATACAATACCAAGTGAAAGCTTTTTTACTCTAAGGATGATCAAACTCTGGAACAATTTGACATGAGAGGCTGTGGAGGCTCCATCCTTGGAGATATTACGGCCTTTATAACATAAAGAGAATCCACAAGACTGAATATTCTCTCTGCTGCAAAGCAAGAAGCAGTGCTGGCATCAAAACCATTCATTCAGAATCAAAAACATTCAGAAGAATGTTGGAGTGAAACAGGAGCTGATGTCTCAGCAGCAGCAAGAGATAACAACACCCATCTATCTCCCAGATTTTTGTCAGTTTGGAAAACTGGAGGGTGGAAAGATGGCCTGGGATAATCTCAGGCAAAGTACAGAACAAATTAATTAATAACCTCCTCCTTGAACCTCTGGAATGAAGGATCTGTGGCTGATTAATTGTGGTGGTGAGTTCTCCAGGACTGATCATGTCAGCTGTGCTGCATTCCATGGAGGGAGTTGAATCGTTGGCTTGGGAAAGTGTTGGTAGAGAAGCTCGATGATGAAAGGGAATTTGAGCTTTTAAGATATTTTGATCATTAGGAAAGAGTTATTGTGTGTAGCATTGATTCATCAACTTGTGCTTTTAAGTTAATGAGCTCTGTTTGGCAGCTGCAATCTCTCCTTTTTCTGGACTGCAAGCAGTGATCAATCAAAACCCAGCACTGAAGTGACTGGAGAAGCACCAACAGCAAACTGTGCCCTTGGCGAGGATCTGGATATTCACTGGAACCTGCAGAGAACTCCGGCTGTCCAAAGAAACTTCCCATCTTACCCACTGCTGAATCACCAGCTTGGGGTTGTTCTGGGACAGACAAGGAGAATGGACAGAACAATACCTGTCAGAGCACTGCAGAGAAAGAAATTCCTCTGCTGGGATTTTTCTGGCAAAAATCTCACAGCTCAAGGTGCTCACCAAGTGCTGGACAGGTCTTCACATGATTTGGAAATCCAAAAGAACTGCAAGGTCCCAGCATATGCTCTGATTATTTTCTAAGCATTCACCAGAGTTAAAACTTTTCATGCAGTTTCTCCAGTCTTCCTTGGTCAAACTGTAAATCAGGGATAAAATTTACTCAATGCCTCCTAAACCCATGAATGGAAGCATCACAGCTATTTCACATGATTGCAGTTCTCCAGATCCTGGGCCTGGAGCTGAGTTCCAGTGGCCTGTTCCTGCCTGGCAGTTTGCTTCCATGAGCACTCAAAGCTGCACTCAGACAATCCTTTATAGAGTCAAGCCAGAAAAGATTTTAATTCTTGAAAGAAAAATACCAGAACCAGCACCACCCCAAGGTCTCATAGGAAAGTTTCCTGCAATTCCTTATGGATGGAAAGAAACCTTGACAACCAACTTTTGTTGATTTCTTCTTGAGGCTGGGAAAAGAGAAAAATGTTAGTTTGACTGAAAAATGTTAGTTTGACTGAAAACAAAAGCAAAACTTGTTCTAAAGCCAGGACTGAGCTGGCATTTCTTTCTGGTGTCTGCAAAGGATAATAAAATGAAGCACCAGGAAAATATCACATCTCACAATCATGAATGTGATTACATCAGACTTTCTAAATACAGCTAGATGAATATGTGCAATAAATATGGAAATAAACACAGGAAAAAAATCAAAAGTCATGTGAGTCCAGGTAGTACAACTCTAAAAACCATTTGTGTTGAGCATCAGCTCTCCCACAGAGATTTTCCAACCACAATGACAAAGTACTTCACAACCTTGAACCAGCTCCTCACCCTTTGAATGACTGGATGAAATGTTTCCCTTTGAATGTGGGAGATAATTGAGTCATGGAAATGAGCAGAGGTGAGGGAGTGATCCAGTGGCACAGGTAGGGAAAGCCTCCTCTCCTTCCCTCTCAGGATGAAGGTACTTCAGCATCAAACTGCAGCAAAGCAGGCGCGAGCCAGTGCTTGGATCTGCCTCAGGCACCAGCAGCCACTCATCAGCATGATAAACCAATTTTGGTTTTGCCTTGGTAAAATGCCTTATTCAGGTCAGCACCATTGTTTAGGAAAGATACACGGCACAGGTGTGAGAACCTGGAATGTGAATTTCAGCTGCTTCACTGGCGTGCTTTAGGATGCTGTGAACACTCTGCCTCCCTTGGAAGTGATGCTGGGCCTCCCCCCCAAAGCAGTAAGGGCTGAAATCCTGAGTTCAGAAAGGAATTCCTGGAAGCATCCCCAGTTTGACTCACCTGCAAATGCAAACATTTCTCATTCTCAGGGAAGGACATAGAAGTCATGTACACATTTGTAGGTCATGCTGAATTCACTGTCTTGACTCCTATCATGGCTGAGGAAGTGCTCTCTAGCACATTTTCCAGAGGACTGTGCTGTTACCAACTCTATGGCACAATTTAATTTGGTTTTACTCTGGTAAAAAGCCACAAAACAACATCAGAGACCCTCCTGATGCTACTCATGGCTGACCTCCTTTCTGTGGGATGTGCAAATATCCATCCACATCACCCAAAACCAGCATGGCCTATTGCTCTTGACTGCAATATCTGTCCCAGGCTACCTGGTTTCTACTGCTTTTGGCTCTGTCTTCCTCTCCCCGTTGATCCCTGCAGCTGTTCTGGAGCATTTTTAGTTATCAAGAGACAGCTCAAGTTCCAAGAACACAAAGTAAATAAACCATTAATGGTGCCTGTACCAAATTAAAACCTCTCTAATCTTTGTACTTCTATCTTTATTTATTCTACTAATTTCATGGCTGGAACAAGTCTAAATATAAACAAAACGTTCTCCACTATCCATCCACACAGCCCAGAGAGATGATTTCAAGGAATTGTGCTGACACTGTTAAAGGAAACCCACAGTAGCAAAATCCAGCACTTTTCAACCTTTCCTAAATGACCACTCAAGTGTTGTGAACTGGGATGAAATCAGGAATCTTCAGCCCATTAAATAAGGTAGAAAATGGAGCATGTTCATCACTCTCTGATACCTCTGAGGGCTCTCAGACCTCTCTCAGGGCAAGAACACAGGCAATCAGATCTGTTTCCTGGCCACTGTGCACTGAAATTACCCAGTGATGGAAGATGAATTTCTTCTTTTCTAGACGAAACTGCCAAGATGGAATATCTAGAAACTCTTCACAGCAATGTGTTTTTAAGAGAGTGGAGTTACCTCTTATTGAAAGTGGTTGAAAAAAACATCCAGCAACCTTTCAGAAGTGAACATCCCAATGTTCTGCATGGATAGGCAGGTGGAAGAATGGATGATTTCACGGGTTCTTTGTTTTCCAAATGCTGTAATTCTGCTGCCTTCCCTGTCCCTGTTCAACATCAGCCAGCCCACGCTCCAAACACAACCACAGAGGAAATGCAACAAGGCAGGAGTTCTTAATAGTCACTGAAAAATGAGTTCTAAAAATGGAAAAATGTTTGCAGTGATCTAGACAGTAAAATACTGGGAAACACTTCTTTTCTGCTCATAACAAACAATTTTTGAGAATGACTAATACAGCGTTTCCACTGGCTCCGAAACATGCAGGTGCAAATTGTTGCATGAGATAAGGGAAACATCTGTTCTTCCCCAGCCTATTGCCTTAACACTGTGAGGTTTGAAATCCCCAATTTCTACATGTTAATGACCCATGTATGTGGTTGGTTGACCAACCATGCCTGGCCACAGAGAGGAGAGTTCCTCTTGAGAAGTTTCTTTCTTCTAACACAGCATAAAGAAATTTAAATCACCTGGGTCATCATGGTCCTCTGAGGCTCCTCAGAGAGTCACCAAATTCAGTCTCCTTAGCAAACAGTAAAACACAAGCTAAATGTCATCCAATTGATGGGGCTTGTACAAAAAGCATTGTGGGAAGGAATATTTCAATATCCTGCCATTGTAATTTTCTGTGCCTATGACACTCTAAGCTGCTTCCACACTGCTTAATTAGCACAGTCATTAATATCCTGTTGCAGGAACCAGAATGTGTTGTGAGTGTTCCATGGGGTTTTGCTAACTGGCTTTATTTATTCACACAGCGATGGTGAATTCATTATCACATTCCCTGAATATGTCCCATAAGAGTGGTGAAAATCTGTCTGTGGTAAGAGGATGGTCCTTGCCTAAACCAGCAGCCCTTTGCATCTTGCCTCTCCCACAGCCCTCCTGGCAGACCCTCCACTGCCAGGATCTAGTTTGATCCCTGAAACACAGACATGGCAATTTTGCCCAGTGTGCACTGAATGATAGCAGCATTCAGTCTGCCTTGCCGTGCAAATAAACTCTCTTCAAGTTTGACAACTGCTCATGGAACTAGAAATCTTTCATAAAAGCTTCCAGTCCTAATTTACGTATCTGAAGTGCTGAAAAATTTACAGCCTTTCTCTTGAGAGCCTGTTGCTTTGGCTGCCCACCCCACCTTTAAAAACCTGTGTTATGTTCCTTGATTGCAGTTTTGTAACTCGAGGTTTCAGCCCTGGCATTTCATTATGCCTCCGCTGGGCACCGGGGCTGGAACAGGCTGTTCTCTCCAGGACTCTCTCTAGTGATGCAGCTCTGAGATAGGAGTTTTGGTTGCTTCAGGCCAAAGCTCTGGTGAACTCTGCACGGAGCTGCCCTGGATAGGCAGAGATGAGCTGCAGGCTGGTTCAGCCCCCTCTGACCCTTGCCTGTAGCACACACACAGACTCTCGTGGCTCCCACAGGCCCGCTGCTGTTGTACCCAAATCTGCCACTCCCGGCACTGCCACGCTCAGTAACAGATGTGCCTCTGTCCCAGGGCCAATCCACCCGAGCCCATCCTCTCCCAGCTCTGCCTCCCCAGGTGATGCATCCTCCAGCTTCTGCTCATTCTTGTGGGGGAAGCAATAATTGCCTGAAAAGTGAACTGAAAACACAAACCCATTTATCTGGGGGGTGGGGTGGCAGGACAGCAGGAGCTCCCTCCCCTTTGCAGTCCCCTCCCAAATTTGCAGTTCATCTCTGCCCCTCCTCTGCCTGTGCTTTCATACCACCCTGTGGGGCAGAGCTCACGGGCTTGGTGACTGGGTATTTCCACTTCTTTTGCACCAAATTAGCTGGGCTTTGACCCCCTGACCTCATCAGGGATCAGGTGCTGCTCCCTAAATCCTGGAGAAAGCATTCCCTGTTGTCAGCCAGCGAGTCTCTCCTTTCATCACAACAGTGCCTGTCTCTTCCACACACACACACAGACTCATAACTCCACCTGCACAGTATTCCATATTTACTCTTTCCCTCTGTTTCCTCTCCCCATATTAAAAGACAAAAATGCATCTTCTCACTCCTGGTTGTGAATACACTCAGAGATTAAAGCCAGAATGTCAGAAAGCTCAGTTTCCTGACATGTTCCGAGGGTCACAAGGCTATCTGAGAGCAAGAATTATTATTTTCCCTGCCACATTCACCCAGATACTCCCTTCCCACACACAATTCTTGCTAGTTTTTGTAGCTGTACAACATAAAAATTTTTGCAATGGCTCAAGGAGGTGACAATGAGGGACTACTGAATTCTTCTGAAAAGTTGGCCATAGTGATCTTGCAAGGAATCCTGTTGTCATGTTTTTCTTGAAAAAAAACAACAATACAAGTGAAAACTCCCAGGACACCAGCCTCAGAGTCAGATATCCATGTTTCTCTTCCTGCAGAGCTCCCACTCCTGCCCACCAGGTATGTACTAGAACAGAAACTCCAGCATGGTTGTTGTTTTGTGCAACTGGCTCAATTACTTTATACCTTTTAAAAGTGAATAGTCCTTGCTCCAAGGCTTTCCAGTTTAGAATAAAAGCACAGACTGCTTACTCAAATTCCCAGGAAGAGAAAATGCAGGAGATATCACAAGTCATTAGGAACAGTTCTTGGCAATTTCCACCACCATTCCATACAACCCCAATCAAAATTTCATCCAGCACCATCACAGAAAAGGACTGGGTTGTTTTCTCCCCTTCTTTCTATTGCTACTGGAAGGGGCTCCAGGCACGTTTCTGCACAAAGGGGTTTCTTTCTTCTAGCCCTCAAGCTACTGAGTTTAAAGATAACTCAGGTACCTCTGGTCCATGTGGCAGCCTGTGCTTTGGGTAGAGCTCTGCTCTCTGACCTCCCTGGTATCCCAGGATTCTTTCTCAACACCTGCTCCAGTTTGAATTTTAATTACTAAATCTACTTGTAAGACAAACACATTGGAACAATGGCCCAAGACAGAGCTGTGACACCATTTAGTGCCATTTTTAATCTTGCTTCTTACACAAGGCAGTGTTGCTCAGCACCCACTGAGAATTCTCATATGGGACATACGAAAGTCAGATCTCACAATTATGAGAAAGAACCACTGTGGAGAAAGTCCCCAAAAGCAGAACCCAGATAGCCATCTACTTTTTCCTCCTTGGCTTCTAGGGCTGCAAAGTTATCAGTTCCCATCAGACTTTGCCAAACAAATCCATCCAGTCTGAGGCTGTAACATTGCTTTCTGCTGAGACCACGGGGGCAAACAAAAGCTTTGATCAACCAACCACTGCAAACCTTTATTTATTTTTAATTTCCTTTTTACGTAGCAGACATGGTTTGCAACAAAAGGTCATTTGAAAAAGCGATTTGGCCAGTGCACAGAGCAGCAATGTTTCCCACAGCGCACTCAACTTAGCTGTGTCAATGCTAGAAGGGTCTGTCCTAGGGCTATCAGGGGGTTATGGTCATTATTGTCATTTCAGATTTTTGGTTATGCTAATTTTTTTCTTCAGCTTTTAGAATGGGATGGGATGGGGTGGGTTGATGTGGAATAAATCTCTGCCTCGGAAGTCTGGTAGATGCCCTTTAGATGCTTTCTTGGTTCCTGTTTCACTGGCCACACAACTACAGAGTTCATTCTGTCCCATTTCTTACGTAACTGGTAAATTTTCAATTTCAATAAACAAGTGATACAAGTTCCTAGGGACAGGGGAAGGCAATGGACTGAGTGGTGGAGCTGTGATGGGAGACAGGTCTGCCACAGGCTTCTATCCAAGCCTGTACCACAGCATCTGGATTAACCCTGATTAAAGAGTGAGCTTCTTTAAGTATTTTCTGGTGGGTTTTTTTTGTTCTTCCACCTTTCAACAGTTCTCTGTTATGCACCTTCATTTCTGTGCTACTGATCTGCCTCACTTGCTTCTTTGAAGGGAAATAAGGACGTGACTTTCCTCTGCCCTGGTCAGCAAATCCAAGGGATTAGAGATTAAGGTGAGCCGTCCCTGGGTGCCCACATCACTCAGTATTGCAACCATGTGACTGAGGCAAAATCATCTAATTATGTCCCCAAAATCAGCTCTCATCTGTTGGGAATGAATATTGCATCATCATGGGGAAGAAACCTGCCCAGGGTCCAGCCAGTCTGCACTGGCTGTATCACACAACAAAGCCCCTGACAAAGTCAATTAGGGCACCCCTAAGAAATGTGTAACAGCCAGGAAGATCACAGGAAGAACTCTGCCAGCACTGCTGCACAGAGGGACTGGGATTTGGGATGCATCAGGATTTCAAAGGAGACAAAAAACCTGACAAGACCATTCAAGAAAATGAATAATGACGTTTGCTACCAGTTCCAGAGAAAGGAAAAAACACGCACGATTTTGAGGTTTCATAGAATCATCTAAGGTATCCTGTTTCTATCGGGTCTGGAACATCTTACACATGAGATCCTTGATGACTTCATTGGAAATTCCTCCAACTCCATTCTCATAGAGTTTGTAAACAATGAAAATTCACCCTTGGCAGCATTTGCTGCACCACAGTGGTTTGAAGAGTGGGTTCACACTCTTTGCTGAGCCTCCTGCAGCACACCAAGAGCACAGGACACAGGACTCCAACCCTGGAAGAAAAACAACAGCTTCACAGAAACCAGAAGGGGCCTGAGAACAGATAATCCATCTTTTCACCATGAACCAAGTCTAATCAAAACCAAGCACTCCTGAACTACTCTTAAAGACCTCTAGGAACAGAACTCATCACATCCCCAGACAATCTATTCCAAGGCTTTCATTGTCCTTTGCCAATTTTTTTTATGTCTCTCTTTAATCATTCTCACTGCAGTTTACGCACATTATTTCTTGGATTACCCAGCATGAGCTCACAGAACAGACTATTCCCTTCCATGCAACAGCATTGCATGGATTTGTCACAGTTCTCTGTCTTTGTAGGGTATAAAGGCAAGTTAAAGGATCTCTGATGATTTCTGGTGGCAATCCAGCCTGTTTGTATTTCCCTTGAAGAGCAGCCCCTCTAAGCAATGTGATTTGAGGCTTTGCCCAAAGTTAGTTGGGCTACAAGGACATCACTGTAACAAGACTCTCCATCCTGGGTTACAAAGGCAAACAAAATACAACAATGCATGTAAGATGAAAATGATCAGTGAGTGGCTCGAGCCACTCAGTGACTCATTGGTAGACTAAAACATGATGGAGTTCTCATTGATCTCATCCAGGTATGTGCTAGAACCAAACTGTTCAACTCTTTTGAATGTGAAATGGAAATCTACAGCCTTACTTCCTTTGGCAAGGAAAAGGACCTGAAACTCTCTACAGAATCAGCAAATGAACTCCTGAATTTAATTGCACAATGACTCCATGCCGTCTTTCACATGATGAAACAAATGTGTCCTGGCTGCATTGTCCTGAACCAGGCTAATGCTCTGTTTCTTCCATATTTTTTTTAAAAATCTGAATTTATGTGTGGCGTGGGATCACATGCTGCTCATATTGAACAGACAAAGGAGGTTGTCAGACAGTTCAAAGACTTATTTGGAATTCCTGTTATTGAAGTATCCAAAGTGTGTTGGGAAAACTTTTCCCTTAGGGTGTTATTGGGATCTCAGTTTCCAAGAAGGCTTCCAGACTTGTTTAGTTTCAGCCAAGCTAATAATCTCCCTCTGTGGCCTTTGGTTCTTTTCCTTCCATTCCTTATCAGGAATTTTAAGATATGTGTGAGAACAGGGAAAGCAGAAAGTGACTAAATTTAGCCAGCAGCAGGCTGGATGTCTCCAAAATCTTCAGCAAACAGCTAATTTTGACTGGAGGATAATTTTCTGGTTGGGGACTCTTGTCTTTGGTCAGTGGCTGACTCAGGAAATCTGCAGCAAGGAAAATTCTGTTCTTTCATTTGGGATTCAACTCAAAGATGGAATAAACCTGCCATGTCCAAACTGGTCAGGGAGTATCAGTGCCACTGAATCTAATCCTGCCATGACTGAGCTTTAACTGTGCCACTCACTGAGGTGTACTGACCCCCAAAATCACAAATCCTGTACATTAAGAGTTCTTCTCTAATTCCTAAATCACTGACCCTGCCTGGGAGACAGGGACATGTTCCTTCTAGCCTAACCAATTGGGGAATTTTCTTTGGGGAACATTAAAAGCAAAATAATAAAGATAAGGATAAAAAAGAAGTCACAGAATGCAGCCAGTTCCCACCCCAGCTCTCTTACTTGCTGAACTACAGTGAACACCTGCAAGCATCTGCTTAAGAAAGACATGGAAAAATAAATCTGAAAAAAACACAACAATTTCCACTGTTAGGAATGCTTTTAGCAACCTCTCAGTGGTCCCAATTTTTAACCATTTTTTTCAGTTAAACTTACCAATTTCTAAAGTTTAATTACAGACTTATTTTGTTCAGCGTGATAGCAAATTATTTCTTCGACATTTGCCCCCTTTGGGTGTACTCCAGAGCATCTTTCTGGGAATGCTGCCCTTGATCTGAACATCCTTCCAGGGGTGATGTGCACAGACTGCTGCAGCAGGAAAAAAATCCACATCCAGCAGTCACATAAGTAGAGTGTGCCTAATTAGTATGACTAAAGCTGAAGATCAGCAATTCTGCAGATGAACATTATGGCTACAAACTGTCTCATCTTTTCCTTTGGGGAACAATGAGGGAAGCATTTAGCTAAAGCACTTGCATAGGTAATGTTGCCATCTTGCTTTCGTTCTGAGTTGACAACTGTCTGCAATTTATGCATGAAATATGGAGCATGAATATTGCTCCACCAAGGGGAAGCATGTTATGGTGGTGCAGAATTCAAAAATGAAGTGGGGACTAAAGGGCCATTAAGTTTTTATATGGGTTTTAATAGCACTGCCTCACAAATATTCCAGAATGCTGATGGACTGTCTCTCACCACAAACTCTCAGTGCAGACTCTAGGGCTGCCCAAGAGGGATAGAGCAGGATGCCAATACTTGGAAAGACTGGTGAAAATCAGACAGAAATGAAAGGGGAAAAAAAAAAAGTTAAATTTTAGGACTGTTTGTTCCACTCTCAGCAAACTGAGGCATCTCAGAGGAGGGCACAGGCCTAACTTCAAACTGCCATGAAGGACTTGAGAATCAGTGAAGATCTGGCATATGAGAAGTTCTGGTCACTTTGCTCACTGCTTCCTCTCGCTTCCACAAACATTCCATACGGATCACACAGGATTAGCATAAAGCATCGTGTGATCACCTTAACTTCATTCAGCTTCCACCTTCCCAGTCTCTCATCCCACTATTCCCACAGCTCTCTTGTTCCCACACCTGTGTGCCCAACAGCAAACTCTTACAAGGGTTAAATGAGCCCAAGTGTGCCAGAGCTGGGACAAAGGGGGAGGGTGGGGTGAACTTGTGGTTCTGGGAACAGTTCAGCACTTCTCATCTCAATATACTTTGCAAAAGGTCTTGATATATCTTCAATTCTCCTTGAATTAAATACTTCTTCAATTTTTTTTCTTTCTCTGGTTGTTTTATTTTTCCCACCTTTGCCATTTCTGCAGCAAAGCAAAGAGTGGCAGGACCACCCACATTTCTTTGCTTCTACTTTTGAGAACCTTCTCACAAAGCCACATCACTGATCCCGTTCCCTGCATTCTCTCACCATGGAAGTGCTGTGCTTTCATTATTGTGACATCATATTTCCCTGCTTTAAATCCTCTGTAACTGTGCAAGTTGAAGTGACGGTGAGAGCTAGACACTACTTGAGGCAGTGATGGCTTGTTTTGTGGTGCTATCAGAAGATCATGGGCTTTGGGGACTCTGGGTGCCACAGGATTTCACATCCCTACACAGCACCTTTGTCACCAGCGCCTCCCTGCCCATCCTGTTCCTGTGCTGGAACAATTCCTTACCTTCTGTTCAATTCACACACCCTCATCCTTCCAAGCTCCTCAGGTAGTCTCACATTCTCCCATCAGTTCTTCACTGCACAAATGTCTTTCTAGAACATAAAAGAACCCTTTTTCCAAAGAGACCAGGATGCCTTTTCCATGACACGAGCATCTGTCTGGCACTGTGTACATCCAGTCCTCCAGCTGAACCCTCCTCAATGGTGATCAAGAATTCACACAATCCTCTGGGCTTGCTTTAGTTTCCTTTCCTTGGTGTCCTTCCCAAAGGCTGAGGGTTCCTGCCAGCCCATGCCCCTGGCACAGTGAGTGCTGCAGATTCCCGTGGCTGCCTCCCCAGCGTGCCTGGCCCTGCACAGTGTGGCTGCACATGTCCTGCACCCTCTGAGCAGAGCAGCCCAGGGTTGGTTTGGCCCACCTGAGCACCCCTCTGGGGAGCCTCAGCAGGAATCTGCCAGTCCTCCAAAATCTGCTCCCTTGCCTTAGGCAGGGTTTTGTTGGCAACTTGTAGGATTCAGCACAGAAGACAAGAATTAGGGAGAGTTGGCAAAGAGCTACTCACCTCTGCTCCTTGCAGAATTCCCTCAGCCTCTGGTGGAGCTGAGCCACTCCCAGAGGAGTCAGGGGGTTCATTGCAGCACATCCAGCAGCCCCCACTCCACACCACCTCCAGGAGCTTCAGGCTTTTCCCATCCCTGCTGCAAGTTCTGAAGTGAAGCAGCAGCCCCAGGCATGAATCCACAGCAATTTATGTGCCACTGGCAGGTTGTTGGCTTAATCTCTACAGGTTCAGGTGTTTGAGACCCATATGAAGGCTTTAGCTACAAAAAAAATGCAATTCTACATTCCCTGTCTCTGATTGCCTTGGTGTGTGCTGGAGTTTGCTCAGAACTTTGAGAAGGGAATCAGCCAGCGAGTCCTGCTGCTTCCAACTCCTTAGATCTGGTTCTTCTCCTTCCTCCTTGTCTGTAACACAACCCTCTGTACCTTCCATTGCCTTCTGCTCTTCTGCCACTAAGAGATGCTTGTCCCCTTTGGGTTTTGATCTCTCTTGGGTTTACATTTCAGCTTTATTTTGTCATAAACTCTGTTCTAAAGTCAGGATATTTATTATCTATTACTCATGTGCGTGTCCCAACATGTACTACAGGTCATGGTAAAGACCCATTTTTGGAGAATAAGTCTTTTTCTCACTCCACTGTTTCTCCAGCCACACTGCAGTGTGATGGGTGTCTCCCACTGAATAATGAACCCTCCTTCATGCAGCTCCTTAGGAATGGTGGAAACCACAATTTAAGTCTGCCCCCACACGGAAAAGGAGCCATGTGACCAAACCACAGTAATGATGGTTAATGAACACCAGTGGTCTGTTGGGAAGCAAAGATCCTGCTCAAGCTAACAGAGAGGTGATGCCTGACCAACCAAAGGCACCTCTGAACACTCTCCTGTGACAACAGAATGAACAGAAGAGACTGTCTCCAGAGCTGAAATGTTGCTTTACAAGAACTAAACAAGAAATAACTGTGCCAAACCCAAACATTTTCCTAAGAAACTGGCTACCAGTACTCATGGGGCACTGAGGTTCTGAGTTCAGGGAAGAAGGCAGCTGGAAAGCCTCAAAACTCACTGGAGGAGAGTACAAAAAGGGCTTCAGGGCACAGAACTGGCCAGGAGAGTGTGCTTGGAAACTGCCAGCATGGAAACTGCTAGCTATTGCTGACCTTTCCCATGTTTACAGAAACAGAACTTTCAACACCTGTAACTGGGAGGGAATGAGCAGAAGAAAGATCTGACTCACATCATCATTTTCACCTCCTAAGAGAAACAATTCTGTAAGGCTTCAAGCACTCACCATGCAAGCCACAAGGCAGTGTCCCTGGAGAACAGGCTGTCTCTGAGCACTGCCACCCGATTCCAGTGCTGGGGTTCGTTCCACATCCCTCTCATCACTCCCAGCAGCATCCTGACAGCCACACACGTTGTCTATTCATTGCTGCTGCTCCATTCCCTTGTCTCCCTCCCAGGCTCCTGCCTCCAGCCTGGCAGCAGCACACGGATGGATCCTGCCTGACCTCACACTGGAGCTTTGCTTTCCATCAGGGCACTGCACGAGGTCTCCCTCATCTCTCACTGGCACCACTGACTGTGCAAGGCTTGGACTGACCAGGTTCCTCTCAGAGCTTTGCTGCTGAGCCACAGCTGAGTGATGTTCCCTGGGCTCAGGAGGGGATGAGGAGCTGCTTACACACGGCTGGACAGAGCAGCACTGGGGGGAGTCAGGCCTCCCTCGCCTGGGACACAGGTGAGAAAGGGGCTTTGTTGATGCAGGCACTGCTGGGGTGTTCTTGCAGGGTGAATAAACAGTGCAGCTGTTGCCTGGTCTGTCAGAGTCCTCAGGGAGACACTGAAATGTCAGGAGACACAACTGGGCCTGAGTATCACTCATTATTCAGATTTCTGAAAAGGGCTCAGTGGAGAAAAAACAATTCATTGGGGTTGGGCTTTTGGATCTTTTTTTTTTTTTTTTGTTATCCTGTGCAACCAGGGGAGATTTAAATTTCTGCTTTCCAAACAGCAAACCAGTGAGGCTGAGGTTTGGATGTGGTCATCTGACACCCAAGGCTGAAACTAAAATCTGTACATTGCCTGATTAGTGATGAAATTCCGTGTGTTGGCAATGTTGGTGACAATCCAGCCACAGCACAAAGTTCATGCAGTGGTCTCCATGTCCTTCTCCTGTTTCTTGATAAAATTCAGTATTTCATCTTCCTGCAAAATATTTTTCCAATTCTTTCTCTGTAAAAGGCAATTTGTGATACAGGGTAAGGAGAAAGTTCATTGGAAATAACCTCAGGGGGTTTTTATCAATATCTCACTGCTACCAGAATGTGGGTTTGGGTTCTTCCCCCTTCCTTAAAGTTTATTTTATACCAAGTTTGTAACTATGACTGTATAATTTTTTTCTGCCTATAAAATACCAAGAAAATGGAACTACAATCTGTGGAATGGCCATCGTGCACTTTTTAAATTTGTTTTAATCTGAGTTCGGTTTATTCATCTCTGTTAATGCTAGACAGGGATATTTTAGAGATTCATGGCTGTATCTATGTAAAGTCAGGCACAACAGGAAGAAATATGGGCACAGGTTTTTATTGTTAGTGCAGTTTTAATGAGCAAATGAAAAGGACCAATCCTTTTTTGTGCTCTACTCCTGCAAGAGCAATTCCATGATTATTGATTGTTACTAGAAATAACTGTTAAATATTGAAATAGCTCTTTGAGGTATGGGATGCACAATGTTCATGCTGCTTGAGCTTTTTATTTCAAAGTGTTATCAGCACTCACAAATCAGAGCTAAACCACTGCCTTCCATAGGATGAGATTTAATTACAAGATTCAGTTATTTCTGTATTCAAGACTGATTTCTGGAGAAAGAAGTGATAGAGAAGAAGGATAGAGAAGGGTGATGCAGAACCAATCACAGCTACACGTGCATCCCCAGGCCTAGAAGCCAAGACATTCCTGTTTCATCATTCACAGCAAGAATTATCTCAGCAGTGTGAAAGCTGCTAATTTTTTTCCTGGGTATTTAAATATGTTAATAAATTTTAGCTCTTTATCCAACCCTGTGGTGTCCTCAAGTAGTTTTAAAAACTGACTTGCCCCAACTGTTGGGATCATGGTCCCAGTTCCCCCAGTCCATCGGTGTGGAGGGAATGGGACAGACCTGAGAACTGGAGCAGTGCCAAAGCTGGAAAAGGAACCTCTCATTTTCTCTCCCAGCTTTACAGCATGCCCAGACAGGCTCTTTTGAATTAAGTGCACATAGATAGGTGTGGGAAATCTCTCTACTGATATTTTAATGTTTTTTTCTTCATTGTGTAGTGCCTAGGTTAACCCTTATGGTACATTGCAACTGTCCTTAAGAAAAATAATTTTCTCAGAATTTCCTCAGCAAGGCTTTTTAGACAAGACCCTGCTCTGCCCTGGTCCTGTCTTGTGCTGAGGGAGCCCTGCTGAAGGTGGAGGAGAGGGCAGAGGAGGAGAGACCCAGCCCTGCAGAGGTGCCAGTGCCATGGATGATGCCAGTTTCCCTCTCCCTGGGAACACAGCCTCTCCCTCTCACTGTCTGCTCAGCACGGCTTCCAGACCTAATTAGTTTTGCCTTTATGACCCCTGGAAGCTCTGAGTGCTCAGTGCCTTGGGGTGGGCAGGGCTGGAATCCCAGCTCCAGGGGAGTCACAGGGGCAGAGGCAAAACCTCAGTGCCTTTGATCAGTCATGGCTGGCAGGAGCCCTGGCACAGGGTGTGCAATGGCATCCTGTGCTCAGTCTACTGTCAGCTCTGAGTGTGACATTCCCTGAACACCTACGAGTTACCCTGCAGCTTTGATCATGCCAGTTTATTGGGAAACAGAGATTATGAGATACTGCTGTGCTGAGCTTCTTGGAATCACAGGTATCCAGCAGTTAAATCAACAAAGGTGATGCACAAGGTTTGACCAACAGAAAGTATCTTCTGTAGGATAATATTCACCAAAGTGTCTTTTACTGCTCTCAGTAAGATACACACAATACACGCTTGCTTTGGTGTGCATCTTGGACAAAACAAGGAGAACCTTCCCACACTGCTCCTTTGCCTTCCCCTGCTCTGGAAGACACTCACTGCTGTGCCTGCAGCAGAGGGGAAGCTGGCAGTGTGCAATGCTGCCTTTTAAGAATGTTCCCTATTCCACTGGGACAGAGGTGCACCACAAAAAGCATAGAAATTATTTAGAAATGGACCTGCTTTACAGCACGTGTGTTTGCCTGGGTCAGCTGCCAGGATGGAGGTCTGGTGCACAAGTTTTGGTCGTGTCTGGTAATAAAGAATGGCAGTCCCTTGCCCAGCCTGCTCCAGGAATCCCAGTGATCCTGGAAGCACAGCCACAGTAATTAACACATTTGAACCTGGTGCTGACCGTGACAGGCTCTGCACTGTGGGGAACTTTGGTTCACCACAGGCAGCTCTGCAGCATCTCCACATCCTCAGTGAATCATTCCTTCAGTGAGACAGTTATTTTCATGTTGTCTGACCCTTTGCACAGGGAAAAAACGTCACAGAAGCATGGAAGGGTTTGGGTAGGAAGGGGCCTGAGGGATCATCTCGTACTGACCCTCTGGCATGGGCAGGGGCACATTCCTGGCTGCTCCAAGCCCCATCCAACTTGGCCTTGGACACTTGGAGCCCAATCTTCTCACTGCTCTGGCACAGTTCTGGCCCAAACACCCATCCTGACTCTTGGGTGGTGAGATGTCCCAGAGTGTGGGCTGTGATTTGCTTTACTGTGTCTGTGCCCACACAGAGATGAAGTTTCAGGGGGAGCCAGTTCTGGGGTTTTACTGGCATCAAGAGTCTCCTCTGTCACGGAGTTTGCTTTGCAGATTTGTACCATCCCCATGTCACTGCCTTTGTCAGTGACTGCCACAGGAACTGTTGGTGCAGGTGTTAATTCATCCTGGGATGGGATGAGTGAAAATCCCTGCTACTTGTCCCTCCCCTGGGCATGTCCCTTCACAGGCCCTTCTGCCAGGCTGTTTGGGTGCATCCCCCTTGGGTAAGGAACCATTCCCAGAGGAGGGGAGGGGGCTGTGTGTGAGCACTCCCTGCTCCCAGCTGGTCACAGTTACATGCAGCCACCATTCCTTGCAATGGTTTGGCACTTGTATTTCTCACTGGGCCAGACATGCTGAGGAGAAAAAAGTGTATTTAACTATAACAATTTGTCGAAGTTCCAGTTAAGCTTGAAGTTAGGTGAAAAGGCAAACAGAGCTAGGGAATAGAATCATTTTTTATCAGTGACTCAGGATGAAAGATTCAGTGAGAGGCACCCTCTGAAGTGCTAAACTGATGATGAGTTCTGAAGACATATGTCTCTGTTGTGACAGCACCTAATACTGCATAGAAGATACTTTTCAAGAAGCAGCGCTTCAAACATTTATTAGTCAGAGAAGAGGCCTTAATGTGTACATTTATGCAAAATATAAATCACAGCATTAACCTTCACTGAGTGCAGATAAACATGCTGTGCATTGCTTGGAAGGCATTAGAAATATCGTTTCAAGCATCCTGATTTTCTTCTGCCTCTTCTTTTTTATCCCACACTGGGAATGGAGTGCAAGATCATTCCAGTTTGTGGAAGACTGCGGTTTGCCCATGCTGCCTGTGGTACTGAGGCACACAGCTCCCATGGTTTGGCAGGGAGAGTGATATCTCTGAACAAGCTTCAGGACACTCTGGAATTCTGCTGCTCTCATCACCCAGGCAGCAGTGCAGCAATGTGGGCCTCAGGCTGCTGTGCCCAAGCTGCTGGGGCCTGGGCATGGAGCTCACACTGCTCCTTGTGCCATGGCTCAGGAATGGTTCCACTCTGTTCTGCAGCTTTCTCCTGCAGCCACCTGCCTGCACCAGCCTGTCCTCTTGCTCCAAGCTAGGCTGGCATCTGTACCAGGAGATTATGGGAATTGGCATCTGAGTGCTTTCTGAGGAAGCTGATGGCATTTTCTGGAAGCCAAGGGGTTTATCAATTTCTTTAGCTACTGAGTAAGTCACACCCAGGCCAGTTAGAGCCCAGGTTCCACATCCTCTCCTAATGGCTGTCCAACACAGGTCCAGCAGAATGCCTCAGTGCCCTGGCCCACAGGAATTGCCCTTTGCTTTACCCACACAATGAGGGCCTTTGTTCCATGGGGAGAAGGCCCCTGGCTGAAGCAGGTAACACTCATTTGATTCTGAGACTTGGGGAGGTCAAAACTCCCTCACACTTTGTGATGCAGTGCCTGTAGAGGAATGGTCCCCTCCAAGATTCCCTGACGCGGTCGATTGGGCTGTTTGCTGATGTTGTTATCATTGTGCTATCAGTGGTGTTATCAGCCCCTCTCCATGCTTGGTGAGTTTCCCTTTGTTGTCATCCAGGCCACAAGGTGATCCCTCAGCTGTGTCCCCATGATGAGCTCCACTGAAGCCCGACTTTGTTTGCTTCCCTGGATTTCACAGGTGCGGCCAGTCATGGAGTGCAGGCACGCGTTCCCCTCAAGCGATAACAACAATATTTCTGATGAACCTAGAGATGTTGCTGTGAAACATTTTCTGTGAAAAATCAGTTAGTGAGGGAACAGGGAGGAAGAGCACAGGTCTGATGGGGAGTGGCTGAGGGGGCTGGGGGTGCTCAGCCTGGAGAAAAGGAGGCTCAGGAGCTCTCTGGCAGGAGGCTGTAGCCAAGAGGGGGGTCAGTCCCTTTTCCCAGGTAACAGGTGTCAAGACAAGAGAAAACAGCCTCAAATTGCACCAGGGGAAGTTTAGGTTGGATACTGGGAAAATTTCTTTCCAGAAAGGACTGTCCAGGCCTGGCACAGCTGCCCAGGGCAGTGGTGGAGTCCCCATCCCTGGAGGGATTTAACAGGCATGTGGATGTGGCACCTGGGGACATGGGTCAGTGGTGGCCCTGGCAGTGCTGGGGGAGCAGCTGGACTTGATGATCTCAGAGTACTTTTCCAACGTCAATGCTGTTGTGATTCTGTGTCTGAGGAGGAAGTGGGGAAGAAGAAAAAGGGATAGAAACTCAAGTAGAAGTTTGCTGGCTCAGTCCAACAGGAGCGCATTCTGTGCCAGTCGCTCACATGAACATGCTGAGATATGATTAGCTTTGACTCCTCTGATACTTATCTGCATAATTTGTTCTATGTTTTCACTTATCTCTCCTTTAATAAGGAAACATGCCAATAACTGAATGCGTGGGTCAAGTTCTATTTGTCAATTTAATTTGTTTTGGCTACAACGAGAAGATTAAAACATGCAAGTGAGAGGGAAAGAGGCTGAATATGAAAGCAGGTGATCTGAATGCACAGCCAGAAATCTGGGCTTAGACTATCCACTGCAAACCCACCACCTGGGCCAGTGACTCTTTCCTGTAAAGGGGAACTGATGTAATCAGGTGCAAACTTGCCTCTGGTGAGCCAGATGTGACCAAAAAGGATCTGCTCATTAAATATGAACAATAAATATCTCGGTTCTGGATTATCCTAAACAGGATTGATTTTTTTTAAAAATTGGCTAGTAAATGCAGCTGGAAATCACTTTTCTTTTTGTGACTGTTGGTATTGTACAGATGTCACATGGCCAGAGCATTTTGGGAAGAAGATTTAAGGGAAGGTGCTTTCTGCTCAGATGAAGAATATAAATTCAAAGGAGAGCCAGACTTTCCCTGGCATTCACATCTTACCCCTGAGTGGAAAGGGCAGTGGGTGTCAAGAGTAAGGGGCTTTTACAGAGAGAGCAGTCCATCCTGCATGAGCAGTTCATCCTGCAGGCCTTCCAGGTATACCCCCTGAGCAAAGATGTTTTTCCTACAATAAATCAGTAGTGGAAAGGGGATGTAAGAAAGTGTGATATTTAACAGGATGTGAGAAAGATGATTATTCATGGCAGAAGATGGTGGCAGCTGGGGAATCACAGGGTCAAACTCGACAGAGCCATGGAGAGCAGTTACTGGTTGTACCCACAGGGAATTGTTCCTTTCCCCCTGAATAAAACATGCTTTGCTTTCACACATACTCAGTGGTGTGACAAGGCAAGACAGTGCAAAGGATGAAGGATACTTGCCCTGAAGGGCTTCTAGGAAGGAAATCTTGTTTTGTTGGGTTTCTTATTGTGCAGAAAAATCTTATGTTTGAATCCAACCCTCCCTGCTCTCAGCAGAAGGCAGCTGGAGCTGAAGCCTAACGCAATCTAGGGTAATATTGTGTGTGTGAGCACTGGGGTAATAGTTAGACTTGATGATCTTAAAGGTCCTTTCCAATCTCAATGGTTCTGTGATTCAATGGAAGTCCTAACTAGGTAGGGTAACAGCTAGGACAGACCTGAAAGGACTGTCTGCTTTTCCTTGACTCAAAAGACAGACTGTGATACCTGAGAATGCTTCTCCTTAGACAGGAGCCTGATCAGGGCTGGCTCTTCTTGCCGTGGGGTTTTACAGAGAGGGCTGAGGTGTATCCACTGCCAGGGCAGGAGTCACACAGTGATTCCCTGAGATGACTCACTTGTTGCCCAGGCTCAAACCAAGCTGGAAAATCTTGAGCTGAAGCTGAACCAGACTCGAGGGACATTCACCAGCTGCCTGAGGGACCCTGCTGACTGCCCAGCCCACCCAGCCCAGCTCACCTCTCTGCTTCCAGCAGTGACAGGATGAGGGATCTCTCCCCACACCAGAGGGGGTCACCCATCAGGAGAGCAATTCTGTGTGTATTACCTGCTTCGAGGTTCTGCCTGGAGCCAGGAATGTTGCAAGTGAGCACACAGCTACAAAAGAATCATCTAACTAAGACCTGAAGTCATAAATCTGTGGTAGTTTGTTTACACTGTGGCTTTATTTGATATTTGCCTCAAAAAGATCAGGAGAGTCAAGCGCAAAGCAGGCTGTAAGGGATGAAATGATGGCTTTGTCCACTGCTTTCTTCTGCACCAGCAGGGCCCAGAGTGGTACAAGCAGCTGTGGACAGTCCTCCCTCTGCCCTGTGGAAACATCAGGGGCTCTGTGGGCTCATCAGACACGCCTCACACTCCTCACACTGCCCACAGGGCTCTGCTGAGCTGAGCCTCACAAGTCTTCCTGTTCTGAGGAGTCTTTGGGCTTGTGTTTATCCACAGACATATTTCACCCTCTGGAGAAAATGGGATTTGGAAAAGCTGAGGTCTGCAGCTGGGTGAGCAAAACAAGACGAACACTTTTGTCAAAAGTGCTCAGATCAAAGTCAGACAGGGAAGATGCTGGAGGCAAGAGGAAAAAAAGTCATCTGGTTTGCTTTTGTCTTCCAAAACAAAATGAGCCTAGGAAGAAACATATGAAAAAGTGACATTGCCTGGATTTCTGAGCAACTTTCCTGGGCAACTTTCCTGGGCATTCCAAGGGCCTGAACCAAGAAATATTTGAAGCTGTGAGTCTACTGGGTCCTTCAGAACAGACTGACACAACGACCACTTCCTCCATGATGTGTACCAAGAGAAATTGTGGCCTGGGCCCCTCTTTAAGCAGTTTCTATCTTTGCAGCCCCACATCCTAGCCTGGCAGTGCTGGAGCTGCCTGCCCTGTGCCCGTGCTCACCGTGCTGTGAAAATGACCTGGAACAGCCTCATGGACATGGCTGCTCATTTATAATATAGCAGAAAAAGTTATTGTCACTGCCAAGAAAAGACAAAAGGCCACCAAACAATAACCCAGCCGTAAATGAAGGCTATAAATATGGAGATAGGTGGGAGATAACTACAGGCTTCCTCTCATACACATGGTACCCAGCTTGGAAAGTGTCTTTCAGGTCAAGGTGCTGTGTGTGCCATAGGCAGCCTTTTCTGATCAGAAATTTTTCGGTGGGAAATAAAATGAATCTGCTTTTCTTACTTTCCATAGGTCAACATTAGGATGCAAGGTCAGAGCTCAGCTTCAAGTGGAAAACAGAGATGAGTGATGCCTGCAGCCCCTGGGCATCCCGTGTCTCTCATACAGATGGAGCTCCTACAAGGATTTGAGAGTATGTCTGAAAAATCAATTCAAAAATTGCACAGAATGAAGCTGTGGGGTCAAGTGAGAGCAAAAGGTCGCCCAAAGTTCCTGGTACATTTAAAAACTGCACTGATTGCAGCTGCCTTCATGTTGTGGCTGCCCTCCTGAAACAGTTCTCTGCAAGATTCATTGGGCAAAGGCTGAAATGTTATTTAGTTGTACAAGAACACCACAACTGTGCCACAGCCATGTTGTTGCCGGGTGGTAAGAACAGTTGATTTGCATTAAATCCTGAGGACATACTTTAGGCTGCAGTTTGCTCCTGCCATTGCAGGCTTTCAGCCCAATTCCTGATCCCAGATGCAGCTCTGGCAGAGGATGTACGCACACATTTGGGGCTGGATTCTGTTCAGCTGCAGATGGATCGTGTGCTGGCCACATCACAGGAGTCACATCTGTCATAAAAGTCAGATGGACTCAGTGGCAGCAAGTGAAACCAGAAAATCTTCGGAGAGGGGAGGACGAGTGAAACTGGGTGCAACAACAGGAGAGAAAAAGACACGGCACAACTGAATCTGCGACCTTCGTACACGAAGCGTGGAAAGCTGCTAGTGTTCCCCGGGTCGGGCGGGGGTGAGGCGGCTCCCGGCGATCACCCAGTGCCCTCTGCTGTCACCAGACCGGAGCAGCCTCTGCAGAAGCCCGAGTAGTATCAACCGAGCTGCTCAACAGAGAATCTGAGCTCTTAATTCCTCTGGCAGCACAAAACCACAGCAATTCCCCTCTGGGAAAACGCTGGAACCGCGCTGGCCTGTCCCTTCCCGCAGCTCCTGCGGGGATGCCCCGTGTCCTGCCCGTGCCTGCCCGCCCATGGAAACACCCGTGATTCAGCCCGGCAGGATGCTGTGGAAAAACACTCCCGTGAGACTGACTACTGCGGCACATCGTGTGTTGAGGGGATGATCCTCCTGTGCCGATGGAGAGTATTCCTACGTCCGTGTGTCCACGTGTCCGTGTGCCCGTATGTCCGTGTGCGGGGGTGCTCACAATCTGCTTCGCCTCCCCAGTTGATTCCTGCCTGCTCTCGGTGCCCTCTAGTGTTGTGAACGCTCCAGTATGTAAAAAAAACTGTAAAACTGATCCCTGCTTCAGAATTCCTGGCTTTGCTAGCTCTTAAAGCACTAATTCCGTTAATTATGCAGCACAGTTACAATTTAACGGAGACAACGTGACCCTCAGCATGTCAGATGATCACAGCACAGCACCAGACACCTGAGAACATGGTTCTGTAAGCCGAATCTCACATCTCCAGGGCCTCAGCCTGCAAACCACACTCAAATCTGCTGTACAGCACTCTACCTGACGCAGCCATCCCTGCATCTGCTGTTATCAGCTTTCCCAGATGTTCTCCTGGCTGTGGCTGCAAGGTGCTATTGAGCTGGGAAATAATCCACCTCAGTAACACCTGGCCCAACAGACAAGAACTGGGATTAGAGCAGGACTGCCTGGTTTGGTCTCAGACCCAGCGTTGGTGGGCTCAGGCTGGTCACAGCAGCGTGGCTTCCCAGGACCTCACCAACCAGCACTAACCACCACAAACTATCACTAACCACCACTAACTAACCACCAACCAGCACTAACCACCACTATCAATAACCACCATTAACCAATCACAAATCACCACTAACCAACCACTAATCACTACAAACCACCACTAACCAACCACTAACCAACCACTCACCACAACTAACCACCCACAAACCACCACAAACTAACCACAAACCACCAACCACCACCGCAAACTGCCACCAACAGCTCGGTCCTTCACTCTGACGCAATCGGCTTTTAGCAGAAATCAGTTCTGCAGGTGACCTCTGCTGACGGGACCGTGCTCAGTGACACCGCTCCGGTGCCAGGCTCTCGCAGGGCAGCCGCTGGCGCTTCTGTCCCGCCCGTCCCACCGCGGGAGCCCCCCCGGCCGGGGCCGTGGGTGATGCAAGCAGGAGATTGCATCAGACGCGGCCCCGCGGAGCCGCCTGCCCGTGTGAGCGGTGAAATCATCCTGAGAGCGGCTCCTCCGAGCTCCCCTCGCCTGCGGGGTTGCGTCACTGCCCGCCTGAAGCACTGGGCTGAGGAATCCCATCAGTGAGTGAGGGAACGGGGAGAGAGAGCGCAGGTCCCACGGGGAGCGGCTGAGGGAACTGTGGGGGCTCAGCCTGGAGAAAAGGAGGCTCAGGGGGGACCTTGTGGCTCTGCACAACTCCCTGACAGGAGGGAGCACGGGGGGTCGGGCTCTGCTCCCAGGGAACAGGGACAGGAGGAGAGGGAACGGCCCCAAGTTGCACCGGGGGAGGTTCGGGTTGGATATTGGGAAAACTTCTTCCCTGAAAAGTGTTGAGGCACAGGCTGCCCGAGGCACTGATTGAATCACCATCCCTGGAGGTGCTCAGGAGTGTGGTGTGACATTTGGGGGCATTGTTTAGTGGTGAACACATTTGGACTCGATGTTCTTAAGGACCTTTTCCAAATATAATAATTTTGTGAAGTTGACTGCTTAGCAGAATTTCATTAAATCCTTTCAGTTACTCCAATCTGACAGTCTGGCTTCTGTTGAAGCTGCTCCACGGTGACAGTGGGGAGCTGAGGGGAGTTTTCAAAAGCATTGACTGGAATGAGAGCGCTTGAATTTTGAAAGGAAAGAGAGAAATGGGGACTATGCCCCAAAATAACAGGTTTAAACCCAAACACAGTTCAGGTATTCACCCTGGCACAGCAACCATTATGGCCCAGGACACAGAAATGAGCAGCACTGACCACCCATCCTGCCCCTCCCGGAGGTCGGGAAGGCAGCAGGGCCCTGTCGTGGGCCTGGGTCAGGACTGAGGAGCAGCAGTTCAGGGACAGCTCACTGAAGGGGAAGCGCTAAGAGCTGTCACTGGGAAAGTCAACTGCTCCTGCACAAAGAGGTTCAGTTCCACACACCAGATTGGTTCACTGTGGTAGAGTCAATCACTGCACGGCAATCTTGGGATGCCTCCGGTCCGGCTCCCCAGAACCACCCAGAGACTGAGGGTGAGTCACGGCAAGTGCTGGGAGACGGTCATGCTTAGTCTGGGAGAAGCCCCCTCTGTTCCGGGCCCGGCCTGCCCACACAAACGATAAACACACTGCACACACTGCACACACAGTACACACTGCACACACAAAATACACACTGCACACACAGTACACACTGCACACACACTGTGCGTGGCAGTCAGAACCCGTGAGTTTATTCCTTTCTGGTGCGTGTTCCCTCACGATTGGCGAGGGGCGGCCGAGCCCGAGGCTCCCTCAGCCTCCAGCCCACACCTGAGGTGCCGGACAACCCCAGCTCTTCGGGAACAAGGTCCCGCAAGCCCGGGGGTTCTCCAGTGTCACACCGCGGCCGCTGACAGAGGGACGCCCCGTCGCTGCTGTGCCCAGACTCCGCTCGGCGCTAAGCTCCGGCCCCACCGCCCCCGCCGTTCCCCGGTCCTGGCCCCGGCCCCGCCGCCCCCCGGCCGCCCCCGCCGGCGCCGCTCCCCGGCATCGCCCCGCCCTGGCGGCGCCGCCAATGGGGGCTGCGGGGCGGGGCGCGGGGCACTCCCGGTGCCCGGGACGGGACGGGCTTGGACCCGCTCCGCTCCACGCGGGGCCGCCGAGTCACTGCCGGTCCGGTGCCGGTCCGGGTCCGCGCCGTCTCTCCTGGTCCGGCCGCCCTGCCGGTCCCGATCCCGGTCCCGATCGCGATCCGGGCCGTGCTGCTCGCACCGATACACAGGTAAGGCGCGGGGGTCGCGCACCTGCCCGCCCGCCCGCGGCGGTCCCGACCCTCCCCGGTGCCGGTGTCACCGCCGGGCAGAGGCGGTGGCGGGGTCGGGAGGACCGGCGGGACCTGCGGCGGGTTCCGCTCACGGCAGTGCAGCGGCAGGGATACACGTGGGCTGGAGCCGGCTCCGTGATCACCTCTGAATGCCGGCGGTACCGGGCCGGGCAGCACCGGGCCGATGAATGCGAGGGGGGCGGGAGATGCAGAGACCGGAGCCAGAGTCCCGGGGATGCCGGGCGGGTGATGCGGGGCGGCCGTGCCGCGGCGGAGCCCCTGGCCGGGACGTGCCCGGGCAGATCCCGGCGCGCTGCTGCCTTACCCGAGCGGGCGGCGGGGGGCGCCGGCCGGGCTATGGGGGTCTGGCCGGGCTGCGGGGGTCTGGCCGGGCTGCGGGGGCGGTGGGCGAGCCGGGCCGGACCGGACCGGCGCTCGCCTGGGCGCACCCACGGCCGGCACCCGCGTGGGCGCCGCGCAGCGCTGCCCCCGCACCCGTCCCGCCGCCAGCCTCGCCTCCGCTGTTCTTCCAGACACGAGCAGCTGCCAGATGCGGGGGTCGGGAGGTTTAGGTTGCATGTTAGGAACAGTTTCTTCCCCGAAAGGTTTCTTGCCCCGCCACAGGCAGGGGTGAAGTCACCGTTTGGGGAGATGTAATGGACGCATGGATGTGGTACTCGGGGACATGGGTTAGTGGTGGCCTGAGCGGTGCTGGGGGAACAGTTGGACTCCGTGGTCTCAGACTGCTTTTACGGCTTGAGTGATTCTCTGATTATTGCAGGGAGATAGTGACAGTCACTAAGAATTAGATGTGGGGTAAAAAACAGACGGAAATCCAAAGTTTTATGCGAATTGATAGGAGCTTTGGAAGTGTTACTTGAGATACCTGGTAAGGCAGAGTGTGAGTTTCCAAGGTGGGCAGCCCTAACTTGGCAAAAATCACTGGAAAGTGGGCATTGTGCCCTGGGGACTCCTGCTGTTCGCTAAAGAAGGGTGAGAGCAGCCCGGAACACTTCCTCTCCCACCTGAAAGCATGATGCTTTCACTTAAATCAAACAGAAGTCCCCAGCCACTCCAGATGACTGTGTGCATAGAATCTCCAGACTGGGAAACGTGTTGATTTCCAAGCCACGTGGAAAGCCTCAGATTCCACCTTTTCCCCTCTTTTTTGCTTCTGTGAGAACCCCTTTGCCCATAGGAGTCCCACTGCTGTAAAGTTTCTCCCAGCGTGGTTTGTAGCACAAGGAGATGAGGAGTCACTGCCTGGTCCAGAGTGAAGGAATGGCTGAGCAGGAGACTGGAACTGACTGAGGGCAGCCATGAGGCATGCACTCATATTTTCCAGATAGCATTTTTTCCCCTGCTTTTCACTTGCAGTTCTTATTTAGGATTTCAGCTCTCTGTTCTCAGCTTCCAATGTATACAAGTGTCTCATCTTGAGGCATGGTGCTGCCTGACTGTGCCAGTCAGCCCTGCAGCAGAGTAGAAGTCTCCTGTAATGTGTGTGCTGGTTCACATGGTGACATGGAAGAGCCGCTGAGGGTGGGTCTGGGCATCTCCTGTCCCATGCCTGGAGGGGACAGGGTCTGTGGCTGGGATGGGATGGGAAGCAGCCCACCCCACCCCACCTCATCCCCTCCTGTGCTGCCTACATCCCTGCCAGCCCCCCCGGCCCCGGTACCTGTTGTGCAGATGGGGAGAATTAGCAGCACTAAAGTTTTCACTGATTACTTTCATTTTGTACCTTTGCACTTACTATTCTCCTCACCCTTGTTTTCCTCCCAGATCCCATTAGCTGCAGACAAAAGAAATAGATTGGATTCCAATATAGTCTAATTTTTTTGGAAACAACACTTTAATAGAGAAAAGACAATGGCTGAGCTGTAGTGTTGTCACAGGGTGGATGAACTGCAGCTCACGCTGGGGCACTGCTGGAAGGATTTTGTCTCATGCAGTGAAACTCCTTCAGGAGCTCATGATTTTGGTCTCTTAAGGGCTGATGCAGTGGGGAGCCCATTCTGCTCTTCTGCTCAAGCAGGATGCATCTTTTAGGCAATAAAAGTGTTCTTTAACAGATTAATGATGTTTTTAAGTCAGATCTCATGCATCTGGCACTGATGGCAGGAGGCTCCTCTTCCCCCTAGCCTCTGAGTACATTGATACTGTGTCCCTTGTACACTCGTTGTTACTATGTCACCTTTATATTCCCCTGTGGCAGATAAAATGTGTGGCTCTGGCAGTCTCAGGGAGATGCCATGTGGTTCCCAAAGAGGTGGGAGTTGTTAGTTTTGACTTTTCTTTTAGTCTCAGTAAGACCAGTTGTTTCAGTCACACATTAGGTGATCCAAGGTTGCTGCCATACCAGGTGGTTTAGATGTGTCCTACATGTACAAACCAAGTGTCTTGGGTCTGGTGGTGTTGAATTAAGAAGTGCAAAGATCCCCCAGCTTTGAATTTCATGCCAGATATTCACCAAAGTGTTGGTTCCCTGTATTGTTACACTTGAGCAGCAGCAGTCCTGCCCTGTGCCTGTATCCTGCTGGCACCTTGGGGACGGCTGTCTGCTCCATCTTGAGTGATTCCATCATCCTGGCAGACGTCCTTGTGCATGGAGAGGCTCTGACACAGGATTCCTTTGGCCTGTGTAACTTTCTGTATTTGGCAAACTGCTTTAAACCGGGCTCTGGTGGGGAGGGGGCTCTGAGGGCATTGTCTCAACTGCAGGCCATTTGAAAGGCTGGGAAACTCTGTAAATGTATGAGAGAAAGTGGCAAAGTTGTGTTCACAGGGCAGTTTCACCAAAAACCCTGCTGGTTTGGGTTTTTTTTTTTTTCTTTCGTTGAGCTTTTTTTCACCAGTGCTTTTTTCCTTACAGCACTTTGGAGGGCAGGTAAAAATCAGTCCCTTGCTCTCCATGCTCTGACACCTGGGCTCCTTTTCTGTTGCCTGCAATTCTGTTTCATTCATCTTGTGCTCTTCTTAGGAGCAAAAGCCTGAACCAAGCCCCAGACTGGAGCATCAGCAGTGCTGACCCACACCTCAGGCAGAGGCACCTGCTGCCAGGGGCGAGCTGTGCTGTGGGCACTGAGCTGACCAAGAGGCTGGGCTCAGGCCCCTGGCATGCTGCCCTCCCAGAGCAGTTGGGTGACACCTACCCAGCGTGTCACCCATCTGGGACCTGTCTCCCTGCTTTTTATCTTCCCTCCTGCGTTCAGCCTGGAGCTGAACCCTGACACCAAACCCTGTGCATCTCCTGGGGCAGTGGCACTGGGCTCCCTCTCCACCACCCTCCGAGATGGTGACAAATCTTTTTTTGTTCAATGCTGTCAGGTCGTTATAAGCTGTGCCTGTGTCCCTCCCGAGGTGCTCACAAGACAGATTTAGTCCCTTCAGCTCCTCCTGGCCTGTCCCCCGTGCACTTGGCTGCTGATCCTTGTGTCAGCCCGTGTGCTGCGAGCAGGAGCTATGTGAGGGTGACTCATGCACTGTGCTCGTCTGGGCAGACCTCATCTCCCATGAATCTCAGCCCTCCAGAGCCGGAGGAGCCCAGCCAAGTGTCCGCTTCCAAAAGGCACCGGCAAGGGAGTGGTGGGATTAGGCAGAGGAGGCAGAAAAAGCCTGCAGAGGAATGCTGCTGTGGGAGGGGAAGGAGCTGTGGCAGGAGGGGCTGGGGGTGCTGTAGATGAACCCCCCCTGCTGCAAGAGCCTTGCAGGGGTCAGACATCTGGCCAGGCTTCCCTCCCAGAGGACAGCTCTGATTGAAGTGCCAGGTTCTCCCAGGTAGTTCAGGCTGGTGCCCTCTAAAAGGTGTTCACTATTCCTGATGGGTGCTGGGAAATTGCTCCCAAGGCAGGTTGAACAGTTTCTCTCCTGATTTTCTGCACAAGGTAATAGGAAAAGCAAAGTGGAGATTGGTCTAGTGAGAGTGGATTTTATTCCCTTTCTGTCATCATGGGAATGACCTGTCTGGATTGTGCAGAAATAATCGGGCAGCCCCAAAAGTCCAAATAAATTGCTCCATTTTGTAGCTTCAGTCTGAGATGCTGGTGCTGCCCTTTGAGCCACTCTTGCTGGCAGTGTGGCCCCATGCTCCTGGGCTGGTTCTGTTGTTACCTTCTGCTGAGCCATTAATGCACCTCAGGAAGGCTCTGGAAGATGTTTTGGAGGGAGGTGGGAGCTTGTTCTGCTGGTCCTCTGAGTTTTCTGGGAGTGATACCATGCAGAGCTGAAACGTGCATGGAGCAAGAGCCTGAGCAACTGCACAGCTCCAGGGTGGAGCAGCAGGTCCACAGGTGTGGGGGTGTGTGTGTCCCTTTCTTTTGGGGATGCAGGATGTGTGTGGGGAAGTGTGTCCTGTTCTGCCAGGGACACATCGGCCACCAGCACTTGGTGCTGTCACACCAGTGCAGCATCATTGGCCACAGCTGGGCTGCTGGATCCTGAAGTTGAGGCTTTGCTGAGCCTTTGCTGGGGCCAAGCTCTCTACTGATTGTCTCTGGTACCCAGAGCCACGGCTGGGGCTGGCAGAATCCACTGGTGCCCTGAGCAGTTAGTGGTCAATACTTCAATGCTGTGACTAAAATTTCATTTGCTGCATTGCGAGGCTGTGAGATGGCAACAGAATGGGGCAGCTCATCACCAGCCTTGCTGTGAAGTCTGGGACTGATGGAGCTGTGTGGAAGGAGCCAGCAATTACCTCCTGCCCAAGTCCCTGCCATGGTGCTCAGCAGTGTCTGCTGCTGTCCTGGCCAGGTGGAAATGTCCACACTGGGACAGTGCTCATCCCAAGTGTGTTAGGGCTGGCTTTGATCCCTCTGCCTTCTCTTCCTCTCGTTCTCAAGCTCCTCTCTCCTCTTTAGCACAATGGCCTGCCAAGAGAGTGAGTACCTGGATGACCAGAAGAAGTGTGTCCCCTGCAGGAAATGCATGCCCGGGCAGGAGCTTTCCAAGGTAAACTGACTTCTCTGTAAGGAGCAGAAATCATCATGGGTGGCACAGCTGGGTGAATCCTCTGCCAGCCTCCCTCCAGAAAGATGATCTTAGGTCCCAGCATGTTGGGAAGAGCTGAGGCTTGGTAGGATGGAATGATGGATTGTTTCACTTACCCTGGTAGACAATGGAAACAGGAGGTGGTGAGGGATTTAAGGCAGCACAAGGAACAACCTGATTTCTCTTTTTGCTGATGGAAGTCTAAATTTCCTCTGGTCTGTATCCCCGAGCAAGGTCACACTGCATGGCTGGGCTGCACATGGGTGGGTGCCAGCAGGACACTGCTGCAGGGGGTCCCAGCCTGGCCTCAGTGGTGGGAGTCCCAGCAGGGTTCCCCTGGAGGTGCTGCTGGAGGTTTCCAACCCCCAAAGCACACCAGCACGCCCTGGCTGGGCAGCAGATGGGGTCCCCGAGTGCCTCCTGGGAGCTGCACTGCTGGCCTCAGCTGGGTTCTGAGCACCCCACGTGAGCGGTGACCCTGCCACCCTTTGTCCCCAAAGAAGGGACACTTTTTGGAGGAACCCATGGCGGCCCCTCACCACAGCCACCCCCCCCCCCCCCCGTGCCTTGCAGGACTGCGGCGACGGCAGCGGCGGGGACGCGCAGTGCGTGGCCTGCCCCCCCAGGAAGTTCAAGGACCGCTGGGGACATCATGGCTGCAAGCCCTGCCTGTCCTGTGCCCTCATCAACCGCCTCCAGAAGTCCAACTGCACAGCCACGGCCGACGCTGTCTGCGGGGAGTGCCTGCCAGGGTGAGCAGAGCCACCACAGCCTCACCTGGGGGCAGGCAGGGAGGGGATGGGCAGAGAGGGCTTCACCTGGGGCCACCCATAGTCCCACATGGGACCTAAGAGCAGCCTGGTGACCCAGAGATGCCTCTGTGAGGACACTGCTAATGACATGGAAGTCAGACCCCTCTGGTGGGACCTGTTGTAGCTCCAGAGAAGGGAACGTGAAGGGTCCTGTAAATGAGCCATGAAAGAAAACTTCCAGACTTGAATTTTTCTGTAGACTCCAGGGTGGCTGAGCCCTGGAAGATGAGGGGTTGTAGACCACTATGGTTGGTAGTCCCCAAAGAGGGGACTTAAAGGGTTACTGAAATGAAATGGCTGCATATAGACCAGGGGCTGCAGACTCCACTGGCCAGTGGTGGGTCTGGGACAGGAGCCAGTCAGGGCTTTGTTGTATGAGCCTCTTCTCAGACAGAGCTGTAGCTGGGGTGTTCCTGGCCCTTTGGGGAGCTATTAATCGTTAAAATCCACTTCAGCAGATGTAGAGGTGGGGGGGCTGTTGGAAAGATACTGCTTCTTGACAAATGGCTAGACATGAACAAGTAGGTGTGCAGCTCCAGCCAGTGATGAGAGCCCTGTTGCTCCTGTTGCCAGCCAGGCAGGAGTGCAGGGTCAGCTGTCCCCCTCTGCTGCAGGGTGGGTGGCACAGCTGGCTGCACAGCCAGGGTGGTGGGAGCTCAGTGGGGGCCAGGCTGTGCTCAGCCCTCTGCTCTGTTGGCAGGTTTTACAGGAAGGCACGGATCAGCGGGCAGCTGGAGTGGGAGTGCATTCCCTGCACCAAGCAGACGCCATCCTCTGAACCGCAGTGTAGGTGCCCCCACGCTGGCAGGGTCGGGGCAGGTGCTGTGGGCACAGCGGAGCCACAGCCCCGCTGGGGGAGGCACAGTCACGGCATGTGACGAGGGATGGGCAGGGAAGGGGTGGTCCAGGCCTCAGAGTTTGGCTCCAGCGCTTTGTGGATGAATTTTGCAGGTCGCTCCAGAACAAACCTGGTGAAGGTCGCTGTCCCTACTGTACCACCACAGGACACAGCCCTTCTTGCACTCACCAGCAGTGCCCTGGTCATCATTGTCCTGGTGCTTCTGGCACTCTCCATCATCTACTGCAAGCGATTCTGGAAAAGCCAGTGCCAGAGAGGTGAGTTGGTGCTCTCCTCCTTGCTGTGCCATTCACCTGTGCCCGTGGCCCCTTCTTGCTGTGTAGAGCATTGCCACTTTCACAGCACAGTGACCCAGCTGTTCTCAGCCTGTACAGAATAGACACCTCATCCTGCTTCTCATGCCTGCATGCCTCATATGCTTTCCCTGCTCAATGACACAGAGGAGCCTCCCTCCTTCTCAGGGCCATCAGGAGGAGGAGAAGGACATTTTGCAGTCAGAACTGGTGATCCTCCCCTCTGAGGTTTCTCCAGTTGGGTGGCTCTTTGCTGCTGAAGGAAGAGGACTGTGGGTTTGGTGGCCAGGGTTGGGGCAGGATGGCATCCAGCAGCACGCCAGGGAGCTGCTGGCTCCCAGGTCCTCACTGGCAGACATACCACAGGGCTGAGGACATGCTAGGGAAGCGAGCCAAGCCTTTGCTCAGGCTTTTTCTCCTCTATCCTCCAAGTCTTCCTGAGGACTCAGAACTTCTCGGGCCAGAGAGCAACGTTCCCGACTGCAGCAGCGCCCGGCAGGTTCCTGTGTGAGGAGCAGATGTCTGGACCCTGCTGCCTGGGTGTGAAGAACTTGAGCCCTTGCTACAGGCAGGCAGAAGGTACCTGCTCTTGCTGCCTTCCCTGGGGAAGGAGGGTGGTGCTGGGCTCCAGATCACGTGTTCCCAGGATGAGATGCCCTTAGGCAGGAAGGATGGAGCTGGGTGTGAGCTTCACTGATCCCTGCTGGTTTCTGGTTCCAGGCCCTGTGGAAGCGGTGCAGTTCATTTCGGATGGGGAAGCTGTGGGTCTCCAGCTGCCTTCTCTCCAGCCAGAGGTGGACTTGCCACCAGCCATTGCAGTCAGCACTGCCTCCAAGGCCCAGCTGGGCAGGAGCCTCCTGGAAAGCCAGCCCCTCATCCGGGCCTCAGGCCACAGCGAGTGCCTGGACGGGGTCCTGCTGCCCCCCACACCCAGGCAGGGCCGGCCAGGCACGGTGGAGGCCCTGGCCCCCCTCTCCTCCTGTGCCTCTGAGATGCAGCACAAGTGGCCCCATGCACCTGTGGAGTGCACTGAGCTGGACCTCCAGAAGTTCTCCACGCAGGCTGAGTTCGTGGGTGGTGAGCGTCTGGAGGATGCAGCGAGCCGGGCCATGAAGAGGATTCCAGCAGAGAGCAGTGGTGTGGTGCAGGAGGGGGCTCATCACTTGCCCACAGCTGAAATCCCACCAGGGGAGCAGCCGGTAAGTTCCTCCAGCCTTGTCACTCCTCACAACTACTGCCAGTTGCCCAAGACTCAGGCACAGGGGCTGGGCTCAATGTAGGGGCAGGAACATGGACTGAAGTACATTAATATGGGGTGGTAAGGCTGGAGGAGAAGCACCATTCATTCCCCGAGCCCCTGTGATGGCCCTGGGAGCAGAGCCAGGCGTTGCTGTTGTCAGCAGCATGCCACCAACCTTGGGGTCTTTGTCTGTCCAGGTGGATGATGCCCAGAGCCTGGTGACTCAGATCAGCAGCACGGCCAAAGGTAAGTGGCCTTCCAGTCTCACCTTTGTACTCCAAGTACGGGCATATCAGAGGCAGGTTTTTGGGAGGGAGCTCCTCCAGTAGCCCACCATGTCTCCACCAGGGACTTACCTGACTTGTGGCCTTTGGTGCTGGTCCACAGAGTATATTTTCTGTGATGCTGCCTTGAGTGGCCTGTGGGCAGCTGGCCCAGCTGTCACCAGCTACCAGCTTCCCAAGAACTGAGCCAGCTCCGTGTTGCTGAGCTCTAAAAGCAATGTTGGAGGAGATACCTGCCCTGGCAGGGTGGCCTTCCACCTGCTCAGCAAGGGCTGAGGCTGGAGGCTGCCTGTTCTCTTTGCCCTTACCCCCCCAGGGTAGGATGGGCACTAACCCAGCTTTGCTGTGCTGCTGCCCCCAGGTCTCCCGATAGCGGAGCTGCCCCATTCCTTGGTGCAGTCACTCGCCTTCTTGTTGGACCCTTCCTTGAACGGCGTGAAGAACTTCAGCCACGTGGCGCTGGAGCTGGGGCTCATGCCGCAGCTGCTGGGACGGATCTCGGGCTTTGAGCAGCTGGTGGCTCACTGCAGCCACGCGGGAGGCGCGGTCACTGTCCCGCGGCTGGCGCAGGCGCTGCAGCGGCTCCAGCGGTTCGACGCCTTGCTCCTGCTCTGCGACCACTTCACGCTCAGCCCCGCGCCCGACCGCCAGCGCTAGGGGACAGGGAGGGACGGAGGAAGCTCCATGCACTGTTACTGGTGTGACAGAGGATCCGGCAGCCTGCAGTCACATAACCTCCCTGGTGTGCATAGCAGGAGAACACAGAGATGGTCTCTGCATCATGGAATGGAATGGAAGGACACAACGGGGTCATCTCTGCATGGGAGTTCCAGGAAGCACAGCTGTGCCTTTTCCCAGCTCCATGGGGCTGGGCTTGCTCAGGCCCCTCCAGAGGCTGTTTTTCTCTGCCTGTCAGTCGCTGTGCTGCCCATGCTGCAGTGCTCTGGCTCTGCAGTGGGCCCTGTCCTGCCCCACTGTTGCCTCATAGGGTCCCTCAGCCATGGGGCTCGGTCTCCGTGGGCAGTGCCCTCCTATGAGCCCAGCCATCGCCTCCCTTCCATTCCAGCCTTCCCATCCTTCCTCTGGCCCATGCTTTCCCAGGTGCCAGTTCCACTTTCCCAGTTTACTTTTCAATTGTTTCTTTCCCTCTGTGCTGCGATTTCCTTGGCAGAGGACTTGGTCATGGCTGATGTGCCAAGCTCCAGCCTTTGTCCCCCTGTGCCACCCTGGCACCTTCCTCTCATGTCCATTTGTGGCGCAGTGCAGCATCTGGCACAAGTTTCAGACTGATTCCTGGGATGAGCTGATGTAATTAATCCTTCTTGTGGGGCTGTGGCTACTGGCCATGGGCAGGTGCTGGCTCACCCCAGCCCTGTGGCTGTTCACTGCCCATCACCTCCAAGGCTTCACAAATCACCTGCGGTGGCACAGGGTGTCAGGGGCAGGGACACTGCACCGCGGGTGGCAGCTGAGGGCTGAAGCTGTGACTGTGGTCACAGGCAGCAGTGACATTCCTGTGCCAGCCACAGCAGGAGCTCCTCTGGAAGCTCCTCCTCTTTTAAAATAATATTTTTCTTTTTTTTTCTTGCCTAAAAATGGCCTGATTTCTCATTCCTGGGAGTTGCTACTGGGAAGGGGTATTTCATCCTGGGGGATTTGTCATAGCTTGCCATGGTCTTGCTGTCACCAGTCACCCTGATTTCAGTGTTGTGCCTGAGCCTGGGGGGTTGCAGGCAGCTGGGCTGTTCTTGGTCTGCCCTGGCCACTGGGGCTCTGCTGGTGGCCCTGGAGAGGAGCAGGGGCACGTTCCTGAGCGGGGCAGAGCAGTGTGGGGGCGGCCAGGCATGCAGGGCTGCGGGAGCCACTCCCGCCAGGGTCACAGCAGAGCAGCTGCCAGCGGGGCTGCCAGAGCATGGTGCTGTTAACACCAGGGCTGAGGGTTCCATCCCTCTAAGGGCCATTCCCTTAAGAATCAGGTTCCATGGTCTTTGTGGTCCCTTCCAACTCAGGATATTATGTGATAAGTGTCACCCTAGCTGTCCCAAGATTCCCAGACAGCATCACTGACACTGAGCTGGTGGCACCAGCTCTGCCTCTGTTGCTTTGTTCTTCACTGCCGAGTGCTCTCTGCTGTCCTGCCTGTCACCGGGGCCTCAGGCCAAGCCGGTGGTGTGGCGGTCACCAGCAAGTGGCACTGTTACCCCACTGCCCCCACCCAGGCCCCCTCGGCTGAGCCCACAGAATTCTCCTTTATCTTACCACAGTACCTGAAAGAAGTGGGTGCCCTTCCAGGCGGGCAGACCTCCCCCACGCCCCGGGTATTAATAGCTGCTGGTGTTTCCTTCCCCCGTTTAATGATGTTGGGGCTTGAACGCACCCAGGATGTGCTCAGATAAGCAAAGGCATGTGCAGTTTCAGCTGGACCTGGCACTTTTCCTCACTGCTTGTTTCTTCCACAGTCAAGGTCGTTTTATTGCTGTTTGCTCCCCAAGACTACAGAGTTGAACCTTGTGCTGTGTGGGGCCAGGATTAGTCAGACTCTTGCTGCTCTCTCGAGCTGTTAGGGAGCAGCCGGGAGTGTTGCTAAAGCACACACAGCCTGGGGCCAGGGATTTCCTGTTTGAGGCTTTTCTGTGGCAGGGAGAGTGCTGGGTTTAGTCACCTCACAAAATCCAATAAATATTTAATCCCTCTGTGGACACAGTCATTTCCAGTGGGAAGGAAAATAACTTCGCCCACAGCATCTGAGTAAGAGCCTCCCTGCAGCTCAGCTTGCTGGCCCTGGCTTTGAAGTTTGAACTTGTCCTATGTGTTCCTGTGTCACCAGTGCCACCAGTGTGTGGTCACTTGATGTGCACAGAGCAGTGGCAGGATGGCAGAGCCAGCCTGCTCCTGTCACGTGGCAGTGGCAGGAGCAAGAGATGGGCAGGAAGGGCTGTTAAATTAGAGCTGAGAATAACAGGGACGTGTCACAGGTGTGTGCTGCAAACCTCTTCACGTGCTGGGCAGCTCCACTGGTGTGCTATGGTGGGGCTCTGGGCCAAGCAAATGGAGTGAGGCTTTAGTTGGTTTGTTTGGGGTTTTTCTCACTTTTAAGAAGAAATCAACCTCTTTTCCTCCATGGCTTTTAAGGTAAACTTATTTTTCAGTGGTTTGATGTCTGAGCAATATTACTTACAGTCAAAACTTAACCCCTGCCTTGAGGGTGCCAGCACATGGGGTGTGTGTGTGCTGTGTGTGGGTATGGGCTGTGCCATACGGGCTGTGTAGGGTGGTGTGTGCCATGCCACAGCTCCTGCCCCACTGGCGCTGCCCCTCAGGCCCTGGCTGTGCCACTGCCTCAGCACTGGCTGGTCAGGAGCTGGTTTTAGGTGTGTTTGAACTGTTCTTAGTTTCCCCCAGAGCCTCACACGTGGTGTCAGTGCAGGTCCCACTGGTTGGTGCTCCAGCAGGGCTGGACACTGCACAAGGGCATTGCAGGAGGTGGCTTTTCAGCCGTGAGGCTCCCCCAGCTCCCAGCCAAGGCTGCTCCCCACTCTCACTGTGCCCACGGCAGGCACCTTCCTTCAGCTGTGCTGACAAAACCAGCTGCGTTTACAAGGGCCAAAAGTTGAACAAGTGGCCTTTAGCCCACCCTAAGACCCTTTGGCCAGGCTTCCTTGAGCCCAGCCAGAGCCCTCAGGGAACCATGAGAGCCTTGAAAACAGGGATAATGCTGTGACCTGGACATCAGAACAACGGTGATCCCTGGGCAGGGAACTGCTTCAGCGGGGAACCAATGGACTTGATACTTGACTTTTGCTTTCTTACAGTATTTTCAACATAACACATGGAATGTAAAGGAGGGAAATTCCTGTAGTGCTGGATCTCATGTCACAGCCTCAGGAAGCCACTTGTGCCAAGCTGGCATGGCTCATAGAGAGGTGAAAGAATTCAAATAAGCCTGCATCTCTGCAAACTTGAGCTGGGACTGAACAGTGGAACAACTCCAGTGCAGTGGGGTTATTTTCTTACAAGTGATTGGTTTCCACACCAGTCTTGCCTGGAAGTCTGATTTGCAGAGGAATTTGTATGATAAGTTTAAATCCAGCCCTGTTCTGGGAAGCTCTTAAGCATAGACTTAAAATAGGCACATACTTCACTGTTGGTAAAGTGTTTATTCTGGTAAACAATTGGTGAACATCCCTCGGGTGCTGTTCCTGAACAGGGGGCTCATGAGAGCTGTCCCTCCACTGTGCTTCTACAGAAATAGGCAATACTGAAGAAAACTTGCTGTTACTGATCTGGGCACACTTTTTGGAAGAGTCTGCAAGTGTTGGGGGGAGATACCCTCTCCATGTTGGATTATTTAATACTTCAGACTCTGGTGCTTTAAAAAAAAATAATCACTACATTTCTGTAGCCATGGTTTACCCAAGGGAATACATGTTGTTTTTTATGGTAGATGTTATTTTTCTTTAAGGTTACGAATAGGTTATTTATATTTTTGTAAATTCTGCGCCGTTACGGTTGTAATTCTGCTGTAGCATTGTTCCTGTTGGGTTTGGGGTGTTGTCTGTGTTCAATCAAGCAGAAGCTGAAGCTCCTGCCCTTTGTTAATGGAAGGGGGTTGGTCCCCCACATTCCTCCAGACCTGGTGCTCTTGAGTGATGTGTGTTTGTAGTTCAATAAATTTTGGAGCCAGACGTGGTGATGCTTGGTGCGTTTTGATTCCTCTGCCCTGCCTGCCTGCTGGTGGGGGCTGGAGGGGCCTGTCTGGCAGGCAGGCAGCAATTCTCAGACAGATGCTGCAGCAGCCGAGAACATCAGCCCCATCCCCTGTGTGGGAAGGGGCAGGAGGGGCTGGAGGGGTGCTGCTGGATGGGATGGCTGTACCCCTGGATGGGGTGGCCGTGGTCCTGGGCCTGTCCCCTCAGGGTCCCCCCAGGGTGTTTGCCCCCACCACAGGCATCAGCTTCAGTTTTTACGTGAGTTTAACATTCCCCAGAGTGGCCAAGTCTCAGGTGGGGTTCACAGCGTGGCCTGGGGATAGGGGGATGCAGAGACCCCTAAACAATGCCCAAGGAACTCTCCTCACTGAGGAACAGTTGCTGCTTAAGCTTGGTAATTACAGGGCTCATTAAGCCTATTCATGCCCTTATGCTGGTATGTTTAAAATAATGATTAGCGTTATTTTAGATGAAGGATGTTTTCTGTTCTAATTAAAGCTGTGATACTGGTCCAAACTGTGGCAGGCTCTGTGAGTGCTTGCAGTGCTGCAGCTCATCCTGCGTGTGAGGATCCCCGTGCAGTGCCGTGTCTGCAGCTCTGGCTGCCTCTGTCCTACCACAGGGCAACAGCTACAGACAGCACAGCCTCTGGAGTCATCCACCACCAAACACAAAGCCATGGCAGTGGTGGAGGTACTCAGCATCCAGAGTTTCCAGAGAAGCCTTTTCTGTGGAGCATGTGGGTGCCTGTAGCCTGCTGTCACAGATGCTGGACATGGTGCAGCCCAATCTCAGCACAGCCTGCAAGGGGTGATGATCCCAATGTCCCTGCCTGCACCAGGCCAAGGTGGAAGGTGTGGGCAGGGTGCTGTGGCCCTCCTGTGGGTGACCTGAGCCCAGAGCTCTGCCTGTGCCTGTCACTTGGCCGAGGCCACTGTCACTGCAGAAGGAAAGGGCCAGGGATGTCCATTGGGAGAGGAGCTTCCTGCATCCTTTTGGGATGGGAATTCAGCGTATGCCATGCCTTACCTTCGAGTGATTCCTGGCTCTGGGGCTGTAACCATCCAGTCTCTGCATTCTCATGTGCCTGGACACACTCAGTAGGCAAAGGGTGGGTTTGGCCACACCTCGGGTGTGTTCTTCTGGAAGAACAGGGGTGCCCCTCCCATGCAGAGCAGACTCTCCCACCCAAGGCAGGAACTCCCAGGGATCAACAGGTTTACACCCCCTCTGCTCCTCACCTCAGACCGCTTGTGTTGTCTGGTCTTGCCTTGTTTTTGGCTGAAGCCCAAGGGGTGATGATAAATCAGACGTGTTCCCCTCAGAGTACTTGGGATTCTCGTACTCCACGCTGGGATAAGAGGTAGCTCCTGTGAAGCAGAGCTGGCAGAGAAACACACGTGCCCCACATGAGCAGACAGGTGTGGGGTTGAGGACACACTCCTTGGTGGTCAGAACAAGGCTGGCACCCGTCCCCAGCCCTGGTGCTGCCTCAGCCACACTTCACTGAGTGGCTGGCAGCACATCAGGGTGCTGAGGTACCCAGTCCTTACCTCAGCTGCCTCCAGCAGGAACATTTCCAGCTGGGATGCAGAGCTGTGCAGAGGCACTCACAGCTTGGAGAGCCTCCAGCTACAGAGGGAATGCCAGGGAATGCTGCCTGGCTCACACAAGGCACACACTGGGCCTTCTCCTGAGCTGTCTCTGGATCAGGAAGGCAGACGTCTGTCCTGCTGTTCCCAGCAGCCACAGATCACAGCCAGCAGTCCTGCTGAGCCACATGATCCTGATTGATGGGGTTTTGCTTTAAAGAACCCAAGTGAAATGGGTGGGGTGTGGATACCTCACCTGCATGGCCTGAAATGTACCTGCAGAGGGGGGAACCGTGGCCCTGCCCTTGTGTGGACAGTGACCCCTGAGCAGAGCTTATCTCAGACCTGCTGAGGTGAGACTGAAAGTCACGGGAAGTCTTTGCATCCTTCTCTTGGGAGACCCTGCTCTGAGGGCACATCCTGCTCCCCACGAGCACTGGGTGGCAAAGGGGAGCTGCTGGAGGGGGTGGCCAGGGTGAGGAGGTGTTCCCACTAATCGAGTGTTCCAGTGGCATCCTGCTTGGAAACAGATTAATTAATTAATGAACCCTGTGTTAACAAGGACTGCATGGTCTGTGGACACTGAAGTCAGAGGAGCTTTCTAAGATCTCCCTCGAGTGCAGGTTCTGGAAACACAGAGCAAGAGCTTTCAGTTGCACTTTTTACTAATGCCCTGTGTTTGCTTTGGGCTGAGATGACCTGGATGAGAAAAACGTTTTGTTAAAACACTGAAATTCTGTTAAAACACTGACTGAAATTCTGTAGTTACAGGGAGAGGATGGCTGCCCTTTTCTGTGCAGGAGAGGGAAAGCACACGGTCCTCAGGGGAGTCTGAGCTGCAGCATTTACTGAGAAAAGGGCAGGAATAACACCGACAACTCTGGAGTGCCTTGGCAAACATCTTCCCTGCTTTCACAATTCATTTCCTTGCCTAGCCCTAATCAGGAGGCTCACTAGTGAAGAAACCTTAAACACCTGCCCTTCATGTGCCCCTGGCCCCTGCACGGGGAACAGGCAGATAAATTTCCGTTGCTAAAACTGAAGGCTGAAATCCATTAGAGAGACATGAATTTCCATACCCAAGTTCCTTTTCTGCTCCACTTTCCTTCCCCACAGGTGGTGTTTTTACTGCTTCTTCTCTGATTTTCTCATTCTGTATTTCCCCCAGGCTTCCCCTGCACACTCAGTTCTCACCTCCCTTCGTCTCTGCAGGACATGAGGGCAATCACAAAAGTGAAGGAAAACACACATTTGGCAGCACATTATTGAACTGGATGTGTTTGCCAGGAGGCAGAAACCTATTGTTCCTCTGCCTTCCACACTCACCTTTCCAACCTGTCAGCTCACTCTCAGGGACTTTCAAAAAGCAGCTGAAAAGCTGCACAGTGCTTGTTTAGGGCACAGAGTCCAAGGCTGCTGGACACCCCTGCAGGGAGTGCCACCCTCACCCATGGCCTCAGTGGGCAGAAGAGCCACCAGACTCTGAGGAACTGGACAGAATGCTTGGGGGAATATTAATGAGAGCAAACTATCTCATCTAGGATCAAACTGTGAGTAATAACATCCACCATTAAAAAAAAAAAAATCCTAATTCCTTTTATTGGCAGCAGATGTTCATTTTTAAGGGGAAACAAATCCAGCTCCAATCCCAGAGCTCTGCTGGAGACAAAAAAACACTCTGTGTTTGGGGACAGCCTGATGCCAATAATTATTATTATTATTATTATCCTTCAAAAATACATTATTATCCCGAATGAAATCTCTATATTCCTGCCCTGAGCCCTGGTGGTAAATGAGGTTTTTGAGCCTGGCCAGCCTGTTTCTCTGTGACAATTACTGCATTAATGGCAGCTGATAGCCTGAGCACTGGGCTGGTTTGCCTTCCAGTGGGATGGAACTTTAGCAAAAGAATAAAGTGTTTTTACAACCCATTAAATACCTTTTCACACTCCCCCCATTCTCCTTTGAGCTGGTTTGAAGGAATTTTGGGATTACAAATAAATACCCCAATCAAGTACAATAACAACAGAACCAACGCTCATCATTTCTTACCTCCTCCAGTTGATATGAATATGTCAGAGCAAGGAGCCTGCAATGCCCCAGGTCTGTGCCCTGGCCACCTCCAGAGTCAGACAGGGCTGTGCTCCTGCCCTGCAACATCTGTGCCACGGAAAGGTGTTAGAAATGGCAGCTTGGCATCCAGGGTGTGTGTGAGGACACAAACACATCAGGACAGACAGAAATGAAATGGGGAAAAGGCTCCTGCCCCTCACTTTGTACAGGGAGGGAGAGCAGAGATTGTTAGCAATGCTCAACACTACAGACAGGAAAATAAGACGCTTGTCCCACCTTCCTCCTCAATCCCTCCTTCCTTCACAGTGACCAGGAGAAAAAAAAGCAAAACAAACAATTTGACAACCTGAATTCACAAAGAAGCTGAGAATTAGTCAAGTGGTGAAAACGCTCCCATTTATAGCTGAGATGCCTGAATCTATTTGCTAAATATTCATGGTCGTTATTAGCTCTGTTAATCAGAACAGTTCCCCTAGAGAATGAATATCCCTACATCCTGCCCTGCAAGCTGTGCAGGACAGCAGAATGCTCATATTCTCCTGAATGGAAGGCAAAGTAAGGCAAGTTAGTGCAATTCTCTGAAATAGAACACAGGGTGTGTCTAATTTAATAATGGGGAAAAAATCTATATCCTGACATAGAAACATGAACATAAAGAGGAATGGGACACTGCATTAAAGGCTTTATTTGGAGTGCAGCCATTGCCATCTCCCCGTGGGAACAGGCAGTGTCAGTCACTGTTCATCAGCACAAGCAACTGGTGCATTTAATTCCAGAACAGGATGGGAAATTGAGACAAACAGTTAAATAATTGAACTGTGAAGAGGAGTTCAGGAATGACAAATGTACTCTGAAAGAAAATCTGTAATAGTAAAAACTGAAACTGGATTCCTTTCCATCCTTTAGGAGAGTCTTGGTTTATTAACCTGAATGTGAAAGGTCCGAGCAGTTTATCACAGTTCAGAAGCAAATTAAACTGTTTGAAATAGCCCAGAGGCATCCAGCCTACTGCAGCTCCCCACTGATGGAACTGTGGTAAATCCATCATGGAAGTGATCCAGGCACTCCTTGTATTCTGAATTCTGCCATATTTGGCATGTGTCACCAGTAAAAGGTCACAATGAGCTGTGGAAGGAGAAGGAAGCTGCAAAAGGTTAAGGCCATTGATTAATCAATCACTTAATTCCTGTGGAAAACTGCCTGAGGGAGGATGTGGCTGCAAAAAAACATTGTCTGTCTCAAAAATAGGAACAAAATCTGCTGCTCTGAAACTTGCTGCCATCATTTTAGTTAGGTATCATAAATTATCTCCTAACAGTACCCACAGTCTGGGCACCCCAGAATCACACTGATTGTGGTGTTCAGCTTGGCTCCAAGTGTTGGTCTGAAATGAAAATTACATCTGCAGTGCTGTAGGAGCAGCAAGAAATGGTCAAAATGAGGCTTTGGAAATGCCTGTTGCTGTTGTCAGCTACAAACACCAACTGCAGGCCCCTGCAGAGTGGAAATCCTGGAGACAGGAGACCACCAAGGTCCCACAGCCTGCAGGACACAGAATGGATTAGACACAAATGAATGCAACGAAAGCACGTGGGAATGATATGAAGGATATAAACCTTTATGCTCTGAAGCCCCATTAATTGTGAAGTGATAAGCAGGAATTCCATTAATGGGGACACTCCCTGTACTTGCCCCTTACAGTGTCTCATAAAGCAATTGGGTTTGTCTCCAGCAGATGCATTAGATGGTCCATTCATCTGATTTTATAAAGCCATTAGTCTGTTCTCATCTGCCAAGGAGACTTTTATGGACCTGTCATGGAGAAGTCTCTTCAAGTGACAGACTATTGTGTTGTACAATCAGACCTGGCTCCTGCAGAGCTCAGTCTGTGGCTTTTGGAGGGAGTTTATTACTATTTTTTCCCTCTCACCTCTGGTTAAGTGACAGCTGCTCTCCACTGACAGCTCCTCGCTGTCCTTCTGCAATTTGGCCCTACTGAACTGGGCAGCATCAGTCAGTGTGGGCTGCTGGGGGAGTGAAACATCAATCAAGAGCCAAGTGCATTAATTCAGCCCTTATTACCAGGGCAAAGAACAAAATACCAGGGATGGGAAGCAGGGCAAGGGGTGTTTTGATTTGCTGCCTGTGGAGGCTCAATGTGACCTCCCGAGGGAGGGTTGGCTCCAGCACAGCCCCCAGGTACAGCACCCACACCCCTGCCTGCTCTGGCCAGTCCCTCCTGGCTCTCCCCAGCACTCCTCAGAGCAGCGTTTGGTACCCGCTGCTGGCCCCCTGCCCCATTCCATCAGGGATCCCAAAGAACATCAGTCCTGCTCCAGTGCAGACACCCGGCATCGACAGCACATCTGAGCAAAGAGACGCCTCCAAAGTTCCTGCTCGGCACAGACTGGGGAGAGCCAAGCACTGGGAGCACTCCGGTATCACCTCAGGGGAGTTTAGGAACAGACCCTGGAACTGGCGTGGGGATCGCTGCTGAGCACTGGTGGGATAGGGCAGCCTGTGAAATGCCAATAGTCTTCAAACCAAGCGCTGACTGCACCCCGCGCCTGGTGCTAAACCTGCCCTCACTTGCCGGTTTTCCTGCCTGGGCTCCATCCAAACTCCGGGAGATCAGAAGCGTTCCTTTGCCCACCGCAGCGCAGGAGTGGTGGCAGGGGGAGGCGGCAGGGGAGAGCAGGCAGGGTCTGTGGGGGCAGGGGGGATCTTTGGGGGCAGGTGGGTTCTTTGGGGGGGAAAGCAGGAGGGTTCTGTGGGGGCAGGTGGGATCTTTGGGGGGCAGGCGGGTTCTTTGGGGGGCAGGCAGGTTGCCTTCACAGTCGGGGAGAGGGCAGTGCCCTGGATCAAGAGACTTTCCTGCTGCCTGGGGCACAGGGCGGCTGCACATCATCTCCCACGCGGGAATTCGGGGTGTGCCTCTCACATCCAGGCTCCCAGGTGAGGGTCAGGCTCCTTCCTCCCTCTTTCTCCCCTGGTCTGTGAGGGACCTAAGAGATGCCGAATTACTTCTAAGTGCAAGAAGATGGCTTGACACTGACCCACCTACACGCCAACTTCCAGGGCTGAAGCTGGATTTAACTGAGGACATTCCCCTTTATTCCTGCAGCGTGCTTTGGCCAGCCCCTCCGTACTGTTTTCCACTTGAAGAACTAAGTGATGATAATTGTATTCTGTTTCTCCTTCCTGAGCTAATTTTCTGACTCATTGTGGGGGTTTTTCTGCTAGCTTTTTGTTAATCTAGTTGGCATGTTGTGGTTTCTTTGTTCATTATGTGGTGGGGCTATATAAGAGGATTTGTCTCTGGAATTCAGGTATCCCCTGCACTGTGTTCCCTGTTATCGTCTTCATCAGCAACTCTGCTGAAGGCACTCTGCTGCATTTGGCATGAGCTAACCTTAATAAATTTGGGCTGTTAATCACTCCGACATGTCTCGCTGGATCTTTGCACACTGATTTGTGTGTGCTCAAATAGTTTCCCCGGAGTCGACTTGTGGTGACTCAGTGTTTCAATAATCTGCCCTCCAAACTCTGCCTCGGGGCTCTGCCTCCCGGGGGCTTCGCCTGCCGAGGGGGCTGCGCTGCAGCCACCCAGGGCATCGAGTGAGGGTTCGGTCCACAGATAGCAAGAGGGAGGGGTCTCCTCCTGGCAGAGGCTTCCCGGCAGATTCTCCTCCCACCCCACACTCCTGTCCGGTTCCAGCCTCTGCTCTGCAGGGACCAAACCGCGCTGCTGCTGCCCCGGCCGGGGCGGGACCCTGCGCCCACCGGCGCCGTCCGGCTGGGAGCGGGAGCTCACCCTCGCTTCTGTCTCTGGAAGCTCCCCCTTGGCTCCCGGCGCCGCTCAGGAAGCCGTTTCCACAGGTGGGTGGCGGGAGACAGACTAAGGAATGTTTAAAAGGAATGTTTAAGCATCTATTTACGTGCTGAGTTGACTCAGACCCAGCAGAAGTCGAATTTCAGAGATTCCCTTTTCCAGAGCCTGGCTTGGAGTCCAGCAGAGATGCAACCTGCTGCCCCCCCAGACACTGTCTTTGCCTCGGTCAAGTGAAGCTCAGGTTATATATTTTTAGATGCATTGTGTACTCTGTGAGAGCTGCTGGGAGTCAGGGCATCCTTAAGTGATGCAGGAGCCTTGAGGCACTGGGCGAAGCATGCGAGGCTCTGAATCTCACTCAGGCATTGATAATTATCAGTCCAGATAGCTGAGCCATTACAGAGATTCGATACAGTCAGCTCTTACATCCTGCCCATTTAGGGGAGAAAAATTCAGCACTGAGGAGATGCTGCGATTGACAGATCCAAGGAAAACCAGCCAGGTTATTTCTGACAGCAAGAGATAGATAACTGCAGGGATTAGCAGATCAAGAGAGAGTGGAGAGATGCACTTCTTTGGAGTAAAGTCTTGGATTCCTCCAGAAAAAGGTTATTAGGCCATTTAAAGAAAGAAAGGAAGGAAAACAAACCTAAGAAATACTAAAGACAATACGTGGCAGTTTGAGAGCTGCTCACCAAAAGCTAATAAGGAGCGAGGAACAGTAAAAAAACAAATGATAGCTTCTCTTAATAATTAAATGAGGTGATGCTCATTATTTAGAGATGGTTTTAACGTTTTGAAAAACTCACAACGATGTTTTTTGACTGAAAACAAGCCCTGCTGTACACTGAGAGAGGACAGCACTGGCACCCAGCACAGACAGCTTTGAATTCCCATATTCAATAATTGTGAGCTCCAAGCAAAGTGCCTCAGGGAGCAAGTATTCACCCCTTCCTGCTGCCACTCCTCGTGTTCTGCTGTTTTCTTCTGGTGCAGGCATTGTAGTGCACACCCAAAGTGCCCAACTGGGGTCAAGTGGCCTGAAGCAAGGACCCCCCTCCTTTCTGTACTTCTCACTGTGCAAATGGAAAACAACAACAACAAAAAAATCAATCCTTCATTTCCCTTCTTTGGTCTGGCTTGTTCTCCCCTGGAAGGTGGTGGGAATATGTCCTTATTCCCTGAAGCCACCCAGGCCCCCACACTCTCTCTCTGGGCAGATCTGTCTGGGCTATCACCGGGGCAGACCAGGAGCCCCCCAGCAGACATGGCTGCCCTTGGGCTACTGGACTCCATCACTTGGTTTGCACCAACTAGACAGCCCCAGAGTCCCTGGTTGCTCCTCACAGGACATCCCTTCCAGCACTTCCTTGCCCTCCTGTTGTTTAAATGAGACTTTGACAGCAACTAGTAACAATGCAGAATGCTTCCATTCTTCAGTGAGTGAATGCTACAGCCCTGATGAAATATTTCATGGCCTTTTGTCAAGTGTCAGTGTAGCTCTCTTTACTGAATTAATATATTTATAATACAAAGAACTTCTCATTGGACTACATCAGTCTGTCATTGTACCATCTGAGCCTACGGCCATGGCTCCTGGGGTGCAGCCCTGCTCCCCTTGTCTGGGGCTGGCTTCCAGCTGCCGTGGGTGGGACAGACAGGGCAGGAGGAGCAGCAGCATCTGAGAGGAAAATTGCTGCTAACAATCCTTACCTCTGTTGGAGGCTTTGCTATGCACTAACTGGTGAGACTCCCTGTGGATGGAGTTCATCTGCATGTCCAAGTCCTTCCTGCCATCCTGTCACCACGGATTCATTTCTGCTGCTGTGCAGAGCCCCACGTTATGGCACATGTTACAGGCCAATGATGGAAACCCGGGTCCACTCCCTGTGATAGCAATAAATGGGAAAACCTGAAAGCAGCTCACTGTGTCTGAGAAGCTCCATGTCTCCTGTACATATTCCTGCCCCTGGGCCAGCTGCAGCATGGGTTTTACTGTTAGACTGCTGGAGGGGCTGTGTGCCCACCATGCCAAGCAGATGACGGGCTATAGTGAGAGGAGCCAAAAGTCAGCAGTAAAACAGCAGAGCAGCAATGCTGGCTGCTCAGGAGAGACAGGGAGATGCCCTTTGGAGCCTCCCACAGCAGGTAACTCCCTTAGCCCCGTGGCTCACAGGTCCGTGTTGGCTGTTGGGAGGTTCCCAGTGGAGCTGGCCTGGGAGGCAGGGCCCTTCCTGCACCTGGCCTGCTCCAGCCACACCTCACGGCAGGACATGGCCCCGGCTGGCAGTGCCTGGTCCTGAGCCCGTGGCACCTTGTGGCAGATGCAGAGCAGGGAGCGGAGCCCTGCACGGAAGCTCTCGTTCAGCCAGCAGTAGATGAAGGGGTTGTAGCAGGTGCTGCTCATGGCAAACCAGTGCAGGGCGAAATAGAGCGAGTTCTTTGCCTTGATGCCCAGACTGGAGATGAGCACCACGTAGCAGTTCAGGGGGAACCAGCAGACAGCAAAGACCACCACCACCAGCATCAGCATCTTGATGCTCTTCTTCTTGTTCCTGTGGTGGGTGACGTACTGCTGCATGGTGACGTCCCCGATGGCGTTGCGGAGCCACAGCTTCTTGGCCAGGCGCATGTAGGTGATGGTGATGATCAGCAGAGGCAGGAGGTAAAGAAGGAGAAAGGTAGACAGGTCCAGATACTTCCAGACCAATTCTGCAGGCTCAGGGAAATCAGGGAGGCACAGACTCCGGACAGTGGCTTCCCTTGAAAACAGAAATACAGATATGGCATGTGGCCATTGATGTCACATGGGTGCTGCTGGCTTGCGAAACCACGGTGGGGGTCTTGCACCTGCTCAGAGGTGTAGTGTGGACAGAGGGAGGACACAAAGCCACAGCTCTGACATGTCTCTCTCAGGCTGGACCTGCAGCCCCTGCCCTCCATGGGAGCACTCACCCTGCTGTGCCCCCAGCAGCCGGGACCCCTCACCCTGCCATACCCCCCAGCATACGATCCTTCAGCCAGAGCCACTGCAGCAGCTCTAAGCCAAAGCTGTTCTGGAGGGGAGGGAAGGGCTGGAGGCTGTGAGAAATCCTCACAGTTGTACCCAACCCACTTCCCTTCCCTTCCTTACCCACCATTCCCTTGCCATCAGCTCCTACAACCTTCCTGCTACCTCATAAAACTGGTGTGATGATTAGTCACTTGGCTCCAGTTGAACCAATGACAACTAACAAAAGAACTGAGTGTATACACAACAGCTCATCTTAACAACCCCTTACACCTGTCCCATCCCATCCAACCCCAGGATCTGGGTGTGTTCCCACTGCCTGGCCAGCAGTGGCTCTCATCCCAGCACCCTTTGCTGCACTGCATGTCCCCTCCACACCCTGCAGCTGGTGACTGGAAGTGATGGAATTGATTTCCAGTAGATGTTTTTCACCTTTTGTTTCCTTTCCCCTCTCTTTTTCTTTCTCTTATTCCATTTTACTCTTCTCTCTTCATCCCTTGTTCTCTGTTCTCTATTCAGCACGGATTTTAGTCCCCATCAAGCTGTACTATTCATCACAATATTGATTAGTATCTTTAATATCCTGTTTTCAACTGCTGGAGCTGCCTTTTGTGCCACAAATAGAAGATTGTTGAGAATGGGCAGCTGGAGCAAGGGATGAGGTAAGAGGAGTGACAATGGGTCCGCTGGAGATGCCGCTCAAGAGGGGAACTGACGTAGGAGGGAAAATCATCCTTTCTGATCTGCAGCCTTGGTTTTCCCTCCCCTGAATCTGGCTCACCACTGGCACAGGGGACCTGCCAAAGGGGATCTGACAGGACACTGTTTTGGTGAATTCTGTTATGATCAAGGACTCAGATGTGCTGCTGTGTAGTGCAGCCAGAGATGGATGTTGCTGGAGCTCCTGTTTCCCATCCCAGAACCCTAACCACTCCCTGGTAGGAATCTCAGGAGCCCTGGTCCTGCAGGAGCTATTACAACAATATTACAACTGTGATTTTTTTTTTTTTTCAATGGAAAGCAGGGACAGGAATAGCATGTCCTGGAAGTCCTTATATTGCTGAGCTGCCTCGTGCCAGCACAGGGCTCAGTTTCCTCTGGCCATGCCAAAGGATGAAGAGAGACAGGTGCCCCGAAAGAGATCGTAGCGTTTGTTCATTCATGAGCAATTTGTTCCCTAATCCCCCAGCACAGCTGCGGAGCAACGCAAGCACGGAGTAACCCTGCCCTGTGTTTACAGTCTGGACAGTTGGAGGGATGATATCCCCTGGGTATCTCAGGCACATCAGGCACAAGCACAGGCAGGGGAGGGCTGTGAAGCCCCCATCACACTTCCAGCTGGTGCAACCCCTCGCACACCAAAAGCAGCGACAGCCTATGCAGGCACTCGCACTCTCCCACCTCATCAACAGGAGGGACCTGGCTGGGCTGCAGGAAATTAGATTTGTCCTTTATACAGAAGGTCAGTGTCTACAATAGAAATCTCATTCCTGCTGCCTGTCAGTATCTCCTTGCCCCACTCCCTTGGATGCTGATCTCAGCCTGAAAATACAGGTCATGGTAAGATTATCCTGTTGGCCTCCAGGCTGGCATTCCTGCGAAGGGCAGCACCAGCAGCGTGACACCCGCCACAAAAATCCCACTTGGGTACTGTTACAGACTGTTTTCTAAACAGGAGAGGTCACAGCAATGCCACAGGCTGGTGGGGACAGCAAGGACAGAACAGGCTGGGTACCACAGAGGAAAGGACTACAAGGGCAAAGAAACCCCTAAGTTTGGGTTCTGTATTTCTTGCTGGCAGAGGGTGACAGCGGAGACAAGTGCCATTGCTGGGTCATTTGTGGGGAGATAAGCTTCTGCTTTAATCTTTTTTTTCTTTCTTTCCCTCTACATCAGAACCTTCTCTTTTTTCTGATATTTCAGAAGCCCTCATGTGGATGTGAAATTCCACTTCATCTGCTGCCATTGTGTTCAGCCAAGCAAAGAGTTCCCTTTCCCAAGGGGAGGCACCATGGCACACCAGGACAGCTCCAGTTCCTGCCAAAGCACTGGTCCCTCACCTGCCCTTCACTGGTCCCCCCAGCTCCACACTGGTCCACACTGCTTCATGAAGAAGGGGATGGGGGCTTCTCTATGTTTTTCTCGTTAGTGTAACATTGGGCAGAGGAACCTCAAGCTTCAGAGAAGGTTGGTCCTGCTTTGTAAATCCACATGGATGAAATACAGGGAAGTCACAACCTGAGACTCAATGTATGAAATCCTGGGGAAGAGGGACCGGTGGCCCAGGGTGGTCTCCTTCTCCTGCTCCTGCGTGATGTCAGCACAGGTGTCCCCAACAGGAGGTTTATTTTCTTTCTTTTGGAACTGCAGTTTGACTCTCTCTCTCCTCCCTGCCTGAGCAAGCTGGATGAGCTTGGTCTTGTTGGGTCTGAGGAGCTGAGCAGGCAAAAGGAGGAAGGAGGAAAGTCCCTCAGGAGAAAATTACTTTCTCAGGACAGAGCATCTCCTGGCAAGGCCACGGCACAGGAGGAGGTGTGTGCTGCCAATAGCTGTGCCCCAGCATGTGGGACCCAGAGCCTCATCTCGGCACGCAGGAGGTGGCGAGAGCAAACCATGGACAGCAGGCCAGGCAGCTCTTCCACAGCACCAGCCTCTGCTGTGGGAAGTGGGATGTCACCCCCACACCAACTCCCACCCATCCCACAGCGCCCGTCCCCACACCTGGGACACTCCAATGCCCTCTCTGCTGAGAGAGGGGCCCTGCACAAGGGCTGCCAGACCTCCATACACCCATGGGAAGGGGAGATCACTCACCTGTAGTTATACTGGAAAAGCTTTTGATAGACAGCATGGGGCAGGGAGAAACAGGTTGCCATCAGCCAGATAACAGAGATGCTCAGAGCTCCCTTTGTCAGGGACATCCTCTGCTTCAGCGGGTTCAGGATCACCTGCAAGAGACCCCATCAGGACTCTTCTCCCACGGGAAGCAAAGGCCCTCGCAGCCCACATGGGGAGTGGGTGGTTCGTGACATAACCTAGCACAGTTTAATGATAGGAAAATGACATCCATGATTAGGAAAATATCCTGCTCATTAGAGTGACCTGGAAAATGGGAAACATTGAACTTCTCAGTCTGCTCAGAAAAGCTTTCAAACTTTATCCTCAATCTTGTTTTGTGAGAATTGTTTTCCTGAAGCTGGGGGTTACATTAGGTCAAAAAAAAAGAAGGTATCTACACAGGTGTCTTCACTCAGGGATATGTTTGTTTTTTCTGTATGAACCGTATAAGAAATGTCTCTTGTTCTAGCTGAGCCTGTGAAGCTGAGCTTTCCTCCCTTCTGCTGAGGCAGAAATTCACCTTTCATGAAATTGTCTTTGTTAGATCTTTAAGCTGATAAAATCTGATAGTCTAGAACTTACTATTTGACAATAGCACAGGAAAGGAGAGTGGTTGCTAGGAACAAGCACATGGCCTGGGCTGTCCTTGCTGCCCTGCACTGGACACACAGCCAGTGTTTGTCATGGCCACAGATAGACATGGGTAAAAACCTCTCACAGCTCAAGCCTCCTCCCAGAGCCTTGGAAGGAAGAGGGGTGGGCAGTGTCACCTGGTGCCTGTCCAGAGCGATGGCCGTCAGGGTCAGCGTGGAGACGTGCAGGGAGCAGTACTGCACAAAGCGGCTGATGTGGCACATGGCCTTTCCAAAAACCCACGTGCTGTTCACAAACCGCACCTGATGGGAAACAACAGCTCATCAGCCAGAAAACCTGCTGAAAACAAATCCATGGGGAAGTTCCTTGGCTGGAACTTGAGCTGGGTCAAGGGTTCTGGTTGGCTGGGCAGCTTCACCTGAAACTTAAAGAAAAATCAGCTATCCTGGTCTCTGAAACACCTTTACAGAAGAGTTTATAGGATCAAACCCCACTGATTATGAAGTGGTGCTGCCATAGCCCTCCTGGCCTGTTCTAATGGCATTGCTTGTGAACAGTGGTAATAACTTTTATTGCACTAACAACTACATTTGGAAAAAGTGGACCAAGGTTTGATACCAACCCCACTGTCAGATCTGGAAAGTTTTCATAGAAGCCTTTATCCAACTGGCATCCCTGAAAAGTTTGACTTCATTCTTCCAGGCACCCAGTATGACTGGCATTCACACTGTTCTGACCCACTAAGGGACTCTCTAGTACTCTCCTGCATGAACAATAAAAACACAGGAACTTGTTGTCATTCCCCTCTTGCTGGGGTTTGGTAGCACACATTGTGGTTGACCTTGGAGTTTCCAGGAGTTACAGAGTCTAACAGAGCAACAGAGAGCCCACAGGTTGCTGAACAGTGTTTTACTTGCCTGTTATCAGTTATCAGAGTTATCAGTTAGACTTGGTGGTGTTGCGTTCCCACCTCAGCCCTAAGAGAGAGTGCATGGAAAGCCTGTGACCACTAGGCAGAGTTCTGGTGGGTGGGAGACTCCTGTCCTGGCTGAAGGGACAGCAAGAACAGCTACTTACCAAAGTGAAAGGTGTGTTGAGCAGTGTGATCATGATGTCTGACACTGCCAGGTTGACGATGAAGAGGCTGGTGGCTGAGTGCATCCTCTTGTTCTTCAGCACCACGTGGCACACCAGCATGTTCCCAAAGAGAGACATGACGATAATCACTGAGTATGCCACGATCAGGAGCGCTTTCACTGTTGGTTTCTGGGATTCTGGCTCATATTTAGCCAGCTCAGCAAATTTCTCCCACTCAACAATGCGACTCTCTGTCCAGTTGAAGATGGTCCTGTTAGTTGCATGGTAGATGGACATGAGTTTGGCCAGGGAAGAGTAATGGTCAAACTCCACAAGAAACCCCATCACCTGTGACCTGTATGGCTGAAACTGTGATGAGGCATGATAGGTCAACCTCAGTCTTCCCTGCTGGGGAGCAGTTCCAGTGGTGTGCCAGAAAGGGGCTGGTTTGGGACCACAAACTCTCTCACATATCAAGAAGAGCAAGAACTTCACAGGCAAGCTCCGGGCTCAAGCTCAGCAATGTGTAGCTTCCAACCATCCCGTGCTGGTGTCGCAGGAATTTCTTCCCAATGCAGAAACGTTCACCTTCTGCTCCAAACAAATCCAGAGACATCTTTCCAGCAACGATCTGAATTCTGAATAGAAACCAATGCTTCACTTCCTGGCTGGATAGGTCTGTATGTGACACTGCATACATCACAGCACGGTTACGCTCCAGCTCCCCGCACACTCCAACCACACGGAGAAGCCAAACTCCCCACCCTTATCCCCCTCCCTAACTCCTCCCTCTCATTTACCTCGCACTGCCCGGCCGTTTTTGTCCCCGACGGCGCCCGGTCCCAAGAGGCAGCAGCGGCTCCTCCAGCTCCCTGCGCGGGACACCCCGCACCGCACACCCCGGACATCCCGCACCGCACGCCCCGGACACCCCGCACCGCACACCCCGTACCGCACACAAGCCACTCCCAACACACCCCACACACCCCACACACCTCGCACTGCGCACACCCCGCACCGCCGCACACTTTGCATCACCGCCGCACACCGTCCGCACCGCACCCCTGCACGGCGCACACCCCGTACGCCTTGCACACCCCTCTCACCGCGCACCCCCGGCCCGCTCCGCACGTGCAGCCCGGCGGGGGCGGAGCTGCCGCTCGGGGTGGGGCTGCTCCATTCATAAAACGGCTCGGGAGGGGCCCTGCCGGCCCCTGGAGTCATTACCGGGGGATTAATTAGTGCCGCGGTTCCCTGCGCGCTCACGCACCCGCCGGCACCAACTCTGCTCCCGCGGTACCCGGTGGGGCTGCTGCGGACTCGGGTACAGCGTCCAGCACAGCGGCGAGCGGGCACGGAGCATCCGTGCTTGCAGAGTCCCTGGCAGTGCCTTGACGGGAAAAGGGGAAAACCATCCTCGCAAACCTCTCCCGGCCCCAATCTTTGCGGAAAGGCTCCTGACTGCAGCGCTTGTTTTTTGATATGCGTTTTTCTCACGGCTGGGTCCCTCTTGGCAGATGCTGACACAGAAGCAGACAGTTTACGTTTCAAAGACTTTAAACAACATATTTTTAAACTAGATATTATCATCTTTCTCACTTTGCATTCCATATGTGTCACTTATTCCAGATATATATATATAAGGGGTTTTTTTCCTGTCCATTTCCAGTCACATGCATGATCTCCTTCCTCTGTCCATGGCTCTGCTGCCCCTGTCCATGTCCATGCTGTGGCCAGGCCATGCAAGGACTAAGGCAGGGCAGTAGCTACAGGATGGGGAACACAGGGGAGGGACATGAAACGTGGAACATAGAGAACGTGCCTCTGCCAGACTCCAGATACTGCTTCTGATTATAAAGGTCCCATGCTGACATGTGGAGCCAAGAATGACTTTTATTGTCAGTCCAGGGTTTAACAGCCCAGTTCAGCTCAATAAACAGCTCTGGACATCCTGTGTGTTCCAATGATAAAACTTCTATTATCCAAAGTGTCTAATTTTTCCTAATTCCAATTTATAATGCATTTTAAAATGTCATTCACAAGCGCCCTGATGTCTGTCCTGGTCCCTGGCATTTGTAGCCTCTATCAGGGCAAGTAAACCATGATGACAGGTTAAATGTTAGTCTTTTTCTACTTTGGGGTCTGTTTGTCATGCAGCAAACTGGGTATCTCAGCTTGCACCGTGTCAGCCATAGGCTCTTGGAGAGACTAATGAAGATCTTGGCAAACAGTGGAAAAAGAGCCCAGATGGAGACAGGAATTCCTTCTGCAGGAGGAAAGATTTGTATATTTGGTGTGTATTTCCAACTGGCTCTTTGCTCAGAATTTTGTATTTATGGATGCACAGGTCTAAGAGCTGCACCGGTTCCTGACTGTGGCAGAACTCCAGTTGCTTTCAACAGACACAGAATGAGCTTTGCATTTGCTCTCTGGAGTTTCCTGCCTGAGGGCTACAGAAAAGACACACTGGATGTGTATTACCACTATTGCAAGATGATTTAGGAGGCTTCTGCTATTTTTCAGTCCCCCTAAAGCCATTCTCACTGTGACTGTGAGATTCTTGTGCATCCAAAGAGCCATTTCATGATCCTCCCATGCTGTTCTTGCTGGCACACATCATCATTGGCTTTAGAGCTGCAAGCTTAGACAAGGAGACCTATGAGTTCAGTCTAATCATATGTCCAGCAAAATCCCAGGCATGTTAGCTTTCTCCAGGTGCAAATTATCAAACTACAGATATGTGCTAGAACCTTCTGAAATGTTCGGGCCCTTTCTGACTAAGGAGTTAAGACTTGATCCCTTACACAGCAATAATCCTGACCAGCCTCTCCTGCCCTTGGGTCCCTGATGGAGCTGCTGGTGCCATGTGTTCCGTGTCATTAGACAAGTCTCTGATTGATGCTTGTCTGGTTTTTATCTGTCAGAAAACACTTCAGGAGCAGGAATTGTTGTGTTTTGGAATAAAATTGTTAGAGTTTTCTGCCTGTCCTTCTTAAGCAAAATTCCAGTTACCTGCCTGTCTCTGAGGAGACTTTGCAGGTTGGAGATATTAAAGATATTCAGTGTCTTTCCTTCTTGTGTCTCACTCTTAAATGTCAGAAAGTATTTTTGTTTCCTGGAGGGCTGGCTTCCCTGTGGACAGAAGAATTAATAAGAGTACAGATACATGGGCACCAGAGGCTTTGGAACTGAGCAGCTGCAGAGCTCCTCCTTTTGCCCTCAGACACTGGTGTCCGTCTATCAGATTCTAGGGCACATAAAGTACAGCTGAGCCCCTGAAATACTAATTGTCAAGCTTTACATTGCATGTACTACTCATGTGCACATCTCAGACACATTTTATAACCCACCTCGGGTTTGTCTGAGGTGGCAGCAGGGTGAGAGCTTCTGAACCAGGCGCTTCCACCCGAACCCACCTTTTTGAGTGCTTCTGGAACCTCCCTCCAGCCCAAGCATTCAGCAATTCCACAGAGGCTTTCAGGCTCCTCTCACCTGGCATGGACACACCACATTTCTAAAACAATGGATGGTTGCACATCTAAAACAGAAACTACAACCAAATTTTTAATTCATCTTCCAACTTAAATCAAATTAAAATTTGGGGGTCAGAACTGGGAAGTGCATATAGTTGTCCATGATAACCAAATCTCAATTTCTCCATGTCAGAGTATGATCTGGCATTAGTTGCCAGTGACATGGGAACAGTGCTTTCATGTGCATTATGTCAGGCCAGAGCCTGCTGTTATCTTATGTTCTAACTGGCTCTGAGGTTCTGCACAGGCGAGTGGGTGGAGGGGCACGTTGTACAAAATGGGCTTCAAAAGGAGAAATAACAAAAGAGCAACAATGCCATAGCGATTGCATTTGATGTCCTGTGAACTGTTACAATTTAGACTTTATTATTCAAAATACAAATGGAAGGATGTAATAGCTACTAATAATGCAACTTCAGAGTAGTTGGGAAAGAAAAGCTTTATAATGACTTGATAGTCCTCGAGGTTCAGCTGTAAGGTTTAGGTGACAGAACAAAGAGAACTATCATTGTATCTGTCTATTGCAATCTACCATTTTAACTGTGCACCCTCCCCATTCTGATGGGCTTTGTCTAATGACCCACTGGGGCTGGATCTTCAGACTTCTTTTGGTTTTTTCCTTGGAAAAATGTCATACAGAATGACTGACAGCACACCCAATTCCTGTCTGATTGCTGGCTCCTTGATTTTCAAAGGGATGTGAAACCCTTGCAGGTAACAGTACCAGCCAGCTCCTGCCTGTGCTGCCCTGCCAGCTCTGAGCGCTACAGCCTGGCCATGGCTTGGGCCATCAAAGTGTGCCCTTTGGGTTGGTGCAGCCCATCCGTGTGGGAATTCAACCCATCAATGTGCATTGTCCTTTGCTGGGGTGAACTCCCAGCTTCAGAAGCCTCTGAGCCTTGAACACTCCTTAGGGTGTGTTTTCTTTTTAGGAGGTTCTTCTTTGGTTCTTCTCCCCCTCTGTGTGGTAGCCAAGACAAAAAAAACAAACAAACAAACAAAACCCTAAACAACCCTGTTTTCCTTAACAGAAAACTCTTTGCTAATGAAAGAGACTCGGCAAAGAGTGGAAGGGGTAAGTCACTTTCTGTGTGTGGTGTGCACGGGGGCTGTTATTGGGGACATTAATTCCTTCATCCCTGCCTGCAGCTCACTCTGCAGGGGCACCAGCCAGAGCTCCCATGAGTCCTCCTGCACAGGTACAGGAACAGTGAGCAGGAACACCCTCACATCCAGGTGGGACCACACATCATCCACACTCACATCCCCACTGCACTGAGCTCTCAAGGAGCTCTTCTCACCTTCGATGAACAGTTCAAAACTTGTGCACCTCTCACAGTGTCCAAACTCAGCCCTTCTGAGAGTGGATTACTGGTTTGAGGCCAGAAAGCTGCAGCTCTGCAAGCAGGACTTTGTCAGAGGAGCTTCCCTTCAGAGGTGTCTGGAGTGGAGGCCAGCAGCTGACAACCACTGCACAGACCCCGTCACAAGCTCAGGAGAGAGGTGGATGCATTTGACAAGGTGAGGAAGACTCAGGCAGCACCCTCCCCTGTGCTGTACATCCCCTGGCTTTTAAGAAATGCCATCCTGGAATGGCTCATTATCTCTGTTCCCTCCCAAGGCCCAATTAATTTAAGGCATGACAGGTTTGCTGGGATGACTCACACACCAAAGGAAGGGAGGAATGAAGATAAGACTTGAAAAGTATTGGTACAATATACATTTACTTCAAATCTCTGTCCTTTGTGCAGCTCTGACCAGAGGAAGAGATGTGACAAAGGCTGAAGCTGCCTGAGCCAGCAAGGGACAGTCGTGCAGAGGCTGATGGCAGCTGTAGCATCCTGCTGAGTTCCATCTGGGGACAAGTCACCCACCAGGGCCCTGATTCAGGGACATCGCTGCGTGGCAAATACCTGTGTGTAGCTGTTGAGGTGTCAGCTCAGAAAGCCCCTGAGCTGTAGAGCTCTGGTGAAAGCCCACTCCCTCAGCTGGCAGGATGCCTCATGGATCCTGGGAAGGATCCCCCAGGATCTACATGTTTGCCCAGTTTCTGGGTTTGGGAGGAATGGTTCAGCCACCACCAGCACTGGTGACAGATTAATCCTGTGTCCCCCCTGGCAGTGACCCGTGGCCATGGGGGGTCACACAGCCACTGCCACACAGCCCAGGGCAGCCAGGACTGGGCAGCAGCTCAGCCACAGGACAGAGGGTGCTGAGGCTCTGCCAGATTCCTGATCAGCAGAACAACCACAGGCACCAGCAGCTCCTCATGAGGGGCATCAAGGGCAGGAGCCTCAGCAAAGCTGAGCTGCAGCAGGAGCTGCAGGGTCCCAGCAGAGTGCCAAAATCCATCACTCTGGGTTTGCAAACGCATGGAAGCAGGAGCACAAACAGCCAGGAAAGGAGGGGCAGTTCTGACAGTCACTTGTGCTGAAACATTTAAAACTTAATTTTCAGCTCATTCAGTCAAAAGAGGTTATGAAATTACAGCAATAAAATCTGAAGAGCATAATCCAAATTGCACTTTCCCGGGAGGTCTAAAGAGCTCAAACACAAAAGTACTGATTATTGTGCTTCTAAATTATAAGTTAAACTACTTTACCACCGAGGGAACAGAAAATGGCCAGTAAGGCGTCCTTTCTGAAAGGGGCTCCAAGGGCAATTCTGGTTATTTTACATTCAAATTCCCTTCCAAGCAGCCTGGAAAAAAAGGATTAATACGCACTGGAGAAATGTGATTTACTGGAGTGTGCAGACACATGCATGTCAGAGAAATGATCCCCTTGCTAGAAAGAGGCACCATGGATAAAGAGGACTTCTCCACACAACCCCTTTGGGTCCCTAGGAGGATTTCCACTGGTTTCCCCTGCAAAGGCTCCTGAAGAGACGGATCTGGGTGGGATGGTGGGCACAGGGCAGCCTTGAGGATGGACAGACCTGGCAGAGAGTGACTGGCTGCTGCTCTCTGCCTGCGCAAGACACACATGGGATGGCAATGGGACAGCTTCAGGAAACTGCAACAAAGAGGAATGGCTGGACAGCTTTAGAATGAAAGGGGCATTTCTCACTGCTGTGCAAAACTGGAGAGTGCTGGGATTGCTCAGGCACGTCCCTGTGCAGCCCCACGCTGCCCTTCTGCCCCAGAGCAGCCAGGCAGCACTGGGGTGACTCATCAAAATCTAGCACTGGAGAAAATTGGAGCCTCAAAAGTTCAGTGTCAGAAGCTAAACAAGAGCACTGAGGAGTGAGCTCTGGCCCTAGGATCAAGCAGCACAAAGATTTCCAGGGCCACTGGGAGACTTAGATTTCTGTAACAACTGTAGACAAGGCAGTAATTTTCCATTTCTTTACTTACTGGTGCAGAGTTCTAAACAACCCAGGCAAGAAATCAACACACAAACCACCCAGCCAGCATATGTCTGCAGAACACTGCCAGCCAGCATCCTCTGCTCCCAGCTGCAATTATCCAGCAGAACACTTTACCTGTGCCAGCTTTGGCTGGTTTATCTGCAGAATTTTGAACAACTTCAATGGAAACAGACCCACAGGGTGAAGTCAAAGCCCATCAATGTGCATTTCACTACTGGGTAAAGTCAGGGCAGGATTTTTCCTCTTCACAACAGTAATACACTATTTCTATGAAAAACCTTTGTACTTAAATCCTCTGGAGCTGTGACTGCAGAACAAGTTCAGGAATCAGCAAAAGCAGAAAGGACATACCTGAAGGTATGTGTTTTCCTCTTGTCAGATCCCTTGGTCTCCAGCCACCAGCATCACTTGGCCCTTGGCCACTGGAACCACTCCTGCAGCAAAGAGACCAGGCAAGAAGTGATGGGTGGGCATCTGCAGGGTGCCAGCCCAGCTCAAGGGAAAAACATGCCATTTTATTAAACCAGAAGATTAAGTTTTCACAAAAACAAACCCCAAACAAACAAACAAACACAAAAACAACCAGCCTACTATTAGAGAGCTCAGCTAATGAAGCCTCCCAGGCTGTCACACTGGCAGCCAGGTCCCACCTCGGCCCCCAGCTGGTGCCGTGCAGGAGCCCCTTGCTGCAGCCCAGTTACTGGGGAGGCCAAACCCTTTGGGTTTGGGTTCTGCAGGGGCTGGGCCACTCCCTCCCCAGCCATGGCGGGAAATATTCTCCCTGCCAAAATGAAGCTTGGCTATATTTTGAAATTCCTGGGTTTCTCCTGGATGCAGGGAGCTCTGCTCAGGGTTCAGTACCTGTCGGAACAGAGGAGGGGTTGTTCTGCTCCAGAGCTAAAGTACCTCAGGTCCCAGGAGAGGTTTCAGGAATGCTGATTTCTTGCTTCTGCTCAGCTTTTTTGCTCCAGGGACCGATCTAAATCAGAGTCTTGTGGGGTTCCTCCCTTTCCAGGTGTAAGAGGAAAAATTATGAAACCTCTTCTTGCTTTTGAGTTGTTCAGCAAGAACAGGAGGCACAAACCCCTCTCGGCTGCTGCTGGGGCAGGGACCACGGGGCCAGGGCTGGAAGGTGCAGGGATGGGAAGGTGCAGGGGCTGCCATGCTTCCTGCCTGCCCTCCCCTGCACCTGCACCTGCACAGTGCCCAGCACATCTCCAAAACCCTGAAACCCTGAAACCCTGACCATGAGGCTGCAGAGCCTTTGGTAGCATAGAGAGAACACGTGGCAGAGGGCTCCTGCTGGGCAAAAATGTGGAGACCAAGGGAAATATTACTGCTGCTGTTGCTCCTGCTGCTGCTGCTGTTGCTGAGGCATTTCCCAGGAGGAAACACAGAGAAGGATTTCAAAGCCTGTGGTCAGCTCAATGCTATCCCCCTCGGCGCTGGAACATCCGGCAAGCCTGCCTGGATCCTTCCTGGAAACCCATTTCTCCTGTCCACAATGCTTAATTACCCTGGGTGATGGATTAATTTCTGTATTTGGGGCTTATCCAATCTGGGACTCAGGTCCTGTCCTTTTTTCTTCCAGTTTTTCCTGCCCTAGCTGCTAACTCATTCAGGAAACTTCACCTCAAAGAAGCCCCTCCTGTTAGACTTTCCCAGTCGAGGCCCTCGAGGCCATGGGCATCAGGTGGGTGCATCTGCCAAACATTTTTTTCTATTTTCTTGAGACTTTAGAGTGCCTGGGATTTAAATGCACTAATGTTCTGTGTTTTCTGTTTCCTTGATTAGCCTGGCAAGCACAGAAGCCAAACCTTTCCCAGAGGCAGATGAATGGCTGCAAATAAGGAGCACCGGGAGCCTCTCTTTGTTCACTTAAGAATTTGTGAACAAAAAACTGAAAAGAAACTGAAGAGACAGGCATTTCCTTTTTGTTTAGAGAATTCAATGCCAAGTGCTGGGCTCAAAGACCCTTTTTCCACTTTCTATTCAGCTCGTTTGTGCTAATCAACAGGGGTATAATCAAAGTGAAACAAGTGAGTGCAGGTCAGTGGCCCTGATGTGGCTTGCTGGGATGGAGGGAGGGCTGGCTTAGACCAGCCTAAACTGATTTGTGGACCTGAACCCTAAAATACTCCTGTGAAGAAAACAACCTGTTGTCAGTACTGAAAACCTCATTTGAGAGCAGAGGTACAGCACAGGTCTTGGACTGACTCCCTGTTTTGGCAGTCTAAGTCCTCCCATTCTGATTCAGGAGAAAATCCTGGATTCCCTGGGGAGAGGGAAGGTACAGAACTCAGTGTTGCAGTTGTGTGGCAGCTGTGAACAAAGCTGAGCCGACAGGATTCTGCTTTGCTTGCAGCTCAGGTGAGAATAAAATGAGAGACTCCCCAAGTACCAGAAGCTCATTGATGTGCTAAAACTCAGTGTGGCTTTGGAGGCACCTACACCGCCCACATCTCCTGACCACCAGCCCGTGTTTTGTACTCCAGTCAATCAGCATTGCATAGAGCACTGGAAGGCCCCAGTGCCTTTGTTGCTGTGTGTCCTGGGGACACTGTGACAAGGAGGGACCTTCAGCAGTGAGGTTCTTTGCCAGGCTGCTCAGTGAGCAATCTCCTCTCTTCCCTCCTCAGTATGTGATCGGGCTGAAACACACCAACAGCTTAAAGGAAGGCTCAAAATGGAAGACTCTGTTGTGTGTTTGTGTGGGGAAATAGGAACAGCAAAATAACAGTGCCCTATAACATAAACCATGCCCTAGATGCAGGGGGTTCCAGCTGTGGCTGTCTCCAGGAGCAGGGGCAGCTCAGGGTCCTGCAGCACAGCAGACAGGTACTACGGGTTCAGAGCATCCTCTCCCAGCTCAGGACTCTTCCAGACTCACCTGCAATTGCAGCCATGGGCAGATGCCTCAGCAGAGCCCTCACCAAGGCTCAGAGCCAGAGCAGCACTAATTGATATGACCTGAGTGAAGATCTCTTGAGCAACAGGAACCCTGACTGATCATGTGGATGTTTGATGACAGTCTGCTTTTACAGTTCTCCTTCAGGACTTCTGTTTCTTCTCCAGGACTGGATAAGTCTTATTCAATGAGCACTTCATTAATATGCAGCTACATTCTGAATACGAGCTGCCAAGGCATGACAGACACTTTCTGCTGGATGATATTCAAATTTCTTACATAGGCATTTTGATTCAAATTAATCTAATTCTCTAATAAAAGCTTTGAATCAACCTGAAGCTCTCACACTTGAAACACTGGAGTGGTCTGGAGATAAACAATGAATATTCAGAACTCCAAACCTAGATTAATGTTTTTTTCTCCACATTATCTCACACCTCCTTTCTAAGTGTTAGTGCACTAAAGATGTGAAGTGTGTCCTAGTGCCTCTCTCTGTGCTTCTGGGGGTCACCAGTCAAGCAGGTTCATGTTCTCCAGTAATAGGATGGCCTTCAGCAATCTGCTCCCTCTCTCAAAAGCTGCCCCTTACACCAGGAGAGCACAACGTGGGCTTTGATGCTGTTATCTGCCTTTGCTCCCCTGTTTATCAAACACTTTGAAATATGTGACACTCCTTTTGTGGGCACTCCAAACCATCCAAGCACTCCTTTTCCACAGGGCTCAACAATTAACACTAATCTCCAGCATAACAGCATGAGAGGAAGCAGAAGACAAGGGGAAGCTCTTCACAGGCTGGGAACGTGCCTTTAGAGTGGCTGCAAGAAAACTCTTCCTGGATACTCAAGCAATTTATCCCTGGGTTAGGACAGAGATTTCCTAGAATCTCTTCAGATACCTTGCAGGATTTGCTTCATTAAGATGCCAGAAAAAAGCATCCCCACTCCTATGGTCTTTTGCACTGGGTTTCTTCCCCAACTAGGAAAGACAGAGGAAACTTTCCCTGAGAAATTTATAAAGATGCAAATGTTTGCAAGGATGGCCAGAGGGGACAGCTCCTGGTGCCAACCTCCTGAGCAGAGGAACAAAGGGAGAGAGGGAGGAGGCACCTCTCTGGGGATGGCTGTGCTGCTCCTTCTGTCCCCTCTGCCCAGCGCAGCCTCATTCTCTTTGTGATCTTTAATGCCTCCTCGGCCTCCATGGGTTTGTTTTTCCATATCTGAGCACACACTTGGCTTAATGCTCCCTTAGCATTGAAAACTGATCACAGACAGGGATGACCATGATCTCAGAAACAAAAATTGAAGGTAACTGCAACTAAGCTAATCCTTCGTCATGATGCTGTTCAAAGAGCAAAAGGACTGGGGGGAGAACCCTGAGGTTCTGAATTTTCAGGAGTTCTGAACTGGCATTTCCAAGCATCACAAAATAGCATCTTTCCTGCACTGCAGATCATTTATTGGGATTATGAGTGGCAAAAAGGGCAGAATAATCTGGTGCCATTGAACCCTCACAGGACTGCAGTGACACTCAGGGAAGTGAGAGCTGTGGAACAGCCTGACCAGCAGCAGAGGAGAGAGAGGTATAGAAGGATTTCCTGGAGGGACAAACCACTTCACAGCTCTGAAAAGCAGACAAGAATAGGCAATTATACTGCTATGGCAGCAAATTAGGCTTTTAGGTGCAAAGTGAACCCTCCTGAAATCCCTAAGTACTTCAAGATCTGGGAACTGGAACTTCAGCCATATCCCTGTGAGGAGCAGAACCCCAGCCCAGTGTGGGTACCAAGCTGGAGGAGGCCAGAAACACAGAGCAGACACAACCAGACCCCACTGTGCCCCCCAGCTCCCCACAACCCAGCTTGGGCTCAGACCCACCAGGCCCCTCCACTCACACAGTTGGGACCTTCCCAAACCTCCTGGGCTTGGGTGCCAAAACCAGCACTCCAAGGGCAATTCTGCAGGCTTATTAAATACCCAACAGTTCACACACAAACCCCAGCACAGCCAATGCAGCCAGGAGCACACAGGGCTTTGCTTCCCCTCAGATGTCCTTTTCCAGTGGTATAACTAAGACCCACTGAACTTCAGACTCATTTTTGAGTCATTTATGAGCTTCAGACTTCATCTATGCTCCTCCTGAATCTGGAGCTTAGTGAAGATGTAGATGAAACTCTAGTCTACACCATATCATGCAGCACAAACCTGCTCACAGATTCTAAGGCTGTGAAGAATTACCCAACACTCAGAAAATGCTGTACAATCCGTCCTATCCTGATTTTCTTGCTCCTCCAGCAAATCACTCTGCAATTTCCTGCTGTACAGTGCTAAAATAGAAGGGAAATTGTTTCCTTATGAATCAGCACAACCAGCATTTTTTGCTTGTTTTATCTGGCTGAGTAATTTTTTTCTTAGGAGAGAGAAAAGAGGTCTTCATGACCTGTGAAACACCCATGGTCAAACACCTGTACTTCCAAGAGAAAGTGAGTGACTCTGGACTTGGCAGCCAAATATTGAGAGCCAATATTGTTTTTCCATCTGCCATCAACGGGAACCTGTGGGCTCTGCTGGGGTGCACAGGCAGCATCTCCCTGGTCCCAGGGGAGTGAAGCAGAGAGCATCACTGGGCCAGCACCGTGCCACACACGCTGTTCTGCATGCTCCCACTCTGGGAAGGGGGCCAGTGGGTGACACAGCCAGGACAGCCCGAGAGTTTATGCACTGCAGGCAGACCATCACTGCTCTGCTCTGTGTGTTTGGGAAGTTTGGAGTTGCTGTGGAGACACAGAACAGGATGTGACATGACAACTCCTCTGCCCACGACCTTTAAAAAGACTTATTTTTATTAACAAGGAATGCATGCAGACAAATATTCCTCTGCTGCTGGCAGCCGTCTGTGTGGCTTGGCAGGCGCCGCATCCCGGGGAGTGGGAGGGCAGGGGGGATGGACAGAGCTCGGCTGGGTCACTGCTTCACCCCATACAGGGCACAGACACTCTTGCTCCCTGTGCCAGATGGAGGTTAGTGGAGCTGCCCTGGGAGGGAGCCCCAAGGGGACACTCCTTTATGGGGCTGGGTGCCCTCCTGGTGTCAGGGCCAGGTTCTCTCCCTGCAGCAGCTTCCCCAGAGGAGTCCTCAGACAGAGCGTGATGGAGGATCCCACAAATCCCTGCTCAGGACAAATCTTTTCCTCTCAGCCTCTGCACAGCAGCTTAGTGTTATAAAGCCCCTGAGAGGGAGCACCCCAGCCCTGATGAGGGTCCACCAGTGTCTGTCCCTGCAGAGCCAGGTTTGGAGTTCTGTGGCCAGTCTGACAACGGGCACTTTGTCTCTGAAACTGAGAATCCTGCGGTTGCAGCAGTTCATAAGGAATTGTGAGCCCCACAGGAGTGATTGATAACTCCTCTTTCTGAGCAAACATGACTTGACACAAGCTTGAAGGGCTTTTAAAGCTCTAATCAAGAAGAAGCTGTAATTCATTACTGGAAGCTGGAATTAATTACTGCTGATAATCACATTAACCAGAGGATGTACATTCTTTGCAGGGAGTGATCAGGAGTGCTGACAGGTAAAACACTTAAGCTCAAGAGCGTGGGATTACCCTTCTCTTCAGTAAGACCAGAGCCAGAGAAGGAGAAATAGATTCATTTGAAGCTCCTCATGCCCTTTACTTTTCTGTCCCTCCTCCAGGACATCCCCAGTTTCTTCCCTCTATCCAAAGCTGGCCATGCTGAGCCATCCTGTCACTCTCACCTGGAGCCCTGGGATCCCATCCAAATGAGCTCAGGCTCTCCGCAGTGCTATTTGAAAGGTCAGGATCTGACTCATGACTCCAGTATGGTGATATTTTTGGCTCTGCTTTAATCATTTTCTCCTGTATGTCTCATGCACCGCCTGCCAGAACCCCTTGTCCTCCCAATTATGGTGAAAATAGATAATTACTAATAGCCTAATTCAGGAACTACTTGGAATTATTGACGAACAGACTCTAGTCCAACAATATGAATTCTTCATTTATCTCTTCCACTTCAGTGCTGGCACAGGGATAAATGCTGGACCAGGCTTTCCAAGGGAGACCCTTGTGGGCTGCTGGGAATGTTTATGTTAGAATCCTGACGTGTAATGCTAATATGCTGGTACAAAAAGAGACACAAAGCCCGTCACTAGGATCCCTGTTGTTCCCTTGGGGTCTCCTCTCAACTCCCAGTGACAGAATCCTTTTCTGTGCTCTGCAGAAAACCAGTGCCCTGCTCCCCAAACCTTGTGCTCTCACCACGCCAGCCACAGGCATTCCAGATCACATGAACTCCCAAATCTTTCTGACATTAATTTGTGTTCCTCAGTCTAGACTCATCATGTCCAGCTATTTCATTCCTGACATCCCAAAAATTTAAAAACTGCACTTCCTCTGCAGAAATTTAATTCCACATAAATATTGTTTTAATGTCTCATATTATTTGGCAAATATTAATTCATACTCAGCCCTCCTGTGAAGCAGAGAAATTGCTATCATTAACCTCACTTTATGGAAAGGAAAGAGAGGAGAAACAATTTGCTGAGGGCAAAAAATTGGTATTAACGTGGGAGTGAGAGCTCAAAGGCCCCATCTCTGAGCCATCCCTCTCCTTAGCAAAGCAGTGCCAGGCATCCTTTTTTGGCCAGCAGAGATGCACATGGCACTTAGCTCACATCTGCTCTTCTGTTTCATTCCACACAACCTGTTCAATAAACACCAGGGTTGCTCAGGCAGTGGAACAACAGGGGAAGCCACCCCGCTTTCTCTCCCTTGCCTGCCCTGCAGCAGCAGCATCCCTTCAGAGTCCCTGCACTCAGAGCCCTTCTCCTCAGCCTGAGGATGACACTAAGACCCTGCACAGGGGGAGAACACACCCTGGCCCTCACCTGGGATCAGTCACTGGGCTTTGTCCTCGCACTGGCTGCCACTGCAGGGGCAGCTGGGGCAGACTCGACAGCCAGGTGATGCCTTAAGTTTTAGCTTTTATATTTTTCAGATCCTGTACTGCATTCGTGTATAACTGAGCTTCATACAGAGTGTTAGTGAGCTCTCTCGGCAGTTTGCTCAGACAAAACAATCCTTCCTGGCCTCAGAACCAAGGTCACAATCACAGCATCAGGCCCCAAAAAGTATAAACAAAAGTGAATTGGGGGGAACGAACTGGGGGGATGTGACTTCATTACCTGAAGCTGTAATTGGACAATTTGCCTCTGATATACAAATAGACCAAACTTGTATCTGTCTGAAAAACTCGTGACCATTGTCCATCTTGGGTGTGGCCTCTGTGAGGCTCCTGCACTGCCCAAGGTGTATCTGTTAAAGGCCTTTAATAAATACCCACTTTATTCTCTACCTCTGCCTAGCCTCTGTTCTAGGAAGCCAGTCCAAGGCATCAAGGGCACCAACACATTTACCACAGGCACCATGGGCACTGCCACACACACCATGGACACCACAGCTGTGTGCCACAGGCACTACTGCACACTCCATGGGCATCACAGCTGTGTGCCATGGGCACTGCTGCACACTCCATGGACATCACAGGGGCTCTGCCACATCTGCAGGAACACACTGCCACAAACCCTGCACATCACACCAGGGTGAAACACTAACACTGCCCCCGACAGCATCCTGGCTGTGACAGGGGAACAGACCTGGCTGTTCCCTGAAGGCAGGGCTTTCTCAGCTGGTTTTATTTTTACCAAGTGACACGACTGGCCCACAGAGGGGTGACCTGTTCCCAGCTGTTGCATGGCTGAGCCGCAGCGAACGTGCCAAGAGCACTTGACACTGGCACAAAACAGCCTTCCCCCTTTTTAATGGTACATGTACTGGAAACTCCTATCTTGATTAGCAGAAGCCCAGACTGCCCAACATTCCACTTCAGCATGGGGAGGTGTCAGGAAAGATATTTTTCAAGTTCTGGACAAGCTCAGTCAGTGAAGTGCAATTACTACGAAAAGCTCTTTGTGTCGAAGATAATTTTGCTGTGCACACAGGATCCTGCACTCCCCAAACAGAACAAGATATAAAGCAGAGCACACATTCAGGGGACACACTTTCCTGGTACTAATGCCTCAGATATTTATTGAGGCCTGGGAGAAGGGACAGTTATCTGACTGACACCGCATTTTCCTTTTCTCTTTCTCTTTCCTGCAAAATGCATGTGGGTTTTATAGAAGAACAAGAAACTGACATTATTAGAAGTCACCAGAGGCCCTTTCAATGGTTGGAGATTTTTATTTTGGAGGAGACTATTTCTCTACTGCAGCTTTCCTGGTCTTCTGGTTATGTGTTGATTTTTCCAATAGATGTGTCCATTAAAAGAATTATTTTGTCTGTAGCCCAAAGTATGACTTTATCACCAAAAGCTCCTCTGCCAGAAGCCCTTGTCAGCTGCCTGACCGATTGCTGAAGGCTAAGCACAACTAATGAGACCGCCAATATTCAGGACTCCTGAATGACCAGGGCAAGAGGAAGTATTCAAGACATAAAATGCTTTTTCCACCCAAGAGGTGAAAGTTAAAATAGCATTAATAATACCAGAATTATAGGGGTTGCAGCAGCCTTCCATTCCCAAGCTACCAAGAAACCCAAACATATCATTCATAGCAGTTTTAAAACACTTTGTGTTGAGCAATTTGCAGAAAACTGGTTAAGACTCAAAAAAAATACAGGCTTTTCTGATGGTTCTTTGATTACTTTATGGTTTTTCCATGTTTGAACAGCAGCACACAGCAGCACTCAGGCTGTTGGTGGTCCTGGGGACACCTGGCTGGGGGACAGTGAGGGGACAGGGTGCCAGCATGGGCTGAAGAGCATTATTCCCTGTGGGAACCCTCCTCCTCCACGTTTTCCCTGCAGGTGGCTCTGCCTGGATGCTGCAAAGGCTGAGCACTGAATGCAGGGCAGAGTCCAGGCTCCCATTTTACCAAACACAAATGCTCATCACTGCCAAACCTGCCAGATATCCCTCTCACTGTATAGGTACCCACAAAGCTGGGACAAGCAGGAGAGGAATTCTGGAGTTGGACTTAGAAAAGCAAGTTTTGATCCTTGCCAAGGTCCCGGACGTGATACCACGTACATTCCTGTGAAAGATTGCATTTCTCAGTGCTTCCTGTGTCCCTTGGTGCCTCCCATGGGGATATTTGTGGGGTTGTGAGTGCCTGCTCAGCCCCACTTGCAGCTGATGCATCTCCCCCTCCTTCGGTGATGGTGGTGAAGAGAGCTGAGCAGTTCCCTGCTGAACTGCAGAGGAACTAATTGTTGTTTTAGATGATTTTTACCTTCTATACACTATTGAACTAGAATTGCTTCCTCAGGAAGGCCTGTGCTTCAAACAGCCTTTCCATGTGGGTGACTGCTGGAGGCAAGGGTATCCTTCAAGAGGGAGGTACACTGGCCAAAGCCCCCCAGCTCAGGAGGGGCTTTTCCCACCAAGGAGGAGGCCTTCCACTTGCTGGGCAAGGATTTAATTGGATGTTTTCAAGACACCAAAGCTGTGAGGATCACTCCACCTTTGTGTCTGGCATGCCCTGTGAGAATCTGTCTGACCGAGTCCCTCAAACACACTGGTGGGAGAATCTCTTTTCTGTGTCCTATCCAATTACAGGCTTCCCAAGCACACTGCACATGGTTTTTATGGGAAAACAGAGGAGGTTCCTGGGAGCAATTGGAGAGGCAGCTTTTAGTGGCTGAACTTTTAGAGATTGCTCCTGTGGTTGTAATGTTCCCTCAAGCTGGATGGTGACACATACCTAAGGGTGTCAGCCAGCCCTGCTCCTGGCCCTTTAAACCCTGGTCCGAAATGCAACACTTTAGAAATATGATGGTTTAGACAACTTTAGTCAGTGAGTCAGTTCCGGATTATCAGCCCACAGAGGGAGGATACTGACTATCTCTCAAAAATTAGCAACCAGCAAGCTCTGTCCTTTGATGAATGTTATTTTAAAGAGTCAGCTCACTTCTTCGCTCCAAGAACACTTCCCATTAATCACTGCACAGGAACATTGTGACCTCCTCCCCCAATGGCTTTATGCCCAGCATGACTAGTTCAGCATCACCAGAAAAGAAGAAAGAGGGAGAGGAGCTGGAGAAGATTTGGTCCCACCAAAGATGTGGGGAAGTAGGTGCCACTATGGAAAAGTCACTTCAAGGGATGGGATAGATGGGAAGCAGCACACAAGTGCTTACAAGACTTCCAGATGTAAAAGTATTAGAAAACAACTAAACCTTTGCCTGCCTCAGGAAGAGAAAAAAAAAAAAAAAAAAAAAAAAAAAAAAAAAAAAAAAAAAGAGTGGGGAAGGTCCTGTGCCAAGAAATGAGCAGTTCAGAGCCTGGGCTGAGCAGGCTCCTGTTGCCTCATCTGACAGACCTCCCTGGCTGCCACACACCCTCCCAATTCCCAATGAGCTGTGCTTATTGCTATGACCACTGGTATCTCACCAATACCTAACCCCTGCACTGCTCCAGTGAGTGCCTCAGTTCAGTGTCTCTGCTGTTCTCCACCAGCTGTGATTCACCCAGAAGGAACACCAGTTGAACAGATCATGACAGTAGATGAAGCTGCTGAGGAACATGTTCCTTGCATATGACTTGGATTTTACATCTCAGTTTCTAGAAACTGTGATCTGTGAGAGAATCTGTGATTACCCCTAACGTAAAGTTAGTTATACCAGTGAAGAGCCTCTGGGTATGACTGAGCAGCGAAAAATGCCCAGAAGCATCAATTCAATGAATATTTGCTCCAATTTGCAAAGCCCCACGAAAGGGTGGTACTTGCAAGCCCCGATCAACCCAGAGCTGACTGCAATTTGTTCCAACAGACTTTAAAATCATGGAACATAGAATCAAGCAGTAAAAGGCCGTGGGGACCCTCCCATTGAATTCCCAGGTCTAGCAAAACCCCACCATTAGTTTTACAATTCTTTCTTCCCATTGTATCTATATTTCACATTGCAGATCTTTCTGTGGCTTACACAGTATCACCAAGTGCTCCCTGAGGAATTAAGAGGAGACTCACTCACACCACAGGTTGTCAGGCTCATTAGTGAAGGCATTAAAACCAAGCTTGAATGTCTTAAAACTACTAAAGTCCCATTGTGGTGTATCCAACACCTTTAACACTGTCCAGGCTGTGGGAGGAGGATGGGGCAATGCCAGCCAGGCTGCTCAGGCAGCCCCGGGGGAAGCAGCTTCCCAGGGGACTGCTCTGTTGAGCAGGAACATGGTCTGGTCAGTACCAGGCACAGGGAAGGGTCTTTCTTCAGGGACTCATCAACTTAATGAGGAAACCTTTAAACCAAGGCCAGTGGGGTTGGTGATGTGAGCCTGCAGGTGCATCCAAACCGCAAAGCCCTGGGCAGCAGCCTGAGCACACACGGTTGGAATGGAAACAAGAAAGAAAATGACGTCTCATTGTTTGTTCACCTGCTTCGATGTCCATGTCCCAGCAACAGAAATGCACCAGCCAGCCCCGTGCCAGCAACAGCAGGAGATTCCCATCCAAACACATTCCAAACAGAAAGTTGTCTGTCATAGGAAAATATTGTAAAAGGTATATTTCTTAATTTGCTACTGGAAAATTTTTTTTTATCCAAGATTTTTCCAATTTCAGATTGATAGTGCTAGCTTGTATTTTAAGCTAAACCATTTTGATTTTCCCATGGCAATCGGCAAATCCTTGTGCTGGCTGGATCTCCTGTGAAACTGGCCTTTTCCATAAAACACTTTGGAAGTCTTGTGTGACTGACAGCTGTCATATTGGCATCACAGACTTTCTTCTTTTATCCCTGTCATCTCCTTCTTTGTGTCTGAACTATCTCAAGAATTTTGGGAAACTGGTTAAAAGCTCACAGCAGAGGAGCAGCAGAACCCCTGGGATCCCTCCCTTCACCCCACACAGTGATTATAGATCATGATCATCTCCAGCAGACAATGCTGAAATAGCAGTCTGCTGAAGGGAACAGCTTCTCCTTTTCAACCAGTGCTTCTGGGACTCTTCTCTGTTGTGTGTTTATTCGGCTTTCAGGCAGGCAAAGAATTCACAAAAAATTTGCAGTTAGAATCTTTCTTTATCCACAGGCAGAAGTTTATGTTTTCCACTTAATATTTCTAGAAATAGCAGGAACAGCTGCTAAAGAAAACTGCCTGTTTTCAGAAAAAGAGAGGAAAGTCTTCATTTCAGATTTGAAATTATTTTTGCTTTCTTTAAGAACACCTGCCCAGTCCCAGCTTTCCTTTCTTTTCAACTTAATTTTAAAAAATTGTCATACAGGAAACAAAAACCACAGCTCTTTACATTTTTAATGCCAGACCTTTGAAGTGTCCAGCAGTTCAGGATGAAAACTGCCAAGGAAATGAGGGCAAACAATATTTTAACAGACAGACATTTGTTATCACAGGAAAGAATGAGGTAATTTAGTTCATCTAAAACACCAAGAAGATTGAGCTGACATTTATACACACACACTAATTACCAAGGACATGAGCACATCAGAGGACTTCTTTAGACTGAAGATATCACAAACTGCATGTCTTGGGTACCTGAGTTTGGGCACTGCTGCCCAACAAATTCACTAAAGAAAAGTTGTGTTTCAGCATAAGAGTGACTGAGGGCACGGCCAGGACTCAAACAGCAAAGGCTGAAACAGGCTGAAAATAACTCCCAGGAAATAACAAACATTCTGGGGCAAGACTGAAGGGGGACTCTGCTTAAAAGAACCACGACAATTTGACAATTGAAGCAAAATTATCAGGTTACCTTCCAGCCCCAGCAGTGAACCCTGGGATGGCAGCCAGCTCTCCACAGCTGGGAGCAAAACACCAAAGCACATCCCTAATCCCAGGAAGAGGCCCCCAGAACACTGCCACGACCGGCTCTTGAGGACATGGGGAAAGGCAAATGCTCCTTGAATTTCACTTAGCCAGTTGTACCTGGACTCACACCTCAGCGTCTGGGTAACACGCTGTAGGCAGTAAGGCAGGCAATAAATAACCTTTAGTTCACAGGTACTCAGTGGATGATGCGCTACAGGATTAGGTTAAAATTGCCTCACACCGAGTGACACCTGCTGGTCTGTCTGGGTCCTCAGGTGCCTAATCCCACCAGGCTGAGCTGCTGTGCGAGGCTCTGGGGCATCTCCAGAAAACCTGTGCTTGGCTGCAGTACCACTGGCTCTATGAACTCAGTTACACTGCCTAGGAAAGGTTTTATTGCTTCCCTGAAAGCCATGGATATAAGTAATGATTTATAGTGGTTTATTGATGGTCTGATTCTGCTACCTCAGGAGACTTTGAAGAAGAGTGGACAAAAAACAGGATGCTGACTCATGAGCAGAAATGGAGAAAAAAGATGGCACATTGTTCAAACCAGCCTTCAGAGCAGTGATGATATTCTGGGAGACATTAATGACTGGGAGAAGTGTCTGTGGGATTCATCTGTTTGTTTTAACTTTCCAAGGGCAAGTGTTTTTCAGCTGTGGGCTTCCACGTATATTAGGTGCAATATTATTGCTCACAAATCATCGGCTGGAAAGGAGAGACATTATGTCAGAGGATGAAAACTGACACTCCCAACATTTGGTTCAGCTTCACCGGAAAGCTGTCACCTCTCTGGTCTTTTTTGGAAGAGTCTGAAGATTTAAGCTCAGTCTACCAGAGGTATTTGGCTACCCTGCTCTGGCTGACCACTGCAAGCCGTCAAGACCTATTTTTAGACACATGAATAATGAAGGATTTTGGAGTGGATCCTGAAATGTCCTGAGCCTCAACAGGAATGTGGCAGTGGCACTCACAGGGGCTTGTTCGCAAGTGTTTGATTTGATCATTTGCTCAGAGCTCTCCATCCCAGTATGTGCTGTGAGTCACAACTCCTCTGCCCACAACCTGCCTGTGGAAGTGCTTCCAACTGGGGGGGTCTGTATTAACTGGGGTTCAGCCAGGGTCTGGCCACTTCCACCTTCTTCTGATGTTCGTGTGGCTGTGAGTGCCACAGCCCTGGCACAGTCCCCCTGCAGCCCCCAGCCCCCCGCCATGCTGGCAGCTCAGGTCTGTTAGGAAGGTTGGGGACACTGCTGCCCTTCCTTGGCCGGTCTGTGCTGCCACTCTCGGGAGCCCAGGGCTCGGGGCAGTGACTGGAGCTTGGCTCAGGCTGCCTTGCCTTGTTTGTTTGACTGTGTTGTGTCAGCTGAGACACCAAATTCCTCAGCCATTTCTGTGTTCAAGGGGTCCCTGCCAGGGCACCAGCACAGCTCCAGACCTCCAGCAGCGGCATGAGCAGCGTCACTGTGGCATATCCCCAGAGAGAAGAGTGCAGTGTCACTGTGCCACATCCTACGGGAGAAGGGCTCAGTGTCACTGTGCACATCCCAAACGAGCAGGGCACAGTGTCACTGTGGCACATCCTGCAGTGTCACTGTGCCACATCCCAAACGAGCAGGGCACAGTGTCACTGTGGCACATCCTGCAGTGTCACTGTACCACATCCCAAACGAGCAGGGCACAGTGTCACTGTGGCACATCCTGCAGTGTCACTGTGCCACATCCCAAACGAGCAGGGTGCCTGGTTCATCGGCAGCTGGGCCCTCTGGAATTGCAGGTGAACCCCCAGGGACAGGCGGGCACATGCACATTACGTATCACATTCATCTCTCCTGTTGCAGATGACTGAGAAGCTCAGATCGGTGCCCAAGTCCATACGGTGTTGCTCAAACCCTGAATTACATTTTGATACGATTTCTCAAATTCTCAGAGAAACCCGTGTTCACTCAGAGCAGGCCAGCACTGCCAAGCTCAGCAGCCAGTGAGGGCTGGGTGCCACTGCCGGGGTGAGCGGTTGGGGACGAACCCATCGGCCCACCCGGGGTCACGGGGACCCCTCACGGGCCCTCCCCGGCGGTCCCGGGGCTTTTCCCCGTCGGTGCCCTCAGGGCGCCGGGCCCCGGGCAGGGCGGGAGGCGCGGGCCGCCAGGGGGCGCTGCGGGGCCGTGTGGGCGCCCTGACGGCGGGGCGGTGCCACAGCGCCCCCTGGCGGCGCCCGCCGTTCCCGCTGCCCCCATGCCCTCTCCCGCCTCCCGCCGCCCTTCCCGATCCCCCCGTGCCCTCTCCCGCCTCCCGCCGCCCTTCCCGATCCCCCCGTGCCCTCTCCCGCCTCCCGCCGCCCTTCCCGATCCCCCCGTGCCCTCTCCCGCCTCCCGCCGCCCTTCCCGATCCCCCCGTGCCCTCTCCCGGCTTGTGGCGCTTCCCGGTGGCTCTCGGTGGGCACCGCTCATTAGATCTCGGCCCCTCAGCTCTGGGCTCCCCGGGACCGCTTGTGGCCGTGAGACCTGTGTGTATTTTCCTTTTTATTGAACTCAAAACTTCCTTTGGCACAGGAGCAGCCGAGCGAGCTGGGCTCTGCAGGGCAAAACCCACAGGATATGTCCCGGTTACGGCGTGTTCGAGTGGGCAGAGCTGGGGCACGTTCTCGGGTGAGAAGTCGGTTCCACACCTCACATTCTGGGACATAGCAAAGCAAACCTGCAGGAATAAATAAACCACTGCCGGCATCAATCCCTGCATATCACAGACGGGCAGAGGTGACACAGCTGAGCCAGTGCAGGTGTATAAAGTACCTGTTTAAAGCCCTGCTGGGAATGCAGATCTTACAAAGGATGACAAGATCTTCAGCAATGGCAGGACCTCAGTGTGACACATTCCAGCTGAAAAATAGACTGTGCTTTTCCCAGCCTTTGGATTTACAGTGGGTGAGAGATGGGAGGGGATGAAGCCTGTGTCGTGTGCCACCCTCCAGGTCCTCAGCCTTCCCAAAAGCCACCAGCAGCTCGGTCCCCTCCAGGCTCCATCCTGCTCCTGCACTGTCCCTGTGCTTGAAGCCTCTGCCATCTCTTTGTGGCAGCCACACACACCCAGCTCCTTGCCCACACACATCCTGGGGAGACACTTTCCACCAGGGCTCTATGAAGTGAATGTCAATACAAACCCTACTTACTCTTGTCGGCATAGTGACAGAGGAATAGCAAAAATGAAAACGAATTCAGGATCATTTAAGGGTCAGTGCAAATGCCACAGAAGAGAATTTTCCACCTGAGAAAGCTGAATTTTGTCCTCCTGTGTAAAAAAGAGTGGGTTCTCATTTTGGTGTGTAGGAGACCAGGCCCATTCTTCTTCACCTGAGGTACCAGTCTGTGCAAACAATAGTACTGTGTGAGTTAATACTTCTCTTGTATGGAAAAATCATCAAGAAGAAGAAATCCATGAGGCTGAGTCAGGGATCAAAATTTTTTAAAAAGGCCAAAGTCCATAGTAGCAGTAACGTGTCAAACCAAGTAACTTGGTTTTACCAGCTTAATAGTTACTCAGTTAGCTAATAATTACTTCACTGGCAAGCTTACCTCCTGCACAACAAGTACAGGACTCTTTGGCAATAGCAACAATCCCAAACTGAGTTATCCCTCCATGGAGGGATGGCTTTCCCATTCCTCTGACTTACACATTCCTCTTCCCGCATCTCCCCATTTTTCAAACTAAAGCCATTTGGTCTGGATTTGGAGGGTGCCACAGTGCTTTGGGTGATGTTGAAGTGAACCCAGTTAAGAGCTTCTATTCTAATCACTCAGAAGCAACTCGAAAATCCTGTGAGCCCTCTGTGGAGCTGCACAAAGCTCACCAGGGCTGGTTAAATGATTTGCAGCTGCAGGCTCATTATTCTGCTTGGAAAGTTTCTTCAAAAGGAGAGATAAGAAAAAGCTCTTCAGAGAGGGCAGTAAAATATCCTCTTCTTTTGGTGTGGTCACCTGATTTAAACACTTTGAATGCTAAGGGGTTATTTTAGTGTAGCTGCAGAGCTCTGTATTTGGCACATTGCTGGTTTTCAGTGGATGTGAAGCTGGAAATTGATGTAGCAGTTTCAGTGACCAGTTACCTGCCTGTGCCCTTGCTGCCCTACTTGCAGCTTTGCCTAATGAGCCTGGATCTGACACAATCACAGTGCACAGGTTGTTACCAAGCAGCCCCTTCCAAACAAATCTGACTCTGATGCTCAGTTTTCAGGTGTGGCAGAGCTGTATCAGACTGGCTGTGCACAGTTCCTGCCCTGTTTGCTCACGGTCAGGTGAGGGAGAGCACGAGTTCCCCAGCAAGGGGAAGGGAGCCAAGGGACGGCTGAGGATCCCAGCAGGAGCACCAGGGAGAAATGCACAAGGAATTGATCAGGCTGTGCTTCTGCTCATGGAAGAGTTTATTGGAGAATAACAGTTAAATTCAAGGAGACCTCAAAGAATCCCATGCTCCTGCCTGGACTAAGGCACCAGGCAAAAAGTGTTGCTGGGACCAGCCATTGACTGCACGAGCTGCAGGGAAGCACATGGCAACAAAACAGCATTTGCAGTTGGGGCACATCCATGGCTGACTCCTCACCTGGGTAACCACAGCACTTCTTTGTGCAAAGGGCTTTTCATGCTGAAAGAAGTCAAAACACATGGAGACAAAAGTTTTGGTCATGGGTTTATATCTGCCAGGAGCAGCAGTCCTTGCTTTCTTGCTAGTCCTCTTGTAAGAGGGAATATAATCTCCTTTTCATAATTCAAAAGTTACACAAAACCCAGAGGAGAGAGAGGGTGCTGAACCAGTATTTTATTTGACTGTTAGCCCCCAAAGAACATGGGTGGATCAAATCCTTCTGTATTACAACCACACATATTTTAACAGAGCGTGTATTAAAGCAAGAGCATCTGGTGGGAGGTTGTGTGCAATCACGGGGAAGTTTGCCAGACTTTTACCAAAACAATCACCTCAAAGAAACAATGTTTTTTAAGGCAGCCCAACATTGCCTACTGAGGAAAGCGCTGCTGCTTGAGAATCAGCACGGGATGTGCTGTGAGGAAACAACGTCAGCTTTTCATCTGGGAGCAAACTGTCCCTTGGAGAGCTGTTGCCAGGTGAGGGATGTCTGCCTACTGCCATGGTCAGCCTGTGGGTTAAACCTTGGCCTGCACCATCCCTCCATTCACACAAGGCTGAGGGATGCTGACCCAGCACGCTGTCCTGCTGAAGGATGAGGGGCAGCAACAGACTCTGATTTATTTAGCGCAGAGTAAGGAGCTTGGCAGTTCTGTGGGAGTGGGATGGGATATACATGCAAACTGCATTATTTAATCTCGTTGATTTTTCCAGTGTAAAGAGAAGAGCATTTGAATGAGAATAAGTTTTATTAAGTTACAGTAATGCTGTTTATTTGCATTTGTGATTGATCTGGTTTTTTAAGAAAAGACATCTTGTTTACAGAAACCTCCAGACAGTAATATTAGAGAAATGCCTTTTGCAGTGTCATGGATTCCCAGTTTTCCAGACAGTAAAACACCCAATTTAGTAGTAATGTCTGTTTTATGCTGTAATTTACTTGTAATACAGAATTAAAGGTTTTGGTACTGCCTCTGTGGTGCCAGCTCCAGGCAGGACTCCACTTCAGTGGAACCAAGTCAAAGGCTCACCTGGTCAGAGCCAATACCTGAGCCTTGGGTGTTTGCTTTCTGAAGAGATGACTCTAATTCCATTTCCTCCCCATAGCATATCCTCTGCAGAGCAATTCCTGCAGATGTGAAGCAAAAGAGATCACTGTGCCTCAGATGGGAGCACAGACCTGAAGCCTTAGTACTGTCAATGCCACTGGGATTTGCAGTGTCCCAAACCATGCCAGGTCCCTGTCCTTGTCCCAGCTGCCGTTGTCCTCCTCCTTCCCACAATAAGCTTAGGAAAAAGCAGGATTTGTGTTGCTCTTGCTCTTTCCTCCCCTTCACAGTTTCTTTTTGAAATACAAACACTCTCAGGTCACATGTTTTCGTACCCATCAAAGCATCTTGATTTCCAAATTAAAGAGCCTTTCAGCAGGTCTGCAGCTGTGACACCCCGCCAGTCTGGGTGGAAATGCTCAGCTATAGAGGTGTAGTTTAGAGTATTTTGCATGGGAAGACTGAAGCTCATTTCCTTTTCACTGTCTTTTGAAACTCAACCCTTTACCATCACAAAGGCTGAGCCAGTGCAGAATGGACACAAAGAAACCGGTTATTCTTTCTGAGAAAGAGGATGCTGCTGCTGCTGCCCACGGGATAACTACAGGACAGAGAGACAGGCTGACCCAGTGGGGAAGGGCTGCCAGGCTGGTAGCAAAGGCACAAAGAACACAGTTCTTGTGGACTAGTAAAAAATAAAATATTATTTAAAAGTGAAAATAATTTCAATTTTATGCTAAAGAAATGTTAATTCACAAAGTTAAAGCCCTATCAGCTTTACATCAAGCCACAAGTGGGCTGGTGTGTGTATAACTGGTGTAGCTTCCCCGTGTTTGTTTAGACCATGAAAGGCTTCATGTGCTGTTAAATAATTCTCCTCATTTTTGCTGACTGTTCCAATAGAAACATTCACTCAACACCCCTCATTCTGGACCCCACAAGTGGGCAGCTCATCTCTAGATGAATTTTGACACCTGAGAACAAGGTCCTGAATGACCCAGTCAAAGGTTGAAGTTTACATGCTGTGGGCAGAAGGTTGACTTGATGGTCTCCAGAGGCCTTTCCAAACCCATTTTCCCCGTGATTTCGCAATCCCTACGTGATGCTGCCCAGCTGTCAGACAGCAGAAAGCTGTGTTCAGCTTTCTGCCACAATCGGCTGCACGCTGGATATGTCTGTCTTTGCAGAGTTCCTCTGGGAGGGTGGCTGTGCCTTTCGGCACGTGCTGCTTCTTTTGTGCTGGCAGTGCTCCGGCTTGGCACGCCGGAACAGCGGGGAGATGGGCTGCAGAGCATGGCCCTGGGCCGTGCTCCTGCGCTGGCACACGCACAGCAGGGACCTCAGCTCCGCACGGAAGCTCTCGTTCAGCCAGCAGTAGATGAAGGGGTTGTAGCAGGTGCTGCTCATTGCAAACCAGTGGAAAGCGAAGTACAGAGCATTGCTGCTGTGGATGGCCCTGCAGGAGAGCAGCACCACATAGCAGTTCAAGGGAAACCAGCACACGGCAAACACAACCACCACCACCATCAGCATCTTCAGCGTCATCTTCTTCTTCCGCTGGTGGGCATAGTACTGCTCCATGGTGAGGTCCCCAATGGCATTCCTCAGCCAGAGCTTCTTGGCCACTATGGTGTATGTGATGGAGATCACCAGCAAGGGCAGAACATATAAGAGAACAAATGTAGTGAGGTCCAAATACTTCCAGAAAAGATCAGCAGGAGGAGGGAAGCTGGGGAGGCAGACCATTCGGAGGGTTCTGGTTCTGAAGATGAAAGAGAAAGAGCTCTCAATCCCACCACCAGCTGCACATATCTGAGGACAAACACCTCAGACATTCAGATGAGTTTCAGTACAGGTACAGGTAGCAGAACTCATTTGGTATCATGGGCAGGTGCCACTTTCAATGGAAAATTTTGCTTTTGATTTGACCTTTGGCTCCAAATGAAGATATCTTAAACACATCCCCAGGAAAAGAAATAAATCACCCACATTGACATCTGTGTCCCCTGCTGATGAGGAGGCCCTCTCCCCTGTGCCTGCCCCAAATTACATAGCTGAATCTGAGCCCAAAACAACTAATGAACCAGCCTGAAAGCAATTCTATTGATTGCCATTGTCCCTTTCTGACAGACACAGCACCCATGCAAAGGGAAGGAAAACTCTTTTACCACCCTTTCTGCTCTAATACCATGGATGGTGTGGCCTTGGCTTCTGTAAGACTTTGCAAACATCATACAACAAAAAATATGTGAATGTCTTACCCAATATAAAACCTTGTGAGAGTCTGATAAATGGCGTGAGGCAGTGAGAAGCAGCTGGCCATAACCCAGATGATGATGATACAAATCCCTCCTTTCACCATGGACATGCGTGGCTTGAGAGGGTGCATGATCACCTGTGGAGAACAAGGACTCCTGAGGATTTACAGCCTTTTGGTCACTCTTTGAGCCCCATGGTGCATATGACATGCAGCAGCAGCTCCACATCTCTTGAGTGTTAAAAGGCAGAGAGTCACTTTACAGGACTTCAGGGAGCACAAGGGCTGGGAAATTCATGGCGTTGTGCACATAGTGAATGTTACTGCTGGCCCAGAGCCTGAGCAGAGAAACACATTCCGTGTGACCCATCAGCATGGCTCCAGAGATCACGGTGGTGAGATCTCTGTTGAGCTAAATGCACTGTGGAGGATTACCTTAGGCAATGAAACAATAATTAAAAATAGACCTATCATGTCATCCAGATGATCCCTTGGCTAATGAAGTCTTTGGTATTTTATGCTTGTCATTTCTAGTCCCATTATAAATACCTACTTAATCAAGTCGTACAACTCCCCTGGAGTATCTGTCTGCTGTGGTACTTCTCAGGATTAGCAATATTTTTAGAGGCAAGTGTTGGTTTCTCTTTTGTCAGGGATATCTCCTCACTTCTGTCTTTACCCACTCCACTGAATTTAAGGGCATGTATTGTTTGCCCTTAATTAAACTAACACTTCTTGATACCTGGCCATGCCTTGCAATCAACCCAGAATCTACTGATTCAAATAAATCACTGTCAAAGTTATTTGATTTCAGGAGCTGTAATATTGCACATGAAATGGGCAGACTATCAAACTCTTTGTGGTAAAAAAGACAGAAGCGGTTGATCTATGCTCCGGCAGTCCCCGTGATTCTCTGACACCAGGTGGAGCCTGTTCTGGTTTTAAACTTCATCCAGGCATGGCATTTATCACGTGAAGCTGCTTTTTGGTAGCAACTGTTTCAGTGACTCCAGCCCTGCAAGAAATCCGGTCTGCCTGAGTGCTCCTCGTGCTGGATCTGGCCTCCCAGCACTCAGCACTCATCAGCTAAAGCACAAATTACAAGTGCTGTTTCACTTAAAGAAACCCTTCAGTCTGTACTCATTGATTAACCTGAAAGGTTTTCCTGGCTGGTAAGTATCAGGGCTGGAGGAGAAGAGAATTTCTTACCTTGGACTGGATGAGTTAACATATTTCTTACTGTTTCCAGCCTTAGGCATCCCAAAGGACTGGAGCAAGGGTCAGAACTGACAGACTCTCATAAATCTGTGTGAAGAGAATTTGCATGCTGGCTGATGTTTGAATTCAGCACTTATCCCCAACCTGCTGGTGGGGCTGTGCTCTGAGGCAGGGCTGAGGAGGGCACGGAGCCCATGAGCCCAGTGGCCCAGGCAGAGCAGGGCTGGACCAGGCTGCCTGGCACTGATCTCCTGAGGTTTTCAGTGTCTCCAAGGACAGAGACTCCCACTACCCACAACCTCTCTGGGCAGCCTGTTGCAGTATTTCATCACCCTTACTGTAAAAAGCATGGGTGTTTTGCCCACTGCCATGAAAGCTGGAGTTCTCCCCTCTGTTCCCTGAGTCTCAAGACAGTGCAGGTTTCCAGGTACTGGGATTTGAGTGTATTTAGCACATTAATTGTGTATTTAGCACATTAATTTCTAGCAAACAGGGCGGTGTCTTTGACATACCTGGTGCCGGTCCAGTGCGATGGCAGCAAGGGTCAGCACAGACACGTGGACAGAGCAGTACTGGACAAAGCGGCTGATGTGGCACATCAGCTTTCCAAAGACCCAGGTACTGCTCACAAACCGCACCTGAAGAACAGACAATATCAGATTAACAGGAGCAGTGCCTGGAGAGAAGCAAATTGGCTTCCCAGGTGCACAGTACAGAAGAAATTCTTTGATACAGCTTCCTGAGGTTTGGAGGTGCTTTATCCTCAGTTTTTCCTTGGGAAACAGTGACTGTGCAAGAGGCTCAAACTGAGGTGAGATTTACTGCACTGTGAAACAAATGGCTTGAGCAGTGCTCTGTGTATGTTGTGTACATGTGTACATTTGTGCCTTTACCATGGCCCTTCTGGAACACATAAGGAAACCTTAGCTCTACTCCTCGACGAGGCTCTGCAGGGCACACCAGGTGCCTCCCAGAAAATATTATACCTTTGAATATGTGGATGCTGAAAAGTTAGTGAGAGAAATCCATGGAAGAATTTCTCACCTGTTCCCAGAGAGGTGTTACTGATAATGGCTTCTCTGCAGAGGAGAGTGTGCCAAATTACCTCATTCCCTTGTTATTCCTGATGGTGCAATATTAATTACAAATTAATGTAATTCATTTTGTTGCAGATTAAGCTAATTTGAAGTAAAGCACATTTACTACAAAGCATCTGTCCACACAGAAAATTAGTCAAGGCTAGCTAATCTATTTTCAATTAATCTAATTAATTTCCCTGTAGGGGCAGCTCTTGCAGCACTGACTGTCACTGAGCTGAAGCAGTGTGCTGGTTCTCTGGAGCTGATGTAAAGCTCATTCCTGAGAGAGCTGACAGAAATTTAATTACATGTGCCCAGTGTGTGGCTGCTGGTGTGTGAACACACAAGAGGGCACCAGGCTCTCCCTGAACAAATTACGGGATGCAAATCCCATCTGAGCAAGGCAGGGAGATCCCACCAAAGAAACAGCACCAGTTTAAGAAAGGGTGAATTCAAATAGCTAATTCAAGGCCTGATTTTGGGAGGGAGAAGAACACTCTAGGCAGGGACAAGCAGGGAGATTTTGAACAGGAGTGCTGGGTCAAATCCAGGTGCAGAGTCCTATTTACATGACATTTATAGTCTGTGACAGTGAGGCAATAAATGAATCTTTAATTCTTCCTGCCTCATTCATTTAATGTTCTTTTATATCATATATTGTTTAGTCACTGAAAATAAAAAAAAAGGACAATTAGCCCCAGGAAGCACCATCTGTAGTGGCCGAGGGAGGGATGTGCCACTGACACTGTTCAGTGCAGCCTGAGCATTTCCCTGAGATGTTGCACAGGGACTGACCTGGTTCATGTTGTTTCCATAGGAAACCAGCCATTAACTGATTTTCTCATGTCAAATTTGTCCCCACTTCTGTCCCCACAAACAGACAAAAAGGGCTCCCAGATCTGTGCCTTGCCCAGGCAGTGGGGGAAAGCTGCAGCAGAGTGACCCCTGCAATGGAGGGGCGGAAACATGAACCCCCAGCTCCACTTATTCAGGGAGTGTTGGGGATGGGGGACATGACGGCATCCTCTCCAGAAGGCAAAAGGGGAACAGGGGCAAAAGAAAGTCTGGATACCAGCCTGGTCCCAGCCCTTTCAATCCTAGAGCACACAGCTGACAGGCACACACAGACAGCAGCAGGCACGGCCAGACGGGGCTCACCAGTGTGAAGGGGGTGTTCAGGGTGGTGATCATCACGTCAGCAACGGCCAGGTTGACGATGAAGAGGTTGGTGGCAGAGTGCATCCTCTTGTTCTTGATGACCACGTGGCACACCAGGATGTTGCCGAAGAGCGAGATGCAGATGATCACGGAGTAGGCGACGATCAGCAGTGCCTTCACTGTCCGGCTCTGGGACTCGCCCTCATACTTGGCTCCACTGTCAAAGTCCCCCAGGTCCTCCAGGTTCAAGTCATTGTGGAAGAAGGTCTGGTTAGGGAAGCCGTACAGTGCAGAGAAGAAGTTGGTCTTGTTGTGATTCTCTGCTCTCCAGAAGGGCTTGGACATGTACTGCAAGGGGAACCAGGTGTGCTGTCTCATGGCTGGGGCAGCAGAGCCCTGGTCCAGCCACACACTCGTCAGTGCCTCCTGCCAGCTCAGCTGCTAAAGCCAGTGGTTGCAGGAGGGAACACACACACCTGCATTTTTAAAATCTGCCCCATGGTCACAAACTAGAGAAAAGAGTTGATAAATGGGTCCTTCTGCCTTTGCTGGGGACATGTCAGCTTTGCCTCAGGCGCTCCCTGTTGGCTGTCCTTCTGAAGTCCCATATGTCCCCCACAGAGAAGCTGATTCAGAGGCTGAAATATCAGAAAACCTCAAACACTTCCTCTCTGCACCAAGGAAGAAATCTTAGTGAATATTTCCTTTTGGGCATTGCTCTTCTTCAATCGACAACTTATTCTTGGAAATCTGCTTTCTTGGTTCTCCACACAGTCCTTAATCCATCAGGTTTCTGTTTCCCAAGAGTTTTCAGAGCTTGGCAGAAACAAAAAAGCAAGGGCTGCCTTTCGCTTTGCTCTTCCCCCTCCAAGTCTCTCTGAGTACTCAGTGAAGCAGCTTTGCTCAGCAGCAGAGTGGTCCCTGTGTTCCCTGTGATATACACAGCTGCCAGATGACACACTGCACAGGAAGGAGCCAATGGCAGATCTCTTCCCAGTTTTTCCTGAGGTGTATCACAACCCACACGTGGGCAACGGCACAGCCTGACATGTGCAGATCCAGAGAGCAGCAAAACACAGATGGAGGGTGGATGTGCTATGATCTCCCCAATCCACTCTCTGCACTTCTCTGGACACCCAGCACAACACCTACATGGGGCTGAAGCATCTTCAGTACGTTGTGGCATCTCTCTTTCCCTTCATCTCAGAGGTTTAGCAGAGAACATCTGAGGGCCTTGTGCTTGTCCCCAGCCCCTTCCTGCTCTCATGTGGAGCAGAGGATAGAGTGAGAAGTGAAATGCAATCTGACAATGAGAGCAGCAGCCCAGCATGCACAGGGGGTGGCTGTCTGCACTCTCTGCATCCCTGCTGGGCTGGGGTCTTTGCTGAGCTCCAGGGCATTCAGGCACCCGCTGTATTTGTGCAGCAGCCTGGCAGGGGCTGCAGAAACACCCAGGGCTCCATCCCTGGGCTCCTTTGCTGTACAGCCCCAACACTTCCCTGCCATCTCCCTGCTGTGCATCATGAGGGTGCACCAGCTGCACCTGCACAAATCCAACAGCAGTGAGATGTTCCAGGTGCCACAGGTGGGCAACTCTCATCCCACATTCCTGCAGAACAGATTTATTCTGTTGCAGGTACAAACACTTCAGCAGTCACACGCTGGTTTGCTGCAGTTCTTATTCACCCGAAAACATTTTGAGCTGCCTCAAGCAGGCTTTGGGTTAATCATGCATTGGTGCTAACTCCTCTCAGTCAGACAAAGCAAGGGAGAAATGTACTTTTGCCAGCTCATCCAGGTGAATTGTGCCACCCTTTGTTGCTATAGAAGATTTTTGGCTTTCACATGTTGACGCTACTTGAGACATAAATTTTTGGGAGTTTTCGTTTGCGTGAAATTATTTAGCATTTTCCCTGTTAGTGCTCTTTTGAAACGAAATGTCAGATTGCTGAAATGTGAGTTGAGATGCATATCCATGTACTGAACAGATCCAATGTGACCTAATGTAATCTTATCAACAGATTGATGTTGATGAGGGCTAGAGAAATCAGAGCTATATTATTAAAATTCAGATCCTTGGGAACATTAAAACACCAGGTTTCAAGTACTTTCACAGGTCATTGCCATGGTTCATCACCTTTGCTCATGGAGGCCAAGGGGGCTGTTGGGAACAAGTCCCTGCGTGGGTTCGTGGAATCTTTCGTGTACTTCCCTGCAGGTCCTTTTTCCTGCCTGACAGAGAGAGTGAGATAATTCAGCAGTCACGTTCATTGTACAGCATGTAAAATCATCAAGGGTCAGGGCTGCTCGCACTTGCACCTGAATTTAAGCTAATTTTAAGGAAATTACTTCTAAAGACATGATTCATCTCCATTACTGGACAGATTTTAATGATGAGGCAAATCATAATAGCAATGGAGATTTTCTTCCCAGGCTGCTACAATAGGCTCAAAGGGTACATGCATTCAAATGCTTGTACGTGTCTGCTCCCACGAAGATGTACAGAAAATGCTTTCATGACTGGAGTATTGAGCTCAAAAACTGAATAAACTGGTTCCTGCAGATTGTTATATTTCATATTTATGAGATATGTAAAGACCTCACAGGGGGGCAGACAAGAAATCCTGTGAACCCAAGACCACTGTGCTAAAAGTTTTCCTAATGCAGATTCTCACATCATGCTCCAAATGTGCATTTTTTGGCTTCTTGTCTTGGTCTCCATCCATCCTTCCCCAAGCTCCACTCCTCATGCTGAGTGAGGCCTTCCCACATCATCAGGAAAGGAGGTGGAAGGTGCTGGAGATGAAGTGCTACTCCACTTTGGGTCTGCCCTCAGGACACACAGATCTGATGCCCAGAGCAGCCACCAAAAAGGCGCCCAGCCTCTGAGAGAATCCCCTGTCCTACCAGCTGGGAGCTGTGCCCCAGGAAGCAGGGAGCACACAGATCCTGGCAAAGCCTAAACCAAGGGCTATTGGTGAAATAATGAGATTTCTGCCTTGAAAAAGAAAGTGTCTCTGCTCTGCCATTCAGAGCTGAAAGCAGCTGGAAGCAGACAGGAAGTTTCAATGCCTGAGCCTCGTCCAAAGGGAGAAAATTCAACAGCTGAAATTGTCAAGTCCAAACGAGGGAAATTTCATTTAATGAGTCTGCTGCACCATGCAGCTTCTTGCAAGATTTCTTTGCCCTGGAGAATTTCATAGTTTACCCTTTTCTACGTTAAATACAAGTTTGGTAAATAATAGAAAAAACAAGAGCTATAAACCAACCCCTGATGTTTTATTTCACTCTAAAGGTATGTTGGAAATAAGAGTCTAGACAATCCTCATAAACCATGAATCTGTGACTCCTTTTTTCGTATTTGCTTTAGCGCACTTAGGACACTGTACTCCTCTTCCTTTGCAATGACTAGTCCTGCTTTTGTGACTCAGAAAACGTGGGATGAATAGGGACAGGCATTTACCAGGACATTGCATGGACTTGACCACAAGACTTAATAAATGAACCACATTTGGTTATAAGACAGTGAATACCCCAGTAATACAATAAATAAAGCAGTTCTGCAATTCAGACAGGTGCTAGCCATTCAAAACCACCCTGTATACAATGCCTTTCTGTGCAGGTGAGCCAAGGTTTGGCTCCTGGGGAGGGAAAGATCTGCTCAGCACACAGCAACATGAGGATCACCTCTGTGTTCCTCCATCCCACTCACATCACGCACTGCATGCTCCCTCTTGGTATATGAGAGCATTGCAGCTATAATCCAGCTTTTACAAAATATTTGCACTTACTGAGGGCAGACTTTTAGGCAAAATCATAACATTTACCACTCTCAATGTGGTAAATTTACCAGTCTCAAATGGTTTTTGTTTTTTCCCTGTAAAAAAATCCCTCTTTGTCAGGAAAAATGTGGGAGGAAGGTGCTGGGCACAGACTGTCTCTGCCAGAGACTCAATTACACCCCCTCGAAAGAGAATTTGAGCTTTTATTCTCAGAGCTTTCTCGGAGGCAGTGTAATTGGATTCTCATGCTGCAGACGGACGGAAGGAACAAACAGTGGAAGACATGTGTGGGATACCAGGGTGCTGATGCTTGACTTAAGAGCTGGAAATTACTTCTTCAAATACACCTGACCAGCCTTTCTGCAGTGAAGCTTGACATACAAATTATTATCATGAACTGGAACATGGGGGAGGAGCTGCATGGCCTTGGATCCAACTGCTGTACTGTAATGGACCATGACCCTTCCTAGAGAGCAGCCTGGGTTAGCTGAGTGTCCCTCACCTGGTGAGGAAGAGCCCTCCAGAGCTAGAGGAAGGGTCAGCTCAGGCCATTACCTTCATGAAGCTCAGTACAATATACCTGACAGGTTTACCATAATTTCTCTGCTGTAGCTGCAATTATTTCTGATTCCATGTGCCAGAGACAGTGAGACCAGCTGCGGCACACACAGCAAAGCGCTTGAGGAGAGTGGAGGTCTGTTGTTACCAGCTAAAAGAACAAAGTTGTATCCTAAAATTTCAAGTTATTCACTATGATTATCAAATGGCTGTAAAGTAAAGCCAAGGGAGTCTCTGTCAGCTCAGGAATTTAACATGCACTGTTCCAGAAGATTGGGTCTTGGCAAAGAAGGCTCAGCAGATACAGAGAAGACAGGACGTCCAGGGGAGGTGACACAGCAACTGTCACTCACAGTCCATCAGGAGATGGAAGCAAGCACTGCCAGGTTCAGGCAGTGCTGGGGGTTTTTCACTTTCTGGAGGATTCAATACCAGGAGAAAAAGCCAGATGGGCTGTTCCAGAGACAACTGATGGTGGCAAAGGGAGGGAGTTGCTCTGGAAGCCTCTGTGAAGCCTATTTTCCTCAGTTTGAAGGGAACTCCTCTGGGAGGATGGAGTAGACTTAAAACTACTTTGAAGTTTCTGAAAAATAACCAGAAAAACCCCAGTCTGACTTTATTAGCAGCTACAAATGTTCAAAGAGGAATCAAGAGCCATGGTCCTTGAATAAGCAATGCAGAATATAAAATATGATTTGAAAGGAAATACTTCTGAAGACGGATGCAATGAGCCCTGAACACACAGTCCCAAAACCCACCCATGAACAGAATCTTTCTCTTTCAGAGAGTGACTGGAGAATAGGTGGTGTTCCGCAGGTTGTATTCTGAAAATGCTGTTTTTTCACTGAAACTCGGAATGAAAGCCAGGACATAAATGTCATCAAGAACAATATGAAGTTTTAGCTATGGACAATACATTTTACCCCATTCAATAAAAAAAAATTAAAAATACCTTGCTACCCTTCAGAAGCAAATATTTCTCTAAAACAATGACATTTTCAACTTCAGTTTCCCAATCCAGAGTTTGGTTGCTGAGTTGGGGGTCTTGGTACAGAGCTGGAGGAGGCTAATGCCTCCAGGGGTCATGGCCCTGCTCAGGGGTCCCTCAGGGAGGACAGTGGTGGTAGATGGACAGTGAGAAGCAGATAACAGTCTTGTCTCAGGTGTGGGGAGATCAGCTCTGGAAGCAGCTCAGCCAAGAGATCACTGCTCACCTCCACCTGCCAGCACTCATCTACTCCACAGTGCCCTTCACATCCTTGCCCACTGGGATTCTTTTGCCTTTAAAGCATTCACAGCCTTTTCCAGTGCCTCTTACTCATTCTTGGATTTTGTTTTTTCTTCTTCATTTCTTCAAATATTTCAGGGGCTAAGTTATGGAAACACTGATGAACTATTCCAGCTTGGATTCGTTTGCATTCCTAGTGTGAAAAACATTTCTTGCATTCATTTCCTTCTCTTTTTTCAACTGCCCTTTATCTGACTGCTCCAGGAAAAGCAGAAGTAGCCACTGCTTTGTTTTCTTTCCTTACAGCTCCAGCTGCACTCACTACAATCCCTGGCCTTGCAAGAGCAAAAAAAAAATTTACATGTACTTTTTCCTTTAGATGCCACATTCCCGGATGATCTGTGAATCCCCACATTTCTTTTCAACATCCAAAATTTGAGGGACAGAGGCACCACACACCCTGAAGGCAAATCTCTCTCTGGCACACCAACACGTTGGTGCCCCTCCCGAGGGCCCTCCTGCCTCTATGGGCTCCAAAAGGCTCCTTGGCAAGCTGCAAGAGTGATGTCAGTGCTCAGAAGTGAGTTCCAAACAAGGAAAGCTTGGCAGGATGTCTGCTAAGGGCTGAGCTGTCTGCCCTGCAGCAGGGACACAGCTGGTGTTAAAGGGGCTGTGACCATTTCCCAGCTAAACCCTGCCACCCTGTGCCTCAGCACCTCTTCACTGAGATGGAAACCAACTGCAGGACTCAAAGGAAAACGCAGCAGCTTCACTGCTGCCCCGATGGAAGGGTGATGGCCCTAACTGCCCATTCCTGTCACTGACCCATCTCTGAGCACAGACCAACTGCAGCTCCATCAGGCACACAAAGCAGCCATTATTACGGTACAATCTGCTGAAACCTCCCAAAATTGTGCTGTTATGTAAAATTACACAGTTACTACCCTCTCTCCATAACATCCCAGCCTTTTTTCTCTTTGCCTGTTTCCTGGTGCTGGGGGAAGCCAGGTGGATGGAATCAGCAGTCAGTTCAGGGAAACAGAGAGTCTTGGGAGGAGCAAAAATCAGAGCCCAACTCACTGTTCCTTGGGTTTGGCTTTGAGTAATGTAGCAGGGGGTGGTCTCAGAGCAGTTCTTCCCAGCTGAGAGCAGAGGCTGGGGACAGGCCAGAAACCACCCCCCACACTCCCTCTATGGCACCAGGTGGTCCCACAGCTCCCACCAGGCAGCTCCATCCCAAAGTGTGTGGGCTGCCCTGGAGCTGCTGCTCCAGCACAGTGCAGGTGGCAGCAGCTTGGTCTTGAGGGACTCCCTGTGACACTTGGATTTGAAAAAAGCTGGGAAGAAAAGAAGCTGAATGAGTGTCCACGAAGATATTTTTTTTGAGCTGGTCCTAAAGATCAAGAGATGTCAGAAAACCCACAAAATCCTTTGGAAGTATCCTTTTTCCTGTTCAGTCTCAGGTTTCTGGTCTCAATATGTCATCTGCTGTAGAGGTCTGATGCTGGCACCAGAATATGGGACTGTGGCACCACTCCCTGCCCTGGTGCAGCCCCCTGCATGGGGGGACTGCAGTTTTTCCAAAGTACCACCAGTAATTTGATGAGGGGACTTGGCAAAGGTATGGGAGATTGCAGGGGGTGTTTATAAAAATCACTGAATAGAAGTTTTTTCGGATAGAAGAGTGAACAGCCAGGTCAAACCCTGCTCTCTGACCAGCACCTGCCCAGGGCAGCCAGGGGAGCTTGGGACACCACAGCCTGAGCTCCCCACTCACCACCTGGGCATCTGGGAGCTGTGGGCACCAGAATAATTCCAGGGAATGGGGTGCACTGACCCGTTCTGCAGCCCAGCCTGAGCACATGGCCAGCACCTGTCCTCCCTGCTGCTGCCCCCAGCATCCCCCCCAGCACTGCTCTGCTGACCCTCAGGTCAGTGATGGCACCAGGCACCCCATCAGTCTCAAACTTTTCCCCAGTAAAACTCTTTCTCCTTTAAAAGCCTTCCTGAAACTCTTTAAACTCCAAGTTACTGATATTTTAAATTTTTGTCCATACTGTAAATCGCCAGTGGTCAGCAGAGTAGAAATTATTTGGTCTTGTTTTCTCCCCAGCACACAACATTCCACATTCCAGAAACACAAACACATTCCAGAAGAGTTACTTGGCAGTGAAAGTGCCTTTGTTCTTCTTTATTTCTCTGCAACATGATCGACAAGAGTGAGTCGAAAACTTAAAAAAAAGAAGTCAACCTCACCCAGCTAAAATAAGCAAGAGACAAGAACATCTTCATGTGTTCCCTGTTAAGCAGAAGGAACACAGCTCAGCCAGAGCCATTGGCAAGTGCTGAACCATTCACTGTCCTGGAAGTAACAATAAAGGGAAAAAATGTTCTGAAAGACACATAAAGTCATTCCAAAGGACTGAATCACTGAGAATGGGAGTTCCTTGGTGAAGGGAAGTATGTGTCAGGGAAAGAAAAAAGTGCCTGAGTCAAACTACCCTAAAGGCTTTGCTTGATGAAGCAGCCTGATGAGACCTCACCTGCTTCCAGAAGACATTTTTAAGGTAATGTCATTCATTTTTTTTAATACTGGTGAATCTCAAGGAGGAACAATGCCACCAGTGCTGCAGTCATCATCATAACTATTTTCCTTCAAAGATTACCATTGTATCTGGGCTCTCAGCTTGGAAGAAATGCCTGAAAGGAGGTAACCAAAAAAGAGAAAGAAATAAAGTTTGAGACTGTATTATCTCTTTTCCAGCAGTCAGAATTTGAAAAGAAATACAAAAGTCGATGAGAGGTTTCCTGTGTGAGAGGTTTTCAACACAAATTCTTACATTTTTTTATTTTCTGCTGTTGGTTACTTAACATTAAGGGCATTCTCCTTAGGCTGGACAGACTCAGGCATTAATCAAACCCAGGCATCTTCTCCGAGGCCTTACATCTCCTCTGGTCATCAATAGATCACGGCTGCAATTTTATCTGCCCTGAAATCAGTTGTGGGGGAAGAGGGGGAAGATGCAATTTGGGAGCCAAATAATCTAATTTAGAAATGTTTCTCTCCAATCACTTTTTAGTGATTTGGTTTGGGCGATTACACGTCACTCTGGGATGGGTACACTGCATAACAAGGGAGAAATACAGGAGAAAAAGAAAGAAACAATGGAGGAAAAAACCCCTGACATATCAGCAGCTCCAAAGGTGCTAACTGAGGACTGACCTAAAACACAGAGAAATGCACCTATTTTATAAAAGTAGCTTAGAAGTTTACACAGCTATTCCTGTCTTTATCTCTAATCCTGATCCCTTTGAAATGAATGGTATTCTTACAGTTTGTGTTCTCCTAAAATTTCCCAGAACTTAGCCCCATGAAACTTCAAAAATAATAATCTGTTTGGGAACAGGTTGTCTCCTTTCATACACTCAAAACAACAGCACCTCTAACAGTGGCCAAAAAGGTTTTAAGCACCTGTATACCTGATTTGCACATGAATCTCACCTCCAGAAGGTATTAAGAAATTTTAATTATAGTCCATCTGAAGCAAAGTGGCCCTGAATTACATCCAAACCTCTCCCAAGCTGGGCAGAGGATTTTGTGCCTGGCAGTTTTACAAACCTATTCTGCTGCCAACTTAACAGGATAATACCCAAAAACCTTGAGAGCCCTGAGTGGAAGTGGCTATTAGTTGCAAAGGTTCAATTATCAACAATTGCTGAACCTCAGACCCAGCACAGAATGTCTCCATAACCAAATCTCGTCTCTTTCTGAATCACTGGAACATTTGTGAGTCAACCTGAAGCAAAACAACCGGCCCTGCACACAAAGGATGCCTTTCTGTCCCCTGATCCATAGTGCAGCTTTGACCCATGCTGGGCAGGGACTCCTGGAATCACTGCTGAGCAGCTGGAGCTGCTGGAGGGAGAAGCAGTTTTAAGCATAAGCAGCCAGCCACATTTGCAAGAACACTGAGAACGTCCCCATGTGTGTGAAACAAAAATCGAAGAAACTACTTCTGCATAAGCATTTGGTTAGGAATTCTTTTTGTTTTAGTGTCCTTTTGCCTCAGAAAAGCAGGCCAAGTAAAGGCAAAAGCAACCCTGAATCTCTGGTCACCACCTTGCTCCATCTGTTACTAATCAGCATCTTAGACAATGTGACTTTTTTCCTGTTTTCTGTGCAGCCAAATTCCCAGAGCTTACACACAGGACATGGAAGGTGTGCTAGTGTCTGTGCCAAATGCTCTGACAGCAATGAAAACATCTCAGGCGTTGGTGAGGAGCATCAGCACAAACACAGATGTTTTGAGAGTGCATTGGCAAGGGCTGGGAGCCGTGACCCAGGCCTGGAATCCACAGGGCTGGGGCAAACAGCCACAAACCCCAGAAAAACAGAGGAGGCAGCAGCCACGCACACAAACTGCAATTCACATTTCTGACTGAGGCTCCTTCGGGACCCTCCTTCCTTGCAAAGCCCTGCAGATGTTCCCTCAATCAATTCTCACATTCCATCTCCATGCTGCACTCCACAGGCCCAGCTGATCACATTTGCCACAGGCAGTATCTCTGTGACACACACCCAGGAGCCAGAGAGGGGCTCGCTCAGCAGGAACAGAACAAATTACTTCTGTCTTCACAGAGGTTTGGCATCGAAATGTCAAATGGAACAGGTACACAACCTACTGAAAAGATTCTTTTTTATCACACGAAACAAACCAGAACCTCAGAGAAGCTCAGCTGAGCTCTGTCATGTGTGGGATCATGCCCTGCAATCAGGAATTTGTTGTGCTAGGTATTAATCCAGTCAAGGTTCATTGCCTTTCCAGTCCACAGTGTGACATTTATTTGCCATCACCTTGAGACAAGATATCCAGGGATCCACTGACTCTCCTCCATTCAGTTTAGTCATTTATGTATCTTTAGCCCACAGAAAGCTGGGTCATGACTGTCAGCTGGCAGGCCAGGGACAGAGCCAGAAAGGTGCATGACATGTTCAGAATGTGCTTTATGACTTATTGCCCTGTTCCATCCAAATCATCATCTGGTCTCTGATTCCAGACTCTTGGTTACAGGACGTCCCTGTACAGGTCCAGGTACAAGCAGGCACAAGATCCAGATGTGGCATTGCCATGGCAACACACTTGTACAACGAATTCGCTGTTTTTCTGAGATTCACCATTTAGAGAGAAGCAGCAGTAAAGCTGGATACTGCAGATGGATATTGCATCTTTATTGCACTAAAGCTGGATACTGCAGATGGCTCAAAGAACTGTTCAATGAAGCATAGAGCAGCACCAGGAGACCCTGGGAGAGGTGGCCAGTGGGACAAATCCTGGTGGGTAGGCAGGGATGGAACCCATACAGCAGCCATGTCATGAAGCACTACTGAGGTAGTGAGATTACAGAAGGGGGGATAAATAAAACAGAACAAAGCAGCCTAAGGAAAAGGATTCACAGGAAAGCCCTAACAGAGCATGGCTGTGTAGCTAAAGAGCTGCCAGAGTCGCAGATCAAGTGCAGGAGCCACGGGGCCCAGGACACAAGAATGCGATGATTACTGATTGAATGTGGGCAAAGTCTGAGGAAGTGTTTGGTTTGATTGGGTAATATTAGGGCAAACTGGAATGAGAAGAATTTTAAATCTTGGTTCCATTTCACTTGACTATTCAAAATCCTCCAAATTAGGATGTAGTCTGTTTCAGCTATACTGATGTCCCCCTGGGTAAGAATAAAACTGCAGTCTGAAACATGGGGTGAAATACCAACATCATCTACTGCTATTTAAATTCCTAGAAAATAAAGAAGCAGCAGCAATTTATTCCCAAAGCCTTGTATAACCTTTGAGTTGCCAGCTGCTTCCTTAAGACCCTGAGGTCACAGCATGCAGGCATCAACCATTATGTTAAGTGGTGCCCCTGGGCATTTCAAAGGCTGTGTTACTGTGGCTCAGTGTGATGATTCCAGACCCTTTTCCACAGCCTCTCCACTTGTAACCAGTCTACAGGCTCTCAACATGACTGCAGATGATGACTTACCCTGACAGTAATTTATCTGAGTTTCTCAAAGCATTAAAAGCTGTGGCCTGGTCTCCCATCCCGTATCACTGCAGACAGTAATTTGATGCTCTGCTGGATGATCAACCCTTTGGGAATTTGCTGGCTAATGAAACACTGCAATCAGTCTTATCAAATCTTTGTAGAGCTTTGATGCCTTGGACTGGCTACCTAGAACAGAGGCTAGGCAGAGTTAGAGAATAAAGTGGGTATTTATTAAAGGCCTTTAACAGATACACCTTGGGCAGTGCAGGAGCCTCACAGAGGCCACACCCAAGATGGACAATGGTCACGAGTTTTTCAGACAGATACAAGTTTGGTCTATTTGTATATCAGAGGTAAATTGTCCAATTATAGCTTCAGGTAATGAAGTCACATCCCCCCAGTTCGTTCCCTCCAATTCACTTCTGTTTATACTTTTTGGGGCCTGATGCTGTGATTGTGACCTTGGTTCTGAGCCCTGGGAGGATTGTTCTGTCTGACCAAACTGTGAAGCAAGCTCGCTAATGCTCTATGAAGCTCAGAGTTATACACTGATGCAGTACAGAATCTGAAAAATATAAAAGCTAAAACTTAAGGCATCAACTTCTCCCAAGGGAAATCACATAACTTGGCCACAGCACCAGCAAGTGATTTCCCAGAAGGTTCCTCAGAAAGCAACTGTGAAACCTGGTATTTTTACATCTAAAATTTGCAGTTCTGCCATAAGGGTTCCACTCACTGAGGACCAGAACAGGACCCATGAGGATCCATTTCTGGGCTGTGCATCTGGAATATTAACAAAGGCATAAATGCCATGACAATGCCCAGGGGTGGTTCCTCACCCACTGGGCTGCTCAGACTGGTAACTAGCAATGCCAAGGGATCCTGGCCGGTTCTTCCAGGCTAATTCACAAAGCACCCCCAAGCTAAATATCTCTAAAGGCTGTAGAGAGAAAACCATGAGCCACAACCCATTTTGACATAAGACTTGCAGCCAGACCTTCAGAGGGAGCGAGGATGGGCAGGGAGGTGGAGGAAGAAGCTCACAAGGAGAAGGCAGCATGCATTTGGGTGGCAGCTTTGCTTAAGGACATTCTTTGGCATTTCCAAGGCAACTGGAAGAAAGGGACAAACTCAGACTTCAATTACTGTAGGCTCTAGTCCCAGCCTAAAAGGTCAAATTTTTTTTTTTAATAGTTTCAGTCATACTTTGTGAAGATCAAATTAATCATTCTGGTCACATCAAAACAGCTTTGTGAACTGAAAGGATAATTTCCATTTTCCATTGTGAAGACCTTTCGAAAGAGAGGGGTTAGTTTTGACATAAATCTCCCTCAGATATTCAGAAAGTAGAGCTGGAATGCCTATTTCAGCTTTATTGAAGCAAAATCTTTCAGTCAGGAAATGTGCATTGACTTTTTTTGTGAAACAAGGGATTACAACTTAAAGGCATGACACGCCCTGAGCAGTGGGAAATGGTTTTAAGTGCTCAGCTTTACATGGAGCTACACGCGTAAGAGTGGGGCTAGACCTTGGTGCAGGACAAGAGACAGACAGGAGCTGGCTCCAGGGTGGGCAGTGGGCAACAAGGCCCCTCCTGTGCAGCTGTGCAACCTATGAGGCCCCTCCCCTGTGGTTGTACAACCCTTGGAACAAGGTATTGTACCCTGGGCTGGTGCAAAAATGTGCATAAATCCGTGAACATCTGTACACAGGTTTATAGCAGCACTATCTCAAACATCTGGGCCATAGAGCAGGTAAACCAAAGAGCAGCTCTTCCCAAGAAAAATTATTTCTTTTGCATTGAGAAAACGAAGCAGAAAGGAAGTTTTGTGAGGTCATGTGCCAGCTGTAACCTACTGAGTTGCATATTCACAGAGTATTGATGAAAGGAGATTGAAGATTGTTTCAGCTCAGTGCAGCCCTAACAAGCCCTTCGGCCCTGCTGGAGCACTGCTGACCAGCTGCCTCCTCACACCCATGCTGCTCTCACTCCTTGGGGTTTTGTGATTTTAACAAACTGAGAGCCTGCAAATTGGCCCAGTCACAATCCTCATGCTCAGCCTTGTACAAGAGTCTCTGTCTTGATAAGCCTGTCCAAATCTGGCTGTACATCCCTTGCCACACTGACTACAAAGAGCAATGGCACAGAGGTTTTCAAAAGGACTGAGAGGAAACACCAAACCTGGAGGGACTGAAGCTACAACAGCACCCACACCAGTGGCCTCTCCCACATGCTATGCTTGGCTTGGGACCTTCCTGCATTTGGCAGTGACATGGGGAATAGAATCATCTCACTGTCAACCCAACCCCATTCCTTCACACAGCGGCCAGAGTCCACGGGCAGGCAGGGACACACTGTGCTCACCACCATCCTCAGCTTTGCTTTGTGCTTGCTTGCTTCTCACAAAGCAGGTCAGCCTTACCCAAAGGAGATGGCTGCTCTTCATTTGCTTTTAAAAGGGAAAGCTTTCCTTTGAAGAAAATAACCCCATAACATGAAAAATAAGGATCCAGTAGGAAGGTCCTACAGGTAGGGTTTTCTGTCAGCTCCTTCACATAAAAGGAAGACATAATTTATTTGTTACAGTTGATGACAGTGAATTAGACAGTATTTCTCTCTCCTGTGCCTACCAGCACATGGCACACACTGAAATCCCTTACACAGCAAGTCCTTTGCCCACATCTCCCAACAGACTGAACTCCTCCTTTACTGTTTCCCTGTGTCTCTTCAGGGACAGGTGACTGTTTCATCTCGCCCATCCTTCCCAGAGTTAAAGAATGCAAAATGAAGCCTGTCTCTCAAGAACACCAAAGGACATTAGGTTTACAAACCACCTGCTGAGCAACAGATTCACTTTCCCCAAAGTAAGAGCAAACTAACAAACAAATTGATTTCCAAGACAGGCTGTCTTTGATTTTTAACACCATAAATGCTAATTTCAGCAACAGCTGTTTGATCAATCACATGCCCAGTCCTGCTTTTCTCACATCCCAGAATAGTCCGTGACTGAACTTATTGATTGTTTCCAAGACAAGTGCAGCAGCAGGTCTGGTACCTTGTGTTTGCACATTGCCTTATTCATACAACCCATATCCCAGACTCCATAGATGAGTAAGCCAGAGGTGGCTTTCTCTTCTGCTCAGATCCATCCTCTGATTTTACCTTGCAGATCCCCTTGTTTTGGCAGTTGTGCCCAAATTCCTCTCCCCAGGCAGTCTATGAGCACATCACTCCAGACTTGCCATCACTCCTACAATTTGCTATGCCAACAAAATTGCAAACAGGCTGCATGGCCAGTCTGGATCACCAAGTAATTTAGTTCAGAATTGAAGGCTGCACAACAGCTGAGAGCCCAGCAAACCCTTTTACTGACAATTACCAATGTCAGTTGTTTTATGGAGTGTCACAGGTTAATTCCACATTAACTTTTGTGCTTTGAGAAACAACTATAAAGACAGCACTTTGTATTTCCATGTGCACAACCAAAAGGCTTTTGACTCACACATCTCCCATGCACAGTGGGAGTCAGCAGGAACATGAGCCACACACTGGCACAGCCACAGCTGAGGGCAGAGCTGCCTGCCCATCACTGAGTGGGGTGACAGTACAGGGATCATCCCAGTCCTGCTGCTGCCATGGAATGAGTAACTCTGCTTTGCAGTCACCTGACACAGCCTGGAAGGCTTCAAATAGATGGGTGATCATCTGGGTCAACTTTTGAAAATGTCACTGCAGCTAATGGGGGTCTAGGAGTGCAGTGTTAAAAATGCAGACAGAAAGCACCACCTAAAGTGGCTACAACAGGCAGTATTAGCTGCTTCTTACATTTATCCCATACAAAAGCTGTGACACCAGTTCTTCCATGCCAGTAAAGCTGTTCTGAACTCATACTGGCAGTGTGGGTTAAAGTGGGATGGGTTAATGGTAGAGGTTTATTGGACTAGCTCAGCTGGTTAGAGCAGGGTGCTTTTAATGCCAGGATTGAGGGTTCAATCCCTTACCTAAGAGCCAGACTCTATGATCCTTGTAGGTCCCTTTCAATTCAGAATATTCTGTGATCTCTCCTTCTCCTCCTCACATGCACACTGGCTGGGAGAGCTGACTCCTGCTTAAAAACAGTTGTGAACTTGACTGATAAACTCTGCTTTGTCAGTTTTCCACAACAGGTTCTAAAAAAGTGATCTGTTTATGTTTTTTCCAAAGCTTGCCCTTGAGATTTTTCAGTTTGGGGAGGAATTGGTGCTCATGGGACTCAGCCCTTGCATCACAGGCTTCTCCAGAGCCTGCCCCCAGTGCTCCTCACAACCCCTACTGGAGAAGAGATCTCTGCCACTGATGCTTCACTTGGCCCAAAAAACATTACATTGGAGGAACTTTGGCAGCCTGCTGTTTAAGGAATGTATGAAATCCAGCTCTCAGCCCTCTGCTGCCCTGCTTGGGGCCAGCACCCAAAGCCCAATCAGGGACCAGGCTGCAGAGCTGCAAGAAGGGCAATTTCCCTGTTCTGAGCCCTGAAGAAAAGGAATACATTTACACTCACTCTTTTGTCTCATTGCAGGCCCAAAACATTTTTGATCTATTTTTTAACAAGCCAAGGGGGAAAAAATAAAATGAATACTTCCTTCTTCATTCTCATTTCTCATGCAATAGCTTCTAAAATTCCCTGTGACATGGGTTTGGAAACCTCTGGTTTGCATTAGCAACTGAACCAGGCCTGAATCTGAGCAAAGATCATCCATATTCAGAGTATTCAACAGCCCTCCAGCCCCTCACCAGGCTTAATGAAGTGTAATGAAAGAAAAATAACGAGCTTTGTCCTCACTGCCAAAGGAAAGGCAGCTGGAAATATGCAGGAGCTTGATATGAATTGAACATGATTAAGTATGTGATAACCACTGTTCTGAAGAAAATGGTGCTGTTATACCTAAGGAGCCCCCAGCAGTCCCTTGTAATTACAGCATCTTAGCTGCTTTAATTGCCTCTGAAAGCCATCCAAGAACAAATTGCTTTTATGCTCTTTCCATTTTAAAACCAGGCACAGAAATATGGAAGCACTAACCTGCATCCATTTGGGTAATGGGGATGCAGGGGAGGGAGCTGGACAGGTATTTCACAGGGAAGGGCTCAGCACTGGACCCACAGGGCGATGATGGGACAGTGGGATGCATGGGCACACACAGGATGATGTTACAGTGATACAATGTGATGCTGGAAGATGGCTACCACAGCCCACATGTGGGCAACACAACTCTGGTCCCACCACCCACTCCCAGTTTGGCCCCCAGCAAAAAGCAAAAGCATGTGTCACAGCAAGGCTGACAGTGAGGCACAGCTCATCACGGTCCTTGATGGGGTTCTCACAGTGGCATGCAGTGCCCTGAATTTGTGTCCGCCCATTTATCAAAAAACAGCAATCCAACTCTAAATTAACAAATTTTTTTTCTGTATTCTTCACTGATTCACAAAACTAAAAATATTATCTTCCTCTCCTTCACATTAATTATAGTAATGGCTCACAGTTTCTTGGGAGACAATTCCCAATTCGGTTCTGGCAATGGAGCAAGACTGGCCTAAGCTATTCTGCTAGAAAAGGCCAATTGGAGCTGTCTGGAGAGAAGAAAATGTCTCCTCTCTTCCTTGGGGAAGGAGAGTATTTCAGAAGGACCTTTTTTTAATCATTACTTGTCTTCAGTCAGTTCAAAGGGTCCTTGGATCTCTCCTGGATGGATATTTTCTTTCCAGATGGCTGAGGAGAATATATGAAGAGGTCAGGGCTCCAGAGCTTTCCCTCCTCAGCCTCTAGAAGTACAGTGCACAATTGAAATGATGCCCCAAAATCTTTGCTGTGGACAAGGATCCAGCCCCTGCTCCAAGCACACAGCCCAATGTCTGCACATGGCTTTCAGAGTCCAGAATTCTTTTGAGACATGAGTTTGAATCCATCATCCAGGATGGATCTGCGATTGCGTCGTAACCTCCTCTGCTTCTCGAGGTGGATGACTGCTCCCAGGAGGACACCAGCAGCCACGAGCAGCAGGACTCCCACAACAGCCAGAGAGATGACTGTGGCCTCTACCTGCCCCTGGGACACTTTAGATCCAAAAAGAACCATCTTCTGGGAACCATCCTCACCCTCAAGTGGCAACCCTGAGAGACAAACAGAAAGGTATTTTCAACAAGAGCCAGCAATACCAGAACTGAAAGGTTGCAAGAAACACAACAAAGGAGGATAAGAAAAACCTGATGCAATCAAAGTAGCAGAATCACCATCCCTGGAAATGTTCAGAAGATGTGTAGATACAGAGCTTAGAGACATGTTTCAGTGGTAGACATGACATTGCTCAGTTAATGGTTGGACTCAGTGATCTTAGAGGTCTTTTCCAACCTTAATGATTCAATTATTCAGTGCCATTCATCTGTCAGACCCTCATCCTTGAGCCCACACAGAGATTTGAGATGGATGGTTCCTTCCCTAACCTGCTCCACCCCAGAACATGGCAGTGCCTCACAGGTGTCCAGCCCAGTCTGACACTGCTGTCCCCAGCCCAGAGATGAGAACATGTGTCCAGGATGGGGCTGCTGCAAGTTCCCCCAGCCCACACTCCCTGTGCCCATGGCTGCTGTCCTACACACCACTTAGTGCCCTCATCGGCCATGACCATGGTGAGTCACCAACATCCTGAGCTCACTTGTGCCTCCACACAGAGGCAGCAGCCACCTCCTGAGAAAAGGGGCTGTTTGCTCAGGCAACAACTGTTGGCCAAGGTTTCTGCCTGGTGAGCATACACAAGCTGCTGTCTGCATATGTTAAAACCAATTTTTTTATATTGCACTACTGCTCTCACACATTTCCTACTCCTCTTCTGGTAAGTCCATTTTGAGTGAGGAAAATGTTGGGGAGAAAATGACTGAAATAACAGTGGAGAAGGCGTGCTGAGTTCTAGGTAGGTGGCTGCATTTGCAGCTGGCCTGAACTGGTTCTCAAATCAGCTCAGCTGAATTTCTTCACAGCAGCTGAAAAATGGAGTTGCAAAGAAAGATAAAAAAATCAGGAAAATAAACCACCAGTGTATATGACTCAAGACTTCTACTACAGAAAATTTCAAAGGGATTATATCTACTACTCTCCTTCTTCCTGTGCTGCTCAACCAAATGTCTGCTCACATCTGTTCTTTACAACATCTGAAAAACTCCAGGCACATGCTTGGGCTCTTTTCTCAGGGGAACGTCAGAGCAGAAGGCAGCTGTGCTTGTTTGCATGCTGACTCCATCCCTTCAGCTTGTAGAGACGATTGTGAAACTTCCCTAAACCACAGGGTCATTGACAGTCCAAAGAGGGAGAACAACCCATCCCAGGTACTCTCCTCCAAATCTCTGCCAGTACCTAAGCTCACACGCTGAATCCATACATAGCAGGCACAACAGGGTGCGAGGTCACCTCTTTCACCTAACACAAGCAAACAAACCTAACCAGCCCAACCTCGTTATTTCTGTCACCAGAGGACAGACTGGTGCCTTCCCTGTTACCTACAGAAGCAAGGCCTGGCACTGAGGCACTGCCAGGTTGTCAGAGGTTGTCAGAGTAGAGGCTGTAGGTGCTGTGTGTGTTCCCCCCTCCCCCTGCACAGATCCAAACCTCTGTGTTGCTCAGGGTTCTGCCCTCTCCCCCTTCCCAGACAGGGTTTGGCAGTACTGTACACACCATACCTGGGGCAGCAGTCAGGAAACCCAGCTCTGAAAGGAAAAAAAAAGAAGGTGAGAAGGTGTTGGGCTGAGCAGGCAAAGCCCAGAACATGGCATATCTGGTAAGGATCAGATCCAGAGGCAGCATGGTTTTCCAGGACTAGCAGGCTGTCCTTTGTCCTGTCAGTGTTTTCGCTCTCTACATGAGACAAGAGAATTTTGGTATCACCTGCTTCAGAGGCAGCCCCAGTTCCAGTGCACAACCCTTTTCAGCCTTCAAAAGCAAAGTGCTGAGGGAGAAACAGAGATGGGCCTGACACTGGGCAGGCACTGGTCACCCACAGCTGAACCACTGGAGCATTCACTTTCTGGTAATAAATCTACAACCACATCACTGTGGGCTCCACTGCAGCCAAACACAGCAGTGAGTGTCACTCACCTCTGAGCACCTTCCAGTTCTCAGTAAGAGCAATTACTGGCTGAGAGCTGAACATGGCAATTCAGACAAGCTAAAAATCAAACTCAGAATAGCAACACAGGTAAACTCCAGAAAACTATTTGTTATTAAGTCCAGCTCCAGGTATTACCATATTTAAAGGGAACATCTTAATTAAATAACACTTAGGTGATTACCTGCTCCATTAACTGGCTTTTTATAGCATGTAAGAGAGTTGAGATACAAACACTCAGGATTTCACAGCAGTAGCAGGAAGTGCTGCTGGATGTTTTACAGTGACAGCTCCTTACCTCCTCTAGGCAGGACAGTGAAGAGGATCTCCATCCCAGCATGGATATGGTCAGACACATGACAGTGAAGCAGCCATGTCCCAGGGTTCCCAACCAGCATCTCCACCATTTCAAAGGTCCCAGGGAACAGATCCACAACATCTGCTCTGTAGCTTTTGCCATTCTGTCAGAGAAGGGAGGCCATTAGCTGCAGTACTCACTGCATCTTCTCAGAAAGAAAATTCTGCCAGTGTTGCTGGGGACCACTTCAGCTTTTTAAAGCTCAAAAAAAAAAAAAAGCTTTCAAAAAGCAGCTCCAAGGCTGCAGCTTGGAAAGCAAACAATCTGGTAATGCCTAACAAGGATTAAGCTGGACATCTCAGCACAACACAGGCTCAGGGAGTCAGATGGGGATGCGTAAAACCACATCCTTTTCCTAGCTGGGTGAGACTTCTGTGGAGTCATTAAAAAACATTCAAATACAGAGTCAAGTAGAAGTGCTGCTATCAGTGGTCAGTATCTGCTTTACCACCAGCAGATATTCTTACCCTGTATAGGAAGGTCTCAGCATGAAAATGGACTGTGTGGACATCAACCTCGTGACCCATTCCCAGCAGGTACCAGTTCACCCTCTCTCCCTGGTACATGGTCAGCCCAGGCAAGGTGGCATAGAGCCTGCCATTGATTGCTGTGCAGGGGATAACACAGAGGGGAAAAGGCTGTTAGTGAAATTGTATGGGTGCTGCAGCTCCACAGTGAGAAGGTGGCAAATTAGAGGCTACACAGCTCATACAGCACCCAGTGTATCAGCAGTTAGTGTCCCCCACAGGACAGTCCCCCCAGCTCAGCTATTTATCCACTCTGCTCACAGCCAGGACAAGTGACTTGCACTTAAGACCATGCTCAAATAAATCTCAAAAAACTACCTCTGCTGAAAGCCTGCAGTCAGCCAGCAGAAGTGGTTGCTTCTAGAAGTAAAAATGCATAAAAATGGCATTTCCAGCCCAGTGAGAAACATGTATATACCTACATACACAAAAATGTCTGAGCAATTTCCTTGATGAACACTGGAAAGGGGTAAACCCTGCCAGAGGGCAGCCCTGTGGTGCTGTGCCTCAGGCTGGCCACACACACCACATTCCAGCCACTTGTAAAATCCCTACATGGCAGGACTTTATCTCAAGTAGCACAGCTGGAAAGAATCCTGCTGTGACTGCACATGCAGGAGAGGGATCAAAACAGTGAGTGAGCTGACTGCCATGGCACACACACACAGACTCTCATGCTCAGATGACAACACAGACAGTAAGATGGAAAGAGGCAGGATCCGAGGGCAGAGCACCAAGGTTTTACTCCCAGCTCTGCCCTGGGCACTTTGTGTAGCCTAAAACAAGTATCCAACTTCAGTATGCTGGTTCTGCTAGCTGTAATACTGGGTTAACAACTGCACCTTCATGGACATGTGTATTTGGAGAGTCTTTATCTCACCCATACAAAACCAACAGTAATGACAGTACACAAAATGAAACTCTTCATTATTCTTATCTCCACAACTGTCACGGGACCTGTTTTGCTGAGAGTATTTTAGGTATAATATGGAAAGAAACTAACATAAATAACACGTGAATTTAAACAAATGTGTTCATCCTTCTATGGTAGAAATAGCTTTTTGATAATCACCTGAAACAACTGAGCCACGTTTTGCAGCCACATAGCTCAGAAAATTAAGTCTAACATACTCTGATGGTCCCTGAGACAAACAAATTAAATTTGTCTTACAAGTTAATTTCATGTTTGATTCTATTTCCTTTTCTGAGTCACTCAGACACATCAGAGATTAACCTCTGGCCTAGATGTTGCTATTCCTCCTTACAGGGACAGCCACAATGATCAGTCTTCAATGCAGATCAAAGATTTGGGCTGTAGGTGTGCTGCAATATTGAGAACAGACAGTTTAATTCTGTTTGTGCCACTGATAATGGAAAAGGATGAGGACATTCACCACAAGTCAGGCTCTTTACTTAGAGAGGTTGCAAAATCAACACCAACATTACCATGCATCTTGTTGCTTTCCACAAATTTCTCATCCAGCAGGTCAATCTCCTTGTGATTTCCCTTACTGAAAAGTTCCACATTCTCCTCCAAGTACCAGGACTGATTTTCATCAAAAACCAGGAAGAGCAGAGCAAACTCTCTCTTGATATCCTTCCTGGTCCCACTGGACCGCAGGGCCCCTCTCCGGCAGACCTTCAGGGGCCCGATCAGCCCACTGTACATATCCTAATCAGAAGGAAGAAGAGCTCTGAGGCAAGGACCTTCTCACCCTCTTTTATGCATAATTCTTTGCCTTTCAGCAATCATTTTCTACTCCCCCTTCACCCCACTTAACCAATGCTGCCATGCAAGTATTCTTGTTGAAGAGCAGCAGCCACTGAAGAACAGGAACAGGAGCTATACGTGCTCTTATAAATGCAAATACAAAAGTCATAAATATGGATGGTATGAAAACATTCTCCACTCAGTGACTGCAAAAACATCTGCCACTTGAGATTAAAAAAAGCCATTATTTCTGGGTTGAATGCAATGGTTTATTGCGGGATCCTCCAGGTTGCTGCCCTGTGAAATCAGTGGAATGGCAATTCTAGCAATGGTCAAATCCACCTGCTTTATTTATGAGGTTTATTTTGGACAATTTCTGCCTTTCTAGATTACCCCTATGGCTCTCACAGTAGAAACCACGACCAACTGAGAGGTGTTCTAATATCCTACAAATAACTGGAAGGCGGCTGGTAGCAAGGAGAGATTGTGGAATTGTTTTATGAAGGTTTGTTAGGAAAAAATAAAGACAAACATCAGGACAAATTCAGAAGATTTCCTCTCCAAGGAGAAGACTGGACATGTTACCAGGTGATTCTTCCACCTCTTGCCTGGGCCAATCTCTAAATTGTACCCAACCCACACTGTCTTCTACATGGGGCAAAAAAATTGGTCTAATAAGGCTTTTCTGGTTATAGCTTTTATTTTACCTTTACTGGGTCCACTGCAGAGTAGTAGATCCAAGGAACACAGGCTGAATCATTTGGCCCTGGACCAGATCTCTCGGGAACTTCCCAGCGGTATGTCACAATGTCACCTGAGGGACAGAGCAGGTGACACAGCCACTCACTAAGCAGCAGCAACACCAAATGGAAAAAGAAAACCCTGTCTCCAAAGCCCGAATTCAGTTCTGTATTTGTCAGATATTGCATCTTCCTTCCCCAAACACAAAGCAGGGTGGCAGCTCCCCTCTCAGAGCAAGATGGAGGGGTCACAGGATGTACCCATTTTCTGGTACCAGCACAATCCAGGTTTATCTGCTGCTTTCGAGACTGGACCTGACCATGGAAATGACCATGGAAGCTCATTCAGATGGAGTTTAAGACAATCTTTCTTTTCTTTGGAGTGAATTTATGATGCTGATTCAAACTGGGTTTTAAAATCACTCATTTTCATATTAGCAGCCCATTTCACAGAGACAGGATCTGGCTGACAGCCTCACTGTGGCTTGGGCAATCTGGGCGAGTTGTAGGGGACCAAAAATTAAATACATTGGCATCTGGATCATGAGACAAAGGGGCCATTTCAGTCAGATCCCAGAAAGCAATTGTGCATTTCTCCTATTTCATACTATTGTATGAAAACCAGGATATCTCAGGCTGCTTAAGGAAACCAGTCTGGCTCTGGGATAAAATCAGCTGCATGAGCCCACACAGGAGTGCAGCTAGGGACAGGGACCTACCAGGGTTTGCCATCTGGGGATGTCCAGTGTGCTGCTCCAGTACCCCATGTGCATGGATGGAGTAGGGCCGTGAGGCGTTGTTCTTGAACACGATGTTGAGAATATCGCCCACTTCCGCCCACAGAAAAGGGCCTTGAGACAGGAAGAATGTACTCTGAGACCAGCAAAATCCATCAGCGTATCTCCTGGATTATCCCCACCCCTCTCTCAACATCATCTCCCCAGAAACATTACCTTATAATATTTATGATGTTCCCCTTCCTCTACCTCCCATAAAGAGAGTTGGATGTCACTCCTAATCCAAGCCGTAGGAAGCTGGACTGAATTTCACAATAAGGGCAATGTGTGCTTACACATCTGAACTGGGCCCAGCATAGCTAAGGCTTGATTTCTGAATATTGCTATGCTAAATGTCACATTGATCACCCCTTGCTACTAGTTTCAAAAAATGTATTATTTCAACTGAGCCTGACAGTGTCACAAATCAGAGCTGCAGCCTATTTTGAGTGGCAGATGCTGCCTCAGTCTGGCTGCCCTGACACCACTTACAGCCTTGGGTTCATATCACAGAGTTCTGTCTCCAGAGACCTTCACTAGTCACTGCAAAATGCTCCTCCACTTCCCAAGGCTGCTTGCTCTGGCCCCAGAAGCATTTCTCACAGCTACAGATTTCCCCCTCTATTTCTCAGACCCCTCTCCAGAAGTCAGTGGCTGCTTCTGCCCCATAGCCAGAGAAATGCAGCTGTGAAACATGGTTTGCCCAAGCCATGACAGAACACTGGTAAAAGGCAAGTGGGAAAGCTCAGACTTTCCTCCAAGCTGTGCACAGGATTCTTCTAACTGCTGTCTCCAAAGCTGAAGATGAGAGTTGGAGACAGCCCCAACTTCTCTGCACTTACATACACAGCAGATGCCTAAATATCCAGTGAGCCTTCAGATTACAGCTGTGAGCCACTGCAGCTGTAGAGCCCCAGACCCATTGCTGTGAGAGGAAGGAGAACCCTCTGCACATGCACACATCCTTACCCAGTATCCCCAGGTGTTCATCACCACTTATCCTGGCCTTGCGGGTTTGGAAAGTGCCATCCGTGTACTCCCTGTAAACTGCTTTCTTGTACTTGGAGCCCAGCAGTCCATTCTCGTTGCTCAGAAACACGTCAGCATAGCTGAGAAATGCAGAACGAGTGCTGAGATAACCAAAACCTCATGGGAAACAAACAACTAACTTGTGTAAGGGGGCTCACAAGCTGAAGGGGCTTCCCAGAGCCGGCTTGGGCTGCAAAGGAGAGCGTAATGATGCGCATGGCTGCACTCCCATCAGCAGCAGCACCACCAGCATGGGCACCAGGTCACAGGGTGGCCAAGACACCCAACAGGCTCCACCAGGGTCTGCTGGGGCACTGCCACAGGCTTCCCCAGAGATGGGCTCTACCTCTCTGCAGAGTGGTTGTGCCGTTCCCGCTCCCAGCTGCGGTCGGGGGCGTAGTCCCACACGGTCTCCTCCGCCGCGATGTAGAACGTCCGCACGCCCCTGTAGCGATGGGGAGAGGCAGTGCCCGGCTTTCCACACCTGGAAACTTTGTACTGTTGCCTCATCCCAGCCTGATAGTGATTGCTCGTCTGGCAGTAGATCTCAAAAGTCCCTGAGGGAGGCAGGATGAACAAGGAAATCAGTTGCTTTTGAAGATTCCAGGAAGCAGCTGCTTCCCAACTGGTGTCAGTATGTGCTTGGTGGATCTCTGTGGTGCTTAAGGAGTTTGGTTGCCACAGGCCAAGGTTAAAAGGAGTCATTGGAGAAACCAAGAAGGATGGGCCCAACAAAGTCCTACACATGAATCATCTCAGGAAGCTTTCTTACACAATAAGCACCTGTAGCACAGCTCACCCTGTAAGAGTTCACACCATGCTAGATAATCTGCCACAGGAGCAAATACCACAATGGGAGACTCTTCCCTCTGCCCAGTCAGCTGTGCAGGCACTCACCACTGTTATCAGGCTGCATGAAAGCAGTGGCAAATGTGTGGGGGAACAGACTGGCTGAATCTTTCCGCATCCCATTCATCTGCAAGGTGCTTCCCTGAAACACAGCTCCGTGCACGTCTGCTTCACTGCCCAAGCCCAGCAGGTGCCAGGACACTTTGTCTCCTTCACACACGTCCAGCCCAGGCAAGTTACCAAACATAAGTCCATTGATGGCTGAAAAGGAGAAAGCAATTAACTCTCTGCAGCCAGGAGATTCATTTTGAGCACACACATCACAGGACAGTCAGAAGAAGGGTAACTTGTTTGTAATTCACCCCTGAATACACTGAGAGCACACTTCTCCAGACAGCTGTGCTGCTTGCCCACATCTCACCTGGTGCCTCCAGCCTGGCTTGGTTCCAGGCCAACACCACACAGCCCTTCCAGCCCCCAGCTCAGCCTTTAGATGAACATCAGCCCATGCTCTGCAGGTTCATCCCTGTTGTCATAGAGCAGCATCCAACCATACCATGCATCCTGTTGGATTCCTCAAAGTTATCATCCTTTTTCACAGATGTCTCTTCCGTCCTCAAGTAGTACTTTGTGTTGGCACTTAAATACCAGCTGAGGTTCTCATCAAACACGTTGAAAAGAAGATAAAATTCTTTGTCGATCCCTTTCTAAAATTACAATGATAGTTAACTTTTAAATGCACCAATTAATTATCCTTAGAGTTAAAGCTGTTTTGCTTGGCTCTTATATTCCCCTTTATTTTAAAACATGGCTCTTTGAGGGACAGGACTCTGGCACTTTACTCATGTTGAACATTCCTCTTGTATTTCACAAAAGGCACCACATTTTCACATGATATTTACATGAATAAAGTGAACAAAACTCAGCCAAGGGCATGAGGTCAGTGTCCCCTTCCTCCCCCATGTCTAAGGTATCTGTCCAAACCAGAGCCCAGACACAAGGCAGGCTGATGACCACACCACACCCCTCCTGCCTCCTATCACAGGCCTGGACTGGGGATTTTTTAATTACCCTTAAATCCTTGAGTGTTAATGCTCCTACGAAACACACTCCAAAGCATGATGTTTCCTCACTTAAAGAACATTGTGATGGTGTCCAGACCCTCCCACTGGTGTCACTGTCCCCCAGCAGCACACAGGCAGCCAGCCTGCTGAGAAGGCGAGCCGTTCCCAGGCTGCAGCACATGGGTACAAGGGAATGGCCATGCACCTTCCACAATTAAGCATTCATTAAAGGTTTGACTGAGACTGTGCAGCCAGAATTGACACCCCAGGTGATTTTTCACTGTCCTACATTTACAACAGTCTGCCTCTTTTGCTTACACCCTTCCAATACCTGCCCATGTTCATCATTATTACAGCTCCTTCACCTCGAGGGCTATGCGTATTACACACAGAACACTACTGGCCTTTCCCAGGCAAGACCTGGCCACCAGCTGGCCCAGCATTAACTTGCCCAACAACAAGGCTTTGATTTGACTCTCCTGAACTTACACTACTGCATTTTTATTTTTATTATGCTCCTTTAAGTTTTGCTGATGTTTCCTTTTTCCACATGAAAGCAAAAACCTGGTAGGAACAGGGCAGGAAAACCCCTTTACCTGTTTGTTGTTGTCATCCAAAGTGCCCGGCTTGCAGATGAGCAGAGGCCCCACTAAGCCTGAGCTGGAGTCTTTGACAGGGTTGGCAGCTGAGCTGTACATCCAGGTGAGGCAGGGAGGGTCGCTGGCCGTGGGCCCCACATGCCTTGGCACAGTCCAGCGGTACGTGAAGTTGTGCAGTGGTGCCACAGAAACCCCGCTCTGGGACAGGCCTTTAAAACAGGGATTATGGGGTTATTCCTGAGCCCCTGCACAAACTCTGTTACACCTCCTCACCAGCTACAGGCTTTACTTCATTTGTGTCAACCAAACACCCAGCACCTCTGCGGGGTGATGGGGGTGTACTCAAGAAAAGGGATCCACCAACCATCATGGTACCACATCCCTTCAGATTCCTTCCCATAGGACACTCCATGTGGCTGGATGCTGAAGGGCCAGGAGGCTTTGTTAAAAAACGTCACCAGGATGGTGTCTCCCACTTCTGCTTTGATCACTGGACCTAGAATATAGCAGAGAGAGCACATCAGTAACAGAGCATTTCCCCAGGCCATCAGGTAAACCAAAGCAGACAAGGCACCTTCCCCTAAGCTGCAGGGCCAAAGATGAGAGGCAGCAGATGGCCTGGCCTTGTTGCTGCTGAAGGGAGTCCAGTGGGAGCAGGGATTGGCAAGGATTGTCTGAAAGTAGTTTGGGTCCACAGGAGAACTCAGAGAGGCATCACACCTTCACAGGGGGAAATAACAGAACAGCCAGATGTGCTAGAATGCCCTCAGGAAAGGCCCATGTCTTTCCCTCACCCCCATAAGGCTCCTTCAGCCACCCAAAACATGTGCCTCAGAGGTGTGAGATGGTCCAAGTCCACCAGAGTGTGTAAGCCCATGACCCAGCCAGCCAGAGAGGAGCTATGAGCCTTTACCAGGCCTGTCCCTGAGCACCCTTTCAGGAGTGAAAGCTCTGTGTGAGAACATGGGGTTTGCAGCATGCCTTGAAGGGGATCAGTCAAAAACACATAACCAGGAGCTATTGCCATGACCTGTTTAACTGCAGTCACACACACTATACTGTGTCCCTCAGCCCTTACCTCCAAGAACACCTTCAGAATGACCCCTGAAGTGATTCTGTCCATTCTACCACCCTGCACCTTGGCCTGTTCCCTTTGCTCTCAGATGTGACTGTTGTGAAGCACTTCTTGTGCCCCTCTCTGTCCCTCAAAATGGGCAGGCAGGCACAGCCACCTGGCACTCCCAGCATCAGCATCCTTCTCACAGACACTGACAGAAGATTTGTGTTCCTGGATGGTTCTCACCAAGTATTCCAAGGTGTTTCTCTTCTTCTGATTGCTGCTTTTCCTCTCGGAAGCTCTCATCAGTATATTCCACGTACTTTGCCTTCCAATAGACACCCCCAATTCGGTCGCGGCTACGCTTGAAATACTGCTCAGCAGGACTAAATGCAAAAAGCACATGTCAGGTCATGTCATAGAAAAATCAGCCCTGTTCCCCTGCTCCCACGGGCAACGCCACCAGGATCTCCAAATCAAGCAGTATTTCAGACAAAGACAGCACCTCTAGTTTGGAACAAGCACAGCTTTGACTCTGCAAAGCTTTTTTTCCCCCTACAGACTCATCCACCTGTGTGCTCGGGGAGCACCTGTGGCACACTGCCCTCTCCCAGGTGAACCTGCCAGGTGTGATCAGCATCTCTACACAGGATGTGTGAAGGAATGAACAAAACTGCAGTGCAGTCAGTGGGAAGGCAGTGCTAAAACTCCAGCCTCTTCAGAAGTTGGAGAGCCAGGGGGCAGCCACAATCACAACTAAAATAAACAGCTGTAAAGGTACTTATTTCCTCTACTACCACCCTCACCAAATAAGTCACAAGCCTTGAAGGAGAGGCAGTGCAGTTACAAGGCCAGCTCACAGGTCTAAGGTCTGCAAGACTTGCTGCATGGCACTGGGTAAATAATTAACCACTCTGCATTTCCTCCTCTCCATCTGAATAAGGTATATCCTCTCCAACAGATCACTAGGGAAGGGAAGTAATCTCTCTTTCAGTTAGCCAAAGACTGAATGGGAAGTTTCTCAACTGCTATCACAGTCACCTGACCATGGGATGGAGGGCTGCCATCCAAATCCTTGCATCTGATTTCCTAGAAATTGCTTCCTGCAGCAATACCAGCCTGAGGCCCATCTGCAGGCCAGCTCTGCCATCCTGTGTCTGCTGTACCAGGGGCTTTTTGAATCATTTGTGAAATAGATCAATCTCTTCCTAGGTGAGCCACAGCAAGCAGAAATGAAGCCCAGAGACAAATGTGACAGTTGACATTGTACATCTGCTGGGACTCCTGCTGCCTGTGGGTACAACTGTGCCATACAGCACTCTCATGGGAAAGCCCCAAGACTGCTCTCTGTGCAGCCCAGCTAGAGCAGCCTCCCTTTTTTGATGGTGTGATCAGCCTTCCCAGGAAATGTACTCCATGTGAACAGCAGGCATGTATTTTGAAAAGAAATACATTCCACGTTTTCCTGAGCAGCCTTCCTGATACAGGCCTGACTCCCCGAACACTGCCCAAGCCCACCAGCCTCTCACTTACCTGCCTTCCTCAGTGAGCTGCTTCCCACTGATCTGGTCGAGCCCCGAGGGTCCATAGTCCCACTGCACTTCCTTGGCAGCTATGAAATATTTCCGAACCCTCCCTTCCAGGGTGGCTGCCGGGCCTTGCCGAGAACAGGGCCGGACTTCATAGAGTGCTGCCATCCCAGCTGTCCAAGACAGGAAGGTGGACACTCACATAACCCCTCCAGCCAGCCCAATGGGCAGTCCCACCTTCCCTCTGCTGTCCCAAAAGTCACATGGATGGGAGAAGGCAAGTAACTCCACAGCAAGGAGTTTTGTGTCAGTGAGCAGAACTTCCAACCTTAGATATTGGATGCCATGGAAGAACGGACAGAGAGTGACAAGAGCCTTCTGCTGTCCTCAGATCTATCATGCAAGTGCCTCTTACAGGAGCCAGAGCTCTTGAGGCACTGCCTCATCTCAGCTTTCAGCTGTACCGAACATCAAACATCACACCATGGTACAAGTCACCCCCACCAAAGCTGCCCTGCACATTAGTAACCACCCCACTCCAATTCTTACAAGATAAGGCATCACCCACTCATCTGGGGACATTTTTCATGCCCAAGGCACTGTTCCCTACTACACTGTACATCATGTTCATCAAAAACAGAGGACACAGAGTCCAGGACATATTCCACCCTCTTCCTTACCTTGTATGTGATCATTGACCTGGCAGCTCAGCAGCCATCTCCCAGGGTTACTGGGGATCATATCTGCTGTAACAAAAGTGGCTGGGAAGAGGCTAGCCACATCTGTCCTGTGGCCCCGGATTTTGAGTGTCTCTCCATGGAAGAAGGCCGTGTGAATATCAATTTCATTGCCCATCCCGAAGAGGTACCATGCAACATGATCCCCAGCACACATCCTCAGCTCAGGCAGGTTGCCAAACACATAACCATTAATACCTGCAAAACGAAGCAAGCCAAAATTAGAGAGCAGAAAAGGGGCCTTCAGAGCTCTTGCCAGCAGGTGACAGCACAGACATGACAGGAGGATGGACCCAGTCAGAACTCTTCCTCCTCTTTTGCTTTGGAGAGCCCAGCTCCAAAGCCTATTCCTAAAACAAAGAGTATAAAAAAGCTCACTCAAGCCAAAGATAAAACCAAAACAATACTTCCATTTTCTGGAGTGGTTGCCCTGTCCCTGAAATATTATTTGCTCAGCACATGATCTCAGAGCAGATCCTGGAGCACTGACACTCCTGAGTGTCTCGGCAGAGACAGTGGCCTCACAGAGATGACACTGACCATGCATTTTGTTGCTCTCCTGAAATTCCTCATCTTCTTTGTCTACAGAGCCAGGATCTGTGCAGAATGATGCTATGTTCTCATCCAGGTACCAGCTTAGGTTCTCATCCACCACACTGAACATCAGAAAGAAATCAACATCCACATCCCAGCGTCTTTGAGAGCTGCCAGTCAGCATTCCTGAGGTGAAAGGAAACAGGAATGAATGCAGAAAATCACTCATGCAGAAAATCATACATCAGGCAAGAGATTAAAACAGCAGTAGCAGAGAAAGTCTTGTCACATGAGTAAGAGACAGATGCTTTCCCACCATCCTCACAGCTCACCACAGAGCAGCAAGCTCACCCTTTTCCAAAATATCCCTGCCAATACAGTTCTCTCTCCCAAGCAGCTCTGCCACTGTACGCCTCAACTACAACACCTTCAGTCTTCTCACTCTTGCTGAAAGCAACCAGTCACCATGTTTTTCATACAAAACCAGATCTTGGACAAGAGTCTTGCTTTTAACAAGGATTCAAGCAGCTCTCTTGGATCAAGAGGCCTGCAAGCTCACCTGTCCAACCACTAAGGGATAAAGGCAGTGCAATGACTAGAATCCAGCTACTCTCCTCTCTAACCAAGCTGCATTTCCCACTGAACCTAGGAGCTGCACACCACAGTATCTTCACACCCTGTCCTTATTCATGTCACCACAAGACCTTTACATTATGGAACTGCAGGCCTCAGCTGTTTTCTCTTGGTGTTTTTACCATTTTTACATGTAAGTAAAGGCCCAATTAATCCAGATGCAATGTCCCTTGGTGCATCAATATGAGAGTGGTAGATCCAGGTCAGGCAGTTTGGGTCATCATCAGTTGGACTATGATCTTCAGGGACAGTCCAAGTATAGGTGTAATCCCTTCCTGGGAAAACAGCATCATCCTTCTTCTGATCCTGGGGGGACATATCAGGATACAGGGATCCTAGAACAATTGAGCAATCACAACATCCATTCAAGAAGAGCCAAGATGCCCACACATGTAACCTTATACTGAGCTGAGACTCACCATCCCAAGGCTGAAATAGTGTTTAATCATCACTTCCTCAAAGAGGCATTGAGGCACAGAGCCACTGTAAGGCAACTTGCCCAGTAAACAGGTCAGCACAGAGTCAGCAGGATTATTTCCGTTCTGCCTAGTGCTGATTTGCCTTCAACTCTGCACTGTGCCCCCACAATCTCTACAATCAATGAATGTTTTGGAGGCTCTAAAATCAAGAAACCTGGGCCCAGGACAGGACTCTAGCTTCATGACCCTACTAACCCAACACCTGATGTCTTCACCAAACACCCAAAAGCAGTTGCTTTCCAACTGGGGCTTTATGGACAGTTCTCCTCCATGCATACTCCTAAGTTCCCAGTGAGAAAAATCTGTCCCCGTGATGGCAGCAGCTCATTTACCTTCAGAGTCCTTTTCGTAGAACACTCCATGAGGATGGATTGTATACGGTCGAGTAGCAAAATTTTTTAGGTGTACTTGAATGGTATCCCCCACTTCTGCTCGGATGATGGGCCCGAGGAACCCCAGCCAGACAGGTTTGGGGATCTCAGTAGTGTACGTGGAGTCCGTGTATTGCTTATAGACAGCTTTCTTGTACGTGCTTCCCACCCTGTCCTTCCCAGACTGCAGGAATGCTGAGGCCTGGCTGTTGGATTCAAAGGGAAAGGCACTATGAGTCATCATTATACACAACAGCTGGTCAATACTGCAGCAGAGTGATGGTGACACCCCACTTTCCCAGGTACAGCTGAAAGTTTTGGCATTTTGGATGCTCTAAGCCACCCATGAACGGCCACAACCTCAACCCCAGCTCTTCACCAACAGACACAAAGTGCAGCTGAACTGTGCCCTGTAAACAAGAAATGGGAAGGACAGTGCTTCCCTGACAATCCCATGTGGATGTTGCAGGGAGGACTCTTCTTATGCTGCCTTCAGCCTTCACTGGGCTCTTCAAAACTCACTTCAATTCCATTGTGACATTTCCAGCTAAATCACAGGGCAGGTGGAAAGGAGTCCTGAGCTCCCTGGCCAAAATTTGAAGTCTGAAAGATGATTTTCTACTTAACAGTTTCCAAATTCCTCCCAGAGTGGCAGACGAGTCAGGCAGGTACATACCCAGCATGTAACCACCTTCCAGAGTTAAAACCTCATACAGGTACTAAAGTTTAACTCACGAGCATATTTGCTCTATATGGGTAATTCTTAATAGATAAGAGATGAATCACAGTCCAGGTATTAGTGGAACCAGCCTAAACGAGAGCCAAGGTCACTCCCCTCACTTCCCCCTTCGGATCGATCACCCACAGCAATAGAGCAGCCCTGGAAGGGAGGCAAACTCTACTGCACATCTCAGACAATGAACAGTGGAGACCCAAGTATCAAGCATTGGTCTCATCATTCAAAAACAGGCAGGGTTTGCCTCTGGCTATACAAACCAGAATTCAGACATTGTCAGCAAGGAGTTTAAGATGTTTTACAGATGTGCCTCTTTTTCCCCACAGAATCCATTTCTTTCCAACACAAAAAAAAACTCCTTGAAATATTTTGCTACCTCTATTAATAATATCAATATCTCATCCTTTTCTAATTGCCAGCAGTTTCATTTCTGCAATCATTGTACAAATAGGTCCCATTAACTAATTGTTTGCAGTGACAACAGTTTTTAAATTGCTTTTAAGTTCAATGGTCCCGGATTTAATTTCCTTCTCTTCATGTATTATGAGAGAAACCAAACAAAATCCACTGCATTCATTATGACTTCAGGAGCCAGTGGTAACATCTTTATTAATCCTGAATTTTTGGGTGTTTCCTGTGAACTCTTTTACATCTACACAGCATCTCCAGAGAACAGAGATTTTTCCACACTAAACTGACAGACCTTCATGTTTCTGTGCACCCTTCCTGTTCCCGCCGTGCTGTTTCTGAAGGAGGTGTCTGAACCTGAGTGTTAGTTATTATGGAGGAGTAAAAGATTGAGAGCAGGTCAAGAAATACCAGCTATTTGCCACAGAAAATGACGGCAAGGAAAAAAAAGCACAAATGCCTTTAAAACGCTATGGAAACCTATTAAAAAACAAAACACACCACAAATACAAAAAAACATCAACCAAAAAAAAAGTTTCATGTTTTGAAAGCTAAACCCAAAACACTGTTTGTGTAGTAACTCGAACCAATTATTGCAGTTTCCAGATTTACTTCTGCAAGAAAAACAAAAATGTTTTTCAAACAGCCCCTAAAATCCCATGCAGGAAGTCCCATTAAGTCTAAGGCTTGAAATTCCACTGAAACAAAAACAAGCTGGCTCTGTGAAGTCATTTTTATAAAGATGAAAAGTCATCATGCTTCAGGATAAACAAGCTGATCACAAGCTGGAACTAAGCAAAATGAAACTCTAGGGTAGAGCATTGCAAAATCTGGGCGATTTTAGAACAATCTGTTCTGTATCTGCTCTATTTTCTGTTCCATGTTTGCTTCCCAGACACTTCCCTCCAGCGTGCAGGCTCTAAACACTGCAGACTAACCATCCCTTTTCCCACTGACACAGGTTTTATCACAGCAGCATAAACCAAGTTAAACATTAAGCCCATAAAGATCAGAATCTACAGGAGTGTGCCTCTTGCTTGCTCAGATGCCCCAAAATACCTGCATGAAATTACCCATCAAATGACAGCTTAAAGCCAGCCCCAGACTAACTCCTGTTAGCAGCGAACGTACCGGTTCTGTTCAACACTCTGGTTAGCGAGCACATTCCTCCCCGTTGGAGCATAGTTCCAGTTCACCTCATGGATCCCCAGGTAATAGACTCGGGTGACACCCCCAGCAAACGTGGGTGACAGCATGGGGATGCAGAGCAGCAAGCACCAGACTGTTCCCATCGCAGCCTGAAGGGAGGGCGGTTTTGCAGGCTACACCTATTTGAGAAAAACAAAAACAGTGAAACAGAATATGGCTGTTTGGTTTGAAGGTGTTGGACATTTTGAAAGGGTATGAAGAAATCAGATGTAAGTCCTATTGGGATCATTACTCAAATACTGAAGAAGGAAATCACTCTGTAACTAAACTGACACACAAGATGGATGGAGGTCATGCCTTGGTAATGAGTTCCCAATACCGAATGTGCTGCTCTCATAATAGTTTAATTAACCCTTTTTTCACTATTGCTCACATTCCAGATCATCTTACAGGTCCACATACAAAGCTGAAGGAAACAGTTCTGAGCAAGTATCTGTATATATTTTAAACTGTAACCAAGATCTCTCTATTCTAAGTCACCTGAGGAAGTATAATTTAGTCACTATTAAGTAATTTTACATTTTATCTTCTTTAAAGATGGCTCTTAGGGAGCAGCTATCTGTAATCCAAGAGTACATTTCAAACAGGCTGCACTACGTTTTTCCTTTCTGTTCCATTATTTTCCCCATGATTTTGATCACTAAGTAGCTTACTCATAAAACTTCCAATGGACACCAAGCTTGTTGGCAATAAGCATCAGAAATACTCTAGAGAGTTGGGAAAAAGTTGAGGAAACTGTTTGAAATCATCAAAATGCAGTTGTGTGAATACAGGCTCAAACAACCACCTTGATGAAGGAGAAGCTGATGCAATATGGGGCAGTAGAATTACATCAAAAGATAAGGAAGGATTAAACTGCATTTAAAAAATCACATGAAAATGACTACAAAAGGTCTCACACAATGGTACCTTTAACAAAGCTGGATGTAGGCAACAAACAAACTGCACCTAAACCAGATGTTGAGATACAGCTCTTGAGATACGTAACAGCAACTCAGAGTAGCAGAGAGAAACAGAAAGCAAAAGAATGAGAAACATGACCTACCCAGCTAACTCAAAACCAGTTTTCCTTTTCATACAGAAATGGATGGTGACACAACAACTTGGCAAAGGTTTGTCATAGAGACTGTCATTATTTTCTTACTGTCTTTGTAACAGTAGCATGAATGTATAAGGTTTGTCTGCAGCAAAGCTGGATATCCTGTAAGCTTTCAGTCAGCCCAGTGTCACACACAGCAGCTTTGAAACCTCTTCCAGCATCTGATTCCCAACAGACATGATTCAATCCCAACACACAGCAATGGACTAGACACCTTCCAAAGCTTCACTTCTTGATTTCTAAACAAGTTGTGCTATTCTCAGAAGCTAATGATAATCAAGTGTTGCTGCTTCCAAATAGTCCAGTTAATTTGGACAAAGTTTGGAGACACCTTCTTTCCCTCCTTTCTCAGAAGGGAGCTGTAGGGATCTCTAAATCCGAGATGTTTTGGATCCAATCACACAGTATAGCTCTACTCCAGTGTCTCCACCAGCCAGTTCCCGGTCATACACCTGATGAAACTCGGACACAGAACAGCCCCTTCCCTGCAGCTTCAGCAGTGTGGGAGCCACAGCAGCACACCGGCTCATGCCCACCCCTACACACCCCTCAGTCACCGACCTTATTCCCTCCAGCACAGCTCCAGCACCTGCTGCTGTTCACAGGGAGGTAAAATACCTTTTTTAACTCACTCTGTGCCAACAAGGATTCAAAGGAAGGAGTTTGGAAAGCCATACCTATGCTGATTCACAGAGCAGACGAGCAAAAGGCAGCGGTGACAGCAAAGTGGAAGGAAACAGCAGCACCAGCCCTCAGCCTGAAAACTCCCACCCTGCCAACACACACCCCGAGGGAAGGGCAGCGGGATGCTCCTGACTCAGCCCAAGCTGTGGCCTTCGTGTCAACTCGGGGCAAAGTACGCGGGAGCTTCCGGAACACAGGGTGGCCTCCTCAAGGCCCGGGAGCCGCCGAGCTCAGGCAGCCGGGGCAGGCTGCTCTCTGTGTGCTCCCATCCCGATGGTTTGGGCAGGCAGTACCACACCACGGGAGAACAGCGGCTCTCCAAGCCGCTTGTGAAAACTGCCTGTGGAGACAAACCCCCCGTGCCAGCCCATTGTGCCTGCGTACAGAGTCCCTGCTGACCGCACGGAGCCTCCGCGGCGCCCGTCACGGGAGCCACACACAGCCACGAGCCGGGCCATTCCAAGCGCCCTGAGCTGCGCTCTGCCATTGAGGAGCCAAGGACAAGGCTTTGGGACAGCCTCGCTAAAGCTTTACGAGAGTCCCACCTGGATTCTGCTCGGAGTTTGACCACAACATCGCACACACCTCTGGGGTAATTCTAGGGAGCAGCAAAAAATACCCCTCAATGCGGATGTAGCAGATGACACAAAGTCTGTGCTCACATGTCCTTCACACTGACTAATTACCATTTAGTTACTCGACTAGTGAAAGGTGAAAGTAGTCAAATTAGTTTCAGAAGTTTTTTTTCCAAATTTTCTTTGATATTAATATTTGCCTTGATTAAGGGGGGGAAAAAAGAGAGAGAGAAAACCAAAACCAACCCAAATTTTATATTACATCCATCCCTGAACCTTGTACTTTACAGCAGAATCCTCCCCCAGGACTGCCCTTTACCGGGTCCCCGACAGCACAGGAATCGCGAACGAAGGGAAACCAAATTCAGGCGGGTTGGTGGGATCCAACTCCCGTCTGATCCGGGAGGACAATACAGGGATGTTCCCCGACACCCGAGTGCAGGGAACCCACAGCCCGAGAGCGAGGGGAAAGCACAGGAGGAAGGCAGGCAGAGGACGGACGGCTCATCCCTTACGTGCGGAGCGGGAGGCGGCGCGGCGGGGCTGCGGAGCGGGACGCGGGAGCGCCGGCGGGGACCAGCCCAGCTGGGACAAAGGGGCGCTGCCTCCGCGGGCTGACCGAGCCCGAGCCCGGCCCGGCCCCGCAGCGCCGGCCGCGCCCGCTCCCGCCCACAGGGTGGGCCGGGCTGCTCCGCCCCGCACCTGCCGGAGCGCCTCGGCCCGGCCGCGCCTCAATCGGGTCGCGCACGCGGAGCCCGACCCGCGGCGTGCACCTGCCCGCCCCGCCCAGGGCTCGGCCCCGGTGCGGGGAGCCCCGGCGAGGCGGGCGGGGCCGCAGGCAGGGCTGCGGGCGGCGGCACCCACCTGCAGGGCGGCACCGGCAGCGGCCGAGCGCTCCCCGGGGACCTGCGGGGGCGGTGGCTGCGGCCCCTTTAAATGCGCGTGGTGACGTCACGCGGCCGCGCGCTCCCCCGGGAGCACAACAAGAGTCACGCTCGCGGCCGCCGGGGCCGGGGGCGGGGCCTGGCGGCTCCCGCCAATCAGCGGCGGCTCCGCGCGGCCGCCCCGCCCCTCGGTGCGTCGCGCGGCCCCGCGCGGCCCGTCCCCGCTCGCGCGGCCGCCGCGGTCCGAGGATGCGGGAGGCGCCCGCGCTGCCCCGCGGCCCCGCCGCCCCCGCCGCGCCCGCCCCCGCGCCCGTGCCCGTGCCCGGCTTCCTGGCCAAGCTCTGGGCCTTGCTGGAGGATCCGGACAGCGACGACGTCATCTGCTGGAGCAGGGTGAGGCGGCCGCCCGGGCCCGGCCTGGGGAGGCCCGCTCGGAGGGCTCGAGGGTGGCGGGGACGCCGGGCCGGGGCTGCGGAGCCCTGCGGGCGGGCGGGCGGGGACGGAGGGTCCCCGGCTGCCCGGAGCGTGCCGAGCCCGCCTCCCCGCCCCGCTTGCGGTGGTGCTGGCGGAGCGGCGTGCTCGGGGCCGTGCCCGGGCCCTGCCCGCGTGCGGCCCGCGCTGGCGGTGCTGGCGCAGCGGAACATCCCCGGGGGGCAGTCCCGAGTCCCCGGTCAGCAGCTCCGAGCGGTGAAAGGACGCTGTCAGAAGCCATTAACTCGCCATTTTCCTTCCGGAGCGGAGGCAGATGCGCCCCGCGGGCACACGGCACGGACACGCCGACCAGACACCCCAGACACGCACCGCGTTTATTTTTGTTCCCTGTCATTTTTAAATCCGTAGGATTTTTCTCCACTTTTTTCCCCAGCCGTTTGCCCTTTACAAAGGCAAAGACGAAAAGAAACGCAGTGTTTTTGTTCTCTTCATGTACAACATAAAAGTGATGCAGAAAGCTCTGCCTGTTTCCGGGAAGTTTGATCTTGGGGATACGATAAATCTGGCACTGCTGGTGTCACACTTACCCCTGGTCACCGCTGGGTTGTGTTGTCTGAACTTTCGGTAACTCGGCAACGTTACGTGGTTATTTTTAGTGATGACATAGCACGTATAATGGAAGAATCTTGTCAGGAGCTGGGCAGACTGATGAAGGGAGATGAAATCTATTTAGTGGCATGAATTCCATTGGGCTTGTGCAATGCTTATGTTTCCTGGGGACAAAGGGAGCAGGTTTTTAGAACAATTTTGCTTTGGATTAAGGTCGGTGCGTCAGGCCTTTAAGAAAATTCGCTGTTCAATACAAGTGTTCCGTGTAATCATGTCTTTGAATTCAAATTTATTAGTCTAGTGCTAAGTACTCAGAACTGTTCCCACAGACAGTTCACTTGATGAAGCCTTTTGCCCTTCTGTGCTGTCAGAACAGTCTCTGATTTATGATCTTCACTTAAGAGCAACACCTTAGAAAAGCTGTGCTTATTCACTAACTGTTACTCCTGTTTATTTCCTAGAATGGCGAGAATTTCTGCATTCTGGATGAGCAGAGGTTTGCCAAGGAGCTGCTCCCCAAGTACTTCAAACACAACAATATCTCCAGCTTCATACGGCAGCTCAACATGTGTAAGCATCAGCGGTTCCTGCACGTTCTGTCTGCCAAGTTCATAACTGCTTGGCTTTGGTTTGGATTTCTTTAAACAAGCAAATGGACTTGGCATGTCTTTCATCCCTGAAAACCTGAGCTCTGGCTTTGAGTTTGCTTTGCAAAAGACTGATGGTAGAGCTTGGTTTAGCGTTTGGTTTTTGTGTTTTGGCTCCAAGTCCTTTTGAGTAACAGCTGTAAGAATATGTGCTGGTGCCTAAAGGTAGTGTGAGGTTCCCTGAGCTCCAGTGTTGCTCTTGCAGCAAACACGTGTATCCAGGGGAGTAGAGGCTGTGTGTGCACCCATACACCTAGAATGTGAAAAAAATTGCCTGGATTTTGGGGCTGCCACTGGTCTTGCCTGCTTTGGAACCAGATCAGTTCTGCTGATGGGCATGCTGGGCTACATTTCTCATTGTGTTTTCTCTGCTCAACTTAGGAGCATCATGTGGCAGCATGGCTAGGCAGAGGGGTGCAGTGACAGTGCCTCAGGGGCACAGTGCAGCATTCAGGGCTGCAGCAACCAACAGGAATAACTGCAGAAACTTCTGGGACCAGTGGAGGGACAAACAGCCCAGGAGGTGCTGCCTTAGTGAGCATTTCAGACTGACAGGGAGGAGCTCTCTGTCCCTGCCCAGCAGGTTTGCCTGATCTCTCCATCTGATGCCTGTATAGGTTTTGTAACCTATAGCACAGATAGCAGATCTGTTCAGTCTCTGGACAGAGGGTAGATGCTGCTGTTTGTGTTGTGTGCTTGTGTTTGTGAGACCCATCACTTGAATGACAGAGGATAATCCAAAGAAACAATTGTCTCTTCCCTTGTAGCCAGGATAAATGAAAAAATGCAAATATTCCTATGAAGATACACAATGTAGTGGCAGCCTTCTTTTCCTGCTGAATCTATCCAGGATCTATCCTGGCTTTCTAATAATAGTTGGAGCGCATTAATTGTGTTAAAATCTTGACTGAGGAGTGATGTGGATTGGCCTGTCAGCTGAATCATGCATCTACCCTGTGGTGTTTGAGCAATGATGGAAATAGAACTGGCAAAATGGAAGGTGCTCTGCTGCAGGTGTTTGCACAGGCAGGCAAGGAACTAAACTCCCTGCCTTGCTTTATTCTGTAGACCGTGGTGGTACATGACAGCATTTCTTTTGATTTGTAGTTGTCAGAGATAAAAGGTAAAGTGCACCATTCCTCTGCATCCACTGGGACATGATTCTATCCAAGATGTTGTAATAAATCTCATTCCTACCTGAGTGTTGTACGTGGCTGTGATGGTTTGGCTATGGCTGTCTTGCCCACAGACACACGCTGGCCCCTGCTGTGCAGCTGGCAAGGGCAGGCAGTGATACTGTGGACATATTCTCTAGCTGTGGAGATCAGAGCAGTGAAATCACTGAGCACCAAGAAAGGTTACTTTGGCTGTTTTTCGTAGTTTCTACTCCCAGTAACTGTAGTGCAGTGGGTGTTTTGGTGGACTTTTCTTTAGTTGTATGTATCCTGAGTCAGCTTTCAACTGGAAGAAATGCCTTTGTTGATTTCCTCTCCACAGATGGTTTCAGGAAGGTGATTGCTCTGGAGAATGGTATCATTACAGCAGAGAAAAGCTCAGTCATTGAGTTCCAGCACCCTTTCTTCAAGCAAGGGAAGGCGCATTTACTGGAAAACATCAAGCGCAAGGTATAGTCTAAGCACATATTTACTTGGCTTAGTTATGAAAAGTGGCTTATCAGGAGCACATATGGGTGTTTCAAACACAGCCAGCAAATACCATGGGAACCAAGGTAACTCCCTCACAATGCCAGGCTGGTGCTTGGCTGGGCCTCCTTGTGTCAGTGCTTAGACAAAACCTGCTCTGCTGTTGGTCGTGAACTGAGGTAGGACCATGTTCTGCATCATCATCAAACCACAGCCCTTCTCCACAGAGTTCATATCCCTGATTGCAGCTTAGCATGGTCTGCAGTTCTGTCGGCATCTACAACTCACAGAAAGGCACAAAGCTAAAGAAGCAAAAGAAAATACATTCCCATTTGGCACTCACTGGAAATTAGCAATGTCATCAGTAACAAGTTCATTTGGATGAGTTTGCATAAATTGTATTGCCCCTCCAAAACTATGTTGCCACTAAGCCACATCCTTACGAGCACTTTCTGCTTTTCTTTTGTACGTTCAGGCCTTGTCTGACCTGTTTCAGCACAGATATTTATCCTCTATTGGCACATTACAGCTCATAATATCCTGAGGAAGAGAGTATCATGATACATCACGTTGACATTTGAACAGCAGAATCTTTTCTTTAGGCTGTCGTCAGGTATGGCTGCATTGCCCAGGGTAATAAAAGCCCGGGGTAGGCTGGAGAGCCACAATTATGTTTGGATTGATTCTTCACTGAGCTGCCCCAGCTCGGAGCCAGAATCAATGGAGTGGCGCTGGCTCGGGGCTGTGCCCCCCTGCTGCTGTGACCAGCGTGTCCCTGCCTGCACGCCTGGCAGGGCAGGTGCACAGTGACGTCAGGTGTGGCACCATGTGTCCCAGGGGTGGTGCACTGGGTGGAGTGTTCTAGATGGAAAGACAAAAGCTCTGCTCAGTGCCAAGGACATTCAGACGAAGTGTTGAATAGGTTGGTGAAAGATATTCTTCGTTGCACGGGAAATGTTTGTGATTTTTTTTTTGCAACAGTCATTAATTTCCTTGCTCTTTTACTGCCTGGAATGGGGCCATATTCCAGTATTGGCTGTAAAGTGTACTTCAAGCCTCTGTCATGACTGCAGATTTGAATGCAGGACTAGCTTTACTTACACCCTTTTCACTTTTAGCTCTGCTGGTGTGCAGATACCCTGTGTGTCTTCACAGAATACCAGACTGGCTTGAGTTGGAAGGCACCTTAAAGCTCATCTCATTCCACAGCCTGCCATGGGCAGGGACACCTCCCACTAGACCAGGTTGCTCCAAGCCCTGTCCAGGCAGGTATGGGACAGTCGAATTTCTCTAGGCAGCCTGTGTCAGTGCCTCAGTACCCAAGGACTGGATACTCTGGTTAGCCAGCTGAGGATTCTGAAGAGCAGTTCCTTGTACATGGGCAGAATTTGTATTTGCCGTTTTCTTTTGGAGGCTAGCTGGCTGCATTTGGAATTTCCACCCACTTCCTGCAACTTTTGGTTGTCTTCCCACAGAGAGGTGGTGCACTGAAGAGACATCAGACAGCCATTAATTCCATTTGGGATGCACCCTGTGTGCATTAGCATAAGTTATTAACTGCAACAAGCAGCTAGACTTCAGACAGGGAGGAGAACTGTCAGACCCTTCAGTCCGTCCTTTGCACCATGGGATTGTGTCATGAAAGTAGTTCTTCATATCTGAGAAGTGATTGCACAGCAGCTGTGTTCTGTTCCAGTACCAAGGGATGGGATGTTGGTTTATAACACCATAGGTTCATTTCTTACCATCCCACTGACCATCCCTTTGGAAGACAAGATGTGTGAGCCAACCTGCACAAAAGTGATCTCAGACCTCAGCAGGCCAATCCCACATTGGTGCTTTCACCGCCTCCTTGGAATCCACAGCAGATGCTTTCACATCCCCCTTGGAATTTAGCAGAGTAACAAGAAAACTCCCAGCAGGCTGTAGTTTGGGAGAGACACCTGGTACAACTCCATGTGGCTCAGTTATAGTCAGTATTTGGCAAAATGATGTTCAGAATTATGGCCACTGAACCTGGATGTGTCATTCAGACATGCATGTGACGCGCTATAGACCTGTCCTTTTCAAAATCTTGAATTGTGTTGCAGCCAACAATGCTCCTGCTGCAGAGAGACTTGCTGAAGGAACTGGAAACTGTTTAATATAGAAGTGCAGGAAGGAGATGGTGAGCTTTTTGCTCTCTGATGGCTTTCCCACCATCATTTGGTAGCAGCATTCATGGATTCTGCTGTGAGCAGAAGAGCAGTGTGGACTTTTCTTTCTGCAGACAAGTCTCCATAACTTTGGAATGTCGCTGAGCAGAGAGGTAGTAGAGGAAACACCAATAGGGGAATCTGCAATTCAACTAGTGTGGGATAAATTTTCAGGTTGAGTAGGATGCATCTAACTAGACACCTTCATCTCCCAGTACCTTAATGGAAGTTTGTTGCTCCTTTGCTGGCAGATTTACCCGCACCTATAAGGAATGTGATCATCTTGTTCTTCCACTGTCAGCTGTGGGGTTTTTTTGGGTGGTGTTTGCTCTGTGACGCTAGAGGGCAAACTGTCACCAGGCCTGGCAAAGAACCTCCAAGGAAAGCCCTTTGCAGTGAGTGGTTTTTATCGTGAATTACAGTCATGAATTTACTGTCTCCAGGGACAAAGTGCTAATCTTATGTTTTCATTGGCATCTTGTTTTTTTCATGCAGTGCAGCCTGTCCTAAGGATTGTCACCTGTAGTAGTTGTGGTGTTTTGTGCCATGTAAGAATTGCAGTCTTACCTGGTCTTGTGATAGGGCTTGGTCCTGCTTTGCAGGACTTTGCAGAGTGACTGCACTCTCCCTGCAGCAAGGAGTTTGCACTGTTTGTAGTAAAGCATATGTACCTGTTCTAGGTGTCTGCAGTGAGAACTGAGGATCTCAAGGTCTGCACAGAGGATTTGCACAAAGTCCTGTCTGAGGTGCAGGAGATGAGAGAGCAGCAGAACAACATGGATGTCAGGCTGGCTAACATGAAGAGGTAGACTCGGCTATTTCGGGGCACTTACGCATTGAATGTTGCTTGTACCTGATGGAGATTGGCTAAATATGGGTTTCATTTGAACTGGAAACAGGTGAAGCTATATCTTTTCCTAAGAATGTCCATTCCACCCCACACAACATTCTGAATCTTGTTTGTTTTTGTAATTTACTTACAGACTGGAGATTTAGACTGGGAGTTTGTTTAGTGTCTTGAGATTTCACTCTGGTTGCCAGCACCTGTAGTAGTTTTTTAGGGCAATAAAAGCATTTCATTTTTTGAATATGAACAAGGTTAGATGCAGTGAGGAACAATTGGTGTTTTGTTTTCTTTCTAAGTGAAGTGGACTTTGCACATCCTCATCTCTGTTCTCTCAGATTCCCTTCATATAGGCACTGGTAATTCATTCAGGTCATTGGTATGCCAGCAGATACCAACCTGAGTTCAGGAGATGCCTTTCTCTCTCTGTTCCTTAAAAAAAAAACCAAAACAACCAATCTCCTTGAACACCACCTTTAGATCTGTTCCAAGGCTTTCAGTGTTTGGAAACAGGCTGAGTGTAACACAAAGTCCTTATTCAACAGCTTTGAGGCTTTGAAGGAATACCTCAGATCAAGTCTATTGGTGGAGCAGCAGAGGATGAGGGTGTCCTTATTGAGTGTTTGATGCTGCCTGATGGAAAATGGAGTTAAGTTAACCCAGAGTTTATGTCAGTGGATTGGATTAACAGAGGGTTAGTTATCCACAGAGGGAATGTTGCCATTGGTTCTGCAAGGTACTCTAAAAGTTTGAACGCTGTAAAACTAGAGCATATAAAGTAAACTCTGTTCATCCTCTGTCTTCTGATTTATTCTGCATTGCAGAGAAAATAAGGCCCTGTGGAAAGAAGTGGCAGTTCTAAGGCAGAAGCACAGTCAACAACAGAAGCTGCTGTCTAAGGTACCATTGCAGCATCTTCAGTGCTACCATCCTTATTCCTGCCTCTGTGATACTTCATGGCATTCTTTGCTTATGTAGAATGACAAATGACACAGAGCTGAACAGGCTGTATTAATACAGCATAAAGAAAATGTTCACAGTTCCTGAGTGTCCCAGAAGTAGCACAGTAAAGAATCACGAGCAAAGCACTAAGGAAAAGTCATAGTAGGATGTCAGTGTGTGGAGACAGTGCATGGTAACAGGAGCTCAGAATTTGAGAGATTGCAGGCACATGGAACGAAGTCTGTGAAAGATCTTGGACCAGGATACACTTAGACCACTTGAGAAGTGAACTTGGAACCCAGAAACTGTAGGAGCTTGCACGCTGGAAAAATCTTTCTCTGGTTTATCCCTCAGCTGTTTCTGGTCTGGAGTCCTCTAGTGGCTTGTGCTGTTATATTGCATTTCAGAAAAAAAGCCAACTGTGCAAGTGGGCTAGTTTTTCTATGCAGTTTGAAACTATTGCTTTGTTCTTTAAGATACAATTGCAAATGGATTTTTAAAATACCTGCTAATTTCTGTCACATAACTCTATCGTTTTATAGTAAAATCTAAATTAAGAATTTAATGTTAGGATTGCTATGCTGACCACTTGGTTTTGGCTTTCTTTTTTTTTTCCTTTTTAGATTCTTCAATTTATACTAAGTTTGATGCGAGGAAACTATATTGTTGGGGTCAAAAGAAAAAGGTAATTACTTGATAGGTCCCAGATCAGTGGTAGATGTGAATTATAGGAGTAAATCAGTTTTTGTTGTGTGACAGATATTTTTATCACTTGCCCATTCAAACTTGAGAAAGCTGATGGAAGTTCAGTCAAGCACAAAATAAGTATTGCCTCCTTAGCACTAAAATGGGTGGGAAGGGAGTATTGTATACATTTTCAGTTCCAAAGGGCACAGTTACCAGAAGTGGTAAATCTCAAAACGTGCATGTGTGACTGACTTCTTCCAAACCTCAGTGTGTGTGTAGTGCAGGCTGCCTGCAGTGCCCTTCCTGACACACACTGCCAAAAGCCAGGCTTCTTGGGAGGGAAAGAATGATTACCATTACTGCCTGTATTGGCACTGCTGCAGCTCTTCCCTGTGTAAGTCAGGAGTTACTAAAGCTGTGCTTTGCCTCAGGTCTCTCACGGATGCTGCGGGTGCCTCACCCTCCAAGTACAGCCGTCAGTATGTCCGCATCCCTGTGGAGAGTGGCCAAGCTGTAAGTCTCCCCAGGGACACAGGCAGTGGGTTGGACAGGATGATACACAGTGATACCAGTCTTCCTTACAGCCACAAATACCATAACCTTATAATCCAATGCTTTCCCTTTTGTAATGGGCAATGGGCAGCTTCAGAGCAACACTGGCACTAAAATTGTGCAAATCACTGCAACTGGTCACAGATGAAATGTGAACAGGAAAGAGAAGCTGCAAGGAAAATGGGGCTTCAGTATGAAAAAAGAAAAGGTCAGAGCCTGTGGTTTATTCATTCTGTGCTGTATCTGCAGATGGCTTTTTCTGAGCATAGTGCAAATGAAGAGGATGGAAATGGTTCAGGTCTGATAATCCGAGATATCACTGACAGCCTGGAGAATGCCACCAATGGCCTCCTTGCCGTGGCACACACGAGTGGCAGAGCCAGGTATGTCCCAAGTATATGAAGTATTTATGCCTGGGTTGTTAACTGGGTAGTTACATTAGTGTTGGTGATCCATATGGATTCTGGGAAACAGAATGTCTCTCTGAATGTCCATTTGTGCCTGACAGGCCTGTTGTGGAGTCTCCTTCCACAGCATGTAGCATTGGTCATGGTCAGAGCTCGTGTCTCTTCAGGAGTCCCTGGAGGCCTGTCAGCCTGATGAGCATGGCAGGTTTAATTTGCTGAGGCTTTTCTGTCTGTTCAACAAATGAACATATACTTGACCTTTTAACAGGGACCTGAATGCATATATAGGCTTCTAGTAATCCAAAATGCATATAGATTGCTAACAAATCAAGATGTATGGTTTTATCTCCAGTTTCAATACTGCTCTCACTAAGCATATCCTAGGGAAGGCATTCTCTGTGTGGCAACAGATTTTAGTGAAAACCCATTTAGTTGTTGATACACAGAGTGAAATATGGACTGATTTGGAATCTTTTCTTTCCAGAGTCTGTCTGTTAGGAGTTTTCCTCCTGCCTAATTCCCATATACTGCATTGCTGCTTTTTGCCTGGGAAAAAGAGGTGTTTTGCTCTGATACATGGTCTCTGTATAAGCTGTAGCAAGAGGTTCTTCATCTGCCACTTTGCTGCTTTTTCTAAATACCAGTTTGTTATTTGAACCCTTGACTGGCCTAGTCTTATTAAGATTTGGGATAGTAAACCTGAAATGAATAATAATGCAGCTGATAAATTCTGTGTTGTTTCTGTTTGGGTCACGTTTTAGAGAGCCGCAGGCAGTTCTGGATCCTGGCTTACCTCTTTGTCAAGTATCACAGCCAAGTGAGTTAAATTGTGCAGAACCTGTCCCATCAGTTCCTATAAACGATGTCAGCAAATCCGGCGAAACAGGCACGGCTGCTGTGGAGCTCCACACTGCACAGCCAAATGCTCCAGAGGACCCTGTGTCAGTAATTGACTCCATCTTGAATGAGAACAACTCTGGAAACCAAAATGATCCTTTGCTGGACAGGTATTAACTTGTTTCTGAAAGGTGTTACACTGTTGTCACCTTGTGGGTGACACCCACACCTGTCAGAGTTTTGAGGATGTGTTGTTTGACAGAACAGATCAAATTAGCTTTTGAATTGTCATTGACTAAGTGAATTCTCTGCATCTTTGTTACCAGGGCTTGGAAAAGCCAAGTGTTGGCATCACACATTGAAAAAGGGCAAGTGTCCCTGTCACCTTTATGGTGGACTGCTGGTGCATCTGTCAATGTGTCCCATCAGCCAGCTGCTGGCACTGCAGCAGGTCAAGGGCACTGTGGGCACTTTGTTCCTGGGACCTGGATGTGGATTGTCCTGGTGGTCATCTCCCTGTTCCTTTCCCTCTCTGCCCCTCATTTGTTCAAAGCTGTTTCCCATGTGCCCTGTCAGATCTCACAGCCCTGGATCAGGGGTGTGGCCTGTGGGTCCCCACCCCACTGTGGCTGCAGGAGAGCTGTATGGAGGACAAAGCCTTAACCCTTGCTCCTACAGCTCTTCTGCAGTGCTCAGCAGCAGGTAGGAGGGTCTGGGGTGGTGTCCCAGCACTCACATGATCTGAAGGCCCTGCTGTATCTTCCCTCCTGGGCACTGCAGGATGTGGGGCAGTGTCTTGGAACTGCCTGTTCCTCAGTGCTGCAAATTCAGGGAGCACCTCATGGCAGAGCAAGACATGCAGTGTGGGCACTGTGCCTGCAGCTGCCTTTTCAGGTTCTTCACTGTCCCTCATGTCCTGCCCACTGTCCCTGCTAACATGTCCAGTTTGGCAGCAAGCCGATGTTTCAAAGGAGATGGTGTTCCTTCAGGCTCAGATTATTTCCAGCCCTTTACTTATCATTTATTGTCCAGGGGAAGGCCTTTGGAGCTTTGTTTAAACAGATATTGGTGTACAGGCTGGGATCTGAGAACATTGACCAGATACTGAAATGAGGGAGGAAGTAGGTATGGAAGGAGGAACTGCTTTTTGACCTGATAGCTGTAATTGTGTTTGCTGTTCAAGTGGTCTTCCTTGTACCTGTAGCTCAAAGGGCTGGAGTGAAAGGTGATACAGGAATGCATTTCATCCATTTGGCTATTCTGGATTGTGGGCAACCTGCTTGTGGGGCAAGAGGAAGCCCTGCCTGCCACTTGTGCCTTACAGTGCTATGCAATTTTGTATTTTTAGAGAAGAAATCCAGGATTTTCTGAACTGCATTGATGCCAGCCTTGAAGAGCTCCAAGCAATGCTGTCAGGGAAGCAGTACAACTTCGGTGCCGAAGCGTTCAGCGACGTGAGTGCCTTCTCACTGTTTCTGATTTCTGAGAAATACTGCTCAGGTTGCATCATGAGATGTTCCTAGTTTATTCCATGTTGTAATGGGTAAGAGGAGTGAACATTTTGAAAAGCAAATAGTTACAAATAGAATTATTTGTAGGTATTCACAATGTACAGGGTTACACTGGGGGCCTTTCTCAGGTCATAGAGGATTTCCGTTTTACAGGACTGAAGGGGTGAAAAAAATAGAAAAAATTTACCTCACTTCTCCTCAAGCCTGATCACATACCATCACATCCTGACTGTGTGTTTGATTCAGCTGGATGATATGGAATGAAATTTAGCTGTATTTCTGGAATCACTGGGAAATAGGGTAACCTTTTCTCCTCCTGTGAGCTTAGTTTACTGCCACAGCTTGAAGCTCCCAGCTGAAGGCCCATGGAGGAGCCACTGTCCCCATGCTTCAGTGGAAGGAGCAGCACACTGGGCCCTGTGCAGTCCTTTCAGGAGCTCTCTGCAGTTTTATTTCAAGAACTTTATTAGTTGACATATGGTCTGGTTTTATTTTCAGGCATTCAATCCCGAGCTACCGGCCCTGGATATGAACTTGATGGAAACACCCCCTGGTGTGGAAAATGTAAGAGTAAGATTTACTCCTATGGTGGGGAGGGTGAATGTGATGCTGGGAGTTGAATCTTGCTTGATGCAACTCAAGGGTGGGAACGGGGTTGGTGGCTCAGGGTGACACTGCTGGTTCATCTCATCCAGCTGACTCCAGGGTTTCAATTATCAGTGTTGGCATGTTGGAATTTAAGAGGGATCTCAAGATAATTTCCAGTCCTACATTCCTAGTGCAGTCATACACTTGGAATGCCTGTCTGAAGACTGAAGAAAAAGTACTAAATGAAAATTGTAGTGCAATACATTGTAGTTGTTCTGAACATGGCTCTGTGGGATTTCCTCAGAAGATACACAGAAGTTCAGCACAAACTTACTTCTCTTGGTGCAGTTCCTAAAATTGATTCATACTATTAAAAAAAATACACTTGTAAGTGTTATTTTTGTTGTAGTCCTAAAATAATATTTAAACTAAGATTTCCCAGTCAGAAGAGCTTAGAGTACAACTGATGTAAAATGCAGCTGTGTTTAAGCAGTGCCTGCAAAATTTAATTACATGATGAAATCTTGTTTAACTGTTACCCCAACAAGACCAATTATAATAAAGCTTCTGGTTTGGAAGGTAAAACAAATATTTGCTAGTCTGAGCCTTGTTTTGCTTAGTACATTAAGTTTGTCTGTATTTCAGTGCCTCCTTCTGAGAGCTTCTGTGTGCAGGCCTTCGTGTGCAACAACAGGCTCATTGCTCAGTTGCTCCATCTCTCTTCCCTCCTCCTTTCACATCTAATTCTGTTAACCAGTCAGTAAAGGCTTCCATTTCGTTGTTGTTAAACATTCTGTCTTAACTCTGTCTGCTTTGTTTCAGATGGCAAACTTGGCAGAGAGCACTGAAGGCCTGGGAACAAGTGAGAGGGAAACAGCAGGAAGCAAAGGTGGGCAGGAAGGAACACTGAGCACTGTGGCAGCTCCACACTCCTTGAAAACTGTGTATTGAAATGGAATTGTCATAGCCTGTAATATCTCCTTCTTTGGTCTGGGCTTAAGGTTTTTGTGAAGACTGTGATGTTTCACTGGTCTTGAAGCTGTGCCTCAGTCTTAAAAGGCCCATTCTGTTCCCTGTGGTTTTTCACATAGAAAACATGGGTCCCATCCTGTGTCCTCTTCCACATGGAGTGCCATAGTGGGGAGCAGAACTGCAAATGCCCTTGTGGCACTATCTCCTTCACAGGCTGTGATCTCCCCAAAGGCAGAGCTGCTCAGGTAACCACTGCAGTGCTGCCATTGCATGCTGTGAGAGTCAGGGGCTTGCAGTGGGCTTCAGGCACTGGTGTTTGCAGGCACAGGGGCTTTGGCTTCACTCTGACAGCCGTGGGTGTAGGGTTTGTCCCTGCCCAGCCCGGGCTTTCCTGCAGTGCACCAGGTTTGAAGCAACCTCCCCAGGTTTCCTTGCCTTGAATAAGAGCCTTCAGTTGGTGAAACAGTTTGAACTGTTTATTTTTCCCTCAGATATGCAGCTGATCCAGTACAGGGCCAACCCTCTGCTTTCCTTATTTGAAGAGCTGCCTCCAGGTGAAGCTGCAGGGAAGGTGGACGATCCGAAAGACTTTCTGCTGCCTCCCCTGGAGGAGAAACCTGCTCTCCAGCCTCCATCAGCCAGTGGAACCGTTGTGCCCCTTGCAGCTCCAGCAAGCCAGGCTGAGCCTCTGGACACTCTGGGAATGGGTGATCCGCCTCTCCTCCCAGAAGATGGGAATGGAGAGTATAAACTGTTTCCCCTCCTGCTTCTCAGTCCTGTTGCTAACTTCATAGATGAGGCCTCTGAGATAGAAATTTCTTGAACTCATAGAACATCTGTAACCAGCTTAGTGCTATGGAATAACCACCAAGGGAGTGGAGCAGCAAAAAGTGTGAGCTGGGTCCTCACCTGCTTCCTGGGGACCCTGTTCTTCACAGACAAATGGAGCTTCTGTTGCTGCAAGCAGGGAGCACATCTGGGAGAACTGAACACAAGCTCAACAACAACAAGAGCTGGTGGAGTGAAGGCACCAGACAGAGGAGAAGAGCAACAACCCTGTAAACATACCACAGTGTATTCCATAACTTTTTATCCAATATTCTTATTGCAAGAGGAAATCTGTTTGTATCCTGTTTGTAAAGTTTGGCTGGGTTGTTTTGTTGGGGGGTGGTGTTTGTTTTTATTAGCTGGATAGTAATGTGGTGTGTAATATTTTAAACCTGGGTTTTACTCTTTGGAGAGCCTGCTTCAATAGGTGGCTTGGCTGCTGTTCGGAATTAAGTTGGTTTTAAATTTTGTTTTTAATTTGAGATTTCTTTTTTGATAGTTACCTGCTACAATTGTTTGCATCTGCTTAGATCACTTTCGTACTCCTAGATTCGCTCCTAGGTATAGGGAACATTTTTCCTATGGAAAATGACATTTAACTGTGGAGTATTATTTTTTAACATGCTAGCACACATCCATTGCCCCGGATTGTAGGAGTTGTGGTAGGAAGTGCTTGCCCCCCTGTGTAGCGCTGATTTCTCATGCACATTGCATGGCAGTTCCGGGGTAACCTGCCCCCAGTTCACAGGTCATGTGTCCTTGGAGATGGTCAGTAGGACTGACTCGTGTTTAGCAAAGGCCAGCAGCTGTCCCTGGAATGAGAAGGGGAGCCCTGGGGTGCCTTGCACTGACACAGGGTGTCACATTAAGGTGTCTCTGTGCTGGTAGCAGCTATTGTTCCCTGCCCCTGTATGGACACCAGGTTTCGCACTGCAGTTTCTGCCCGTGGAATCTTAAAGCCAAATTAACCAGATGCATCTGAGTCTTTTGACAATCAATTACATAAACCAGTGTCTGCTTCATCTGTAAAGTTCTTTTGGCACTGTTTCCCAAGTTCTCTGAGCAGCTGCACTGTGGAGCCCAGCCCCAGTGTCAGTGGAGCAGCAATGCTAGAACCAAGCGTGTCACAGCTTCACCAGCCCACACAAACCTGCTCTGTGCTGAAGTGACAGCGAGCTGCTGGGGCTGCAAGAGGCCTAGATGCAGGTAGAAACCCCCTTGGATAATATCACCTGATACTGCCTACCAGCACAACTACTTTAAATTTTTTCCAGTTTTAGGAATTCAGGCTACCTGCAGGCTTTGTTCTCTCTAACGTTCCTGAACTAATAAGCTGAGCTCCTTTATATTCAAGAATTCAAGGTAGATATTCTGAAGCCTGCTAGATAATGCATGTTACCTGTGCTGGCCCAACTTCATTGGATTTGTGCTTCACTGTCAGATCTCTGAGTTGCAGAGGAAGGTCCTGCTCCTGAGTGTGTAACACCTTCAGTGTCATTTTATTTCTGTGCTTCTGTACCTGTTCTTAACCTCGTGACTCTTCTCGTTTCCATCTTTTGAATTGCCTTCTGTCAAGTTTGTCTTATTCAAGGCTTCACAGTCTTTCTTTTGCTGACTTCTTGAGGCCAAGGGCTGAACAATCTCAAGTTTTCATGAGCTGAAGGGAGAGGAAGAGGTGAGCATGTTGCATCTGTCCCAGGTCAGGTTTGGTTTATTAATTCCGTCCCAAAGGCCACAGTTTTGCCAAGAGTGAGTCAGTGAAAACCAGAGTTTTCTGGTGTGCTATTTGACAGCACCATGCAGCCAGCAGAGTTCCTTGGGAGGCTGATCTGCACCTCTGACTCCCTGCACAGGTTGGACTGTAATTTCTGTTACAGATTTGTGTCATGTTCCTCTGTCTCAGAGTCCTCTCCCCTCAGTGCAGCTCACTGTCAGATATTGGGTCTGAGTGCATCATGGGTTTTTAATACACTTTCTCTCTTAAGAAGTTAAGAAACCAAGGCTTAAGAAAATTGAAAAAAAAATAAATATGTGCATCTGTGTGTCTGGTTTATGTACAGGTCTGGGTAAAGAATTTGTGCAACTTTCCTAAGAAAGATTGCAATGGAAAGGGGAAGACTGAATAGCAAGAAAAAACCACATGCTGAAGTAATTAAACTCAACAATTGCAAAAACATTACTGTGTGTCTTGTACATTCTTTGTGTGTGTTCCTGTATGTGCCAGTGTTTCTCAAACCTGTTCACTGATTTTTCCAAATTACACACTTTGATGCTCCTGGAGTGTGGTCTCATGATGCAGCTGCTGCTGGTTCAGGAATAACTAGGATGATGAGGAAAGCCTAGTGTCTGTTTCCAGAGACCAGAAGGGCACCTGGGGCTGGTTTTTCAAAAGGGATGATGTGAAAGCTCAAAATACCGTGTGTGCTGAAAAATACACCAGGTGTAGTGCACCTGTTCTCCATAGACTCCAGGAGGAAAGGCTCTCAGCTGCATAACATATGGACTGAAATATTTACTGGAGATAAGAGAAGGAAACGGGGACCAGCCCAGATCATCTGTAGCATCAGGCAGACCCTGGATCCAGACCTGGCACCCTGTGCAGACCCTGCCCAGGGTAACTGGCACCATGGGCATTTTTGTGGGATTTTCATAGAACTAAGGAACTGTTCATCATTTCCACTGCCAAGAAAAAGTACCTTTATACAGAACATGCTGCTCTGCTTCAGGATAAGGACAAGGACATGGCAGTGGGGTTGGCCCGTGGAGCTGTGGACAGACTCCTCTGCTCTGACAAGCTGGCTGAATCTGTCTGCAGCCCAGTGCAGTGCAGCTGCTGCCCAGCCTGTGCCCGAGGGCCGGTGGCCAGGCACTGTCTCACCAGCCCCAAGTGCCAGCCAGCGTGGGGACACTGCCCCGCTGCAGCCTGGTGTGTCACCAGTTTGTCACCCATGACCACAGGGGCCTCCCTGTAGCAGCAGCTTCCTTCCTTCAGCATCAGTGCATGGCTGCTGCCCTGGCTCCTGGGCTTTATCACTCTGTGTCTGGGGAGGAAAGATTGCTCCCCCTTATCATTCACATCCCAGGCGTGGCGAGTGCAGACTGAGAAAGTGCCAAGTGCCCCTTGCATGCTCCTTTCAGATCTCCTTTCACACTGTTCCAACCCAGCCCTCCCCACACGGAGCGTGGGAGCCCTGCCATCAGTCTGTATCTCCTGTGTGCTTGCTACCAGAGCTCTCCAGAATTCAAGAAAAACTGATTTTGCTCTGTCTCTCCTGGGCTGTGTGATGCCACCTCATCCATCCATGCTCAGAATGTTTTGCTGTCTCCTAAAACAAGATTCTTGTTTTGAAAAGCAGCATAATGGTATCACAGGTGCTCAAAGCAGGAGCAAGGGGTCACTGTCACAGTCACCTCAGGTACAGGTGCCTGGTGCTGCATTGTATAAAGGACAAGGCTTTTCCTGCCACAGTTTCCCCAATCAAAGGGTAAATGTAAATATGTGAATAAACATCTACACATCTTTTTTAGTCAAACAGTTTGAGTTTCAGGTTCCTGTTTGGTGGAGATCCCACTGGTGAGACGTTTCTGTTGTGTTTTCACCCCAGCCAGCAATCAAGCCCCACGCAGCCACTCGCTCACTCTCCCGCCAGTGGGAGAATTGGAAAGGTAAAAGCTGGAAAACTCATGGATTGAGATAAAGACAGATGAATAGTGAAAGCAAAAGCTGGCACACCAGCAAGGAAAAACAAAGGATTCATTCACTGCTTCCCAGGGGCAGACAGGTGTTCAGCCACCTCCAGGAGAGCAGAGCCCCATCACGTGGAATGGTGACTTGGGAAGACAAACACCATCACTCCATACGTCTCCCCTTCTTCCTTCTTCCCCCCAGCTTTATATACTGAGCCTGATGCTATGTGGTATGGTCAGCTGGGGTCACCTGTCCTGGCTGTGTCCCCTCCCCATCTCCCATGTTCCCCCAGGCCCCTCACCATCGTGGCTGTACAAAAAGCAGAAAAGGCTTTGGCTCTGTGTAAACACTGATCAGCAATAACAAAAACATCTCTACATTGTCAACCTTGTGTTCAACACAAATCCCAAACATAACCCCATATTAAGCACCGTGAAGACAATTAATTCCAGCCCAGCCAAAACCAGCAGAGTTTCCTTTTGACTTAGTTCAAGACAATATAGGCTTCTGCCCTCCTCCAGCAAGCTCTGTTCCCTGCAAAGGAGTTCCAATTATTTGACCTTGATGTGGTCTTTTCCTTCCTTGAATAAAGAAGTACGTGAACACTGCAGCTTATCCTGCTTCTCCCCATCCCAGTGGCTGCAGGCTGGAGTGACATCTCATGGGAAAGTTCTGATGCAGGAATACAGGGCCACAGGAAGGATCCCACTGTGCCACTGCAGACCCAAATCATGTCTCACTATCACTACAGGAGGGCTGTGTCCAGACCAGGGACTCAGATTTGGTTGGCTGCTCTGAATTAGTCTGATTACTTGTATTTGAGGATTGGATGTTGAATTTGGGTGTAACAACAGCAAAGGCTCATTTCAGTTCAGCTGAATGCAACAAAGCAGAAGAGATTCTTTTATTGGAGCAGAAGAAAAATTGAGAGCTGTAGAAGACAGCAAAAGGCAGCAAAATCCCTTGAAAGGGATATTTCAGTAGAAAACAGATACTTGCCTTAGACAGGCCTAGTGGTCAATTACTGAATTATAGAGATTAACTATAACATTTAATGAATAGTAACATATAATTTCAGTAAAGAAATAATGATTTCATGGTCTCAAATATTTCCTACTTCGACAAGTTTCTCTTTTTCTCTCTGGGTATCTCCACGTTCACCTGTTTTCTGAAGGCACTGCAGGGATGTATGGCCCCAATCAGGGCTTGTAATTGAAAGCAATTAATCAATTAAACCAAGCAGCTAAATTTCTCTGTGGGAAGGGAGGATCCATCTGTGAGGTGCAGTGGGATTGGTGGCCCAGGTGACTAAAGCTTTTGGGAAATTTTTTGCTTTAGATTTGGATGCCTGAATTCTTTATCTCTTAAATGTGGTAGAGTGATATAGAATACTTCAGCTGGAAGGGGCCTACAACAATTGTCTGTGCTGCACTGGTAAGGTAAAGATTTCAGGTGTTTCATGAACCTTAACTTAAAGTATGGTGGTGGGTGTCATAGAAGCTGGTGAGAAAGTGAATTGTGGGGACCTAGATGGTTCAGCTCCTCACGAGTTCTCTCTCAGACCCGTGTGTGTTAAAGCTTATTTGTCAGCAAGCAACACAAGGAGGAAAAGAGGAAGAAATGGTTGCTTAGGGATCAAAAGAAAGAAAGGAAAAAAATTTAAAAACAGAAGGGTGGGAAAGCATACTCAGCAGAAAATATGAAGCAAACTAGAAGTAACTTTTAAGCTTTCCTCTTTGCACCGTTCCTTAGGGTTTCCGCTCTGCCCACGCCTCTGACAGTGGTCACTGAGACACTTCTTTTCTGATAAAGAGGAAGGAAAAACTACCAGCTGTTGTCCTGGACACTCAGTGACAGAGTGAACCCAGGCAGGGAAGTGTTCCTGATTTACCCCAGCGTGGGGAAAGCAGGTCAGTCTGGCTGGAGAGGGAGCAGCCGTGCCCCCGGGAAGGATGGGAATGCTGCTGCGGGCAGCCGTGCTCCTGAGCTCCCTTCTCCACGGCAGCGGTGAGTCTGGGCTGGGCACAGCCCCTGCCCTGCTGTGTCTGTGTGTGCTTGGCAGGGCTGGCTCTGGTTTGGGAAGAGCTTAGATTCAGTCCTCAGAGTGAGAGAAATGTACCGGGACAAAGGCAGTGGTCCTCATTTTTACAGGAAAAGGTAGAGTTTTAGGCTTCTTTACCCCATGGGTTAAGTTTCTCATGTTTGGCTTAGGCTGAGAGAGTGGTGTTTCAGAAAAACAAATGGGCAGTGGAGGAGAGAAGTCTTTGCTGTTCCTCAGAAGCCCCAAGGGTGATGTCTGGAGCAGACACTGGCTGAGACCAGGGAGCTGCAACCTGGACTTTAGACCAACTCCTTCCTTCAGGCCTAAGTTATCCAATAACTGACCCTGTGCTTCACTCTGTGTTGGTGGTGGCAGGAAAGCACCAGGCAGAGCAGGAGAGCCCTGTGCACATGTGGCAGGAGTGTCCCTGGCCATCAGCCACTTCCCATCCATCTGCCCCATGCCACACGGATTTTTGGTTAACCCATCCCTCACCATCCCCACTGCCTGCTTGTGCTTCTCCTCTGGTGGGTTCTCTTTGCCAATGCTCTTGCCATGGCTTTACCGCCTGGGAGCTGCCTTCACCCTGGCTGCTTTAAGGCTTAACTTTCATCCTCCTTTCTTCCTGCAGCTTTTCTGGACCTGAGGGGCCCCAGCGAGATCAAAGGTGTCTGGAAGGAGTCTGTCACTCTGCCTTGTGCCTATGTGCCTGTGGAGGACCTTGTGCAGCAAACCCTCACTTGGACTGTGGCACATGACAAGGGTTCAAGCACCATCTTACGGAGGGATGGCTCTGGTGACCACATTCTCCTGTCTGAGTACAGGGACAGAGTCAGCATCCCAAAGGATGACCCAGGAAATGTGTCTCTCCTCATCCTGGACCTGGAGATCTCTGACAGAGGAACCTACACGTGCCAGGTCACCTGGAGAGACAGCAACAACAGCCTGATAGCAAAGGAGATCACCATGCAATTGCAGGTTGTTAAAGGTAAATCCAAGAAGGAGGCTGTTCAGGAGGGGAAGGCTAGGCTTAGGAAGGCTTTTGGGAATTAGAACAGGTAGGCAGCGTGTTTCCATGCACAAGCATTTTGCTGACCAGTGTCAGCCTCCAGCAAGAAGCAGCAAATAGATCAGAGAGAAATTCTACCCAGGACACAGCACCCTGCAGCTGGGGGAAGACCTGTGGCTCCTCAATGATCAGTTCATCCCTGGCTCTGTCTGTGTCCCATGGCTCAGTGTTTCTCAGGGACATGCAGCAGTAGGGAAGTCCCAGGGATACTGCATAGCTGTTTCTGACTAAATTTCACCAGCATGTGCTTACCCTCTCTCTGCCCAGTGTGGGGGGCTTATAAAGGCACAGAGAGCGCAGGACACCCCGTGCAGTGCCACGGGCAGCACAGCTGGTGTGGGCACCGCTGAGCCCATCCTGTGCAGGGAGATGTGACAGCCGAGCTCCTTCCTCCTGGGAAGGCACCAACGGCAAGAGCAAGAACTGCTGTGGCAGAGGGACTGTCCCCACCACAGCCAGGGCTCCGTGACCTGGGCCCCTCTGCTTTGTGTTCCAGCGCCCGTAACCAAGCCCATCATCAGAGCCGGAGAGCGGGGGCTGTCGCTGCCGGCCGGAGCCAGCGCCAGCCTGACCTGCGAGGCCAGCGGGTCCCCTCCCATCAGCTACCGGTGGTTCCGGAGCTCCCCGGCGGGCAAAGCCGAGTTCCTGAGCAGCGGGGCTGAGCTGGCGTGGCCCAGGCTGCGGCCCTCGGACAGCGGCACGTACCTGTGCGAGGCAGAGAACAGGGCTGGGGCCGGGGCTGTGCAGCGCAGCGATGCCGTGCAGCTGACGGTGACAGGTGAGTGCCCGCAGCCGCAGCTGGGAGGGGAAATCCCTCTGCAGTGCAAAGGAACAGCAGCATCCTGCTTCCCTGCCCGGAAAGAGGGAAATGACAAACGCCCTCAGCACTGACACATCCCTCCCTGCTGGCTCTGCTCTGTGTCCGTCTTGATTTCCTGAATTCTGTTTCCTCCTTTTTCAGGAACTGCTTTTTTTCTGACGCAAAAGAGGACTTCTACTTCAAACATTTGTTTATTCCTCTGTGGGTTTTTTGAAGTTCTCCCTGGCTCTGTAATGCTGCCCACTGCAGTTCAGCAAGCTTAGGCAAGGAGTTGGGGCTTTATTTTGAGCACAAGGAACAAGTGAGTGGTAGCTCAGTGGCAGAACAAAGCAAACTGGCCTTTGCTCCCCATGACCACCAGCTGCGTGCCTCAGGGGACACATTGCACTGCACACACGCCAGGCTCTGACACCTCCAGGCTCTGCAGGACAGCGTGTGACAGGCTGGACCCAGTGGTCTCAGAGGCCTTTTCCTGGGAGGGAGCTGCTTCCTCCTGCTCCTATCCCACTCTGGAGAATTCTGTAGCTCAGCAGCATCACCAACGTGGTCAAAGCCCTGTGTAAGCCTCTCCCTCCCCCTCCCCTTGCAGATGTGCCCGCAACAGAGGCCTTGCAGAGGAATGTGGGAACCACGGGGGGACACCACTCAGCCACAGGTCGGGCTGGGAGCAGTGACAGCTGATGGCAAGGATGGGGTGTTGGGGCAGTGTGACACCAGTGCTTGGCAGTGGTTTCATTGCTGGGGAACAGAGTCTTGACAGTATTGAACTTCAGTCCACAAGTCACAGTTTTTAACCCAGATGTTTATGAAGGCTGGAGACCTTCCTTCCCTCAGTTTCCATTCCACAGAGGGCTTTTTGCTTGCTAGTAGGTTGTCTTTGTAGGAGAGACTGTATGTGTCTTAGGACTGCTGAAAATGCCATTTCCTAAGCTGCAGAGCAGATGGGATGGGATGTTCTGGGTTTGGTTCTTTTCTAAAGGGTTTTTTTTGTTTGTTATCTGATCCTGGATGGAAGCTTCTCAGTGGAAGCAGATCTGGTGTCTCCGGTGACAGACACAAGGGATGAAAAAGCTTCTTCAGACCTGGCTGAAAACATGAACCTGAGCAGGGACAGCAGTTTTGAGAGAGGGCTTGTGATTTCCCATTTGTTTTCGTGGGATGTGGGTATTTAGGCCTGCACTAGAGCAGGTCTGCTTGTTGAAACTTTCTATGCTTGGATTACATTTCGTTTGGATTTATGGAGCCCCAGCAACCACGTGGGGATTCTAGAAGCTGATGTCAGTCACCAGAAGCTGAGGGAAGAATGCTGACAGGTACTTATTGTTCTTGCAGGAAAAACACAAACAGAGCTGGTACCTGGAGGTACCTCAGGAATCTCCTGGGCTCCATGGGGATCCACCACTGCTGCAGGTGTGTGTGTACAGTTTGTGTATACATATATAAAGTATATATACTATATATAGCATCCATCCAGTGACTCTATGGTACTGCATGTACTCTCTCTATAGCATAGTGTATACACAGTGCTCATTTGTGCAGTTTGCCTGTTTTCATATTTTGCCATGTAAATCCTCTGATGGAGGCATTCTCTTGTGGTCCTACAGCTCTAATCCCAGATCTCCTACTGCTAAAATGAGGGTTGGAAATGCACTGTCAGGCTTTCACTCATTTTTGTTCTGCAGATCTGCCCATTACAGCAACGCCTTCTGAGAGTGGTGTGGGATATCCAGGGAAGAACGAAACAATTCATGGTAAGTAAGAGCAAAACCAAGCTGAGACGATTAAGGATCCAAATCAGATGCTCTTTAGTCAGAAACTTCAGCCTCAAAAGTAGTATTCTGCCTTTTTAGCTGTAGATTGCGTTAATGAGTGTTGTCAGATGATTCATGGTGACTCTTTAAAAGGCTCTGGATGTTTTTATGGAAGAATGAAAAAAAAAAGTTGATACATGGGGCACACAGAGTTGTTGCTGTGTTCCTGAGTAGCTGGTCCATTTTTATCTTAGACTGTCAAAGCTGGAACAGCAGAAAGGCCTTAATGTGTGCCTCGAGCAGATCTGCACATCCTCCAGCTTTGCAGCACTGTGACAGGTTTAGACACTTTGCAAACAGAACTGAGCAGCACCCCGGGATGGAAAGCTTTATTTCATGGTATGCAGTGCAATTGTCCTGTCCAGCTCACATCCCCAGGCACCTCAGCAGGATGAGATGGACTCTTTACAGCTGTGCCCTACAGTGAGGTGTACACAGTGCTGGGTCACACAACACCCACTCAGAGCTGCAGGACCAAGGGTCTGTGGGGACACAGCACCCTGTGCTCAGGCAGGGCTGGCTGGTGCTGTCCTCGGGGACATGGTAGATATCATGTACCTGCTGCTGCTGTGACCAGGAGGCCTCCCCTGTCTGAAAGTTTTCTGTTGTATCACTTTAGATTCCCAGAGGACTGGCTTGTCTCTGCTCCTGGTCATCCTGATTGCTGTAGTGTGTGGTGCTGTGGTTTTCCTTGTCATCTCTCTTTTCCTGTGCCTTAGAAGGCCCAAAGATGGTGAGTAGAATGTTCTGGAAAACATGAATGTTTTACCTTTGGTGGGTTTTGGGGCCTGAAGCAGAGCTCACAGCCACCAGCTCTGGCATTACACAGGCAGGAGATGAGATGTGTGGATTGACACTGATGGTGGGAGATCCTAAGAGGCAGAGAAGTCCTTGCAGCCAGGAGGGTCTTCCAGGCACCAGCCATGGGGTTGGAGCAGCAGTGGCCCTGGTGCTCCTGAGCTGCACCCTCCCATCCTTGCACTGGCTCTGGGGCAGCTCAGTCCCTGCCCTGCAGCCCATCCCGAGGTGTGTGGCTTGCTCTGCCACAGAGCCTTGGGATGGTTGTTTTTCACTGCTCCTCACAGACATCCCAGGGCTCAGACTTGTCTGCTTGGCCAGGCTCATCATTCCAAACCTTTAAAATCTCTGGCAGAGGGTTCATCTTGTCCTGCTGCTGGGAAGTGCCTTTGGCACCAGTTGCTGCTCAATAATTCCCATAGTTGGCATCCAGAGGGAAGAGGTCATTGTCAGTTCTCCCTATTCCATATGAATTTGTTTCCTCTCTGGCCTTCAGTCACAGGATACATTCACTGACTGCCTCTGTCTCTCCTACACTGCCACCAGAAATGCCCCTGACCAAATGTTGCTTGCAGTCCCCTCCTCACCAGCTGTGCTGGGCTGTGCACAGAGAGCACACAGGTGTGCTCTGGGGTTTGAATCCCACAGACTTCATTTTCTCCTCTGTTTCTCTAATGATCTTCTTATGACTCCATGCTTCCAGTTATAATAATAATTATCAGATATTTCTTTTGCCATTTTTCTTCTTTTTATCTTTTCTTTTTTTAAAGGAATCAAGAATAACCACTTTCAAAACTGTTCTTTATTGAGCTTCTAATGAATAAGGAAACAGGGGGCACTGGGAACTTCTAGTTTCTAACCTCAACTTTATCATTGACATTGGGCTGGTCATTTTGACCCAGTTGTGTGATAGCTGGGTTGTTTTCGTTTTCTTGGACTGAATCCTGGGAAACTGAGTCATCACCCACCTGACATGATATCCAAGGCTGTTATTTTTGTTCTGTCTTCAGAGGTCATTTGCTTATACCAAGAAGATAAACAAAGAAATTCTTTAAGAATGTAAGTGCAAATTATTGACACAAATTCTGATTTTTCTTTTTCAGCTCAAGTCTACGATGTAAAATTGTGAGTATAACCCTTTATCTGGTGTGTTGATGAGTCCTGGGGGGCTGTGTCAGAGCAGAAATAAAAAGCACTGCTCTTAGCTGTCAGGATGAAAAGCCCCTTAAGCAGTCTGGGTGAAGAGGTTCACAGTTAGCTCAACAGCCTGTTGTGGGATGGCTTGTGGGCAACACAGAATGTAGGAAGATCTTTCTCATGGCAATATCAGAATTGTAAAAGTGAGCAAGAGCTGCTTACTGACTCCTAAGCCCAGGGAGGGCTACTGAAGATGATTGCCAAGACTAAATTCTCTGTGTTTTCCCAAGGCTAAATTCCCAGTGTTTTTTCAAATGGAAAGAAAAGGAACTCCCCTTCTAGAGACCTCTGATTATACTCTGATTTATCCTCAAAACATCCCTGGCTGAATTTGCTTCTTCTAAGCATAGCTGTGGCAGGAAGTTATAGCTATTTCTAAACTCAGGTTTCACATCCTGATCTACTTGTAACCTGTGGAAGTTTTACTGAAAAGCCTGATGATCCAGTCAAAACATACAAGGAGAACCACTTCTCTCTAGGTATAAATTAAAGTGCTGCTGACTCGAGTATCACAGTGGGATGTGCCAGCATCCCAGTATGAGGCTTCCTCAGCAGCATAAGGCAGCAGTTTCAGTAACACAGTTTCAGTTCAACATCAGTTGAACCCTAAGCAAAGGAACAAATGCTGTGATGGCATTTCTCCTTAGAGGATCTATCTTCATTTAAAAAATATTAAATACCATAAGCCAGATGGTGGATGTGGGCTGCTTTCAGTTCTCCATTTACCCTTCCTTCAGTATTTTTAATAAATATTTATTTATCTTCAGCAATTATCTGATTGTGCCAGTCCAAGCAATGGTGGGAATCCTTTCATTGCTTGCACACCCTTTGCTGCCTCTCCCTGGAAACTTTCTCAGGGTTTGAAGCAATGCTGCTACAATGCCCAAGGTTTTTCTACCACCAGAAGGCAAAGGACAAAATTCTCTATTTCAGAATATTGCCACAGTCCAGTGGCCCAGGTTTACATGGGTTTGAGTCAGATCACAATACTGGTCAAAATCCTGATGGTTGGGAGATGCTTTGTTTGCTCTGGTTGCTACTCTTCTTGCTTTTCTATTTCAGCCATAACTCGAGAGCAGCAGCTTCTTCAAGCACAGGTTACTACGAGGAACCCATTGCTTCCACTGAAAACACCTATGTGATGGAGCCCAGGGAAAGCAAAACCTATGAAGAAGTAAATAAGAATGTGTCTGACTGTGCTGGAAACCCCCAGGAATCTGTGTATGAAGTAGGGGACAATTCCTGAGAACCAACAACGCTCTGCAGATACCAGTCCTGAGGAGCACCCTCACCCAGACAAAATACATATCTCTCTTTTCACTTTTGCCCCTGACAAATAGGTTGGACGAGCAGTGATTGCTCTCCCTTCACAATCTCTGCAATCAACACAAACTCTGCCCTTGATCCCCCTCCACTGCACTGCAGCAAAGTCTGCACACTGGCCAGGGCTCTGGGTGGTTCTGATACTGCAACCAGGCTCATTCTTTCTGAGCTCATGTTCTCTATTCTCTCTTTAAAGGCCTGATGGATATTTGAAAGAAATTAGATCCTTTTCCATAAGTTTGGGGTAGGATTGCTTACACGTGCCTCACATATTTTGCTGTGTGTATTTCTGCACAACTGGCTCATTTTGGGATGCCAGCAAGCCACTCACAGCCCCTCAGCAGATACTCAAGAAGTACTTTCCTCTCAGCTTAAAGGGCCTGAAGGGTAAGTTATGAATAATTTCTACTGGCCTGAATAAATCTATCATGCAGAGCTATGCAAGAACCTTTTTATAATGAACAGGGCAATCCTGTGTCCCATTAAAAGCCATGCAGACAGATGTGAAACAGAGGAAGTGACCCAAGGGATGAGTGGGACATTGGTGACACAGGCACAGGATTACTGGACCCTCAGCTGTGCTGCTCACACTCAGGACAGCGCTGCATCTGCAGGTCTCTGAGCATCAATTTAAAACTCACCAGAATTCAAAGGGAGTGAGGTGCTAATGGAATGGTATTCCAGTCAAAAACCAGGGCTGTGGTACTGTAAAACCCATGGAAAGTTGCTGCCTTCTGTATGCATGTTGGCCTCATCTTGGGTTTAGCAGAGCAAGAAAAGTTACTGAGAAAGATTGTAAAGAATAATTATTGGTACAAAACCACATCTGTGCAAACAGCCTCTTGGAAAACAAGAGAAGAAACAAATGAGCAGAGTGTGCTCTTGGGGGTCAGGGCTGAGAAGGTGAAGGGGCTCTTTGTTTATAACTTCTCTGAAAAGGATGCAGAAATTAGTGATAATTGTTTGGTAGCACTGTCAAAAGGCAAGGAAAAGTGGTTCTTTGTATGCAACACAGAAATAAACATAGAACACAGTGCTTCTCACCCAGAACTGAGAGCCAGAGGTTTAATGGGAAATTAGAAGAATTAATGATTTAAAAGTTCCTCAAAATGCACTTTCCAGGCACTTATCAGTGGCCTTATACTTTCTCCCTGTGCATTCCTGTGCTACCAGTTTTATTTCTTTTTGTTTAGAATATACTTAAAAATCAAGGGCTGGGAGCTCTTGATTTCTGAATGAGAAGGGAATACATGGTAGCTGCTGATGCTGTCATGGAGAAAACTGCCAATATATACATGCAGCTTATTGCAGATGTGGAGAAAATTGGTGTGAATGTGTGTTTCTGCATGTGTGAGGCCAGAGGAGGTCGTAGGAAATGTGGCAGGTGCTGGAGCACAGCCCACTCACCTGAGCTCAGCCTGGCTGCTGTGGCCACTGAAGGGGGAATATGGCTCTGGCCAAAATGACCTGCAGTGCTCTTCATCTGAGGGCTCATGATGTGGTCAGAGCTCCAGCCTGAGGAGAAGGGAGCACTGAGGGAAGGCAGAGGTGCAGAGACAAAGGCTGTCCCACTGAGGGACAGGGGGCTCAGTCACACTTTGGTCTGAGCTCACTGCTGGAGCCCCATGGGTAGTGGCTGCCAAGAATGCCCCAAAATCACCCAATTCCAGGTGCACTGCAAAGCCACAGGCAGTACAGCCCTACCACTGTGGATAAACAGCAGGGTTATCCTGGCTGGACAGCCAGCACCTGGAGCTGATGATGTTAAATACAGCTGTTGTAAGGCAAGCTCATGAAACTGAAAATAAACCCATGAATTATGGTCTCCGTGTGTTTTGTGTCTGCATGTACTGTGGGACAGCTGCACAGGGTCCAGGTCTGGGCTGTACCTGGGCAGAGGGGCAGCTGCTGTGCACCCTGTGCACTGGCTCAGAGGATGAGCTGAAGTCACAGCAAATCATCCCAGACCAGCAGTTTTGTTTCCCAAACCCAGAGCTCAGCCAGGCTCTGCAGAGCACTGGGAGGAGGAACTGGGCAGCCTGGAAAAAGCCAGCATCAGACAGTGCTGAGACTCCAGAGAGCAGCAGCAGCTGCTATGTGTGGTCACTGCAGGTAAGGGGGGACATCTGTCCTGTTCTGAGGGCTGGGGGTGGCAGCCCACCTGCAGCACCAGGAAAGAAACAAGAACTCAGAAGACATCCTACATATGGGCCACTTTCTTGGAATCAGGAGGTGTTTGCAAGGATTTGGCCAAGCTAATAGCAAGCCAGAACTAATGTCATTGACCTGAGAATTTCCGGGAAGGGAAGTGAATTTTTTCAGAGAGAGCACTTGTACATCGCGTTTCTGTCACACAAGCTTTAAGGGGAAATGCTCATTTACACTAATTTCTGTTTCTTTAAGTGGAACAAGGTCATGTTTTGATGACTGACTATATGATTATCTCATGTGGCAGAACTGTGGTGTGAGTGGCTGGGGGGAGATCACACAATCAGCTTCTGTGGGACATCCAAAAAGTGCTCAGTAAAATACACTCTGTTGAGCCAGATCTGTGAGTTAGCTATGGCTGGACCAAACAAGGAAGTCTCAAGTAAAAATTGCTTCTTTTTTGAGTGCATATGGTTCAAAAAGAGCACTTTGAGACATTTCTTCTTTGGTTATCTACTTTTTGGTGATTTGCTCATAGTTGGGTACTGAATTTCACCTCCTTGAACACTAAGGATCTTATTTTATCACCAGAAAAAACAGTAGCAAACTTTCCTGGCCACTGGCAGACTGTCAGAACATGAATGTAAGATACAGGCTCAGCAGAGCTGGTCCCTATGAACAGGGTCTGAGTGATCAGCTGTGCTCAGGTTTGGGGACATGGGGACTTTACTGTGTCACCTCCAGTTAGCCCACAGTGAGTAGCAGAAATTGCCGAACACAGAGCTGTGGTATTGAAGAAATGATGCTTGAGTGCCCTGTCCTGTGTGGGGGAGGAAGGAGGGTGCCTCACCTGCACCACAGCACTGTGTGGGAGAGAGCAGCAAGCTCAACCCAGAGCAGAGACACTGGAATAAAATGCTACTATTTAAGAAACCAGGTAGCTGCCAACATGTCTGAGACACTGAAGGCTTTGTCTTCTGTTCAGATTCAAAACTATGAGGAGTCCCTTCAGTAAGGGAGAAATGGGCTGACTGTGTGACTCAGGGAGCTGTGTCTGTATCCAGGGAGAGAAAGATGTCATGTACATCACATTTGGGGAACTACAGTTCTTCGTGTCTGCTTTAGTTAGTCTTTTTTTTTAATCTTTTATAATTAGAGCCTCAGGAAGTCTTGCATGTCCTCTTAAAAAAATAATCCCTTCAGCAGTTTTTGCTTGGGTTTTCAACTTCTTTCAGGGCATGTTCCCCAAAACCCAGCTTCTCTTAAACTGTTTCCTGTAGGAGACTGTTTGTTTGGAACAAAGTTCTACTGCCAGTCATGGATCTGGGTGGGGAAAAGGTTGGCTTTTAATCATGTCTATGAAAATGGACACATTTCCCTTTTTTGAATGACATAGCTAGCAATTTTTAAAAGTGCTTTTTAGTTTGTTTGCTTGCTTTTAGGCAGGACTCAAACACTGCTAAAATCTTCTCAGGGGCAGCATGGGCAGGTGGATGCAGGCCATGTGCACTGGTACCCCACTGGCAGCTGCAGCAAAGATGTCAAGCAGAAAAGGCAGCAAAAATCAAGTTTCAATGTCTTACATAGACATGCTTTGCAAGAACTTTTGCTGCTGCCCCCATCATCTTCCTCAGCAGGACAGCAGCTGATGATGGCTCTCAGCCTGGAGCCCTGGATGAATTTGTTGCACCACGTCTTGCAACACAACATTTAGCTTTTTGCTCCAGGCAAGTTCCACCACAGCAACCAGCAGTCAGCAAGGGCACCACGGGTGGGCATGCCTCTACCTGGGGCTGAAATGGGGTCCACAAAGTTCTCATTAGCTGACTCTGGGAAAATTAAGATAATCTCCAGCTCTCATTACCCCAGCAGAGAGGGAATAAGCTGTCTCTGACATGGAGCAGCACTTCCAGAGATGGGTTCAGCTGCAAGGTGAATGGTTCAGCCCAAGCAGACAGGTATCTGTTGTGATGGGATGAGGCTGTGGCAAAACCATCCGTTTACCAGCCATTTACCTTTCTCTCCCAGTTTCAGTAGAAAACAGCTCCCTGTCCCTCAGACACATTTGCCTCCTGCTCAAAGATACTGTTTTCCTGGTGCAGCTGTTAGAACCATATGCTAAGGCATGGCTATTGAATAAATCCCAAAAAGCTGCTCTACTGACTCATTAAATGTCTATAACAGAATTCACTAGGTCAGTAGATTTGCTTTTACACGTTTCTTATCTTTCCATAAGTCCTTCTCCTTTTGCTAATACTTAGTAAGCACAGATCAATCCTGTGCATCACACCTAGATAATGCTTGAAAGTATTTTTAAAGATACCCTACAGAGCACACTCAGAATGCCCCTTGGCTGCCAGTCAGAAGTCACCTCCCTGGCAAACACAGTGTGTACATTCAGAGCATGACTTTTGCCCATGAACTGGACTATTGCAGCAGAAATGTGAGCTGAGAGAGTCTGTGATGCTCAACATGACCTGGCAATGGGCACTTGCAGCTCAGAAAGGCAACTGGGTCCTGGGCTGCACCAAGAGAAGTGGATGGGGACAGGGAATGGGAGTGGAAAGATCCATAGAGCCTTTCTCCTTCCCTCACCCTTCACCTAACTCAGCAGTGAAATGGACTCGTGATGTTTCAGAAAGAGGATCCTAGATGACAAAAGACAGAATAAAGGGAAGTGTTCTTCACTTGCAGTCTGGTCCCAGGAGAGTGGGGGTCTTTTGGGGAAAGGAGGACAGACCTGCACCTCTGGGAGAATGGGAGAAGTTGGGTGGATAGTGGTGTTTGTGATGACTTTCATCAGCTGCAATGGTGAGTAAATGCTTCAATGTATAATAACAAAATTCAGACTACTAAGAGGCTAGGGAAAATCTTTTCAATTATAGATTTTTTTTAATTGACAAGTCAATTAGAAAGTCTTTAGCTGATGCATTGACCACAGAGCCTGAGAATTCATGAGAATCTCCTTTGGCATCAGATACAACTCAGTGCTTTGAACAGTGCAGCAAATGGGGCAGCAATGGGCAAGTCAGCCTCCCTGCCCTGAGGCAAGAACAAAATATTGTTTTTTTGGGACCCTTGGCAAGGACCCACTGTGGTGTCCAGCTCTCAAAACAGTCTTGGTGAAGCTGGGATATGCATTCTAAATTTAATAACTCATCCTCATTGTTCTGTTAGCATGGCATTGGGAAGAAGAGGAGCCGTAATTGTGAGACCAGGTGCCAGCACATTTGATCCCTTGGTCTCTCCTGTCTAATGACTCTCTGGTTGTATCAGGAAAGCTGAGACTGGAACCTTGGCTTCAGTGCCCATGCCCCTGACTGAATACACCCTTCCTCAGGGCATGTATGACACTGGCAGCATAGAGGAAAGTTTTGGGAAACAGGAGAAAAGTGCTATTACAAGTTGTATACAGAAGCACAGGATTGCTCCTTGTTGGGGAAGATGAAATAGGAAAGCCTTATAAATATGATTACCTGGCAAAAGATGTTGAGAATATAGAAACTGTAAGCGAGATTGAAATGAAAACAAGCTTTGAGATACCAAACCCCAGTTACTGAACAACTGGAAAACAATGGCATGGCTGACTGATGGTGATCCCCTTTTTGATTAAACAATCCCCTCTGCTTGCAGACAGGTCCAAGGGTCAGAGCAGACCCTACCAACTTGGCAGAGGGTCCAAAAAGCAGTTTTTAGGGTTTAAAATATAACACTGCATGGTAATGCAATAGTTCTCATAGGCTGTATGCAAATGTTATAAGATTTGTAGCTTGTTCTAAATTGGTTAATGAAAATTAGAATATTCAGCACAGAAGATGATTTATTGTATTGTAAACGACAAGCTCGCTCTCTTTGATCCTCTCTCTTCGCTCTACTCTCCTCTCTTGCTCTCTTACTTCTCTGCCCTGCTCCAGGCTGTGTCTGGCAGCCCCTAGCAGGTCTCCTACACCCACGCCCTTTCACAATAAACCTCATGCTCTAAGACCTGACTTCAGAGATCTCTCGTCTGTCCCAACCGTCTGAAACCGACCCGCAAATTCTACACTCCTGAATTTAAAAAATTCGGTTGAAATATATTCCCCATTTTGTCATAAAAAAAACCCAGCTTTGCAGATTACTGGGATCTGCCTCTCAAGCAACTTCTTGTGAGTTAAAGCTACTGAATATAACCACTGTCTTTCCAGGGAGAGGAAAGGGGAGAAGAATAAGGGGTATGGGGAGAAGTGAGCCAAGTCAAATGAAACTCAGGTGATTTGCTGCTTACAAGAGGCTCTTCTCAGAGGACCTGTGGGATCCATGGGGAGACAGCTGGAGAAATTGGGAGAATGTGTGGAGAAAATCTGCCCACTCTTCTCCTGTGCCTACCTGAATGCTTGGCAAGGTGCTGATCTGGTTCAGGTGTGACATTTCCCAAGGCTAAAGCGAAAGGATAGGCTTTGGTCCACCATTCCTATTCCAGGTCCAGTACTGCAGGGAATAAATTCCCTAAATGCTCCTGCCCACAAGGAGCCTCTCTGTACTGAGAAAGAATTAAGAATTGGCAAGTGACCAGAGAGACAGACACAGTAAAAATAGACATGAGGTCAAGGCAGCTGTTCACTTCCCCATGCTTGATGATGTGGGCTGGCTTGGTGGCTGTGGTCTACAGCACTTCTGAGACCTGGCCACATGCTGGCATCTACTGCCCAGTGACTCCCGTCTGCCCAGAGGACCTTCCCCTCTTCTGCTGCATTCTGATTTCTTCCCTTCTACTGCTGTTCCCTGCAGCCCTCCTGGATCTGTCTGGTGTCCACCAGGTCACAGGCACATGGATGGCATCCACCACTCTACCGTGCACCTATAAGCCTTCAGAAGGTTTCACACAGCAAAGGCTCAGCTGGAGCCTGGAGCGGGACTCCAGCATCTCCACCATCTTCCGGAGGGACGATTCTGGTGACCACATCTTGCTGTCCAAATTCCGAGGGCGAGTCAGCGTCCCAAAGCACAGCCCAGGGGATGCCTCACTCCTCATTGAGAATCTTGAAATGCCTGACAGTGGACACTACACCTGTCAAGTTGTCTGGAGGTCTGCAGATAACAGCTTGATAACAAGAGAGGTGACCACTACAGTTAAAGTTGTCAAAGGTAAATCCAGCAACAAAGCCCTGCTCTTGCATAGCCAGGTTAAAACAAAAGAAGGTAGGGGCACCAGCGTTGGTGGGAATAGTCTTTCACAGCACACTGTCTGGCCCATCTAGGTTGGAGGTTGAAGGCTCTGCCTCCCTTGATGTGTTGGTTAACCTCAACATGTTGAGGTGCAGGAATGAACTGGGGAAGGGGCCAGTCAATGTACAGCCCAAGCTGGATCTATTCAGGGGGCAGTTGAACCCATTATGTTTGAGATAACATCCAGGTGTGGTTCTGTGCAGGCAGTCAATGTCTCGGTGGTTCTTGTAGCAAGTGGGTGTTGTGTGAGCCAAGTTTGCCTTCTCCCCTTCCCAGCATCCTCAATGTGTGCTAGAAATAGCAGACTTTCTGCAAGGGGGCCACCCACCCCAGAGAGCAGGACTTTGTGAAAGGGCAGCAGCAATGGTGGCACAGCTGGTGTAACCTGAATTAACACACAGGTGACCTGAGCTCATCCTGTGCAGGGGGAGATGTGACAGCCGAGTTCCTTCCTCCTGGGAAGGCACCAACGGCAAGAGCAAGAACTGCTGTGGCAGAGGGACTGTCCCCACCACAGCCAGGGCTCCGTGACCTGGGCCCCTCTGCTTTGTGTTCCAGCGCCCGTAACCAAGCCCATCATCAGAGCCGGAGAGCGGGGGCTGTCGCTGCCGGCCGGAGCCAGCGCCAGCCTGACCTGCGAGGCCAGCGGGTCCCCTCCCATCAGCTACCGGTGGTTCCGGAGCTCCCCGGCGGGCAAAGCCGAGTTCCTGAGCAGCGGGGCTGAGCTGGCGTGGCCCAGGCTGCGGCCCTCGGACAGCGGCACGTACCTGTGCGAGGCAGAGAACAGGGCTGGGGCCGGGGCTGTGCAGCGCAGCGATGCCGTGCAGCTGACGGTGACAGGTGAGTGCCCGCAGCCGCAGCTGGGAGGGGAAATCCCTCTGCAGTGCAAAGGAACAGCAGCATCCTGCTTCCCTGCCCGGAAAGAGGGAAATGACAAACGCCCTCAGCACTGACACATCCCTCCCTGCTGGCTCCGCTCTGTGTCCGTCTTGATTTCCTGAATTCTGTTTCCTCCTTTTTGAAGAACTGCCTTTTTCTGACGCAAACGAGGACTTCTACTTCAAACATTTGTTTATTCCTCTGTGGGTTTTTTGAAGTTCTCCCTGGCTCTGTAATGCTGCCCACTGCAGTTCAGCAAGCTTAGGCAAGGAGCTGGGGCTTTATTTTGAGCACAAGGAACAAGTGAGTGGTAGCTCAGTGGCAGAACAAAGCAAACTGGCCTTTGCTCCCCATGACCACCAGCTGCGTGCCTCAGGGGACACATTGCACTGCACACACGCCAGGCTCTGACACCTCCAGGCTCTGCAGGACAGCGTGTGACAGGCTGGACCCAGTGGTCTCAGCGGCCTTTTCCAATCGAAATGATTCCATGGTGGGTGCCTGGTGCAAAACCTGCAGCTCTCCTTGGCTGGTTCCTCGATCAGCAGAGCTGTGAAGCCCCTGATGGCAGAGCCAAGCACAGGCACCATTCAGTGGCCTGGGAAAGAGGCAGAGCCTGCTGAGCTCCCAGGGCACGAAGCTTGGGCTGGAGCCGTGTGGTGTTTTCACAGCAGTCCCACATTGGAGGCAGCAGCACAGGAACAGGCTCAGTGCTGCAGGCGCTGGCTGACGCTGCTGCCACAGCATCCCCCTCCTGCCAGCTGGGAGGGAGCTGCTTCCTCCTGCTCCTATCCCACTCTGGAGAATTCTGTAGCTCAGCAGCATCACCAACGTGGTCAAAGCCCTGTGTAAGCCTCTCCCTCCCCCTCCCCTTGCAGATGTGCCCACAACAACAGAGGCCTTGCAGAGGAATGTGGGAACCACGGGGGGACACCACTCAAACACAGGTCGGGCTGAGAGAGGTGACGTGGAGCTCACAGCAACAGGTGAGTGCCCAGGCCAGGGCTCCTCATCTCTGTGGCAGGAGAAGACCCAGGCAGGGAGTTTGCTCTTCCACAGCCAGATCAGACACCTATGCTGAATATAAATTTTATCTTGATCATTACCCAGAGAGGGAGCACCAGAGGCTGGCACTCTCCCTGCTTTAGAGTGTGCCTGGTAATGGGAGAGGGCAAGAAAATGTCCTCTTTGTCTCTCTGGTACCAGAACTGTTGCAGTTCAGAGCTTCAGCGGGGAGGTCACCTGGGGAAAGAGAGCTGGCACAGCCCTCAACACCTCAGGGAGTTTATGGTGCAGCTGATGGCAAAGCCCCCAGGCCAGCCAGGGAGTCACGATAGGAGAGAGAGAGTGAAAGAGTCCCCTGCAAATCTGGCAAGTGCCAGCAGGACAAAGCCAAAGCATTCCCAGGCCATGCTGTATCCGGGCATGACGCACCACATCAGGCAGGGCTGCCAGGAACCTGTGGGGTGATGGTTTGGGAGGGGGACATGAGTGCCAGATGCTGCCCCAGGCCTGCTGACAAGACACACACATGACAACAGGTGAGCCTAGGCAGGCAGAGCAGACCCCATTTTCCCAACACCCAGGGCAGCTCCCAGTGGGGCTGCAATGCATCCACCATTCTCCACTGACAGATCCGATCCCAACACTAGTCTCCAGGATGGAAACTGCTGCAGTGGGGCCTTTCGCAGACACAGGTGAGTGGAATCTCATGCTGGAAAACACCAGATTTGCACTGGCAAGGGCAGGGTGGCAAACACCATCCCAGACCAGCTCCACATCCGGCTGCTGTGCTGGTGGCAGATACGGCTGCAGGGAACAAACCCTGGCATGCCAAATAGCAGGCATTATCCAGGCAGGAGCTGAGCTCCTGGCTCCCGCACACACGCCTGTTGCTGGAGCCTGAAGTTCGCTGTTTGTTTCCACGCAGGGATATCCCATCCCTGGAAATGTTTAAGGCCAGGCTGGACGGGGCTTGGAACAACCTGGTTGGTGGAAGGTGTCCCTGCCCATAGCAGGGCGTGGAAAGGGATGGGCTTTAAGATCCCTTCCAAAATAAACCAGCCCGGTATTCTGTGACTGCCGGGAAGCGGCTGAAGCCCCCCGGTGGCCTCGGCCCCATCTCGGTTAGGATTTAAATTCCGTCCAAAGCAGCGGGGCACTGCGGGCTCCCAGCTGCGCGGCGGGGCGGCTCCCGTGTCCCCCGGGCGCAGTCACAGCGCTGTCCCCCCGCAGGTTCCCCGCGGATCGCTCCGTCCCCGCTGCTCTACGGGCCGGCGGCCGCGCTGGGCGGCGCCGCGCTGGGCGCGCTGCTGGCGGCGGCGCTGGGCTGGTGGCGGCGGCGCCGGAGGAAGGAGGGTGAGCAGCCACAAACCCAGCCGGGGCGGGCGGTGGGGACAGCCCCGGGACGGGGGGACGGTGCGGGCGTGCGGGCGGTGGAGGGCCCGGTCCGAGGTGACGGGCGGGCGGGACAGTCCCATCCCCATCACCCCCATCCCCATCACCCCCATCCCCAGTTGATCCCTTCCAGGGAGAGGCCTGTGGGAGGGTTATTCCCTACACGTCGGAACACCTGGAAATTTGGTTTTGTTCTGTGACACCTAAGTCGATGCACATCTTAGATTCTTTTTTTTTTTTTTCTTCTTTTCAGCACCTCTCTATGAAGTTGCTTTGTGAGTGCAATTTTCGGCTTGGGACCTTAAGACTGAGGGCACCGTACTGATGCCTGCTCTTAAAAGGCCTCTTTGCTCAGTGAAAAGCAAAGATTTATTTGCCTTGCCGGGGGAGGATCTGTACAACTTGGCAGTTTAGTTACCGATATGAAGACTTAACATGTGGTCACAGGAGATAGCCAGACTGTTCTTTAATATGGTAGAAAAACAGAAGGATACTCTGGGTGCTTTGCTCTGCCTGTCACGTGCCATGGGAAACCTCTTCTCTGTGGGAAATTCTCACCATTATTTAACAAAGCAAAGGACAGAAGTTCTCAGCTCTTCCTTTAAGTTCCCTCTACACCTGCCTTTCTCTATAAGAAACATGTCTTAGTGCTTGCCCAAATATTACTTTGCAGAGTTCCTATTAGCATATGATTATATGAACACATCTTCTGCCCTGTCCTCATCTCAATCTTCAACACCTTCACACTGCTTTCCTACTCAGAGACACACCGTAGCCTCTGTAGCCATTTTCCCCAATCATTCCTGGTATTTACTTTCCAAAGGCTAGACTGTCTGCTGGTACCTTCAGAGTATAACGTGATAATGCCATGAGTACAGTACCAGTATTAACTGTTCAGCGCTTCTTTTTGTGTAATTCCTTTAACATCACTTCTAGTGCCTTTCAGAGCCCCCCAGGCCATCACTAGTATAATATGAATTTTGCTGCTCCTCGGATTATGTGGTAGATATTGTCTCTAATTAAGATGTAAATGAAGTGCCATCTGCTTTAGTCATTCACTCTTGTCTCTCTTGTCCCAGCCGCAGCACTGCAGATGCCGCCCTGCTGCACCCTGAGGTGGAAGTCCCTGTTAAGTGCCTACAAGAAGAAATGCAATCTAACACTGAAAAGACTACCCTGAAAGACAGGAAAAGTCCAGAGTATGAGAACCTTGTGACTGCAATGGAATCACAAGATGAAACAGAAGGAATTTAGTTGAGTACCAGCTTTTCTGCATGAGCAGCCATGCAGGGCTGCAGGTACTGAATAGTGAACTTAACAGAAGGAAACCCTTCCTTCTGTTGTCCCTGTGCTCTGCTCTCACTGCTTGCTTTAACCCAGAGGAGCTGCATAACCTTCTGGTCTTTGGCAGACCAGGCAGGAGCAGAAATCCCCAGCCAACTGTTTTTGTACCCACTTCTACCGAGCAAGTTGTTTCTGAGCAACCTGAAGGACCCAGGGCAGGAAGGGAGGATCTGAAGGAGTGAGAACATGAAATTCTTTAGCCTGTAAATCCAGGAGTAGTTGGTGCAATGCTGCCAGTCAGTAACACTGGCAAGGGATACTCTCCAATGTGTGTTCCTGTTAAGACATCCCAGGCTGCAAGGAACCAGGACTGTGCCGAAAATTGAGATCCTCTGGCTTTTGCAGCTCAGCAAACACTGGTTGTGCATCCTGCCTATCCTTAAGTCTTTCTTTTTTTTTGTTATAGCATGGTAAAGGGACCACAGAAGGGAGGTTGATATCCCAGGATATCAGACTGGAGCTCAGTGCTCAGAGAGAGAGAGGGAATGAGTCTCTGAACCGTCACTCATTGGTTTTCTCCTGGAAAATCAGAACTGATGTTGAAGGAAATGCTGGCATTTAATTTTTATAGGATGGGGTCCAGAGGCATAATAAAATAGAGAGAAATTTGAGGTATTTGGATAATGATCAAGTAAGGGACCTCTTTGAATATAACAGACTGACACCAATTTACTCCATGGGATGTAAGTCAATCTGTGTGATTACTAATGCTGACCTATCTTTCAATATGGACTGTTCCTGCCTTCAGCTGCATTCCCTACAGTAGCAGTCACTCAGCAGCCTGATTTGCCTGGTTTGTTAATCGTTTGCATCTTGCCTGTACTGGAGTGCTGCTGTCCAGTCCTCCCTATCTGTCCCTCCAGCCATCATCTCTTTGTCCCTCAGGCTTGGCAGGGAGGAGGAATGCCTCCTGGCTTTAGCAAACCTAATTTGTAAGAGTTACTGGCTTTTTTAAATCAATGGGTGCAGCAAGGAAAGCATGGGGAAGCAGCTGAGATCAAGTCCCACACCCTCCTGCTTGGCCCTGACTTCACCCACAAGGCTCTTCTCTGTTGCCATGGATTGCTCCTTCTCAGGTCAGCAGCCCAACAGCAGAGTCACGCTGCTGTTTGTCTGAACACTATGTAGAGCCACACTTTTACCTGTACAGCTCTGAATTGAAATGATGCTTCTTCTGCAGAACATGAGGTGGGCAAGATCAGAGGAAAAATCTACTGCCTATATTGTGAGGGCTTCACAAACACAGTGACAGCCTTGCAGGGAGGGCTGTGCTCCAGGGAGGCAGACAGGACCCAGTCCATCTCTCTGGGACCCAGCCAGCCCTGAAGACTCCATGCTGCAGAAGCTGCTGGCATCAGCAGTTCCAGGGGTGGTGCAGAGCAAAGGAGTTGAGGGGAATGGGAAGCTGCAGCCACACTCACACAGGGCATTTGGTGCAAGCTCAATTCTGTGTGGGAAGGGAACTGAAAACTTCTCAGCTTCCCCATCCTTACCTCAGCAGATCTAGGCCCAAAACACATGACATGGCATTCTCCTCCTGCCAAATGTCATCCTCATTAATTTTCAATTAGCTTGGTGTTTTCCTGCTGTTATAAGTTCTGAGCTCCAGGTTAACTCATTGACTATGTAACACCATGATTTTTCCATCTTGTGATTCCTCCCAGCACTGAACTGCTCTGAGGAGGTCTGGACACCTTACTCAGAAGACATGAAGCCTGGGAGAAGCTACAGAGGAAGAAGGCAACAGGAGTTAAAAGGGGAGCAGATGCTTCAGATGAACCAGCCCCCATGTACTCCATGTTGTCACTGCCTCTAGTTAGGGCAGCAAAAGGACTTTGGTTACAAGTAGCAGAACAGTGAAAACATAAGGAGCCTGTCTCCAGTGCTGAGGTGTTTTTCCCTGTGCAGCAAGTGTGTGTTTATTTCTTTATTTTACTTTTGGTGTGTTTTCCATGTTTGTAGTAAAACCTGTTGGGAACAGAACATTTTTCTTCTGAAAGTCAGAGAGATTTCTGCTGTGTTGCATCACCATCAAACCAGAAAGCTTCTCCTTTCCTTGCACTGGTCACTCAGCCAGGGCTCATCTGCTGAGCCCCAGCTCTGCTCCAGAACAGAAGGAAAAGGTCAGTTTCTGCCCTGAAAGGACACTGCCTCCCAAAAACACACTGTCTCGAGTGGCTGGCACAGTGTCATGAGATTTACAGTTCCCCTTGCCTCAGTGCAACTGCAGTGCCTGTCCCATGGACAGGACCTCTTGGCTTTTACACCTGCTGGGTTTGCACCACACTTCAGAGCAGGAAGGTGGGAGGCAAAGTCCCAGAGAAATTTGTCCCACTGTAATTTGATGCTTGTTCTTGTAAGAGAGGAAGGGGTTTACTTTCTCCCCTTCACCCCAGTAATCTGGAAGGAGCGGGGGGCTGAAGGGGAGAGTTACCTGAAAAGCAGAGGGCAAACTACTGAAAGCAAAAATTGGAAATGCATGAGAAAACGAGAATGAAGGGCATAAACAAACACTTGGCCAGCTGTGGTGCAAAGTAGGTTGGGTCTGTGGAAACCTCGAGGTTTGAGTGACAGCAGGGCTTGGGGCTGACATGGCTGTCTGCTTCACTGAGGATCCGTTGGGACAAAGCAAAGCCTGAAATCATGGACCTTGCTCTGTTTTGTAGCTAACCTCAGTGATAAAGATCAGGGTGATGTCTGTGAGTCATGAGGAGGTGCTTGAGAGACCATGGGAGTGTGAGTCATAAGGAGTAAGGCCATTTCTGGAACACTTCAGGTCCACGTTTGTCCAGAAGTGCACAAGCTATTCAAAAAGCAGAACACAATTTGCGTAGGCAATTATATACAATCACAAGTCCCAGCTTTGTACAAAATCCAACTTCTTCAAAATATTTATTAAGAAAGAGTTGCAACAAAAAACCCAAAAGTTTAGTATTCATGTTTATTAATACTCTCAAAATTGCAAAATTTGCTGGTGGTACTGTCCTAAAACTAGTCAGTTGGGGTCTTGGGATTTTTTTTCTTTTTGAGTTTTCCATGTCACATGCTTTCAGAGAGTTTGATTTGTCAAACTGGGCTGGATGCTGCCCCTGTCATTCCCCTATACTGACATATCTGAAATGCTACAAGTCAGTTACTGAAAACACTTATCAATCATTACATCTTCAAGTGGGATGATTTAGAGGGAATTACTTTAATTAAATAGCAGAACAGGCAACCTTGCTGTAAGTGCTGACTAGGAATAACCATCCAAAGACAAGAACTCTTCTCCAAAGAGTAAGGCTCCCAGGAGGAGCAAAAGACTCCATAGCCTAATTTAAAACAGACTGAGCAAACATGCATTTTTCACAGGCTAATGGGCCAGAGGGAAGTTAATGAGCAGCCTCATTAGTTTGTACTCCATATAAAAAAGATTACTACATGTGCAAAGGGAAAATTCTTTATTACAGATAATGCTGCCTTTAGGCATGATGTTGTGATTATAGTTGCCAGGATCCTTGTTAACTGAGCTTAATTTACAGCTGGCTAGTTAATGCTGTGTAAGAAAACTTTGTATTTGGATGCAAAGAACAAGGATCCAGGGCACAATTCCCTATCTTCAGAGTGCAGAGGAGTTGCACCAGCACCGCTTCTGCTCAGATTTACTGTTGGGAGGGATACCCCGACATACACTTCCTAAACCGAGGTGGAAGGGCAACCTGGCAGCAGAGGATCAGTCAGGCGTTCTGGAACAATGGGACGGGCTGTTCAATACCTCGGTGGGTTTCTGGAGAGGTGCCGAGCCTGGAGAGGAGGACTCCTGCCAGAGCAGCAGGAAAGGGCTGGAGCCTCGGCGTGGCGTTGCTCAGCAGTGCCTCACTTGGGGTATTTGACAAACTGACACTCTGCACACTGAGTGTCGGACTCAGCTTGTCAAATACACGCAGTGCCACACCGCAGCTCCCGGGGTCACACTGTCCTCGCTGCATGCCAACCTGGGCACACAGAGAGGGAAAAGAAGCACAGCAGCTGATGTTAACTTTAGAGGCTTTTTCCAGTTAGCAAAAAGCATCATTAACCCTCCCATATTTCCCCCTCTTACACTTTTTTGGGTGAGAGAGAACCACACTAGCAGACACTGCCTTCTGCTGAGGAAAAATATCCATTATATTTATTCAAAAGTCAGAAAAAGAAGAACAACTCTGCCCCTGTGCATGCACTGACTCTATTGGAGGCTCTTCCATTTGGGAGAATACTGTAAAGATTATGATGCTGAAAAAAAACAAGCTCCACATAGGGAAACAATGAACTTCTTCAGAAGTGAAGTGAAACTTTCTCTTCCGTTGACAAACTAACCCCCTTCTGCTTCATTTTTAGCAAACAGAAAAAGCCTTTCCTGCAATAACTGGAGCTTTCCCCCTCCATATGCTGGCATAATCCAGCCTTTAACGGTGAACATCATATTCACACACACACTGCTTGCACAAAGACAAAAGATACCTTGTTCTTTTAACAGAAGTGTGCAGGAAATGCAGAAATGCACCTAAAGAAAACTAAATAGCAAAATATACACAAGAGAAGAAGTTGCACAGTATTACTCTGTTCTGTGTCCTTCTCAGATGGACTTCTTCTCACTGTTTAGAAATTCAGTCTAAAAACAGATTTGAAATTCTGATACTGTATAACTCTCCCAGAAAAATCTATACTGGCTCCTAAGTCACACACCCGTTCTGCACAACACTATTTATGTCATTCATACTCTTCGTGGACCTGTTCAGATATAGCTGAGTTTTTAGCATGGTGTTTTAGCTTCCTTACCAGTCCACAGATTTTAATTTCACATGACCAGCATCACCAGTTTGTGAGAAAGTAGTCATGCTATATTTAGTATCAAAATAAAATCTAAAATGCTTTTAATTACATTTTTGAAGGTAGACCATTAAAGACAATAAAATAGAATCAAATTAGGTATATTAACAGTATCACACAGTGGGCAATTCATCAATCATTTCTACCTCTAACTTCTGTGACTATTTTACATAGCTGATAATAGGATTCCATCTAATATCACACACAGAAACATACCTGGAGAGGGAAAGGTTTTTTTCAGGTGAAAGCACAAAATAAAAAACAGTAATGGCAAATACATGTTCACTGAACCCAGAAGAGAGTGGAGTAAAACTTAAGAGCAAGATAACAGCTACAGCTTTAAAGGTAAAATCTGTTTCTAGACTGAGTCACTACCCAGGCTTTGCAATTCTGGCATTCCCCTGTCTCCACCTTTGCCTTGGGTGCAATATAGATAGTGACCAGTTCTGTGTTCTGACTCCTCATTCCAAATGCAGTTCAGCCATGGCAGATAAAAGTATGTGGCAATGGATACAAGCAGCATGTGCATTTCATGAAGATAAGAAAACAGTGTTAAAAAGCTGATTTAAGATCAGCCTACTGGATTACATGTGGACCTGTGATCCCCAAAAGGACTCTAAGCCACTGGAGAAAGACTGAGCTGGCGCTTCTGCAGGTATCAAGGGACCAGATAGCCTTCAGCTTCAGTGCTGATGTCTAACAGGGGCAGATCTGGCCTTGGAGGGGGAAGAAGAAAACAAGGCAGCCGTGCTTCTGCAATTGCAGCTTAAAATAATCCCCTGCTGTGGCTTTCTGAGGGGAAAAACAGCCATTTAAAATGTTGCTGTGAGGAACAGATAAGGGGTGGGGACACAACGGAGATAATTCTATCAGCAGATGGGAATGGAACTGCAACTCTACCCGTAGAGATCATATCTGATCTGAATGGATTTGTCATTGTCAGAGCTTCTGGTTTCAAGCTAAAGTGAGTATTTCCAAGCAAAAGCTCGGTGTTATAAAACTGAGCAATTTACTGCATACTCTGAAGGCAAAACGGAAAGAATTTTTCTTCCTGCATTCTTGAGTAAGTCCCTTACCAAAGTCACAAAAAGTCCCCTCCAGGCTGCACATCATCACTCAGGTATTTTTACAGGGCTGCCAGACTGTTCTGCAACTTGTAATGAAAATAAAGGAAAAGTAAAATTATTGGATAGATTCAACTCTAAACCTAATAACAGCATGCATCAGTGTGGCTGTGTGGTTTTCACATGCTGAGTAGCAGAGCCCTAGGATGCAGGCTGCAGCCATTTCAAGGCAGGCATTTATTATGCAGGATTTGAACTGGAATCAAGGTCATCTCTGTTCTCCAATCAGTGAAATATAAATCATAGCCTGAATTGAAAGCAAGAGTCCCCAGAGCTCTGGGGCAAAAGGGTCTGCTGTACCCCTGGCCAGCTGAAACCTTGAGCTGTGCTTCTCCTAGGAACTGCAAGTCTTTGTCATAACAGAGACAAACAAGGCTTTGCTCATGGTAGGCTTCCACTGGATGCTGTCTTGCTCCATACAGGACCTTCCCACACCCCAGCCCTGCAGTGGACACTGCAGGAAGCTTTGCCAGACAAACTTTGACTCACTCTAAAGCCCCCAGGAAGGGCCTGATAATCCCCCCATTACCTGGAGGCCCCAGCCTCACAGGCTCCCACAGCCCCTGCACTCACCTGAGCCCCACAGCCCCTGTCCCTGAACTCTGGACTCTGTCCCCATGGCTGCTCACACCCCACATGCACAAAGAGGGGAAGAGGGGTGTGTGGTAAACCTTCATCTGCTGTACTGAAACCATTGGGACAGTGAGAAATGGAGCACAAGAGCACACTTGCACACAGCTGGGACAGGGTCTCTCCCTGATTACACCCTCCTCCATCCCCCACCATTACCTGTTCATTGTGAGCTGCCTCATCTATGACTAATTTAGATCAGAATCTCCCACTGCCAGCTCACAGGCAGCACGTGTGTGTCTGTGAGAGCAGAGGGAGCATGCACACATGCACCCTGGTGCCGAGTAGGGCTACACATCGCTGCTAATCACAATTCATCCTCATCAAGGAGCTGTAGTCCAGAGTGCGGTGCTCCCAGGCTGGGACCAGCGGTGTTCCATCCCTGAGCCTGCCCTCCCCACGCACACCCGGCCAAACACTACCTCATCCCTCAAAGGAGGCACCAAAAAGCCCCTCTGGCTTAGGCAGACACAGCCCCAGCACCGAAGGGAAGCAGCCCAAACCCAAGCAGGATTAAGACCCCCCCAAAGCTCAAGGTGTAACCTGAGGTGGGAGGACAGCGTTCCTCATTGCCAAGAACATGGACACCTCGCACCTTTTGGTGTCCCAACACCCACGGGCCTTTGGAACCTCCCAGGGGAGAAACAGAAGATGAACCCCAAAGGACACATCCTCCCCTGTCCCCAGCCACCCCTGTCCCCAAGCAGGAGAGGGACCTGGCACCTACCATGGCCGGGCCATCCTGAGCCACGCAGGCAGGGCCGGCAGCGCGGGGCCGCAGCGGGGGTCGTGCAGGAGCGCGGTGGGGGCACAGCCCAGGCACACAGCTCGGTTTTGAAGGGGCTGCTCCTCCTTCAAGAGGAAGCTGCGAATGGGGAAGATAAGGCTGAGGTTAGATAACAGGAAATGTCTGGATGTGAGTGACAACACATCCAGGTTGTGAAAGCAGCTCTCCCCATCCTGCTGCGGGGCATGAGGCTCACGAGCAGGGTGAGGGCGAACGCCTCGGCCTGTGCCCAGTGCAGCCTCAGCGGGCCGGGCACACAGGGCCTGCAGCCCACCCAGCCACAGCAGCACAGGAAAGGTCACTAGGGAAGACTTGTGCAGCCACATCGACTGTCCCAAGCGCGGCCACCTCAGGCCATCAATCTCACAATGGTCAGGCTCTGCTGTCCTGCCTGCTGAGGAGCCATGCAGAGGGCTGTGAGGGCACAAACAGCCAGAAGGGCTCTGGTTCTGGAGACAGGCTCATGCCCATGCTGTGCACAGAGGGGTGGATCTCTTACCCTGAGGTGCAGGGAAGCAGGGCTCTGTTTCAGGGGTGGGCTGACACTTCAGCCATTGCAGGAGGTTTTGCTCCCTCAAGGCTCACCTCGCTTTTGAATTCACAGCCATGCCTCAGTTCCTCTGTTCCCTCGCACTCACGTGAGCAGACAGGTTTTGCTTTCCCAGTTGCAGTACCTGTCCAAGGAGCTGGCCTTGCTTCTGTGCCCCTGCCGGTCCCTCCATACCCCCTCTGGTGCCCATTGAGGTCCCCGTCCCTGTCTCTGGAGCATCCACAGTGCTTGCACAGAACAGTAAATACCAGTGTTTAGTTAAGAGTTGTTACCCCAGCAAATCCCACAGTTCCTCATCTCCTGTCCTGTGCCTGCACTGCCCTCAGTACGAGGCACTCTCAGGTAGCACCCAGCATCAGTGCTGTTTTCATCCAGCCTGGCTGATACCCCAACTGGCCAGCACAGCTGTGGGGACAGAGACCAGCAAGCTGCATTTGCCCAGGCCAGCATCTCAGCCAGCCATGCAAGAGCAAAATGAATTCAAGCAAACGCAGGAATTTTAGAGACATTCCTCATGTTTCTAGGCCAATATGGTACACTGTATATTTTGTAAGGCCAGAATTCATTAAAAATACATTGCTCTGTGTCTGCACTACCCCAAGCAACCAGCTAGCCCTGACAGTGTGACGGACACTTGAGGATCTTGTAGGATTGGTTTTCACACTCCCAGCCTTCAGCTGCTGCCCTTCCTCTCCAGTTTTGCCTCCCCGCTGCTGTCTGGCTCTGCAACCAAACCCCTCAGACACCCTCCAGTGCTGGTGGCAGGGGCCTGCCCTGGTCCAGCAGCCTTCAGTTACGTTATCAGCGTGCCAGGACTGCAACCACAGACTTTATGTTTCTGCAGGTCTGACCACACCCCTAATCTGGAAAGCACTTATTTATGCCTCCAAAAAACTGAGCCCCCTGGGAGCACCCACAAGGTACTCCTGAGACTGTGCAGACATAGTAAGACCAGCCATCCTGCTAACAGTCAAACCCATTCCCTGTGCCCAAGGAAGAGTTAGTTAATGAGGAATACAGTTACTGTCCAGTTCCTCTTTCATTTGCCTGTGTTTTAAAATATACAGTAAAAGAGGAATGGACAGGTCTGGGTGGTTTTGTTCTGTTTTTACTTTGGTTTTAACTGCGAGAAAGAAGTATGTCTGTTCATGTAGCCTGTGCAGTTTTTCATGCAAGCCAGCATGAGCTTTGGTCCATGAAGGCTTTCTAGCCAACACTGCAATCAGAAACCTGAGAGTCATGAGCTGGGACAGTGGAGATCAAGCATCCTGCCCCAGCCAGGACACTGCTTTGCCTGCACCTGACCCCAGCCCAGTCCTGTGGGTCCATAGTAATGTCCAAGGTGAAAGGCTCTCAGAGAAGCTGATTTTCTCTGTACTTTGCAGATGTCACCACATTGCCCTACTCTGTGCAACAGCTTTGAAATCCCACTCAGCATTTCCCAATGAAGGGAGCGTTTGCAGTGCACTTGCAGTGCACGCAGCTCAGTAGCTTGCTCTGGGAAGAGGAAGAAGGGAGGTAGAGAAGCTGTGGGGGTCACAGCAAGATGGGGTAAGTGTTTTCACAGTTCCTTCCCTCCAGAAGATGGCTGATTATGACAGCTTAGCTCTAGGCACTAAAACAACCTGCAATGCTGCAGGAAAATAACACAACTATTCCTTGAAGGCCAAGCTGTGCATGATGGAGGAACTCACTTGGGAGGTCTTTAATCCCTGCATCTGGGGCAGGGACCTCTTCAGCCAGCAAGGTTAGAGATATTTCATCCTCACTACCAGCCTGCCTCTAGGCACAAGACTTCTCAACTGCCAGGTCTTGCCAGCAAAACTCACTCAGCTGAACCCTTCCTCACTGACCAACCTGAGCTTTGAGTCATGTGAACACCTTTTTCCCATTTCCATTCTTCACCTAGTTCAGAAAAAGAAAAACAAATCAACACACCACATGGACCTCCAAGTTTTGCTGTCAGTGCCATCCTTCCTTTCTGCCCTCTTTTCTGGGAGGTGCACAGCAACAAGAGTCAGAGGCTGGACTCCAGCAAACAGAGGATATTTCTGTTCATGGCTGATTATGTGTTTGGCACATTTATTTTAGACCTCTGGTTAAAGGGGGGGGTGGGGAGGGAAGGGAAAGAGAGACAGAGAGAGAGGGGGAAAAAAGCAGACACCAACCAGGAGGTTCAAAGCTGTTTTTCAGATGGACAGTGAGAGATAAGAAAACCCCACTAACTGTCACAGCCACTGAATGACCCAGAAGACATCCTGTACCTCATACACTATCAAGAATAGCATACAGGGAGCAGTAGTAGTGTTGACACTTAATCCTAAAGTACAGCAAAATAGCACCAGCCAGAGGTCAAGCAAGTTCAGGTACCTTCGATTTATTATTATTTAATTTTAATGAGTACATCTGGATTTTTATATGAGCGGAGGAAAACTGGGCTTCCTCTTTTCCCTCAAGTCTGACATACCTATTCAGTTGAGACCAGTTCATAAGTGCTAAGTAACCTTGTCCAGAGATTTTGCTTCGAAATAAAGTTGAATTGCAGCCACCTATCTCCTTAATTCCAGCACACCATTGAAAAATAAAGCTATATTTTCCCACATTTTCTCCCTCAAAGGACTGTCATTTTTCTTGCAGTAATCTTATTACTGGCTTGACAAAGAGTCAAGTCTTACTCTAGGTGTGAAAGATTGATAGACTTGATCTCTTAAAGAAATCATGAGCTATGGAGCTGCTTTATTCACTGCTGCTGTCAATACATTTACTTCATATCCATTATCCCTGAGAACAGAATCCAACCCTGGAATTCTAAAAAGACAACCATGGATTCATATATATTTCTTTTTCATAAAAAAATTAACAAGCATTTAAGTCGTCAAAGAGAGAATTGTGCCAATTCTTTTTCACAGACAATGAAGGCAGAGAGCAACTGTGCTTCTGACACTCATCACTGTCTTCTACATGCAGTAACTGAATTTTTTTCTCTGCATATTACTTTCAGAAACCACATATTAGCCAAGTTTCTCTGCTGCCACTTTCTGGAGATCCTACCAAATGTATATCCTGGGTACAAAACACTGCTGATGGCTACAAGGCATAGCAGGCAAAGGCCTGTGGTGAACTCGCACTCCTGCTCTGTGACTGCAGTCTCTGTGCCGTGCCAGGCTCTCTCCCACATGGGAATACAGCAGGGAAAGCAGCTTTGCAGTGCTGCTCTCAGACTGCCCTCCCATTGCTCAAGGGGCTAGCACTGGCACAAGCAATTGGCAGTCAGGAAAGAAAACCACATCAGGCCTTTCTAAAGGCTCCTAAGTCACAGATAACTGGAAACTGGGACTGCAACTAGAGAGATACCAGTTGCCCAGTTCTTCCATTCTTCCTTTAGCATCTGCTGCTGGTGAACCCCAAGTGTTAGGGTGCTGGGTCAGCTGGCCCCCAGTTCTGATCCTGGGCAGATGTTTTGCTCTTCGGTTAAACCTCAGAAATTATTCCAGAAACAGCATGGGACCAACATACCAGGAACACCTAAACACCAAGTGGATGTGTTTATCAGTCCTGCACTCCACTGCTGCAGTGTCACAGAGATGTCCCTTGAGCATTGACCACTCTCAGACCCTTCACTTTGGGCTTCCGAGAGGAGGCAGATGTGCAGTTATGCTCACCCCCCTTTTGGAACACAGAGGGCATTTCGACACCGCTGCCTCTGCTTGCAGAGTCACTGTCAGAGGGAAGTACGTGACCGCGGGGCTCCAGCTCACAGCTCGCCTGCTGTGTTTCTCAACAGTGACAGTTGAGTTTACATCAGCCACCCTTCTCTGTGGCAATGAAGTGCTTCCCCAAGACCATGGTAACAGAACAAAAGGGGTTTTCTGTGCAACACACCTCTGTCCCTCAGTACCTGAGGTATCACGCTGCTAGGCCACACTATGACCTTTACATCAAACATCCATTATCTATTTCCATCACATCTTCCCTCTTGTATTGGAGCTTTTGAGACATTCCAAGGTGTTTTCCAGTCCAGTGAAATTCCATCAGCACACCTCTTCCCTCTGCAGTGCCTCATGCGACACAGCCTAGGGCAGCGATGCAGGCTGAAAGGCCAGCCTGTAGCAACTGGGGATTTCTCCCCCTTCCCAAGGCAGCTGAGTTGCTTCACACCCTTTACTCAGTCAGGTACGAATCAGAGATCCCTTCAGGCAAGAGCATGGAAACACATGGAAGGAAAGAGGTTTTATTGACCCTGATGGCCTAATCTTATCCCAGGATGTGAATGAGCTCTAAAAACACTCAGACTGAAAAGTTCAAATATATACAAATGTCTCTTTCCAAAGCAGTTTATGGAACATTGCACAAATCCAACAAGGCACATAAAGTCTATTTTAAGCAGCACTCCAGCCTTATCCAGACAGTGAACTTACACTTGGAACCAAGAAAGACAAGAAATTGCCCATCAGAGCACATGGTCTGTTAGTGTCAGAGCGGTGTTAGTGTCAGAGCGCCGATTATCCGCTGAAATGCCCGCAGGCACGGAGTCAGGCCATCCATCTGCCTGCAGGTCTGATCGGAAGGGCTGACAGGGACACAGCCCTTCTGCAGGCATCCTGTCAAAGGCTGAGCAAGTGTGAATGTTGAATCTTAAACCTGGAACAGACAGGGTAACGCGAGGCAGGGTCACTGCTCTGAGCAGGTGAATACCCAGCCCGATGGGCAGGCTGTGCACGGGTCCGGGACACGGCTGCTCCAGTGCCGGGATACGCTCAGCCTGGAATCCGGCAGGCCCCAAAGACAACTGTCCTTTAAAAATTGTTTGCAGCCTATCAGAGGTATGTGTTCTTTTAAGGATTTGAAACTTTTTCGTAGATACAAAGTCAAATTTAGCGTGACTGGTGCAAGGAAGGAGGGAGACACACAGAGGGAGAGACTCTGTGCTCCCGAAGCCACCGGCACACCGGGGAGAGCGGCGCAGTCTGCGGAGGTTGCAGAGGAGAATGAGCTGCCCCTGGCCTCGAAGAGCCGCCTTTCGGGACCGAACCGGACCGAGCCGGGCTCCCCGCAGCACGGAGCGGCTCTTGGTGAAGGCAGGGCCCGGAGCCGCGGGGAGGCCCTGCCAGGCCGGGGCTGGGGTAGAGCGGAGCGGAGCGGCCCCGCTGCCCGCGCTGCCCCCCGCGGCCGGCAGGTGTCGCTGCCGCGCCGCTCCCCTTTGAACCGGGGCTCTGCCCGGCTCCAGCCCCGGGCCCGGTCCCTGTCCCGGCTCCAGCCCCGGGCCCGGTCCTGTCCCGGCTCCAGCCCCGGGGCTCGGCTCGGTCCGGCCGGCCCAGCGCTGCGGCCCCAAGGGACTCTTGCCCCGGCGGGGCTGGCGGCCGGCAGAGCCGCGCGTTCCGCGGCGGGTGGTGCCGTGGAAGCTGCGTGGGAACATTCTTGGCGGTCCCGGGCTGGCGGCCTCTCCAGGGAGAGGGCTGCTGGTCAGAAAGGGACAAGGACGACTTTCAGGCGGGGGGGCGGGTTTTATTTTTTAAATCCATGTAAAAATACTGCAAATAAAGCCTGAGCCGGCTGACGGGCCCGGAGGCTCATTGGCAGTCAGCCCCGGGCAGTCCGGCTCAGTAACTGCGGAAAGCTGCAGCATCGAAGAATTCCTTGTCCTGGGAATTGCCTTCCTGACAGCCCTGCTGTGGCCCTCGATATCGCTGTGTCAGCCGTAAATTTCTGCTGGGACCCGGCTAAAAAAAAAAACTCTTCGAGGCCTGCCATTGTCAGTTATGGCAACAACCTGGTTCTTGTCAGCCCCAAACCGCAATCAAACTCACACATCTCCATCCCTGTCCCAGCACTGCTCCCCGAGCACAGTGTGTGCTCAGGGACCATCACCCAAGCGTTTCTGGGTACTGTGTGCACACAGCTGATGGCAAACCGTGCCATGGGCCTGATTCCTGGGCACAGGGCACCTCGTGCATCTGCACAGGATCACAGTGACCATCTTTCCCCCACTGGTCCAACTTTGCATCCTTCAGCCTGACCCAGGCAAAGTTCCTCCTTGCTATCTGGCAGTTACAGTCCCTCAGGTTTTGCAGGTGTTTCCAGTTGGGATGAGCACTGTAATGAGTTTCATGCTACTAATGCCTTGAGACAGGAAACTTGAGGAACAAAAGGGATGGGTGAGTGATGGACCATGTCACACAGCCTGCACTGGGTGTGTGGATGTGGCGTTGGTCAGGGGGCAAGTGAGTACTCACCACTGGAATGTCCTGCAGGAAAGGGGCCTGTGCCAGGCCTGAGAGGATGCAAAATGAGATGAGGAACTGAGCTGACCCACAGGCAGCTCACATCCTGAGGAAGGGGAACCAGCCTCGGGGAGAGCAGGGACAGCGTGTTTGGCTGGGCTGGGAAGAGTGATGGCAGCTGCAAACCACAGTGGAGCAGGGGCAAAAAAGGAGACATTATTACTCTTCAAGGACACCAGAATTGAATCATCAAGAGTACCTGCACTTTGCAATGGGAATTGGAGTTGCTATGAGCGTGTGGTGGGGAGAGCCAAGGCCGATGCAGACAAAATATCAGTGCCTGCTCTCTAGCTGTGTGGCTGTGCCAATGTGCCTCACTCCTGCAGCAGACCCAGAGATCTCTGTGCATCTCTGCAGGGCTCTGGCTCCCATCCCTGGGGTCCCACAAGCTTTCCGGCTCACAACTGCACAGAGGTTGTTCATCCCCTTTGAGCAGCTCCCAAGTCATACTGTTACTGGTGCAATTTGTTGATGAAAATGTGGTTTGCAATGTCATTTTCTTAGGGAATGAAACATTTTGTTTCTCTGCTCAGGGACACATTTTTCCACTTCATTCAATCCTTGGGAGATAAATAAACATATATGTGCATACTGAGTGTGGCACGGTCCTTCTCACATTTCCTTTCATTTATTTGATGAAGTGAGGGTTCTCCAGTTTCTTTACATATGTAACATTTTTCACTTGCAAAAACACGGGAAGAATAAAATAAATGCATATTTCAGATACTTTTTTCTTTCAGCCCTTGGTTCTTAGCCTTTTGCATCATGTCCCCATGGGAAAGATAAAAAATATTTCTTACTTCATGTGACCTGGGAATTTGGGGTTCTTTGTCTCTTAAACGTTTTTTTAGTTTACACAGATACACACACTTCCCCACGTGTACAGTGTGAAAACTCTTTCTAGCAGGAAGTACTTGAAAGACACAAACCCCTAAAACCTTCTGCATTTCAGCTGTACACCCAATTTAAATGCTTTAGCAACAAAGTTTGACAAGGTCCAGTAAAGGCTAAAGTGGTACAGTTGGACTGCTTCCCATTTTCTTTCATTCCTGTCTTTAAAGGAGAGTTTTTCTTCCAACAGAAAAGCTTCTTCCCTCCTAACCTGCAGCCCAGGTCCTGTGGGGAGCAGCCATCTCTGCCCACACCTCTGAACAGAACAGGCCATTCCCGAGCCCCAGGATCAAACAGCGTGGGTTTGGTTGTGTCCACAGTACAAAGCCCTCCAATCCACATGTGGAGCCTTTGTGTTCCTAAAGCATAAGGCTTGATTTTTCTTGTGGATTTTTTTTTTTCAGTTCAAAGCACATGAAAGGAAACACATCTTGTGCTGCAGTTCGTCTGAGCAGTGTTTGTATAGCATGAAACTGTACGCTTGCCCATGCTGCCTATTGGCAATTGTTCCTGATTTATGATATTGTCCAAACAGTGTTCAGGCATCGTTTAGGAGAGTATTATTAGCAAAGGCTAAGATAGTGCCAGGGTGTGAGCTAATAAGTAGGATAGACAATCACTGGTCCAGTGCTGAAGCTCTTAAGCTGAGAATGTTTTGTTCACAGCACAGCCACAGCCTGGGAATCAATGGAAGCTGGAGGGATGTGATCTGGGAGGTACGGAGTTTACACCCTGCTCTGCCAACTGGGGCATCCCAGAGCATCAGGAAACCTTTCCACACTGCTCTGTTTCTTCTTTTTCAGTGACCATCAGCTGCCATACCATAATTTAAGTCCTGTAATATTTATATTCTTATATAAATAACCACAAAATCAGTTATACTATGGAGATTGTTTTGGTTAAAAAGAGCAAGAACGTGAATGAAGTGCTGCACACTGTATAGGGGTTCAGGCAGGAATGGGATGCAGTGGAAGTGCAGCAAGCAGAGGATTTCCACCTGGAGAGCAGGAGGAGGCTTTTCTCCAGGGAAAGTGACAGCATCACAGGTAGCATTGTGGTACCATGCTCAGAGACTGTGGATAGTAAAGCAACTGGGATCAGGGCTGTGTGCACTGATAATGTGGTTTTGAAGGGTTGCCTTGGTTGTTCTTCAAGCCCAGCAAGCTTTGCTCCTGTTTGTAGGGAACACAAATACTATGGGAGCACTATTGGGATCAGGAAGGAATCAATGTGGATTATTCCTAAAATCAGGGTGGTCCACATTTCCATGGAAAAGTAGTCAAAAACATCTCAAGGTCGTTAAGTTAAAAGAAAAGCATTTAAAAACAAAGGCTTTTAATGTGTTTTGAAGGACATTAAAATCTTTTAAACAGCTCATTTTTTCTCTTGAGCACAGCAGAAATTTCTCATAGTCAGTAATTGATCCAATACACTTCATCTTCTGCAAGTTTTCTGTTCTGACACTCCTCCCCACCATTTTCTTTATTTACTCACTGTTTAAAACTCTTTGTGTGTCCAGTCTGAGATCACATCCTCTGCCACAGGCAGCTCCCAGCTCAGATGCCCTAATCAGCACTGACCTTCCTGGTGAATACACCTGGCTCAGCGAGGGTGAAACTGTTCCAATGAGATGGCCACTGCCAAGGGACTGCCTTTTCTGCTGCCCTTCCCTAAATTATTATTTGTTCTCAGCAAGCTTTTACATTATTTCATGATTTCTTAGATGTTTCTACCTGTCAGTCATTCCAGGGACTTTTGATGAAAAGTGAGGGCAGAAGAAAATCTGGAAGAAAAAGTGGAAGACTGCAAAGAGCTGCCTGTACTCCATGGCACCTCTTCCAAGCCTCACATCTGGGGTGGGAATATTCATATGAGTGGAAAAGCACTTTGGCCTAGCAGAAGTTGGTTCCCTGCAACACAATCCTGAGCTGCAGACTGAGCCCAGACTAACATGGTTTAAGTGGCAGGGCTTCCGTCCCCTCACGCTGGGAAATGCTGCTATGGTTTTACAAATCTTGCTGTTAGGGCATTTTTCTTACTAGGTTGCAGTCTTAAGTATCCTTTTGCACAGTTGCATCCCACTAGCTTCAGATACAAGCTGAAATTAAGAAGAATGACATGAAATGAAGCCAAGGGGAATGCATTAAGTGATGTTTGCAGAGTACATTGATAGAAGGGGACAAAATGTCCTTGGGAGAACAAAGAAATTGATTGTTAATAACAAATTCCATGATGCAGACACCAAAGAAATTTCATAACTGCTGTGAAGTCCCTGTGTGTTAACCTCATAGTGCAGACCTGCAAAGTGATCAGCTCAAGGTAGAAGGGGACAAAATCTGACATTAATCTGACTCTAAGTACCTGACAAACTTTGGTTGTATGAGATCTAAACAGGATAAAGGGAATTTCAATGATGTCTGCACTGAGAATGGATTGCAAGCCTCAACCCTGAGCGAAGATCCAAGCCCAAAAACCTCTGACAGTAGCTGTGATTGTTCCACATACTTTTGGCAAACAAAAGAGAGTTTTAAGCTGATTTAATCCTTCCTGCTTTTTCTAATAATCAAGTTAAGATAAGAGCCATGCTGTGGACAGAAGGAAGGTCAGCAGACCCCCAGTATCTGTCAGGTGAGAAAACTAAGAAGATGGATAAAGAGAAAAGATTTGATGAGGGTGATGGGAAAGAGGACAAAAAAAGTTAATACCAAAACTCAACAGCAACCAATTGAATGAGGTGAGGATTTCTCAGTGAGTGGAGCAGCACCAAAACAAAATCTGAACATGCTGGGATATTGGACCAGTCTTGAAACGTAAACCATCCAAATCAGTGCCAGCAGTTTTCCTTTGACAGCATCAGCTACCAGAGGAAAAAGAACTGAGCAGCAATTGCAGAGCAGGAGAGCCAGAGAACCTCACAAGCAGGTACAGCACAGAGGGCTGTGAGCTCTGTATCTTTTAGGTGATGTATTGGAGTTCTAGTGGCAGCAACATGTATAACAAATGAGGTCACCAGACTAATATTATTATAACAAGTTCCACATGAATTAATCATGTTTGAGCCATGATAACAGAGGGTTGGTTAGTGAATTATCTCTGAGGCTCCCATCTCTCTGGCACTTGCTCTAAAACCAGTTGCTTTGGGATGGGGCATGGACTGTTTTCTTTCAAAAGAAATCAAGCATTTCTTTCAAAAGCAGACTCATTTAGTCTGAGTTTTATCCTTGGGTAGGTCAAGCTTTTGTAGTGGGAAAGTCCAAAACTGCAGTATGATATTTTTTGTAAGGTTTTATGTTGGGCTTTTCCTCTCCTTTCTGTGCAAGATACTGTAAGGACCCTGGGAAAGTTTTCCCCACCAGCCTTCTGGTTTTGAGATAAATGTAATCTCTTTATAAAAACACACACTCACATAGCTTACAGCAGCCTTGTGCTGGATGTGGTGTTCACCATAAATCACACCACCTCACTGCCAAACCAAGTCTAAAACAAAAGGAAAGAAACTTCTTAGTGAATGTCCAGCTTTATTTCTGTCCTTCAACATCAAGAAACTCATGTGAAAGGTTTTTACTAGTCCTTGCACTGAAAAAAAAGCTTTGGGAAATCTCCAGATAAAGGTTTTCCTGAATAAATAGACCACGCAGGTTAACATACATCAATAAATAGAAACTCTTATGACCATGAGAGAGAAAACACATGCAAGTGTGAAGCTGGTTGGGTGCCTGTGTGTGTGACATCCACAGGTCTGGTCATGGCACTGGCTTCCAGCGTGACCATCCTCCCTGATGTGGGGTGGCTGCCAGGCTGTCACCAAAGGAATGAGAAAATAAAGAGGAGAACTTTGACCAAACTCTTGGCAATCAGAGCAGTTGTTAGTTGACTTGCACATCACAACAAAAGTTGAAGTCAGGTTAATGGCAGAGGGTTGTCCACAGGCTATTTTTCTCAGTCTAGTCGTCCCAGAATCACTGCTGTACTTTACTTTGCAATACAAAAGATGTCTCTGTGGCTCACATGTAGCAAGCAGGAAACCAGCAGGAAAGAGTGAAGATTCCACAAAAATTCCACCTTTTCCTGTATTACTGACCATGCTGATGCTTCCTCTGTTCAGTTCTTGTTTGGCTCCTGGGCACTCACCCAGACTCACCCTCCGGCAGAGACAAAAAGTGCCATTCACGGACTGAAAACTGGAGCTTCGGTTCTGGGTAACCATTTGGCTGACAGATGTTTCTGCTTGCCTGTCTCCGTCATCATTTTTTCTCCAGCTAATTCCTATCTTAGGAAATGTGTGGCACTAGTGCAAAGAAGGAAGGAGGAAAACCCACAGAAAATTGAGAACATTTTTAAAGCCTTGGGGTGTGAATTTCCTACCTGTTGGCTGGTGATGTTGGGAGGGTGTGCCTGCACCTCCACGTGTGAGTGGGAGCCTGTCTGCAGTGGATATTTCATGCAAGACAAAGGCACAAGTTACACAACATCTCCCAACTCTTGTTTCGCAGGTCAGGAATTGTCAGCAGTCCAACAGTTCAGAGAAATGCTGTCTGACAAAATGTGCAGAGCTGAGCCCTGGTCCTACAAGGGGGAGGGACACCTCTGTCCATGCGGAGCTGTCACCTGTGCCCAGGCCTTTGAGCTAAGACAAGAATCTTCATGAGGGCAATGGTAAAGAAGGACATTGGTAATGTACTGGGAAAAGCTCAGGAGGAATTCCACTTTCTTCATTCCTTGAGCAGATCAGATCTCATTTTTGCCCCCTTCATTGAGTCCCTGATGGATTAAACTGTCCCATAAAAATGAGGCACAAAGCTCAGTATATTTTGTCTTTTGAAACCACCTTCACTCATAATCTCACAGAGCTGCCTCACCCCCTGACAGCTCCTTCCTGCTGGAAGAGGGCCTGGCTATGGCCCTCACAGTCCTTGTAGACGTTGTTGAGAGCAAGGCCAGAAGGCAGAGAGCTGGGTCTGGTAGCAGTGTGCAGTTCCTCACATCCACTCTCCCAACACCATCCTGCTCACACCTGCTCACCACCACTCCTGTTCCTGTTGTTCTGCCATCAGTGTTTCCTTCCAGTGTTCCCCCACAACTCCTCAGGAAATACTGGCTCTTCCCAGCCTTGTAGGCAGTCTTGGCTACCAGGGTGAACCAATGGAGGGGCATTAAACAGCAGAACAGAATAAAAATTGTTTCTCCTCAGCAGTTTCCCCTTTCCCCAGTGCCTCACACCCCCACACTTGCTGCCATCAGGTGTCTTTCTTCTGACACACATTGACTCAGGGATGGAGAGTGGAGAGTTTCAGAGAGACCCTTTTGTCACCTTGTCCCTTTGACCAACCTCGCTCCTGACAGAGCTCCTGGGCTCAGCTGTCCCCTCCTTGCCATTTCTTCCTAAGCTTTCTGTGTGAGCTCTCTTTGCCAAGATGATGAGCATCTCCAGCCAAAGTCCAAAAGGCCAAATGGAAGCCAAAGTCCCTGGAGTTCATTTCTCTTTTCTCCTCTGTTTTCCTCCTTTATCAGCAAGCAACAGTTTCCTGGTGAAGATGGGCAGAAAGAATCAGCAATATTGAGCAAACTAGGAACACAAATGCCCCCAACATTTCCAGCAACCAAAGCTCCCTGTACACAGTTTATTTGTCCAGAAAACCTGAAAAATTGTGAGAAGTCAAAAGACAGTAGCTTTATATATTTTAATAGTTTAATTTCATGCTACCCAAGGTTAATTAAAAAAAAAATAGAAAAAGTAAAATAAATATACAATAGGTTTCATTTGTTTCTTTTTAACTTTTTGGTTTGTTTTCATTTTGTTTCACTTCTGAAATGTTTTGGCCTTTGTGCAGAAAAGTAAGAAAACAGAAACAAATATATTACTGTCTTTGTTCATTTGTCATGAGGGTCACAAAAGTCTGTTTCTGAGATTGTTTTATTCCTAACTTATGTCTATTAACTGTACAGCGTCTCACAATGATCCCATAAAATCCTTGGGAACATGGAGACAGAAGAGCTGCTCATTCTGTCCAAATGCCAGTGTGATGAGGGAGGGTGTCACACGACTGTCACATCACCAACTCCGTGATGTGGCTCATGAGCCTCATTCTCTGACCCATCTCCTGCACACAACTTGTGCCTCACGGTGTCCCAGGACTTGCACAACCACGGGTTTTTATTTCCCAGCACTGTGGTGGGCATCACTGTTCAAGGAGGGATAATTGCAAACTTCTGTATATGGGCATTGCTGCATCTTAGTAGAAATATTTTGAAGATTTCTGACTTCCTGGAGTGCTCTCTTAAGGTGCTCCACCTTTGGAAGCACAGGACAATGGTATTGGAGAGTAAGATTAAAATCTTGGAACTCTTGCATGCACTTTTACAGAAGGAGTGAGGTCACAGGCAAATTACTAAGCTGTTGGGAGGAGACTGGGACTGTTTCTAAATGTTTGTCATTTTCCTACAAGGGATTTTTACCACCTCAATAAGCAGCTGTCCAAGGCAGGAGGCAGTTGAGGGAAATACTTTGATGACACTTTGGCTGATCTGGTACTGGTGATGCTTCCAAGGGTGAGACAGTTTTGCAAAGCTCCTCCACCCAATTCAGAGCACTGTGACTAACTCTGCTGCATACAGCCCATTTCCTCAGAACAGCAATCACAGGCTGCAGACAGCAGCCTGGTCCTGCCCCAGTGATGTCCTAAGAACAGCCAGCACAGTGCAGTATGTCTGAGAGAGCCTTAACATGGGTGTGATACCCTGCCCAGGAATTCCAGTGTCACAAAGTAATTATTTGTAATAACTCAGAGTAACAATTTCCATATGTGGGACTCAAAAACAAGAACTACAGGTTAGGAGATAGATACAGCTTGTTAGATGAGAGCAGGATTTCCATGGGCTTTAAAATAAGATCTATCCTGTTTTCTGTTTTGGTCTCCAACACCCCACCAAAATAAAATCAGCTGCAAACAGATGTGTCAGTGAGCAGAGCCAGAATTATTGCCAGAGGTGTGAGGTGGGGAGGGTTTGACATGGCCTGAACTCTCAACACCATGATCATACTTTACTGATTAAAGAGCCTGAACACATGCACCTTTCACTTCCAGTTTAGATTAAAACCTTGACTATCTCCTCCAGGTCGGGAAGTTTGGTGTTCAGGCTCTTTCAGGACTGTCCAGAATGTGGAAATTCATAACCAGAGTGAGAGAGACACAAGAGACAGACACAAACTGAGGTCTCCCTAAAAACTTCCATGCAAAGAGGCTTGTGTGCTTCCCTGCATGGAGGAATAGGATCTTCCTCTGCTCATCCCTCAGAGAGTTCCTTTGTCCAGCTGGGCAGAAAAAGCCAGGAAAGTGAAGTTTAATGCCAAGGAGCTTATTTAGCTGAATGGTGGCTTTTTATATTCTCTTCCACCCCCCATTCCAACACGCACACACACAAACACACACACAGGCTCTGGCACACACACACATCCTGGAGCAAGGAAAGGAATTCCCTGCAGGACAGCAGGACACAGGCCAGGACCTCAGATGATACCAGCAGCTGGTGTGTCCTTGCCCTCACCCCACAGAACCTCCAGCCCTCCGCAGTGCTCAGAGCTGGATCACCAGCCCCACGCACAGACCTCGCTCTGTTCCTCAGCACAGCACAAATCCTCTGGCCCCCAGCCAACCCACAGGGTTCCTTTCCCCCTTTCTCTGCCAAAGCAAATTGACTTGTGACACCTTCCCTTATGTTTTCATCCTTTAAAGGGTGGAAAGCTGAAAGGCTGGCTTCACTGTGTTTGCTTCCATGCCTCCTTTGTGCTCTCCCACCTAGATGTTAAATAAGCCCTTTCAGGGAGGACTGGCCATTGGAGCCACTGCTCAGCACTGTGGGCAGGAAGGGCAGCGTGTGCCCGTGCACACATGTGCCAAGCACAGCCCAGGTGCCCTCCCTGCAGCCCAGGGGGAACAGTGCTACCCCAGGAGTGTGTCCTGGCTCCCTTTGCTCCCACTCCCAAGCATTTCAGCTCCCTGGGCCTTGGCCATCCTGCTGTTTTCCTTTCAGAAATGCTATAACCTAGTTCATTCCTTCTCTGACATAAAACACATTGCCGATTTTGTCTGAAAGGGAAATAAGAATTTTTGTGCCCTGTAGATCACGGATCTTATTGTCCTCTAAAAAAAAATAATTTATAACTTCACAATCTCAGACAAGACCTTGTGCTGACCATTGGACACCTTCTTCTACTTCCTTCACATTAGCAGAAACCTAATCCACATATACACTACAAACTCACCTTCTTGATCATTTATGGTTTGCAGCATTTTTCCCAAATAGAATGAGAAAAAGGCTTGTCCATGAACTGAATGAGCTCCAACTCTTCTACTCCTGACTTTTCTGCTGACTCTTCTACTCGTCTCCTTGCATGAGATTACGAGGGACCATCTCGTGGTTTGTGCTTATGTAAAATATAACACTGAGGTATTACAACAATCCAGCCAATAAAAAACTGATTAATAACAAAGGTGATGCCAAAACCAGGTGGGATCACCTGACAATTTGTTTGGCTAACAAAGGCACAAAGGACCAAGTCCAAAGCCCAGTGGAAGGCACCTGTGCACGTAGATGCAGTCCAATGAACTTGGGTGTAGCCAACAAATCCATTACCTGGGCTGTGACAGTGGCCAAGGTGCAGGATACCAGATCTGGTGCCCAGGTGATGAGAACAGCGCCCTCTGCCAAGCTTAGTGCAAGCAAAGTGCCTTGCCAGCATCTCTTCTGCCTTTTTTTCTGGTGCATCTTGCTCTATTACCACAGCAGTTACCAGTAAGACGTTCCTCAGCTGCACAGTGCCTTGGTGAGGGCATCTCAGCCCTGTTTATAACAAACTCAGAGCCTAGAGGTAAAAGAGCCAGAAGACACCAGAATGTGCCATCTGGCCTTGGAAAGTGGGAAACAAAGAGCTTATAAATATGCAGGGACCTCCCTGTGTTCCTGGGACCACATAGCAAGAAGACAGAAAAGCTCAAACATATACGGAGAGGAATGTCTGTCCTCCTCCCTTTGCCTGTGCTTCAGCCAGGATGTTTGTCCAAGAAGAAAGCCAGTTTGAACAATAAAACCCATATGTCAGATGAGGAAGGGAAGTCTGGAATCCAGCACACCAAAAGAAAAGATTGAGACAAGTTCATCCTTGTGATAAGGTTCCCCTCTCCAATAAGGATGCACATCACAGCATCCTTGTTAGGGGGCCAAACTGATAATTGCAGCAGTGTGGTACTTGGCACTTTGAACTTTTCATGCAAGAATTGTGAAGCACTTTACAATTAAACCTAAATATATCTTTATATGAGATGGGAGGGGCCATAAAGAGATAGCTTTGCTTATTTTGAGCATGAAAAACACGTAATTCCATTACAACACAAACCAGAAGGCTCTAATTCACCTGGACATGGTGTTTTTAATGAATTTTAACGGAATTATGCCAAATCAGATTACAAAGGCAGAGGACTTGCATGCCTTCACACTTAAAAACAGTGTTCTTGTGACCTTTTGTAGTTACATTTTTAGTAGTAGAAATTGCATAAAATAATGAAACACAAGAGTCCTCACTTTATTAACATTATTGACACCTCAAAACATGGAGTGGGAAGGAAAGTATTGTGAACCAAGTCTGGCAAGCCATAAGATTAAGTGAGGTCTAGGCACTGGGAGGTTTTACATCTGAGTAATTGCAAATTTTCACCAAATTTTCATCAGTTTCATTAGTTTTGGTAGGAAAAATGTTTTCCTCTCATCTGTCTGTGTGGCAAAAGTCCTTGCTAACAGGGTTTCTTTAAACCCCAAAGTAATTAAGTTCCTCATTAGCTAAACTTTGAACAAAGTTCTGGCAATGACTTCCCTGGCAAGGAGAATCAGTAGCTCTTACTGGACTGGGGTTGTCAGACATTTCCAGAAAGCAGCACTGAGCACCTCTCAAACGTGCCCACGACTTCTCCTCCTGCTCTCAGCAGCTGACAGAGATGCCAATGTCCCAGAAGTGATCCCAATGCAAGGTTTCTCTATTACAACCATCTCCAGGCAGCAATCAGGTTTGCCACATGCCCATGGTCCTCACTGCTCTCAGACAGCTGTGGTGTATCAAGGATCAGGGCTGGTGGATTCAGTGCCCTTCACTCCTGCTGCTGTCCCCCAGCTCAGGAAGGCCTGTAACAAAATCTCGTGCCAAATGTCTCCAGCCAGATGAGGAGAGCAAGAGGTTACTGATACAGACGTGGAGTCTTCAGGTTCTGTGGCTTCCTTGCTGTATTTATTTGCTTCTGCATGTCTGCAGCAAGCTTGAATGAGTGACTGCTGCCCTGGCTGAGGAGTCAGCAGCTGGGGCTGTTACATTCCCAGCCCTGGCACTGACCACCACAGGGGTTTGGCTTCTGGCTATCCTTTTGCCCGTATTTTACTTTCAGAATCTCTTTAAGCTGGCATAAGCTGGTTTTACCAACAGCAGCAGCAGTGCTGACACAGGGTTTGCAGGGTGCTCGCAGATCTTATCCCAACTTCATCCCAGCAAAACAGCACATATATTTCACCCAGGGTCAGGGGTGGAAATGGCTGTGCAAGCCAGCTCCCAGTGACTACCAGGGCATCACTTGTCCTTTCCATGCCAGAGTCTGTTGACTTTGGTTTCAAGCAGTGCTTCACTAACAGCTCCTGACATACTGCAGCACTGATTTCACTGGGTCCTTGATCCTGTGCAGCATCACTGATCTTTCATGAGCAAAATACACCAACACTAAAGATAAAGCAAGGAGCAGGTGTCTTGTTCCTCTGGGCTCTATATGGAGCTGACCATGCAGTGGCAGGGTCTGGAAATTCTGGAGATGAGGAGGAGTAAGGGAGAACTTAGATTTGCTGTGAAAGGGCTGACAAGTTCTGTTTTAAATAGTGGACTCCAGTTTGTGTTTGGCCTCTCATGAGTGGATAGTGGTGGAGAGCCAAAAGCGTTCCCTGCTTATGACTGGCATGGGAGCTCCTTATGGGGGAATCCTGAGGAAAGAGCTCAGAGACACTTCTGGGAATCTCTTCTAGTCCAGTGTGGTCCTGTAGGCTGCAGCTTATCACAATACAGAAATGCTCTGTGCCTCCAAATTTGCTTTTCTAAGGGAGAAATGGATTACATGGGCTGCTTATGATCTTATTTCTGGTGGAATTTTTTTGTCACCTACTTCTGCTAAGATTTACCTTTGAGAGTCAGTTCCTTGGCATGCACAAGCTGGTGTTGTTTAACTGCACTGAAACTGTTTTGCCTGTGACTTGTGTAATTCAAACTGGTGGTTTCAAATGGTCATCACTGGTCCTCTCCAGCCCATCTGCCATCACCCTCAACAAGGAGATCAAGTGCTTTACCACCCATAAAGGCATTGCTATGCCATTCTGATCCCCATCACGCTCACACATTTTTGCAGACCAGGTGGATGTCCCAGGAAAGCGTCTGCTGGAGAACTCTTTGTCGAAGCTGCCCGTGCCAGGTTTGTTCTTGCAGAGCAGAGCACAGAGGTGCTTTGCAAACATTCTCACAGCCTTGGAGCAGCACAGGGCATCTCACTGCCACATATTCCAAGCCTGAGTTTACCTCATGCTCTGGGACCACAGGCAGGAAGTAGCAGTCTACAACGAGAAGCAATTTGGGGCAAAGACGGCTCTCCTGTGTTGTCTGTGTGGCTGCTCTGAGCAGGACTCCTTCCACTCTCAATGTGTTATTGCAGGGAATAGCCGGGAGCTGGGTGGGGCTGCAGGGGCTGCACGGACAATAAAAGGAAATGCCTCTGCTCTGCATATGCTCTGGAGAGGGAGGGTGCTAGTGCCAGGCAGGAGGGGATGTTGTGCAAGACAGGGTCCAGAGGGGAGGCATCTGCATGAAAACCAGAGCAGAAGAAAGTACTTGAGAGAGAGTGGATGGGTGGGTGGGTGGGTGGGTGGTGTCGAGGGAGTGGGAACGAGACAAAAGAGGCTGTGTAAGGCTGTGTGTGAGAGGACTGCGGAGAGGAGATGAGAGGCAGAATGGCTGTGGGTGGCATGGAGAAGGATGCAGCGCCTGCTCTGTGCTGCCAAACAGAACACTCCACCCCAGATGCTCTGAGCACCTTTCCAGCTACACCCTTATTTTACCCTGTTAACCCTCTATATCCAGTGTCCTTGTCTGAACAAGAAAAATTGTGGTATAAGAGTCTGGGTAGGGTGCCAAGGTTCATCAAGAGCTGTCCATCCCTTCAAGCAAACAAACAGCAGCATCTTTTCAAAGCTCCCTTGAGCGCACAGAGAGGCCTCAGAGTTGCTGTAGTGTTGGGTCTGAGGGTCATTAGAGAACAACCTCTCCAGAATTGTTTCTCCTGATTTTTGAGTCAATGAGCCATCTTCTTACAAAAAGTATTCACACATATCAGTGTTGCCACAGGGAAAACAAAAGCTTCATCCTTCATTGCAGCAGCCTTCTAACTACACTCCTCCCTACAACTTCAACATTTTTCAGTTAAAGTTTTTACTTTTTCTGCTTAAAAAAAAAAAAGAATTGGCTTGGTTTGGAGACTGCCTGACCCACATGGCTTAGACCTCCAACACCCTGGGGTGCTAGCAAGTGACATTTGGAATCAGACCCCTCTCTAAGCCAGGTTCCTGAAAAGCAGTTGGCATGGGCCAAAGAGGCTGATAAATAAAATTAACAGGTTTGAAGGCAAAATAGAGAAAGAAAAATCAAGCTTGTCCATAAATATCCCTCAGAAAGTGAAAACATAGAAACAGTGACCTAGTGGGAGACTCTTTCAAAATTCCAGAGGATCATGGTAATCTGATATGTACACTGACTTCACGGGTTTGGAGTCCTTCTCAAGAATCAGACCACAGCAGCACACACTTTGTCTTAGCCCCTGCATGCCATCTCCACGCCCTGCTGTTACAGCTCTGGTTTGTAAAGGGTTTCAGTTTGTTCCTTTGGTGGATTGTGATTGCCCTGGATCAGCTTCAAATAGGAGAAAAAAATGTAAAAAAAAAGAAAAAAAAAGACAAAAGGAGCCTTCAGAGGTCCTGAGCACTGTGCCTAGGTGGTGATCTCATGGCAGTAATGACCTCAGAGGTGTGTTTGGCTTGGTTCAGATTCACAGAACTGCCTCTTGCCAAGGATATTTTAAGTGGGCCAAAAACATCTGTAAACACACCCATCCAAAAACACATGCTGCGGCCATGCAGTTACAAACACACATCATGTGCCTCACGTTAACTCATATGTGCTCCTCTTGGGAGAAATGGGGTCTGCAGCCACAGACAACCTGTTGGTGCTGTTTATCTCACAGCTCAGTTTATCTCTCAGCTCAGATGCTTGATGTGTACTCAGCCCATCAGTTGTAGCATGTGCCATGCGGTACAGATGTCTCCTGTGGAGTTCCTGATCCTGGATCCCAGACTGGGGGACTATTCCTAGGTCTTATTTCTCTTATTTCTGGTTAAAATAATTTTTCTGTAAGCCATCTGAACTTTGCTGTGCTCCTCATAACTAATCCATTTAAAACAGGAAGGAAGGTGCTCCTGGGGGTCCACTTTTCCAGGATGAACATCGTGCTCCTCACAGCCGTGGCTGTTCGATGGCTGTTGCTCAGAACTGCTCTCAGCAATGACTGCAAAGAGCTGTGGGTTGCCCCTGCAGAGCCCTCAGTGTTCTGCCTGCTGACATTCTTGGTGCTCAACACATGCACTAGATCATTTTCACAAGCTGCTGTGCATTCCTCTCCAAACGCACTGGGGATGCACTGATTGCCTCTTTTTCCAAAGGCTAAATCATGTACACAGGACTAAGGCTGGAAGCTGGCAAGAAGAGCAGCCCTGTCTGCATAGGCAGAGCACTTCCATGGCAAAAACTCATACTCTCAAAAGCACATATTTTCCCATAAATGGCCAGTCACAGAGAACCAGCAACCACGAGCTGATGTGGGCATAGGGAGGAGCTCTGATGTCCATTAATGATGAGGAGCAGCTCTGTGACATGGTTGAACTGCAGGATAAAATTGTGCATGACTTCACGGGCAGTACAATGCACAGTGATGGTACTTGGGGCCCTCAGCTGCACATGGGGCTTGGGATTTTCGTCTATCCCCCAACCCCTGGAGAGCACAGCGCAACAAAAGCCCCTTTTCAGCACGTCTAGCTTTTCAGCAGCTGCTGAACATCCAGACCAAGCAGCACACACCTCTGACTCCAGCCTCTCTTGGGCACTGAGAGCATCTGATGGGATCCCCTGAGCTAAACAAACTGCCTTTAAGGAGATAGAATGTACTCTAACAACCACAGCAAGTCCTTTTCAAACTATTTTAGAAAATACACAGCTTTAATCACCTGTTTAAACTATATTTCAAAAGCTTTGGCACATAGGGCCATAGAAAAGGCTCTCTGAGCCTGCCAACATTTAGAGTATTTTCTCTTGAAATGACCCTGTTTCAGTGTAATGTTACAGCAGATACCAGACACCACCAAAGTCAGCTCACACTGCAACATTTGCTGTCATCCTGAGTTTGCTTCCATGAGCATTTGACCTCATATTTCCCATGCTCGATCCCTCTTAAGAAAGGCTGTTTTGTTGGGATAGAATCCCAATAGGTATTTTCAAGTTCAAGGGAAGTGAAAAGAAACAAACCCAAGCCCCCACTGCGCAATCCTCCCCTCTGTACCAATACAGAGGCTGTGCTTTTTTCAACCGGCTTCTATCAAGGAGAGATGAAAGGCAGAGTTCAGGTCCAGGTCTGAAACCTGGACTTAATCCAACACCACTAAATCTCTGGCTGCAATGATGTTACACTGCAGTGAGACAGGAGGGTGGAACCTGGAGGGAAATTACTACCAGTGCTTGAAAGTTTCCCCTGAGTGTGCTCTGGGGCCTCTGTTAGAGTTTAGTAATGGATCTCACCAAGGCTTATTCTCTGTCACTGAATGGGACAAGTCATTGCTGCTTCAGTGTTTCTGCTGGGGTACTTTGCATGAAGAAGACTTCAACACCAGCTTCACAAAGCAGAATCCTTGGGAGGCCTGGCCTTTGTTCAGGGAAAAAAGGAAGTCACAGGTCTCTCAGCATCCAGGGAACTCCTGCCTTTCTGCTGCCTCAGCAAGACCCAGTGTATGAGAGCAGAGCTGGGAAGGTGCTCTTTTCAGCTGGGAATCAAGCCCTGAGCTCTAATCTTCTATTCTACCTACAATTAAGCAGTCCTAATGCAAATAGACATTCCTGCCCTTTCAAACCAGCTTTGTGTCAAGCTATTTCCAGGCAGGCAATGACAAGAACAGGCACGGGAAGAGAGCCTTCCTCATACCATTACTATTAAAGATCTAAAGACCTGTTCTCCAGCTCTTTCCCTTTCCGGTCCCTCCCACATCTCTACAAAACTGTTTAGAAAATACAGCTTTGCTAATCCAGTGGCTTTCTCTTCTGAGTCTGCAGGACTCTGAGTATGAAACAGAAGCAAGGCAAAACCTAATTATCACATTGATTAAATCATGGCCCAGTCTCACTGGATTTACTCATGTGATTAAAGTTGCATTGAAATAGGAGAGCAGGGGGCCAACCAAGGAGTTATCTCACCAGTTTCAGTGGGTTGTGTACTTTAGCATGGGTATTTACAACTATATAATCTTTTAACCCCACTGGAACTGGCTGGTCTTGTGTGCATGGAAATGCAAAAGATGAGATGACAAAAGCAGCAACTTTTGCCAAAGCAATAACTTTGGCCAAAACAGGAGTGAGGTGTTTTCTAATCCTGCAGCAAGACACACTCTGTGTTTGTATTGCAAACAGGAGCACAGCTACAAACTGGGGGGGAGAGGAAGGATGTACCTGTGGGACAACCTGTGCATGTTATAAATACATTTTTTTACTGACCTAGCAGCAAAACTAAGTGTCACCCCACTTTAACAAATACTGGGCAAGCAGTGAAGGAATATATTGCTAATTGGGGAAAACAAACCTTTCACAAAGCAGCAAGTCAGCCAGGAGAGGTAAGGGTCCTCAGGCTAAGACTGGCAACTGGGGCATGAGAAATGCATACCTGATGTGAGGGTTCAGAGGGCTGTAGCAAGAAATCTTGGTATAAAATTGACTTTTTGCCCTGAAGGAGGAAAGAAAAAGGAGTATCTGCCATTTAGAAGCATATTCCTTTTAGTAGCCTTCATGCTCTTCAGATATGTCCAGTCATTGTGTAGAAATCCTGATGGTATTTTCAGCCCAGAATGAAGCTACAACACACAAAGGAACCAGGCAAACAGGATGCCAGTGAGCCTTGGTAGAGGAAACACCATGTAAATCAGGGAGAGGAGGTCACAATGACTATAGGATGTACTACTTCTATAGCAGGGGCCAGCTCAGCCTTTGGCTTCAGAGCAAGATTAAGTCTGGGCAACTGTTAAATGACATTGTGTAAGGAGGATGTCGTGGGCCAGACTTCACACATCAAAGGTTACCATCCAACTCATGGCACAGGAACACAGATTTTTTTTTTACAGATCTGACTCATGTCCCAGCTAACCCAATCTCCTGCTCACAGATGCAGCCCATGATTTAGTGCTTGAAGCATTAGGGTTAGGATTAGGATTAGGATTAGGATTATAAAAGGAGGGTCCTTCCCGGTTTCAGCTTACTGACAGTGCAGTGCCAGACTTGATGAAGTGTCTTAGCTAGTTCCCACATTTGTTCATCTAATTAGGGCCACTGGACATCAGAGCATTACATGCACAGGTAGCAGTGTCAGCAGCATGGCAAACCCTGAGTCATGCTATGTGTTTGCAGCACTGTAGTATGGCAAACAAGCCCAGGAGCGTGGTGGAACTGTTTGTTGATTCTGTGTGTTGGTAGACTCTTTCAAATAGTTTCTCTTCGCTATCAAGTAATAACTCCAAAAAATAAAACAAGATGTTCCTATTGGTTGATAAATTTTTTTCCTTCTGTTCAGCCCTGGTCTGTCTGAGGGGCTCTGTCAGACAGAGACCTCATCACTGCTGCTCCCACAGCAGCGTCATGGAGATCTGACAGCAGCAAAGTTTCCAGCCCTGTCCCATAAACAAGCAGAGTTTTCCAAGCCCTGCCCTGCTTGCACTATGTTTTGAAACAAATCCATGACCAGCAAAGGAAACAATTGCATTGGAGTGGAATCCCCTGGCTTATTCTTCATTTTCTAATGTAGATGGAGCCAGAGGTGTGGAATTGGGTCCCTCTGTGATGCCTCCCATGGGATAATGCACAGTTTGCATTTCTCCAAAGCCAATGATTTGGAATAACAGTTCTCAAGGAATTTATTTTTAATGCCCTTTTGAAAACAAATTCCAAACTGTTGGGGTTTTATTTTTTGGAGGGTGATGAGTTCTTTTTTTAATAAGATTTTTTAACTCTAAGGGCTACAGTTGTAACAAGTTGGTTTTGATCTGTTTATGAATGGGTTTACCTGCTAGAAAAGGCTGTTTCAGTGGAGCACTAACATTCAGGGCCCCTTTGAAAGACACCAGGGACCTAAAGACCATTGATGCTGTCAGATTTCCAAGACTGAATTCCTCCCTATAATATCCAGGCTTGCAGCCAATTTAGCTGGCTTGGAGCAGTTGTAGCTTTAAAACATGCTTGATGCGTATTCAGATTTCAAAAAGGGAAAAAAAAACAAACAAACCCAGCATTGCAGTGATTCAGAAAGATACACACATGATGGAGTGGAGCAACAAAGTCACAGGCAAAGCCAACACAAGCAGAGATGACCTTTCTAAATTCCACAGCACTAATTCTGCTCCTTGGAAAGAGTGCCTGAGCATTTGTACCCCAGCCCAATACAACTATTTCCTTTCTCCATATCTGATTCCCTACATGGCTTCTGTGATACCATAAAAAAACTAGTTTGAAAACACAGTGGGCTGTTTATGATTCTCTTTTTTGTGAAGACTCGCTGTTCTTCCGAAACTGATCATTCATGGATGTTTCTTGGGCAGGAGGAAAAGAGGAGGGAAGATGATTCTCTGTTTAAGTTTGCTCAAAAATTTAGGAGAAATGTTCCCATTGTTGCTGACACATTTTTCTGACCTATGGCACACAGGTATCCTGAATCCCCTTGCCCATGCAGTGGAGATAAAGGAACACAGCTGAAGTCCACCCAGCCACCAGTGGGCATTTAATAAACTTAGAGGCTCTAAGGCATTTTTATTTAGTATAACGACTTTTTAAAACTCAGAATACAGAAAAACTTACAACTGCAGAGGAAACCTTTTCTGCTCATAGGTTAGGACAAAGGTACTTTGGAAAGAAAAGATCTAGAAATTTTATCCATGGGAATCCTTTGGAAAAGGCCGTGCCATTTTAATCATTGCAGTGTTGCTACAACAGTAAGCAGAACCATATTGAGACTGTGGACACTAGACATGGAAAAATATGGATGAAAAGCACTAACAAGCACTAGTCTTGGCTGCAGCCTTAAATTAGTCTGTCCCAGTGGTACCTTTTCGCTTACAGGAAATGCCTCCTGAGGTATTTCCCAGGAGAATGGAGCTGATGGGGAGGGACTGCATAGTTTGGAATACTCCATGAATGTGTGTGGGGAGGCGAAGGGGGGTGGAGCAGGGGGTAGGCGGGAAGGAGGAAGGGAAGGAGGGGACTGGCTGCTTTATTTTGTCTTTTTAAAGGCAAATCACATATGGGGGGGGGGGGGGGCTACTCTTTCATTTTCCGAAAATGTCTCTTATATATCGTACATTCAAAAGTACTTGTGAGGGTTGTTTAGAGACAGAGGAGATGTTCCCAAAATTTCACAACTTGTCAAATCTTGTATGCAGAGAGAAAACAAAGATCAGACCACAGAGTACCAGCTGGCAAATACAGTATTCCTCATATTTCTTCATAGTTTTAAAAAATCTTTTGACCTTCCAAGACAGTCTGTGTGACTGAGATGTGCTGCACTCCCATTTTCTAAAGACTTCCATTTAACACTTTAAGTAGTTGTTTGCAGGACTGAACCTGTGACGTGAAAGAGATCAAAATAGATTAACGTGGATTAGAGTACGTTTTTCTCATGTAATATATCCCTTTCAGCACATCTCCAGAGAGGGTTTTATAGCACAGATATTTCTCAAAGTGACAGAACTGTGAAAGTGTGTGCCCTTGGTATGTGTTTACCTTGGAACAGTCTCTCAAGAGGCTCCTTTCTCAACACAAACAGACTTCTCCAGAGACACAAAATTTCCCTGCAGTGCAGATAGAAAACTTTCTACAGGAAACTTCCTACACAACAACAACAACTAAAACCCACAAATGGGTTTGTGGGGGATGAGGGGGCAGAAAGAGAATGCGCTTGGGCTCCTATTACTTTTCCTGCCTTCTCTATCATAACTGGCCCTAGAAGCCCCAGCATCGCAGACAGTCCCCGGGCACACCCCACTCTGGGCAGCAGCAGCAATGGAGCGCAGCAGGAGCTCGGGAGTCTCTGAGGGCTGTTCCACCCCACTCTGCTCTCTCTGGTATGGCAAAAATCCCCATGAGAGAAGCCTTAAGAGTCTTGGAGTGGGAAACAGAGTGCTCAGGTGCCCTGGCGTGCAGGAAGAGCCGCCTTCCAGAGCACACGTGGCTCCTGTCACTTCTCGGCTCTCCCACCGCGTTTGCCCGGAAAATCGATCTCGTAGCGTCACTTTCTGGGTCGCTCTTTCTCCGTACGAGCTCCGGGCTCCTGGGCAGCGCCCACCGCGGTCACCGCGGCCACTGCGAGCTGGGGCAGAGGCAGCTCCGGGGCGGCCTCAGAACCCTTTCAGGTGCCCGGAGGGGCTCCCGCAGACCCCGAGGCTCCGCCGTCCGCCCGTCGGGGCCGCGCTCGGGGCGTGGGCGGCGCGGCCCCGCCCGGCCCGGCCCCTCTCCGCCCCTCCCCGCGCCTCTCGCCGCCGCCGCTCCGGGACCGAGCGCTGGGGCCGCGGCAGCCACCGGCCAGCAGCCACCGGCCACCGGCCATGGGCCGCGGTGTGGCCCTGCCGCGGGCATGACAGCGCGGCCGCGCCCCGAGCTGCGCCGCGGGCTCCGCGCGGAGCCAGGCAAGTACCGGGAGCGCAGCTCCGAACCGCGGGGCTGCACCGGGGCGGGACGGGACGGGGGCGGGTGTGCCACCGCCGGGGCGCTGCGCTGCGGGTCGCTGCGGGACTCGTCCGGCTGTGGCCGCCGGGGCCGGGGAGGCTCCGCCGAGGCGATCGGGAGGCGCTGCCGGGCGGGGGGCGGCGCAGGCGGGTGCGGTTCCTGTGCGGGGCCGGGGTCGTGCCTGCGCTCGGGACGGGAATCACTCCGAGCTCCGGCAGCGTTGGCTGCCGCATCCCGCCCTGGTCCGGGACAGCTGTCGGGGTGCGTTCCGTGCGCTCGTGTCGGGACAGAGGGACAGGCGCGGTGACATCGCTGCCCCGTCCCTTTGCCTCCCCGGCAGCTGCTGCTGAGGGCAGCTGGCGGCACCGGCTGCGGCCGGACAGGGGTGCCCGGGCTTCACGGAACCGCAGCTGCCCTCGGTGATTCTTCAACTCAACAGAACGAACAGCAAAATACCGTATTAGCATAAGGTTAGCCTGAAATAATGGAAAATAAGAGGGAAAACTGTAAAGCATTTTCCAAAATGCCAGTTTGAAGTTCTCAAATGAATCATCCAACACAAACAGGACCTGAGTGGAACAATTTTCTTTGCAGTGAGTTTCCACTGGAATAAATAGCAAGTTCTGTTAAAAAAAAAAAAATTAAAAATTTGCAGCTAGTTGTAATACTTGTGATGCTTGCCAGGGGCTGGAATGTGCCCACAGCCAGTGAAATCCTTGTGATCCAGAGTGATGGTTCATTGCAGTTTTGCTGCCAGTTCTTTGGAGCCTCTTGCAGTTTTTACCTATGAGCCCTACCTAAGACTGTGGTGACTGGATTTCCCTTTACCTTCTGATGTTCTTCCGTATTTAGAACATTCCTTAACATCCTTTTTCCTAAGCAGACCCCTGCCTGTTGATGCCTTTGTGTCACCTGGAGTTTTGCTATGATGTGGCAACTCCGCATTATCTGCAGATGATGGAAAATGAGGGCGTTTAACAGGGTGCCGCTCTTTGCCTCAGCATCACAGCCTGAGCAGTAGGGCCATGAACATCTTCTGCAGGAGCACAAAGCTCTGCATAGACTGTATTCCCCAGATGCACAGAGCAGGACCAGGCACTGCACCTCTACCTTCCACTGGTGCCTTCAAGGACCTGGTCATCAGTTTGTCCAGTGTGACTTTCAGCTCATTAAGCCACTGGTACTTGATGAGTTATGTACAAATGGGAATGTTCCTGCTCATGACACAGCTGCCAATGCCTCACTGAGATCTGCCTCACACCCAGCTGCAGGGAAGCTCCTGAGGAAACTTCCTGGGCCCCTGGACTGGTGCCTTCCAGTGCACAGCTAAAGACAAGTAAAGAATTAAGTCTGTGAGCCAGCGAGAGGTGTTCAGGAGGCTGTTTTGGTATGAACAGACCTTTAAAATCTACCCCCTGAGCCTTCAGCTGACCAGTTTTCTCCAAGATCTCACTGCCTGCACAGGCAATAGCTTGGCAGCCCATCTATCTATCGCCCTCTAGTGAGGTTTTAAAAATTAACATGGATTCCTTCCATGAGGAAAATAAATATTGGAGTTTGTCGGTTTAAAAAGATTTACATTTTTTGAGAGTCAGTGGCTTCAGGGAATCCCTCTCAAACATCATACCACACTTTGGATCTGTGCACAGCCTAATTTTGGATAGGCATGGAGACGTAATGATAATGTGTGTCTCCCCTGCAGTCTCTGGGTGCTCAGCAAAGGTCTTTGCATCAACAGCACTGCACACAGTTCCTTTCTTTTTACCTGTATTAAGTGCTGTTTCACTTCAGGTTTTGGCTGAACCCACATGTAGATCACTTGACATGGCTCTGGTCTAGGTGATTGCTTCTGCTTCTTGGTGCTCCACCTTTCTTAATTATAATTTAACTGGGCTGGCCCCAGACTTGGGAAGTGGCCTTGTCTTTGCAGAGGAGCTAGCTCCAGGGGCTGGAACTCTTCTAGGTTGTAACCAGGGGCTGTGATTCAATCACCTCTGTAGTCAGACTGGTTTTACTTCACAGGTGTGGGAGATGATGAGGAATGTACCATGAAGATGGTTTCTCTTAATTAGTCTGAATGTAGCGGATGCTTGTTCTTCATGATCAGCCATGGGGGATCTCAGATCCTCTCCTGCTTGTAATGCATAAGGTTCTGATTTGCAGCTCTGATGCAGAGATCCTGGTGGATCCTTTCCTAGTCCCTCGTGGACAGCATTACCCAGCACACCATACTCCATCTCTCTGCCTGCCCAAGCTTACCACCTCTCTGTCACACCAGCACCCTCCAAAACAGCCCCAGATTTCTGCATTTGTTCCATTCACCTTCATCCATACTTCTCACTCCTCCACTCTTGCCAGTGACACCATTCAGCTCTTGCTGGAGCAAGAGCTCCCAGCAGATGTGAATACAAACACCTCTGAGAATGCCCACAGCAGCACTCAGCCATGCAGGCTGTGGCTCACGTGTGTCCTGCATCACCTGTGTGCGGTCACACCGACGTCACACTCACCTGTCTCAAATGAACACCCTCAGCAGCCTCTGGAGCACTGCCCAGGGGTCACCCCACGGTGTCTGACAGGGAGCTGGCATCCCGAGGCCACCCAGGGGCTGTGCCTGAGTGTGGTGCTGTGGTGCACACTGAGCTACACGGATGGTACCTCAGCTGAGTCAGGAAATCTGCCTTGGCAGCTCCTGCTTGGCTCTCTGTGTGCTGCTGGTGAGGGACTGACAGCTCCTCAAGGCAGTGTCAGCACTCTGGGTGCTGACATGGAGCAGAGCAGACAGCCAGTCTGCTTAAAAACACCTTCTCCACTTCAGCCAGAGGCTGGGACTGTAACAGTCGCTGTGGTTTAAAACAAAGCTGAAAACCAATAAACCCCTCCTCTCATCTTCCACTTCTCTGCATTTCCTCCTGAGGCATCTCAGAGCTGTGGGAAGAGGCACTGGCACAGGGATGGGTGCTCAGTGCCCATGCACTCGGGACCAGCCCCTCTCTGCTTGTGCACAGTGCTGCCCTCCTCATGTTCCCACAGAGCAAATGGCAGGACAGATAAGGACATGAAAGTTTCCAAAACCAGGCACCCAGAGTTAGCCCCTTGGAAAACAGCTAGGGTGGAGCCCAGTTTGTGGCATGTGAGAGAGAAACTAAGCAAAACAGGATGTTTTTGTGATTTAAAACTTATTTTTCATGATTCCTATTTAAAGGCTTGGTTTGGTTTGTTTTTGAAGTTGTCTGCTACATTTATTGGGAAATTTATAACCCAGAGAGCTTTGTGCATGTATATGTGTGTATGCACGTGTCCTTGTGTAGGGATTGCACATGAAGAGGCTACTGCTCAACTTCAGGAAAATTTTCCTCCTGAAAATTAATAAAACTACTAGGTACCAACAGCTAAGTAATGGCAAATATAAATTCTGTGTAGTTCTTCTCTAAATCTTGCTGGATAATTGTTTTTTGCTCCGAACACCTCAATATCAGAAAGATTATGTCAAACTATAAAGTCTTTACTAAAGACTCATGAAAATACTCATGACTGGAGGTATTGGTTTATGCATAAACATGTTAAGCCCAAGTAATAGGAAATGGGGCATAACAGGCAGATTAGGAAGCCTTTGGGGTCGTCTATACCCCACAGTATGTGCTGCATTTAGCCTGGTTTCAGCTGATACAGTTTTCACACAGTAGATGTTAAGGCAAAAGTGAAAAAGAAATACTGCGAGAAATTAAAGCAAGGAATAATACCTTAACATAACAATTGTCTTTAAATGGAATGCTTCTTGGAGTTTTCCACTGCCTGCCCCTTCAGGCTGCACTGGAAATGGAGGCACAGAGAACAACATCTCCAAAAAGCCCCATGGCCACTCTCCAGGTGCTCCTGGGGGCAGGTGAACCTCCATTCCTCTGTGCCTCTGTGCTGTGTGCCTCTGTGCTGCCCCTCTGTCACACAGATCCAACCCCCACAACCCCAGCCTGTGCCCTTGCTTTAGCCTTAGTCTGGTTGCCAGGGGATGATGTACCCACTCTTACCACCCCCATCCCCTGCAGAACACTGGCATTTTATTACTGCCTTCGAGGGAACAAGATTTTCTGCCTTTGTTGTTTCTTTTCCTTGGCTCATCTCTGAGTTTCTGCAGTGGCTTGCAGCAGTTGCTCCTGTGGAATAATTATAACAGCCTTGAGTGAGGAACTTTATGTGCATAGTAGGGATTCCACTGTTTGTATTTTTCCACCTCTCATGCCACCAAAGAATGGGACGTGTTCTTTAAGGCCACACAGCCTGACTTACATTGGTTCATAGCAAGAGCTTTTCAGTAAAAGAATGTGCACATTTCTTTGCTAGCCTTGGCAGACTTTCCCATGGCCTCCAGGTTATTTGATCTTCCAGCTCCTCATCAGCTCTGATCACCTTCTCTCCTTCCCTTTCTCAGCCCACTTGCAGCTCCTCAGGCTGTGTTTTCAAACCTCTCCTTTGCACCTTCTGTTTCTCATGGGCTCAGCTCACATAACGCTGCTCCCTCCTGCCTTCCCTTTCTTGACCTTTTTTCAGCTGCTGAGCAATGTCTCTCTCTTGGCCTCTATCACTGCTCAACCCTTAATGCCTTCCTGCAACTCCAAAAACTGGCAAAAAAGTGCAATTCTTTAAGCCAAAATCTACTTTTATTTGCCCAACTCATGTAACTTTACACTCGCAGCTCCACTGAAATTCATGATATTTGGATCCTCATTTGAGGTTAGGATGTCTATTTTTCATTCCAATCAACTGCAGGATTCTGTGGAATTAAATCCTGCAATTCAGCACAAACCTATCCCGGGGTTTGAGAAGTAGTTTGACAGTAAATGCTACAATGAGCGTGCCCACACTGATGGTGACAGGCAGATGAGCAAGCAGCAGGAGGAAAATGCCTTTCATGGTGTGTGTGCTCGCAGGGATGCTGTTGATTAACCCATTTTTCAGCCAGCCAGCTCTGCGAATGCCATTTAACAACCGCCGGGTCTGTGTAATGCTAACGGGATGCTTATAAGGCATAAAGGGATTAATGCTCAGCTCTAATGAAATCCAGATGCACAGAGCTGCGTCTTCTCAAAGTCCTTTCTCTGGCCAAGCTGCAAATAAAATGATTTAATCATTGTAAATAGATGAGAAGCACCATCACTCAACATGAAGCAACATTTACTCAGTACTTAAGCTCACAGGCACCAAAGGCTGCTGGCCATGGCCTGGTGGAGGGACCAGGGTCACCCACTGACCCTCTGCCTGGAGCAGCATCAGTCATGTGGGAGCAACATTGGGGAACACAGTTCATGCAGGTTTGCATTAGGGCTGGCTTGGAAAGCAGCCTCCTTCTATCCCTGAGCAAAATCCAAGGCAGTTCTGAGGGTGGTGAGTCTCTGCTCACTCTCCCAGGGTGTTGGGGGCCACTTGGCCTCATCCTGGGTGTGTGTCTGGGAGAGGAGAGGATTTGTACCAGTGTCAAGTGGAGCTGCACTGTCTGCTCAGGAGACCTGGAGCATTTCTGCCTCGTAAACTGTTGGTGGTTTGCACTTCGTCTTCCTTGTGCAGTTTATATTTTCCTTTGTCACATATCAAACCTGGGCAGTCTGCATTTCAAGCACTGAGCGTTAATCTGGGCTCTAGCAGGATCTGGATCACCATACTCATGCTCAGAAGCCCTGCATGGAAAGGCTGAAGTAATTCTGCAGCTGAGCAGACCCAGCTGTCTAAGAGTTTTTAATTTTTAACAAGGCAGGAGGAGTTTTGAACCAAGAGGCAGGGGGAAAAGGAGTTTTTTTAGACACTAAGGAATGTGTTACATTTTTCTGTTCCTCAGGTTTGGCTGCTCTGCAAGTTTTTCATTTTGCCAAAGCTCAATTCAGTGAACTGTTTATTTGCATTTTTAAAGAAAGAGCATGATTCTTAATTTACTTTGGCCACATTGATGAATTTTTATACTGTGAAACCCAGCAAGCTCCCTTCCAATGTTATGTATATACAGCTTCACAACAGAAACTTCTAGTCCACAGTGTCAACCTAAATTAAATGGTCCAAAGTGCTTTAGAAAAGTGTGCCCCCACTGATTTCCCATGTGAGTTCTACTTGTAATCACCTTTTAATCACTGATGTCATGCTCATCGTCAACATGCCTCAGCTTAAGGCCAGAGGCCATTTATGTGTGTGGAGCTGTGCAGAGGTTTTCTTTAGAGCTATAGAGGCAAGAATTCCTTGTGAGATGTTCTGGAGTGGCTTTCAGCACTGGTTCAAAGGAAGGAAAGGAATGAGGAAAGAGTCCTGCATAAAATTATATCAAAACATGTAGGGTTAATCTGTTGTGATGGGTTTTCACCATGGGAAGAAGCACTTCAGGAAAATCTCAACAGGTGCCAGCTGTTCGGTCTAATCCATTGCCAACACCTATTTCAAATGTACTTGGCCCTGGACGTCAGAATCACAACAAAACTGTCTGGACCTCCAAGAAAAGGGGAAGAAATTTACAAAACAAGGTTTTACTTTTCTCACTGCTTTCAATCTCCTGTGCCAGTACTTGAAAGGGGAAGGAAGCTCTTCCTCTAGCAGCTGTCCATGTCTTGCCAGGCCAAATGCTCAAAATTCAGAGTATTTCTGGATCAACGTCAATATTTATTGATCTCTTCAATTTCCATCAATTAGTGATTTGCTGTGCTGTGCTAGTGACAGAGAAGAGACTTGCATTTGTGTTGTTCAAAGTTTTTCAAATTAATATTGATGCAAAAAATACTTTTTCTGAGTGTATCCTTTGAATGCTCAGGGCTATTCCTGCTGCAGGTGATGACTAAAAATCATCCTCACCAGCAGGAGGCATTTTTCTTGCAGTGCTTTTTTTTTGTTGTTCCAGAATACATAAACACCCCTCTCCTGCTGAATCTGTAGATTTGCAGAGAAAAGACCACCTGTGAGTTTTCTCAGCAGAGGCTGCCTGTCATTTTCAGAGGTTCTGTCCACCAACACTGTATCAGGATTGAGGCTTGGAAATAGCAGGATATTTTTTTATTCTTGTATTAATCAGTTTTCACCTCTCAGTCTCATTCTGGGACCTCAGTGAGGGCGCACAGAGCTGCAGGTGGGCACCATGTTTTTACAGGGGCACAGCTGATGGATGAGAGCTGTGGTTTGCCTTCCTGTTTTAAGCTTTTGGGCCCCTTTTCAGGCGCCTGTTGTTGAGTGACAGTTGAGAGTTTTGCTCTTCTTTGGGACCCCGAGCAGTGCCATGTCATGGGACAGAACATTGGTGCTGCTGTCCAGGCATGGCCATTGCTGGTGGAGGACAAGACAAGGCTGTGCTCAGTAGCCAGAAACACAGCCCCAAACCATGACAAGTTCCAAGTGTCCTTATTTGGGTTCCAGCCCAGTGCCATTTAAGACTATCCCCATCACATCAGCTGCTCAGAAAGACCTGCTTCAGTCAGGAAGACTGGTGCTCTGTGGGGTGACAGTCCCCTCCATGCTTTGAAGGACATCCTCCCTCACTGCCATTCAGTGCTGGCATTGCTCTAGACTCCAAGGAAGGCACACGTGGGAGCAGGAAAAAAATGTTGCATGGATCAGATTAGTGAATTAAGCTAATTCCCAGCCACCTCTCTTTCCACCTCCAAGTGGAAAACCCACTTGGCCCTTGGCAGACAAGAATTGTTTCTCCCAGTCCTGCTTCTATGGGACATTTTAAAATAAACCAGCAGGGTTCCATTTCTTGGAATGCAAAGGAAATATTTCAAAGTGTGTCCTTGCAAACTGATTTACTGCCACCGGGCTCTGCATATTTTAAGAAATGTTTTCATTTGTTTGGAGCTGTGTATTAGCAGTGAGAGGGAGGGAAGCAGTTAGGGAAACATGACAGGAAGATGAAGTTGTGTAAAATGGCTCAGATAAATATTTACACCCAAGTTTCTTAGCTCTGAGTTCACATCAAACCATGGTTCATGCAGAGCATGTTTTTTGCAGGGCCTGCTCCATTTTGGAGCCTTCTCCCTGCTGGGTCATGCTGGCCTGCCTGGCTGGCAGTGAGCTGGAAGGAAGCTGGTTAGCAATGCCCAGTCATGACCACTGCCATGGGAGAATCTCTGCTATTCGTGGCATCTTCACAGAATCACAGAATGGTTCAGGCTGGAAGGGCCCACATTGGGTTGTCTGGTCCATCCTCCCTGCTCAAGCAGGGTCATCCCAGAGCACATGGCACATGGCACAGGATTGTGTTCAGACAGTTCTGGAATATCTCCAGAGAGGGAGACGCCACACCCTCTCTGGGCAATCCATTCCAGTGCACACAGAACCTGCAAAGTTCTCCCTCGTGTTCAGATGGACCCTCTTGTCTTCCAGTTTCTGCCCGTTGCCTCTTGTCCTTCTGTTCAGCACCACTGAGCAGAGCCTGGCTCCAGCCTCTGACACCCTCCCTTCAGATGCTGATAGGCATTGATGAGATCACCTCTGAGCTGTCTCTTCTCAAGGCTGAACAGGCCCAGCTCCCTCAGCCTTGTTCATGAGATGATCCAATCTTCTTCCCCTGGCTGAGAACTGTGCAAAGAGAGGGAAACCAGTGTAGAAAACAAGTCACAGCCCAGGCTTTTGTTTTGGTGCTAGAACTCCAAACATTCACCTTTAAGAGACACTTGGAAAAGAAGTGGAGGGTTTTTAATCTTATTCTGTGCTGGGCAGAAAACCAAGGCTGAGAAGAAAACACATCTCTTGCAAGGAGCTGATGGCATGATGTGGGAAGGAGTGAAGCTTTTCAAGGCAGTATCAGCCAAGACCAGGCTGGCAGACTGGCACAGAACCCTGAGGAGACTCAGGGCAGACAGGCACAGCTGGCCTGGCTCCCAGTGGGTGCCCTGGGGTGGATTTCCCATTTGAAGCAAGGGGGAATGGCTGCAAGACAACAGCTGCTGGAGCCCCTGCTAGAAGTGTTCCAGCTTGAGGGGTCACGTTCAAACTGTGCAGTTTGCTGAGTGGCAGATGAAGTTTGGGAGCAGAGGTGAAGGAGACAGCAGTGTGTGAGTGCCTTTTTCCCTAAACTCATTTTAAGTGTAAATCCGCGTACAATCCCAGGTTTTTTCAGTTTGTCTAACCTAATGCCTGATTCCTTTTTATGCACTGATCAATTTGCCCTTCTGTTTCGTTATCTTTTGGCATTTTCTACCTAGAAATGCAGCAGCAGTCTGATATGGGTATGTGGTAGGAGCATCCAGGGCTCACATGAACAGAGCAGGAGGCAGCAGTGTCCCACATTATCTCATTAAGAGACTTTGTAGGCATGCCTCTGCTAATGTAAACTCATTATCGGACAGAACAGCAGCAGTTGTTTTCACATGGATGGATCCAAGTCCAAGTGATGAATTGTTTCTCTTAACTGGGTTCTTAAATACTTTTTTGAATGCTGCTTGCGAACTAAGTGGCCGTGTGCTGCATTTATACAGTAACTTTTGCCCTGGTCCAGTGGACCACTGACAGTGTGCTCAGCTGATTAATAGCAGTGATCTGCTACCTGCTCTGACATCTCATGCTGATACTGTGAGGAGAATATTTGTAGGAATTTGTAGGTTTCACAATATCCATCCAAGAGTGAGAATAATGTTGATGTTGCAGGCTCTGAACAATCTGTGGTGCTCCAAATAACCAAAGACTTTGTGCCCCACGTTTTGTTCTCTCTGACTGTGTCTTTAGCAACAAAAGCCTCCCTGATAGATAATGTCAGGATGCAATGGACTCTGAGTCCATGATTATAAAAATTGGGGTGGTTTTTTTGAAGAGTATATGATACCCTTTCATCATCTTTGTAGCTAAGAAGTGGACTGTTTGTCTAACAAGGGGAGAGCGACACTGACAGCTTAATGTTCCACATAAAAGAGTAACAGAACCTGGCAGCTCAGAGCATTGGGAGCAGCAAATTTCCCTTGGAAGCATAAGCCAGGTGCTGTAACCCTACCCTGAAACTCTGGGGTAGAAAAAAGCACAGGGTGCTTTCAAAGAAACACTGTATCAATGTTTCTGAAACATTTCAAATTATGCTTTGCAGAAAAATAGCCCTGTTAAACTTTTTTTTTTTTCATTTCTGGATGGCAACTAAACCAAACAGGGTCACTCCAGTGCCACAGGCATCGCAAACTTTGACCACCTATTGTCAGAAGGAAATTCCACCCTGCACTAAGCAGTTGTCATAATTTTTCAGCTCCATCCCACCTTAACTATCTGGAGAATAACATCCAAGTGCAGAGGTCAGTGGGGAAAAAAAAAATCCACTGCTGCTGGCCAGCTGAGCCGATAGCATAGACCATACATGGATTTGGAATGAAGGGCATCAGACTCACAACCTCCCTGGTGCCAAGAAATACACAGCTAAAATCGGCAGCTCAGAGATGAGTAATGCACAAACATGGTCCAGAGTGTTAGAAGTGTTCAAGCACTTCCAGAGTATGTTGAGTAAATGAGTATCTGTTTCCATGGCACCAAAACAGCACAGAGATCACACCATGTCCTTCAGCGCTTCTCTGATTCCATGCCCAGTGAATGAGAGCAGAGCTGACCTCCAGGAAAAGCACTCCTGGCTCCAGTGTGGAGGAGCACAGTGAGGTCCCCTCTTCATCTAGAAGCAAAGTTCCTGGGCAAGGGCTGCCCAATGCTGCTGGCAGCCAGGTGAGCCTGGCTGGGAGCCAGCAGCCACCCCCTTGCAGCCCAGCCAGCTCTGCTCAAGCCCAGCCTTTGGGCAGGAGGGTGAGGGGGCTCCAACATCAGACAGAGGACTTGTAATGTTTCTTCTGTGCAGTGAGATGGGAGGGGGTTTTTTGCAAGAAAACCATGAAATTGTAGAGCTTAGAAACATGCAGAATTCAGAGCACATTTACATGGCACTGGGAGAACACTCAAGGTTTTGGGAGACTCTGTCCTTGTCCAGCAGTCTCTTAAGAAAATATCACTTACATGGGCTGGCCCATACACACTCAAATTGTTTAAAATGGGGTACACAGCCCATGCAGAGAGGGAGCACACAACTGTTTTACTTTGCATGCCTACTGAAACCAAATGCAGAATAATTTATTATTCCTCTATTAAATACACAAATTAAGTATATTAACCCTGAAACTGTGCCAATTAGTTGTGTCCAATTCCCTCAGTCAGATGGTAGTTTTAGAGTGGCCAAAATAATTGCCTTATCTACAGTAAGGGGATTCTCTCATCTCAGTGATGTCCTGCCAGAGGAACGTGACTAGCTAGGATCAAAGAGACTTTGGCTGAGGTCTTGGAAGACAATTTTTTTGTTTGCCTGGAGTCTGTTTGGGGTCAGGCAGCTGGACCTTTGGACAGCTGATGATCTCAGCATTTTTTTTTTTTTTTGAGAGATCAAGTATGTGGAGTATCTTGTGTCCTATAGTCACAGCATCTCACTGGAAACTCACAGTTCTGTTTTTGTTAGACTTCCAGGGGTAGCCCAGTGCCTGCTGGAAGTGGTGCAGTGCATGGGCAGAGACAAGGCTGCTTGGAAGGCCTTGCTGCCACCATTCAGATGCAGCCTGAAACCCTTCCCAGTGGTCAGAAGAAGAAATCCACCAGTACCAACTCCCTGAAATTTATTCCGGGATGAATGCCCTCCTACACTAAAATTCCATCATGTCTGTCTCTAGTACCACTTGTACCCCTGAAGAGAGTGGTTTTGGAGTGGCCAAAATGATTGCCTTACCTACAATGAGGTATTGAGTGCTGTTGGAATTCTTTGGCACAGAAGATACTGTCACGAGCAAGGGTTTATTACGATGCCATTGCTGCAATCTGCACAGGGGGGCATCAGCTCACGCTGTCTTCATCAGTGCCCTCTGCAGCTGGCAGGAGCTGATGTTCACCCACAGGCATCCACACCCATCCTCACCTCCCACCTTGAGATAGTGCATGACTGATGCTTTGCTGCATTATGTTTGTAGGAACTTTTTATCCTATTAAGGCACCTCCAGAAGTCAGATGTTCTGTTCTAGTGGGGACTTCCTTTTTTAAAAACAAGCATTTCTGAGCTGATGTTATTTTTATTCAGTTCTCCCTGTGAAACTTCCAAAGACAGATTTTTGCTTGGCAATGTCATAGCAGGGTATGAGGGAGAAATTGGTATTCATCTGCCTCTGTACATGTACCCAGGGAACCTACTCAGGGAGCACTACTGATACTGCAAAGCTGAATATTCATATACTAGGAAACTGATTTATTAAATCACACTTGCAGGCCCACTCCAACTCTTGAGTTACATAATCATACACTTTTGGACAAGGTCATCTGTGCTTTGGACCTGATCAGGCCTGGAGTCAGGAGTCTGTGTTGTAGAAGGCTCTAGCCTGTAGGATTCCCAGATCTTTGGCTGCAGAAGTCAAAAGGTGTCTTGTAAACTAAACAGGAGATGGGTAGGATGTCCCTTCCCTGGCAACTGGACTCCACTCCAGCCTCTGCCATGGATTTCCTTTCTGAACAGTGTTAAATCACTTCTATGAACTTTTATTTTCTCACACAAACCCCTGGAGACAGACCTGCAGCCGTGCTGAGCTCCTGTAGCTCCAGGGAGGGTAAACAGAAGCGAGTACTTCAAACCAGCCCCAGCCAGCCTTCCAGTTTGCTCTGAAAAACCAGACACAATGTGGTGAACACCAGTCATGCAAATTGACTGAAATGGCTCTGTCCTTCACATTTCCATCACTGATATGAGGATAATACCTTTCTCTGACATCACAAGAATGGTAATGTTGTCATAAGATGCTGAGCTGTAACAGCCTTGCATCCTCAGAGATGGGACCAGTGAGTTCACACGCAATGAATGTTTTCTCTGTTCAGCACAAACCTTGAAACGTATACAGTTAACAAAAGCAACAAACTTTCCCCATAGGAGCTCTCCCTCATCAGCCAGCAATCATGGTTTCTTTTATTCTTGGAATTTTTCATAATTTGTAACATTCAGAAGTCAAAAGATCAGTAAGTCTCAACATGCTCTGAACTCCCTGGCACTTAAAGCTCTAACATAGGCAAATACTGAAATCAGAAATGAGCCACGGGACAGATTTTCCCATGCTTACTAATCAAGAGTCACTGATGGAAGGATTTCTCTCCCAGGCTAAAATCTGTCATCTTTCTCCAGCACAAAATTTATTTAGCAAACAAAAGGAGACCTGTGACCTCTGTATATGTTGACTTGAATAGTTATCATTTCTAGCTCTCAGGTCTCACCATTACAGTTACCCCAGCTGTGTGTTATTCAAGACTTGGTGGCTGTGGCCACCAAGTTAGAAAAGACACAAGTGCCTGGGGAAGGGCCTAGTCACAGCCTGTTTGCTGAACCTGAGTCATGGAAAATGAAAATAGAGAAAAATCTACTAAGGAGCCTCATCCATTCCTCCAGTTGATAAAGTACAACTCCCTAGAGTATGATATGCTCTTCATACCTTTGTCTGGTCCAGTTTTAAATTGTATTTCTATACCTTTCCCTAACAAATTATTCCATGGTATAAGTGCTTGGAAGTTTTTCTTGAATTTCATACTCTGGGTTTTTTTCCTCTGTTTATTCATATAATTGCTATGAGATTTGGCTGTGAAAACATAAATGTGAGAGTTGGCCAGTGTTTTAATGATCAGGAAGGGGAGGGAGGAGTCTGACAGCACAGCACACAGCTTTCAGTGCTGAGATTTCATGACTATTAGCTAGACAAAAAGAAAATGTGTAGAGTGCAGTGAGCAGGTCTGCTTCCAAGGTGGCCAGGCTAACTTGAAGGTCTTTTTGTCTTGCAGAAGATGAAGCCCATCGTCCAAAGAAGACGATCTACCTCATCTGCCATTACTAAAGCTCTTGGCAAATCAAAGTCCCATTCCAGGTAGAGGAAATACCTTTCTGACCCCTGTTTCCATCTTTCTGCCTACACAGACTGAAATCAGACTGGTTTTCATATTAATTTAACAGTGTTGAGGGCATTTTGGTACTGTGGCAAGGGTAGGTGGAGGGGGATGGCACCAGACAGACATGCTGGGTTGCAGGCCATGGGCTGATGCAGATTTAGCACCCCTGAGGAGCATCCTGGAATTCCACCTCAGCATTTCCCTGTGCAGCCACCTCCAGCTTACTCACTGCCAGAGCCCCCTGCAGCCCCTGCTCCATCTGCTGGACTGCCAGGGGGAGGGATAGCCCTGAGAAATGTCTCTGCCTCAGCTACAGGTACACCTGAGCAGGTGAGGGGGCTGGAGCTGCTTCTGGAGACAGAGGGAGTGGTGGCAGGCATGGCCAGGCCCTGACAGCCCTGTGCAGGATGGCATCAGCTCAGGAGGTTTGTTGGAAGAGCCCATCAGACCCAGACATGCTCCAGGACAGCCGTGTCCCTGTCAGGGGACAGCAGCTTTCCCTTACTCCCAGCTCAGGCAGTGGAAAGCTGCTCCCCTTGCCTGCACCTCCATTGAGTGTCTGCTGATGCCCCTGCAGTGTGAAGCACCAGGAGTGTCAGCAGACAGAGTCAGGGAGCCAGACATGCACATCTTCTGCTGAAACACTGAGTGTGCTTAACCAGCCCTGAGCTGAGCACCTCAGTCCTCCTCGAGCTCCTCCCCTCTTCCTCCTGCAGCACTGTGTCACTGCTGGAGACAGATAAGGGGATACCATGGTCCTTTCTGCCTTGCTCTGATAGCAGTCTTGTAAATAACGTTTCCTGAGGAATTTGTTTAGTTTGATTTTTTCTTTCTAGAGATGATAGATCTAGAGATTTTTTCTTTCTAGAAAGAGATGATAAAGCTGAACTGATTGACATTTTGATCTGGACCAGCCCTCCCAAAGGATATCCCCTTTTGTATCACACCATTGGTGATGGATGCACAGTACATTCTGCTTCTCTGGAATGAGTGGGAGGATCAGTCTCACAAGATCATTTAATATAAAGGGCAGGACTGATTTTCATTTGGTTGTCATTTGACAAAGTTATGTGACTTCTTTGTCCTTCCTCCCACCCCCTCTAAATTGCAGTAGGGGAAAAAAAGTGAGGAAGAGAAACAAATTCTTGACTTTATTTGGCTGGAGAACATCCTCATGAGGGAGGGAAGCTTTAAATGTTTCTTGTGATGGATTGCTATGGAGGGAACTGGTCCAATGCCATCTTTGCTTAGGCCACCAGAGCATCAGTGAGATTTTTTTGTTATCCTGCCATTGTGTTTATAAAGCTGGGTAATCCTCCAGCTTTAGGAAATCCACTGCTGGGACTGTAAGATGCTATGGCTCCTGCTGCTTGGCTGATGGACATGGAGAATTCTAGTATCATATCTGAAGGTGATTAAGCCCCACTTATAGCCCCACAACTGCAGAAGTCAAGGATTCACTTGGTGGCTGTGGAGGAGGGAAGAGGGAATTTGTTTGCCAGAGTGCAGGTGTTCCTGTGACTGGGCATGATTTTAGTAAAGCAGCTACTGGCTGGTTTTAACCTCACTCCTGTGAAATCAAATGAGTTCAGTTATGAGGCCAATGGAAACAGAGTTAAGACCAATAATGTCAAAAATACTACACTTACAGCTCATGTGGTTTTTTATTTGTTTGTGTAGAGTGTCCTCAGACTAGAGGCTAGAGCAGTAGAGGGTAGAGCAGAATTTCTGAGGGGTGAAGGGAAGGCAAGTATCCTTGCCTGCAAGCACAATACACATTTTTGTCTATGTGTAGAGACAGGAGGATCTCTGTGAGTTTTTTCTATGTCAGTCTAAGGCCATGTCTCAGAGGTTCACTAATTAAGTTAGGGTCAGGCATATGAACACACTGTGTGAACAAGAACTCTTCCATGTTCACGCAGCACATGCTGAGACCCAGAAATGGCTTTGGGAGCTGCTGTGTGCCAGCTCAGCCTGCAGCAGTGCTGAGGAGCTGCTCTGTGGGGTGCTGAGGTGCAAGCAAGGAGATTGTGCTTGGCAGAGCTCTTCTGGGGACAGCACAGGGAGAGGGTCTGGTTCAATCCCCAGGCTGCCTTATTGACTGCAGTCGACATGTAAAAACCCTCAGGGACTTCTGGAAATGGTGAGCACCTATACAAATCCCAGTGGAAACAACAAGTTGGATGGCAGCCAGGCAAGCCAGAATCAGATGTCTGGAATTAGATGAGTACATGCAGTTCATTTTCCTTTTGCTGCAACTCCTGTGCTGACAAATTGTTCAGTCTGGATGGAAAACATGCACAGAAAGGGCAGTGCCCCCCACGCCCAGCTGAGCCATGCCATGAGCCATGGGCTTTCTATGGTCAAGTCACAGCTCACACACATGTGCAGGAAGTCTTTCACCTGAGTGAGAAATTACTCAAAAACTACTATTTCAGCAGCTTGACCCCACAAGATTTGGTGTGGGCATATAGGCAGTTTTCCATCTGTCTGAGGCTGGTAAAGTTAATTGTGCAGAGGCAGGCGAATGTGGGCCATAACAGAGAGCAGCAGGGGCTGGGATGCACGGGGCTATTGGGCTCCTCTAAAACAGATGCCTGTGTCCAATCACAAACTGTTCTAAGAAAAGCTTCTGACAAACTCTTGTGATTTTTCTTGCTCCTCCAGGGAAACTACTCTTTCCTCTTCCCATTCAGACAATGGGCTGCCAAGTGGGGTGTTCAGCAGCCCAGGCTCCACCTTCATCCTGGACGAGCGAGTACAGCTAACCGTGGGCCTGCAGACCCAGGAAAGACATCTGATTTTGTTCAGTGATGTGCTGGTCATTGCCAAGTCCAAGTAAGAGGAATTCCCACTCATTCCTTTTCCCCAGTAGGCTCAGCACATGGTGGGATTTCTGGGGATGTCCTGTGCAGAGCCAGGCATTGGACTCAATGATCATGTGGGTACTTTCCAAATCCAGATTCTGAGATTCTGTGAGGCTCTGATCTAATTGTCGAGCACCCAGTAGCCTTCAAAACAGTGCTTCTATAGAGATGTGGATCTGAAGTGTGGCATTTCCCCCTTCCACTTTCACAAATTCTTTTTGGTATTAGTGTTTCACTCCATTTGTCTGAAGGGAAAGGTTGTCTAAGCAGTTTTGCCCATTTCCTTATGAGGTTGCTTGAAGATACACCATGAGGGCGAGAGGTAGAAGGACAAAACTGACTTTTGGTCTGACACCTCCTGCCACATAAAAATTAAAAGCTGTCCCTGCATCTGCATGACTGGAAGGTGGCATGGTCAGACTCTGGAGGTCTAAACTTTTGTCTCTGGCCTAAGGAATTAATAATTTCCATTGTAGGTCCTCCTCCAGCCTGAAGCTGAAAAAGCAAGTGCCTCTGAGTGAAGTGTGGACCGGCAGCTGTCTCAGTGAAGTGACAGAGAAAAAGATGAGTCCAGAGAATTCATTTGTCATTGGCTGGCCTATCACCAACTATGCTGCCACCTTCAGGTATCTTATCAGACATCAGACCTCCCTCTGCATCCCAGTAGCTACTCAGGTCTCCCATATGTCAAGTGAAACAATGACTGAGGCTAAAGGGCCCATTTCCTTTCCCATTTCCTTACCCTGAAGCCTGGATAACCTGTGCTGGCAGCAATAGTTCCAGGAACAGCAGATATTGGGAAGGAAATACTAGGAAAAAGAAAATGGCAATTAAAGGTCACTGCAAAAATAATGAGGGCCCACAAGATGATTTAACTCCAACTTCACAGAAAGGGATTTGTCCCTTATCTGAACACTCACCAGTCTGACAGGAAACGTGGTCCAGTTTGTTGCTGGGATTTTTTTGTTATTATTATTTTTGTTATTTGTTAAAATAGAACAGAAGAAGGAAAGGACTGTGCTTTTGTTCCAGGGCTTTGCAGGAAGCAACTTTGACTTTCAGCCATATATAAATGAAATTGGGTAGAGTTTCCAAAGGCTGTTACCCATTCAGCACTTGTTTGATGATCTGCCTCCCTTTTTGTCTTCAGCTCAGCTGATGTGAAGGAACGATGGCTGTCAGCGTTACTGCGGTAAGTGACCCTCCTTTCATCCTCCTTCCAGGTGGTTCCTCTATAGGCCTTAGAGAAATTTGCCTGTCAAATTGTACTCTGATTTTCAGCATGTTAAGTGTCCAAGTATTGTTTGAAAATTCCATGTTTGAAATCTGAATATGGATGCTCCTGGGAGAGTGCAGAATTGGGAATCCATCAGAAGATGATACTGTTGGAGCATCCTTTTTCCTTTGGAGCTGGAGGTCAATTTTGCTAATCACTGTGGAACTGTCACAAGTGTTACTGATTCTTCAGATGTTTTTTGATTTGAACTAAAATTTTTATTACGCTGCATCTAGAAGCTACAGTTTTTTCTTTTTCTGTTTTATATGTTGCTTCCACTAACACCCAGACAAAAGTGTTTATATAGGCACAAAGAAGGGAAGAAATTTAATTTGTGGAGAATGGTAGTGATCCTGAGGGAACACTGGAAGGTATTATGCAGGACACATCTACCTGCACTGAAGTACTGCATGTGGGGATTGTTAGTCTTTGGGTTCCTGGTAGATAAAGAAGTCAGTAAGAGCATGTGAACATTACATTCATATATGTCATAATTAATCTGGATTTATTACAGTGCCAAGGACGATGTCCCATCCAAATTTTAGAGTCCTTTTCAAATTTGGTTGGGAAATCACATCCCTTCCCCTTTCCTTTGACTTTCAGGCATATCAATGAGGTAAAACAAAATGAGTATCTGAAGAATGTGACCCTTCAGATCGTTGTGCTGGATGATGACAACTGTTCTTCTGTAAGTAAAGCTAAGAACCTTCTCATCAGATCAGAACTACACAGGGGTCTCTGGAGTAGGGGAGAGAAGGCAGCACTGGGATGGTATTCCAGTTTCAAATTCAAGTCCCAGCTGAAAAGATTTAGAAGGTGTGCTTCTGGGTATCCACATCCTTCCCACTGGAAGCCCACTTGGAGAGCTCTGGTTTGAGAAATGAGGAAGTAGCCAGACCCTTATGAAAGAGCACTTAATTCTTAAGATTATTCTTTGCCTCTGACTTCTTTTCTCTTTTCCTTTTGCTTCACTTTAAAATTCATGACAGTTTGTGGCTGAGTGCCACAGTCAATTCCTACTTCCAGTGCTATGAGTTGAGGATATTGATCACAGAGTCACTGCTGTGTCGTCCTGAACTGTTTTACTGGAATGTGTCCCACTATAACATGCATTTCTTGGCTTTGTGCCGAGCTTGGTGGGTCACATTTGCCTCCTGGGTATTTTTCCCTCAAAGAGTGACCCCGGACACTCATGGCTGATGAGCACTGCCATGTTCCATGTTCACTCTTTTGAGTGTCAGTGGCACTACAATCAGCCAAACACTGATGGGATCGAACGCAGCATTTGAGCACCACCCACCTCCTGTATTCTGCTGGATGGAATATCTGGATGCTGTAATAGAAGAAGTAGTGGAGAATAGCTTTGACATTGTATAGCCATCATCCTTTCTGGTGTAGTTCAAATTCGTACAGCTCATCCAACCATGACCATTTAGTACAGAAGGTCATTAGGCAGACATGTGACATTTTCCCCTGATTTTCAAGCTACAAGAAACTGCAACCAAACTTCTCACCTTTGTCTTAGCTTCCTGTATTTTCTCTGTTTGCTTTTAGACAACTGCAGTCAATGTGTCCAATACAGAAACTGCAGAGAGCATGATAAAGAAGACCCTTCTACAGCTTGGGCTCCCTGTAAGTGGCAGTTGCCAGATCTTAGCTAAGGATGCTGGCAACAACTGGTTTACAGGACAGTGTGGGTGTAGAAAAGTGTAGATTTGCTGTCTATTGCTTTCTGAGTGGAGGGCAACCTTGTGGACCCTCACTCTGGCCCCTCTCAACTAACATTTTTCTCTTCTCTGTTCCTCACCCAACAGGACAGGACCAGTGAACACCACCTCTGGGTGGTCTCAGGAAAAGATGAGCCTGCTTATCCTCTCATTGGTAAGAGCCCTGCCATACTGAGCATGATTTTGGTGGTTAGTTCCAGCATCAGAGGAACAAGTGATAAATGATATTAGGGTATGTGGCAGAGAAACATCACAAACATTGTGCTCTTCAATTAAAAAGCATTGGCAGGGACACTGTTGCTGATGTGTGATGTGACATCAACTGCTTTGAGATGTCACTCAGCTTTTATGGTCTCAGCATCCACATTTAATCAAAGTATGGTGACATCTTTGATAAACTTCACACTTACCTCCCTTTTCCAAGTAAACCTGTGCATTTCTGGATAGAAGCCCATGACAATTTTCAGCAGATGCTCCAAATTAATGGGAGATCTTTAGGCTAGACCAAGAAGTACCTCCTTTGCAGCAGATGTGATGCAGGGGTAGGGCATGCCTCAAAGCCTAATGCAATCCCTCTGGCTGCTGGATGAGCTTGTAGGGCTACAGGCTTGGAGGTGCTCATACTCTCCTGCTCAGCTTTGCAGGCATCTCCTCATGGGCAGAGCAGGAGGTCGGGGGCAGCCTCAGCCCACCTTTGCTGTCTGTGATAGGGGTGTCCACTGATGTCTGTCAGACACAGCGTCTCCTGGCACTTCCCAGGCCCTTTGCCTTTGGGCGCTGTCAGAACCAAACCAATTGCTGCAGGCAGGTGCTCATTCAGCAAGAATGTGTTAGATCTAGAGGAAAGCACTTTGGCAATTGAAGGAAGGACATTTTTAGATGGTCTATTGGTGACTTACCAGCCTCTAGTTAGGAAGCTAACATGTTTATCCTACCTTTTTGGTATTTACTTAGTTTTCATTGCATTTCAGTTCACAAATAATGAAACTGCTTTCCCCATAAAATGTTGCATCATATTAAAAACCCAGTTTGTAGCATATGGGTTGTTATCTTCTAAACTGCTGCCTTAAACCAATACTAAACTGAGCTCATGAGCACATGTGGGACAGTTGCATCAATGCCCTTGCAGGCTGCTTATTTGGATACTTTCCTTTTTAACAGTTTGTGTTTCACTTCTAGAAACTCCTCAGGCTTGAGGGAGGGTAGGGGCCTTGAGGACAATCACAATGGAGGAGAGTGCTACAGATCTGTAGGGGATGAGTTCAGAAATAGAAGAAACATTTTAAAATAAACCACTGAATTTCGTCTGTTAAGTGCTAAGCATTCATCATGGCGATCACCAATGCTGGAATTTCCCAATAACAATAAGAGTTTTTATCACAGTTCTGCATCTCTGCTTGCTGTTTACACAACTCTGCTCAACAGGGCACGAGCATCCCTTCAGCATCGCCTTGAGCTGTCTCCGGGACTCTGCTGACCAGCAACAAAGAACCAACAATAACACTCTCCTGGCTGATGGGACAGAGACTTCCTTCCTTGCTCAGCTCCCAAAGGAAAAACAGTGTCAGTTTGTCCTGAAACCCAGACTCCAAGCTCCGATGCAGCTGAGGAGAGGTAGGGGCTGCAGGAGTGTGGTACAGGCAGATAGAGACTTTATTGCTCTCTAGTGCAGTGCTGAACTCTTCTGGCATCATACGTGTATCCCAGAGCTGCTCTTATACCTGAATGTCATGTAAAGAGGAAGAGATGGCAGAGAGGTGAAATTTGTCTGTGCAAATGTTTAGGCTTAGCTTTCAGTCCTTCATTAGTCTTCAACTGCAAGTCATTGTAATAGAACCATATAAAATGCTGAGCTGGAAGAGAACCATCAGTATTAAGTCTTGGCCCTGTCTAGGACACCCCAAGAACCCCATCATCCACCTGGGAGCATTGTCCATACACTTCTTGAACTCAGACAGCCTTGGTGCTGTGACCATTGCCCTGGAGAGCCTGTTCCAGTGCTCAGCCACCCTCTGGGTGAAGAACCTTTTCCTGAGTTCTAACCTAAACCTCCCCTAACTAAGCTTCATGCCATTTTCTCAAGTCCTGTCACTGATCACAAGAGTGAAGAGATTCTTACACTGCGGAGACAGCAAGGTTCCCTGAAGAATGGTGATTGAGAGTTTTGCTGATGGTTGAGAGATGAACAAGTGTTCTCACTGCTACACATTGTCTAACCATCCCCATTAAGAGTGCAGTTAATAAACAGGTGAGGGTAGAAGGTCCTTGTTTTGCTGGGAACTCTGCCTCCACTGTAGATCAGTCACTGACCAGCAGGAGGACAGACAGGCATGTAATGAAGGTCTGTGTTTTCTTTCAGAGTCACTGCAGAAACACACCAAGAGGAAGAAGTCCTTGATTGACTGGGCCCTGCGCCGCAGCACCAGCACCCCCACGGGCAGCCCTCCTTCCCAGTCACCTACCACACCACGGAAGCTCTTCGGCCTGTCCCTGTCCTCTGTCTGTCCTGATGGAATCCTTCCCAAGCCAATCATGGTAAGCAGCAGCCTGGACTGCTTGTCTTGACGTAAACTTGATGTGTTTAGCCCAAAATTTAAAGCCACTTCCAGCATTTATGAGGACGGAATGGGGAAGAGGACTTGTGATTCAGATTCAGCTCAGTAATAAGGGTGGGAACAACCCTTTCCTGGGTAATCCCTATCACTTAATTCACACATGTCTGTCCTGTTCCAATGGGTGTCTCCAACCAGGTCATCACCAGCTGACAAGGGGCCGTGTCAGTGGATCCTGCCATGCAATGTAGCCTAGACTTCTGTCACTATAAGAGTCCCCTGGGCTTACACTTGTCACAGGAAAAGTGTACCCACATGAACTGTATCTGCAGCTTGGCTGTTGGGTTCTTGTCCCTGGTTAGATCAGGATAAATCTCTTGTATTGTTTTCTTCCCTTTACTGACTTGGTCTTATGCTAATTGTGTTACAACACATGATGTATAATATACACAAACAAGAGGGTAAAGTGTTAGGCTCTTAAGTACAACTGGGTTTTCTCTTAGGATATGCTGCTCCTCTTGTACCATGAAGGTCCCTCTACTAGGGGCATTTTCAGACGTTCTGCCAATGCCAAGACTTGCAAGGAACTGAAAGAGAAGCTGAACTCTGGAGATGATGTTCAGGTGGACGGAGAGTCAGTCTTTGTGGCTGCAGCTGTCATCACGGTATGTTTGGCCAAGTAACTCAGCTGTCTGGGCTAATGGTACCTTCCTTTAAGGAAGCAATGAGTCTTTATGGGTAGGGAGGATGTCAGGGGAACAGAAAACATTTTCCAGTAAGGAACATTTTCACCTGGTAGCTTGGTGTGTCTGTGTACACAGAGGCTTCTGCCCAACACAGTGACGCTGCTTTTCACGTGCAGATGTGGGCAGCCCCTTAGGACAGGGCTTCCTTTGGCACCTCCCTGTACCAAACCACCTCCATCAGGAAATACAGTGATGTCCACCTGCAAGATAGCCAAATAACACGACAACGTTATGTACAGTGCCAAATAACACGACAGATGCTGCACTGATATATGCATGAAACCCTTCAGTGGCAGCAGCACAGATGTTCTTTGTCATTGCCAAATGCAAGGAAGAGGCTGCAGAAGGTTTGGGAGGACTCGTGCCATTTGAAGGCAGCTGCTCTGCAACCCCCAGAACAGGTCAAAGGAGCTGACTTGTGCTCTCTGGACCTCCAGCCTTCACCCTCTGATCAGCCAGCAAGCACAAGGGAAAGCAGCTCCTAAATCCAAGCAGAGGGGTTGTGGTGGGTGGGTGATGAAGCTTGTAGTAAGACCCATGTTTCAGTAATGAAAAGCCTATATTCTGCACTGGTAATTAAATTTGGTCAGAATCATTTAGGCACCAAAGTATCCAAGAAATATCCCCTTGTTCTTGATGGCCTGATATTCAGGCACTTCCCAACACAAGACATACACTGAGTTGTTGAATAGTCCCCTGAGAAAAACCAGCAGTCCTTCTAGCTGAGAAATGTTTCAGAGAGATCTGTGCAGGACCTCAGGGCTGAGTCCTCTGCTGGACTGGAGGTCAGCCCTGCTCTGGAGAAGGGGAAAAACTGGATGGCTGCCTGTTCATCCTGCAGTGCTGCCATGGAACAGCCTGAGGAGGACAGCTTGGTGGGCATGGGAGGGGAGAATAAACATGTTCGTCATGCCTTGTTTTGTCTTGTGCTTAATATGAATAAACAGTGACTATATGCATTGTGAAACCGAAACCAGGAATTCAACACTGACCAGACTGCTCTGCATATATATATTTAATTCAGGATTTTCTCCGAAATATACCTGACAGTGTTCTATCCTCAGACATGCACGGACTGTGGATGGAAGCTGTGGACACAGAAAATCGGGCACATAAGATTGAAGCTATCAAAAGGTTTGTAAAAGCCTTTTTAAGAGTTTCTTTTGGTGGGAAAAGGGGGAGTATATGGCCCTAAGAATAGCCTTCATTTTCTTGGAGGCTACTGGCAATGCTCCAGGCCACAGTTGAGGAGCTATTGCTGATTGCAGTCACTGATCAGAACATTTTCTTTACAATGGTCTTTTTTGAGCATCCTTAACATTTCTGACTCCAAAAATGTCATTAAAAAATTCTTTTCTGGTGACCAGTTCAAATTACCAGAACCAGTAAACTGAAAAAGCACAATAATTCAGCCCCCAGGAGTGCATCAATGGCAGAATTAGATCTTTAATGACAGTAACTTTATTCTTATGTGCATGAAATGAGGCTGATCATCATATTGGCAGTTAGAAGAAACAGCCCTGTCAAGGTGGTGACTGGGACCTTGAAAATGGCTTCACTGCCTTGAAACTGCTGCCCTGAGCAAAAACAGTTTATCAGCCTCTTGTTGGATATCCAGTATATTTAATCATGGCTCAGCTCAGTGTTTGAACCTTACCATTTAGCCTGGGCCTTCTTTCTCCATGTTCCCCATAGCACAGGACATGGCAGTGGCATGGTCTGGCATGCTGCTGGCCTGGAGCTGCCTCCTGTCTCTCTCTGCCTGTTTTGTGAAGTCATTGTGGGCTCCCTCCCACATACTCTGAACCCAAGTCCCTCGTCCCGCCAGCTCTGTGACCAGAGCAGGTGGGCAATATGGATGCAGAGTTGTGGCTCTCACATGAGCTGGTGGAGGGGAGTGACACAGATTCACCTTATTATCAAATGTGGATGTCTCAGGCTTGGTACAAAAGGGCAGAAGGGGGAAAATGCTTTGGGATGTAATTTCTGGTATTCAAAGAGCAGATGTTTGTGAACAGCACTGTTTTCCTTTGTTCCCACTCCCTGAATAGTCTCGTCAACCAGCTTCCAGAGGCCAACCTCATCTTACTCAGACACCTCTTTGGAGTCCTCCATCACATTGAGCAGAATTCCGGAGTGAATCAGATGAATGCCTTTAACCTGGCTCTTTGCATAGCACCCAACATGCTGTGGCTACCCAGTCCCACTGGGCCTGAGGAGGAGAGCCGGTCTACAAAGAAGGTAACCTTCCATGGGTTTGGCCTCACCTCTGTGTCCCCTTTTCACTGCTTTTTATGGGCACTGCCTTTTGTAGTCTAAAGGAAGGCACAGGGCCAGAGACAGTGTTGGCTGAGGTCTCATCCTTCCCTCTGTGCAGCTGTGCCCTTGCTGGGAGGGATTTAGCTCCTCAGACTGTCCAGGGTGAAAAGGGAAGCAGTGATTGCTTCACCAGATGAATTTCCTATATGGTCAAGCAAGGACAAGAAAATTGGAGCAGCTGAAATTTGGCACTGCCACCTCAGCTGGGACAAAGTAAGCACAACAGTGCACCAGAAAGGAGGAATGCTTGCTTGCAGCTTATGAGGTGTAAGCAATATGTGCTATACCTGGCTTACAGTACCAGTTCACATAGTTCATATTCTTGCCTCAGGTGTTCATACAGATGCACTATCACATTATTAACAACTTCTTGAGAAAATAACATCTTTGTAAAAAAAATGGGAACGATCTGGGTATGGTTTTACTTGCTGTAAATGGCTGTTCTCATGAAACTGAATCTGTGAATTCCTGTCTTTGCCAGGTGGCCTTGTTAGTGCAGTTTCTGATTGAAAACTCAGGAGAGATTTTTGGGGGTGATATTGCGTCCTTGTTCCAAAGACCTGACAAAAAGAAGTCCAAAAACTCAGCAGAATCTCTGGGTAAGTTGGTGGTAGTAAATCCTCCAGAAATATTTAAAATCTTTTAATAGGTAAATTCCTCAGACAAAAGAGTTTGTTTTACCTTCATGTTTCTTCTAAGGAAAAGCATTGAAAACCAGTTGGGTTTGGTTTTCCCTTTGCCTCTCAATCATAGGCAGGAAGAGACAGCAGAGCAGAGGGCTGAGGTGCAGAACCTCCAATGTGTCCCCAGGGAGGGTTGTCTTTCTCTGTGGCTGCTGTTAAACCTGCTCTAGCCATTGCAAAAATTTAGCGTAGCCTTAGCACTGCCATGTCCTAGCAGTCTTTATTTTCCAGGTTAGTTCTGTAAAGCTAAACCACACAGTTTGTATGGAAAGAGATGGAGTTGTCTCTGTTATCCTGTGAATACAGTGTCAAGCCAGAATCTATTTTATTTCCTGTGTGAATAATGGATCCTCTTTGTCTTTCCATGGGCTTGATATAATTTCCGTTTTGGTTGTGAGGTACTACATATATGGCAACAAATTAATTTGTGCCCTCTGCCCCAGACATAGGCTTGGCTCAGCATGATGATTCCTCTGATGAGCTGGAGTTTTCCACTTGTGATCCAGAAGGGCCAAAGCACCACCTGGAACCTGAAACAGATGCCATTTTTGAAGCACCCAGCAGCTTGTTACTTGATGAGGATCAGGAAGACTGGGACTTGTTCAGTGAGATCACAGCCTGCTACCAAAGCAAAGCACAGACCAATGCCAGCGCAGACAGCTACGAGCTCCTGGAGGAGGATGGCTCCTTCTGCTCCATCGGCTCCATCCGCTCACTCAGCCCGGCCAGGGACCGCTGCTCCTCAGAGCCCAGCGTCTGCCTCAGCTCCCAGCTGCCCGCTCAGAGCCATGAGCCAGTGGCCCGCCAGTCCAGCTGCGATGCCACCATCATGAGCGGCCACACAGACTACATGCACAGGCTCAGGCAGCTGCAGATGGAGAGCCAGAAGCTCATTGATGAAGGCCTCAGCCCTGGGGTTAATAAGGCCAGGCAGAACTTGTGGCAGTCACCTCAGACCACCTCCAGGGTGAAGCAGCTCAGCCTTCAGAAGTCCAGCCTGTCCAACAGGTCCAGCTTCTCCAGCCTGTCCTCTACCACCACCTCCCCATCTGCCTCCTCACTCAGCTCCTTAGACAGTGCTTTCTCCTACTGCTCAGAGTCATCAGCCATTAGTCCCACAGATGTCTCATCCCTGCCATTCATGTTTGGCACTTCTGCCAGGCTTCACACTGTGTCTCCCACGGCTGCCAAGAGGTCCCAAAAGAGTGGCACAAATCCTTCACATCTTCTGTGCCTTTACATCTGAGCAATCTGGACAGTTTTCATGAGGATGAACCCAAGGCTGGAGAGAGCAGTCATTGCTCTGGAGAGCAGGAAAGTTTTCCATGTGTCAGCAGAGATGCCATGGGAAGCCCATTGACTGGCATTAACTGGGAAGAAGAGGAGAGACAGCTGAGTTGTTCAGAGTGCCCTGGCCCAAGGCTCAGAAGCCAGGATTATACCAAAGAGTTTGAACAAAGCCCTGAGTTCCCAGCTGCCAGGCCATCCAGTGAGATATCCCCACAGGTCAGCCAGCAGCAGCACAGGGAGAAGACAGTGAAGAACATAGAAATCAAGGGCATTGATGACTGCCCTCTGAGCCAGCAAAGCCTGAAGCGCACCAAGATAACATTTTATGTGGCCCCAAATAAAGAAAGCTCTTGGGGATCTCACGTGGGAGAAGAGGAGAGATCTGTGACAAACACCAGCAGCAGAGACTCAGTCAGCAGCAGCAGTGAGCAGAGCTTGTCCAAGAGCTTGCAGACTGTGAGAGTTCACATCCCCCAGACAGTTTTCTATGGGCAGAACACACCCCTTGTCCTGCAGTCCATCTCCAGACGCAACCACCATGATCCAACGGTGCCATCCCTGCAGGCCGAGCACAGAGAGAGCCCCCAGAGTGCCTCTGCTCCTGAGGAGCTGGACACACAACCAGTGGAAATGGCGCAGGCGCCAACCCAGAGCAAGGGCTTGGACACGTTCAGCCACACCATCCACATCATCCTCCCTGACTCCATCCGGAACACCATCAGGGACTATTTCAAGCACGATGAAACCGAGCCCTGCCCCACAGCAGAGGTGGAAGCAGTGGAGAAGGAACTCCGGAGCAGGGTGGAGTGGCTCAGGAGCCAGCCTCTGGCAGAAGTGGCTGCAGAGGAGTGTGACACAGCAGTGTTTGCAGAAGAGACATTTGTCTAAGGCGAGGGGTGTGGAGGAACTAAATATTTTTTTGTGTATGTGCAACAGAAAATATTCTGTAATATATGATCAGGGTGTGAAGAATTTAGCAGACTGCATGGGGCAACAAATGTAAAGTGACACTAATGTGTATGTAATGTTGGGGTTCAATATTCATTTTGTTGGGAGGTGGGGGGGCTGTTCTTGTGTTTTCTTTATGCCCTTTTCTGATAGAAGAAACTTCACTGGCTGGGTGTGTAGTGGACTGAACACCTCCAGACTCTCCCTGTCCATGAATTAGCTGACCTGTACAGGGCCTGACTCAATTTTTTTTTTTTGTAGCAGGAAAAGAGAAATGTTGCTTTATTTTCTCCAGTCAGCTGCTGATGTGCGTGGATGACTGGACAACAGGGACAGCTACTGCTCCATAAGTATTAGTTAAAAATCTTTACACTTGCACAAAAACTACCATTATTCACTGTTCACCATCACCATTCATCCAAAGGAATTCTTCACCTTCATTCCAGAAATCACGGCTCCTTCATTCCAGAAATCACTGCTGCTTCACTCTGCTCATCTGTTGTCTGCTCTGGTCTAGCTCACAACCCACATCCATTATTGGTTGAGGCTGGGTTCCAAAATCAGCAGCTGGAGCCCAGAGTCCAAAGTCCAGCATTCACTAACAGACAGCATGCGTAACATTTTAAGCCCAAGATTGCTTTTTTCTGGAATTAATTATGCAGTGATTCTTTCTTCTCATACCTTCCCCAAAGTTAGCAGAGACACAGTTGCTGTAAACTTTGCCAGGGCTGTGAATGTTCCTCAGTGTCCTCTGGGAATAGCTCAGTAGCTAGGAGCTCCAGTCCTAGTGAAAGTTGACAATTTTCTGTCAATGCTGATGCCCCTTTCTAGAGGCAGTGTGGATAAGGCAGCTAATCAAATTCTTAGTCATGCTGAGAGGGACTTGAGCAGGGCTTGGTTTTAGCATGAGGTAAAGGCATTGTGGAAGTTGTCAGGAATGTTGTTGGGTAGATGCTGAAGCGAAGTCACATCTGGCCAGAAAGTTGTCAGTCCATACACTGAAACTGCCCAGGCGTCATCACTGCTGCTGGCTCAGAGAAACACTGAGCTCTCACCCAGCAGAGTGTGTGGCCCTATGAGCTCCAGCAGAACTAAGTTTGGGGAAATTCCAGGCGGGGATGTGCTAAGCAGGCTGCTGGTAGGGACCACCAAAGAGATGCAGCCAGTGGACTCCTGGAGCATCCCTCAAGGCCATGCTCAGAAGTGCCATAGACATAATGGGACTTGTTAGAGGGTTGTGACACTGCCAGCTGAGCTCTAAAAGGATGGTTTTAAGAAAACAGTGGGAAAAGTCTCAAAGGTTAAAAGGTTTGGGATGGTTCATTTGAAAGTTACATGAGAGTTTTCTATGGTGGTATCTGTCAGGGACAATTCTTTTACTCAGCAAACAGAAAATGTGTGAAGGAGAAGAGAAATACATGAATCCTAATGACTGAAAGGTAGTGCTTGTGGAATAAGTACCCCTGCAAGCTGCTGAGTGTCTGCAAATAGCCAGAGCTGGAGCTGCATCACAGCTGCCATGGTTCAGTCCTTGCACCGAGGGGAGAGCCACCTCTGTAAAATTATCTGGTGTCAGATCCCTCCACTCATCTGCCAGGTGCCTGTGAGGGTCAGTGACAGGAACCTGGCCCAGCACTCCAAATTCACATCATCAAATACTAGGGCAAGGGAACCAGGGGGAAGCCCAGAGCCCACTTTCCAAGGTGTATACAGTTTGTTTTGTTAGATGAAGGGTGTTTAACTCTCAGATGTGGCACTCTGTCCCAGATCACCTTTGTGGCCCTTGTATAATGAAAGGTGTATATAATCATAACACAACTCCACCACCACCATAATTTTCCTCACACATGAACAGCAACAAGGCATCCACAGTCTTTTTTTCCAGAGCTACAGTTGTAACTGTTTTAATAAAAGACACACAAATTGTCGTTGTGGTGTTGTCACCTTTTGTTCCCTTGCCCTTGCTCCCCTCTCCCCTGTGTCAAGGTGGTGCCATTTGCACTGAACTGCTGTGAAACACGTTCACCTGCCTGCACAGCAGTCTAGGCATTACTCCTGTCTTTTCAAGAAGGTGAAACAGCACTAAATATTATAAGAAAAGTCTGCCTGTTCTTGGAAAGAGAGATGATTCTGTATTCTAAACATGCTAACAGATTGTAAACTCAGTAGTTGGGCTCAGGTCAAACAAAGGGGACCTGAATCAAATGCTGAGTAGAGTATCACCTAAAAGGATCACAAGAAACTGAGAAAGAGCTTAGTTTATAGAAACACTGGGAGAGGCAGGGGAAAATACACAGTTTTCCTTGCCTCATCTTAGGCTGCCTAATATGGGCACAGTTCCCTGGGTAACTGCTCTAACCCAGCTCTGCATTAAAGCATTTTTCTTCGTTTAAAACAAAAAATCCTGCAAAACGTAGCACAAACCAGAGTTCTGGGCTGGGAAATTTGCAGCCTTCTCCTTTTCCACTAGCCAGGCAATAATGCAACTTAGAGACCAGTCTTGAAAATGTCCCACAGCCCCCAGCTTGCTGTAACAAGAAATAACAAATACACAGACACTTGCTTGGCTTTCTGCCCCAGAAAGGACACATTTTCCCTCCATGTACAGCCCTGAGACACAAACGGGTTTCCCTTCTTTCTCTGCCCTTTTTCAGATCATTTAGACCCCGTTTGCTGTCACATACTGAAAGCCCTGCTCACTGCCCCAGAGGATGCAGGCTTGAGGGTTACATGGTCACCATCCAGGAAGAGAGGAGCCCTCAGGGCCTGCTCCCAATATAGACCAAGGCCAAACAAGTCCAGCTCATTTGCCTCGAAGAGAAATGACTCACGCAGCTCAGCCTCATCTTATTTCTGCTCAGGATACATGATTTCTTTCCTTGTCCTGCAGACTGACAGAAACATGACAGAAGTGCCTGAGGAAGCTGTAGTTTACTTTAAACTTTCCAATTCTATTTCTGTTGTTTCAGCTGTCAGGGAAGCCAGCCTTCCAAGACATATTCTCCCTCATCATTTCCAGGTAGCTTCTTCATGCAGAGGCCTCTCTGTTATCCCATGGCAAGGGACAGACAGCCCCACCAGAGTAGCACAGACTACTCTGACTCCCTGCATTTCAATGCTAACAGCTTGTCCCAGAAACTCTTTTCTTCAGGGGTCACCCGCACTCTGGAGAGGAACACAGCAGTCTTTCAACCCTTCCAAGGCAGAAGTGCTGCCTCCCTTGCCACCCTGCCAGGATGTGCAGAGAGCTGACACCTTCCAGCAGCAGCCTGGGGTCCAGCTTCAAGCTCACAGCAAGGTGGGGACTGAGGAATGGGACTGCAAAGCCCCGGACTACCTTGGTTTTTCAAGTGGGAGCATCCGGAGCGGGAGAGACTTGAAGTGCTACTGAAGGTGATGGCTTAACTGCTTTCATTTAATCCATATTTATTCACTTTGCTATTTTACAGTAAACCTAGGACAAGTTGGAGGAAAAGAAGTTTGGGAGAAACAGGCACAGCCTGGAAGACTTTTCTGATTCATGACAAAGTGAAGGGCTACCCTGTGACATGTCAGTCGTGAGACTGAAGCCCTAGCACATCACCACATCCATGGTCCTCAAACACGGCTGGGACCCTGCAAAAAATCCACCCTGCTGCCATCACCTCTGGCAGCACATGGTTCTGGTCATGCCAGGAAATCCTTCCTCCAGGTACCCTTCTGCTAAGGACAGAATTCTGACATGGTTAAAAATTTGTACCGATTTTTCAGTGAAGGATCACAGAGGAAGACAAAGCCTATTGCGGGGATTCACAGAGTGTCGCTCATCATCAGTGCCCACAGGGACAGCAGGCCACGCTGGGCGGGGCAGGGCTGGTGTCAGCAGCAGGAAAGCATGGAGGTGCACAGAGACCATCAAACACAGATGGCGATTGTGGCTTCCCGAGACAGGCGCAGGCAGTGGTCAGTGCGAGAGGAAGGAGGAGGCACGGGCCCAGCACAGCGGCCCCGCCGCCACCGCGGCCTCCTCACCTCCTCCTCCTCCTCCTCACCTCCTCCTCCTCACAGCCGCCGCCGCCCCGCGAGCGCCCCCTGGCGCCACAGCGCCGCCACTGCGGCCCCCGCGGCCTAGGCCCACAGGCCGCTCTGAAATTTCATAAATCGCCGAATCGTAGAACACTCTGAGTTGGAAGGGACCCTTCGGGATCATTGAGCCCAACTTCAATTTGGCAGCGCACGCCAAGAATCTCATAATGTGCCCGGGAATATTGTCCAAATGGTTCTTTACTCAGACAGGCTGGGTGCTGTGCCCACTGCCCTGGGAGTCTGTTCCAGTGGCCAGCCACCCTCTGAGTGAAGAGCCTTTTGCTGACATCTAACCTAAAGCTCCCCTGACTCAGTTTCGTTCCGTTTTCTCGAGTGTTATCACTGGTCACGAGAGTCAAGAGATTGGTACCTGCCCCTCTGCTTCCCCTGGTGAAGACCTTGAAGACCACAATGAGGTCTGACCTCAGTCTCCTCCAGGCTGAACAAACCAACTCCTCATAAGGCTTCCCCTCCAGACCTTTCATCATCCTCACAGTCCTGTTCTGGACCCTCTCTAACAGAATAATGTCTTTTTTATATCCAGTGCCCAAAACTACATGTAGTAATCCAGGTGAGGCACTACCAGTGCTGAGCACAGCAGGACAATTCACCTCCTTTGATCAGCTGGCAGTGCTGCGCTTAAAGCAGCCAACAAAATTTCCATCCAACTCATTCTATTCCAGCCAGCCTCATGGTACCAGAACAGTGCATCTTGTTGGTCTAAAAGCCTCATTATTAGAATTTTATTTGACATGGGGGATAGTACAGCACTGACAAAATTCAACATTTAGAGATAGTGGCCACTCCCAGCACAGAACAATTCAGGGACCCGAAACATCTCAAGTTCATAGAAAAGGTTCTGCCTTGCAGGAGCTGTCAGCACACAAATGTCCTCAGTATGCTGTTGCTGACCAAACCCAAGTCACCTGCATCATCAAGCCCATCAGTACACTGACTTGCAAACACCAATCTCTTCTTAAGCCTCCCAAACTGGGAAAAGCCTGCCCCACTTTTAAAGAGCCAAGCCTTGCAAAATTCTCAACAGTTACTTGGAATAGCAGAATTCTTAAATTTCAAAGGAGAAAGTGAGTCACATACAGCAGAAATGTTTACTGACACCCACCCAGGGAAATATAAAGCCTTACACTTTAATCCAGTTCCATTCAGCAGAGCATTTAAGCACTTAATATACGTACCAAAGATCCTATTAAGCATTATGCCTTGTTTAAATAAGAGATTTCCCAAATACGCCTTTTACACTGAATCAAACCTTTATGGTCTACTGCAAGCCAGCCACAAAAAGCAATTGTGTCAACCAAAAGCTCAGTACCCTGCCACGCCTAAATGAGGATGTAGGCTGTGCAGCAGTTGTTTCCAGTCACTGTTTGCTTTGCTTTCCAACCTCCAGCTGCTTCCTCATGTCCGACACATCCATGGGGACCCGCACGGTCACACCATCCATCGACTTCTTAACACGCACCTGGCAGCCAAGGCGAGATCTGAGAAGAAAACATGAAGTGAGGCTCCTCTTTTCCCAAAGTAAAGGGAGAAATCCCCACCCACACTGGGATGTCTGGTCCAGGATGGGTTTTCACTAAAGCTCCTGTTAAAGATCTCCTGTGCTTTAAGAGAAAGCAGCTCTCAAGGCACAATTATGATACAGAACAAACCCCATCCCCTGGGAAAGAGGTGCCACATGGTGAGAATCTGCCTCAGGGCCTTGAGGATCTGCTGCCATCAGCAGGGAGGCTTACGTGTCAGTGAGTCCATATGCCAAGTCCAGCATGTCTAGCTCTTCATCCGAGATGGCATCAAGCTTTTGGAAGGTGTCCTTGTCAAAGATGAGGTGACAGGTAGAGCAGGCTAAGGTCCCTTCACATGCACCTGGTGGAGAAACAAAGGAACGACAGCAAATCAGGAAAAATAAGGGGGTGAGAGAGACCATCTTTAGGAACAGTGTGAGAAAAAGCCCTTTAACAGATCCGGAGCATGTCAAAAAAGATGCTAGGAAACACAACAGATGGATTTCCAGCCTGCCTCTTCTCTGGGAGAATCACAATCAGTTTTAAAATTTTTACATCAGCTCTATGCAGCCAAACAGGCTGGCAGAGGCTGCTGGGATGGCAGTGGTGACCATGTGAGGTTGCACTGCCACCTCAGCAGGATAAGCCACCCAAGCAAGCAACTGGTGGGGAAGGGAAGCTTATTTATGGCCTTGGCAGAAGACAGTGACATGTGTACTGTTGCACTATTCCTGAGTACCCACTGGTCCTAACAGCACATGTACATATCCTGCTGCAACACCTACCAAATCCATCAATGGCCAAGTTGTGATTGATCACCACTTCCAGCAAACTCTGCCCTTCTTTGGCTGTGGTTGTGAGTCGCTCTCCATCCCGATTTATAAAATGCACCGTCACCTGATCCTCAGAGCTGCAAGACAAATTTGCAAAAATCAGAGGAGTCCACCCTTTTCTGCACATCCACAGTTGAGGTCTTTTGGCTGAGTGCTAGAGACATGGCTCTTAGAGGGAAATGTGCACACAGTTTCTTGAAGGATTATGCCATGCACATCAGAAAAAATTCAAATTATTAGTTCTCAGTGGCAGGCAAATCTGAGTTGCCCCAAAATATTTCCCACTTTATCAAACAGTCCTCTAAATAAATGTCTATCTGTGAACAAAAAAGTGCAGATGTTCTGCATGTGCTGCCTCTGCTTGGGCTGGCTGGCAGAGGGAGCATGTGTGGGCAAGCAGAGCATTTGCAAGTCCCAGGCCTGGGATGTTAATCCTGGGTACAGTGATGTAATAACAAGCAAAGTGCTCAGGATCAGATACTAATCCTTCAAGAAGGGCTGTTGTCGTTCATGTTTTCCTTCCCCCTTCCCTTCCCAAGAGGATTACTTGATGACTGTTGCTTTTCTGCTGCCTTTTCTTCCATAAAGTGCCCACTCCTTTCCTTAACTCCATCACAGGGAGACTTCTTGTGGCAAGAGATGCCCAGCCCCAGCTTACAGAGCTACCAGGCTGAGTAACTTCCTCCAAGCTGATGTGATCCACGCTTGGGAAAAATTGCTGTTATTTTGACAGCCTGCAAGATTTAATCTGGCCAAGAGTTAGGAATGTGGCCACCAGCTTCTCTTAATGCTAACTTGCAGAAAAGACATCTACAAATGAGAGGGAAACAGCATCCGGTTCATCTCCTCCTGACCAGGCTCTCACACCAGTCTGGAAAAGGCTGCTACCCTGACAGTTGTGTTCAGGATTTCTCACCAAGACAGTATATTCTGAGACTGTTATATTTGCTAGAGGAAGCACATGAAAAAAACGGGGGTATTTTAACGTACATATCAAATGCTCCGTTAGATATAGGAGATCCCAGTCACCCAAAGGTCCCACCTCCTGTGCTGAAAGAATGCAGCACCCTGGAGGTGGTTGGGCCTTTTGCCCAGTAACTCTCAGTGTGGCACTGCTCAAGTGCCCATCATCCCAAAGCCCAGGGCATTCTCCAGTGGCAGAAGCTGGGCCCACCCTCTTCTCTTTCATCAGGCTGACAACATACACTTCAGTTTCATACAGACACCTACAGCTGTTTTCTTGTAAATACACAATTTAAAAAGTAGTTCTCAAATGTCAAAATGAAATAAAACAATCCTTCTCATTTTTGATGGATCGGAGTAATTTATTCCACTTGTATGGCAAATAGGCATGTTTACAGGCAACATTTGGTTTATCTTTATGGGTGAAATAATTTGTTACACAATAGAAATGGTAAAGTGATAGAATCTCATTTAGTGCTGCAACCAAATGGATTCTTCAGCAGGATAATGAGAGCTGACTGCCTGCAGAGACTGCTGGATCTAAAAATCCCCAAAGCTGTCTGCACATTTATTGACAGAAAACTTGATTCCTGTAAACCTTGAGGCATCTAGAGCCTCAGCCAATGTTGCAGGAGAATCTCTGCACCAACCTCCCACAAATCTAGTTCCCTGCAGTTCCTCTGAGTTCCAACCTTGCTTTGGCTGTTGCTGCCAGGTACATGGGCCCCAAGGCAGCCAAGCTGCAGCCAGGGACGGCACACGGGGTATCCAGTTAGGTACAAGGAAGGACAGGTGCTATTGTGAGACACCCTGCATGACTCTGGATAAGCCTGGGTACAGAGTTCTCTCTTCTCATGAGCAGGGATGATGCCAAGTGCTCCTGAGCATGATGCAGAGAACATCTTCAAGCAGCTTCCCTCTCTGCTGGCTGAAGGGAATGTTTAAGGTACTTGGTTGTGTTCTCAGTATTGGTGCCTCTGTTGGAGGCATAAACCCAGTCTGATGACTCCCTATTTTCACTGTTCAGTTCAGTAACAGACTGACTTGCATACTGGTCTCATTGTCTTTATATCCCTCAAATCAGTTCCAGGCTCAAGTCTTCTCTGAAAGACACCTGCTTTGGGTACCCAAAGCTGGAAATAAGGTCTTCAGCTTTTTAATTTATTTACTTTTGAATTTGTTTATCAGTGTATTTGAAACGATGAAAAAATTCCTTTCACATTTTGTTAACTTTGAACCAGGATTTAAAAAAAAAAACCCAAATTGGTTTGACTTAATTTTGCTTCATTTAGGCTGAACTATTTTACAACAGCATTACTATCACAGGATACATGGTCAGAGCTTTGGAAAGATCTTACCAAGATGTGATAAACTCAACAAATTCAGTGTATGCCAAGTGATTATTCCCTTTTAAAAAACAAAATCTCAAACTTTTTGTGACACAGGAAACTAGTGAAGGAGGTTTCAAGGAAGTAGTTCTTCCCCCGTCAATGTTTTCCCTAAAAGATACTTTCCAAGGCCATACAAACCAACAAGATGCCTACAAGTACTGCCAGAGATAACTTCATAGGCAACAAATCAGTTAGGAAGAAATTCCATTGATAATGAGTCTTCATAAATGCCACCAAGCAGAGTTATCACTATGACTTTTCTCTGAGGTCAGACACCAAAATGGTTTATTGTGTTTTCTGCAATGTTGGTTGGATCTCCCTCCCAAAGCCTTGCAGATTACAGTCTGACCCAGATCATACTACTCTAGGAGATCCACAAACTACATTTATTTTACCATCTCTTCCTGAACTATCCCTAAAGCAGAGGGAGGAAAGGCTGGCAGGGACCCTGCAGTAGTTCCTGCTGTGGAAATGGGCCAAAGGACTCTTGTGCCTCTTTGTCATCTTCACGAGCTGGTTCCCAGCCACTAGTTGGTTCCCAGGATAGCACCTCTGACAGGTCCCCACAGCTCCAGGGACAGGAAGCAGCACCTCTCGGGGTGGGTCCTGGCACCACATTCCTCCCATCAGCATCTGCTCACCTAAGGTGGTGATCTTATCCCCCACCTCCCACAGTGGCCTCTTTCCTCTCCCCGCCACGGGCCGAGGCAGAGGTGCATTCCCATCCCTTCAGATGCAGCAAGGCAGCATTTGACTCACCTTGATTCCCCAGGGGCATCCTGAGAGCCTTGTATGGAGCTGAAGCCCCTTTCTGACCACCGCTTTGCTGGGCTGGGGTGCTGCTCAGTCACACCACAGAGAAAAATGAGGCGAATTTTGCTCACATTCAGTCCGCTCCGCAAGGGCCGCATGAGCCCCAAGATGCCCTGAGCCATCCTGCTGCTGTGGGCCCCCTCTGTGTCTCCTGAGCTGTCCTTTGGGCAAGGACAGCTTGATTAGGGACTTATACAGCTGGGGAGGATGGGGGGGAAGGAAAGAAAAGAGTAGGACAGCCTCCCTGGGGGTGGAGGGAGGGAGGAGGCAGGGGAAGCAGGAAGGAGGGGTGGACAAAGGGATTGTGCTTGGATCTTGTTGCAGTCCAGTCCATCAGGGCATGGGAATTGATTGAAACACAGGAACATGTGAAGCATCACCTCCACGTGCCAGTTTCCAAGCAGTGCTTACTTTGTTCTCCTTACAGACTTCTCTTTTAGGAGCCGGAACTGAATCCAATTTCAGGAGAAATATTCATTGTAATGTCTAATGATACAAGGAGTTGCAAGTTGGGGGCTGGAAGAACAGACAGGCAGGAGTGCTGATGACTGCTGCCTTGAGGAGAGACGGGCACACCAGTTCCTACAGCAATAGGGTGAAAACAGGACACATGAATTCTGCTCTTGACAAGATGGCATCCAGCCACATCATTGCCTTACCCAATACAGCAGGCTCCCACCTCTAAAATATGAATATTCACTTACTGCACATGATGGTGGTGAGAAGCAGCCACACTCTAGCTCACTTGTTAAACTCTCTGCAGAAAAGTACTACAAAGGTGCAGATAAGTGTCATTCATTTCATCCTAACTGGTAATCCATGCTAGTAAGCTTTGAAGCCTTGGAGAAAAAACCTCTTAATTTATTCTCAGAAGCACAGTCACTGGTTTAGTCTACCCTCTTGTACAGAGTAAATCAATATGAACCCGAGGGCCAAAAATACAACAGCAAAGAGTTTCAGTTCCTGATTTCTGTGGAGTTAGGGAACAACTCTCACCTCAAGAGCCTGAATGGTTCCTTCCACCAAATTAACAGCTCACCATTTGGTAGGATGTCTGCTTTCATCAATTTTTTTAAATGCAGTAGCATATTAGTAGCCAGTATAAGCAAAAAAGATGTTGATAGTGGACTCTAATCAATCTGTACAGGAGAAAAACTACAGCATAAAATAGAAAATGTCTGCCTCAACACACACATACAGTGGATTCATAGTTCTGAAGATAACCAGGAATTTTTGGCTTTTCACCCCAAAATGAAAATTTTCCACATAAAGCTTTCAGGCTGGAAGGGTTGGAAAGGGGTACTTAAGCTTTCTGAAAAAAGCATCAAAGATATTAAGGAATGCAAGTATTTTCCATAAGCCAGGAGGGAAATGTAGTCCTCAGTGCAAAGGCAAATTTCAAGCATTCAAACACACCCCTCAGACAGCTCCAGTGGAAACAAATTCATGGGCAATGCATAAAGGATTAAAGAACAAAAAAAAATTCTCTCAGGTCAAGTTTTCCAGGTGGTTTTCTCTCTCCTACAAACTGCCCCTAACAATTCAAAGCCAAATTCTTGAGCTCCATCTCAGCCCCAAACTGAAAACCACTCTGTGCAGCCTCTGCAGCTGAGAGACTGTGAGCAGTTCTGCCTTTGCTCTTCAGGCACTGCAGAGATGCAGCAGACAGCCCAGCTCTGTCTCTCAGCCATTTCCATGGAAGGGAAGCAAGGCTTGCCATGAGAGACACAAGGAGAGGGGCCACAGCACACACAAACCACAAAGCATCTTATCTCTCCAGCAAACCTTGACTTGAGAGAGATACATTAGATATATGCACAGCAGTTTCCACAGCAAGGACATTTGTGTGTTTGTTTGGCACTGACTCCTCTCCCTGCCAGTGACAGGTCAATGTCACCTGATGGAGGAGAGGCCAATGCAGAGAAGGAAGTCAGGGACACGAGGTGCAGCAAAGGGGACAACTGCTCCCTGGTAAAAGCAAAACAGTTCTGTTGAGGCAGGAGAGAATCAGGCCCTTACAGATTTTGGATAGTCTGTTTTAAGGTCTTGGAAATACTGAGAAAGGGCAGAGAAGCAAGATCTCCTTTCCAGAGTAAATCATGGTTCATTTAGCCAAGGCCACAAAAATAGAAAGCTTTGCAAATAACCACCTCTCCCACAAAAAACCAAATCAACCAATAAAAAACCCAAACCAAACAACCAACTAAACTAAGCAAAAATACCATTGCTTTGGAAAAAAAATCCCACAAAACCCCTCAAAATTTTGCTTCACAGGTCCGCACATATTTTATGAACAGGCCAGACACAGCTGAAGAGAACCCTTAGCTTTGTTTCAAATGTGTTTTGGCAGGAACCAAGTGCCCAGCAGTGCACAGAGGCTCATTGCCCCCCACATCCCTGGTTTCTTGCCAGCAGCCACACTCTGTCAGTGCAGGGCTATGCCCACACATCCAGTCACGTGTTGGCTCATGCTGGTAAGGAAGTGGTTTTCTAGCTTGAAATACATTGTTCAATATCTTCTGTACCACACATCAAACAATTTGGCCCTCCCTCCCCCCAATCTAGAGACTCTCATGCAAATATCCAAAACACCTATGAGCTCCACCTCAGCCCCGATTTTTGCACAAGGAAGTAAACGCTAAAATCAGCACTGCCCTAATCCAGCCAGAAGTTACACAATACCTTTGCAGCCCTCCACAGCAAGAAGCACACTTGGATTTTTGAGACACCAAACCCAGCTCCCTTTGACTACTGCCAGTTTCTTGCCAGCAAGCAGAGCTGCCCTGGCTCAGTCACTGCCCGTGCTATTCAGGTGTTCATAGAGGCAAGCTCGTGCTGTTCCCATGGAGGAAGTTTCAGGGACTGCAGTCAGAGCAGCAGGCACACAGACCCAGGAATAATGAAGATTTCCAGAAGACAGCCTTCATTAATTGGAAAAGCAAGAACAGCTTACCCCTCCCTTCCTACAAAGCCCGCTGCCTCACAAATACTCCTGTAGGGAAGCAGATTTGGGCTGCTTGCTGACACAGAACTAAACTAAAATTCCCCTTTCCACCTTTCCCACTGTCACTTTAAAAACCCATTAACCACCTTTCCTGTTCCAGGGCAAGTTGCTAATAAAAGCAAACAGAACAACTTGTACTGGTTTGGCTTTTTGCAAGCCCATAAGCCCAGATAGAGAGTGTTTCTGCTGCCTCAAAGGAGATGCACTGAGCACAGATCCAGGACAAAGTGCACACACCAAGTGAGCTCAAGTCACAGCTACTGCCTCAGAGGCTGGGGCTTGGGGAGAAGACTGTAAATGTGCCTCAGTTTCTACATCTCTCAAACAAGACTGTTTGCCCCATTCTAACCTTCCCTAGATGTTCAGCAACCGTCTGAGAATGACACAAACAAAAGGAGCAAGAACCGTATTCTCACCACTGGAAGCAAGAGGGCAGAAATGCAATCAGAGAGGGGCTGACATTGCAACAAGAAAGCGCAATGAATTCACAACAGAGCTTCTGGAAAACAGCCACTTCTGACAGTGCAGCTGCTGCCTGGCTGGGTGAAGGCCACTAAGCAGTTACAGTCCCCCAGCCAAGGCCCTCACTTGCACAGGCTTCTCCTTCAAGCATCCAGTCAAGGATGCTTCAAAAATGGATGGGTGTGCAATACTGCTACACGTGGGGTACAGACAGCTTTCACCACAACCTCCCAGCTCAAGAGCAGTTTATTTCACACCCTCTTCTGTCAAACTTGTTGACTCAATACCAATCCCAGCCTGCATTTTGTTAAAGGATGGTGTGCAGCCACAGGCCACAGCAATTATGGGGGCTTGTCATTTTTAAATTAGCTCTGCTCACCAGAGAGATGTGTATTAACACCTGCTCTGAGCAAGTGCATTCTGACCAGAAGCTGAAGGTACAGTCCCTTCCATAAGCATCCAGTATTACTTTCTGCAGTTTCAGCACTAGTCTTTCTCTAATATCTCCTCATTCTTTCCTCCACTTTTCACTATACCCCTCATCCTGATCTCTGTCCTGAAAAGCTCCATCTTGAAATTGCTAGTAATGTTTAAAGACCCTGGAGCTAGATATCCAGTTAGGCATTGTTCAGACACAGGGACTTGCCCCCTTTTCTACAAACTGCAAACCTGCAAGACTAAAGCCAGCCTCAGCCTAGCATTTCATACATTGAGGACCAGACCTTTTTTTACAGAATGCCTTGGGTTGGAAGGGATGAAGATAATCTAGCTCTAATCCCCTAACCATGGGCAAGGATGCCACCCACCAGACCAAGTTGCTCAGGGCCTCATCCAGCCTGGCTTTGAACACTTCCAGGGATGGGGCATTTTTCTTACAGAAATTATTTTTCTGCAAGGGAGACATTAAGATCCCATGTGGCATCAATTTGCATATGGGCATGCAACAGTTATGGGTTGACATCAGCCACAGAGGAATTCTGTTCTCTGGCAGCTGTCACATGCTCTGAGATTATATACCCTGGTGTAAGACATTTAAACTATACAGGCAAGATTGAGTTATGCACAGCTGCAAAGCTGGCAGGGAGCAGAACAGTTATGCTGATGGTACAGGGCAAACAGACCATGCCTTGCCTGCTCTCTGCTTTCTCACTGCAGACAGTCTGCCTTTGTAGGTGTTCAAGCAGCTGCCACACCATTGCCTACAATTATCATGCCTTACCCTGAACATTGCATTGCCAAGCTTAGGGTGCTGGAAAAATGCTTGTGCTTCCTTCCAAACGTTACCCTGAGCAAGAAACTAATGAGGTGTCCACCTACCTAGAGAAATCCCTACAGGGCTTGTCTGCATCAAAATAAATCAGAATTTGGAGACCATGCCCTTGCAATTCCCTGCTTTAGAAAGAGCAAACGAGAGAAGGAGGAAGCAATCAGTCTTATTTCTGCAGTTACTTTGTCCTACTTGGAGTCAGTGCATCTCAGTCCAAATGCATTAGCCTACCAAACAGATTGAGCTCAATGAAAATTTTAATCTAAAAAGTTCCTTTTACTTTTCTTTAGAGTTCTTAATAAATTGCACTGCTTAATAAAGCAACATTGCAGAACCTGCAAAAATACAGTGTTTCTAGTGCCCCAGCCTTCCAAGGGCCTTTTATTCTCTAGTGCACCCCTGTCCCACAGACAAAAGCAGCTGGGCCCCAAACATATGTAGATATAGCCTAAACTGGATCTGAAACATCCCAGACAAAGTAGTATATCCAACAGAATCTATCTACAAGAATTAGAGGTTAAATGCAAATTTCTGATCCTAAACTACAGCATGCCTTACAACAAACTAGAAGAATAGGGTGGTGTGGATTTTTTTTAACATGGTCCTGCACAGAAGCAGCCTTCAGCCTTTAATGCTTTACGCTTCCATTTCTTCAAAGACAAACTGAATATAAATAAACCTAAATGGAGAATTACTAAGCCTCAGGCCTCTAAGGTGCTGGCCATTGAGAAGTGAGGGCACTATAAACAGCAAGAATGGGATCAACCTTTCCAGAGCAGTGCAACCTTCAATTGAAAGCTGCTGTAGCATTAAGGGAGACATGGAATTCCTCCAGTGTTCAGTTTTTTTGAATCCTGGTAGGCAGGAACAAAAAAGCTCACCTGTAGAAACGGAATCCAAGCCATGCCTGGTGGGGATTGCAGAAGCTTCTATTGTTCCACACTTTGTGTTTTGTTTATAGAAAAGTTCGGGTCTCTTCCCCAGCACCAGATCTCTGAGCACTAACATGTTCCAATGAAATCTCCCCCTTGCAGTGCAGCAATGATTAGGCAGAGGTTCTGTAAGCCCCCTCTTCACAACCACAAAGAAAGCAGCTGTAAATAAAGATCACACCGTTCATTAGCAGAAATGTGGTCACAGCCACTCTTCCATTGCTGGAACCCATCCTGAGACACAGGGAAGCAGGTAGAGACAGTCACAGCAGGGCAGCTGTGAAGATATCGTGCCCAGGACAGGCTGATGGCAGCATGGATTTGGAAGGGTGTTGGTGCAAGCAGCAGCATCAAGGCCCAGCCACCCTCTCCAGGCTCACCTGGATGCACACAGGCCTGGGCACAGCTCAGCAGGAGCTCACCCACAGCAGCTCCTGCCCCTCCACCTGGCCAGGACATTTGCAAGTCGAACATTTATACTCAGTGCCCCCACAAAGAAATGTCAATTCTAGTTCTGGCTCCAGCTGGACAACTGGGGAGGGGGAAAGGGTTGTTACGGAAGCAGTTCCTTTTCAGGGTGCAAGTAAGATCTCCTTATTTGCCAGAGAGCTCCCAGCCTGAGCTCTGGGCACCACAAGGCAGATCTGCTCAGCTGCAAGACACAGCACTGGACTTAAAGCAAACCTTAAGTAACCAGTCAGACACAATCTGCTGAATTTCTCTGAACTTTATTGGCACTTCAGGAAGAACAAGGTATGGATTTTAACAACTCCTCTGAACAGGAAAAACATGTCTTAATCAAGGTTCTCTCTGCAGATAAGCACGTGGACCCATGAATTACTCCACAACCTTAAGGAATTGATGTTTTATTACAATCCAGTAAAACAACTGGTCAAAAACCTTCAACATAATTTACAGCAACAAAAAATAAAACAAGAAAAAAAAAAGCCAGGCAACATTTGATAAAGTACTTCCCTCCCCCCACCCCCAAGAGGAGTAGTTATCCAATTAAACTGGAACATGAAGAGGAAGAACAATTCACTGTATTCTAACAAATAAAAAATGTGTCTACAAATCTCACCATAATACTGAAAGCTTCTTACATTAGTTTTCTTGCAAAATATCATCTTTATAATACAGTATACATTTCCAAGGGAAGGAGGACCATAAACATACCCTCCATCCCTTGACTAATATTTTCTAATTGTGCATAGCTAGAAATATTGAAATCAAATATCATTAGATACCACTGGAATATAATACTGGTTAAAAAGAAGGCAGGGCTGAAACAACTACAAAGAGTTAGGTGGACTCACTGGCACAAGCCGTTCTATTCCTGTATTGGACCATGTGGAATTAGAACGTTTAAAAAAACCCATATAAACAGAAGTCATGCCAACATCATAATACAAGAGAGCTCAGCAGTGTTGTGTGACCCATCAAAGCAGAAAAGGTTTACTGGTTTATTATTTGAACACATATTCCAGGCACCATACGTCAGCTTGTTAGGAAATTATTAAAATATTAGATAGGCTTTTCTCCCCTCAAATGCATCAATAGTTGCCATGGACAGAGCAGAAGTGCTGAGAACCAGCCTTAAAGCACCAAAACAGAAGTTTAAAGGTTGTCTGTTCCCCAGTAACGAGACTCACTCAGAGCCAATGCCAATCACCTTCAGTGCAGAAATATGAAAATACGTTCTGACAAATTTAACTGCAATCTTTCCTTTGTGACTTTCATGGTACTGAGGCAGATTTCTCTTGGCCAACAAAAAGCTTGCCATGTCATGTGCTCCCCAAAAGCACTCTGTGTCCAGGGGAGAGGAGGGGGCTCCCACATGACACACCTGGATGTTTAAGAGCATAGCTTGGCATGTTGCTTCTAACAGAGGTTGGCTGGGATTTGTATGAATCTCCACACAGACTTACTTTATTTTTTGAAAGCAATGCAACACAGCACTGGTGAGGTTGTTTCCAGCCACCCAAGGAATTCTTGGGGAAATACTGCAGTTTGTTAACACTATCATGAACATTTCTTTTTTGGCACAGTCCCCCTTTGCCCTTTTTCATACACCAGGGAGCTGAAAACGCTCCAGTTTTTAGATGTTTTCCTTCTATCACCATTACCAGTAATATCATACAAAGGGAGAATCAACAAAACTAAGCAAGTCACAAAATTTGGTAAGAAAATATATCCCAGGCTATCCTAATGACTTCCTATAGGGACAGGCTAATCCAAGGAGGGCAAAACGAAGGAGGACTTCACTTTAGGTGGAACCCATTTTTAAGATGACTCTCCTGAAGGTTAACAGCTCCTTTTATGAGGGATCAAGGCAACATCCAATTCAACCCTGAGCATACATGGCTATTTCCTCCACAGAAATGGCAGGGAGGATTCTGGGCAGCTTGGATGACAGGAGGTGATGGTTATTACAGTAACTGGCACAAGCAGCTCTCAGGACCAGTCTCACAACCATTTGTATTCCATTTCTAAGAGAAAGCCTTCTGTTCTCAAAGCTACAAAAGGCCAAAGCATCCTTCTGGGGAAGGAAAAGCACTTGAGCCAGGGATGTGGCAGACTGCTAGTGGGGATTAAAAAAAGCAATTGGACAAGTGTCTCAGGATCCTCTCCCCTCAAATACTGCTTGAAGCCAGGAAGACAGATGCAGTCCTGTAAGTCTTGTACATGACCCAGATATGAGAGTAGTTTTTGGTCCCCAGCTGCTGATGATTTTTTATGATTGCATCTAGTTTAAACTAAAGGTATCTGAGCTACAGTAGATCTATACACAGTCATAAGGCACCAACGACTATGTGCTAAAAAGGCCTCTTATGGAAAAACCTGAAATCTTGTTCACATAACTAGAAAAGTATCTGTTCAGCAAGGGAAAATACAGCTATGGGAATTTTTAGTCTTTTACATTTCTACCTCCCACTTTAGGTTTTCATTGGCAAAACCAAAAAGGAAGGCAGTGTACTTTAGCTATCTCTGCCTCACTGGTTACATTCAAGTCAGACAAATGATAGTGAACAAAGCCATTGACCAAAGACAAAAACCTCTGGAAAGCAGGGAATTCGAGGCTTCAAACCACACTGCATCAGTGGAAATGCTCCACAGGCCTCCTCATGATTAGGAAATTCAAAGCTCCATCATTAAACAACAAAAGGTAACACCAGCAGGAACACCACAGAATCTGTTTGGTCTGCTTATTTTTGTAGGACAAAAGCTTTGGTCTTTTAGAGAGAAAGTCCATATTTTACCTTCAATTCTTCTTCCTAAGCTCCAGTCTCCCCTTTCTGACCACATGATTCAGACTCTGCGTTAAGTCAGGAATTCAAACCCTGGCTACTAAGCTTAATCCTGAAGCTTGCACAGGTTAGTAGGAAGGCACAGTGTCAGACTGTCAGCTCTTGACTGCAAATAATGCAGTACAAATGTCTGCTGGTCTCCCCACACAACGGGAGAAGACAGCAACACAGCCACCTCAGTGGGCAATACCAAACCCAATACACTGAGACTTTACCCCAAGCCAAACAACTTCAGATTTGCCCCAATACATGTTTTACTTTCCCAAGCCACCCCAGGCAGATGTAATTACTATTCTTTCTTCTGTCACTTAACTCCAGCATTTGCCCAAAACTTGATAAGTAAGACCATGGTCACTCTTCTGTAGTGGTTCCAGCATAGCACGATTATGAGTGGATGATGGGAGAGGATGGGAAAGAGGGGAGAAGAGAGTGCAGGGCAGCAGGTGCAGGGGAGAGTTTACATGGACTCGAACTCGTCGATGCGCTGCTTGGTGTTTCCCTGCCGGATCTGGCGGAGGGTCTTGTACTTGTCTCGGCCCAGGCGCATGTTCTCAGCGTGGATCATGTCGTTTGCCGTCTTCTTGGTCTCATCCCGAGCATTTGCCAGCTCTGAAGAAAGAGCCTTTGGAGAAGGAGAAACAGTAACAGGTTAGTGACATGTCAGAGACTCAAAGCTGGACAAGGAGATTTCCTGCTGATCGTTCTAAAGATTCATTATCTATAGAGACAGGAAACAGACAAGCCCCAGTGTTTTCTTCTGGGCAATCTGCTCTAGCTGACCTTGCTTGAGCAAGGAAGTGGGGATTAGATGATCTCATGGAGGCCCCTCCAACCTAAGCATATCTATGATTTTGTGGAATTCATTAATATTTCTCCCTAATATTTGAAGGTAGAACACATCAGGTAATCTGTCACCTATTTATCTTTATCTAGCACAGTTAGGAAAGATTGTCTCCAGTGTCTGTACTTTAATGGCCATATGGAGAGATCCCTGAAGACAACAGGAGTATCTTGCAGAATTTGAGGAATTACTAGCTTTCCACCAGAAAAGAAACTTGCCGCAGAAGATAAAATGCATCTCTAGCCCTCTGTCTGTGTGTAACCACCACAGTATAATGCAGAATGAGCAAAGCCTGGTGCAAGTCAGGCAGCACAACTAAATGCTTGGAATTGAACACCAGAACACTGGAGTTCCTCACATGGGGATGGTGCAGTACTGCTGTTTCTGAGCTGAGCCCTGTTGGGCTACTCCAGAGTTTTGCAATGCAGGGTTTTGCAATGCGACCCAGACTCGACAGTTAAGAGACAGCTTCTGGATAGGAATCAGACCAAGTTCTTCAATTCATTGCAGCCAGGGCTGTGAACAGCTGTCAGGTGGTTGGCAATACTCACACAAAGCACACCACATCTGACAGATGCTACTTGTTGGCGCTGCTTCAAAACACTTCACTACTTCCAGTAAAATGGAAGTCAAGTGCCAGGAGACAAGATCTGCCTCTACTCCATGGTTAAGCAGCTATCTGCCAAGATCATGCATGATCATCTCTCTTCCCTGCTTCTCCCCTCATTTTTTAAATAACAGTAATACCTTCCAGCTGCAAGAAACACTGAGAAAAGTAGAAACAGCACCCAGACACACACATTCTGCTGCCAGCTTCTTACCTTCAAGTGTTTCTGGACCCGTTCATTCTTCTCTGCCTCAGTGGTGCGCTCCTCCTCGCTGCGGTCCTTGATGGTGGCCTCTGACCGCAGCTCAGCGCTGGCTTCTGCCGCGTTCTCATCCTGCTCATCATCGTGCTCGTTCTCAGAGTGCATGGGTTCAGTGACATGAGGGGTGCTCATGGCAGTCTTCAATTCCTCTTTGGTCTTCTCTAAGTCCTCCTGCACCCTCTGTGCCTGCAGCAGGATATGCCACAGTGAGTAAAGTCAGTATAATCCTGAGTGCCTGAGACTTCTCACAGAAGCACCATTTGGTGCTTGTTACAGGAAACCTTGCACCTCTGAAGGGGTGTATTCCAAAGCTACTCAGCCACCATCATTTGCAAAATTCTCTGCTGGGTAACACTTCAGAGATTTGAAGAATGGTTACAGTTAATGGAAAATGGGCTACAGGTCTAATTAGTCAAAAACTGCTACATGGAGTTAGAATAAGTCTCCCGTTCCATGGAGAAAACCAAAGCTGTGTATTTACAACAGCCTCAAGCTTGTAGGCATTGAGTCTAGTGTGCAATCTAGTGCAGTAGTTTAGGTTACAACCCAGAACAATGAGGAGTTCCATAAAAAGTATGCCATTTGCTCAGATTCTGCTTTACCTTATGCTGCCACTCCTGTGCCTCACTCTCCTTCTTCTGCCTGGCCAGCTCCAGCTGTGTGATCCTAGCTGTGAGTTCTGCCATCTCAGCAGCCTGCAGAAGAAAGGCTTTTAGTGGGAACAAAACCCAAGGTACTTGCTAAATGAAGCATTTAGTCCAAGTCCTGAGTGAAAACACATCTTTTCAGTAAGAAGAAAGCCTTCCTGATGACTTCAGTTCCACCAATACCTCCATGATGAAAGAGGAAAGGAGGCCAAAAACGTTTTGCATTTCGTTGTGGGTTGGGGTTTTGTTTGGTTGATTCTTTTTCCTTCTCCCCAAAACAGAGCTACAAAACTCAGTTCTTTGAATCCAAACCAGGGAAAGCAACACTCTTCTCATTATCACATACAAAAAAGGTCAAAAAGCAATACAAATCTATTGTACTTCCTCACTATATTCATATAGTGTTCATCTCTAGTGCTTCTTCACTATATTCATAGCCTGGTTTGCTTCAAAAGCTTAGGTGCTTCCCCCCTTCACCAACTTACCAACTGTTCCTGGGTCTTTTGTTGATCATGGGATGCTCTCAATAGGGCTTCCTTTGCCTCTTCTGCTTCTCTACGTTCCTTAGCCAGTTTCTCTGCTTCCTCCTGAGCTCGTTTTCTCTCCTGTTCCAGCTCCAGAGCTCTGCGGGTCTGTTCTTCCAATTCTGAAAAATAGGGGAGCACATTTCAAGAGAGATCAGTAAAGAATGGCAGTAGAAGACGAAAGTCTGCCTGGATAAGGCTTTTCCTTCAGAGGAGGCACGCAAGCAACTGTCCCCTTTCCTCTCCTTCACATTTTACTGGAGCTGGAAGACTAAAAGTCAGGCCCTACCCCCAATAGGAAGCACCAATCCCAAAATTACATACCTAAGGGCAGAGAAGCATCCAGTGTTTCACTTGGGCAACACCACACTAGCTCTAGCCAAGCAATTAGATAGTAAAGCACTACAGCAATGGCTGTTGTGACCCCTGCTACACTTTTTGACTCCTTCCTCTACAGATAGGTTGAGGATAAAGCTTCCAGCCAGCACAGAACAATGGCAAGGTACTTCTGCTGCCAAGAGAGACATTTGGCTGTTACCTATTTCTTTAATGCAAATATTTTTTTCAGCAACTGCATATGGAGGGCTTACATTAATCTTCAGGAGGGCTAAACCAGGGCCCTAACACCAGTTAGCACACCATCCTGGAGAGAAATTATTCAGAGATGCTCATAGCTTTACTATTTGAACCCTTCTCACTCAGACTATTCATCATCAAAGGAAACACTGAAAGATTTCCTATTACCTTGCTGAGCTTTCTTGGTTTGCTCCTCAATTTGCTTGAGTCTCTCCATCAGTTCCTCCTTCTCACGCTCAATCTTCTCCTTCTCCTTTTCTGCCAACTCCCTCTTCTTCTTCTCATTCTCCAGCAGGGCTCTGATGGGAGGAAGTCACAATGTAATTTCAAACCAACTATCACCCAGATTGGAGCACTTCCTAGTAAACACACAAAGAGCACACACAAGATGTGCCCTATAGCACTCAGAAGATGAGCTTTACTCCAGATGTACCCCTTTATAGAAGCGCAAAAAATAAAACGCTCTGCTGGCATTCATCTCAATGACAAGTTCATAACAGCAATGTTGTAAGGGAAATCTCCACATTTCAAGGTCTCTATTAATCCCATCAAACAGACAGACATATCTTTAAGTCCAAGAAAGTAATGGTGAGTCACACTTGTGATGAGTACCATTACTATCAACCCATTAGACCTGCTCAAGCAGAAAGAAACCTGCTCTATTTTTGGCTCAAGCAGCTCAAGGTGCTGCCAGCCATTTATCTAGCACATGATGCCACTTATGCAGTGATTAGTCACACCCAGGTTACTCAGAACCCTACCAACCTCTCCATCTGTTTCTGGTGTTTCTCTTCCCGAGCCTGTGCCTTCATCTGCTGCACCTCGATGGTGTCTGGTTTACGTCTGCGCATGTAGAGCTCGTGGTTCCCCATGCAGAGTGCCAGGATTCGTTTGTTAATCCGTAACCGAGGGGCATAAAATACAAAGTCCTTGGGACAAGAAAAAGGCAGCATTAGACCTGTTCTTGCAGCATAAGAAGCCCCTTGTGTATGCACTATGCTCCCAAGACCCCGAGCTTTTTAGAGTTGCCAGCCAGCTTTCTTAATAATCTCTAATTTTTGGTGGTGGCAGTTGGACACTTCTTTCTGGAATGGATTCAACCTGACAAACACGCCCAGGGCAGGAGCACTCAATGTGTCACTCCAGTGTTCTGGGTTTCACTGTAACAAATCCCTAGCACCAAGCACACAGTGTTTTAGCATCACCATTTCATCACAAATACCAGCAGAGCTGGTTTGCCAGGCACACCAAGTCCCTGGCTTCTCCCACCTTCCTTCCCACTTCAATAATCTGTACAATAGCCTGGCCTGCCACATCCAATGTAATGTCTTGGCTTATGCCAGAATGAGTGTTAAATGTTACAATCAATGGAAAAATAACTTTGTTCTGTTAAAAGGGAGCAACAGTAGCAGGGAAATCCTTCCAGCATTGCAACAAGAATGACCAGAAGAACAGAAGGTACTGGCTAGCACAGGAAATTATTACGCCTTAAATATGAAAGCAATTACATTCAATATAAATTTGCGCAGGAAAAAAAACTTGCAGCCTACCCTACAAAATGACCTAAAGCTTCTGCTTTGAGTAAAGTGAAAACCTGCAAAAGATGATCCCACACACTATTAAAGCCAACAGGTTGCAAAGGAAGCATCCACAACTAACAGAGGTACCCCTCAGATCCCCAACTGTATTATCAGAGGATCTGAACAGTCTTAGGAGAATCAGAAAACCTAAGCAATGAACTACTCCCTGCCACTGACCTTAAAAGCTTAAGCTTATACTAAATATCTACCCTCTTAGCCAGAAAAAAATCATAACTATCACTTTATTGCCCTGAACAGGTCCCCCTGCTTACATCAGCATTAATGCTATTGATGAAAAGATTCTGTGCAAAAAACCCCAAAAAGCCCCCAGAAACCAAACCCACAGAAATCATTCAGCTAAGAAACTGAAAGTTTAATAGCTTAATATTAATCTTTCTTCTTACTGGTGCTTTCTTGTCAATAGGCTTAATAACAAATTTCTTGTCATTGAATGAGATATTTCTGATCTCACTCCAAGGGAATCCAATTTTTGGTGTTAGCCTGCAGAAATGGGAAACAAAAAGAAAAAAGAGAGCCTGAAGTAATTCCAAATTATTGACTTAGAATATAAAGCTCAAAATTATATTAAATCCACCCTCGTATTTCAGTGCTGTTATGGCAGTTGAAACCAGCAGACAGAATTAGTCACGCAGATGAAATATAAACATAAGAAGCAGTTTTTCAATCCCACTTTTTTTGGTTTTTTAAATGAAAAACAGAACAGGAGGATGCATCTATAGCAGGAAGACTAGGGATACAAGTGAAACTATTTTGAAAAGATTTGCCAATTTCTTGTATTTGTTGGTCCAAGGAAGCACATTTTATGGATTACTCTGGCAATGTCAAAAACACAGCCAAGAATAATACAGAAATTGTAGAGTTTAGTTGAAGATTTGAATTCCAGGAGAGACTGATTTTTAATGACTTTATATTGGAAAGGAGCTGAAGGCAATGATGAAGAGAGAGGGGTTTATTACCTATCGTTCTGCTCATAAATGTTGAGTCCAAGAGCATCTACACCTAGCCAGAGCTCAGAGCCTTTCTTGTTCTTAATGCTGAAGTAGTTCACACCGTACATTTCCAGATCCTGTGCAATTTTCAGGTACTCCAAGACAGCATCTTCTCTGCAGCATGTAAAAAGAAAGCAGATGTTCTTTTTTGAGCCTTTAAGCCATTAGAGCAAAAAGGTGCAATCTTCCCACATGGACAGAGCAGCAACAAGCTGGCAAATGTTCTAAGCATCACCCTAGCAGATAATCACAAACTCTGCAAACTCAGTCTTGCTTTACTAAGAACAGCCAGCTGATGTGGACCAGCAGGAGCAGAGGCACGTGAACCTAAAAAATGCTGACTTATCCTGAAGCAAGTCACAGATTTTTGTAGGCATTCATGCATTGCACACTAACACTACTTTAAATGCAGCAGCAGTTTCACATTGCATCAGTTACCTAATCATTCCTCGATGCTCCTCATGCCACACCTGGATCCTCTCCTCCCACTGGTCCTTGTTAAGCTTGTGCTGCTCCAAAACCCTAGAAAGAGTATAGATGGGATGTTTAAAACCAAGGACTGCATATATGCACACACACAATCACATTGCTCTATAATAATGCTTCATTAAATACTCCACTGGCATCAAATACTCCCACAAAAATATTTCAAGAAATACAGTTTTATTAAAAGGCTAGCTAGAGACACAATGGTCAGTATTCAGACTTCTCACAAATGACACATTTTATTCAGTTTTGCTTCTTCTTGCAGCATATTTTGTTTTGGAGCTTCTCTCACTACTTCTGATTAGAGTTTCAGAGTAGCAACAGGAAGCTTAAGGTTAAAGCTTTTAATTAATTGAATAGCAATCTAAATGCTCAAAGTGGCACAAGGCTGTATTTTATTCTGAGCATTGCAATCAAAACACCCTCTACACTTAAAAAAAAAAAATTTAAAAAATCACAAACCCTTTAAGACAGAGAATGTCTGAGACTATGCAGGTTCACTTGCCTTTGTGGGAGCAGTTTATCACTAGCAAGGTAGCCAGACTTGTGCACATCTTTGTTGAAGTCTCCGTATTTGGACTGGACGGCATAAGAAGCCAGAAGGACAGCTGTTTCTGGAGGACAGTAAATGTCATCGTTCAGAATTGCCTCCTTCACTTGGAGGAAGAAAAGGCGCTGTGTGATGTCCTGGATCAGCTCTTCTGCCACATCTTCTGGGTAGAACTTGGCACGGAATTTGAAAAGCAGGGGGCTTTCTTTACGTACATCCTGTGCTGTTACCTGCAACAGAGTTAGCAGATTTTATAGCCTATCTACCAAGTGAAGGGGAGCAGTTTACAAACAGGAAGACAAGCATGCACTAGAAAAAAAAACTTCTCCTTTCCAATGCAGAAGAGAGTTGGCAGAAAAGGAAGGATTTTCAGTTACTTACTGCTAAATACCTCATCATTTCTCCCCATGGGAATTACACAAGCCAGTAGTTATGACAAGTTACTTTCCAGGTTTCTCCCCAATCAAGATGCTCACATGAGCACAACACCAGCATTTTACTAGGAAGGGTAACAGATCTGGCCAGGTAACAAACAGAGCTGGGTGCAGGACCAGGTCAACACCACAGCTCCTCATACCCTGGGGAGGGAGTGTGTGGACACCACAACACCAACTCATTGATCTTGCAAGACTTGAGGTACAAGAACAGATCCCCGACAGAAGCATGGGGACTGAATTTGCCCCTGCACATTCAGAAGGGAACAAGGACAAGCAAAGTCTTGAAGCAAACATACCTTTTTGTTCAATTTTAGCCATGTTGAGAAACCCTTGGTGTCTTGATACTGAAGTCCAAAAAACCAGACCTCTCGCAAACCAATTGTCTTGACAACCTGAAAGAAAGGTGATTATTAGCAAGATCCCCAGATAGACTGAACTTACCATGGCTGAGAATGTGTTAGAGGTAAGTTCAGACAAAGACAATCAGTGCCCTGGCCACCTGCCTCTCCTGCTGCAGTGCACAGAAAGATGATTTGGCATCTAAAAAGTCTTAAGAGGATGTGTATAATATTGTTTCTTCTCCTTCAGCTCTTTAAGGCTTGTTGCTATTTATAAACGACAGCTGGGACATTATTTTTTCCAGCTACTTGTAAGCCAACATGCATAGCCAAAATACAATGCAACAGCTCTGACAGGTTTAGTGACTGCCAGGGATCAGGAACACAGCTCCATTTCCAGGTACACCCTGCACTTATCATGCAAATGCACTATTCCTTGGCAAGTCATGAATCACCCTGCTAGGCTGTGCTACTTTAAGGTTTGTTTCTACTTTACTGATCGCTATGGACAGGCCTTTCATACAGCTCTTTACTGAGCAGCACCATGAAGAGGAAGTGCAGTGGGTAAATCCATATGCTATCCCTTGTGGCAGGACAAGGAGCCACCAAAGACATTAACTACACCACTGTGTAAGCTCTCTCTTAGTTACTTCCCTAGCACACCAGGCATGCCATGCAAATAAGAATTAAGAAGGCTTTAAAGACATGTTGTGACAAGAGACAAGAGCCTCATAGTAGGACAGGAAGACTACTGCAGTACAGTGCCACTGTTGTTTAAAAGGAGGGGGATCTTTCTCCAAAGCCTGTTTGCTACCAAGACATCACCCTTAGTGCCCTGAAAAGCCTGGGACGTACCACAGGGTACGGCAAGTCTGCACAGTGAAGTTCCCCCACAACCCTCCTGAAGACCCAGGAGCTGGTCTCATACTGGCAAACAAGGTCACCTCCTTGGACAAGAAAGAGGAAAGAAGAAGAAATCTATCTCCAGGTTGATGTAGTTTCTAAAGTACAACACTGTCAGCTGTTTTCACACACCATTCAAGTCAGACTTGCTCAGAGCTTCCCCCTTTCAAGGGGACTGACATAGATGCACAGACTGAGACTTGCCCTGTGAAAAGCAGCTGCCAGGTCAGTTGGATATAATTTTGTACTGCCCGAAGGTGCACTCTGTTCCCTTCTGAAGTGGTCTCTACTTTGGCAAGATACAACACCAAAGACATAGGTTCCCCACAAACACATCACTAATTGGATTGTTTAGGGCTTGGATCAGACATTTCTTCTGGCCTTTCAAAAGCAGCATTAGGGCCTTTGTTCCTTTCAGGCAGAAAAATCAAACACAGTATTTAGCAGAGGCATGCTATTGGTGACACACACAGAGACAAAACCTGCACAAGGCCATGCAGTCTATGTACATCATCCCACTGGGGTTCCTGAAATTATTCAGCCTGTCCTTGCTTGAATATGAACTGGAGGGCTGGGCTAAAGCCCCTGCAGATTTGGGGAATGTAGGTCACTTGTGCAGCATGCAGCAGGATGCACACAGCTAAGGAGGCATTCAGAGAAGGATCAAGGTTTGCTATGCACATGCAGTTTTGGTCACTGCAATATAAGAAAGATATTAATCTCTAATATGAAGATATTAGAGAAGGTCCAAAGGGGGCAATGAAGATGAAGGGCCTTGAGGGGAAGCCCTATGAGGAGCAGCTGAGGGCACTTGGTCTGTTCAGCCTGGAGAAGAGGAGACTGATGGGGGGGGATCTCATCACAGTCTACAACTTCCCCATGAGGGGAAGAGGAGGGGCAGACACTGATCACTTCCCTGTGGTGACCAGTGACCAAACCCAAGGGAATGGCCTGAAGTTGTCAGGGAAGATTTAGGCTGGATACCAGAAAAAAAGATTCTTCACCCAGAATGTGGTTGGGCACTGGAACTGGTTACAGCACCAAGCTTGACAGAGTTCAAGAAACATTTGAACAACGCTCTCAGGCACATGGTGTGATTCTTGAGGATGATCCTGTGCAGGGCCAGGAGTTGGACTCAATGATCCTTCAGGGTCCCTTCTAACTCAGCTTATTCTGTGATTCTGTGACTGGAAGCAGATGGTTCAAGGAGGGGAAGAAAGGCTGTCCTAGAGCCCAAGGATAGCTCTGTTCTTGGAAGCATTAACATATGAATGGGATGGCAGCTCCTCACTCGACTGCATG